>CM050888.1:204754351-206206691 GCA_027725995.1 Rhynchospora tenuis | reverse complement strand
TCTGTTCAGTACCACACCAAAAATTTCTGTTGGTATGCCCTCATCTTTCTTCTCCTCCCTCTCCTGTTCAAAAAAACCGTACATATTAATTAATCATTATGTGTATTGTTATGTTGTTAAACAAGGAGATAGGTCTATATATCATATTATATTGCAGATTAATCGTGATATGTGCCTTAATGGCGTTCTTTGCATAATGCAGGTGAGATATAACAAAATCTGGAGTGTAATCATTCTCGAAGGGATTCATGCCTTTTGTCTTTAATTGCCTAGCAATACCACATCAGCCTGCCTAATTCTGCAGCCGAGGGATCTCGCTGCTTGCTTATCACTTAATCCTAAACAACCCCAAAAGATAATAGAGTTCGTTCAGACTTCAGAATAAAATGCACATGTTATAATTTTTACGCATGCCATAAATGAAAGCAAGTAACTTGATATAGATATGTCGTGCCGAGATTGTGAATTATAATATCCTAAGCCATAGTTTGGATCTATTAAAGAGACTTACTTATTTGTGACTTTAATTTAATTTCGTCATTTTTCAAGCTGATAGTTGAAAAGGCCAAAGAAGAATTAATGCGTTTAAAGCCCAAAAAAGAGACATCAGAGTCCACTTCATAAATTACTTTATAATGCAAAGAAACAATAATTAAGAGGTAGCCTATTTTTTTTTTCTATTTCTTAATTATTGTATGTGTTAGTTTAAAGTTTAAGGTGATGTTATATATGCATAGTATCCAATGTTGAAATCTGATGTAGATAATTTCAGGCTGGCATTACTGATTGGTATTACTGCTGATTGTTCAAAGCACCGATTTAACAATTGTTGCCACACTGTATCTGCTAAACAAGGCAAGGTCTGGATCCGGTATTTCAGTAAGTGGTCTATCCATGAACAGTTTTTTCATTTCTCCTAATTTTTATCACGGTTTATCTATTATTTTTAATCTGTATCTGATCATTATTACTATTTTGGATATTGAAAAAGGGAAAACATATTAGGCTTGCAGCGCTTGCTATAGTCATCTTCACATCCTTTCCTAAGGTAATTTCTCAGACTAAATGTAATATGTTTCATTGAGCTAGGCTACATGTGAACTTTTGTGTAATTGAGCTGATTCATTCCAGTGTATGGATGTGTTTTGCCTTTACAGGCCGGTAAACTTATTATGATGTTATTGATTTATGAAACCAGGTACAAAGACATCTTCAGCTAAGAATAGAAGCGCAAGGCAAGTACCTGCAAACAATATTAGAAAAGGTACTGTTGCTTCGATCTGCATTTGAAGTGCCTCACTTAATTACACTGTTGCTTTACTATTTTTATAAACTGGGTTCATCAAACCCCTTATTTGCAATTATGCCTTAGTTAGCCCTCAATTTAATGGAACCTCAGAACGTGTCTATCAATGCATAACGTGCATTAATTGATGTTTAATTTGTACATCTATATGGTAACTCTTGGCAGCATCATCTCAAGTAGCATCTATTGCTTTTTAAAATTTCAAAATCTGATGCTTCTATTTTCTTGATTTGTAGGATCAACTATATAATAATATTAAGGAGGTTTAATTTGTATCTTGGTACCTACTGACTGAAGAGGTTCAACTATTGCATGGCAACGGAGAGCAGAAAACCGCAAATAAGGATGCAATTAATTTCTTTCTCAATTCCATCTTCTTTTTCAAACTATTACATGACTTTGATATTTTCATCGTAAGGATGAAAGTTTAGTTCTTTGATATTTGGAGTTCACTGGCACAGGTTTTTTAAATCTTTAATAATTCTATTGCTACATTTTGATAATGCCCTTGAGGGAGATTTGACTTTTGTGGATAAAACAATATGGTAGGTCGTCATATTTCCGTTCATATTCCATGATACTGTATTGCCGTTATGTGGATAAAACAATATATTTTCATGTCTCCTTTGTAGCTTTCAGGTTCCATTTGATAATGCCCTTCAAATTCCATTTTTACTTTATTTTTCAGATTTCATTGTACTTGACTGTCTCAATAAAATAGTATGGTAGGTCAGTTTGACTTTTGTGGATGCTTATGAAAACTTAGATCTGTATTTTGCCACACATAGACCTGACAATTTGTTGCTTTTCCTTTGTTGTATTGGCCCAAAATAAAAGAGTACCCCTATTTTTTGCCTGCAATTGTGATATCATCCTTTGAAAGATTTAAAGTATTCTCTGTAATTTTAAAACAGATATTTGAAGTTGGTGATGTGGTGACTCTAGATGAGACCTGAGATTTTGCTGTTGCAAATAATCAACAACTTGGGGTGTTATACTGCAGCGGCTCGATTGAGGTACCAAATGCATTTGACCAAGGATTAGCAGTGAATGCCATGACTGATAAATCAGAATAGGCTAAGAAATTATAAGAACACGAGTCACTGGTATGTTGATCAGAACATACAATAGAAAGGTCAAATAAAGAGGAAAACAAAATAATAAAATTAAATACAGATTACTTTGGATCCGCATACTAGCTAATACAGTACGAATGTCTGAGACTATTGTTGTCAGCTACAAGAAAGCTCTGTTCTTTTCCTGTGCTATGAACTTTCAGGTTTGCAGAAACTACAATGAGCTGGAGTAATTGCATTATCAGAGTTAAAGCAATTTCAGAACATCAGGTACACAAAAAAATACAGACCTAAACCATGATTCTTATTCTGTTGTTTGTTGGTTTTTATTATTGTAAAAGATAAAAATATGAAATTTAATTTTAGTTCTCTGTTGTTTTTTATATTCTGTAGATTTATGTTATCAATTCCTTTTGTACAGTTTTTCACTGGGTACATGCATTTTTTGAAACACAAGAATTAGGTACTTGGATTTTTTTTATTTATTTTAAGATTCCCCAAAATTTCTTTTGTAGGTCGAAAGGAACATGAGTCCTAAGTTAAAAATTAGAATATAAAAAAGTTTGTTTCAGAAAATTGACCATGTCGTTTGGTTAAAAAATATCAATCTATTTGCATTTTCGTAAATTGCAATGGCTTCATTGTTGGTTACATTAATTAAGTCGGAAATTCTTGGTGTGGGTCAACATCAACTCAACTGAAATCCTCTTTAATTTAAACAGGAAATAATCATGACAAAAATAAAACAAAAGATGGAAGATCAATAAATATAATTTTTAATGGTATTTGGGTTGGATATAGGTATTTACTGAGTACTGAGTAGCTGACTACAGACTTCATAAACGGCTGTAATGAGGGCTACGTGGCATACCGGTTCATGTGATTGAATAAATTATCAATATAAAGCAAACTAGGCAATGCTGTATGTTTTTATTTCGTCTTTCTTTGTGCAAATTGTTGCAGCTCTCATTCGTTTTTTGTACTTCTGTTTAGAAATTTTTTAGGTGGTTCACTTTATTCACGCATTCTGGCGTACAGTCATGGTGCCTTCCTCTCTTGCACTCGGGAGTTACCTATTTTCAAGGCAGTTGTTCTTCTCTCAAGGTGAATAATTATGTTCTGATGGGTGTAATTTTAGAGTTCATCCAGTTATTTGTGTTCTGTTGATGTCTGTGAGCCATGTGCTTATAGTGTTAGCATTTGGTCTTGGGAGTTGTTTTTCTTTGTTGTATTCATTTCACGCTAAATGAAAAAAAAAAATGTTGCAAATCTTCCGTGCATAGTTGGCAAAAATCCTTCTCATTATGTCACATACTTTTTATAATGGCTCCATCTGTATATGGATTAGTGATCAACCTAAAAAAAAACAGTATAACAGGTTGACAGTCCAGCCATCGATCCAACGTCCATCATCAGGACAAAATTATATATTTTTTTCAACAGTTCTATGCCTCTTCGCGAGATCAATGCAGCTTATACAAGCATAATAACACAACTCCATTAGCACTAAATAAGATAGGTACATCGAAAAAATAGACGAATCGCGCAACGCGCGAACTAAGAACTATTTTAATGAACTTTGACGTCTGGACAGAGCTCTATGACTTGATATTAGCATGAATATTAAAGGATATCTTTGCATATATCGAAGTCTGCAGGGATTCAATAATATTCATAAAAAAAATGTAAAAAAAGCATTCTCCCAACCACTTTTCATTAAAATTTCCAATGCTTGCTTAAGCAGTCATGCATAACAGTACTTTCTTAAATCCGTACGAGCTAAAAATATTTGAAATCTACAAACTTGCTTGCTACTACAAAATTGGGAGATTATAAAAGGGGTAATGATTCATGTCACCCGTTTTATTGCTCCTATAGTCCTATAGGAGTAAGCAAGAGCAATAAGAAAACACAATAGCAATGCACTTTGAGATAAGGAATCTCAAGGGAGGGAAATACGGAATAAAAATCTAATCCTACCAATAAGGAAAACTTAAAAAATGGGATTATTCAAAGTCTAATTTTTTTTCAAAAAAAATTAAAAAAATTGTTTGAAATAATTTCTGATTAGTATCACGCATTTGTACCAAAGTCAAAAATGTTTTTTTTTTTTTTTTACATCTGTAGATTTTTGTGCTCCTCTTTCTTGATAGTTTCTATCAAGTTTTTTAAGCAAAAAAAGAAAAATTTTAAGTTCCTCATCATGACTCTTAAAACCGCACAATCATTTGAAATGAAATGAACAATCAAACGGATCAAAATGAACGCTTAATTACCCGAATTGAAATTAATAGTTCATGTTTCAAACTTTGAAAACATCGTCATAACCATTCTAAAATAAACTATTTAAAGTTAATTTTTATTTATTTATTTTAGGTCTAAAAAAATATGGAGGTATACAAAGATCAAGACTCTTAAGACAACAATATATAAGTATCTGAAAGAATATATAATCAAATATATATAAGAGCTATGCGGCAAATTATGTGTATATATTGGAGCAATCAAGCAACTTCAAATTATAATTATAACCAAGCATGCATTCCCATCTTTAATTTTAGAGGTAGTTGTGTAACGTGCACTCCAATCTGAAGGCAACCTGTAAAATGACAGAAAAATTTTATCTAACTAAGCCAATAAACAAACCAATTAAGGAATTTCAACATGGCTGAGGGTACATGCATGATTTATTGTTCCAAACGTGCGGGTTGCTAATCCAACCGAATCCAACTTCCTCGTGTGTCAATGTGCCCTGTTGCAACCTCTCCACATCTTGACAATATGTGTGTGTGTGTGTTATTCGTTCTATAGAGTACCTCACAAAAATTGAAAACATCAAAACTATTTTTTTTAGACAAAGCTAGATAGAGGCTCTCTAGATACAAAAAAAGAAAAAGAAAATACAGGAAACATCCATAACGAACATATAATAAAAGTAGCTCAAAGTATTAATTAAGAGACATCATGATTAAGCTGTTGTGGACTCAATGGGTAAGTCACGAAAGTAGAGTGCCAATTCGCCAACTATTTTGATTCAATTTTCAAGTCGAAAGTATATTGTATTTTCTTTTTAGGATAAGACACTCAATTGGCATAAAAATTCAGAAACAAACAGTACAATACGACATAAATATAAACATTTAACAGTGTCGTTTTGCTTTTAAATTAACTTTTACTTTTACTTCGCTTTCTTACATTATTATTTTGCTTCAAAGAAAAAGAAAAGAAAAAAACGACATAATTCAAGCATTTAACAATCGGATGGTTCAGAATGCTTTCGTGGTATTGGATCAACATGCATGGTTAATAGTACAAAAATTCTTTCGTATGATGATGATCAATCGGATGGAATGTAGCACACCAATAACCGCAACTAACACCGAACCTGTAATTTGACCTGAAATAAAACGGGGATGATAACCGTCATCCAGCGGAAAACCATCCGCGCCATCCAAAATATTTTTCCGCACTTCCTCTCTCTCAGCGCGCGTTCCCTCTCTCCGCTTTCTCCCTTCCGTTCCCCTCCCCTCTTCTCTCCTTCCCTTCCCCCCCTTCCCCCTCTCATTTCCTTCCCCCTCTCCTCTCCCCTCTCCAATAGATTTTTCTGCTCCCCTCTTCCTCTCTGACAAAAAAATTGTACCACTTGAACTTGTTAGTTTTTTTAAATCCTACCATTTACCGTAACAAAATGAACACTTACAACAATAAAAACGAAGAGACAAATATTGGTTAAATAAAGAAACAAAATAAACAGATATTCTAAATAACTGAACAAATATAACAACTAATTGAACAGATATAACAAACAACGTGAATCCAGACAAAATAAAAGTGAACATAAATATATGAACAAAGTGAAAATATAACACAAATAAATTGAACATAAATAAGAAATAAATTGAACAGATGTAACAAAGAACGTGTATAACAAAGATAATAACACATATAGAAAATAAATTGAACATATATAATAAATAAAATGAACTGATATATCAATAAATTGAACAGATGTAACAATACATAGAACATATATAACAAACACCGTGAAACTCATAAAACTAAGTAAACATAAATAAATTGAATAGATATAACAATACATAGAACATATATAATAAATACTGTGAAACTCATAAAAAAATAAACATAAATAAATTGAACATATTTAACAAATAAATTGAACAGATATTGCAAACAATTTGAACTAAATGCAAAAAAATAAAAGTGAACATATGTAAAACAGATATGCAAATAAATTGAAAATATAAAACAAATAAATTGAATAGATTTAACAAATAAAATAAATGTATATAAAACAAGATCGAATGGAGAGAGGAAAATGAAAGAAAGAACAAGTGAGAAAGGAAAAAAATATATAAAGAGGGGATAAAAGGAAGCACCAAGGAAAGGAGAAAGGAGAAAGAAAAAGACAGTGGAGGAAGAGTGGGGAAACTCACGAGGGAAGAGAGGGAGAGACGCTGAAGGAGGCATGCTCGGATCGGAGGGAAGATAGCGCAGGTGAGGAGAAGGAGCGCTCGGACCAGATCGGATCGGAACTCTGGTTGGGTGCGGAAAAATGAAAGGGGCGCTGGATCTGGATGGCGTGGATGACTTTTCCGCTGGATTACGGAAAGCAATTTCCGAAATAAAATGCTAAATCTCCGTATTGTCACGGATCTCACCCATAATCATGAAATATGGTGGGGGGGGATATGAACTTTTCAGAGTTCAATTAGAAAATTATTTGCTATTTCTTTAGGCACAACAATGTACTGATTTCAAATCTTTATTAAAAAAAACTTAAAAAATCTTTATAAAAAAAAGGATATAGAGACGGGAATTTTTTTTTTTCTTTTTTGATGTATAGAACTTGGCAAGCATGAAAATTAGATCAAAATGAAACGTTATTAGATCTGTAGTAGTAACATGCATATATTATTAAGGGACTAGTTTGACAAAAAGTGAAAAGTAAAGAATGGAAAGAAAGGGCAAATGTACTCCACGGTAGATAACAAAAGATTAGACTTGAACCTATTTGAGCATATGGAAAATGTACTCATTAATTGTTTATCATGTAATAGTTATCACTATCACTGTTATTTACAAAAGTACAGATTTAAAGTAGTTACAATTTAAATCTAGCGTGTAAACATCTGTTATTGATCTATGGCTGGATATCAATTACTAGACGAAACAAAAATATATTTTAATTTTCCGTCTAATAAGAAAACGAATTGAACAACTTATCCATCTACATTGCTTAGATTGAGCAACATATTTTTATTGTCTAAACATTATTTTGTTTCTGTATTGTAGGGAATTTTTTTTCTAGTCTAATAGAAAAGATTGAGTTAAAAATATAAAAAGAAAAAATTTACCATAATTTTCGGATCAATTTTACTATTTTATTCTCATGCAAACATGTCTGTTATATTTTTCAAAAACAGAGTTTACAATATAAAAAAGAAGAGTATTGCATTATTTTCATTGTATGTCGATGTCATAATCTTTGCGGCTCTACTACTTTTAAAAGTACGTATCCAAGTTATAAAAGCGCATATCTAAAGGCTAAAATAATTAAAATGAAGGATGTAAACAACAATCTTAACCATTGATCGTTTAAACCGATGGCTAGATGTTAATGATGGATCAAACTTTTCATTTTAATAGAAAGAAATTTTCGATGGATTGATTATGAACTTATCAAAGTAAAAAAAAAAAATCGATGGATTGATCATGTACTGTGTTTGAAAAGAGAGCATGACACGTATGAAAAATTTTATTAAAATAATAATTATTTTTCATTTTGAAAATAAAATACATATATAAAATTTTCTCATATATGTTTTTTTTTTTTTGAAACTGTGCCAGTAGGCAACATTAACAACCAGTATCATCATTACAACTCGGGTACCAGCAGGTAGGGAAAGTGAAATCCAAAGCCTGCACACATCTTTTCCTAGCAAATTTGTTTGGGGGAGCGGAGTTAGCGAGTTTAGTTGGATTCCCTCGAAAATCTCATCCCCTCACTATTTTACCTCGAAATTCCAAAAAGTATCTCGAAAATCACAAAAAGTAATAACCTTACGCCACTAACCCTACTAACCTCATGCGTGTCAGACACACGCTTGGGGGCGTTTGGCAACACCTAAGTTAGCGGAGTTAGAGGTTAAAATTAGTGTTTGCGATTAAGTTAGTAAAATTCTTTGGGGGACTTACTAACCATGTTGACCTCAAATTTGATTGATAATTGTGATTAACAAGTTAATTTATTAATTTAATTTTTTTTACAAGATAATTTACTAATTTAAAAGTTAGACTACTCATGCATACCAAACGATCTTAATCTATCCGCCAGATGGGTACGGTTTCTATTCTATTTATATGGCCGTGCCATGAGTCCCGTGACAATATTTGACGGTTAGTAGGCTGTTAACTAAAAAAAATAATAATAATAAAAGAAAGGAAAAGAACCTTTGCCTTCTTAGAGATGTTGCGATCTGTAAAAATGTTGGTGCTTCTCATGACATCTCTATCAAAGTAAATAAATCAAACGCATGAATGTTTGCGCTTTTCTGCATTGGTGGTTTCCAAGGTGTAAGAACCCAAAATTTCCCTATTTGAATAATTTGGATAACTCCAAACTCCTCATTGTAAAATGTGTGTTGTAAAGCAAAGATCTAGAAAAATAGTTTCATCTCTTTGGTTTAATGTGACAAGGCAACCAAATCCTAGTAACTCGGCTCAAGTTTTTCTTATTATAGCCCTATAGGCATACGTAGGGATTGAGAAAAAAGAGTAGCCTTGAACCTTTTCTACTTTGTTACTCTTCTTCACCAATAAAATAATATATGATATAGAAATCTCCAAATCATATATTTGTAACATAATTAATTAATCTTTAATTTTTGTTATACGCCCTAGGAAATGTCATTGTATATTTGCATCCAGATTGTGGACACTTCCTTCACCGCATTTAAAACTTACTAATTAATAATTAATTATGTTTTATTAATCTTGTTCAGATGCTAGTAGCTCCTAATGTCCAACTACATACAAATAATTGAAACTGTTCATGCACCATCAATTGTTGTACTGTAGCCACCGAGGTTTCGTCAGTATGGTCTAATGTTTGTTATATATATTTTCAGAGTGGAAATTTATAAAATAATCAAATTCCAGAAGGGGTTGTATTGTGTTTTAATTTGGGGGTTTGCAAGTGGAGTGAGCATATGTATTTACGAATTTGTGTTAAAATAATGATATATTATGGTCAGTTTTGGATCTGATTTTAATTGCTTTCCAGTAACGTTGAACAATTGTTCGGCAAAATAAGCCTACGCAAATGCAATATCATCTACTAAAATGCATACATAAAGTGCGAAAATAATCTTCCTATTTTTATCTCCTTGAATTGTTGACGCTTGGCACTACAGCGCGCAGGCGTTCAATTAACTAGATGGTTAATATTTTATCACACAACAGAAAACAGAATTAAATTATCAAGATACCGGTATCTATAACAAATTGATTTTTGATGTATACTAATTAGATGACTTTGTAACTTATTGACCTGATAAGTGTTTGATCATAGTAATTTTACCAAATCTCCATGTTTTATGCTAAATTTCTTTGACATCTTTAACAATATTTTCAAACAATATTTTTTTTTGGTAAATCTGGTATTTACTTTTTACATATAGCATGTATAAAATTTCGGACTCATTGAAAATTCATTTAGCTATATATCATACGATTTAAATGTAACATATGCCTTCCTGAATAGGCATTCCTTAACACCTGATGAAGAGGGCACTAATTTAATTGACAAACATTTCATGTCAGTCTCACCATTAATCGCTCAGAAAAAAAAGTTACTGGGCACCTTAGCACCTATCACCTTAATTTGGGGAAAAAAAATATATATATATAGTTTATACTACTTCAATAGTTCAATATAGATAATAAGAACGGGCCTACCAGCTTTGTTTATATTCTTTTATTCAGGTATATGTAGGCGGAAGGAAGCCCAATATGCTAGCGGATCGAAAATGAACAAACATATGTAAATTTGTAAACACGGCTCCATAAAGCGAAAAATAGGGCCTTTCTCTTCCCAATTCTTCCAAATTAAAGTCGATTTCTTTGTATTTTGATGGTTTGACTTTATTAAAAAGGAATAAGCATTGCTACCTTACTCGGAGAGACGGAGACTATTCCGAAAGTGGGAACCAAACATGGCGAACGAAAAAAGCTAATTCCGAATAAGCTTATTCGATTACTTATTCTAATACTTGGATCTTGGTAGAATGAGGGAGAACGAACTAGTCAATTTCGAATAAGCTATTCGGAATTTGCTCACCCATCTTCCAAACATACCAATTTAATGCTTTAGATAAGGTGCTTTAGATTTTTAATGCAGCAGCAGGTACGCAAGTTTGAAAAAACATAACCGGCAATAGAGTAGGTACGTTAATTCTATCTTTCTCTAGATCCTGATTTGAAATATTTGACAAATATATTTGGACTTCTGCTTACATACTGTCATGGCCATATTGCATGCGATTTGATGCGACCGTATCCACATTGATAGGAGAGGTAAATTGGATTTTGAACAGATTACTTTATTCCATCAGTTGCATACATATTTATAATACAAGGATAATTGAAAAAGAAAATAGTGTTATAAAATAAGGTGGAAGAGAGACACAAAGAACAATATATATCAAGAGTAAACAAGACAATTGTATTTCTATTTGAACTTCTTGTTGTTGTATCTTTGTTATTGATATTGATCGATATTTGATTGATACATACTAATTTACATTTCCTCTATTTATAGGCTACAAGTGAAGCCTCTTATAATTAATAACAAGGTATTAATGAAACTCTTGGAAATTATGTAGATGAAACATCCACATTAAATCATCTTGATTTACAACAAATAGAAAGAAATAGCAGCTAATCTAGCCCTATTCTATTATTTAATTACAGCTAATTACAATATACGCTAATATATGTTAACACCCCTCAAACTAAAGATAACCTGAGAGGATTGCATTTGAAGTTTAGAAGTAAGATAGATGAAGCGAGCACATGGGTGGCTTTTGGTAAATAGATCATCTATTTATTCAGATGAGGACAAGTGAGGCACAAAAATTGTATTCTTTTGAAGATGATAATGAACAAAGTGACAATAGAGAAGTTTGTTATCATGATCAACTTTAAAAAATCAATAAAAACAATTAAGTGATTATTATTATTATTATTATTATTTAGTAATTATAATATTAATTATACTTATTAGTTACAATTACAATATTAATTAATAATAATTATTATTTTTATTATTGTCATTGTTATATTTTAATAAAATTATTATAATATTTTTGTGATTAAAAGTACAATATAATATTATATTTTGGTAATTATAATATTAATGATAAAATAATTATGATAAAAAAATAATTAATATAATATTTATTATAATAGATTAATTAGTTATAAAAAAGAAAAATATATAAACTAAACTAATATTTTATTATTTTCTTCCATCTCTAGAGTCAATATACCACACCAAACAATAATTTTTAGTCTCAAGTTAGCACTACAATTTCTAACTTCACTAATTTCAAATGTACTAAATTTATGTTTTATTTTTACTTGAAAGATAAGTGGATACATTTAGGCCAAGATGAATTATTCCAGAATTTTGTTTTTATTAAAGCAACAATAATTTGATTGAATTTGAGACAAAATAAACAGTCATACATTTTTTTTACTCATAAGATTGAGCTGTACAACTTTTCTCCCTTAAAAAGAAGCCTCCCAAGCTTAAAATTAATTCACACTTCTAGCTCTACAGCTCATAGAAAAATAATTATAGATCTAATTTACAACTCTTTGAATAAATAAACATCCTATTTCTATCAATATCTATTCAAAAATTAAATTTTACATAAATATACGACCAGAAATTATATTTGTTTCATGAAAACCCGAAGTTATCCCTACTAGAGGGGAATATCGAGCTTCGCTCGATGTAGATATCTATAATAAAAATATTTTTATTATGTTTCTAAGTTCAATTATGTTCATTTTTGGATATATGATTAAGATATATTTATCTTTAGAAATATAGTTTAGTTATTGTAGGTAATTTTATTTGATTAAAGTTAAAGAGTTTGATCAATTTAAAGAAAAAATAATATGTGTGTAAATATAGTTATAGTTATCTGAAATAATATGATTAATCTGATTTATATTATGTTGATATTATTCATGAAATGTAATATGTTTATAAATGACTTAAATAAAAATATATATATCGTAAAAGATTTGATGTTTTTTTTTCTATTTTCAATTGCATGAATTTAATTTATATTTTGTAAACCGAAATTAAAAATGGTGATGAAGATAAATTAAAGTGGAGAGGGACTCTAAGCAACACAAAAGAGATGGAGACATGATGAAAATGAAAATAGAAAGGGGTCACAAAAATTAGAAACAAAAAATGTGTTGCCAAATTATTATCTGATGTTGAACCGAGTTAGTTTTTTGAGCAATAACACCCGACACACAATTAGTTACAAAGTATCACATTACAGAAATCCGAAAAATACTATTGCACAACTATTTCACAATACTTGGAGTGTCGGATGATATTTAACTAAAAATCCCGACACCCACACATCTTTATTTATAACTAGAAGAGATAATCAAGCTTCGCTCGATATTTGAGTTACAAATAAATATTAAATATGTTATAATTGTTGAGTATGTGAAGATTAACATACGTAATATTTTTTTTAGTGATGATGGGAATAATTATATATGATGTTTATATTTTTACTTTGTAGGTACATGATATTTTTTTTTAGTATCGATTTAGTATTAAAATTAAAGTTGCATGATATTTTTTTTTGTATATATATCTATATCAATATCTTCTTACATAATTAATGAGTTTTTTTTTGTGAGTCAAGTAATTTCACACTAAGAGAGAAAAGAGAGTAAAAATATATATTTGAAATTGAAAAATTTAATCGCAACTTAAATGATAAATATTGAAATGTACATTGGTGATAGCTCTGTAATTACAAATTAAATTTCTATAGTTAATATTCAACATCATATATGTTTGCAACGGGGTCTTTCTCGTTCAGCATAGTATCAATCATCTTCAAATATGGATTCATAAAAATCAAATGTATTGTCGTAATGGATAATTGGAGGAAGCAAGTCCATATAAATTAATTGTAGAATAACAAATACATCTATAAAAGTTTTAGTCTTAACTAAAGTTTTATATTTAATTGAATAATTATATTAAATATTAAATCAGTGAAACAATATAAGGGCTATTTAATAAAATTTTAAAAAAATATATTATAATTATAATTATATAATATATTAAATCTTCACGAAGATTTTATTACTTTGAAAATAACTAACAAAATAAATTAATTTAACTTAAAATATATCAATTATAAAAATTAGTGAAACTACTAATTGCATTTTACATCAATGGATATAATGGAAATCATGAATTAAATAAAACTATACTAACAAAATGAAATTATAAAACTATCATGATGATAAATCAATTTTAAAACTAATAATTATAATATGTTAATTATAAAATTAATAAGATAAAATAATTAAAATGACTTAAGTTGTATGTTAAAACATTTTATTAATTGACACACGAAATAAAAATACTTTGGCACAAAAAAGATATAGTAATATAACTTTCGTTTCAATTTAATACTAATATATGCTAATATGGTTGTACTATAATTAAAACTATAAAATGTTAAATGTATAAATGTAAAATTAAAATTGACTAAATAACTAAATGTGAAAAATTTACTTTCGGATTGGAAATATCAGGACTTAGTCCCCAGAAGCACGAGTGCATGACCATCCCTTTGGCATTTCTCATCCATCTCTTTATTTCTTCCTCGTTCTATCCGCCTACCCTTCCCCCCACTGCTCTGACTAAATAACTAAATGTGGCTCATCTCTCTCGCGACCAAACTGCCACCACACCACCTGAGCTCAAAACCCTTCATCTCTACTCAACTGGACCCACATTTCTCCTTTCTTCCTTCCTTCTCGGCTGGGCCACCCCTTTCTCCTCCACTGGACCCACCCCAGTCGGCCACTCCAGCCCTAATGCGGCCATGCCATGTCTCTATTCCTCAAAACAGAGCTCCACCTCCATCATTCACCCGTGTGCAATCCGACCCACCGTACCCTCTTGCAAGCCCGTCATGAGTTTCGCGGCAACAGATCTGAGCTCCAGGTGCCTCAAATCAACCCCCTCAAGTCAATTCCTCATCTTTCACTGCTAATTTCCAGAAAACTTTAACTCAAGCCATTATCCCTCTTGTCAAAACCAAGTCGCTCGCCGAAAACCGTCACCGAGCTTCTCCTATTTCCATTTTTGTACATCCACTCCTCTCCTCAGCGACAATAGATTCGAGCTCGTTGGAATTGGAACTTGGAGGCTGAGAAGGTAGAATATTTGCCGGACAACATGGAAATGGAGATGAGATTTGTGAGGAGGGAGCAGTGAGATAAAAGAAGAGGTGGAGTTTGGAGACGGCCAAGGAGGAGGCAGAGGAGGCTAGATACAGGGATAACTCTTTGAGAAGAGGAGTGTACAGAGGATTGGGCGGAAGACTTGGTGAAGGAGAGAAGTGGCCAAGTGGAGGTAGGTTTAGATGTGGGGCACGGAGGAGCCCACAGAGAATTGAGCGGAAGAAATGAAATGAAAAAATAAGAAAAGGTAAATTAACCGAACGGATCAGAAAGATCAAACCAACAGCATAGATGCCGTGTCGCGCGAAATTAAACCAAAATTCTAGTCGACACCCACGCAAATTTATGTATAATTTTGATATTGATGAGAAGCAAACTTCAAGACTCCAGTGTTTTCGTTGTAGTACTTGTACCAGTACCACGACAAAATGTCTGATTTTGCTTCATCTAAAGTACAACATCCCGACACAACTAAACCAGTATTATTAATACCCAGCAAATTAATTGAAAATAGAATGGAAAATTAAACAAGTAGGCAAGATCCACCTAATTGGAAATAACATAAAAGAAAATAAAGAAAAAGAACTGAAAATAAAAACGACCCTAACCCTTTACTAGTACAATAAAAACTGGAAAAAAAAAAAAATACCCTACTACGCTGGCAGGGGAGCTCTTGTCTGCACCTGATGGTGGTGCCTCTTCAAGCTGCCGAAAGATGAATCGATTTGGAAAGCGAAAGACAAAATCCATGATTTGAAAGATGAATCGCCGGAGGAGAGACAAATGGAAAAATACATCGTCATCGTCCAGACTGCGCAAGTAAGAGTATAACAGTCATAAAAGTTATTTTTTAATTCTTTTGTTGAAAATATGTTACAAATAATGAAAAGAGTTTATATCCACGCAAAATCAAATAGGAGGGGTATATATCTGATTTAGAATATTAGAGGGGTTTATGTCGTTTATATCCGATTTTCCCCTTTTTTTTTTATCATGATCACATAAAATAGATGGCCTAGCTATTGTTTCTATCACAAATACAAAAACGAGGCTTCCGAATTTTACTTACAAATGCAAGAAGAATGAATTCAAATGCGTAATCAGTTATCTCCAACATCACATATTTTGTCCATTCGAGTATTTCTTATTATAGAAGAAAAGAAACATATAATCAATATGTCTCCAGCGCTGTTATACATCGCTTCAAAATGAACAGAATTTTAGTCACAGTTATTGTATTTGTTAACAACTTACGCATAGAGTTTTACATGGCAATATGGCACCTATCTTAAGCGATAGGTTTGTCATGTATTTTTTTTTTTAATACTTGATTGATATGTCAGACCAAATTATTTGAGATTTATATAGTGAAACAATGTTATCACACTGTTAACATGATGTTTAAATATGCAATAATATCTTAAATTATGGGGATACTAAATCTCCTGTCATGAGGGCGTACTCAAATCCTTTCCTAAAGTAATTTACAATAATACGGGACATCATATTCAATTAGCAAGACATTTTTTTTGAATTGACCAACTTTGAATGTGTTAAACGTTTTAAAATTTAACCACACTTAAAAGTTACTCCAGGCAAGGTGAATTACCAAATTTCTCACTTATAAAACCATTTTCATACCCAATTTTCAATATTTACCAAAATACATCTCCATTCTCAAATTACAAAAATTTCTCATGCTGATTTTTTTTTAAAATTTTAAAGTTTCATATTCATATTTGTAGAATATTCAAATTTCGAATTTTAACAAATTCGAACTTTCAAAATTCGAAATTTAAATATTCGAATTTTTTTATTTTCTAAATTTGAAATTAAAATTTTGAATTTTCAAAATTTGAAAATACCACTTCAATTTTTTTAACAATTTTTCATGGTGGAATATATATAATTATTTTTTAATAATAAGTTGCAAGGGACTGCATCTTCTCATGAAAAATGAATTTAGAAAAATAAATTTTCATAAAATATTTTTATTTTCATATGAGTTGTACAATTTTTGTCACTTGAAAAAGCATCCCAAAGCCTTAAAATAATTTAGCTACCTTATACAAATATATTAAGATTTATTGTACAACTTTTTAGATGAATGAATGATCATCCTACTCTATCAATATCTATCCAAAATTTTAGTTTTGCATAAATTCACTATCGAAACTCAAATAATCTTGGTGTGCCGAGCGTATGCACGTCAGAACCAAACATTAAAACTTCAATGTTTCCTCTGAAAATATTGCAGCAAGAAAAATGAATACGTATCAATAATCACATGTCAATTAACTAATCGATGATAAACAAGATAAAAGAAGAAAAAACAAAGGAGATTATTGCTTTATTAAAAATACGCAAGCAAAATATATATAAAATGTAAATATTCATTATATAAACCTGCAAAGTACTATGTGCAAAGTCCCGCTGCATCGTCATACTTGATGGCTTTTGCCGTAGGACATCTCATAATTACTTCTTTCCCTGTTGCAATTGTCCATCAGTTCTAAATCTTGTTCTTGATTTTTAAGATATCCCTTTGACCTTGTGTATACTTAAAAGGAAAAACACCATATTACATATTTTTAAGAGCACATGATGCCAAAGGCAAAGATATAAGTCATCAATCTTTGTTGTGTACAGCAAAGATATAAGTGTGAATTAATTTTTGTATGATGGTCTTATTAGGAATTTAAAATATGTATTTCATACCGCTGTAGGTGGTAAATAAAGTTATTGCCTGATTTTTCCGGTTTTTTTTCTCCAAAAATAGAATATGTGTTGAAGAAAAAATTCACTCAGTATTTTTTTTTTCAAAAGGTTTCAAAATTTTCTATGTTCCAGTGGTCATAAAATTTACTTAATATTGAGTTTGTTTTCCTTGTAAAAAAATGAGACATACATTTTAAAAACTATAATTATTGGATCTAAAATAAAAATCATACTATAATAAGATGTTTATAATTAATGAATTTTGTATTAGCTGATATGAAAAATTGATAGAAAAATTATATTGGTCACGAGTTATCATGTTTTGTTTATTATGATGTAATAATTCATTAGTGTTTCATCCAAAAATGACGGTTTTTCTCATACAAACAGTAAGACAATACTTGCAAGATTGAAAACAAAATCAAGATTTTTCTTATAATAGCAAAGTTAATTAATGTGTAAATTCTATGGAGTGGAAGAGAGGAATTCGTGTGTCGGTATTCATTAACTTGGATTTTTATGATATAAAGTTCTGTATGATCAAAAGATTCAATTTTTTTGGTACCATGATAAAAAAGGGTTTTGGAGATTTACTTACCAAATTGAAAAGAAAATATTTCGGACGAGTAATCAGTTGTCTCCAACATCCCAGGTTGTCCATACGAGTATTTCTTATTATGGAAGCAAGGAAAAACATAAATCAAAGAATACGTTTCCACCATACAATTATATATAGCTCCAAAAGAAACAAAATTTTGGTCATGCTTCTTGTACTTGTTAACAACTTATGCATAAAGTTTATATGGCACGTATCATAATTCATAAGTAATAGGTAGGTCATGGTTTTCTTTATATACTTAAATTGATATGCTACATCAATATTTTTGTTTTTAAATGGCACGTTTCTTAATTATTATTTTTTAAACAAGTTCATTTATTCATAGATGCGTAGACCACTCTGTGAAACAGAGTTTATCCTTCTTTTGCATTCAGCAGGAATTGAATCCATTATCTGTAGAATAATGGCAGAACCACTGATCATTTATGCTGGACTCTCACGTTCATGGCACGTATCTTGACTAGTAGACAAATCGTCTACAAGTAATTTCGTTAACGATGTTAAAAATTATAGCCCGAGTTACAATGATTTTTTCTGAAAGGACTTTTTATGTTGTTGAAATTCTGTTATCCGAATAAGTGGATTTTAATGTTAAAAATTATAGCCCGAGTTACAATGGTTTTTTCTGAAAGGACTTTTTATGTTGTTGAAATTCTTTTATCCGAATAAGTGGATTTTATTTCATTTAATTGAATTTTTTATATTATTAGACCCAACGAAATTTGAATAAGTAGTTTACATCACATTAATTACGGCAATTTAATCTCCCATTGTATTACCCAAAAATTTTGTAACTAATTTGGACCCATTTGCAAAATTTTCAAGTTTGATGTTTAATTTGCAAAATTTTATTCCTATCCTGTTGCCAACTTGCCATCCTTAACTCATTCCATCTCATCCGATTATTAAATAATATTATAATAATAAAATAAAAACCAAATCACCCGGCCGACTTACCCCTCGTGCAATATAATGATAAAAGAATATAATAATCTTACCACATTGCGCTTTCTATTTTTCTATTACGCAACACAAGAATATAAGAATAAATAAAATAAAAACCAAACTTAGCCGCCACGGACCCGACCTGTATAAAACCCTCCTTAATCCCGAAATCTGTCATCTCTCTTAAAACCAAACTTTACCAAATATTCTTTGATTAGTCGACCATTTGTAACATCGATAATAGATCATTATTTGATCTCGTCAGGTAATCAAAATTTTCTATCATATAATTTACATTTTGATTGAACTATTTATTGTATGATTAATTTGTTAGATTTATGGATTGAAATTGTGATCGGTATGTTGCATAGGATAACAAGTCTTTGATGAGATGTTATATTTGGGAAAAAAAAATTGTGGTATGGAAATTTAATAGTGGAATTGCTTAATTAGGAATTTTTATAGCTTGAACTGGTATTATGGAAAAATTTAGACCCAGTTATCTCTATAAAAATATATATTAATCATTTGGTATTGTTGAGCAGATTAATTCAATAATTTATACTTTGATTTTATAAATTATTTATAGAAAAATACCTCATTAAATAACCGGTTAACAAACTTTTTAAGATGATATTTGTTTGTTTCTTTTATGTGTGACACCTATGTTCATTATTTTTCTAAGATGTACCAATAGCGCTTGGGTCTATATATTTTGTAACTTAATCAGCAACAGTCTAGAATAATGTGCAAGATAATTTGACTTTTAAATTCATAATGAACGATTTGAAAGGTGAAGCCCTCTCTCTCCCCCCTTCGATTTTCTCCGTGTGCTAACTGAAATTTTCCTTCAGATGGATTAAGGCGCGAAAGAAAAAAAAACCTCTAAGTTTGCGCTAAATTTATTTATGAGTTAAATATAGGATAAGCAAATTAAAAATTTTTTAATTCTCAAAAGAGAAAAAAATATTGATTGTTGCTAATATTTATATTATATTATATTATTTTCTTACGGTACAACTTGTTATTGTTTTATGCAGACTAAATGTTGAAGGTAAATAAAATGCACATAATTTGGAAGTTCTTGAACAAATCCATCCATACTTAATCTAAAGAGTCTCGATATAATTTTTTTTTAAAAAAAAACTTAATGGATTAGCAACGCGGAACATGAAACTAGCGCAAATTAATTTGCTAGGCGTTGGTCCTGATCTGTAATAACAGGTTCTAATAAATTAATAATTTAGTTCTGATGATAAATATTTAGATTGTACCTTTGTATTAGCAATCGAATATATATATAAAAAAAATATAAATATAACATTCACCGAATATTTATTTTGTGTTCATCAATCAAGTACAACATATCGAGATATAAAAATAAATAAAACAAAAGGAACAGTTCCATTCTCAACCTTCTACAATCCATACACCAAAACAATAATCACACCACACAATCCACGCCAACCACATCTCAGTCTCTCTTTCTTTTTTGTGCTGAATTACTCCTGGACGGCTGGGCCCTGGTCCGAAACAAGTATCTCTTTATTTTCTGGGCTAAATTGCTCCTGGTCCGAAACAAGTACCTTTAATCCTTCAAGGCCCATAAAAACGAAGTCAAGGTCAGCTCGGTTTCTTTCCTTCGCTTCCTTTCTCAACCGTCATCTCTAAAAACCCTTAATCCCTCGTCTCCTTCTCTCCCACCTTTGACGCCAAAACCTCGTGCATTGAATCGCACATCTATTCTTTGTCTCTCTCTTTGCTTATAAGTGGTAATTTTTTTTTTTCCAATTTTATTGAGGGACCTATTAAATATATTGCACTGACCAACTTCCAGTTGAATATAAAGTTTTAGAATGCGTCATATTCGGAATTAAGCTTTGAAATTACAATGTGTTATTAGGATTGATTCCTTTTATGTATCAAGTCTTCATAAGTTTATTGTACTGTTTGTCAAGTTGCATTGGTTCTCCTGATCTTAAATAAAACTACGTTTTGTTTGCAGATTGTTAACTAGATCTTGCTAAATCCACCAGCAACCATGGATTCTCGTTTCTGGGTAATTGCTATTGCAAACTCTAATTTCATTTATGCAGATTACTTAGTGTCCTTTTCATTCTTGACCCTCCCTTACCAGAAAGAAAAATTACTAGAAAACAAGGTAGGAACAGGTCCTGAAATAGAAGCTCCAACAAAAATATAACATGGATATCACAGTGAAAATCTCTGTATATATAGTATGAGAAAGAAAGAATATAATCACTTTGAATGGTGTATGGTGTGATTGTGGAAGCAAGCTAGAAGGGAACATATGGAAACATTCTGAATTTCTGATATTTACTGCTCTCTACCCTTTCCCCTCTCTCTTATTCAGGCAGACAGCGAGTCCGAGGAGGAGGAGGAGGAAATCACTCAGTCTGACAATGAAGGGAGTGAGGAGTTGGAGACTGCCCCCTCAGGCAGGGCTACTGGTGCCAGACGCAGCCGCAATGACTACCTCAAGGGCGCAGACAGTGACAGCGACGACTCTGATGCACAGGGCCGCATTGTTAAATCTACCCGTGAGCGCCGCAATGAGGAGATGCTATCCACTCTTGAGCAGATTCGCAATGCGACAAAGATTAATGACTGGGTCAACATTGTTGACTGTTTCGACAAGCTCAACAAGCAGCTCGAGAAGGTGACGCGCATCAATGAGTCAAACAAGGTACCAACTACCTACATCAAGGCGCTCGTGCTACTTGAGGACTTCCTAGCTGAAACATTTGCGAATAAGGAGGCGAAGAAGAAGATGAGCAGCAGCAATGCCAAGGCACTCAATTCCATGAAGCAGAAGCTCAAAAAGAACAATAAGCAGTACGAGGAGTTGATTGCAAACTACCGTTCAAATCCAGTTGATGATGAGGAGAGTGGATCAGAGGAAGAGGAGGAACCAGATATGTCTGATGATGGGGTTGATGATGTTATTGAGTATCCCTCTGATGAAGACCGAGAGAAGGATGGAGAGGACGAGGATGACGAGGGAGAGAGGAAAGGCGACTGGGTGAAGAGTCAAAGCAAGAAGGATAAGCAGATGGATAAGCAATTCATGAAAGATCCAAGTGAGATTACTTGGGAAGACGTGGATAAGAAGTTTAAGGATATAATTGCTGCCAGGGGTAAAAAGGGTACTGGCCGTGTTGAGCAGGTTGAACAGTTGACCTTTTTAACTCGTGTGGCGAAGACACCTGCACAAAAGTTGGAGATATTGTTTAGTGTCATATCGGCACAGTTTGATGTGAACCCTAGCTTACTGGGACATATGCCGGTTGGCATGTGGAAGCGGTGTGCAACAAACATGCTACTTGTTTTGGATACACTTAATCAGTATCCAAACATTGTTGTGGACGATACTGTCGATTTGGACGAGAAGGAGACCAAAAAGGGGTTAGATCACAAGGGTCCAATCAGGGTTTGGGGTAATTTGGTCGCATATTTGGAGCGGCTCGACTCTGAATTCTTCAAAAGTCTCCAGTGTGCTGATCCATACACCAAAGACTACATAGAGAGGCTGAGGGATGAGCCCTTGTTCATGGTTGTGGCTCAAAATGTACAAGACTATCTAGAGCGGATTGGGGATTTTAAGTCTGCGGCAAAGGTAGCTCTGCGCCGTGTCGAGTTGGTTTACTACAAGCCCCAGGAGGTGTATGATGCAATGCGGAAGCTGGCTGAGCAGAACACTGGGGAGGAGGGAGACTTGGAGGGAGAAGTTCAGGAGGTGAACAGGGGACCACCAGAATTTGTTAAAATCCCTGAGATTGTACCAAGGAAGCCCACCTTTCCTGAGAGCAGCAGAGATTTAATGGATGTGTTGGTGTCACTGGTTTATAAATATGGGGATGAACGTACTAAGGCGAGGGCTATGCTTTGTGATATTTACCATCATGCCATCTTTGATGAATATCCAGTGGCACGTGACTTGCTATTGATGAGTCACTTGCAAGATGGTATACAACTCATGGATATTGCCTCTCAGATTTTGTTTAATCGAGCAATGGCTCAGCTCGGCTCGTGCGCATTTAGGGCTGGTCTGATAAATGAGGCCCATGGATGTCTGACTGAGTTATATCAGTCAGGGAGGGTTAAGGAGTTACTTGCACAAGGTGTGTCTCAGAGTCGCTACCATGAGAAAACCCCTGAACAGGTATGAATTAAAATGAGCTTGTCATTTTTTATATCCCTCCCCTTTCTGTTTCTTATCTTTTTTATTGTGGAACTTCTATTGATGCTATAATAACTGGATGTATTTGTCATTGTATAAGAAGAACTTGTCTGTAGGTTCCTCTTTATCACTATATCAATTGTCTACTCAGTCAAAAATTGTTGTGTGGACATCATTTTTATGAGGTCATTAAATTCAAATCTTTTTTTTACTCATAGATTATGTAGGATTGTGTAACTGCATGTTTGAGTTACCTTCTCAACTGCAGTATACTTAATTGCCTGACTTTTGCTTCTGACTGTTTGAATGATCTTCTCTGTGTTACAAGTTATGATGGAAGTATCAAGTAAAAGAACCTGTTTTCTGACAGCAACTAATGCACTTCTTATTTTTTTATCCAGGAAAAACTTGAGAGGCGACGCCAGATGCCATATCATATGCACATAAACCTGGAGCTACTTGAAGCCACTCACTTGATATGTGCGATGCTAATAGAAGTCCCAGGGATGGCATCCCCTGCTTACGACCGCCGCAAGCCCGTGAACAAAACCTTCCGCCGGCTTCTTGAGATTAGCGAGCGTCAGACTTTCGTGGGCCCACCTGAGAATGTCCGTGACCATGTCATGGCTGCCACCCGTGCACTTACCCGTGGTGACTACCAGAAATGTTTTGACACCATTGCTAAACTTGACACCTGGAAGTTGTTGCGCAACAAGCACCAGGTGCTGGATATGCTGAAAACAAAAATCAAGGAGGAGGCACTTCGCACGTACCTCCTTACCTACTCCACTTGCTATGAGTCTCTCAGCCTTGACCAGTTGACCTCTATGTTTGATCTGCCCGAGGGTCGGGTTCATAGTTTAGTTAGTAAAATGATTATGTTAGAGGAATTACATGCAAGTTGGGACCAGCCAACTCGTTGTGTGGTTTTCCATAATGTCGAGCAGACTCGCTTGCATGGATTGCTTTTCCAGATGGCTGATAAGTTGTCGGTCTTGGTTGAGAGTAATGAGCGGGCCTACGAGGCAAGTACAGGTGGCACGCTTGAGGGGCTATCAAGGAGACGTGGTGAGAACCAGGAGACAGGTGTTGGTGGTGGACCCCAGGGGAGGTGGCAGGAGAACTTTGTGGCATCCTCTCAGGGACGAGGCCGATTTGGATATAGCGGCAGGATTGGTGGGACTGGTGGCGGGTATCAGAAGGGGACACGTGGCGGCTTTGGCAGCTCAAGGTACCAGGATGCAGCCCACGGTGGACGTGTCGGGGGAAGGACAGGTTCAAGAGGCGGTCAGGTTGACAGTGTGCCTCGTATGGTTAATCTTAATAGGGGAATCAGGGCTTAAATTTTTGGTCAAGGTTTCATTGATT
Organism: Rhynchospora tenuis; assembly: GCA_027725995.1. NCBI lineage: Eukaryota > Viridiplantae > Streptophyta > Magnoliopsida > Poales > Cyperaceae > Rhynchospora > Rhynchospora tenuis. The sequence goes on along the minus strand of CM050888.1, from coordinate 206,181,915 downwards.
TTATTTTTACAGGCTTTATTTAGTTGCAGTTGAAATTTGTTGAATTATATTACTTTTGTTATCTGAGTACTCGGTGTGTTATTTGTTTTTGGAGATTTAAACATGGTACTCATTGCAGCAACTTATTTTGTTAACTCGTATTATTATTTTCTCGTGGTGTCTTTTGCATCTCACAACAGCATCTCTTTTTGTTGTGTAGTTATAAGCGCACGTGTTAGTAATCCAGGGGAGTTCTATGTAATTAGGCCTTCTGCTAATACGTTTTTAGGTTGCAAATTAATTGCATTCAACTCGTTGTTCTCTTTTCTAGTTTCTTTTCAGTATACTTTAAGTCATTCTGAGGCTGAATGTCATTATATTTGGATTTAAGTATGAATTATGAGTAGAATTTCAAGAAATTTGGAGTATTATGGATAATCTGGTGAGATATTTTCACACAACAGACAACCTCCGTCCTATTAAAAAGAATCTTTCCTACACATACTTTGAACCTAAATGCCAGGCCATGTTTTCAGCTAACACTGTAGAATTCTATGTATTCTTCGCATGAATCGATCAAATTTTGTTGATTTGGGTACTACACTTGCAGTTATTGTTGTGCTGCCAGTCGAAGGAAACAACAAGACGAGCATCATTTGAAGATATTCTCTCAAGATGCATCTCATTATTATTATTTTAGTAGTAATAATAATTATAACAATAATAAATAAATAAATAACACCCCCTTTTATGCTATTTATATTAGAAAATAAATCTCATACTATTTATGCTATTTATATGCAACTCTAAGTCAGCATATCTTTTTGAGGGCAGACTCAAACTCCCTCTGATTATTTGAAAAGTGAATATACTGTCAGAACAATTAAAGAAGTATTATATGTAATATATAATTATTTCAGTTATTGCAAATGGACATCCTGTTATGTGCGCTAAAAAAAAAGTACTTTTCCTGGCTAGACTATTGTATTTGCCATGTCTTGAGTTTCATTTTTAAGTACAACCAGCTGATTCATTTGCTTCTGCAATTTCCTTTTCTTTCGCACTGACTCATTACTAATTATATTTCGGCCCTAATTTTTTTCCCGCTGAAGAAGTCTTTAGGCGCTTATTTGGATGATGACAATAATGATAACTAGAACAATAATAATAGTGAAAAATGTAAACTAACCAAATAACTTTTTTTTTTTGTTATGTGTTTCTAGCTGCTGCAATCGTCAGGATGTCCTAAATCCTAATTAAATAACTAAGAAAGCACATATTTTAATATCAAGTTGTTATCGCATCTTCATTATTTTTCTTCATATCGCCATCTAGTTCAAGGCAATACTTCAATATTTATTGCCGTAGAAAATTGTATCGCTTACTAAACTATCCTTGAAATTTACTGGCCTAGAAAAATATACCACTTCCTAAACTACCTTTGAAGTAATTTGTTGCTGCAGCAATAACGCATAAACAAAAATGGTAATCATCTGCAATCGAAAAACCTAAACACAAGAGACCTATTATAACACAGACTGTAGTTCAAACTTCATCGCGCGAAGCGCGATGAAATAGCTAGTTGAGATTAAATCAAACGGTCCAGATCAAACCGACCATCTCTGGTCTGCCCATCTGCGTCTGATCGAGCAAGAAGTTATCTACAGACTTATAGTTGAAAAGTTTAAAAAATCTTCCACTGCACCTGTTAGCCAATGCCGTGTCCCTTTGTAATTAAAAAAAAATTAAATCAAACACTTACACATCTTTATTTATAATTTTGTTTTTGATTTTTGATAGGCTCTCTGTGTGCATGTTCTCTCTATTTCCTTATAAGGCAATAAGTGAAAAAGAAAAAAAAAAAAGAAGAAAAAGAAAATATAACAAAAGATCTCCCGATTTTCCGGAGTTCACCGTAAAAAAATGCTATCAGTTTTGTGCCCTTGATAGTTAGATCTCGTTCCATATAGAATATAACGAAATCAGAATTAAAAAAAAAAAAACAAATATTTTATTGAAAAGACAACTCTACTAACTCTCAAAACTTGACAACATACCAAAAGCACATGAACAATACTATTCTAGAAAATTTCACGTATCAAACGTGATTACATAAACTAGCTAGTAATAATACTTGATTCTTATTTATTATAATAATATTAATAATAATTATTGTTATTATCCATTACACTAAACTGTCTTTTTTTGTCATTGTGATGATTCCGCGTCCGTCTGGGGCTGGTCTAAAATAATCACAGCGCCCTCCTGAATGCCGTTTGATTGAAGAGTACCGGCAACAAGAATTTTTTCTCCATATTTCAGACGCAGTCCGGCTCCATTCATCTGGATCGCCTCAAATATCCTTTGTCTGAGTTCGACGATTTTCATTTCAGCAGGATAACGCAGTGTAAACTTATTAAGGCGGCACATTCTACTATTATTGGGCATTTCTACCTTGATTGTAAAACCTACCGTTCCCATGATGCTTGCTGATAGAACTAGAAGCACTTGCACGAACAAATTTGAAACCTAGCTAGCTTGCTATTAGTATGTGATGCAGTACAATACTGTCGCTAAGGAGAATTTATAGATGTGGAATATACAACACGTAATGGGAAACTGATCCTGCAATGAAAACTAAAATATTTTAGATCATGAAATCAATTCGGAAAAGATCTCATATAATATCTGCTATTATTAATTCATTGAGCATGATTATTCCGATGATATCTGCTTTCATTAAGTTTCTATGTATATCTGATGCCCTGTATTTTATAGAAAAAAGAAGGAAAAAAAAGGAAATAACATTTGATTTTTATTATATATAGTATGTTGATTGTGCGAGTACTCATCAAAGATAAGAAAAGATTTTTTTTGTGGCACATCCGGCATAGTGTCATTAGTTTAGTTATTGTGTGGTATCATGGAAATTACTGTATAATTGTTTCGAATTGACTATATGCTAAAAATTAAAATATTTTTTCATTTAAAAATTTTCCCAATGCAATTATTTTAATTATAACTTGATTTATAAAAATTTTCCCATTATGATACCAATAGGTTCATTGTTTGATGTTGTATCATAAATTAAGTACAAAATTTTCCTTTTTTTTTTTTACTGATAGTCCTGAATGTATCTAAAAAAAATTTATGATTTTATTTGATAATAAAAATATCTATTGGATCATGTGTACAACAATTCTTAAAGAACAAAAAAAATTCACATAAAAAGAATATATATTTAAAGTCTTTAACTTTTTGAAATATATTAAATAAAAAATTCCCACACATTGAGCGGGCATGCTGCTAGTATTTCAATAATCATCAGTAGCGCAGGTCATTTGAGTTTCCATATATGCCATCATATTTTATAGTGCTAGATACGAGCCATAAGTTTATTCATTAAAGATATAATGATGCTGCCACGGAAAAATAAAAAGGCGATCGTGCTTTCCATCAATGAGGATTTAGGCTATATTTTGCAAAAACTGCATCTCCTTTATGGTAAGAGAAATATTTCCTTATATATATATATATGGAGAATTAATTCAAATTGTCATTTGAAGAATGACAAACATTATATGAATTCCTTAGAACCCATTATTGTTTGCTATGTAAAATTTTCCTATTCTATTCATGATGATTTTTTTCCTTTATATTTCCTTGATTTACGGATATAACCATTCTATGATGTGTGTGTTTATATCTACTAGAAAACAAGCCCAACCAATGTGAGGACAACTTTTTATTGTTATATTTCAATAAAAATAAAAATTAACATATGAACAAGAATCAATATGATAGTTAAAGTTGTATCTAGTAGATCTATGCAAGAATAAAAAAATAATAAATAAATAAGTGAAACAATATTAAATTAAAAAAGAAAACATTGCCAACACAAAATGATCTGAAATGAACGAATTGGATCTTGCAAACTATATTATAAGATGCGCAAATTTGGGTAACTGACTCAGATATATCGAATTGTCCAATCAGACAATAGATACAGTATCCTTTTTATTTAACGCAAGATACAGTACCTTGCAAGTCAATTAGCTAATGACTTGCAACATATGACATGATTGTCTCTCTCAAAAAGCGAAAAGCTAATAGAAGGAAATGTTGTACAAAAATTCTACGCTCCTGACCTCATTCGAACCTAGCTATGTCTTGTATTGCATCCTCCATGTCTGATGCTTCGAGAGCTACAGCCTAATACGTACGTCAATACCAAATAATAATAATTATTAATAATATTAAATTCACAACGAAATACACTATCGGGAGCATTTTTGATTTATGATATGATGTTCTTTGGAAACGTTGGTCCAAGTCTATTTTGTTTTATGATGATTGCATTAGATGCAACAGAATAAATGCTTTGACAAAGCAACACAAGGTTACCCTCCATTGAATGTAGCAGCACTTTTATACCACACAATGAGAATTTTAAAGTATATGTGATAGAATAAGAAATTCAATCTTAAAAGTATTGAATAAAAACTATAGATAAAAGTCCATTTAACATTGACAAGTAGTGACAATAACCTCAGCCACTTAACCAAGAGTGTCGTACGGTGATTCATTAAAAAATTTCCAAAGATATATAGCTATTGACCAACTAAGATGTATGGTCCAATTAAAAGGATATGTAACATGAAGAGGTCCTGTAACAAAGAACACTTAGAGATATAAATATAAATTGAAAAATCAAGTATAATTCCATGTTGCAAACCATACCAAGCCGCTATCCCCAAAATCATTACTACTATCAAAACCTTTAGTTCACTGTATCAACATTTGGGCTTTGGAAATTCCGTCTAATCAAGCTTCCCCATCATAATTAAACCAATCCCAATACATTTCCTTACCCACGTTGCTCAAATTCAATACTGTATGCTGTTATGATGCGAGAAATCCTAATAGTATACCAATATGTTTGGATAGTTCTTCTGGTTAAAAGCACCAGAACTATTGAGCTTAAAGATATAAAAAGTATAATAATGAAAATATAAACAAATAAGTAGAGACCTAATACAAAATTAGTAGAGAACTAATGAAAATATAAACCTGAGTCAACATCTTCTTGACAAGCTTCCAATGAGTTGAGTAATCAAAATTAGTAGAGAATGACAGAATCATCCTTGAACTCATGAGGTGATTCCCTATTAGCTTCAGTTCCTCCATTGTATGAACTACGGAGAAAAATATTTGTTTTAATTAAATCATGTTGTTGGTCTCATCATAATGACAAAAGAATGGCGAAAAGAGATACCTAATACACGTACCGGCATTGACCAGAAAGTTGACAGATGGGCCACCCCGGGGGATTTAACCATCCATAGGTACAGAACTACATACACTACGGCAAAAAATGGCTTTTGCACCGCCTAATTAGCACCTGTTATTTGAAATAACAGGTGTTAGAAAAAAATATGGCACTATTGAAATTACTTTCAATCCTCTTAGAACCGGTTTTCATAAGTGACAGATTAAAAAATAATAAATGAGAAAAGTTTGAACCGGTTATTTCTAAAAACAGGTGCAAATCTAGAAATAGATTTGCACCGGTTTTTACATAATAACAGGTGCTAAACTTAGAACAACCATTTTGCACCAGTTATTTATTATATAAAAATCGGTGCTAAACTTTGAAATAAATTTGCACCGGTTATTACATTATAACAGGTGCTAAAGTTAGAACAACCACTTCGCACCGATTATTATATAATAACTGGTGCTAAACTTATAAGAAGACTTGCATCGGTTTTCTCAAATAACCGATTCACATCAATATTTCTACAATATTTTTATTTTTTTTTATAATTTTATCCATATGTTGATGATTTAATTTTGGTAAAGTATTTGGCAACATTGAATTACTTGGTTGCAGCATTAAATGATGACCATTCTGTATAGTGTTTTTCGCTAAATTTCTCATTAAAATGTTATTGTTTTATCAATTATCAAAGGTGTTGTCAATTATCAGTAGGAAAATACATGGTAGCTATATTGTAATAATAATTATGGGGATTTATTAGTACTGTTAATATCTGATCCGAATTTAGTTAATAACAAAAAAGGCTTACTTCATGAGTCTGAGAATATAATGAAATTACAGAGATCAAAACGCCTTGGAAAATTTGTAACCTCTGTACCGGCTTTGGAAATTATGTCAAAAGTAAACTATACATTTGTTGTTACAATATAGCTTTGTACTGGCCTTGCAACCTCTGTACCGGCCTTGGAAAATTTGTAACCTCTTGATAATTGTACCAACCTCTGTATTGGCCTTACATTTCAGATCTTGATACCGTGACAAAATTATCATATACATTTTGATGCACAGCACCCCCACCCCCCACTTTTTCTTGATAATTAAAAAATTTGAGTTGCGGAAATAAATTATCCTTCATTGTTTGTATCGTGCCTTTATAATTTTCAATTTAAGATTTACCAAATAGTAATTGACCTTGTCATCTATATATATATGTATGATGCTTTTGAATGTATTGATAAAATTGACCGTGACAAAATTATTATAAAGATGTTTCTTGTAAGTACAAATAATTCACAAAAAAAAAAAAAAAAATGGTAAGAAAACCAAATTTTGGATTGACGCGCTTTTGTTCGTAGGAGAGAACCTTGGATTCGTCAAGTTGCCTAATTGATATGCTACATATACAACTACGTAATTCGATAAGACATGAATGGATAAGATTTTATCGGATATGGATATGAAAAAAAAAAATTCGTTAATTTATTAGTTATGAGTATGGATAAGCTTATTTTATATTTGTTAATTAATTATACAATTATATATATAATTTATATTTTAGAATCATTATCATAATCAAAAAATTATAATTGTAATATTCAATTATACGTTAATAACAAATTAACAGATACGGGTATGAAACTTGTCCCTACTGAATCTTACCCTATCCATTGATAGTCCTATGCGTTGGATTGCGTCACCCTTCCAAAATGGTAAGATTCACAAACATTCGCAAGAGGGAAATCTGGGTAGGGGCATTCTAGATAACACGGTAAAAAAAAAAAACGGTAAATTAGAGAAATTGAATTTAGATGCCTTTTAATTCGCAAATGATTTATGAATTAAAAAATAATGAAATAAATAAATTTGCTGCATAATGTAAATGATTAATTAGAGCTATGATAAACAAGGTTGTATCATCTGTATTAAGAATTAAAAAATATTTTATTTTCCTAAAGATCAATTCATTAGAATTAATTTAAGTTCTGAATTTGAAATATGCATTGAAATTATTTCATTTAATAATTAGTATTATTTGAAAACATTCATATATACAAAATTTACGTTCATGTGTTGGCCTCTTGATCGATATCAAATAAACTCCAAAAAATTTTAAGAATTGTATAGAAATGCATTGCTCGATAAATTGAACAAGATCCACGGTGTAGATTTTAAAATTATTTTTTTAAAAAAATATTAATGAAAAATAGCATTTGTGGTATTTATGGCATCAAAAACTTGTTGCACCATAACCCTCTTCATAATATTGGATTCGTTGAATTGGACTTGTCAATTTGGATAAAAATGCAATGAATAGGGAGGCATAATGCACAAAATGATACATACATCATGATGCGACATAAGTATCTTTGTATATTTGAATGTTTTAATATAATACTAATTATTATGTCTATGTATTGTAACATATAAATATTATTACAAAATACTAGCAAATTAATTAATAGGGTAATTTTATGGTGGACAGAAATTTCAAACCGGGCTTGAATCATGATCGTTCATTTAAAATTATGAAGGGATTTGATTGATTATGATTCAAGCTCGGTTTGAAATTTCTGTCCACCATAGAATTACCCTAATTAATATATTAATACTATATATGGAGTAATATAATACAATTTTATTATTGATTTATTTTTGACATATAATAAACTAATCAGAGGTTTTTTTTAGACATACTAGGCAGTGGCTACCTAGGTTTAATCAGAGGTTCTAGTGCCACAACAATTCTATTTTCATTAATATTTTAAAATTTCAAAACTTAATTTTCAAATCCAAACCGTTGATCTTGTTCAATTTTATGAGCGATGCATTTCTATGTAATTTTTATAGATTTTAGAGTTTATTTGGTATTTGATCATGAGGCAAAAAAAATGAACGAATGTTGTTAATTATAATAAATTAATTTTAATACGTTCAGTTTTAATAGGAAGATCATATTAGACGAGTTTGATCGATAATCTTAAACCAGATCTAAAAGTTTTGATCGCGACTCAAAAAAATTTTTTGTGATACGTCTCTCCATAGCCAAACTCAGATATTTATTTCTATATATGATTTTACAGTAATCTAAATGAATTCGAGGAAGTAGACTTGTAAATGAATTTTTCCACTCAGATATTTTAATATATTTGTTGATATTGGACGGTAATCTAAAGTGTAAACATATATGAAAATAATTTGGGTGTTCACAAGGAAGGATGCATGTTCAGATTTACACATGGAAGGATGCCACTTTGAGAGAACTTACTGACCTGGTAATGCATGTTGCTTTAGTATATAACTTTTCTCTGTAAATGATTTCTCATGATCTCATGATTAACATGATTTTTTTCTAATTAGGTTTTTATTTTAAACAAACCTGTTGGAAAATAATGTAACAATGCTTTTATAATCAGGGGATGAAGGGAAGTAAGAAGGTGCTGGCTGGAGCACTCAAAAGAGCTCACTGTTGTGGAAAGGATGCTTGATTCACATGCTTTTGATTTTCACTAGGAAGAGAGACCAGAGTAGCTCATTTTTCTCAATTTCAAAATTTAAATCTCTTACGTATGTTTGTCATGTTTGGGTGTTACTGATGTTTGTGGATTTGTGGATTTTCCAATGTTTAAGAATTTGTGGATAATCCAACGTTAGATCTTACAATTATGAATCCTAAGCAGTCGTTTATGATGTTTTTGTAATTTTCTCACTAACTTTTGTACTGTTATGTGTTAATTTTCTCACTATTGGTTGGTACGTGTTACTGAAAATAGGATGACCTAGGTAAGTACCCACATTTTCTCTCCCTTGTATTACTAAAACATATCACCCTGTACTGTATCTTAATAGATAAAATGTTAATTTGTCACTATTGGTTGGTACAGAACTGAAAAAAAAAACCTATAAAAAACTACAAGTTAAAATATTTAGAGACATTAAGGCTGCAAGTTCATTCATCAAAACAAACAAAACCATAAGTCAAAGAAAACAGCAAATAATTGCTTAAGTAACATATTTAGTTATTTACAACTAGAAAGCCTGAGATGTGTTGAAACGAGGGTGTTCGGCTGTGTGTACTGCCGAACAGGACCCAAAACAGCTGTGTTCGGCTATGTGTATGGCCGCACGGGATTGGAGACAAGCATGTGGCTGTGTGTATGGCCACACGGGATCCAGAACATGAGTGTTCGGCTGTATGTTCGGGGGAACAGTACCCAGAACGGTCTCGTACCTGATGATGGAAGGAAAGTTCCAGGCTATTCCAAGTTGGAAATAACTGGTGGCACGCCCAGGAATGTTTTCTATGTATGCAATATTAGTTTCCTTGTGTAAGGGTACTAAGATGTAAAGAAAAAAGAGGGAATTGATGGGAATTAATGTGTAGGAGGTGTATATCTCTAGATGTGGTAGTTTCCTATTAATATCATCTTCTCCATGTAACAATTAACCAGAAAAGAAATAAAAGAGAGAAAAGGCGTGTGTGTGTGAGGACGTAGGCACCAAGTTGGTGCTGAACCTCGTTAAATTCTGTGTTCACGTGTCTTTATTTTCAATTTCTTACATGGTATCAGAGCGTGGTTCGTTCCGAGACCAAAATCACAACTGAAAACACACCGTTCGTCCTAGTACTCGGCAGAACACCTGGCCGAACAAACCCAAAACTGAAGAAAAAACTAAAGTTTTATCTAAACTGAAGGTTCCTTGAACACATAGTCATGCCCCCTAAAGGTTTCTCTACTGTCTATCACCAGGACAAGTCAAAACTGAAGTGCACCCAGTGTGGGCGAGTCAGGCATGTGCGTGACACTTGCTTTGAAATTGTGGGCTACCCTAAGTGGTTCAAGGGAAAGAAGGGAGAGCGACAAAGAAGGTTTCAAGCGAATATGGCGACAAACTGGATTGTCGGCGACGCAAAACCAACCCATTCGGCTGATCATTCGGCTAGGCTAAGCCGAATGGATGCCCGAACAGTGGCCACATACAGCCTAACAGACAGTGTGGTCCCCACCGATGTCCCTACAGATGGCAGTACGGGTCGGGCGCAGTTATGTGCAGCCCGAGAAACCAACTACAATGAGCAAGAAACAGGTTTGATAGGTAAACAATCCACTCAAGGTATGTCTCTTCTCACACGTCATGATTTGGATTGGGTAATTGACTCTGGTGCTACAGACCACATGACCTTTGACATAAATGACCTTAAAGAATCGAGGGAATCAAGGGTGAAAAATATCTACAATGCAAATGGATTTGAGTATCCAGTAAAAGGGGCAGGAAATGTAGAAATCTCACCATCGTTAATTCTACACAACACACTCCTTGTACCTTCATTGACAAATCGGTTGATTTCAATTGGACAAATAACAGAGGAATTAAACTGTGTTGTGCTCATGTTTCCGGATTTTTGTATTTTCCAGGATGTCCTCACGAAGGAGATCATTGGGCGTGGTACGAAAAGGGGTCGTCTGTATCACTTAGAAGACCTCAAGATTGGGAAAACTAACTTGGCTGGTAGGAGTTCAACCTTGGAAGAAAAGATTTGGACTTGGCATAGGCGGTTAGGACATCCATCTTTTGGGTACATGAGAAGAATTTTACCTGATTTATTTTGTGGATTGGATTTATCTAAGTTTAATTATGAAACTTGTGTAAAAGCCAAAAGTCATCGTGTGGCATACAATATTAGTTTGAATAAATGTGACAAACCTTTTGATTTAGTTCATTCAGATGTTTGGGGACCTTCTCCGGTTGAATCAATCTTTGGGTATAAATACTTTGTCTTGTTTGTGGATGATTGCACTAGAATGACTTGGTCTTTTATGTTGAAAAGAAAGGATGAAGTATGTGAAGTGTTTAGAAATTTTCATGCTATGGTGCAAACTCAGTTTGGGACAAAAATAAAAATGTTTAGAAGTGATAATGGAGGTGAGTTTGTGAATAGGGATCTAAAGGATTTCTTCAAGGAAAAAGGTATTGTTCATGAAACAACTTGTGTTGGAACACCACAACAAAATGGGGTAGCAGAAAGGAAAAATAGGCATGTTCTTGAGACTTCTAGGGCATTAATCATTGAGAACAGTGTGCCACAAAAATTTTGGGATTGTGCTGTGATGATGGCAGTGTATGTCATAAATCGGTTACCCTCGGTGATTAATAAATACCAAACCCCCTTGAAGACACTTAGTACCTTTCACTCTATTCCATCGATCCTAAGTTTGCAACCTAAGACTTTTGGATGTGTAGCATATGTGCACATTCAGAAAAATAATAGAACCAAGTTAGATCCATGTGCGGTTAAGTGTATCTCTTTGGGAGTTGGAACAAACCAGAAAGGTTATATGTGTTTTGAGCCCAAGTCACACAAGTGGTATGTAACAAGGGATGTGACCTTCTTGGAAAACGAGTCGTTTTATCAAGACACCACGTGTTCCACTCAGGGGGAGAGAGAAAATGAGAGGAACCAGTGGTATCAACAAGAAGAACACACTTATGAAATGGATGGTTGTCCAGGTCTTAGAGAACAGGAAAAAATGACCCGGTTGGGTGTCCACTCGGGGAACCATTCGGCAGAACATGTGGCCGAACACATGGCCGAACATGAACATTCGGCCGAAAACATGGTCGGACAAGATCATTCGGCCGAAAACATGGTCGAACAGGACCATTCGGCTGGCTATTCGGCCGAACACATGGCAGAACGGCTCGCAGAATGGGCCGAACAAGTTAGAGAATCTGATTCCAGTGATGAACTTGACTTCCAGGATGGCCCAAATGCACAGGAGGAAGAAGTGGATGAAGAAGTGATACAGACTGACCTTCCACAGCCCTAAACATCTCCTGAGGACACTCCTGAGGTAAGTGGCTCTAATTCTTCTTATGTGCTTCCGCAGCGTCATAACCGTGGTAAACCACCAAAAAGATATGTACCTGAGGATGGTACTAGTAAAGAGGTCATTTATCCAATTGCAAACTTTGTTACCACGAAAGGACTACCAGAACCACTTAGAAAGTTTAGTGATCAAATGCTAACTGTACCCATACCTGGAAATGTGAATGATGCCCTAAGTGATCCCAAATGGGTAGGAGCAATGAATGAGGAAATGAAAGCCCTATATAAAAATCAAACCTGGGAATTGGTAAAGTTGCCTAAGGGTAAGAAACCGGTGGGTTGTAAATGGGTATTCTCAATCAAGTATGGTGCTGATGGTAATATCGAAAGATATAAGGCAAGGTTGGTTGCTAAAGGATACACTCAGACTTATGGGATTGACTATCAGGAGACCTTTTCTCCTGTTGCCAAACTAAACACAATTCGAGTTTTGTTATCTCTTGCAGCTAATTTAGACTGGCCTCTGCATCAGTTCGATGTGAAGAATGCTTTCTTACACGGTGACTTAGAAGAAGAGATCTATATGGAGATACCACCAGGATTTGATGAATTGAGGGTGCTGGACATGAAGATTCAAAAGGAGAAGAGCCACTGTTCGGCTGAGCATTCGGCCAACAGGAACCCGAACAGGGAGCCGAACGGCCCTGGAAACATGGTGTGTAGGCTGAAGAAAGCCTTGTATGGGTTGAAACAGTCTCCAAGGGCCTGGTTTGGAAGATTTTGCCAAGCAATGAAGAAATATGGGTTTATCCAGGGAGAATCGGATCATACTCTGTTTTATAAAAGAAGATATGAGAAAGTTACTGTATTAATTATCTATGTTGATGATATGATAATTACAGGTGATGATACAGGGGAGATCCAGCGACTCGAGGAAAGACTCTCGAAAGAGTTTGAGATGAAGAATCTGGGAGGACTGAAATACTTTCTTGGAATTGAGGTAGCTCGGTCAAGTGAAGGTATAGTCTTATCTCAGAGGAAATACATTCTTGACTTGTTGGCAGAAGTAGGTATGTTAGACTGTCGTCCAGCAGACACACCAGTGGTGCAAAATGAGAAGTTGGGCGAGTTTCCAGACCAAGTGCCAACCAATAAAGAAGGATATCAAAGACTTGTGGGTAAGCTAATCTACTTGTCTCATACCAGACCAGACATAGCCTTTGCTGTGAGCCTTGTAAGTCAGTTCATGCATAACCCAAGTGAAGCTCATATGGAAGCAGTAATGAGGATCATCAGATACTTAAAAGGCACTCCAGGGAAAGGAATACATTTCAGGAAGAATGGACATCTTGACACCATGGGTTACACTGATGCTGATTGGGCTGGTAGTATCTCTGATAGGAAGTCAACTTCAGGATACTTCGCATTTGTAGGAGGAAATCTTGTTACATGGCGGAGTAAGAAGCAAGGGGTAGTGGCTCTTTCAAGTGCAGAAGCAGAACTCATTGGTGTTGTGAAAGGTGTATGTGAATTGCTATGGATAAGGAAACTCATGAGAGAACTCGGTTTCGAGTCAGGGGGAGCTATGACCTTATGCGTAGACAATAAGGCAGCAATTGACATGTCTCACAATCCTGTTCAACATGACAGAACTAAGCATATTGGAGTCAACCGACATTTCCTCAAGCAAAGTATTGACCTCAAGATCATCCAGTTGAGATTTGTGAAATCTGAAAATCAGCTGGCTGACATCTTGACTAAAGGAGTTACAAGCAATGTGTTCAAAAATGTGATAAGCAAGTTAGGTATGACAGATCTGTACATACCAACTTGAGGGGGAGTGTTGAAACGAGTGTTGAAACGAGGGTGTTCGGCTGTGTGTACTGCCGAACAGGACCCAAAACAGCTGTGTTCGGCTATGTGTATGGCCGCACGGGATTGGAGACAAGCATGTGGCTGTGTGTATGGCCACACGGGATCCAGAACATGAGTGTTCGGCTGTATGTTCGGGGGAACAGTACCCAGAACGGTCTCGTACCTGATGATGGAAGGAAAGTTCCAGGCTATTCCAAGTTGGAAATAACTGGTGGCACGCCCAGGAATGTTTTCTATGTATGCAATATTAGTTTCCTTGTGTAAGGGTACTAAGATGTAAAGAAAAAAGAGGGAATTGATGGGAATTAATGTGTAGGAGGTGTATATCTCTAGATGGGGTAGTTTCCTATTAATATCATCTTCTCCATGTAACAATTAACCAGAAAAGAAATAAAAGAGAGAAAAGGCGTGTGTGCGTGAGGACGTAGGCACCAAGTTGGTGCTGAACCTCGTTAAATTCTGTGTTCACGTGTCTTTATTTTCAATTTCTTACAAGATGTACATGTTCTGTACCAAATCCATGTACTGGTACAAGAGTTGAGGTCAAAACAAACAGCACCCACCTATTATTCTTTGGTTGGCATTTTATAAACATCATAGTTTTTTGTTCTCTTCAAACCTAATGGCAGTTGCAAAGGCTCCTTTCATTATTCTAGTCATTTGTTTATATTATTTGAAAATGTCCCTTATAACTATTCTTCATTGAATTTTTGTATTGGCATAGATAACTGATATAGGTTGGTATCATACATTAGAATACTAACTAGCCCTCAATTTAACTATACTTTCAGTGAAGTATGATGTAGATACAGTAATGGTTTACAGAATTGGTATAATGTGTTGGTACAGAAACAGTTCGATCTAGCTTAACCCTTAAAATAAGGTGGTGATTTTAATTTCATGATCTCAGGAGATATGACAACAAAGAAATCAGAATAAAAATTAAGATGTAATTACATAAATGAATCGGAACAACTGACAACACAACTGAATCTTAGAAAAAAAAAACCCAAAAAAAAACTCGAAATTAAATGTATAATAACAACTAACAGAAATGCTAATTTCAGCTAACACTGTAGAATTCTATGTATTCTTCGCATGAATCGATCAAATTTTGTTGATTTGGGTACTACAATTGCAGTTATTGTTGTGCTGCCAGTCGAAGGAAACAACAAGACGAGCATCATTTGAAGAAATTCTCTCAAGATGCATCTCATTATTATTATTTTAGTAGTAATAATAATTATGACAATAATAAATAAATAAATAATACCCCCTTTTATGCTATTTATATTAGAAAATAAATCTCATACTACGATAGTTAGGAAAAATAAGTACCTATTTCCTGGTCGACCATTTGTCCATAGACAAACCCAATTCACGGTCTGGGAAACTTATCATGAAGTGGAATTGCATGGATTCATTGGAAACACAACCAAGGATAGAAGGGATTTTTGGCACTGAATACTAACCCATTGCAATTGAGAATATAAATTTGGCAAAGTAAAAAAACCGAGTCGTCTAAATCTTTGCCTCGAATCTAAATTCATACCACACAATCTTATATTATTGAGATTTTTATTTCAGTTGTTAACTTTAATGTATAATACAAGGGACAATCAAGTGTTAATCCCATCCCTTCTCTTTAATTGACAATCTAACGATAGAAATGAACTCGCTAGTGGAGTGGCGTGCAAAGGAGAAGGCAATGATTGGTTTTGAAATTCGGTATCTCTTCTCATATTTAAATTCAAAAAGTTAAGATACTCGAAGTCTATTTTAGCTTTAATAAAAACATCGAATAGGCCTCCTTACAGATTTTGTCGTACAAGTGAGGAAAGCCCATATTATGGGTTTTTGGAAGTTCGATTCTGCTAGCCTGGATATGGGCTTAAGTCTTAAATTCAACGACCGCCTCTTAAGTCTTAAATTCAAACGCAAACGACAATTGCTTGATGTTCCAACAGGTCTATATTTCACCTATAAATGGGCCCTAAATTTTAGTAATATAAACACGATTACACGAATGTCTTTTTTTTTTTTCTCTTTTTTTTTTGTCTCAGAATTCGATCGTTCGGGAGTCGGGAGTCGGGACCTCGTATCAATAATTTCTACCATGCTAGTTTAACTATGAATATGTATAGAAATTGTAAATTTTATTTAAAATTTTACAAATGGTCACAAATGTAGAAATAATAATTATAAATAGCAATGCCAAAAATTAATTTAAAAAAATGCAATTTTTGTTAAGGACAATGATCGTGCAACGCTGCCACGCATGCATCTGAGAAGTCAGTTTTTTTTTTTTTTTTTTTTTTTTTTTTTTGGATTGAATATGACGCTGTGAGATCAATGTATCGGATGGTCCTTTATCAGAACTCAGAAGGCATCTAGCCTTGGTCCTAGGATGTGTATCTACAATCTACTGCCAGTCTGCCATTCCATTTGAGACCCTAGCAAGCTGCTTTTAATACAAAACCGTAAACCTACAGGAAGTTTCAGTAAAAAGAAAGTCGGTATCAGCCTGGCTGGAAGTGTCAAACGTTGCCAATTAACATGTTAGTTGATTTGTGAATTAGTGGAATTAGAACGATTCCAAATTTATGACTGAGATTTTGAGCATAAATTTATTTTAGATAAAAATAAACCAATTTGCAACCACTATTTGGGAAGAGCTACATTTAATCACTTTTCAATACTGATTCTTCGAGTTTAACTTCTTAGGCTCTGATCAAAAATATTTTTACGCGGAATTTCATTTCCATGAAATTGATTTTTTTGAGAATTCATTGGGCCTAATAATATAGAAATTCTGATCAAATGATATCAAATTCATCCATTTTGATTAAGAATTTTCTAATGAAATGAAACAAAATGAAATTCCATGTTAAAAAAATTGTCATTCTGATATGGGCCTAAATACTTTGATTCAATTTAAAGAATCAAATCAATAAAATTACAGGAAGAAAAAAAGCACCAAATTGGAAATTGGTGGCTGACTCGTCAGAACGCAGACCTACATAACAATTAACCGAATCGTGTATGGTCCGAATAAAGTAGCTCATCAACTAGTCAGGGTGGAAAAGTAAATAATAATGAAACCAATCGTGTCCGGCTCGGCGGCCCGAATGAAGTGCTTTCTAAAGATTCCTAGTACGAAAGTTTTGTTCTTCATTTTAACTTGCATGGACCAATCCCACGATGAGGTTTCTTCAAGAAAAAAAACTTGCATGGACCAATCCCACGAGGAGGTTTCTTCAAAAAAAAAAAAAAAAAAAAAAAAAAAAAAAAAAAAAAAAAACTTGCATGGACCAAATATTAGGAGCGTTATTTCACTGACCATTTTTTTCCTTTCTTGAGGAAATAGTCAAGCAATAAAATTTGCTCAACTGTATGGTTTGCCAAAATCTATGAAACAAGCCTACAATTTGCCAACAAGCAACGGACTACAAATGGCATATTTCTTAGGCATGAGTTGAACTATAAACAAGATATCAGATTATAATCGTAGCCTGAAACAAAATTGACTTGTGTTTTTCCACAAGCAACGAACTATAAACACATTTACCTGAAGCAAGATATCAGTTTATAGTAAAAGACTCGCAAATTAATGATTGAAATTGACTGGTATCTTTACAAGAGTTGAATTATAACCATTTTTTTCAAGACTTTCTTTGTAAACAGTTTTTCACAACTTCAACACTGTGAGCTGAAAGTTCAGCTCATTATTCCTCGTGCATTCATGCTCATTAATTAACCAAGAAGCATTTCACAGCATCACCTCAGAAAACAAAATCTTCTGTCTTAATTATTCTATCACGAGAAAATTTTACAAGCATGGATCAAAGAATTGTACAAGATCAATACTTTCAACATATGTAGAAAATTTACATCAAAAGTTATCTGAATACCAAAAATCACCAAAAAAGACAAAATTGCCTAATTATTATCCCAACAAACAAGAAAAAAAAAAAAACAGACGTACCATGGCATCCTATCAAGAAGGTATATAACTTTCAATTCTATCCTCATCTTCGATCCCGCAAACTGCATCAAACTCAGAGGCATGTATTTTTCTCAGGTCCTGATGCCCATACTTGACTGCAGCAACAGCATAGCACACAAGGACGTATAAAAATGTCAATACAATAAGCCCGAAAAACTGGAAATTCGCCAAAAACTCGCCTCTTATTTGACTCTCCTTGTCGTGGCACACTATGCTATTGCCCTCCAACTTGCACCCAGTCGGCATCATCGATCCGTACAGAGTAAATGCAGTTTGATAGAACCAGAGACCTTGCAAGGTTATTGAAATACCGCTCGCAAGATCAACTGGAAATGATGAGGGAAACAATGCACCCGCTACAGAAGTTAATACACAGAGGCCGACCAGAATTACGAGAAGGAGATGGTAGTATCCTTCGAGACCTGTGTGAGCAGTGGAGTGGAAGTAGAAGAGGAGGTACTCTGATGTGAATGCCGCAGCTCCGACCAGGCAGAGTGTTCCTTCAGGGAGTGGCAAAAAACTGGAAACATGAATTAATAAATCTCATCAGTTGCATGGCCTAAGTTTTAATTTTTATTAAATTTACTAAAATAAGGTTTTCATTTATTCATACAAATTCCTTACTCTTAAATACAAATACGTCAATGTCCTAATTACTCTGTACTAAATATCTCCATGTCACACATCTTAGTGTCAAATAATGGTACCATACGTGTCAAATCATTATTATTATGGCAGTTTTTTGTGGTGTCAAATGCCATTGAATAAAGCAAAAGTTGCATTCTTGCATATTACCCAAGCAAATATCAAATATGAGTTTATATTTTCTGTTACTCCTCCCGAGTATGTTCCCTCAACAGATTCACTGACAAGACAATGAAATGTTATTTCCAGGACCTGCTTTAGTACATTGAGTAAATTCCCTTGTCAGTGACCCTGCAACAGGGAATGTAGCATGGAGGCGCGCGCAACAGAAAAATTGATTTGTGCCAGCGTAGAAAGTAGATTTCTGACCCACACATCTGGATTTTCATTGACACTTGCTACAGCTCATTCCGTAAAGGTTTTTGCAACATGATTTAAATTGACTGTAGGGGGCTAGGGGCCATATAACTATATATGCAGGCAGTTCGCCTCTGCAGCCAAAAGATAAAAGGGACCCAGAGAACGATGAACTTTTCATCGAATGAATACAATTATGGTAAAATCTATGGCTCGAGAGGGGACATGGGAACAAAAAGGTAATAAAATTAAATTAAGAGGGCGCCACAGTAAAAAGTGCTATCCATCATCAATTCATCATTCGTCAAAAAGGGTTCATCACTTGTCAATATTCAGAATTCAGAATTCAGAGTTCAGATTTCAGAAATGGTAGGCGAATCTTTTCAATGCACTTTGGGTCCACAGCCGAACTTCTAGAAGTATCACCGTTGCTTCCCTCAATTTCCCCTCCATGCCACCACCGCATGTAATAATCTTATGATTTATTTGCACAAACATCCCAACAAAAATCTATTGACCAAAAAGGTCCCCTAATGTTCCAAAACTCCACCAAAAATGCTGTACATTTTTGGATAAATGAAATGAGGAAAGTATTTTTCCAATTTTAGCAAAGAAAATTCAGTGACCACATACTTTATTTTTTGGATAAATTAAATGTGTAGACTAATTTCCTAAAATTTTAGCAAATAAATGAGACTATTTTCTGGAGATCTATTGACCAAAGAGGTCCCCCAATATTCCAAAACTCCCAAGGTGTAATTAGACGGGCACAACCAAGCTATACCTTTTTTTGAATAAATTTAATAAGGAGACTATTTTCCTATTTTAGCAAATAAAATCTGTGATCACATTCTTTTTTTGTTTTTTCTTTTGTAAATTAATGCAAACACTGAACAGTGATGTGGACCATTTAGTTTCCTATAACCAAGCTATACCTTTTTTAAATGAATTAAATGAGGAGACTATTTTCCTATTTTAGCAAATAAAATTCTGTGACCACATTCTTTGTTTTTTTTTTTTTTTTACCATTTAGTTTCCTATAACCAAGCTATACCTTTTTTGAATGAATTAAATGAGGAAACTATTTTCCTATTTTAGCAAATAAAATTCTGTGACCACGTTCTTTATTTGTTTTTCTTTTGCAAATTAATGCAAACACTGAACAGTGATGGGGATCAATTTCTTAAAAAGTTTCCTATAACGACCAACTTGGAAATCCAACTCACAAAAAGCATATTGGAATCTGACTCAAACTCCATTCCATATCAACACCAATTTTTTTTTTTGAAAAAAAAAGTTAAAATAATAAAACCAAAGTTTGAAAACAGCTAATAAAGTACAAAAGAACTCACTTGGTTTTCTCTGACAGGAGCGCCACAAGGCCATAGAGAAAGAACATGAGCAGCATCCCAGCATGCTCAAAATCATTCATGTGGGCCGGGTTTAGGATCTTTTCAGATCCGACAAAGATTTTAAGATGCGGCGAGTAGAAGAACTCTATGCACATATCAATAAACGCGCCAATGGCCACAACATACAATTCCAAATGCCACAGTTTGCCTCCGAACCCGCTTACTCCATTCCACGCCCGAACCCGAAACGATCGCGGATCCGATACGTACCTGACCAGCGCTGCCCAGATATGCCATGCGCCAACTATTAAAAAGAGACTTCCCGGCAGCACGTGACCCTTGAACGATCCCATCGCGTCAGTCACGTGACCTCACACCTCACCGCTCAAGCAATGAAGTAAAGAATCAATTCCTTCCTCCAGCCCGTCGGTCAATGTTTCCTTGTTGTCTTTGCAATTCTGCCCCCGAATTTATCGATATTACAACGTTGACTTTTGATCAATTATAGATTCTTCGAACTTTGTTCCTCCCTTGATCTTGAGAGAAGCACGAAATCAATGGAAATGAGATTTCAGTCAAAGAATATGATCAGAGATCGTAAAACTAAAGAAAATCGGAGAAAAAGTAAGAATGGATCTGTATGTGAGACGATGAAGGAGATCTGTGAGATGAGCAGAAACTTACTAAAATTGGAGAAACGGATATCAAGTGGTAAGCTTTACGCTGAGCTACACAAGTGGATGGATAATAGTATTAATAGATGTCCTAACTAGAGATGAATAGCGTACACAAGGAGAAAGTTTTGAACTTTTAACGAACCAAGTGCTCAAGAGGAAATAAAGAAAGAAACTATTACAAGTTTTGATTAGATGAGAGAGAGAGAGATGTACCTCTAGAGATGAATTGATGAGCAGTATGACTGTATGAGTTGCCAAGAGCGACCTCACCGCCTATTTCCGGTTGAAGTATGACACCGGATGCTTCGGATCGATATGTTTCTCAATTGTTTCTAGCGGGCGTAGTTGAATTGACTGGCTAAACCGGTTGACGGGTAGCTCTTCACTGTCTATCACCGGTTTTGGTCTGATTGAGGACTTCATGAGTTGGTGCGTTGACCGCCGTCTATCCTCTTCTGCTCTATTGTTTTGCATTTTATCTTTTTCTTTACCTTTTCAATTATAAATTCATGATAGCTCAATTAAGTGAAAACTGTGGTCGCAAACTTTTCTTATTTTTGTTCCGGGATCGATTTATATATACAAATACAGTTATAAGCATACAAATAAGCGCCTAACAATAAGAAAATTTGTAGTAGGAATGATATGGCATCTTTTTCTATATAACAAAAACTTAAAAAGATATTCGGTGACAAGTATGAAACCACGTTTAGAAGGCGATGCCATTCCAGATTCCCTTTTTGCCCTTTTTCTAATCTACTTTGATTCTTTCGCCAGTTTGTACTTCACAATGTAAATAATCTAGAAAACCTTGATGATAAAAAATTAACGGCTCTTTTATAACTTTAATATAATAAATCTTGGTGATTATAATACGAGGGGATTTAGGTAATTTGAATAAGGTACAATTGGGTTAAGCTTTCTAACTTATTTTAAATTAAATGTTTATGAAAGATCTCCAATCAAGTTTTGAACCTGCAGGAAAAAAAAATACCTCATTAAGTTGTGCAAAAATTTTATTGTTGACGCTATAGTTAAATTTTATGTTATAAATATGATAATATATATTAACATCAATTGTTGACACGATATTTAAACTTCAGGAAAATATTTTCAGACTTCGGCTATTTTTTGTGTCTAATACGTTACTATTATAATTATTTAAAAGATAATAGAAAATTAAAATGACCTATAGAAAATAATCGGTCAGATCAATAGGTTATGAACCACTGTCGTGATAGGTTGATTATATCACTAACAAGTCTAGCAGTTGTCTGATACATTACTAATATTTGCGTTCTAATAAAACGCGAATAAAAAAATTGTGTACCGTTGTATATCATATTAAACATTTGTATTCATATATTTCTATAACTAGAGGCGGATTCTCTAACAAAGAATGGGGACAAGTGTCCCCCATTTTTATCTAATAATTTACATACATATAGTATTATATGTATATTATACAAGTAATTTAATATATATATATGAACCCCATAAAAATGAAACACATTCTATATATTATTGACCCCATAGCGCTACAAATTAATAATTTTAATGTAATCATTGTATTGTCAACATCTGATGAATACATGTGATCCCCTCTAAATATTTTCTAGCCACAGTCCATAACAGAAGATTATTTAGAATTAATAGGAACCTCTTTTTTTTTTAAGAAAAACGAATTTATAGGAACCTTAATAAATAAAAGTTACAGTATAGGAGAGTTGCAAAAAGTACAAAGCAGCAGTTTATAAGCCAAAAACTCCGTATTTTGATCCTACCGGCCATTTCATCAATAAATTGTCCGGTTCCTATCAGACCTTGCTCTAAACTATTACACTTTACAGCGAGATAGAGTTTATATATTTTTTAAAATTGTCTGATGTAACTAATTATTTTGAATATTATTAAATGATTGTACAACCTAATGCGAGTTATGATTATGAAATGATTGTACATGGTAATTTATGGTTATGAAATACGATCGACAGTTTTATTTATTTAACTTTTTAGTTCAGTTTGAAATTTTCCTCTATGGAAGGATATGTTGAGCGTCAAACATTTTTTTAACAGTCATATGTTCAAATTACTTGTGCATTTGGGCTTTTTTGCACAATAAATATTTTTTGATGAATTATTGTTGACTGTCTAGAACATGGAAACATTTATTGTCCTGTTCCTTTTTCAAAAACAAGATGTCATTTTGGTTGGTTAATCATGACCGTTCCCATAAAAAGAAATTTTTTGTCTTTTGGAATTCCAAAATATTTAATATATACTTTGCATATTAAAAAATTTTCGAGACTTTTCTTTTTATTGTTGCTATTTTTAAACTAAAATTGCACCGTGATAGTTAGAAACATTTTCAGCATCGATTTCTAACCCTAGCTTGTTTATTATGAAGCATTTCTGCAAACTAAGGGAACGTTTGCATATATAAGGTTAGCTTGATTTTTAGGTTAGTACGCTAATTTGCGAACTTAGAAATTTGCTTAAAATATTAACTTTAATCCTTGATCTCACTAATCTCCTGGTATTACCAATTAAACGCCCCCCTAAAAGAATGTCTAACGCTGTAAAATTAATTATGAGTATACATAAGCCCTAAAAGTGGGTGATCATAGTAACCCTATGTTAATATATAACAAATAAATAGTCCAAAAAAAGAAGAGATTTTTTACTTTGAAAAATAAGATATCAATTGATAAAGTCCCTAACTTACAGTTATTCTAAAATAATTTTATCCTATAATTTTCAGAACGGAACATTTTAAAGAAAAATTTACTTAAACATATAAAAAGAACTTGAAAATATTTTCATAATCTCATTCCCCTATAGCATGAGTTTTCAAGAATTATAGGATGGGGAAAAAAGTGACTTAATTATATGGCAATTCATAATGAGGCGATGACTAAAGTCAAATTTTTTTTAATATAAACCTTCCCGTAAAAGTGACTTTATATGACATTTCATAATAAGAAAAAAAAATTGGATGAATGTTTTAGTTGGTATTTATTGAAGAAGATATATGTATAAAAGTCCGAGCTACGATCTTAATTTGTGCCCACAAATAAATTAATTAAAATGGACCGTGATCGGACTACTCACTTGAATCCTAAAACTGGCTATTCCTATAAAAAAAAATTACTTCAAGAAAAGAATTCATCCATCGGTCTTAATGTTGTCTATTAAGTCAAATACCTGAAGAAATACTGATCGATCTAAAAATATCGTCCTCGTTAAAAGAGTTTCAAACTGATCCTCTTAAATTACACATTTCTAAGACAAAAAAAAAAGCTTTTTTTTTTTAAAGAAAGAAGCATAACCGGGGCAGTAGAGTATTTGTTTTATATAACGGAATAACTGAATAGCTTATAGCTACTATAATTTCCATCCACATTATCGGAATTATGTGAAAGAAAAATCAGATTTAAATCTTTAACCTAAACTATCTGATATGACAGCTCTTTTCTTGCATCCTCTCCGAAGCATTTCATACTAGAATGGAGCCTCAATTCCAATTGATTGAAAGCGGATCTTGCGACGGAACTGTACCATATCCATATGTGCTTTTTCTAGACACGTGTCGGATATCTAATGGATGCTTAGAGATGACACTACAACAACTGCGATGGAATCAATCAATATGTAGTTATGTTAGGTTGGCAGGTTGGCAGCTAGTAGATCTCAATCAACATAGATTATCAAAGGCTCATGACAAATGCTATATTATTATTATTTAATTAAAGTGGGTAGCACCACTTTTCAAATTATAGTCACGTAGGTAATTGATGACATTTTAAGATTTTATTTTTTTTATGGATAAGGTATAACTATGTTACCCCGGTTCGGCCAGGGAGGAAGCGAACCAGCACCAGGTGCGAACCGGGTGCGGGTTCGGCACTGGTTCGACACCGGTTCGCACCCAAAGTGCCACGTGGCGCACCAAGGCGCACCCAATCGAACCAGCTCCCATCGCGACTCATATTGACCCGTAAACCTGGCCACAGGCGATCAAGTTAACAAGTCTTTTATGTATTTGCATGCGACTGTCTTCATTAATAATTGAGCAAACGGTGGCGTCTGTTGTAGGATAGCTTCTATATATAAATTGCCTTAGAAAATGTTTGAAAACTCTTGTGGGACTAAGTCTGCTCTGGAAACCGGACGGAGATCTTCTTTGAATAATTGCGGCCATATAAAGTTTCTAATCTTAAACACTAGCAACCCAATAGTATTAAATATTTTTCATACATGAAAACTTTTGAATATTTGATCGTACGGTACAAATCTTTGAACTTTTAAATAATGAAAAAACCTAACATTAACACTAATATTTGTATTAACGAAAGAATCTTTAATAGTGAGATAATGTTTATTTAAAAAATATTTTTCATATTTATCAACCCTCATCAAATATGTAGAATACAAGTAGAAAACCCTAACTGAACGAATGATACTACTCCAAAATCATTATTTTCATGTCAAACATGTTCAACATTGTTGAAAATGCGAAAATTTGTACTAAAATTTTCACTAATGCAACCGCTCCAATTACAACATAATTAAAAAAAAATAAAAAATATATGTATATATATCGCCGCACCCGCACCGGAGATTTTTGAAAATTTTCGAATCGCCGCACCCGAATCGCACCGGGTGCGGTTCTCGAACCCGAACCCGTGCAACATAGGGTATAAGTCTCTATAATATCATGACTTTCAAAGAACATTTGAAGACAAAATGGCCCAGTCGTTAGCAGTAAATTTTTGTCATAATTTTTTCTTAACACATTATTCTACAAATTTATTGCGAGTGAGAAATCGTGTTGACGTGTTTGCATTTTGTACTTTACAACGTAAACAAATTCGAATTCGGTTTACTTTTTTTATACGTAGACTTGTTAAATGGTGATTATTAAAGTTCATATCATATAGACATTCCTAAAATGAAAATCACACCTTTGTTAAGATGCAAATGTCGGAAATTATGGGCAGCTGTCATAGGCTAAGAGGTGGTGCGGTGATCGCGCAAATATGCTTTTTCATTGGATACATATACTGTTCGCGTGCAACTGTTGCTGATGAGAAAGCTAGTTTTATTAAATAATTTGTAACTTCAATTTTCAACTTGCAGATCATCCTAGTTGCTATTATTATTATTAACCACTTATAACCTTTTGGCTTGCATTACAAAATAGAAGACAAATGAAAGGGAATGAAAAGAAGAAAGCATTTAGCAAACTGGTGGTCAAGATCATTTTAGGGTAATTAACAATCATTTTAGGGTGATTTTGTAATAATGACTATGTTTGATATTGACTAACTTTTGGGGTGATTTGTAAAAATAATCGTCTTATTCCAACATCATGTGTAATCTGGTATTAATGTCAACTAGTGCTAATCTCGCGCGTTGCGCAATCTCATCATTACTTGGTCGATAAAAACAATGATCATATAAATGGGAATAGTATTATTTGATTGCTGATGTTCATGGTTGGAATTGGAAAGAGGGATATATGCTTTTAGTGATCTCTTGAGAGGTTGTGCATCCTATCCTGAGCGATTCCTGCCTGTTCATCGACTACTGAACCATAAAGGACGGTCCTTTCAATCTGAAAAACCAACAAATAGAATAGCAAATTCTATAAGTGCAATTATCTTATGAGACCACATTTATGATGTATATATTAATATATGTTATAGATATCTGGACTGATTCAATAGCAGGCCAAACTGAATATCAAATATGTTATTCAACTGTCTTGTAAAACCTGATAAATGTGGCATCCACATAAATGATACTCTAAATGCATATCTTTGCAGTACAAAAAAAAAATGTTACCTATGGCAATGAAAACGTGCCAAACAAACTACACTTTCATTTACAGCAAGAAAATTCATCATTAATTTTCAATCTTAAAAAAAAGTGATTCCATTTTTACCCTTGTTCACATATAATCAAGTTTTTACTTAACACTACCTAAAGGGCCTTATATGATGGATATAAAAGAAAATTCACATCCCTATATGACCGTGATAGAGTGCCACTTGTGATGATTTCGAATAAAACTTACAAAATGGCTCAAATTTATCTACATTGGCTGAAAAAGAGATGAAAGGGATAGCAAAACATGGAAATAGTGACATCTACAGCAGAAAGACTATGGATATATAAAGAGAATATAAAGTCAGGACTACAGTCCCTCGCCTGTAACTTGCCTCTGGCCTTGCTCTTGCCCTCCAGTCAATTTTGAAACCCTCCTAACCCTCCTTTACCACATTAATTCCTCTTGGTCCCCACTCATCTGCAAGTTATTTCACATCATTTATATTAAACAAAATATGATGCACAACATGCAAGCATTGTAAATTGAATATAAATAATGAAAACTAATATCTAAATGGCTATTTGCTATCTTAGATAAGTAGTTACATAATATTAAATGTTCCTGTGATTTTTATTCACATGCAATTTATATTTAATTTAATTGAACCAACTTAACATGTTTGTTTATTACAATGCTCCTTACCAGTATTTTGCCAAAATCATATACTATATGCATTCAGTCTTACTTTTTCCTGTTAAATATTAAAAATATTGTGATATTCAAACAAATATCAACAACATTATCCCTTTTTAAATAAAAGATGAAAATAGTTTTTTTTTCCTTTGCAATACAGAGTTATATTTATTTGAGCATCAGTAGTAAATAATAGTGAAATAAATTTTGAAAATGGATAACTCGAGCTTTAAAATCATTGTGCAGTAAGATGTTGCTTGCTTAATATCCTGGTGCATTATATGTGGTATTATATGCCAAAATATCCATGAACCGAACAATTTTTCCAATTAAACAAACAGAGACAAAGAATCAATTAGTATAATGCCAATTGAGAAATTAAAGAACAATAAAAGTTTCACTTTCTCACCATCACCACCTCGATTGCCCCCAAATCTGTGAAATTGATGCTCAGCCCTACAAAAAAGGGTCACAACACAACCTGAGCATAAAAATGGCATGAAATTAATGATCAAAAGGCTGATAATCTGTCCATAATTTGGTGGTTGATAAATAAACCATAAAGTGCTATGATCCCAAAGGTTGATAATCTGTCCATAAATCATTCCAGCATCAAATTCAATTTCAGTACCTTGCAGAAGAACATGGAGACAGTGGCCAACTCTTCTAGAACATGTTTGTCTATCGGAGTGTGTTTGGTGCTGGATGTAAAGATCGAAGAAACCAAGCTAACGCGTGCCAACCAACATGCTTCCCTCCACCAAGGCGGTTCTGACAAAGCCAGGAACCTGAATGCAAATATGAACAATAGTAAGAATTATCAGATACATTCAGTTATTTTAAATCAAACTGTGATCGGCAAAGTCAAAAATGATGTAGTGATGAGCCACAATATTGTTGGTTCTCCTGTACTGGTCAATCAAACATTTCCAATGTGTCCCCAACACAGAAAGATATCAAACATGGCAAAACATATTACACACATACTATTAGTTTCATATGTATTTTCAATCTTAATCGTAGCATAATTTGAACTGATGGGCAAGGTTGGATAAATAACAATTAAAATCTCTTCGCTGACCTATTTGACCCTCTTCTTTGAAACCTTATTCTATTATTTGAACTGCCAAAATTAAATTTAATATATAATCAACAACTCAAGCACACTTGTTTAGCACCAAAAAATGATTATAACAAATTATCTTATTATCAAATGTTTGATAAGTAAATAATCAGAGCTTCAAAAAAAAAAAAAAATCAATTTAAAGAGGGGAGTTCAAATTAGGGGTGTAAACATAATGGATATTATGAGTACAAATTCGGATCTTGGTGGGTATTATCAGACAAAAGAAAAGTCAAAGCGTGAGTACGAAAAGTAATAATTGACTTTATGTTTTAATTTAATAAGATTTAAATACGGTGGCCTAAAAATGAAGAGACATCTAAATCCTCATCCTATTAAGTAAATAATTTTAATTGTGAGGGAACTAAAATGAAATACCTTGTAGTTCCTAGCAATCCAGAAATTTAAATTTAACTAAATATCTTGGTTAGAATCACCAATACTAAGTACTGATATTTCATATTTCTGTCTATGTAATTCTTTAGAAAATGCTTATATAAGATGACTATTGACATGTACAGATATTTGAATTTGAATTTACCATCCAAGGTGGAAGTCTGTAGCTCTTTGAGCAGCAGCTTGGTCTAGATTTGAGGCCCGTACCACCCGAAGTCCAAAAGAATTCCAACCTTCCCTTTCTGCTTATGCTAATTATAAATTGAAATGGTTACTGGCTATTTGGTTCTACCAAAGGGAAATATTAGTTTCTGACAAAATAACAAAAACAGGGGACACGCAACGCCCAAAAAACACCCTCCCTCCCAATTTTATTAATCTGCAGAATTCATTCATCCATACAGGCGTTCTCTTTTTTTCTGTTTTTATATCCATTACAAGTCTCTTCCACAAGTAATCTAAATATAGAAATATATTTCTTAGCATATCAAAGATTACAAAGAATAGAGACAATTAATTCTAGATGCGCCTGTACTTCTTTCCATCTCTGAGCCAATGCAGATCTTCTAGTAAATCAAGATTTATACGCAACTGAGTGTCACCTGAACACTCCCCCTCACGAAGTTAAGTAAATATCCGTCATTCCAATTTTCTTCAGGATCTCATCAAATGGTTTTGATGCCACTGCCTTAGTTAGGATATCTGCCGCCTGTTCTGCTGATTTGACAAATGGTAAAGAGATAATGTTAGAATCAAGTTTTTCTTTAATAAAGTGTTTATCTACCTCGATATGCTTTGTCCTGTCATGCTGCACAGGATTATGAGAGATGTCAATTGCCGCCTTATTATCACAGTATAATTCCATCACATTACCGTCTTCCAATCCTAACTCCTTCATTAGTTTCTTTAGCCACAGCAACTCACATATTCCCTTTACTATACCTCTAAATTCGGCCTCAGCGCTTGATAGAGCAACCACTTTTTGTTTTTTACTTCTCCATGTCACCAAATTCCCCCCAACAAAGGTAAAATAACCCGAAGTTGACCGTCTATCCATGATATTACCTGCCCAGTCAGCATCAGTATACCCTTCAATTTTCAAGTGTCCATTTTTCGCAAACTTTATTCCTTTGCCTGGTGTTCCCTTGAGATATCTTAATATTCTCATGACTGCTGCCATATGTTCTTCGCTTGGGTTATGCATGAACTGGCTTGCTACTCCAACTGCATAAGCAATGTCAGGTCTAGTATGTGATAAGTAAATTAACTTTCCAACTAACCTTTGGTATTTTTCTTTGTCTGTTGGACACTGATCAGGATGAATTTCCAACTTAACATTTTGTTCCATTGGGGTACCCATCGGTTTACAGTCTAATAAACCAGTTTCGGCTAGGAGGTCAAGCACGTACTTTCTTTGTGAAAGAAATATCATGTCCTTCTTACGTGATACTTCAATCCCTAAAAAATATTTCAATCCCCCTAGATTTTTCATTTCAAAATCTTTCGACAACTTCATTTCCAGTTCGTGAATTGCAGTTCTATCATCACCTGTTATAACCATATCATCTACATAGATAATAAGGATTGCAATTTTACCTTCATTTCTCTTAAAAAACATGGTGTGATCAGAATTTCCTTGAGTATACCCATAACTTTTCATGGCCTTACAGAATCTTCCAAACCATGCCCTTGGTGATTGCTTCAACCCATACAATGCCTTTTTTAGTCTGCATACCCTATTCTTTGACCCAATATGTTCATACCCAGGTGGAACATCCATATAGATCTCCTCTTCCAAGTCTCCATGCAGAAATGCATTTTTTACATCAAACTGATGCAATGGCCAGTCTAGGTTAGCTGCAAGAGATAATAACACTCGAATAGACTTTAATTTAGCAACTGGAGAAAAAGTCTCTTGAAAATCAACTCCATAGGTTTGTGTGTACCCTTTTGCAACTAATCTAGCTTTGTATCTCTCAATTTTCCCTTGTGCATTATATTTAATTGAATATACCCATTTACAACCCACTGTTCTCTTTCCGGGTGGTAATTCAACAATATGCCAAGTTCGATTTTTTTCTAAAGCTTCCATTTCCACGGCCATTGCTTTAGTCCATTTTTCACTTTTGAGTGCATCTTCAACCTTTTCTGGTATAGTAACAGATGATAATTGTTCTGTGAATTCTTTTAATGGTCTTGACAAACCAGAAGTCGAGGTATAGTTTGAAATTGGGTACGATATTTCTCTGCTTGTCCCATCCTCCGGAACATACCGTTTTGGTGGTTTTCCACGGGTGCTACGTGGAGGTAATCTAGGTTCAATTTCAGATATACATACCTCGTTATCAACCATATTACCTATTGACCTTGTTGCGGCTTCAGTCCCAGAATTTTCAGTCCCAGAATTTTGAACCAATTCTGGTTCTGCATCATGGCTTTCCATCGTGGCTACATCCATCTCTGCTGAGGGATCTGCTTCTGTCTCATTCGGCGCTATTTGTTCCACCTCCTGGTCCCTGTTGTCCACCTCTTCACTTTGGTTATTTGGTGCAACAGACCTAGAAGCTAGTAGCTCCGAATTAGTAACAGGAAGTAAGAAATTCAAATCTGGTTCACTATAATTTTTCCCTCCCTGAACCAGAGTTCGGGTTTCTTGGAAATAAGATTCCTTTTCAACAAAAGTGACATCTCTGGTAGTGTAAAATTTTTTATTATCCGGGTTATAGCACTTGTAGCCCTTTTGATTTGTTCCCATGCCTAAAAACACACATTTCTCAGCCCTTGGTTCTAATTTGGTGCGAAAAGATTTTTGGATATGAATATAGGCAACACACCCGAATATCTTTGGTGGTAAGTTTAGAACAGAAGTTATATTCACATGAGTCGAAAAAATTTGAATTGGTGTTTTAAAATTATTGACACTTGTAGGGATTCGGTTGCAGAGATAAACACCATATGACAATGCATTATCCCAAAAAACGGGTGGTACCTTATTCTCCAAGAGTAATGATCGGGTTATTTCAAGAAGTTGTCTATTCTTACGCTCTGCGATTCCATTCTGTTGTGGTGTGCCGACACATGTTGTCTCGTGAATAATTCCCTTTTCACTAAAAAAATTCTGTAAATATTTATTCACATATTCTGTACCATTATCACTTCTAATGATTTTTATTTTCTTTCCAAACTGTGTTTCCACCATTGTATGGAATTTTTTAACAACTTGAGGAACTTCATCTTTTGTTTTGAGTAAGTAAAGCCATGTCATTCTTGAACAATCATCAATGAAAGAGATATACCATCTACAACCTGATTTAGCAGTAATAGGTGATGGACCCCAAACATCTGTGTGCACCAAATCAAACGGTTTTTCACATTTATTTTGACTACCATGATAAGTAATTCTATGGCTCTTAGATTTGATACAAGTTTCACAAACCAAATTTTTTGAGTCTAGATTAGAAAACAAATCAGGTAACAATTTTTTCATATAACTAAATGATGGATGTCCTAGTCTTTTATGCCACAACATAACTTCTTCCCTACAAGACTGCTTCCCTTGTACAGCGTGACTGCTCCCACAATTCAACTCATCCAAGTAGTATAGTCCATCTCGTCTAGTACCACGGCCAATGGTCCTGTTCGTGGGTATATCCTGGAATATACAATGGTCAGGGAACATAAGAACATTGCAATTTTGATCCTTTGTGAGTTGACTAACCGAGATTAACTTAGTTGCTAGAGAAGGGACAACTAATATATTTTTTAGTTTAATCTTTTCGGATAATATCACCTCACCTGCACCTGTCACGGGAAAAATTTCCCCATTTGCATTCATGATACCTGTTTTATTTGATATGCCCTTATTTATAACTTCATTTTCCTCATTTGTCATATGGTCGGTTGCTCCCGAGTCAATGATCCAACCATTGATTTTATGTCCCGAGCATACATTTGAAATGCTACAATAGCCAATATTAGTTTTGAAAATACCATTTGTACCTTCACCTTCTTCCTCTGTTTTGGCTTCTGGTTGGTTCAGTCCAGATGGTTGAGGTGCTACACTGCTCACGGCTGCAGTTGTGGCAACTGTGGCTTTGCCCTTCTCTTCATAATTCCTTTTCTTATCACCTTTCCACCATTCTGGATAGCCGAGTATCTCAAAGCATTGATCTTTGGTATGTCGATTCTTACCACACACTGTACACTTTAATTTAGATTTATCAGTAACAGAATTTTTTCGTGGTGAATCATATGCCTTACCAGATCTATAACCCCTTGATACCATGGCGACAGGATTTGACTCAGTTCCTGTGCCGCCTTTGATCATGATGCCTTGGCGTGTAGCCTCTCTTCTCACATGGCCATAAGCTTGTTCAAGTGAGGGAAATGGTTGCAACTGTATCACCTGTGCTCTCATGCTGTCTAGGTTGTCATCAAGCCCGTCTAAGAAGACATACACCCTCGTCTTCTGGATGAAGGTGTTGAATTTGTCTATGTCTACAGCATATTCCATAGGGTTAGGACAACGGAAGTCAATCTCTTGAAACAACCCTTGCAGTTCATCATAGTACTCTTCGATGGCTCGCCCATCTTGCTTCACCCGTGTGACCTGACGGTTGAGTGCATAGATTTGAGACTCGTCGCTGCCATCATAATAAGTTCTGGCTATGGCCTGCCAAACTTCTCTTGCAGTTGGATACCTAATATACCTACCCCTCAGTCGGGAATCGAGGGAACCGATGATCCATCCTTTTACTACCATGTCATCAGTAACCCATCTTCTATATGCTACTTCTTGAGTTATGAGAGGTGGAGCCGGTTCTCCTGTAAGGTGGTTAATCCGCTCTCGACCACCTACATACATCTCCATTGCCTGGCGCCAGAATGAGTAATTGGTGCCGTCAAACTTCACATCGATATAGGTGGAGTGAATGCTGCCTTCAGTCGCTGCAGGTTGAGTTATAATCTGTGTAGACGGTTGTTGATTGTTCATAGTTGCTGTTTGCAAAGCTGCCATCTGAGTGAGCATCTTTGCCATTTGCTCAATTAGAGCGTCGGTGGAGGTTGTCTCCTGAGTCCCTTGCGTGCCTGACATCTTTCCTCTCCTCTCCTTTTTGTGTAAAAAAAAATTGACTAATGATCAGAAATCAGATTCGAAACCGCTCTGATACCATGACAAAATAACAAAAACAGGGGACACGCAACGCCCAAAAAACACCCTCCCTCCCAATTTTATTAATCTGCAGAATTCATTCATCCATACAGGCGTTCTCTTTTTTTCTGTTTTTATATCCATTACAAGTCTCTTCCACAAGTAATCTAAATATAGAAATATATTTCTTAGCATATCAAAGATTACAAAGAATAGAGACAATTAATTCTAGATGCGCCTGTACTTCTTTCCATCTCTGAGCCAATGCAGATCTTCTAGTAAATCAAGATTTATACGCAACTGAGTGTCACCTGAACAGTTTCTCATAGAAATCAAGTAGTTTTGGACAAATAGAGGTAGTTTCTCAACATAGGCGAATAATAATTTACAATGTGTGTTAAACAAATTTGGAGAGAGAAGGAAAACCTTAAAAAAATTCAGGAAAAATGTAGGCGATTTTCACAATGTGTGTTAAACAGATTTGGAGAGAGAAGGTAAACCTTAAAAAGTATCAGCAAATGAGGAAAAGATGGAGGTAGACCAAAGCTTGCATCCTGCCAGCTTTCCCAAACAACACGGACAGCAAGCCAGAGAAGCAGCAAACAACAGTCCTGCGAGGAGCAAATAAACAATTTTGCGATCAGAACCAAGTGTAATCGGAAGACTGAGAAAGGAATAGAAGAGAAAAGAGGAGAAAGGGGTAACCCACCAGGTGGACAGAGAGTGATTGAGAGGCGACAGAGTAGGTTGCGCAGGGACGTCGTACAAAACGGCGGAGAGGGAGAGAGATTGAGAGGTGACATAGAGTACGTGCGAATGCACGTCGCATTGACCTCGTGCAACCACTCAGAGATTGACAGCGCACAAAGAGAGGCGACAGAGTAGGTTTCGAAAAGGAGGAGGAATAGTGCGGTACGGAGAAGACACGGAGAAACAAAGGCGATCGCCATCTTAGCTCACCAAACCATCAGATTTCAGAAGAGACTAAGCCATCGAATGGCCCAGATCAACGTAGAAAAACCAACGGACATGATCAGTTACTGTGCTTACCACAGTAACTCACGTGAGAGGCACACTGCTCCAAATGTATATAGTTATAATGTGTGCTTTTTATATTTTGATATTGTAGCATCTATATATGGTATATTAGTATCCGATGTTATCTCATTGCTTATATATACAGAATGAGTCTATTTCTTCCTGATCTTTGAGTCTTCTCTGGAGTCTTATTCTAATCAAGTATTATATATGGACGGAACGAGATCCTCTGGTCAGCAAACCAGATGGTCGGTTCAATCTGGATCGTCTGATTTAATCTCAACGGATAGAGATGTCCCGTGAATTATATCAGATTGGTAGGCCCGAAAAAAAATTAACCGTTGAGATTAATTCGGACAGTTCGGATCAAATTTCGACCATGTGGTCTGCACTGATCTGCCGACCAGAGGATCCGGACCCATATATGGACGGTTCCCTATTGCATTGCCTAGAGTACTAATGTTTAAATTCTCTAGGGTATACTTTTATTTTCAGCATGCTAAGGCATCTTTAGCACATGGTTTAAATCCGTACATATGAAATTTCGATGCAAAAAACAAAATTAACTCAACGCGAACCAGCACATGTGCTCTAAGTTATTAGTCTTCACCTATTTTCTTAACTAATTTGGTCAAGCCAACCAATTATACCTCCAACGAAAATTGTAAGTCAATCATGGAACCACATAAATTAATAACCATTCCGATTTTCTTCATTTCAAGACCACAAAACCAAAAAGTAAAATAATAAATATGATCATCTTAAATACGATATTTTTCAAATTATCTTTTTTCTATTTATATGTTCATCATTTTTTCTGCCAAAACCACAGAACCAACCCCCTGAGCTGGGCCGCCTTAGGCCCAGACCTCCCCAATAAGCTTTCTTTTTCCAGGTCCACTCTCCGTCTCTCCCGAGAACGAGGACATGAAGTGTCGGGCTTTGGCACTAGCTTAACCTTGCTTGGGGGCTTCATTGAGGCATCCTTTCAAACTCAAGGCATTTTTTACGCAGTCGAAACGGAGTTTCATAGAAGAAAGAAGATAATCTTTTGAGTTTAATTAACCAGACAATGTCACCTTATTTCTATGAATGTTTGTTTACTTACAGCCATGGTTGAGACTTGAGAGGGTTATATGCAGTGGCGGAGATACATGTTAGGAATGGGGGTCAATTGTCCCCATTTAAAAAAAGAATTTACTACCTACCATATAAAAAAAAAATACAGTATTATGCTGTAAAATTTTATGCGTATAACAATTTACTACCTACCATATAAAAAAAAATACATGTTAGGAATGGGGGTCAATTGTCCCCATTTAAAAAAAGAATTTACTACCTACCATATAAAAAAAAAATACAGTATTATGCTGTAAAATTTTATGCGTATAACAATTTGAACCCATAGAAAATATATACTTTTTTATTGGTTGAACCCCATATAAATGTATAGATATATGGTTGTCATGCTGTTATCGGGGTAAAGTTAATATTTTTTTAAAAAAATATAGAAAGATAATGAGACAAAAAAAATAAAGTTAATAACTTTTCCTATCTCATTTCCCATTGCCAGCGCACCATCCAAAATTCCAAAACCCTTTTTTTACCCCCTTTTCTCCTCTTATGTAACCTTGTGGCTTGTGCGCATAGATTCTGGAAGAAAAAAATTAAGAGTTTGGATCTTGCTAACAGGTGAGAGTCTTTAATTCTCTAACTTCTAGATAAAAAATAATTTTAATTAAGTTGAAATTTGGTATTAATTAATAGATACTTTAAGCAGCTCTTACGGCTTGTCAAAACCAATAACTTTTTGTATGATTTTTTCTATTGGCTCTCCTAAGATTGTGATTAATGAGCATAAGTATGAACTTTAAACTAATTAGAACTAAAATTTATTCTTACCCTTTTCAATTACTTGGGTTATGAACATAGAAATAATTTTAGGTGTTTGTGATGTGTTCGATTTTATATTTTAATTTTTCTGTTGATTAGTGACTTCATTCCTCTTAAAATTTTTCTATTAGAAATATTATGGAGAAGTTTTTGAAACGAAAACAATCACATGATGGTTGTATTCTTTTTTATGTTTAGAAGTTAAATGTATTATGTTTGTGTTCTTTTTTTTTATGTAGTACTTGCCTTTAAATTATTTTTACTTTTGTATTTTGTAAATTTTTGAACCGGTATGGTTATAAAATGTGAATTATTATTATCTATTATTATATGCATGAATTAATTTAACTTTTGTATGATAATGTTAATATTGTGAATTATTGAACCCCATTAGAGAATTTTCTGGCTTCGCTACTGTTATATGCTCTACAATATTGCAATAAGAGGGATTCGTAAAATACTATATATCATTGATCATTTATTTTTGTTAGTTTGGTCGTGTGAGCCTCTTTTACCTACAATATATGCGCCGAATACTATGTTTTTCCTAATACATTTTCACTACAGGAAAAAGTAATAAAATGAGAATGAATGACTTCATTAGTTCATTTTCATAATTCGTACTAGTATATTTTTATCTGGGCCGTCCGATTCAAAATAGACAAGTCGGATTCACAAGTAGGCCGATTCAGCCCGCCATTTTTTGTAAGTGGGAAATCGTGTTTCCAGTGGACATTTTGTACTTTACAACGTAAATAACTTCGAATTCGGTTGGCTCTTTTATACGTTGATGACTTGTTAAATGATGATTATTATAGTTCATATCATACAGACATTCCTAAAATGAAAATCACACCGTATTCGGGGGCAGATTTATTCGGATTGAATGGGTAATGTTTTCTATTTTTTTTTTCATTATGATGTATATTTTAGTTACACATTAGTATTTTTCTTAAAGAAATTATATTTGACCCCACTAATTATGATAATAATTTTACTGTTGAAGTGTTGATTCAATATTTTAAATGTATATTATAAATATGATAAATTGATAATATATTGACGTCAACAATTGACTGTGACTATATATTTTTTTTTTTCAGTCTAATACACTATTAATTTTTGTGTCCCAATAAAATTTGAATAAAAAGTAGTGCACCGTACTGTATTATATTAGACATTGTGATAATATTTATGACCTATAGATTTTATAGTGTTACTATGAATCAACAAATAAAAGTCATGGCTGGGAAAGGACTAAGGGCAGATTATTATAAGCTAAAAGCTCCGTCTTGTTATCACAAGCGCTATCTCATCAAGAAATTCGCCCGGTTCCTATGAGATTTTGCTCCAAAGTCTAAACTGTCATATGGCCTTATAGGCAGGAAGCTGGGAATGGAATGTCCTGCCATATACGTTGCACGTGCTCTCGCTTTGCTCAACTCGTCGATGATTCCAACAGTGATAGTGACCATTCCAAGTTTCCAACACTATCATGTACGATTGTCGAAGGACCCTGATCTGGTGTCGCGCGTCATGCATGTAGCGCACCCCACGAGTCGTTCGATTTTAATCGGACGGTTCATTTTTTTGCTGGCCTATCAATCTGGTTACATGCACGGAAGTCTTATATCCATTCGATTCAGATCAAATGGTCCAAAAACGCACTACACCGTGTGTCGTGCGACATTTGATCCCGACAATGAGGGCACTTTTGGCATGGGTGAGGTTAGTGAGTTTAGTGGTGTAAGGTTAGTACTTTTTGAGATTTTCGAGGTACTTTTTGGAATTTCGAGGTAGAATAGTGAGGGGATGAGATTTTCGAGGTAGCTCCAACTAACCCCAAAAACCCCTCTAACCCCTCTAAACTCCCATGCCAAACGTACCCTTACCCTGAATCATTATCTTTCCACCGATAGTGGAACTATGTTCTCGTTATTACCTTTCGAACAGACCAACACAGTGAATGTTGAGTAAAAATGTATAAGTTGAGTATAAAGGAAAAGTAAGATGTATGTTGCAAAAGTTAAAAAATGACTTTTTTCTCTTTGACTTTTTGGAAGAAAAGTTTGGAAATGACTGTTATATTCTGTGACCAAAATCACTGAAGTGTTGACACGTTTCAACTTTCTGAATTAAACGTAGAATGTTTCTACAATCGAGTTAATTTGTTGACATGCTCTCTTGAGTTAACTAGTGGGCGCTCGCGCGTTGCGCAATCTATTTTTTTTTAATAAGGTATTGGCAAATTGAAGTGGCAAGATATTTGTCCTGTTTATAATAATGATGGTGAGATTTTAAGCTTAAAAAAGGAATGTTTGAAAGAGAAAGAAAACATAATTAGTAGATAAGTGAATTATGAGTTAGGTGGAGCATGGAGCTAATGCAGGTTGTTTAAGCTTGATATATAAGAAAGCGTCTAATCTGACATGCTAAAAGGTTGAGAGAAGAACAAATAACACACAAAACAATCATTTCTAAAGATGCAGGTCCTCAATAAGAAGAATCAAATAACAAACAAAACAATCATTTTTAATTGGGATATGTGTAGTCAGATGAAACAACATATCTAAACTAATTTAATATTTGCCAGTTTCGAAATTCACAATTAGATAATCGAAGTATTTTAAAATAAGATCATTGAAGTACACTCACCTGCTATAGAAACTTATCCTAAAATTTGATAAAAAGCAAGGATGCTCCATTTCTTTATGAATCCAGAGTCGCACAATTTTAACTGCACATCTGACAACATAAACCAAAAACTAATTAAATGAAGACTTGTTGAACATGTTGAACTATTGCAATCAAGAAACATTCAGCAATATAAAACCTAAGTATGATTAGTTTATTGAAAAGACAATTACACTAATCGATAGTAATCTACATTTGAGATGGTGCCAGCGGAATTTTTGTTATTTAATCAGATGTGCTTTTTCACTTTGGAATAAATCAACAAAAAATATGTATTCCATATATGTAAAAAAAAAAAAAGATATATATAGTAAAATTCTTTAGGCAAGGTATTGTCTAATTTAGAAAGATTAAATTTGAAAATCCTTGTGCAAATTTTCTTAAGGTTAGTAAAATGTTTTGGTTAAGAGCAATGCAGAAAATTCCGGAACTTATAAAAGACCAAAGTGCCCTCGATAATATTACTTATTTGAATAACAAAATGTTATAAAAAAAGAAGAAAAGGAAAAAAAACCCTGAAATGTTTCACCATGGTAAATTGTGGTTGAATTGCACTCTCATGATAGATGCAGGCTTGCAGCTGCTATAGGTATGTGTTGCTGCATGCACCCGAAGAATGACTTTTCCTTTACTCTGAAGAGAATCCCTGGTAGTAGATTTGCTGTATGAATTTAGTTACTTTATTTAGTGGAATCACAATTGTTTTACACTTTGGTTAGTTAATTTAGCTAATTAGTTATCATCACATATATCCTGATAATATAAAACAGGTCAGATTATTCACATGTATGATCCTTCACATGCAGATAATATAAAATAGCTCAGTTCGTACAACTTATAAAACAGCCCAGATTAATTTGGTTAATTAGTTGTTATTGTATATACCCTGAAAATATAAATAGCTCAGTTGTGGCAGCGCAAATAACTTTAGCAACAAAATATAAGATGCGATAATTGTACAAATAAGGGGGGAAATAATTGGTTTTTTCTTGATCTTCAATAATACCCCTACATTTGAAAAATAGCCCAAACAACTGAAGCAAAAATTAAAAATAAGACCAATAAATTTAATCGAAAACCATCTAGCAAGTAAATGTGTGGCCTAGCTACTATTAATCGATAACCTTAAAGCACATGCATATGCCTATGACTTTGCTAGTAAGACACGCAATTATATGGATAAGAAATTATCCGAAAGAAATTGATAAATGCAATTGAGCTGAGAAAGTATTACCTGAACAAACAACGCACGCATAGTAACATAGAACCCAAAAGCACAAAACAGTGACCCCAAAAATTCAAATTGGCAGACCTGCAAAGCATGAGGAAATAAGGCAGTCAATCCAATGCACAACAAAACTCTAAAATCAGAAGCATTCTATAATGCTGAGGAATAGTTAGCACTGATTATTTCCGTATCTCTATAAGTCGGAGAGAGAGAGACTAAAAGGAAAGAGCACAAAGGAGAAAGTGGGGGAGAAAGAGGGGGCTCGGAGCTCTCCAGAAGAAGCAAGGAAAAGGAATCGGCGAAAGGAGTTCCAGTCCCGTACACGACCTACATGGGCAGCGCCATTTTTCCGCTCCGTCCATTGCGCGCGTAGAGAGAGAAAAAGAAAAAGGATTAACAAAGCAAAGTACAGAGTCGGAACTCTCTAGAAGACACTCATCCCATCCAAACAGAGGAAGGAAGGAGAGTTCAATCGAACGGCTGCGATGGAAGGAGGTGAAACGGACGGTTTGGATGGAATTACTGTCGGAAGAACTGTAGACCAACAGGTTAACTACAGTAACGCAGCCAACTGCGGATTTCATATATTGTTCTTGATTTGTTAAGATGGCGTGGTGCCCATTTTTTTTTTTTTTTTATGTTAGTACTGTACCACTTGGCTCGATCGATCTCTTTACTGTTCAACGTATTGTGGTGATTGTGGTGCGGTCGTGCGGACTGATTGATGACAGCTGGGTTGGGTTCAGATTGGATGGTTCTATAATATACCAATTCGTTTTGGATTATTTTATATCCTGTTTCAAGTCCGAACAACGTCTCGAATGAGAACAAAAAAAGAATTATAATAAATAAATGAAAAATTGAAAATGGAAGTCAATATATATAAAAAATTTCTTATTTTTTATATAAAACATGGAGATAAAACTATAAAAAAAATGAAAAAGTCTATTGTGTACATTTGTTATATATTTTTTTTAAAATACGATAAATAAATTAATATAGTATCTTTTACCCAAAAAATGTAATTGACTCTATTTTCTTTATTTGAAGGAAAAATAAGAGCTGTGCAAGAAAAAAAAATGGAAATTCTCTCTCTCTCTCTCTCTCTCTCTCTCTCTTTCTAATAGCTTCAGGTCAGAATAATTTCGAGCTCGGTTAGACAGTTTCGATAAAAACGGTTGCGGATATATCAAATTATCTGTTTCTTTTTCCTGTTTGTACATACTCAAATCTACATTACGAGTACCATTAATGATATTTTTTGTCGTGATTTTTTATACAGTAATATAATGGGTCAATCCAAGCATGGCGGGCCCAGAAATTTTTTATGAATTACGTATATAATATATCAACCGATTAACACATATAAATATATTTATATCTATTGTAATATAAATGGTAACTTAATGATCGATAATTCATATAATTATTTGCATATTTTTATGAGGTAAAATTTAATATATAGTAATAAATACCTATTTATTTAAAAAAAACAATGCAAATATGTGTAAAGTAAAAAAAGAAAAAAAAAAGAGTATATTGCATCCAAATTAATGACTTTAAATCTGCCGCTGCTTAGTTCAGCTGGATAGGCACAGAGCCTCCCACGGGAGTTGCTCAAGTTGGAATTCCACCTTTGGTGGTTGATGATGTGTGTGTGAGTGTGACCCTACGGGGATATATCAAAATATATATATATATATATATAGGGTAATTCTATGGTGGACAGAAATTTCAAACCGGGCTTAAATCATGATCAACCAAATCCCTTCATAATTTTAAATGAACGATCTAGATTTAAGCCCGGTTTGAAATTTCTGTCCACCAAAGAATGACCCATATATATATATAGAGAGATAGGCTATTGTCCTATCAATAGGACCAAGGGTGTTTCCTATCCAGTTTTAGACCTTTAGATGGTGTCAAGATTCGTGCGGAGGAAAAGATGTGCGATTCAAGATGGAGGCGTTGGGAGAGGTTTCTCTTTAAAAATTTCCGTCTCCTCTCCTCCGTTAGTCATCTGTTTATACACTCCTGTCTCCTTCTCCGCTTCTAAACTTCTCCAAATCGCATCCCTCAAGCTGAAAACCCTACAACCCTCCCTCGTTCAAATCGCCTCATCTCCCATCACGAACGCCTAATCTCCGATCAAATCGCACTTCTTGATTTCTCTCCACCTCATCCCCTCGGATCGTGGTCTCTCTCCCGCTCCTCAGATCGTACTCGGAACGCCTCCGCCAAATCCTACAAGGTTGATCGATCCAAGTAAGTGTCCATAATTTTGCTATATTTGCTTATTTTAAGGTGAATTCGTTATCTAATTTGTTGATTATAGGTCTTATTTGGTTTAATTCGTTGCCTCATTATTTCCCAATTTCGCCCAAATTTTCAACTTTTTTTTTTCGATGGCTGGACGGCCAGGGGCATTACAACCCAGCGAAACCCAGTTGTGAATTATTTCCTTAAGGACTTTATTTATTTTGAAATTGGCAAATTGCATTATTGCATTTTTTTAAAATTCGTTCCAGATATAACCAGTCTACTGTCTATGTCAACCTTGCTTTATTGTATTTTTTACACGAATTGTCTTTTTTGCATTTTTTTCTTTATTGCATTTTATTCTGTTTTTATAAGTTATCTTGCTTTATTGCTTTAATTTGCTACAAGATAATATTGCTCTCTCAAATAAGTTCCATTAAGTTTTACAATATTGCTCTTGCGACTGTCTTTTTTTTATACCAGTAAGTTCATCAGGTGCGGATGCTGCCTCTTCGGTTGACTGGGGCAGTGGAGGGCTGAAGAGACAGTTTGAAAGAGAGTTGAGCTTTGCTTGATAAAAGTAGTGGTATATAATAAAGAAAACTGTCAATGTTCGGTTTTTGATTTGTGTTCTCTTTTTTTTTTTTGTAATAATTCTTGCTGTGCTGATGCAAGGAGTTGGGATTGCTTGTTAGTTTTGATTGGGCAGAGGTTTAGAGAAAAAGTTTGTTTGTAATTTTATTTATTTCCAGCTTTCATAGAGATAGATGGTACCAGTTGGTACACAAGAAGATAGAGTTAGATGGTACCGGTTGGTACAAGAGTAGATTGTGGAGGGGTTTAGTGGTGTTTGATTAATGGATGCTTAGATTAAATTTTAGTATTTTATTAATGAATGCTACTTTTTATTTTAGTGATTTTTTATTAATGGATGCTTTGATTAAATTTTGAACCTATGTGCCACTTACAAATTCACGCAACTCTGAAGTAATTTAGTACTAATAAACACACCCATCCTGTTTCTATACAAAATGGTCAAACTTCAAACTAACATGTTCAAATAGGATATTGATGTACCGTTTAAATGAAATACAAACTAGTGCTTTACAAAATTTAACAACGAGTGGTTACTAATATACCAAATAGGTACCTTGAAA
The DNA here is from genome assembly GCA_027725995.1 of Rhynchospora tenuis. NCBI lineage: Eukaryota > Viridiplantae > Streptophyta > Magnoliopsida > Poales > Cyperaceae > Rhynchospora > Rhynchospora tenuis. Next base: position 206,137,451 of record CM050888.1, on the reverse strand, counting down.
CAATATATATACCTGGTTAAATGAAATAGATTTACATACAGTAAGATCATATTTGCAAAATTCAATAACCTAATTGGCTCCGTTTAGATGGGTGTCTAGATATTAAACTTGATGCAATGCAATTTTAAAAAGAATTGGGATTAAATTGTAAAAGCACACTATAAATTCAGGAAATTTGAGGCCAGATATTAAACTAAATCTTCGAGTGGTTTGGCGTAAGAGAAAGGGTTTCACGTACAGATTTTGAGAGAGAGAATTTGCGAGATGGAGAGGTGGCCGCGTACGACAATTTTTCAGAGAGAGAGATGGCGAGATGGAGATGGCTTGTTTTCGAATTCCAGTTTAGGTAAGAGGAGAAACGGAAGTTCCAAAAGGAGTAAGGGAAAATTTTGGAGACAGAAACAGAAGTAACGGAGGTGCTAAGAAAGAGTGACGGAAAATTTTAACACAGAAACGCTCTTCAGTGCATACATTCTCAACCATGCATCTAACTCTTGGCACAAATCTTGACACCATCCAATGGTCTAAAACTGGATAGGAAACACCCTTGGTCCTATTGATAGGACAATAGCCTATCTCTCTCTCTCTCTATATATATATATATATATATATATATATATATTCCAAATGAAACTGCATGCCATTGCCAAAAAAAGACATCTTTACATGTCTGTTCACATCAAACCAAATGAGTGTTTAGTATAGATGATCAATGGCTAGAATAATGCTTAATGCTTTTTGAATGATGTTAAGGCGCTACAAGCAAAGCATATGAGTACTCCAATATTTGCACTTCGGTCTTCAAGAGGGTGCAGTTAATTTGTTCTTTTTTCCTCTATAGGGAATTTTGTAATTTTAGAATGGGCCCACTAAGGTGCAAAATGGAAATGTAGAGCGATCTCTAAATCAATTGATTCAATATATACTGAATTTATATAGATAATAATAAAAAAAAACATAGTACAACTCGAACATATTTGTTGGTTTCCAAACAAATTCTGATTTTTTATATTTTATTGTCAATAATTTGCATCCCACCAATAAAAAGTCCAGCTTTCAAAATATCATGATCTGCGATTTGTAATAGCAAAGCTTCCGCATTACTGTCTTTCCAATTTGAATACTTTGAGCAATTTTAACGGATGGCACAAAAAATGTTCCTTCCATAAACATCTTGAAAATTTTCTTGACCAAAAAACAACACTTTCAAGTATTAATTAAAAGTAAATTCCAAAATAAATGATTAATTTATTAAGTGTTGTTACAAAAATAAATTCGCAAAGCCCGTCCGTCTTACTCATCCGGACTTTCGTTTTATGACATGGTATGCTTTTATAAATGTTGCATACTTTTTTTTGGGAATTACTTAAGACAATCAGTGTCTTAAGCAATCACGCAATCAGAGCGCTATCGCTCTCACCCTCACCCTCACCCCTCACCCAGCGTAATTTTAAACCCTCACCCCTCAGAGCGCTATCGCTCTCGCTCTCACCCCTCACCTCCTCCGCGCACCTCCTTTCTCCTTCGCGCAACCCTCCTTTCTCCTTCGCGCAGAGACACCCGACGCTCCTCTCTCGCTCCATTTCTTCTCTCATCCGGGTTCTCTCCTTCCTCTTCTCCTATTTCTCTCTTCTCTTTCACCTTTAATCTTTCCTTTTTTTTCTTTCTTTGGCCATTTCTTCTTCTTTTTTCTGAGATAATTTTTCTTTTCTCGCTCTGATCTCGTAATCAATTTCGCTCACTCCTCTCATTTTCATTCGGATTTCTGTTTTTTTAATTCATGCACGATTTTCATTCTCATTTACCCATTTTTTCCTCTTTTCTGATTTCTGCTATTGTATGGGAGTACATAAATAGCTATAGGGGAGTACATTATTTGTAGTAAGGTAGTACGTAATAGGTAGTAAGGGAGTATTTTAAATCTGATTTCTGTTATTGTATGAGAGTACATAAATAGCTATAGGGGAGTACATTATTTGTAGTAAGGCAGTACATAATTTGTAGTAAGAGAGTATTTTAAATCTGATTTCTGCTATTTGTATGGGAGTACATAAATAGCTATAGGGGAGTATATTATTTTATAGTAGGAGAGTACATTGTTTATAATAAGGGAGTAAATAATTTGTAGTAAAGGAGTAAATAACATTCAAATCTGATTTTGCTATTGTTTGGGAGTAACTAAATAACTATAAGGGAGTAAATAATGTCTAGTAAGGGAGCATCTAATACAAGTAAGGGAGTAAATAACATTCAAATCTGATTCTGCTATTGTTCGGGAGTAACTAAATAACTATAAGGGAGTAAATAATTTGTAGTAAGGGAGTAAATAACATTCAAATCTGAATCTACTATTGTTTGTGAGTAACTAAATAACTATAAGGGAGTAACTAAATATAAATAAGGGAGTAACTAAATAACTATAATGGATTATCGAATGTAAAAAAAAAAAGTACGATAAATGAGACATTAAAAGAGAGAAAGAGACGCTAGGAGGTGAGACGGACAGGAAAGGACGCGGGTGAGAGGGAGTGTACAGTTGAGAGGGACGTGGGGTGGGAGGGGGTGCGCGGGTGAGAGGAGCGCAGGATGAGAGGGACGCGAGGGTGGGAGGGGGCGCGCGGGTGAAGGGGAACAGATGGGAGGGTGAGCGGAAGGAAGATGCACGGAACGGACGAGAAAATTTCTATTTTCGGAAATCTTTAGTTAGCGCCTCTTTTCATTTTTAGTATATGATTGCGTGATTGCCTTAGTATCTGATTGCACTTATCAGCACTGCTTTTTTTTTTTTCATCAGACCATTTTTGGTAATTTACGTGGTTATCTTAGTTGACGGACTACTAAAGCTGCCCGGTATCTTGCTATCGCCTATCGGCTAGCTGTCAAGTATGCTACCTGGATAAGTGGCTTAACATTTTCTTAATCTTAACATTTGCTTAAACATAACCATTAAGGTTGAAATGCTTAGAAGCACAATTACAAACCCTAGTATATATAATTAAATTTGATCATGCGTCCTAATTTGTTTTTGTTCAATATCTTAATAGTTTTGACTTCAGAGATGGTGTTTAAACAATGTTTTTATGGCACCAATTTACCGATCAAAATTTGCCGATAATATTTAATAACAAATTAACAATCATAGTTCGTTAATTGTGAGGATCTGTAAAAGCAAAAAGGAAAAAAAAAACAAAAAAACTTCAAGCGTTTTTAACTGAGTAAAATGTTGGGATCCAAATTAGACTTTTGTCTGTACAAATTTCTAGTTTCTTTCATTTTATTAAACAGTAGTGGATCAGACTTGCCAAGCTACAAGATACATTTTAACTACAATATAACCCAAATCTTCTCTCTCTCTGAACTCAAATCCCACCCAATGGTTTCATCACTTTCATTGGGTTAGAATCACTCTCTCACGAAACCAAATTTGCCGCGTACAATCCTAACCGTCCATATGATGATGGGTGGCCCATAAATTATACCAGATTGATAGGCCTGAAAAAATGAACCGCTCGGATCAGATTGAACGACTCGGATTCTGTGTGGCACAGGTGCCGCGCGGCATCGGATAAGGATTCCTCTCTCACTGTGAAACAAACATAGCTAGTGAGTAGTGATTGTGAAAGTGACCCCTAAAGCTTGAAGTCAAGTGCCACTAACAATCTAGAAAGCAAAAGTTGTTTCTATTGATAAGAACTTAATTTGGGTAACCATATGATGGTGGGATTCAACGTTCATGTCATATCCGGTATTACATTGCAGTTGTAAGCAAGTTATTTTTATAACCATACGGTCCATAACAACAATAATACTAGCTAACAACATTAGAGTTTGCTGCATATCATTTTCTTTTGAGCACGGTTCCGGTGCCCAAACATCACAACTTCTCATTTTCATTAAAATTTAAAAATAAAAAAATTAATTTTTGAATCCAAACTGTTGATCTTGTTCAATTTTACGAGCGTTGCTTTTATAAGTAATTTTTATAAATTTTGGAGTTTATTTGATATTCGATCAAGAGGCTAACACATGAATGTATTAAAATTAATCTGTTGTAATTAACAATATTCGTTCATTTTTTGACATCTTGATCGAATATCAAATAAAGTCCAAAAATTATAAAAATTACATAAAAATGCATCGCTTGTAAAATTGAACAAGGTCAATGGTTTGGATTCGAAAATTAATAAATATTAATGAAAAAAGAAGTTGTGACATATGTGTCTTTCTATAAGATTAGAATTTTTGTCATTTATTGTTCGTATTAATTATACTATTTTCGATCAAAATTGCTTATTAACTTATTACGTAAATTTGGTCTGTTGGTGAATATGTCATTTTTTTTTCAAATTTTAAAAGATCTTTACAGATTTTGAAAAAGAAAATCATACTATTTTTTGTGGTGGCTGATATATTGTGTCTCTTCTTTAGCATACTACTTTTTTTTTTTCATTTAGAAAACTCTTCCGGAGATAAGGAAAATATGTTGTAAGTTCATGATAAATTAACTACATAATTAATAATAAATTTATACCAGCAAAACTAATGCCTGATGATTTAAAATTAAAAGGTAAGATTTTAAATAATAAAATATGTGGTAATTAGTTCTGTTGTATATGGATTTATTATGGTATCACCGTAAACAATTTAGTTGTCATAGAGGCTTCACTTAATCTGCATTCTAAATTTGGACATAATAAATGTTTGTACGAATTTTACTTCACTGAATTCGTTTATCAATCATAAAGTTGGTGTGCATTATTCCAAAAAAAAAAAAAAAAAAAAAAACTAATAATGAAGGCATGTCAATCGAGGATGACTTTCTTTTCAATTTTTTTTTAACTGGTTGATATTTAAAAATATTAATTGAAAGATGTCAATGTGAATATAATAGAATTCACAAGAGATGGGATTATTTTGTTATGTACATCTCTATGTCTTTCCATAAGAAATTGATCTAAAAGTCGCATATCGAGATTGGAGGAAATCCTTTTATTGCTTTGTATGATAGGTAGCAAATAAACAAAATTGCTAGACTATTTACTTAGTATTCGATTATCTATGAAAATTCAAGAAAATTGGAGAAGGTATGGGTATCCAGTAGCAAAATTGAAATTAGTGTTTTGTTAGGAAAATTGAAATTCGGGTCAGTATATCGTTGTTATTTAATGTTATTTTATATATATATATTTTTTTTTTCCAAACAACACCCAATAGGAATAATTGCCAAATTGATTTATTATATTTTTCTTATTTGACCATACAAATGGTAGACAAAATGATATTTTATTTCATTATATTATTTTTATTAGTTTGGTCAAGGACAACGAGGTAAAATGATTATTAAATAAAAATAAATGAAAATCATTGCATTTTGGAGTTCACAATTATAATAATATATATTGGTTGAAAATGGAATTATCGGAAACCATATCATCTACAAATGTTAGAACACGCCAACAATGAAAAAGAATATAAAATATTAAGCAAACAAGTCTAAGAACTTCAGACAAACAAAATGAAACTCAAAAGGACCATCAAGCAAAATGAATAAGCCATAAAAAAAACCTCCACAGCTTTTAGGAGCAACTAATTAACTAACGAGAACCCTTGCAGTCACTCACTAAAATTATAACTATATGTCATTTCTAAAAAAAAAAAAAAAAAAAAAAGCTACAATGTGATATCCTTTCCTTAGTGATATCCTTTCCTTAGTGATGTATAGTTTTTTTTTTTTTTTCATGTGACTGTATTTTGTTTAAATTAAATATAGATATATGCATATACATCCATAATTATAAATATTCATCACAAACTATAATTATAACATCTCCATAATACAAAAAAAAAAAAAAAAAAATCAAGATTGCCACCATTTTCATTACTCGATACATATTCCAAATATGTTCCAATACATTTCCACATATCCCTCTAGGTCATGGTTGCGGCGGAGCCGCAACTATGCATTTAGTGTATAGCGTTTCAAGCATAAAGTAAATTTTTTTAGTTGCAAAATTTTCAAGTTAGTCCACGACTCCACGTCATTCAAAAGTCAAAACATAAAGTAAATTTTAAATTTTTAAATGCTATTTTTATAGTGGTAAAAAAAAAATATAGAAATTGTACCAACATCAGTCGAGCATGTTTGCACAAAGCTACTATTGTTTCGAAAATTAATCCACTCAATCAATTTGATTTCAACACTGTTGCGATTTCTGTTGTATTTTTCAAATCCACACAAGAAGGTATTTTTCAAATCCACACAAGAGCTACTGTTGTATTTTTCAAAGGCAAGAGTTCGTTCACGATGCGATTTCTGTTGTATAGCAGAGACATTAGGAAGCCAATCATTGACGCTCTACGCGCGCATCGCTATCGCTAAAAACAAATGCTGTGGTCATGACATCATGTGATGCATCCCACGCGCCCATTGTTGCCCAGGGGCGGATCTAACTTCTAAGTGGACAAAAGTGGGCAATTGTCACCCCATACTTTCAAAATAACTCCTTCAAAGTGTAAAAATTACATGTTATTGAGTTTGATTTATTCAATTTGCCCCCCTAAAAATTCTAAACTTTTTAACATGACTATTCTTTGTCCCCCTTATTTTGAAATTCCAGCTCCGCCCTTTGAATGTGATGCGCTACACCCCTGTAGCACAACCACGAGCCGTTCAATTTTGATCGGACGGTTCGTTTGTGGGGGGCCTACCAATCTGGTTACATTCACGGGGCTCTCATCATCCATCCGATTGAGATCAGACGGCTCAAAAACGCGCTATACCCTGTGTAGCGCAACACCATATTCGATTTCTTGTTGGTTCATTCCCCGTAAAGATGATCCAAACAAACAGCACCAGCATTATCAGTTTCCAGTTCTTTACCTACGAACCTAGCTCAGTTATGGGACTCCGGATGGTTTGTGGCCTGTTGCCTGTAAATATTTAGATTATGACATGAGATACAATACCTCTCATTTTTACGTTTTGCATATTAGTTTTTAAAAATATCGTACTTGACCCTATAATTTTAAGAGTAGCTTATTGTTGATTTGCATAGTTATAATATTTCACATATCAAATTACATTAAAAAAAATAATAGCATCTGTAATCGGTCAATCAAATTTGGTTCCGTTAAAATTAAACATTCCGGATATACAAATAAATAAATAAATACATGGATAAATTTTTTAAAACAGAAAAACTAGTCTATGACAAGTAGCCAGCGTTCATTATGAAATAATTGATACATAATAGATAAAATATATGAATGCATAAGAAATCGAATCCTATGTCGCGCGACACAGCGTGTAGCGCGGCACAGGGCCGTTTGATTTTGATCGGATGGATGAGAGAGCTCCGTGCATGTAACCAAACTGATAGGCCCGCAAAAAATGAACCGTCCGATCAAAATCGAACGGCCCTGTGCCGCGCTACACGCTGTGTCGCGCGACACAGGATCAGAATTCAATGCATAATCCTGATACAATGATCCTGACATTGAAAGGAATGGGATCCTCAGCAACCGTTTAGAACGATTGCTTGGAACAGCCGTTCTTTTTTTTTAATATTTAAAAATTTTAAAATTTAAATGATGAATCCAAACCGTTGAACTTGTTCAATTTTACGGGCGATGCGTTTTCATATAAGTTCTATAAAATTTGGAGTTGATTTGATACTTGATTAAGTGCTCCAATTATGAACGTATTAGAATTAATCAAACCAAGTTCGTTCATTTGTTTACCACTTAATCTAGTATCAAATCAACTCTAAATTTTATAAAACTTATATAAAAACGCATCGCCCGTAAAATTGAACAAGTTCAACGGTTTGGATTCAATATTTATATTTTAAAATTTTTAAATATTAAAAAAAAAGGATCGGCTGTTCCAAGCAGTCGTTTTAAACGGCTGTCGAGGATCCCATTCCGACATTGAAAGAAGGCCGAGACAATACGAAACAAGACTTGTACACAGTGGTCCAGTGAGCTGAGGTGGTTATTATTATTATTTTATGTTTGAATAAAGTGAGGTGGTAAAGTGACAATCCATGGTCCCCTCTTATTAATGCATTTTCCCTTTTGTTTCTTTTTTGGTTTTGGTAGTAACATCCTAGGCCCATTTTTTATGTTTTACACCACCCGATGAAATTCAGATCTGGCGTCGCGCGACACCACGTGTAGCGCGTTCTTGGCCCGTCTGATCTGAATCGGATGGATGATGGGAGTCCCGTGCATATAACCAGATCCATAGGCCCGCAAAAAATGAACCGCCCGATCAAAATCGAACGGCTCGTGGGCGCGCTACACGGGATGTCGCGCGACACTAGGATTCCACCCGGTGGGATTATTTTCCGTCTCATTCCTGTGTACTTTTTAAGTTTTTCTTGTCACTTATCTTGCTTTTTTTTTTTTTAATGAGAGTCACTTATCTTGCTTGATGCAGGTTTTTGGACCACAGTGCAACTTGTCATCGAGTCCACTCAATTCATAATCAATGACAATGAAAAATATTAATAGAATTTTTTTACTTGAAAATGAAACAAAGATAGAATTCTAATTTGGTTTTTTGTACCTTTAATGCATTCTTAGACTAATCGATGAGATGTTAATTTTTGGTCCCCTAGAAATAGTTGTTAGATATTAATTCTCAAATCTTTTCAAAAATTAAATGCTAAACAATCGAAAATAGACAGAAATAATTCTATATATATAACTCTTAGTGGTTCATTGTTTACAGATAGTTCGGCAATTTCTTGTTCCTGAATAAATTTACTTAAACGTAAAAAACTTCTTTAAAATGATTTTATATCTCCTCCCAGGTGGTATGAGTTTTTGAAACAAAGTAGGTGAAGGACCAAAGAGTCTATTTTTTTTTTTTATATAAACATTTTGTAAATGTGACTTTATATGGCATGTCATTATAAGAAAAAAATATTTTGATCGAATTTTAGTTTTATTTATTGAAGAAGATACATGAATAACCTCCGACCTATACGATCTTTTGTGCCCACAAATAATTAATTCAAATGGACTGTAATCGGATTGTTCACTTGAATCCCAAAACTAATTAGTCCTATAAAAACAATGCTTGATGAAAAGAATTCATCCATCGGTTTGAATGTTGTCTATTAAGTCAAATATCCGAAGAAATACTGATTGATCTAAATTTCGCTCTCGTTTATACATTTTTTTAAGAAAAAAAAAGCATTTTTTTTTTATCCTAAACATATCGGCCAGTACAATATTATTTATTTATTTATTTATTTTAGAACGGAATGAGGGAGTAGCTATTATAATTCCCATCCACATTATCGGATTAATGATTATGTGAAACATAATCAGATTAATTTAATGAGAACTATCTGATATGACATACACAGATACACTGCTCAATTTTTCTTGCGCCCTCTCCGAAGCATGTCATACTTGCTAGATGGAGCCTCAATTCCAATCCATTGAAAGTGGATCTTACGATGGACCTGTACCATCCGTGCTTTTTCTTGACACGTTTCGGATATGTGACGGATGCTTAGAGATGAACCAGTGAGGAGGGTGGGTAGAGAGACAGAAGGCATTATGTTAGAATTGAGCTGCTGGGTGGACCGTGGACAGAAACATATTGACGGATAGCTGGGCACGTAAAGATGGATTTGTTGTGGTTTGTGAACACTTTGCTAGATATCATAATATGTTGGTTTGTAATATTTTTGACCTGCTGGTTGTTGTTTTGGAGTTTTTGTTGTTAGTATCAAGGTCTTAATTGGTGCGCTGATATGGAGGTTGGAGAAAATATCAGTGTATTCACCTTGGATGTGGTCAGTTTAGTTGTGTAGATTGTTATTTTAGGTTGAGATTTGTATGCTGGTTTCTAAAACTTTTGTGTGCTTTCTTTTAATAGAAAGTGGTGGAGAAAACTCCACTTATTATTATTTTTTTTAAAAAAAAGAGATGACACTACCACAACTGCGATGGAAAATGGAATCAATAATTATATATAGACTAGCAGCAGTGCCCGCTCAATGTGCGGGCGGACTTTAAAATATTATATGTGAATCAAAACCAAAATTAAACCATATGTGGGCGAGCAATTATATATATATATATATATATATATATTTCAAAATAGTTAAAGACTTTCAGTATATATTTTTTATGTGAAATTTTTTTGTTCTTAAAAGATTACGGTACACATGATATAATAAGAACTTTTATCATCAAATGAAATCATAAATTTTCAAAAGATACCATAAGACATGAGTAAAAAAAAAAAGAAAAAAATCTTGCTTAATTCATTATACAACCTAAATCCTTTTTTTGTCGTCTCCATGGCATTTGTCGTCATTTTTGTCGCAGATAATCTTACTAACGTCTTAGTTGTTGCTTTGAAAAGAGGTAGTGACAAACCGCATGCGTGCTTCCTCAATATAATTATATAAGTTCACAATAAATTTTTGAAAGAGGCAAGATGATTCACCATTCATAATGTCGATACATTTTTTTTGCTCGATGAATTATACTCGGTTCAATCTTACTCTATCAATTTTTCATAGGTTATTGTTCCATTACGAGCTTAAGCTTTAAATAAATTTCAAAAGAAAGACACTGAATCAACCTTCCATTTAAAACAAAATACTTTCATCCCCAAGTAAACCTAGCTTACTTGAATCATTTATCATTTAGTTACTAATCTATTTCTAATATTCTTTTTCCTTTTATGTTTACGGAACTTATATGCAAATTAATCATGAGTTGGAGCATTTGATAACGTTTCCAAATTTCTCATTATAATCTTTCATTTTTTACTCCAATTGATGATGCTAAGGAATTATATCGTATGGAACTTATATGGTACAATTAAACGAAATCAAAACCTGTGCACATAATGTGGAAATGAGAATAAAAGCGATAATAGATGCTTAGACTAAAAAGATATATATGTCTTACACGGACACATATCATAGCACCATTAATGGTTTCATGAAGGAAATACATAATTAATAAGAGAGCTTATATTTGGAATTATATGAATCAACCATATCAAATATTAATCGGAAAAGGAAAATTTTAATACGCCTGGTGATACCTTCCATTTAATTAATTCTTTAGCAATAAGAAACAATCTTCACGTAAAATTTCATAACTATGTTTGTGGTGCGCAAATTGAACATAGGTGAGGTATTTATACAACACAATACTTAGGCTCTTAATGCTTTTTTTCTTCCTATATATGTATATATGTATGTATATACATATATACATATACATATATATATATAAAGGATTGGATAAAATCAAAGAAAAATGGCTCAATTATCAGAAGACACGTGTGAGGTAATAACAGGTGGCATGTTCTTGTTTATCAAAGCTATAGATGAGTCATATAATTAAGGCGGCAAGTGTAAAAAGAACATACAAGAGATATATAGGTCAAGGCTGGTCAATTTAATTCATCTTTTACCCCTTCGACCAAATAAAATATTATAATTTTGATTACTCAAATCAAATGTCTAACTATTCTGGTCAACTATGGTCAAACCTTAAAGAAGGAACGGGTGTTACAGCGCTGAAGGGGTGCTATATAAAAAATTGATCAGAGAAAAAATTTGCGAGCAAGAGGAATCGAACTCCTGCGAATCAAATTCGCGATCAAATTAAATTTTGACCCAGCGCCCAGACGGTTTGCAGTTAAAGGGTCAACCTTTTATCTGATATTTAAATCTAGACCACAGATCATATTAGATTAACAAAATCAATGATCCACATTTGACATTAGGGGGTGTTAACTCCTTTTATCTGGAATGTTAAACAATTGTTTACGACCTTTGGATGGATGCATTTATAAGTAGTAGAGATATGTTTTTTTTTTAGATACAAATTATATATAGATATTTTAGGATAGCAGGTTCTCTCATAATTAAAAAGGGACCCAGCTCCTTTATACCGAAAAATTTTAATATAGGAATTATATAAAATAAACTTACGGATGTAGGAAAATGAATTACGGATGTAGGAAAATGAATTACAGGAATGAAAAGTCTAATATATTTATCTTTCCTATACAATAATGCAAGATATTGAAATGGTAGCATAAAGTAATATAATAAGAAAGTTGAGTATATAGCAAAAAAAAATTCAAATAGGCTTGTAAAGAGAGGAAGGGTTACACAAATATGAGCACGATTCCGTGAAGGTTAGAGTGTAAGGGATAAGAGAATTTGTGTAAAACAGACCTGATAAATAAACCCTTGTGTAAGAAATGTAGGACTGGCGTCACATAAAATCGAGGACCTCAAAAGTCTAGCGCACATGCGTCCATGAATGCCATCACACAGATTCCATAAACTCAGAAGCATTGAGTCCCGATTTTTCAATCAATAGGCGAGACATCTCTAATTATATGAGCACTGCCACATTACCGATTTGGGCCTCCCAAGCCAGGCGCAATCCTCACCATCCATAGCAAACCAACTTCACCCACACACCCATGGCACTATTCGTTACTGTTCATCACATCCATTCCAAATTCAAATATTTCTAATTTCGGGGTGTTACAAAAAGTATAAAATATTGAAAATTAGAGAAATTTTTTTTTTAAAAATGGCTACATTTGAATTGAAGTAACCAAAAATTTTTGTGACCTATAGCATTATTGTGGTCCCTTTTTCTTATATGATTCAATCAATATTATATTTGAGAGTATGTTAGTGTGAAACTGTGTAGTTTAACAGTTATCAATATTTAATTTCTACAAACAAGACATAGTCGACATGAGAAAAAATGACAAATTACAGTGCTTGAAATAAATATCGTCAATTTAATTAGGAATTGAAGAACAAACAAATTAAAATGACTACAGTGCATTAACATTGTTTTAATATATCGTAATAATATAGAAGAATATGCGATTTATATATATATGCTGAGAAAGTTTATCGTGCACCATAGTGCATAGGGCATTCCGTGCACCGCGGACTTTTTCGGGGGTATTTTTGTAAATTGACAAATCTAATTTAACCAATCTAATCTACATATTGAAATCTCATAGAAAACCAAATTTTACAATTTTTGAGATTTTATTACTATTTTTTCCGAATTGTTTAAAACATGCCATTTTAGGAATGTTATAATAGTATTTGGTTTCCAATAATGACATGTTTTAAAAAATTCGGAAACAATAGTAATAAAATCTCAAAAATTGTAAAATTTGATTTGCTATGAGATTTCAATATGTAGATTAGAGTGGTTAAATTAGATTTGTCAATTTATAAAAATATCTCCGAAAAAATTCGCGGTGCACGGAATGCCACTGCAGTGCACAATAAACTTTCTCATATATGCTTGGTCCTCAACACCAAGCCATAAATAAACTTTATAGCCCAAATCGGCGAAAGAGAGGCCGCAATTATTTCCTCCATGTCCCCTTTACTTTCTTTCGTTCATCCTCCCTCTCTTTGTCTTTTATCTCCTCTCCACTCTCCTTCCCTCTTCAGTCCTTTCATTTCCTTGTTTCGCCGAGACATGGATTCCAAGATGTCACGCGAACATATCCAAATTTGTATCAAGGTTAATTTCCACGACCCTACTGAGGTTATGGTGCTCCCCCGCCAAATTTTCTCCTTCATGGAACTCAGCCGGGCCCGCAACTCAGCCTCTCTCGTGTACCTCCACCCATATGGAGAGAATAACCCAGTCTGTTTGGTTCGGAGGGACAGGAAGGAAAGGGAAGCGAACGGAAGCAAATTTTCCGAATTATCACTCTGTTTGGTTGAGGGGGATGCGGTGGGAAGGAAAGCGAACCGAAGGCGAAATCGGAAAATTAGGCGACACCGATACCCTTGTCTTTGCTAACCTCATGTACGGAGCGTCTCTATTGTTCCTTCTTCGATCCTTCAAACAATTTCTTTTTTGAAGTGTGACAGGGAGAGGAGCCAGCGGAAATAGCGGGTAAATTGTTGAAGTTCGAGGAGACTGGCAAGTTGTGTGATAGAAGTAGCTTGATGAGTATTTCCACTCGAAGCAAGTTTCTATTTAAAAAAATTTGCTAGAATTTGGGGACGGTTTGGGATGATTTTGCAAAGGCAGTGGAGGGAGAAGATCAAAAAGAAATTGACGAAGTGGATTGCAATTTAGAGAAACAATTCTGCTCAAAAGTAGCAGTTTATTGTGACGGAATTGACACAATTTGGTCACCAGAAGGTCGCAATTTGGCGGTGGTCACTAGCAATCGGAAAAAGGTTGTCAAAAATACTTCTTATTTTATTGTAAATTCATGTGTTAACATGCATAGTAGTGCAATTCAATATGACATGGTTTTATTTTGTTTGTTCTTTCCATAGAAGTTCAAAGGACAGACAAAATGGCAGAGGAATTCACAATTGTCAAATAAGCTTATATGTGTAAAGACTGATTAAATGAAAGTTTTGTGCTTGTATAGAGTGGTCGGTACTCGGTAGAGAAGCCTACATTGCTGGAATTAGCACTCTCGACAACGGAGGAATTGATTAAGGTTGCTCACATCAATGATCCTATTTGGGTTCCAAGCCTGGACTGTGGGCCCCATACATTGAACATGAGATGAAGAGGGCAAATTGGGATGAATATAATGACATATGGTCTACCTGTGTAGTTTCTTACTCGGTTAGTCTCTCTCTGATTTTGCTTAGTTGGCCTAATTTTTTATATATTCACATATCTGTCTATGACGTTCTTTATATCAAAATTATATCCCCATTCATTGGATTTCATTTTGATCCCAATTCCTATTTAAAGGGGTCTCTCAATTTGTTTAATACTAATTTTTATCGGATGCATGTGATGCTCCAATACCAGTAGAAATTATTAGAAACAAAGGTATCCTGGCTCATATAATTCTCTCTCTTTCTCTAAAAAAAAAAAATTCCTACTCCAATACCATAGAATTCGAAGTATAAATATGTGTATTTATAGGCACCAAATTTAAAGGGAAAGATGAAGAGGATAGTATTTACAAGTGCTAGCTGTGCATATCAATTATATTACTTGGTATTCTAGATATTCAAGTATGAAATAAGGATTTGATAAAAGAATTGCTTGCATCATTAAAAACATTTGACTATTGACAAAGGAAAGATCTATTACCAGTGCTAATTAGGGCAAAATTGGTGCCAATAGAATTGATGTCAGAACTCACATCCTTTGAATTCAGAATCTATTTAGCTCATGGGACACCATGAAGGAATTTGGCGATAACATCCCAGTGGAATCTTTTGATAACTGATCATGTCATGTTTCGATATTATTATTATTATTATTATTAACATGTACTCTAATATTATAGTTTCTTAATCTTACATCTTCGTTGCTTGCAGGTTGTAAGCTTTCACACATATACAAGTGTCCAAAAACTTGCCCCAACAGAGAAAGCATGCTGAATTTGCTCTTACAGCTTTGATGGAGATTACTTTGTAATATAAAGCGATCATTGAGCTTGGAATCTTAGGGTAAGCACATTTAACACTGGCAACTTCTATTTACATTTTCTATTCTTCTATTGCTCCTGGTCTGGACATAGGAATTAAGGTTTGTCCAATTACCCAATGTTTAAGTCAACTTTTTATGAAGTTTGGGTTTAATTGAATACTACTAAACAGGGCATTGTGATGATTTTAGTTTTTTTTTTTTTCATGTTTATTGATAAAGAAAAATGAGCATTAGTTATGATTTTCTAGCAAAAAAAATGTATCCTTATAGACCATATTCCCAATTGCAATTTGCAAAGTTGCAGACACGACAATAAAATTAAACAGTCCTCCTGAGATGTTTTTGGAAGTAAGAAACTGGTGGGGAGAAATATGTTCAATAATAACTATTTTGCCATTATTTTTCTTCTTTGAAATACCCTTCTATTCAAGACAGTTTCATTCCTCGCCTTCCATATTTCCCACATTGTGTATCTGAACACTTTCAATTGTTCCTTGTCCAGCCTTGCACAGATCTGATTGACTGCTGCCTCAATGTCTCTAGAGCTAGGTGCTGTGTTTGAATCCCTAAAGGTGATCCAAACCAAACAGCCCTTAAACTTTGGCAAAAAAAATAAAAGAGGCAATGAACCTCATACTCATTCTCCTCAAAGCACCTCTGACATATCCTAAAAATATCATAAACTTTAATCAGGCCAAAAACACTACAGAAATCTTAAGTTCAAGCTTATAAACTGAAAAAAAATGGATTGCATGGTAGAGTCAGTGTTTTTTGTAGGAAGACATACATAAATATAACAGGGCTGAAGAATCAAGCAAAGAACTTGCCAATTGCATCCATACAATTCTGGTCAAGTGATTTTGGATGACTTATTTTGACTTGTAATCCGGGATAATACACACAAATAACCTTTATAACATCTTTCGTTCAACTTTTTTAAGGTCGATTCTGGTACTATTATGTCTTGTACTCTTAGTACCATAAACCATTCCTGTCGTTCTTAGTTGTTCATTTTTTTAATTTTTGGCAGATGGCCTGTAAGCATTAAATTAAGACAGGAACAGTACAATTACATACGAGCTAAATTAAAAAAGGGAATTAAATTCAACCCTAACTAAGTACAAATCAGAAAGTAACCCACTAAGATGAAAGAAAGAAAACACCTACTAATGACGAAACATACGAAAGGTGTATCCAATTACATTAAGACCCTTAACTCTAGCAATATTGGCCAACTCATGTTCTTGCACCAATAGCTCCCTCGGTGCATAGCAGCAAATTAAATTTTTATGGCATTTTATGGTTGAGATGATATCCAGAAAGAGAAGATAAACCCTCCAATCAACTCATCTGGGGCCAAAGCACCATTGAGAACCTTAGTAATAATTTCACAATCAGTATAAAAATTTGCCTCCAACCAGCCATTGAGCAAAGCAGCGCGTAAAGCAGTGTTGAGAACTAATAGCTCCACGTGTAGAGGAGAGGTGGCATCTCCAGTACTTAAACCATATTGGATTAGCACATTATTCTCATATAGCGTGTAAGCCGAACCTGCTTCTCCTCCCTCCTTATATGAACCATCTATCTTGCAATACTTACCAGTCTCCGATATCCCTTGAACAGAGGGAATTTTAGTATTAATTGAGATGCTCTCCTTCTATTCCGGATTGCTCCCTAGGAACTTTGTCAAAGTATTAAGCGAGCCAGCATCTCGTAGAACCTGTGGTACCACAATCTTCTTCCCTTTGTAAACCTGCTTACGCCTCGCCTTCCAGATCGACCAAAGAGTATTAGCAAACAGAACTAATTTTTCTTGATTAAGCTGCTGAAAAATAAAAACCAATGCCAGTACAACTGGTTGGGGGCAGTGCATCCACTCTTAAACCTAGATTAGAAGCAAGCCAACACTGTTTAGCCTTAGTACACATGAATATATAGAGCATGCATTGCATCATCCTCATCCAATCCACACATATCACAAGGGGGGCAGGGGTTCTCATTATCCTAGCAAAAAAGGCCTTAACTGAGAGAGCATCATGGATTAACTTCCAGATAAACAGTTGTATTTTAGGCAAAATACCATAACACTGCCAAACTAATTTCTAGATGTAAGCATCAACCGGGCCCTGGTTCACAGATGCTGCAAGCATATGACATGAACCTTTGAAAGAGAAATTACCAGATGAGGCCGGTTTGAAAATCAAACGATCCCATGTGTTAGGTTTGAGAGGCGGTTGCTGAAACACACATACAATGTATAGAGCAGCATGAAATCCGAGCGCCTGTACCAGCCTACCAGTATTCCACTGGCCAGAATCTGCATCAATGAAGTCTTTCACATAACCTGCAAACCTTCCCCTGGATTGTTGCAAAAAATGTAGCCAGAAATCATGCCATGGTTCTCCAATCAATGAGCATATTTCTCCATTGCCAAGTATCCATTTGAATATGTGGCCTTAGCACAATATCACTTCTCTAGCTTGTAACACTGCTGTCCAGTGCTTTGAACACCTACTAGGCTTCTTTGCCAACCAAAAAGATGACCTTGACAAGTACTTTGCAGTAAGAACTTGAACCCAGAGAGTACCTTCATATTCCTTAGATGCCAGTTTCCATAGAACCTTCAAAGTCATGGCTTGATTGAGCACTCTAACATCCCTGAACCCTTAGTCACCACACAATTTGGGGCTTGTTATTTTCTCCCATGCCACCATCCTCATTTTGTTTGCATCACCTGAGTTCCAGAAGAAGACTCGTATTTTAGTATTAATTTTTTGGAGAACAGAATCTGGGATGTTACCAGCCCCCATTGAGTAAAGAACCAGAGCCTCAATGACTGATTTTACAAGCACAACTTTAGCCGCCGGGGACAGCATTCGAGCCTTCCAGGGATGTAACTTGGCCGTGATCTTATCAATGAGATTATCATAGTGCTGTGTTCTCGAGGCTATTATTGAAACCCCTAGATACGTGTGTTTTCTCTCCTGTTCTTTTTTTTTTTTTTTTTTTTTTTAGTAGGATGAGAGGGCACACCCTTGGCGCAGACCCCGAGTTTGAGTAATGAACCCGTCAGCAGCTCCATTTTTTTTTTTTTGAAATTTTGGTACTGCCCATAGGCTTTCATTAAGAAATGCGAGCAGAATGGCTGCAAGCAACATACAATTACATTATAAAAGCATCCCATAACCTGGTTTAGGAAAGAAAAGGAAAACAAAAGGAAAAACATAGCAATAAACCTAACTACGAAATCCAGGATACATTTGCAAAAACCTACTAAAAAAAATAAGAAATAAATAAAAAAAAAATAAAACATAAAGCAAGTACTGGTCCAGGTTTGGGAAAAAAGAAACAAAAACGATAAAGCTCATGGGGGTGCTTCCTGAACCCTTTGGAAGAACTTTTCATCTAATTTTTCTCCAATGTGATTCTCCACGGCATGCCATGGTCTATGCATACCAGCAAACTGAGAACCAGTCCTTCTAGCATGGGTTACCAGTAAATGTGCATGCTCGACAGCTTCCCTTCTGACATGCAAGATTTTCACCCTAGGTTTCAACTGGTTCAGCAACTTAATGACAGCAACCACATCAAGTAAAGCTCTCCAACTAGGCACATTATCTACATCTTCTTCAATCTAACTCTTTACCAGCTCTGAACAATCAGGATAAATCTCTAAAAATTGATTTTGCCAACTCCCTTCCATCCACTTTTCCAGAGCCTGTTTTACTGCAACAACTTCAGCATGGAAAGCATCGTGTAAAATATGATGGCTTTATCCAATTTCACACAACCTCCCTCCTTGAAACAAGAGGTAAGCTGCCCCCGCCTTATTTTGCTGGTCCCAAAAGCCATCAACAAGCAACTGGAAATGTGTATAATGAAAACAATAACAATCTCCATTCAGCTCACCATCATTCCTGATATTTATGCTCAAGCTCTCTCCTGTTGTTTCAATGCTGAGCCAATTTTGCACTTTCTTTTGGATTTGACTAGGCTCAAACTTCTGATTGTGAAGCACTGTCTCATTCCTGCCTTTCCAAATCTCCCACAATGTGTAACAGAAAATCTTGATTTGGTCTTCATTTAGGTTACTGGTACACTGCTCAATTGCATTAATCACATTGAGTGATAAATCCTAAGTTCTCAAACCTAATGGACTTGCAAACCAAACTACTCGAGATCCTGGACAGAAAAAGAAACAGTAAGTCTCAAATTCATTCTCCTCCCCACAACGTTGGCACATGGGTGACACCTTTGAGATTCTTTTATGCACTTTTTTAGACAGCATCAAATTGCCAGATATTAGCCTCCAGAGGAAAACAGCAGCTCCATTGATTAGGAGGGCAAAGCTAGAAGAGGTAATACAACTCAAGGTCCAGGAAAAAAAATCGGTGGGGAACCATAAAGTTGTAGCACTCTCACAACAAAATTCCATTCCATTCGATCAAAAGCCTTGGAAAGATCACATTTAAAACAGAAGGCTTACTTAGGGAAAGAGGAATTTGCAAAAGTGTGCATGATTTCTATCACAGTCTTGCTGTGATAATTAGATTAATTTGGTGGAAATTAAGCATGAATTGGGAATAATTTGGGAATAAATGAAAAAGAGGAATTGGAACAGAAGAAAAGAGAAACCGTTCCATTAATTTTCATCATATGTTTCTATTACAAGCAATGGCCTATTTATAAGCGTTGCAAGTTGCAACTTAACCAGAAATTACAATATCCCCTTTTAATTAAATGAACGAATGGATCTTGTTGATAGTTTGAATCGGACGATCCAAGTGTAGTATCGTCAGCGTCTTCCGTTATTAAATTAACGTCCCCACATCCTTTCGTTAGTGAAGGGACTTGTTGACTTAATGTTAGACTCTCTTCCGTCAATCTGTTTTTCTCCTCAACTGTCTGAATGCTGAACTGTTTGACTGATATCATATAATTTTCAGTACATGACAATTTCTCTCAAGAGTAGGATATTATCTGAGATAACATGACCCGGCGCAAAGGCACACTGGTTGGAACCAACTAACCTACCCATAAGACACCTCATACGAGCAGAGAGTAACTTTGATATGACTTTGTAAACCATGTGTCCATGTTACATACCGTGATACCAAGATATGACTTAGTTGTTTATATAAATATCAGGCAGTATAATTGTATCAAGATTATTTATAATCTTGAACCTCGTGCGATGCATGAGAGGTGCCCAACTCAAATATCTTGAAATTATATTTAACTTATTGTTTGTTATAATTTATTTGTTAAAAATGATTATATTTAACTTATTGTTTGTTATATTTTTTTTCTGTATTATTAAATTTAATTGTTTTATTTTATTTTATGGAAAATAGGTTGGCGAATTAACTTCCGAAAATGGCTTCTGAAAATGCAAAAATTGGCGTTAAGACCCTTTTCGACATCCTTCCTGATCAGGTCCAGGAAAAAATATTATCCTTAATTGAACCTACACGGGCCCGCAACTCAGCCTCTGTGGTGTGTAGGCGGTGGAGGATACTGGAGCGAAAAACCCGCTCCTCTCTCTCACTCAGAGGCAACGTGTTATCCATCCTCGACCCTTCTTCAATCAGCCTCGCTGACTTCCCGAGCTTGTCCTCTCTCGACCTCTCCACCCTGTCCCCATGGGGCCGCGTATCCTCCCACAGCCCTCTCCTCACGCACCCCATCTTGTCTCAGAAGTTGCCATGCGTCACCTCCTTGACATTCTACGCCCATGACCCGATTGCCCAAGAGTTCCTCTCCAATTGGCCCAACCTAAAACGGGTTAAGCTTCTGAGGTTCCACATTTCGCCAACCGATCCCAATATTATCGCCCAGTCCTATCTCTGTCCCTTGTTCCAGAATTGCACAAAAATCCAAGAGCTCGACTTGAGTGAGTTCTGTTGCTGCTGGACAGAGGCTGTGACTGATGCCATTGTGAAGAATAAACCTGTCGCTGAAGGCTTGACCAGTCTGAACCTGATACTAGGCAATGCCTCTAACGGATTTCGGGCTTCTGAGCTTCTCAGCATAACAGCAGTGTGCAAGAATTTGCGCCAGCTCATTGCTCCATGTCTTTCCAATCCAAGGTTTGTGACTTTTTATCAATTTTCTTAATTGTTTGCTTATTTTGGGGCACTTTGTGTTTTGAATATGAAAAAACAATTAGTTCTTAACTACAACGTGCACTCAGTATTGATATCAAATTTGAGTTATATTCATTTTTATTTAACTCAGGTACACCGACATTGTCAGTAATAACGATACACTGGTCAAACTCGCAACCAATTGCCGTCATTTGACTACTCTCCACCTGGTAGACCTAAATGATAATTATTCCCAAGAAAGCAACCCCTCGGTAATAGCTGCCGCTAACCTTGAGACTCTATTGTCCTTGCTTCCCCTCGTGACTGACTTCTCCCTTAACCTTTACCACCCTATTCTTGATGTGGGTCCTGCATTAGAAACCCTAGGTCATCATCGTACCAATCCAATTAAAAGCCTGAAGCTGGGTAATTTTCGAGGTGTTTGTAAAGGTGAAAGCTCTCACTTGGATGGTGTTTCTTTATGTGGTGAGTTGGAATTCTTGTCTCTAAAAAATTGTTTTGATATGTCAGATGACAGCTTAGTTGCAATTGCTGGTGGTTGTAACAGATTAACAAAAATTGAAATAATCGGGTGTTTTTTAGTGACCGAATTAGGGGTTCAACAATTGGCTCTCGGACTAAGAAAAACTTTAAAGGATTTTAGTTTGTCAAATTGTGGACGTATTTCTATAGAGCCTTTGGTCAAGGCATTGAAGCCTCTACGAGGTCAACTTCAGAGGTTGCACATTGATTGTGCATGGATCGAGCCCGAATCAAAAAAGGAGATGCATGATATCTTGGATGAGAAAAATACCTCAAATGGTCTACGTGAACCTGGAAAATGGGAGAACCTTCATGAACTATCCCTTCGACTGTGTGCAGGTCAGAAATTAACCCCTCTACTTCAAATTGGCCTCCACGACTGCCCAAATATGAGCTCGATCACAATCAAGGTAAAGGGTGACCTCGGTGTCAAGCCACCCTCAGGGACTTTCAACTTGGAGATCCTCTCAAAATTCCATAATCTCTCGAAATTAAAGCTTGACTTAGACATGACAACTTGTAATGTCTTAGATTATTTATTTGGCACACAGGTGATCTATCAGTCCCCGTGGGAAGAATTCTATTTGGTAGGGATTGATAAGCTTCTCTCCCTGCGAGAGCTTGACTACTGGCCCCCACAACGGATGCTTCCCGCAAATGGGCTTTCCTGGCAAGAGAGGCTTCTGTTTAAGGCCAAAAATCAAAGAACTCTCTCTCCGAAAGGTGCAAGGTTAATCAATGGTTGTTTTGGTTTGAGGAATTTGGTTATACACGGCACGACAGATCAAGATTCTATGATGCCATTTTCGAGAATGTTATATTTGAGGGATGCACAGTTACGGGAGGATTGTTATCCTACGATAGATAATGACGAGAGCACCGAAATGCGGACCGAGTTATGCAGGAGGTTTGAGCTTGTACTCAATGACAGGTGGCTGCAGGATTAGGGTATTGGGTTGGTTTGGGATGGGAGAGTTGTGGGGATGGGGTTGGGATTGGACCCAGCCTATCCGTGGGCCTGAGAGCTGGATAGGATCGTTCCTCTGAGCCTCTCCACTCTTCAGTGTTCGGCGCCAACGCACCAACCACATCCTCTCGCCTCTCTTGCCTGGTCGTAGACTCCTCTCGACCTCCAAGTACTCTCTCTCTCTCTCTCTAGTCTGCTACAAATCCAAATACTTAATACACCTTCTGTTATCTCCTTTCCATTTTGGGTTTGTCTAGCAAGTATTACAACTGATATGTGTTATTTATATAAGGACGTTGATATTGTATTCTGTAAATAAAATTACAAATTGTTGTTCTGTGTTAACAATAGTCACAACACATGTTCTCCAGTCAATCTGTCCTGTAAATCAGTACTTTTGTGGGCTATAACCTTCATGGGATAAGTGCATCCAATGGAAAGAAAATAATGTTCTCAGTAGGCGAGAATGGTTTTTACCATAGGATTTCTGTTAATTGTACTGAACAAGAATTCAGTAGATGGGTCTTGACATGCCAATCATTTATCTAGAATAACTAATCAGCAGTGTATTTAGATTGTGTTTCTTTGAAAGGTAAATGATTAATTGTCATTAATTTAAAAGCAACTAAGCAGATTTAGACTCCAGTACCTTATTCAGGGTTTCAAATGTATTATTAAATATCACTGTACCTTAAATTGTCATTAATTACTCTTCATGGGGCTGTCCAACTAGGGTACAAAAAATTTCTTTTACTCTGACTTGTATAATTGATACTCCTAGCTCTTAGATTGTGTTTCTTTTAATGGGTCTAATTGACATTTCCATGCTTAGTTGAACAGATTGGAGAAAAACTCAACTGAAGTTAAGCTTATCAATTGCAAATTTGATAGTTATTCGAGTTTACCAGTACCTTGAGCATCCCTGTAAGTTTTGTACATGATTATTTCTAAATACAGTAAATACATACATCATTGAATTGTTAGACTTTGAAAGATTTGGACTTGATGACTATAAAGCTTTGCAATATCCTTGTAGTATCAAATCTTCTCTTTGTTGAGTCTCCTGTTGGTGTTGGTTCGTCTTCTTCTAACAATACTGAGGACTACAACAGTGGTGACTAGGCTGGAGGTATTTCTGTGCTGATGTTATGTTTTCTTTTCTGTTGTTTATGCATTGAAGCCAACTTGCATATTTTTCAATGAATTGTTAATACTGTGGTCTTAGTTGCTGTCTAAGCCTGTCTTAGAATCATTGATATCATTCAATGAATTGTTAGTGCCAGCTACCATTTTATGTTGTTATATCTTATGGTACACAGTAGAAATGAAAAAGTTACAGACTTCACATGGGAAGCTACAAATTTGTAGGTAAATTGGTCTTGTGGTATATTAAAATTTGACTCGAGCAAATACCTACATTTAATTCGAAATCATAGGTACATTGAAATTTAGAATTCAGAAAAGTAATTTTGATTTTGAAGAAGATATAAAACCCCAAAACCTAATATTCAAATAGTGGCAGTCAAATCTCCATATGTGTCTTAGCTGATAAGTTCCCTGAAGCTTTGTAACCCAGACAAGTTCAATCCACATATGCTATAACTCATTTCTGGGAAATGTTGCAAAACACAAAATAACATCTGGTTTCTTTGTTGAGAATACAGTAATTGTTGCTGAGGGAGAGCTACAACTGGTTTGTACTTTTAAGGTTTGTTCTTTCTATCTATTCTCCTTCCCCTTCAAGTAAGATATATATATATTTAATATCGGGTGTAATACTCCATGATAAGCAGTTCCAAACTAAATTACAAGTATTTGTCTGAGATAACACACAACATGCTTTGTACTTGTAGTTAGGACCACCTTCATTTTTTAATTTTGAGGAATGCTTCCGGTGTCTGGTTTCCTGCAATTGTTTTCTATACTGCGCCCTATACAGTTTCCTTCCTTTCTGTTATATTATGTCATGCAACAATCTTTTTCATTACTTAGTTGAAAATTTTATAAGCCTTTTATCTACTATTTCAAAAAGGAAATATATAGCTTGAGATAGCATAAAGAGGCACTCAATTTACACGAGTGGTATAATTGTATTGTTCCAGTCTCTCATTTTGACTGTTCAACTAATAAACAGGTCAGTACATTTGGATTTCCACCTTTAGAGAATAGAGAAGTCTCTGTGAAGCAATTGATGGGGCTTGATTTTTTTGGTGGTGGCATATTGTCAGCTGAAGAGAGTAATTTCTCAAACTCCCTTCTCTTTTGGAATTACTTTATACCTGGCCTTAAAGTGCCCAACTTCCAATACATAAAATTATGCAACATGAGAAATGTTTAACATATCCCTATCTGTCCTAATTTCCTCGAGTGTACTAGAATTGACAGTTTCCTTGTTTTTGCCTCCATTGCCACAATGCCAGTACCACTATTGGTACGTGGTGATAAAGTCTAGAAATAGCAATGAAATGTTAGATGAGTATGCAGTGTTTTAGGTCTTCAGGTACAGTGCTTTTTCATTATGATATCATGTAATTTTTTTTTTTTTGAAAAATAGGCCTTTGGGCCATTTCTATTACTAGAAATAGTTCAACACATTACAACTCGATAAACCCACTCAACTTCAGCCCAGAATGAAAATTGGCTACATCTAAACCTTTGCAAATCAACACTACTTCACTTAGCTTTGAAAATTGGCTACATCCAGACTGAACCTCTGGACTACAACAACAGACACTCACAAACATAAGCATACATTGCTTCAAAAATAACAAACATCACTACACTTAAATTCTCCAAAAAACTTGATCTCTGACATCACCCATTGGTATTGTAGCTAAACCAGCATAAGTTGAGCTATGTTCCAGCCTGCCCATTCTTCACCTCCCATGATAGTGGCTCCCACTGCATCAGGTGCTTGCATCAGAATAGGAATCAAAGACCAGTCATCTGGAAACCACTGATAAATGCATTCCTTGGTGCTTGGAGCTGCTAAACCTGCCCAATATGTAATAAAAGATTGTATCATTAGTAACAGATTCTTGGTTGTTTTAATTCTTTTATTATTAAAAATCACTTCATTTCCCATATTCCAAATATTCCAACAAAGAGCACTAAAACACATTAAAAAGGCTTCTCTAGACCCCAGAGATAAATTCATGGAAAATTCCGGATATCATGTAACGCTTCATTATGATAAAATAGGCAGCCTAATCTGTTACCTTTAACTTTTATAATATCCTTGGAATTATACATTTCACATGATACAGCGGCCAGTTCTTGTCTAATACTTTCTGCTAAATGCATAGGTGGCCTCCCCTTTATATTAAAAGCTATACACAACCATTTTATTAATTTATACGTATTTTTTTTATTCTGACTTGTCTATTAACTCTCTTCGTTTGTAGGTAACTTGGTCTTGTGGAGATTGCTATATTAATTTTGAAGACTCTTCATTCTTCATTTTATCTTGTACTGTATTCTAGGTGTTATGAAATTGTTTATTTTGGAGACTATATATTAATGTATGATTTTATTTTGGAGACTTCATCTTCTTCTTTGTTGCTTGTGAACATCTTTTAACTGTCTAAGGATTATATATTAATATATGGTCTGAAGTGCAAATAATTTGTGAAATAAATTGTCCTAGGGTCCGATTTGCATAATTTCTAATTGATATCGTTTAAAGGAGTTAGAAAATGGTTTCATTTTAATTGATCAGCTAATAGTTAATTTAATTTTTATCATTATTTTGGCATTGGTTTTATTCGATTTGATTTGATTAGTTAATTCATTTTATCATTATTTTGGCAAATACATATGGCAAGTGCTAATTTGCCAAACAGCTAAAGATAGGTAACTAGTTTCCAAGATTCCAGGAATGAAGAAGTCAAACAACCAATTATAGCAAATGGGCCTAGCGCTAGTATTTTCCTCATATTCGGTCGGGCCCTTTGAAAGTTCGAACGGACTCCATTGGATAGTTCGGGTATAGCACATGGATATCGAGCTGAATCAACTATTATTAGGGCCGGACTTGAATCAACTATTCTGCCTGCTTAGACCTGTCTAGCCCATTGAAATTCCCTGCGTCCTCTAACACCCCCAATCCCACATACCAAAAACAATTGTTCATTACAGTACATAATATAACTTAATTTATACAAAATAAGAGAGTGTGAAAGTTAAAACAAATTAAAACTTTATACTCAATAATAAATCAATAACACTGTTCCTCCTAATTTATTATCATATCACGCAAGCTTTCGTTCCATCTGCTAGTCTTTTTCTAAATAAAGAACAAATGAAAAGGAGATTAAACTTCTTTGATTAATAAGAGACCTAAAAGTCAAAAAAAACCTGCAACGTATTTTTGAATTAAATACATCTTTCAGCAACTTATACAATTCCAAAATCGAGAAGCAAAACGCTATTAGCATGCTCTTTCAGGCTTCATCATCCATGCATGTTGGTGCCATCTCCTCTTCACTTAGGAGCAACTTCTCCTCCCGCTCACTCACCTAGGTATCACAAGAAAACATGAAACAGAATACAATAAGCATCTTTCCATGGCACCTCTAATCCCCAATCTTGCAAGTGACAGCGCAACATTTTTTTTGCAAGAAAAAACCAACTATTTAAAAAAAGTTACCAGCCAAATGAACTAAACGGTTCGTGAGTTTGCTGCTGATCTACTATTACATATTAAATTCAATGAACATAGATAAAGTTTACTTCTAATATAAATAAGGAATTCAACCATAGCTGAAGGGCTATTTTAATTAACTCTAAATTTTAATTAAAAGAAACAATGACTGGACAAGTGAGTCGATAGTAGACAAAAACGTCAAAATATCGCTGTTTACAACTTCAAATAAAAATTTCAATGCCAATTTCTGAACAACAAAAGCCAATAATGAAATGCCAATTTGCTGGGCATACCCCATGCCAACCAGACTTATCCAATTTGCAAAGCAACCTCACATTGCTAAATGCATGTGCAATGCTAGGTTATGTCTTACATACACTAGTTCTAATCTCGTGTGTTTCACAGTTCATTTCTATCCGAATAAGTTATGAAACAGTTTCCTAATGAGTGTGGTTATGTTATGGAAATTTTCGCAAACAAACATGCAATATTTAGGATCATCATTAGAATAAAATGAAATGGACAATGTGTATATGCTAATGGTTGTATTAGACCATAAGAAGATGAGGAACTAGGTTATTGTGCATTAAACAATAAAATAGAAATTTAGATAACCTTGAACAATTTGAGCCTGTTTCTTTTCCTTACCTCGATTCCAAAAATAACCCATGTACATAAAAAAAAAAAGATACTCGACATATCACACCAGATATCTCTAATATTATATTGAACATTATATTAGGCATTTGTAACAACAATAGATGTAGTATTATTTTTAGACATGTAAAGTTTTAAATCAATGTTTTATATCTTATAATATAAATTTTCGATCAGCACATAGGATTCTACTATTACTATTACTATTACTTCTATTACTATTATTTTAAGTATTACTATTATATTACTTTTTCTATTTTATCTTTGGTGACTTGATGACTTTTGCTGGGTTTCTTTTCTAGCTTACCCCAACTTGTTTGGGACAAAAGACTTAGTTGTTGGTTGTTGTTGTTGTTGTGACCTGATAAAAGCAAATTCCAGTATGAGCATGTTGTGACCTGATAAAAGCAAATTCCAACTTTTACGGCTATGCACCTGCTTACAATAGTGTAGTTCTTTGATAATACATAAAGGAAACACTCAACAACGAAACAGATTATCAATATCTAGTAAGTAGAGCTGTCAAACGTGCAGAACGTACACGGAAACAATTACTTTCGTTTACGTTCCGTTCATCAGAACGTAAAAATATTAACTTCCGTTTATGTTTCGTTCTAATAACGTAACTAAATTTTTTTACGTTTAATGTTCCGTCATATTAAACGGAACAAACGTTAAAAACGTTAATTTTTGAATTGCGACCTTTTTAGACAGAGAATCAGTCTGCACTCTGAAAGCTGAACACTGGTTCCATTCATGACAGAAGTCGGTAAGGTGCACAACGTTTTACATTTCTTCATACAATCTGAACTGATAAATTCACATTTAGGCTCTTGAACTTTATAGAAGATTCAAAACCTTAATTAAAAAAATACTCATTAATAAGTTAAATCCCTAAAAGGAGCAACATTTTTTTCTCCTCTTAAAACAGTATCAAAGTTGCTCATTCTGCAAAATTCAGAGTCATAAAAGAAAAGAGTACGAAATGGGTTGGAAGTTCAGTACCAAGCAATTCATTTTTGTAAAGTTTTTTTTTTATAAAAGTATGGGTCAAGCCCGATAACTATTTATTGAAATAAAATGAAGTTACAGGTCAGCTGGATGCTGGTAAAAGAAGGAAAACAAACTGTTAACTTCTGCTCAACGGAACCAACGAAAAAACTGCATAACCAAATTCAAAAACCTGATGATAACCTATGAAACCTGAAAAATTCATAAACCGGAATTTATCACAAATATAGCCGGCACTGAAAAATTGATAAGGTCAATTAAGTAGCCCATGCATACCAAATCAGCCAGCGAATTCACCACTTGTTGTTTTCTGGTTCATCCATTACAGACAGCTAACCAATGAACCAAATACAATTTCACAACTGTAAAATAAACAAAAAAATAAGGTTAAAAATCTCAAGTTCATAACTGCAAATCAAACTTACAACTCGTGCTTTCTAACAGAAATATACTGACAAAACTTCAATACAAAATTGAGACAGAATATTTAACAAGAAAGAAATACAAGCAAAAATAATACATCTATAAAGACCAGTAGAAACATGACTAGAAAAAACAATCGATTCCAAAAATCAAATTCGACTGATATTCCTTATCAACAAACAAACCAACACAACTTAAGAAAAACCAGTGAAAGTGTGACCGAAACTACTAACTTGGAGGCATCTGGATTATCGATTCCCTCTATCACAGTTTCCTCGAAGCCTGAAGCTTCTCAATCACACAAAAATCGGGAGATACTTGTTAGCTCCTTCACCTCGATCTCTGGTTGATCAAGGAAGGGGAGAAGATACGGTCAGAGAGAGAGGAAGCTTTCAGCTAGGTTACTTGCTGTGCGAGTGCGGGACAAAGAGACAGTGAGGTTGAGAGGAAGCTTCAGAGAGACAGTGAGTAGTGGATACTTGTTGTGCTTGAGAGTTATAGTGAGAGGGAATGTCGATTTTGAGAGTGATAGGGGGCTGGAGAGAGAGACGGTAAGTAGGGGAGACGGAAAGGCAATGGGGTTTGGAGTTGAAGCTCGGGTCAGAGAGGGAGTGGTGACTGGTGAGGGAGGCCATCGGAGAGGGAGTGGTGACTGGTGAGGTTCCTTTGGATGGGGTCGAGTGAGGGAGGAGGCAGAGATCGCAAGAGAGAGAGAGCGGCAAGGTAGCGGCTAGGGCACCTCTACTTTATCGCCTCAGTAAAATTTTGGGCTGCAGATTTTTTAATGGGCCAACGGAAGAACTTGGGGAAACGGAACGGAAGCAGTCCATTTCGTTTCCGTTTCGTCTTTACCAGCGGAACAGATTTCGTTTCCGTTTCTGTTCCGCAGAGTAAAACGCAACCAAAAACCATTCCGTTTCCGTTCCATTTCGGACGGAACGGAACGGAACGGAAACGTTCGAAACGGCATGAAATTGACACCCCTACTAGTAAGCAATTACCTCATGAAGCAAGCAGTAACAGGGGATGGATCAAATCATCGAAATTACTACTCTTAGAAGTTAGCATCTAGCTGCCCCCATGATCTAACAGTAAAAATTTGGTAATCGAAGTGGGAAATACTAACTGTGAAATATAAATCACAAATCAGTCTCATATGACAGCATGATTGTTCAATAATATACATACAATCATAATATCATGAACCCTAGATAATTTTGGCAATATTATGATGCAATTAATGAACCCTACAAAATTTTGGCATCATATAAATAGAAAGAGAAAAACAGAAATATTTTCTAATGTAAAATGGACATATCTCTTTAATCCTTATCAAGCCACAACCGCTAGGCCAAATTATAACAGCGAATTCACAAAATAAAACAAATCCCCTCTGTTTCCATTTAAGCCCTTATAAAATGTGCAGAGATTTCACGCGAAAAAAATTGTAGATTGGTTCTGCATACGAAACCTCTCATACATCTCTTTTAAATAACAGGACTCTAGTGACCATCATTTTTTAATTGGACCCAGTAAGTATCAACATAAAAGCTCGTTATAGACAACATGAGCTAACTTTTCAAAGAGTCATCCCAAAAATTAATAAATTTCTGGTGGCATACAGTTATTTCAGCAGCTTCTGAAGATAAATGAGAAGATGTATGAATAATTCCTACCTTACATGGTGGTGAGAAAAATAAAAATGACGAATCATTTGTAGTATACTGTAGTTCAAGGGTAATAGCCAACCCCTGCATATTACAAGTCATTAGCTTGCAGTATTTGAATTCTTCATATACATATATAATATATTATTCAACTTTAACCACATACAAACATTTCTTGCACAGGCAACTTAATTATCCTTAGCTCATTGGAACAAAAATGCTAAACAGATGGATGATCAGTTTGAATAGCTACTACTTTAGTTCTTACAAAAAAAAGTACTGCTGAAAGTGCACCTTAATCCACCCTTATTCCTACATAGTTTATCAGTCTATACGAACATAACAACTCATGTGATTCTAAAGATGCAAATGAATCTTAACCAGAATCTAATTCCTACCAGAATCACCATCATGTCATCCACTACCAACAATAGTGTAATATATTATCCCTATCATTTACCAGAACGATAGAAGTTGAAAATTGAAAACCAAACTGGCTGACATATCACAGTAGTTGTTTAAATCCCCTTTTGCAAGAGTGTGTCGACTCTATTGGACTCTGGTTTATCTTTTACAATGAAGAACTAAAAATTAGTTGAACGCTGACATTCAATCATGCAAATTAAAGAAAAGAGCAAGGAGTCAATGGTACAACTTTTTATGAATTATAGACTACCTCACTTTATGGAGCTCCCTGCACATGGCAGACTGAGCGTATATTCAAACAGCTTCTGCCATTGCTGCCTGTACATACTCCATTTAAAACCCCTAGAAGATATCAAATGGTCCAGATCAACATAAATTACACATACTAATAACTAAGCTGACCAACTTATAAATTTAACAACCTAGATATCGCTAAATTATTGATTTTCTCCCTTTTTATTTTTTTTTTCCTTACACCACCAGAGTCGCTGTCCAATGTGACATCTCCAAGAATGTATATTTTAAAAAAACAAATTAGCATAAATCAAGCATTAATGTGTAGAAAAAGAAATTTAATTTCATTTTAAGTAAGAGCTCAAATATTGTAATGCGTTGACATGACATCGATTCCTTTTAACAATAGAATTCTTAAAAAAAAAAAAAAAAAAAAAAAAGATCTTAAACTATTCACTAGATTCGTAAAAAAAATTTCAATCGATTTTGCTGTCTGTTTTCTAAACTTTGAAGGCCATTAAAAAGCGAAAACTTTTGTTTAAATATGAAAGTACTTGAAGAGTATTTTAAAGAGTGCCTTGCATAATGGCTGAAAGAAAACCATAAACAAAGACAATATCTGAATGTGCATGGAAAAAGATATATCAACATAAAATAATCAAGAAATCTACCAGCAAAAAAGAGCCACTTGTATATAATCTACCATAATAGCTGATATCATTCTTAAAAGAGACTAAGTTCAAGAACTGAGAGAGAATAGTACATCATAGCGATGAGGAACATCATCAAAGCAGGCCTACAGTATCTCCAAGAGCTCCAAATCTGCAACCAAGCAAGCTACAAAAAAGAAACAAGAAAAAAAATTGAGTTGAAAATCAACTGTAAATGCACAATTGTAGACGAAATCGTAAAGGAAAATCTACTCTTGAGCAGGAATATCAGAATTGAAGATGGAAACTCACCAGAGACAAAAAGGAAAGACAATGAAATTGAGAGGTCGAAGAAGCGGACTATAAGCCAGGGTAGCTGGGATCATGAAGATTGTGTTCTCTCCTTTTTTCATTGTTTTGATGCCAATATCCCAAACCTTAATCACTTGCCCTGGTAATTAATTTTTTGAGAAAAAATGAGTTCCTAAATTGCAGAGCAAAAGTAAATTACAATATAATGTCAAGGAAATATCACAATCAAAATGCAGTTTTGGCTGGAACATAGGACTGACCAATCTAGACCTGATTGGCAAGCCAGAATTTAGGGCAGTGATAAATAAAACCATGTATCGGCCAAATAAAATTTATCCAGTTAAGAAAATAAATATCAGAAAGCAGCTGGCACTGATTTAAAGAAATCTCCAATGGAGCTATACTTTATATTAACCAAGAAAAATTAACCAATACATCTTTGAAAGCAGTACCGCAATTTAGACTGAATTCATCATCAAATTGTGTCACATCAAACTAAAAACTACAATAGGATCATAATCATAACATCTTAAATGTAAAAGTAGATCACAAAAGTAAACCCATACCTAATCACGATTCTGGTACTCCACCAACGTGAATTACTGTAACATGAACCTATATTTAATGTGCATTGCAATTAATTAATAATAACATTAAAGCAAGGAAACAAATTCTCACCTTGTCCAAGCTTCAACTTGAAAGGAGTACCACGATCACGGCTTGAGTCAAATTTAGTGCCATCAAGCAGTGTACCAGTATAGTGCACTATAATTAAACAAAGAAAAAGAGATGTATCATCAGATCCTAATTCACACTCCAACCAACAAACACAGAAAGAAAGAAAATCAAAAGGAAAGGAAACTTCTCAATACTACCCAATCATCAGATCTCCCTAATATATTGTGTAAGCTATTTCTTCGAAACTAGAGAGGAAAAATTAAAGAACTGGAAGGAAAACCTCAATTGATGAACTTAAAGAAAATCCAGTCTAAATAGGTCTCTAAATGCAGATCTCCTCATTCTCAATGGAGCTATAATCGCTCGTTGTCCAGGCTTCTCGAAGCTGATCATTTGCCGAAATCAGAACTTGCCTGAAAGAGAAATAAGAGATCCACTCATCAGCTACTAATATAATGGCTTTGTTGTACAAAATACGGAGTAAATAACAGAAGACATTGAATCGTTTGGACCCGGACTGCAGAAAAAGATAGCATGCCTTCAGTGTTGTGACTTGATGTGGGATTGGTTCCATTGATATTTGTGTTGCTTGCTCTTGATGTTGCCTCCATGGATCTTTTGTTGTTGTTAGCCTTTTTGTTGTCTACAGCTGTGATGGTATGAACATTAGTAGCTGACTTTAATTACTGTTTGCATCTAATTACCTTCTGGAACCAAAATTTTAGGACCAGCTTGAACTAATTAAGGTATGCATCGTGAGATCTGAAAAAGAGAGAAATAGTGAGATAATTACCAAAGGAAATATCTAATGCAACTATTCTGAAAAAAAAAATACTAAGGTTCTTGCACAGAAGGGGAAACTCCATAGTAGAGGGCAACGACATTGCTGACCACCTCCAAAAACCTACCAATTTCAGGAAAAAAAAAAGCGAATTAATAACCTAAAGTTTGGCAAATTTTTGCTCGAGAAAAAAGCGAAAATTTTGTTTTTCTTT
The DNA here is from genome assembly GCA_027725995.1 of Rhynchospora tenuis. Lineage (NCBI taxonomy): Eukaryota > Viridiplantae > Streptophyta > Magnoliopsida > Poales > Cyperaceae > Rhynchospora > Rhynchospora tenuis. The sequence continues at coordinate 206,102,701 of CM050888.1, read as the reverse complement.
TTGTTTTTGAAACCAGTGGGCCTTTTTCAGGCCACCACTTTTCATTACTGAAAAGCAGTTCAATACAAAAAAAAAATACAAACCAGGCAGCCCAACTCGCTGCATCTAAACACATCCTTATCTAAATCACAACACTCCTAATACCTTATAACAAACATCAATCTGCAAGTACTATTATTACATCAGAACTCAAAATAGGTTTCAAATGGCAAAGAAAGTGTGTCAACCAAATAAAGTGGACAAGAAGGTAGTGGATTCGGCTCCCTTGGTACTCTTTTTTTTGGCATAAGCTCTGTAGATCAGTTCATTATTAGTGCTAGAAAAATTTTGTTATTTATGGCCCAAAATTCATCCACTCCCATTATTCCACAAGAAGAAAACAAGGGTTCTGTTGAATTTCAAGTATTCAGTTTCATCAATAAGATCCAGAGGCTTAGTTCCCATTTGGAATTGCACAAAAAAAGATTTTTTGCAAACAGATAGTATCCCACCTCAGTCAATCTGGCTACGCATGAACCAGCATTTCTTCAGAATCCTGACCTGGCAACTCCAGCTGTAGCAGCCGCTTATCCTCCATGGGCCACACACTACTCACTTCTTTCTTCAAATTTGCTTTCCACAACCCTGACCAGTAATTCAACACAGATGTTATCTCAGAAATGTATCTCGACAATGAATATTATTGTCTCACTTGCTTAAAATGACAATCATTTCTATGACGCAAAATAATGCACATCATAGCAGGCAGCACAGCAAATATTAAATGCAAATGAGTATCTAAATTGGTTACCAATTATTACCAAATCTTCTAACCTACAAGGAATGGTACCAAAATTATAAATCTGACAAAACCACTTCCACAAATCTCTAACTTGTTGACATCTAAACATTATATGATCAACTGTCTCTAAGGAAGTACAAAAATCACATTGTGAATTTCCATCCCAGCCCCTTAAAACCAAATTATCTGTAGAAAAGGGGAAGATGGAAGAAAATAAGGTATTGTTGGTGTTTTTTCTTGGTACTCCAATGTTGTTTTTAGGTTATTTGTCAAAAACCAACAATAGCTGTAAAGGGGAAGATGGAAAAATAAGCGACTCCGTCTGTCACCAAATGCTGCGAAGGTGAAGAGTTTGATTTTCATACCAATTTTGGAAGAGAAAGGCTCGAGGGAGAGAGGAGGGACCAATCTACTGACATCCATCATGATCGGAGAAGGAAGAGCAGTAACCCTTTCTCTTTCTCTTTTACTTTCTCTTACTCTTTGTGTTGGGAGTTGTGCTCGGAGAGACGGAGCAATAGAAGGAGGGTATACAACTGAGAGCTGAGAGGAGAGAGGAGAGAGAGAAGAGTGAGAGTGGGAGAAGTCTCCAGAAGGCCTCAATCAATCGATTTATTTATTTTCACTTTCAGCCATGGATCGGAGCAGGGAGATGTGCTGGTGTGGTGTGCGTGGAAAAAGCTAAGATGGAGACAGGATTCTCTCTCGTCGAGCCATGTTAACGAATGGACGGAGGAGATCATTCAGCTGAAATAAACGGCCAGGATGACGGAACTATGCTATCTCTGACCACGACTGCTGAGACTGTCCTCACGTAAACGACGCACAGCCCCTTGAATTGAAACACAGAAAATGACTTTCTGTTTTATCTGATTTCCCTCAACTCACTTCAATTATATGATAAAACCACACCTAATGTACTCATCGGTACAAAACAAACTATATGAACCAGGCATTTTATAGATATGTTCAACTAAGGAACAAGCTTACTTGGTTGAGAGAGAGGAGTTATACTCATAATACTGATCAACGTAACGTATCCTCTTCCTAACCACCATGTGTGAAAACCAACTTCATATCCTATTACATGAAACACACAAATGCACAAATTTAATTAGTTGATAATATCCATAAAAAAGAAAAAAGAGATATGCACATACTAGCCACAATCTGTGACTACTATGGTCTGCTACAAAATTCCTGAAGCTACACTGGAGCAAATGATTAGGAACCTCATTCCAAGTTTTCTTTAGACTCTTTTTATCTCCAGATATTGCTGTTGTTCGAACTCAAATTAAAGGGGAAGGGGGGGGGGGGGGGGGGGGGGGGGGGGGGAAACTTCATTTGATTTTAGAAAACGAACTTTTTCATGTTCGTTTGACTAACTGTGAATAAACATGCTATAATGAAAAAAAAATAATAAAAACAAAAATCTAGTCACTTATTAGTAGCGACCCAACATTTGCGCTATTATTTATTAAATAATTATCGATCAGCAACGAGCACTCAAGAAGCATTTCATTATTGTAATGCTACTTAATAGTTCGCACTGCTTCCAGAACTTGAAGAGAGATTCAAGAAGCATTTGGAAGAACTTAGAGCCAAATAATTCAATACCTTAGTATTTTTTTTCTCTTTTGATTATTGTATTTTTTAAGTTGTAATGTATGAACTTGTATGCTTGGTATTAGAGATTGAGCAGATGTATTAGAAATTATATGCTTGGATTTGAGAAAATTGTATGTACCTTATATACATGGATTTGAGTTTAAAACGTTTGACATTTTGTTGTGTTGTAACAAGTGTTGGAGCTTATTTGCTTCGATTTTTTTTTTTTTTTTTTTTTAGTTTGAGATGTAAAATGTTCGATATTTTATACTGCCAATAGAAATTGCTAACCTGTCAGCATTAGTGCAAATAGTTTGTTGGGTCTGACTAGATTTTGAGCTACCTCATGTATTTCTCTATTATTTAAAATTTCAGAAGATTAATTAGCAAACCTTAAAGAAATGTTAAGGTTGCTTTTTGCAATCTTTCCTTGAATGCACGTTTACCTCTCAATTAGTGCAGAGAAATGAGCTCTATAAATGTTGAGGTTGCTTTTTGCACTATTACAAACTTCTATTAGTCCATATGCAATGTTCTCACCTTTTCTATCACAGTCAAGCCACAATACCAGTACCAGCCTGACTTGGTGCTGATGAATTAATTAATCCAATAACAAAAATGGAAGGAAAACTGTCTAAAAATTAATCAAATAACTGGAATTGTCTTATATAACTACAAGACAACCAATTTAAGATCATACTGACGCAAGACCTAAAGGATGCAGGCATGCAGCCTTATACCGCTGGTATATAAATATGTACCTATTGTTTAAACATTACTGGCGCAAGACCTGTACCTATTGTTTAAACATTACAAGTACCTATTGAGTTTCGTTCCAGTTAGCTCCTTTAATATGTACCAGCCAGACAATCTGACATTTAGATCCGACCCACTAGACCCCAAATTTTGTATATAAACCCAAAAGAAATAGAAATGGCTAATCTCAGATTTCTTTCAACTTAATTCTTTCAGTTGTAGTTCTGTGCTATAGTCTTGTGCCAAATACAAAATGATGTTTCTGGCCGAATACTTCCAACACCAAATACAAAATGCTATAATTATGTGCTATAATTCTTTCAACACCAAAATACAAAATATTGCCAAACACTTCCATTTACAAAATGCCGCCAAAATAAAGAAATTTCTCTAAATCTTGTCTAGTCTTGTGTAACTTCTAGATGGCTGCAAAAAAAATAAATAAATAAATACAGAAAATTACTTAATAGAAGGATCTGTGTTAATCAAAATCATTGGAATATTATTTTCATGTATCATCACTGAGCATTGATATTCCTTGGCATATTATTTTCAATCAACCAAAGTTGGGTGTGTCTATATTGTACTCTACTGGATACAGAGTGGAATCACAGAGTGCAAAATCATTACAGTTTACAAGTACAAAACTGACCTTTGGGTGTGTCTATATTGTAGTACCCATTTGCTCTATCTATTTAGTCATAGCCTGAAATTTTTCCATGCCACCAGCATTATAATGTCACCTAGCTACTAAAAGAAGCCTACAAATACCCACAAACTATAGCCCAATCCAAGGTTTGTCTTGGCGACTCCTCTTTTTATTTATTTTTTTGGGTCTCAGCAGCTGAGCTCATAATAGTGATATAAATGTGTGGTGCATCATCTCTCAATAATATTTATTTCTGAAGTGGAATTGCTCACATCAACCAAATTATTGCATTGATAACCCCTACAATATCTCGACAAAGTGTGGTGCATCATCTCTCGCCCCTGCAAGAGATCGGTATATAAACAACTTCTCCACTGGTTCATCATCATCCAAGAAATGACCAAAGACATCTTCAATCACCTCCACAACCATATTCGGCAATCTCCTTGCCACTTCCCTACAGCCCCTCAAGGTAACCCTACAGGAACCAAGCCAAATGGACCTCACATTATAAAAGTGGCCAATACTTGCTAAAATACCCACATCACTAAAATGGCCGTTCCTAATCTCCAACTTCTGCAAATTGTGGCATCCTTCTAAAACAAACTTCAGCGCTAAACCAAAGTTCCCGCCAACTGCAACCGAGAGGGTCCGAATAGCCTTCCCATACTTGCCAAAAAGCTCAAAAGCCTGATCTGTTAAGAGGCCTGAAACTGCAAGTCGGCCTAGTTTCTTGCAATTCATGACCACTGCTCCAAAACCCTCATCCATGGGGTCACCAGTAGAGTAGTCAGGCCTTTGGCAATCCATTATATAGAGGCGAAAGACAGTCAAATCAGGACAGTTGACTGACATGGTTTTTACTGCAACATTGGTCATAAGCCGACAAAAGTAAACGATCGACCTGAGCTTGCGGCACCCCTCAGAAATATACATCAGCCCCTGGTCAGATACAAAACCCTCAGATTCCTCTGTGTGGTGTAGTGGGAAGACCCTTAATTCCCGTAGGTCTTTGCATGTTGTGGCGACTGCTTTCAGGCCCTCATCTCCAATTTTGTCAAGGGTCTATCAAAGATGTTGAAAGAATGTCCATATTAACATAACTAGTTGACTATGTAAGCAAATAAGTGAAAAGGGTTTATTGTATAACAAAATGATCAACCGAATCCCTTAAGATTTAAGTGCATACTTTGGTGCTAAATTGATCCACTTCAAAGACCAACCATGGCTAAGATGAGCGTAAACCATGGTTGACTTGTGAGTAGTGAAAAAGATAATTACATGGAAAAAAATTACTAGTCTTGTTGTGTTAAGCAGTCATTTTGAACCATTCACATAATAAATTCTAACCGAGCAATATCTAGACATTCTGTAACATTTGATTCTCTAATATGTAAGGCAAATAAAGCCACACTGCAGTTTAAAGCTTAAAAATTCCCAAAAGTTAATAAAAATAAGATTACCCAAAATATCTGGAGATTATGACAACCACGAATAACAAGCTTTAGCTGCTCAGTCGAAATCACACTGCAACTCATGTTAAGTGTTGTAAGCTGCGCACAAACAGGTAAAATTGCAGGTAATAATTCATGTTTTATATCACTTAACCCAGAAAGGTAGATAAGTTCCTTCATAGACCCAAATATGGCCTCTATTTCCTTGACCTCAAAATCTTCCTTATTATCGTGAGTGCATAACACTCCCGTACCTAGATGGGTTAGGTGAGGAGCCCACAACAGGAGACGACATAGCTGAAAAATTGAAATGCAGGGATTGACTCGGAGTCGGCGGAGGTTGGGTGACCTGGCAATCAGTGTTTCTAGCGAGTTAAAGTTGATGCCATATGGGACACATTCAAAAGAGAGAGATTCAAGGCAACTATGGGTCTCGGGAAATTTCGAGATCCAGTCAACAAGGGCCCTGTTGTCATCGTCATATTCTATGTGACATTGTATAAGGTCCAGCACCCGTAACTGCCTGAAAAATGAAAGAGTTTATAACTTCTTATTATTATGAGTGGTGGATAAAACAAGAAACCAATATAGATTTATTTTTTAGTTTTAGCCTTGCCTTGTATAGTGCCCAGGTTTGGCATTTTTCTCAAGCACACGAATTTTCTATTCTTTGTATTTGGGGCAAAATATTGCAGGGAAGGAAAACAGTAAAATATCAACAAAAGATGTGAACACAACATTAGAGATGACGAACGTCCAACGAATATTATTCAGTAGTTAAGTATAGAATTACAATGTTCAATTATATTCTCAATTAATGTTATCTTTGTCTCTTTCACTAAACTTAGCAACTTGCCAATTGGGAATATAAACGAATCGGGAATAACAATTCTTTAGCACAAAAGAAACATGACAAAATTTATACAGAAGAAATTTTTTCGTTTGTGGGACGACAAAAGGATGCTAGGTTGCAAAATAGAGCCTTAAACAAAGAAGAAAATAAATATCAACAAAATAATCCAGAATTATTAAAAATAGAGAGAAATAATAACCAGTACTTGCAATTCTCCACAAAGGAACCAAGCCCCGGCGTGCCAAACCCGTTGCAACAAATCAATGTCAAGTCGCAAAAGCTCGGCAAACCCTGCCCTATAAGCTCAAGATCCGAATTTGAAACAGTAACCCGCTTCAACACTAGCTTCCTAACCGTCCCAGCGCACGGACCCACCACAAGGGCCTTGGCCCAAGCTGTAAACCCAGGTCCCCAACCCAGGGGCACTGACCAGAAATCTGCGGACCGCGGCAGACCCTTGAGAGTAAGAGACTGGATGTAGGGGAAGCGGGTCACGGCGCGAGTCGGATTGATCGAGTAGAGGTTCCCTACCGTCAGGTGCTGCCGTGTGAGGGATTCAGTACGGTTCCACCAACGGCACACGAGGGAGCACGCGTTGCGGTCGCGAGGCGATGTGATGAATTGGAGAACTACATCGAGCATGGATTCAAAAACCTGACTGAAGAAAGATGGGGATGAGGCGGCGGAGGGTTGGGATTCGTCTGACATGTCTCAACTCGACTTGTAGTATCTCACAATTTGTCGTATTCGTGGCTTCTCAACGGCGGGGTTTCAGTTTTCCGATTATGAAACTTTTGATCATTTGATCTCCTCCCTTTCCCTTTCTCTCTTTGCCTTCGCTTTGTTCTGTCCCCGCACCCGCATTAATTGAGCGCAAAACTAAAAAGCAAAAGGGTTGGTAACTTGGTGTGAATCAGAATAAACTTCGACCTATCGAGAGGTTAAGTGGAGAGAGCGCCTGGATTTTGCTAATACATGAATAGGAGGGAGAGATAGATGGAGAGGAAACAGAGAGATAGCCGCGAGCGAGAGGTGCTCAGGCGGTGGGAGAGAGGGGTTGCGCTAGGTTTTTCTCCGTCGGAGTACAGAGCGAAGAGAGCGATTTTTTTTTTTTTTTTTTTTTTTTAATAAGCTGTCGGGGACCAATTCATATCCTCGGACCAATTTTTATCCGTTAGAAGTAATTTAACCGGAATGAACGGTAGGATTGCTAAGGGCTTGCTCCATAAGAGCATAAGAGGTTAACCCAAGTTAAGGAAAGGTAGAGGAACAAAGGTATCCTGCTCCCATCGTCGATCCTGGTTGAATCGGCGGAAACCCAAGGAAACGACGGTCTCTCATCAGTCCCTCAACAAGCCATTTACGGAGAATACCGATCACCCCCAAAATCGGGGTGTATCGACGAAGCACGCGAGAACCAAATTTTTCTGTCAAAATTGCCCTCACGACCTTCTTTTTCTGACATCGGACCCCACCTAATTCACCGTTCCCTCCGAAAATTTGGTGAACTATTGCTATTCCCTCCCAAATTTTGGTGTTCTCCCGCCAAATCAGCAAAAGAAATATCTTATATAAGTCATATACTTCCAGAATCTCCTTCGTTGGTCCACTAGAAGAAAGAAGCTGGTTTCCAACTTTTGCGCAAAAGGTCAGACATTTCTTTTCTCCTGTTATAAATTTTGCTTATTAAAATTGTTAGCATAGCTTGATGGTTGAATCATTCTTTGGTTTATATACACTATGAACTATGATGTTCAAATGGTTAACATTTGTTAAATTTCTCTGGTTTATATGCATTATTTCGTGTCATTATTTGCTTTCCATATTTTATTTTGTGTCCCCTTTTAAGACTACAAATTTGATGAATTTTCTGACAACTTAGTTTTCTATTTTGAGTTTATATCTCTTCATCTTTTAAGCTACTGCTACTGGTACTCATTCATAAAATATTGGCACGAGATCTTGTAACAAATTAGTTTAACTAATTTTTGGAAGGTTTAGCCTACTAATTTCAAATCCTTCCTGAGTATATAATTAGGACCTGGCAATCCTATTTAAAAGAAAAATATGACCTAAATAAATTTGTAAAGAGAGATTGGGATAGTCGTTAATCGGCAATTAAGTTGCAAATTTATGAACCTTGGATCATCTCATGGAGGGACAGATCCAGATGTGTTTTTCATATAAAAGAATAAATTAATATCATACTGATTCTCATTTCAACTCATTTCATGTTGCACAAAATAAGCAGCATTTATTTCTTAGAGCCATTAGTCACCTTGTGATTCTAAACCTCACAAATTAATTACAATATGTGTAGATGACTAACCAAGATAATCAAAGAAGGAAGTTGATTATATTGGTGAAGCACTTACATTATTTGGCTTTTGCTTACCTTGCTGGATTCATATTATATCAAATAGCATTAAATAAAATAAAAAATAGTGCACCTGAAGTGTGTGATGAAGAAGAAGGAGAAGATGGTGATGATGCACAAGCAATTCAAATTGCACGGGATACACTACTATCAAATCTTGTTAAGAGTAAGAAATGCCGAGACATAATTAGAATGGATCCTATAGCGTTTTTCATACTGTGTCGTAAATTAGAAGTTGAAGGTGGTCTTAGAGCTACCCGACAACTTAATGTCCAAGAACTAGTTGCTAGGTTTCTATACATACTAGGACACAACACCAAACATCGTGTGATGAGCTTCTTTTTCCATCGAGGAAGATCCACAATAAGTCGTGACTTTCATAGAGTAATCAATGCCTTAATAGAATTAGAGGCTACACATTTGAAGCAACCAGATGGATCAACCACTCCATCAGAAATTACCAACAGTAGTAGGTTCTTTCCTTATTCCAAGGTATATCACTATATGTACATAAATCCAATTAAAATCAGAACCTTACTTAATAGTGTCAAATTAAAAATCTGAACCATGATTTGTCATAACAGGATTGTGTCGGTGCAATCGATGGCACGCATTTTAGGATAAAGGTTAATTCTAAGGAGGCTCCTAAATACCGTGGTAGGAAAGATATCCCAACTATGAATGTGCTGGCTGCATGTACCCCTAATCTAAAGTTCACATATGTGTTAGTAGGGTGGGCTGGTACAGCATCTGATTCGAAAATTATGAAGAATGCACTAAGAAGAAGAAATCCTCTAATAATTCCAGAAGGTAAATACAAATAAAAAAGATTATGCAAAATATACATAAAATTCATACTATATCAATTATATACCTATTCCATCATAATAATTAACCATGAAGTATTAATTTGTAGGAAGATTTTATCTTGTTGATGCTGGTTTCATGCTCAAGAGTGGCCTTATTACACCTTATAGAGGTGAACGATATCATTTGAAAGAATTCTCTCGTACAAATCCACCTCAAACTCCTCGTGAATTATTCAACCTTCGTCATTCTTCTTTAAGAAATATGATTGAGCGAGCTTTCGGTGTCTTGAAGAAGCGTTTTCCTATAATTGCAACTGGAACATAACCACATTATGACAAGGATACCCAAAAACTCATTATTTTAGCATGTTGCATCTTGCACAACTTTTTACTTGATGTGGATCCCGACTATGAAATTTTTGCCGAAGTTGATCGAGAATTGGCTAATAGAAGACGCCCTACTGTCGAACCATCTAATGATCCACATGAAGATGAAAATGATCATAGATTAGGAGAAATTATTAGAGATATGATTGCAAATGAGATGTGGAATGATTATAGTCTGTCCCTTGGCTATTAGTACTATATTGTATAATTTCAGTAATCAGATCTTTTTAATTTATCATGTCTCTTGTAATGACTATTTTGTTGTGACTCATTAGCATCTCTTGTAATGACTATTTTGTTGTGACTCTTATTAATTATATTCTGTTTATAATGTGCTGAGGGGTTCTGTAATTTTTCAAGATTTAGGTGATTGTGATGTGCTGAGGGGTTATTGTTAATTATATTTTGTTGTGATTGTGTAATTATTTTGTCCAGGTTCTTCATGGGAAAGAGAAAGAATTCCGAAGTGGAACTGGTTACTTGGAATCAGATTATGGATGATGCTTTACTTGATGCATTGGAATATCAAAGCAATATTGGCAACCGAGTGAGTGGTGCTTTCACATCCAAAGCTTATGACAACATTTTGAAGGAATTATCAGTGAAGTTTAAAGATGTGGCTTTTGACAAGGAGAAAATAAAAAATCGTGTCAAGTACCTTAAGAGAAATTTTGGAACTTGTTACGATCTATTTAAAGGATTAAGTGGTTTTGGTTGGAACGCGGCAACAAACATGTGGAGTGCTGAAGCAGGAGCTTGGAAAGATTTAATTAAGGTATGCAATTACTACTGAACCCATGGCTTTATTATCCAATTTTGTTGATTGATTTCTGTCTCTACTTTATATATATGCTATACAGGTCTGAAGTCTGATAAGTGCCTTTCAAATAGGTCAGATTCTATAAAGTTCACTTATATTAATGTATAGACTAAGTATGTTGAGCATGGAGGGCATTACTGTCATTCTAGATGCTGCATACTCATGTGCAAAGGGCAACTTAGAGAAAGTAATATCCATAATCTATTAAAAGGGCAACTTAGAGAAAGTATACTGATATCGATTTCATATATGTGGTGTTATACAAAACAGTGCATGTATAGGGTAACTTGAGTCTGTTAGAGGTTGATGTACATAACTGTCCTATATCTAAATTGAGGTACTAATGCTAGTTTATGGTATATCTAAATTTTAGATGCATGCTCTTTATCAAGGGTGTCAGAGAGTCAATCTGTACTCATCTATAATTTGTCTTTTATGTTCATAGAAACGTCCAGAGGCTCAAGTATGGATGACGAAACCGGTACGCAATTACAAGAGACTAGAAGCTATATTTGGTGATGATCGTGCTACTGAAGAAGATGCTGAAACTGCAGCTGAAATCAAAGAAAGAAATGCTCGTTTGAATGATGTAGAAAGTGGAGTACAAGTAGATGAGACTATTGAAGAAGTTGACTTTCTAGTATCACAAAATCAAGCAACTATTGGAGGATATGATGTTGATCCTGAATCGCCACTGCTTAACAAGAGTAGTGGAGAAGAAGGCACTTCAAAACAAAAACAAAAGGTAAAAAGATCAAAGTATGTTGAGGCTGTCAATTTGAATGAATCTTTCAAAACATTTGCTAATGCAATTAAGGAGTCTACTGCTGAAATGATGAAGCCTCAGCAAAGGCTTCCAATTCCAGAAAGTGAGATATGGAAATATCTAGAAGAACTTCAGCTTGAGGACGAAGAGGTTGAAGATGCTGCATATCTCTATCTCACCAAGGAACCAGATAGGCTAGGAGCATTTATTGGATGTCTAAGTCATAGGCGCAAAAAAATCCTTCTAGCAATGCTTCGTGATGCTGCAGTTATCTAAATACTAACTCATAGTTGCAGAAGTTTACACTTTTGGGTGAATATTTTGGGAGGAAACTTAGTTGGAATATTAGAAAAGCTTATAGCTATTTTGGTTAATAGTTGGTAACTGTCATCTTTTTGTGATTAATAGAAGAAACTAGAATATTTGGAAAGCATATAGGTTGTTTTTGTTGTAAGTTCTAAGTCTAGTTGTTATGGCTGGTTGTAAGACATTAATATGAATATTATCTAGTGTCACTTCAAGAAATATTGGGTGCTTCATATATTTACTGTTATTAATCTTTGGTTTGGGAAATATCAATATAGAATGTGATATGAAAATTCAAAGGATACTGGTTCTTGTCATTGATCTCTTGTTTACAAAAAAAAAAAAAAAAAAAAAAAAAAAATCATTAGAGATAGTAAGTTACAAAGCTACTGGTACGGTTCATGTACCAGAACTGGTACGGTTCATGGTTAGGAAAAAAAAAATTTGAAGGTAGTATTTTTTGTTATCTTTCTTTTGTGCATTTAGGCTATCTGTTGATGTAATGAAAATACAATTTGATGATATTATTGTGTCGGTATACTGTCACAGTAAACCAAACCAAGTGTATCAAGAGATTCCGAGAAGATGCATTGGTACCAAGATGGCTGCAACTTAAGTGATGTTGTATTTGAATGAATTCCGATTTCGTGTACTGATATCTTCAAACTCAATAGCTTGAACCATTTATAATTTGAATCCTAAAAAGATTTTGAATATCTTGATGTAATTGAGTAATAGAAGAAAAGAAGTAAAAAGAGATAGATCAAATATTTGTTATTTTTACATACTGGTAAAAAGACAAAAAATACACACAAATTCTAGGCCCATCAAATGCCGAATAAAACCCTTCTATTTTGCTCCTATGTTACTAGAGCTACGTACCCTCTCTATTTTGACATTATTGTTTTACCAGAAGTTTAATTCAAGCAAAACCAACTCAAAAGCACAAGTCTAAAGATCATAAAAATAGAAAATCAGTGTCGCCTATGTTTTTTCTTTCCTCTCTTTTGCTGTTGTGCTTGCGTGAAGTCATCCTTTGTGCCTCCAACATTACACCCTCAGTTTGTCCAGTACTTCTTATAATAATCCTGATACAAATTCTTTTGGTGAAGATGATTTGAATAAAAGGGTATTACTGTCCTTTTGTATATTATATAGAAGGTAACTATTGTTAACTTCCATCTATACTCTTTGTAATCTGGAGCAAGGAATTCTGTGTTATCTTTCAAATTCATATAACTGCCTTCAACTTCCTTCAACTTCCTTACCTTTCCTTAGCTTTCCTTACCTTAGGTTAACCCCTTCTGGAGCACAGCCTAAGTGGATTCATTTCGTTCTTAAAAAAAACTCGTCAACGTCTCTGCCTCGCATCTGGATCCTCTGTCGGCCGACAGGTGGTCGTTTTCGACCTGATCCGTTTGATTTAATCTCAACGGTTCATTTTTTCGGACCTACCGATCTGATATAATTCACGGGACATCCATATCCATCCATATCCGTCTGATTTTTTTCTTACTCCATCGTGTCCCTCCGTCTTTACTTTCTTCTCATCTTCAAGATTTTTATCTTCTGTCCTTCATGTGGCTCCAGTGATGCTCCGCTCTGCCCTACAACAAGTCCCAGTGTCCGCACCTGCTTCTCCCTCACCCGTCGCAGCAGATCACCTCATCTCCGTTTTCTTCTCAGTTTCGAGATTTTCCCTTATCTTCTTCGTGTTCCGGTGTTGTTGCACTTTGTCCTGGAATAAGTGTACCGATGTACGCGCCTGCTTCTCCTTCACCCGTCACAGCGAATCTCCTCCTCCGCATAGTCTCTCTCGAAACTTCTTGTGACACCCCGTCTAACATCATTACTGGACGGTGCACGACAGAGTGCCCGCCGCGGATGCTTACTGCACCCGCCAGGCTTAACTAAAGATAATTTAAAAATTAAAGGTAATTATACATATTTATTAAACATGTCAAATCTAAATTTAACAATATTTATTTATTAAGTTTTAGAGTATTATAAAACATAATTTGTGCAAGAAAATAATTTGTGCCAAATAAAAGTAGGCATACAAAAGTCTAATTATAAAATCAAAGCAACCAAAAGTTCTAACAAAAATTTTAACCTTCCAAAATAAAATTCGAAGGTATAACACTTCTCTTCCCTTTTTCTTTGTTTTTGCCTCGCGGACGGAGACAGAGGAGGAAACCTATGGCCCTGATCGGAACCTGTTAAAATACGGGAGTCCATTTCATTCGTAAAATCCCATGAAAAAGCAAGAAATTTCGTGCGATTCAGTAGCGCTGAGAGGTGCCTATTGTTATCGGACTGAAATGCCCATATCTCTCTTCCGATTAGAAAGCTAAGAAAACTAGCGATGAAGGAGGCTCTCATCATAGACAATAAAAAAAAGGGCAATGTTTCTGTCCTTTCTCTTCATCTTTGTCTTCCAAATTCTATCTACTCTATTTCTCTTTTTCAATTTACTTTGTTTTCTTCATTGAACCCAAAACGAAGGGTAAATTTTTCTTTGCAACAGCTCAGAGTTGTCCGTGCACAAGTTTCATGGTATTCCATTTAGAGGAGACTAGAAAAAGGAAGATTATGCAAATTTTTCATATTTTATTCTTAGACTTTTCGTGGAACACCTTATGGCATTGGTTTTTAGTCACACTATTTTCTTCTCCTTTTGCGAGGAGAGTGTTCCAAGGTAAACACACACAAGGAGGCTTGCAGCTGGCTGAAAAGAAGTAAATCACCTAGAAATTATGTATTAAATAATTAACGAGGTGGTACATAGCATTTTCAATTTTTTTGCACAAGATCTGAGCTTTTCTACAATTATGGATGGATGAGGGCAAATTTGTAAAATTAATTCGTATCTTGATTACTAAAAGGGTACTTAGCAGTACTAACAAATGAGTTAGCAGTACATCAAGTATTGCTAAAAGTAAACTCTTTCTTTCTCAGTACTGCTAAAAGTTAACTTTTTATCCTATGGCTTTGTAGACACAAAATACATCAAATTCACCAAAAGAAAAAGTTGACTATTTCTCCTACAGCCTTTCGAAGTATGTCATCCTTGAGCCGGTGTGAGCTGCCCCAAATTCCAATCCGCCCATATTCCATCAATTGGTGCCTCCATTTAACTCTATTATATCGGCTTTTTATGACAAAAAAATGCAAGGCTTCCTTCAAGCAAATAAATCTTTTTGAATTTCTTTAAATGGAGGCAACCATATGCAATGATCAATATCTTTGCAGATCGATCTAATATGGAGAATATTAAAATTGTGAAAAAGTTAATTTAAGATTAACAATTGTCACATATTAGAATAAGGATATCATGCAACAGATGAAGCTTATTGTGATTATTTGACTCGCTGAACTCATGTTGAGTGAAGCGAGGAACAAAATATGATAGATCTATGAGTGATGAGCTTATTATTTAGTATGAGCAGGCCTAAGTCATGTTTTCTATACAAAATTACAAATATACTTTCTTTGTTTGGTCAATTGTGTTAATTATAGAAGTAAACTAAACAATTATCGTCAATTTTGCTTCAACCATGCTTACTTATATTCTCTTCATACTAGATAGAGGCTATAGCATATACAGATATATTATTAGTTTGGGAAGTAATGAGGTTGACAGCACATCATATTTCGGACTTCCAATTTCTTACTTAAGGTTTTTTTGTATGTTATTGGTAAAAGCCATGAAACCAATATCAATGTGGGATATAAGTATACACCATTAAAACTGCAAAACTTTCAATATTGTTTGGTCGATTGTTGTGAGATATATTAGACATGACTGTTTATGGATTTGTGCTATTGGTTTTGGGCTCTGCTGATTTCTTCTTTGGTCTTTGTTCTTCTTTCTCAGTTATGGTATCGTTGATTTCTTTCCGCTAAACCCTAGATGGCGAGGAGGGGAAGAATGATGTTTTTTTTTTTTTTCAGATTGAGCAACTTCATTTCAATGAAAGGCAAGTAACTGACGCCCTTTACTTTAAAATTTTAATTTTTCCTTGATGGATCAGAAATATGGCTATGTAAGGTTAATTTTGTTGTCATAGATGAGTGAAATTTTTTTAACAAAACTTGATTACCTATAATAATTTATACTTAACTATGAGATAACTTGATTTTTAAAGAACGCTAATGGAAATTTAGTTTTTCCTTTCTCTTATAAAAAAAATAGGTCTGCCCCCGTTTTCAGATATTAACAAGTAACTAACTTATTTTGGGTTTAATCTCTTTCAATAAACTTACGAAAGTTTGTGTTGCTCAAGAAGTAACTTTTATTGCAGAAACAGTGCATTTCAAGATGCTTAGCATTTCAGCACGATTCAAAGAGGTAAATTTTCCTTCCTTTTCAGAGCTATTGACATTTTTGCTGATTCCATAGGAAATTGATTAAATTGATGTGATTTGACTAATTTCGTGTCTGGCTACAGCTTATATGGTTTTGGATTTGATTTCTCTTTCAATCAACTTATTTAAGTGCTTTTATTTTAAAAAATAGCTTTTATTACGAAAGCGATTCTGGATTAATTTGAACCAGTGTATTTCAAGATAATTATCTGTTTGATTAGGAAAAGCAAAATGCCTACATGTTTATGCTATATATCAAACTGGTCAGCAATCATTCGTTTATATCTCTTCTCATCTTTTGTTCCATTTTGGCTTGATTCCTGAAATTTTGCATTCTGAGACCTGTAATTGTAACATTTAACATCAAAATTTTAGTTATTTTTTTCCTTACATTGTTGGATTATCTTTCTGACATGGATTTAGCATCTGAATGTCCTTTGTATTGCTCTCCAGGAAGCAGTGATGAATGTACTGACTTCTTATAAAATGAAAATTAAGCATAGATTAAAGAAGAGATCAGAGATGCCGTTGAGCTTAGATTCTGAAATTTCACCTGTATCCTGGTAAGAGTACGCAGTTTTTATAGACCTTTATACGGTACAACAACAATTAAGCCTTTTGTCCCAAACAAGTTGGGGTAGGCTAGAAAAGAAACCCAGTAAATGATATAAAAAATGTTTGATTTTAAATTAAGCATATGAGAAATTTTCTTCATTATATTATGATTTTTGCTGTTGCATGACCTCTGGTACGTTTACATATTTCTCTTTAGCTATTTTATTTTATTAATAGTTGTGCATGATAAAGAGGATATATGTTGGCTGAGATAATCCTGCAACTCTAAGTCAGCATATCTTTTTGAGGGCAGACTCAAACTCCCTCTGATTATTTGAAAAGTGAATATACTGTCAGAACAATTAAAGAAGTATTATATGTAATATATAATTATTTCAGTTATTGCAAATGGACATCCTGTTATGTGTGCTAAAAAAAAAAGTACTTTTCCTGGCTAGACTATTGTATTTGCCCTGTCTTGAGTTTCATTTTTAAGTACAACCAGCTGAATCATTTGCTTCTGCAATTACCTCTTCTTTCGCACTGACTCATTACTAATTATATTTCGGCCCTAATTTTTTTCCCGCTGAAGAAGTCTTTAGGCGCTTATTTGGATGATGACAATAATGATAACTAGAACAATAATAATAGTGAAAAATGTAAACTAACCAAATAACTTTTTTTTTTTTTTGTTATGTGTTTCTAGCTGCTGCAATCGTCAGGATGTCCTAAATCCTAATTAAATAACTAAGAAAGCACATATTTTAATATCAAGTTGTTATCGCATCTTCATTTATTTTTCTTCATATCGCCATCTGAGTTCAAGGCAATACTTCAATATTTATTGCCGTAGAAAATTATATCGCTTGCTAAACAATCCTTGAAATTTACTGGCCTAGAAAAATATACCACTTCCTAAACTATCTTTGAAGTAATTTGTTGCTGCAGCAATAACGCATAAACAAAAATGGTAATCATCTGCAATCGAAAAACCTAAACACAAGAGACCTATTATAACAAACTGTAGTTCAAACTTCATCGCGCGAAGCGCGATGAAATAGCTAGTTGAGATTAAATCAAACGCGCGATGAAATAGCTAGTTGAGATTAAATCAAACGGTCCAGATCAAACCGACCATCTCTGGTCTGCCCATCTGCATCTGATCGAGCAAAAAGTTATCTACAGACTTATAGTTGAAAAGTTTAAAAAATCTTCCACTGCACCTGTTAGCCAATGCCGTGTCCCTTTGTAATTAAAAAAAAAATTAAATCAAACACTTACACATCTTTATTTATAATTTTTGTGTTTGATTTTTGATAGGCTCTCTGTGTGCATGTCCTCTCTATTTCCTTATAAGGCAATAAGTGAAATAGAAAAAAAAAAAAAAAGAGAAGAAAAAGAAAATATAACAAAAGATCTCCCGATTTTCCGGAGTTCACCGTAAAAAAACTGCTATCAGTTTTGTGCCCTTGATAGTTAGATCTCGTTCCATATAGAATATAACGAAATCAGAATTAAAAAAAAAACAAATATTTTATTGAAAAGACAACTCTACTAACTCTCAAAACTTGACAAAATACCAAAAGCTCATGAACAATACTATTCTAGAAAATTTCACGTATCAAACGTGATACATAAACTAGCTAGTAATAATACTTGATTCTTATTTATTATAATAATATTAATAATAATTATTGTTATTATCCATTACACTAAACTGTCTTTTTTTGTCATTGTGATGATTCCGCGTCCGTCTGGGGCTGGTCTAAAATAATCACAGCGCCCTCCTGAATGCCGTTTGATTGAAGAGTACCGGCAACAAGAATTTTTTCTCCATATTTCAGACGCAGTCCGGCTATATTCATCTCGATCGCCTCAAATATCCTTTGTCTGAGTTCGACGATTTTCATTTCAGCAGGATAACGCAGTGTATACGTACGGCCATGATACTTGGGAATGTCTACCTTGATTGTAAAACCTACCGTTCCCATGATGCTTGCTGATAGAACTAGAAGCACTTGCACGAACAAATTTGAAACCTAGCTAGCTTGCTATTAGTATGTGATGCAGTACAATACTGTCGCTAAGGAGAATTTATAGATGTGGAATATACAACACGTAATGGGAAACTGATCCTGCAATGAAAACTAAAATATTTTAGATCATGAAATCAATTCGGAAAAGATCTCATATAATATCCGCTATTATTAATTCATTGAGCATTATTATTCCGATGATATCTGCTTTCATTAAGTTTCTATGTATATCTGATGCCCTTTATTGTATAGAAAAAAGAAGGAAAAAAAAGGAAATAACATTTGATTTTTATTATATATAGTATGTTGATTGTGCGAGTACTCATCAAAGATAAGAAAAGATTTTTTTTTGTGGCACATCCGGCATAGTGTCATTAGTTTAGTTATTGTGTGGTATCATGGAAATTACTGTATAATTGTTTCGAATTGACTATGCTAAAAATTAAAATATTTTTTCATTTAAAAATATTCCCAATGTAATTATTTTAATTATAACTTGATTTATAAAAAATTTCCCATTATGATACCAATATGTTCATTGTTTGATGTTGTATCATAAATTAAGTACAAAATTTTCCTTTTTTTTTTTACTGATAGTCCTGAATGTATCTAAAAAAAATTATGATTTTATTTGATAATAAAAATATCTATTGGATCATGTGTAGCACAATTCTTAAAGAACAAAAAAAAATTCACATAAAAAGAATATATATTTAAAGTCTTTAACTTTTTGAAATATATTAAATAAAAAATTCCCACACATTGAGCGGGCATGCTGCTAGTATTTCAATAATCATCAGCAGCGCAGGTCATTTGAGTTTCCATATATGCCATCATATTTTATAGTGCTAGATACGAGCCATAAGTTTATTCATTAAAGATATAATGATGCTGCCACGGAAAAATAAAAAGGCGATCGTGCTTTCCATCAATGAGGATTTAGGCTATATTTTGCAAAAACTGCATCTCCTTTATGGTAAGAGAAATATTTCCTTATATATATATATGAAGAATTAATTCAAATTGTCATTTGAAGAATGACAAACATTATATGAATTCCTTAGAACCCATTATTGTTTGCTATGTAAAACTTTCCTATTCTATTCATGATGATTTTTTTCCTTTATATTTCCTTGATTTACGGATATAACCATTCTATGATGTGTGTGTTTATATCTACTAGAAAACAAGCCCAACCAATGTGAGGACAACTTTTTATTGTTATATTTCAATAAAAATAAAAATTAACATATGAACAAAAATCAATATGATAGTTAAAGTTGTATCTAGTAGATCTATGCAAGAATAAAAAAATTATAAATAAATAAGTGAAACAATATTAAATTAAAAAAGAAAACATTGCCAACACAAAATGATCTGAAATGAACGAATCGGATCTTGCAAACTATATTATAAGATGCGCAAATTTGGGTAACTGACTCAGATATATCGAATTGTCCAATCAGACAATAGATACGGTATCCTTTTTATTTAACGCAAGATACAGTACCTTGCAAGTCAATTAGCTAATGACTTGCAACATATGACATGATTGTCTCTCTCAAAAAGTGAAAAGCTAATAGAAGGAAATGTTGTACAAAAATTCTACGCTCCTGACCTCATTCGAACCTAGCTATGTCTTGTATTGCATCCTCCATGTCTGATGCTTCGAGAGCTACAGCCTAATACGTCAATACCAAATAATAATAATAATTAATAATATTAAATTCACAACGAAATACACTATCGGGAGCATTTTTGCTTTATGATATGATGTTCTTTGGAAACGTTGGTCCAAGTCTATTTTGTTTTATGATGATTGCATTAGATGCAACAGAATAAATGCTTTGACAAAGCAACACAAGGTTACCCTCCATTGAATGTAGCAGCACTTTTATACCACACAATGAGAATTTTAAAGTATATGTGATAGAATAAGAAATTCAATCTTAAAAGTATTGAATAAAAACTATAGATAAAAGTCCATTTAACATTGACAAGTAGTGACCATAACCTCAGCCACTTAACCAAGAGTGTCGTACGGTGATTCATTAAAAAAATTCCCAAAGATATATAGCTATTGACCAACTAAGATGTATGGTCCAATTAAAAGGATATGTAACATGAAGAGGTCCTGTAACAAAGAACACTTAGAGATATAAATATAAATTGAAAAATCAAGTATAATTCCATGTTGCAAACCATACCAAGCCGCTATCCCCAAAATCATTACTACTATCAAAACCTTTAGTTCACTGTATCAACATTTGGGCTTTGGAAATTCCGTCTAATCAAGCTTCCCCATCATAATTAAACCAATCCCAATACATTTCCTTACCCACGTTGCTCAAATTCAATACTGTATGCTGTTATGATGCGAGAAATCCTAATAGTATACCAATATGTTTGGATAGTTCTTCTGGTTAAAAGCACCAGAACTATTGAGCTTAAAGATATAAAAAGTATAATAATGAAAATATAAACAAATAAGTAGAGACCTAATACAAAATTAGTAGAGAACTAATGAAAATATAAACCTGAGTCAACATCTTCTTGACAAGCTTCCAATGAGTTGAGTAATCAAAATTAGTAGAGAATGACAGAATCATCCTTGAACTCATGAGGTGATTCCCTATTAGCTTCAGTTCCTCCATTGTATGAACTACGGAGAAAAATATTTGTTTTAATTAAATCATGTTGTTGGTCTCATCATAATGACAAAAGAATGGCGAAAAGAGAAACCTAATACACGTACCGGCATTGACCAGAAAGTTGACAGATGGGCCACCCCGGGGGATTTAACCATCCATAGGTACAGAACTACATATCCTTTCACTACTAGAATATCATTTATCTGCAACGCCAATAGGCGTCGCTACTCCGACACGAAAAGCCCATTGCGTCTAATTAAGGACCCAATCATAGCGACTCGGATAGTCTAGCCCCTAATAATAAACATCTGGGTCGGGCGGACGCGAATTACTTAAGCGCGTCCCTAATTATGTTGTTAGTCCCGTCGGTATACCGACGTATATCTTCTCTTCCGATTGCTGATTACGCTGTTAAGAGCGTCTCTATTTAGAGTTTATTATGTCGGTCTACCGACGCCTTTACTCAACGACCCAGATAATATGTTGTCAGAGTGTAGCGGGGCCCACATTCGATTACAGTCAGTATGGCGACGCTGTTAATTACCGACCATGATAATATGTCGTCAGAATCTAACAGGTCCCACAGTATATTCTTTTATGTCTGTTAGTATTTATTTGAATCTATGGCGTCATCGTACCGACGCAATTGGTAATATCCACATCAATTCCAATTTTACAAGCATTTAATTCTTCCTAGTACCAATTAGGTACCACCACTATTTGATTCATATTTTTTTTAAATCATCACAGCTATTTGCAATTCATAAGCATACATATATTCACATTGAATAAAAAAATAAAATATCACACGAATTTGCACATAATCAAATTGAATTCATAGATTGCATTGAAATGAAAATCATCAAAAGTACATTAATTAGAAATATCAAACTTGCATAACTTTTGATACAAATCAAAATTCTAAGTAAAAGAACATGAAAATTTAAATCAGTCTAAACAATAAACATTAGCACATAAAATCAAAGAGGCACAATGTTGCGACCATACTCTTTCTAGCTAAGATTCTCATAACCATGCAACTCGGTTTGCTCGCACGAAGCTTTGACAATTAAAGGCGTGTATTCTCACACATAAGCTTGCTCACGCAAAGTGCCTGTCGATGTTGCACTTAAGTCCTCTTCATGTGTAGGCCCTTGTGGAGTATTGTTGCCGATAGGTGGCATAATAAAACTTTTGTGTTGCTGAAAAATTGACCAAAACATAGAACCAAGCAATTCCATTAATAAAGATAAACAAAACTAATTAATTTAACAAAAGAATTGACACCAAAGCCAATATTAAAGTTTAACCTATTCAATGAAGTTTAGACATATGTATCAAGGTACTGGACAATACATTTACATGGTTTCACACTCTATATTATAGCCTATCTGATCTCATAATAACAAGGGAGGAGATAATACATCTTATTGAACATCACAGGAGCACAAAAGTATGGTGCTAAATCAAAACAAACAAAGTAACTTACAGATATATATCAATTCATTCAAGCATCATATATTAGGAAATAAAAACTAAAGAAACAAATGATTATTAATTATCAGATCCTGGAGAGACTTCTCAAACTCATGGTGAGAGAGATACAAGAAGAGGGGTCCACATTTAATTATAAACCTGACTGACCGTAAGCAATGTTGAATTAATGTAACATGTATGCAATGTTTTTTATATACTTTTACTTATCCAAAAACAACCATTTTCTAAGTCGATGTAAAGGTTATGTACTTACCAGGCTTCTCAGGCTTTAGGTCACAATGTATTATGCCATATAACAAACCTATTTCGCATAACAACAATTAAAAACATATATTCATCTAGATTGTGCCCAATTTACATATAACACCTCATTCATTTGTATCATTTTTTTTAAAAAAAAAAATATATATATATATAGCACAAGAAATGAGAGAATATAAAGATTAACCTTAACCTTAATTGCTTAAGCAACAACATTGATTGTGACAGCAACATCAACCACAGAATAAAAGCCCTTAGCAGCTGCTAATACACATATCTAAATATTAATATATAAGTCAAGCGCAACTAAGTGATTTGAAAAGAAAAAGGCAAACACAAATTTGAAATTATTTGGCCAATTATGATGCATGCTTCTTGCTTTCAAGAAAAGATTCACTGGTTAGCGGTGAAATTTGGACATACCAATTACCAAACGTGCCACTAACAGCTTGATTCACTGAATGATAAGAAAATGTGTTAGTAGAATCGAACATTGGCAGATCCAAGACACCAGATCACACAAATTAAAAAAAATTAAAATAAAAAACAAAAAAGAATGAGAGAGAAGGTAGGACCTTTGTACCACTGCACAGAGCCTAACCTAGGCAAGCTTCATTTTTATACTATTCATCAAAATTATTTGATTGAAGTAAATACCAAATTATAGCATCTATAACAAATATTGACTACAATTGGAGAAAGTACAAATAGTGACAAAGATTGGATTGTAAATTACTTGAATTAAAATGTCAAATATCATGTTAACCAAAGAAGATACTTCTATCAAGATCATCTGATGGTTTGTCAAAAGCTTTTTCCTTATTTTATTTTTCTCAGTATCTACTTAGTCAAGGAGTTCTTTTTTCATAGTAGGGAAAAAAACAATACTCACCTGTAACTCTCTTTTGCCATCAATAACTAAATCACCATTGGGGCCATACAACTGAACTGTGATTACTGATTCATTCAAACTATCTTCTGGCACACAAAACTTCAATACTGAATGGAAAAGCAAAAAAAATTTATGTCCAAAACTTTAACCTTCTACATTGATAAGAAATGACAAATATTTATTTGAAAAATCAACCGACATCATAAAAAACTATATACAAAGATTATAATTAGTTCATATCTTTTTACAAAGAACTTACATAATGCCGCCAGAAACTTTCTCAATGGTAAAGCATGAGCCGTCAAATGATGACCACATTGGAAACAATTCCTTCAACAAATAACTGCAACAAATGATAAGGTTAAAATTGAGATAACAACAATAAGGAAATTAAAATTTAGACAACTGTCTATTGCTTAAACTCAGGTTCAGGTGCTTATTCCAGGAACTATTTTAAAGAAATTGCATAAAATTCTCCTTCTAACGTTCCATGACTTAGAAATTGTATAAGAAGGTTTAGAAATAGAGAAAATCTTTTGCTTAATATTGTGTTCTTTACCTTTTTTTCCTCCTTGGCTTTCTGATGTGATTAATTGTATAACTAAGGTAGATAAATTAAATTGATGATGTACAGTAGAAGCCCGGTGCAACAAGAGAGGCTGAAATAAAATAAAATTGGGAAAAGAAAGAAACAAAGGTACGATGAGCATGTTTCTTTCCAATGCTCTCTTCACATAGTGGCATGACTTTGTTGGTGTATTTTGTTGCCCCTTGACGTGGTGTACTGAGGTTTGAATTTTGTCCAAGAGCTTTTGTTGCCCCATTAAAATACAAAACAAAAATAAACATGTAAGAAACCTTTTTTTTTCAATTTAGAATATCTAGTCTTACAATATATATTGCATACTTGTTGAACCATTAAAATACAAGATCGGACATTTTAAATTGAACCTGACATGGTGCGAACAAAGGAGATCTGGTCGGCAGTGCTCGAACGATGGAGAGAGACGGAGGGTAGGGAAGCGCGGCGGAGGCAGAGCGAAGGGAGGCTGGGGGTGGAGTAGGTGCGATTGCAGAGAGGGAAATAAGGAGTAAGATTTGTGACATTTATGTGGTAGCCGCCATTAGAGGAGAGGATTTTAGAGAGAGAGAGAGTTTGGGTGGCGCAGTCGCGCAGATAGGTGCGCAATAATGAAAAAAGCAATGGGAAATCTGCAATTTGAGGGAGGGGTGCGCAGTTATGAAAAAAAGCAATTGCCCTAATTTGACGGAAGGGGTGCGCAGTTATGAAAAAAAGCTATTGCCTTAATTTGAGGAAAGGGTGCATAGATATAAGAAATCTCTTCACTCATTTCATATCCAACGACTAAAAATTGATAATCCACTAATCCAGAGATGTTTGCAGATGATGGTTGGAAATTTCATTTGAGTAGCCCTCCTAAATTTTTTATAGCGCTGAATTATTATGATCAGATTTAATGAAATTGTGCGAAATTTTCAGTTTCCCGCTAAAAAAAAAAAATCTATCTCAATTTCATTAAAAAATCTCGTCGATGGGATTACAGTTGTCATGCTTTTCTATGTATGATTATACTTCATATGATATATTTCATATCATATGTTTATACATATTGTTTACTATTATCATTAAATAAAAAGAATTAACATCGAAAATATCATATCATAAGACTACGGTTTATATCATATTATATAATTAAGCTCCAATGAATTAGTTAATTCATATCATACCACATATTATATTGTATATTTATCATACAATTAATAAGTGTATCCCTTGATATCATACTTCATATTATATTGTATACGACTTTAACTTGTTAAAATTATATTTGTCCAAACTCCAAAGTGATTTGATAGATCACTCTGTCAAACTCGATTAGATCTTAAATTCAAAAATTAAAATGACCGATCTAAACTGCTCAATGCATTCTTCATATTGAAATCTCGTGTCATGTGTTCAATTCGTATCATGTTAAAACATGTAAATATTCAAAATGAAACTTCACTTGCTAGATTTTGATTATGAAAGTTGCTCTTCACTTTCATAAGAATGTCTAAGTTTTAGTACCACGACCAATCTAACTCTAGGAAATATTGTAAAAATTAATGTTATGTATATTAGTCTTATAATGAAATTCTATGGATTTTTTCCCTTTTATTCTTGGCATGGTTAGTGATAGAGTTATATATTAGAGATATACATTATATTCGTTCTTAAATAATTCAATCTACACATTAAAATATCATGAGAAATCGAATTCATATTTCTTTATAAAAAAGAATACTATTTTATATTTCTAAAAATACAGTAAAAAATTATATATAATATATTGAAATTCTTAAATATAAAAATTTGTTATCACTGAATTTCTTATTATATTATGGGTATCCATATAAATTTTATGGATTAAATATATTTAGGAAAGCCTTTAAATAATTTGAAAGCTACAAAATAATATTTTGAAAATTTTAAATTATTAAAATCATGAAAAATAATATTAAATATAAAAAAAATAAAAAAGACCTCATTAAATTTTTTTATAAAATAGTGCTAAGAACGATATTTATGTTTAGTATAATAATAATTATAATTCTAAGAACAATATTATCGTGGTTAGTATAATAGTTATTATCTCTATCTCTACTACTTATAAAAGCATCTAAAAAAGGAGTAACATTTCAAATAAAAGGAGTAAACATGTCATATAAAAGGGTGTAAACAATTCTTATATCAATTATGGACCATTGATTTGTGTAATTTGATGTGATCAATGGTCTAAATCTTAATTTCATATTAAAAGGTTAAGATTTTTTTATTAAAAAAGATTAAGTTACTATCAAAATTAGCTATCTATTTAAAAGAAAAGTCTAATAAATTATTGATGTTACCATATCTTTATTGTCTATAACATGTAAAGTTCTATATGAAACAAAAATAATATCAATATTTTATTTTCCCACGTAAGAGGACATTTTTGCTAGTTAATTTAAGAACGATGTTATTTATCCGTACTTGTCTTTTTTAATGTTTAAGGTCTATTCATGCACATGATATTAGTTTGATAAAATAATAACAAGTAAGCCCATTTTAATAATATGCATGCGGCACTCTCATGATCTCATTAATTGTCTAAATGGAAAGTTTTATATAGAATA
Source organism: Rhynchospora tenuis (assembly GCA_027725995.1). NCBI lineage: Eukaryota > Viridiplantae > Streptophyta > Magnoliopsida > Poales > Cyperaceae > Rhynchospora > Rhynchospora tenuis. The sequence goes on along the minus strand of CM050888.1, from coordinate 206,075,698 downwards.
ATGATGTTTATTGATGAACTTTTTTTTTCAGAATACCATATTAATTATAGAAAGTAAGAGTGGGTACCAACTATGATTTTCCAATAAATAAAGGAAATATTTTTTTTTACCAAATCCATATATTAGTAGCCGTTCAAAATGAAAGAAAATTATTTGGTGCCATGATATGTGTGCAAAAATATTTAGCAGGAGATTAAAAATTAACATCAATTTTGATATATTTCCTTACAATCATTGCAAGTTTAAAAAATTAACATCAATTATTGGGAGCCATGATTTTTTTTTTTTTACGTTTTCTTGATGCAAGATTTTAAATTCATTAAAGGACTACTACTTTTTCCAAGCAAAAGGAACTAAATAAACGAATATTGATTGGACCGGTTTGAGAGGAGAGAATCGAGAAGGGAATACAAATGAAGAATAAGTAGTGACTCCACGTGTCAATGATATAACATAATAATTAAGGCGGGAATGAAAATTTTATTTAGGAGGGAAAAAATTAGAAAATTCTATAGCGGGAATGTCATACTTGGCGCCATTACAAATTGCTGGAAATTAATGGCGGGAAAGTTAAATTTGGTATTAACTGTTATAAGTCATGGCATTTAAGTTACGGTTATTGATATGTAATATTTGTCATCATAATTTCAATTTTTGTTATTAAAAAAATAATTTTATCAGCTTATAATTTTCAATTTATGGTTGTTTCATTTAGTTTGCATATTTTAGTGGAAAAATGAATGTTTGAAATATAATGAAATGGTAGTTCATGAGAATAAATCTAAGAGAAAAATATATGCGAATAAAAGACTAAGGGAAAAATATTAATTACTTCACATGTAAATATAATTTTCTAAGATAATACTACTTGTATTAAGAGAAATCTTTGAATTTGATCCAACGATCCACATAAAAGCACAAAAATCCATCCATGGGCACAATCTGTGACGCATGAAAGCAACCAGTCAAAAAATGCCACTTGTCAACATCTGATTGTGGGATTATACAATTATATTTAGATTATGCACGCCTGTAAAAAAAAAAAATTCAGCATCTCTGTTGAAGGAATTATGCGTCTCTGTTGATATGTGTCGGTCTACCGACGCCAATTAGATTCGGGTTATGCCCGTCCCTCCAAGAAATTGATTGCGTCTCTATCTCATAATAATTCTGTGTCCTAAGTAATATGTGTCGGGCTACCGACGCCTATTAAAAGTTCGCTCGCCCGCTCTTCTCTTTCAACGTCCCTACTTATTTAGGGACCCTAATACGTTGGTGTTCCGACGCGGAAAAACGAAATTCTAGTAGTGTTTGCATTCCTAAACTGAAATCCTTTGCATTCCTCACTGGAAAAAAATGACAGCTCTTTATTTTAGAATAAAAAGGAAAGAAGTAGAGACAAAAGAATATGAAACGAACATTTTATTCATAACAGCTTACAACCGCTGCAATATGAAACGAACATTTTATTCATAACAGCTTACAACCGCTGCAACTTTTAGGGAAATTGGGTACATATGTGGGTATGTAATTAGAAATTGAAGAACAATGAAGGGGGTGAAAAGAAAATATTTTTTTTGAAGAAAAATAGGGGTCAAGCCCCTATCTTATATTAAATAAAAAGTTCAAAAACCGTTACAGAATCAGCAAGAAGCTGATTAAAAAGTAAAGTACAGAAACAAAGAAAAAGTAAAAACAGAAAATAAAACAAAGTAACTAACTAATCCTTCTTAAAGAACTTCCATTCCAAAAGTATCTCTGCTAATAAGTCCCGCGGCAATTTTAAAGAGTCTTTAAAGATCCGATTGCATCTTTCCCTCCAAATAACAAAGTAGAGAATTGCAAAGAGATCCCTAATTTGTTCTTTAATTGCAGTATTTAACAGAATATCAGTATGAAGTGTCGGAACGGGAGAACCAGTAGCAACTGTGATAATACAGCTTCTTTCAAGCAACTGTGACCTGAGTAGCAAGTAATAGGCGCAAGAATTGAAAAGGTGAGTAACAGATTCACTGTTCTGCAAGCATAGACAACATCTGTTGGGCAAGTTCCAACCCTTCTTTTGCAAATTATCTAAAGTTGCTATCTTGTTCTTAAACATTTGCCAAAGAAAAATTCTGAATTTCGGAGGGATTCTCATCTTCCAGATAGGCCATAAGGTGGAGTCTTGAGAAGGGTGAAGTTTTATTAGATTGTAGAGAGATTTAGTAGTGGAAGAAGTAGAGAGTTTCCAAACTGCTTCATCTGTTCCAGTAGCTGTCAGTTGCAAGTTTGTGACAAGGGAGAGTAAGTACTGTAGTTGTGTGACTGCTGACTGTGAAGAAGACATTAGAGGAGAGAAGAATGTGAGAGGGTTGTGCAGTTGTAAAGCAAACTTTCGGACAGAGATACTTGGATCCAGAGCAAAAGAGTAAAGTTCAAGTAAAGCAAATTTCAGAATCTGAGAGCACCAATTATGATGCCACAACAAAGTTAGTCTTCCATCTGATAAGTTGAAAACTAAGCCCACTTGAAGAAGATCAGCACAACTCGAAAGAGGAACAGTAAGTTTGCTGTTAGTTGGCACCAGTGAAAGAGATTGAAGTTGCAAAGTTGAAGCTAGTGATTTCCAAAGAGACTGATTTGTTTGGTTCCATTTCCATAACCATTTGGTTAAAAGAGCACAGTTAAGAGAAGTTAAATCTAAGACACCCAGTCCCCCTATCTTCTTAGGTTTTGTGACACACTGCCAATTAACCATAATCAATTTTCTTCTTCCTGAATTTACTCCATGCCAGAGAAACCTCCTCCTGATGTTGTCAATGGTTTTAATCACCCATACTGGTAATTTAAACACTGACATAAAATAAATAGGAAGAGAGGAGAGAGTTGCATTGACCAACACCAGTCTACCTGCTATTGAAAGAAGAGAAGCAGCCCATCCTTGAAGTTTTCTTTGAAAATTAGTAAGGAGAGGTTGATAATCGGCTTTGTTCAGAGGTTTATGGGATAAAGGTAGTCCCAAATAAATTAAAGGAAATTCAGAGATTCTACACTCAAGAATTGCAGCAATTGAATGTTGCATGTTTGCAGTACAATGCAAAGTCACCAAATCTGACTTTTGTGAGCTTAGGGTCAAGCCAGAGATTGATTTAAATGCTGCAAAAATGAACTTGATGAACTTTGCATGTTTGATAGAGGGTTTGAAGAACAAGATTGCATCATCTGCGTAAAACAGGCTTGTATGCATTCCTAAAAGAGGAACCGGCAGTGCACCCAGATGAGAAAGTTTTGCTAGCCACCTAGAAAGAAAATCAAAGGCCAGGATGAAAATATAAGGGGATAGTGGATCCCCTGCCTCACTCCTCTTTTGAGAATAATTTTCTTTCCTGCTATCCCATTCAAAATTACTCTGGAATTACCAGAAAGCACACAATACAAAACTGTTGAAGTGAAATTTGTAGGAAAGCCCAAAGCAAGAAGAACTTTATTAATGAAGGCCCAGCTGAGAGTGTCAAACGCCTTATGAATATCAGCTTTCAAAATAGCAATTGGGACCTTGGATTTGGAAGAGTGATACAACACTTCTTGAGCATAAACAAAATTTTCAACAATTGATCTTCCTTGTAAAAAACCAGTCTGATTTTGAGAAACCAGAGAAGGGAGGAGAGGTGTGAGTCTGGAAGTTAGAATCTTAGAGAACACTCTTTGAATTGAATGAATGATACTGACTGGTCTGAAATCAGTAACAGAAGAAGGTGAGTCAGTTTTTGGAATGAGTGCAATTACTGACGAATTGAGAGGATGAAGAGAACCCAGTTGAACAGCATTGTTTAAAACAACAGTGATTTCTGGAGCCAGCTCTGTCACAAAAGCTTTAAAAAAATCTCCTGTGAAACCATCAGGTCCTGGCGACCTATTTGAAGGCCAAGAATTAATCGCTTTGAAAACTTCTTCTTCTGTTATTTGAGAAGTTAAAGATGAGAAATCAAGCTGACTTGACGCAGGATAGAGACAAGACCATTCCAGATCAATGCTATCATTAGAAGAGGCACCCATGAGAGAACAATAAAAATCAAAGAATGCTCTCCCTTTTGATTTTTGATCATATACAGAAATTCCATTAACCTCCAATTTATGTACATAATTTCTCCTCTTATTACTAGTAGCCCTAGCATGAAAAAAAAAGCAGTATTTCTATCTCCTTCTAATCTCCATTTGAAAGAAGAACGTTACTTCCATATTTTCTCTTCAATTTCTGCCAGTTCAGTGAATTTCCTCTTTAATAAGCATTTCATTAACTTTTCCAAAGGTGTGAGCAGCCTAGACTCCATGACTCTATCACACCTTTCAAGAAAAGCTCTTATAATAAGTGATTGCTGCCTCACATCTGAAATTCTTCTTCTTGTCCAAATTTTAACTTCTTTTGATAATGCCAGTAGCTTGACATCCAATTCAGATGTAGTAGCACAAGAATGAGAGAACCAAAAGTTCAAAACCAAGTCTGTAAATTCTGGATATTTGAGACAAAAGTTTTCGAACCTAAAAAGGTTTGGTGGCCTCAATCCAGAGCTAAAAGCGCAAAGAATGGGGCAATGATCTGAAGAAGTATTTGCCAAAACCTCTTGAGAAACATTTGGAAAATTGCTGCTGAATCTCAAATTTACCAAAAATCTGTCCAATCTGGCTAAAGTTGGAATGGCCCTATTATTAGACCAAGTGAAGCTCCTTCCTTGCAAATTCAAATCCACCAAATTGAGAAAGGAAAGAACATTATTGAAAGCTTGAACATCACTAAAAGAATGACCAGATCCTGAAGTCTCATTGTTATCCAGAACAATGTTAAAATCACCACAAAGAACCCAAGGAATTGTAGAAGCAGGTGCAAAAGAAGCTAAAGAAGATAAGAAGAAAGATCTGCCAGTGTTAGTAGAAGGGTCATATACTGTGGTCAATCTTAGTAGAGTACCATCCATCAGATAAGTGAAATCAGCTGAAAGAACATTTGCTGATGCGACAGCATTATTGCAGATCACAAATTTTGGATCCCAAGCTAAAAGAATGCCTCCACAAGTGTTTATAGAGTCAACAGTGAGATAAGAAGAGAGAAAGGGTCCACAACAGTCTTTTACTAAATTGTCATTAACAGTATCCAACTTTGTTTCTTGAAAACAAACAAAATGTGGCTTTTCAATCAAAACAGTTTGCCTAACAGCCAGCCTTTTGTCCTTGTCATTCAATCCCCGAACATTCCAACACATAATCTTTTGTTTAATATTCATTGAAGTAACAAGAACAGAACATCAGAGAATAGAGATGAGAAGAAGATAAGAAGAGAGAAGAAGTACAATCCTTGAGAAGAAAAGAGAAGAGAGTGAAGATTTTAATCATAACTTAAAATAACCAAAATATCCAACTTGCGAACAAAGAAGGAGACACAATTAAGCTATTCCTGCATCTGTCAGGAGTTTCTTCAAGTCAGGTGTTATTTCAAAACCCGCAGAGTAAACACCAATTCTGCCTGGCACATAGTCGGAGGATCCTCTCCTTTGAGAAATTCTTCAACTGTTTTTGCTAATTTGGAGCGATGTTTCTTAGCAGAAGCTTGATTGGTGTTTGCAAATTGCACTTTCTGTGCTTTGGTGATTGGAGACATGTATGAACCAGATAACTTCTGCTTGAGACGAGAGCTCCTCCTTGGTTCTAAAGAATAGTGAGGCAATTTAGCAGAAGGCTGAATTGGGGAGGCAGTAGGAGTTTGGAATGTTGTCTCTTCATTCCCATCAGTGAGTCCAGTTAAATCATCAAACCCAGGAGGTGGGCCCTCGAGGAGGAGAGGTGAGCATTGTTCTTTTGGGCCTTCAAAAAGAAAATCAGATAATTGCAATTGTGGGCCGTCCACAGTCACCCCAGTAGAAGGAATATTTGAGTTGTGAACAGCAGAGAGGGGCTGAGGAGAGAGAGATTCCCCAGAAGACTGAATTGAATCCTGCGAGAAACTGTAATCAAGAGGAATTAAAGTAGAATTAGTGACATCATTAAAGAAAGGAGCCGTTAGAGGAGAGGCAACTTGAAAATTGCAAGATGGAGAGAGAGGGATATTAAAATTGATCTGCGCTGTAACATCAAAAGCCGAGAGCATAGCATTAAAGATCCATCTCAAGCTGTCTGATGAAGTTAATGCTACGAAATTGCCTCCATTTTCTTTGCACTGTATTTGTCCAGTTGAATGTTGTGCTGTCACTGGAGCAGAAGATTGCTGTACTGGCAAAGGCTGGTTGGCAGAACTGGCAGAAGGAGGCAGGCCCGCCGAGCTGGGAGCAGTAAAATTATCAGAATCAGTCGATGGAGGTGATGGTGGCGGTGGTGGTGGCGGAGGTGGTGGTGGCACCCAGGGGCGTCCCGGACAAATGAAAGGTGGTTCAGTAGGATAACCAACCTGTTCAAAGCCCTCAATATAGATAGAAGCTCTTGCTGCTCTTGGATCAACAGTCACAGCCAGTTGTTTAGGGATTTCAGATGGATGAGCTCCCTTTATCAGCATACGGAGATGAGTGAAAACACCATCAGAGAAATGAGGTGCTGTGAGTACAGGATAACCAAAACCTGAGACCAGAATGCAAAGTGCATTCCTGTTCCATAAGTTCAGAGGTGGGCCAGTAATTCTGATTCTGGTACGGTATAAAGGAGGTTCATAGACAGTACCAGTACGTTCAGACCATCTTCTGAAAACCAGTCTAACATTATATAAACAAATTACCCCAATAGAGCAAAGACCATCTCTAACAGCAGCGTTAGGGCAAACAAGAATAAAGTCACCGGAATTTGCATGAACATGAGACAGTCTATACTGGTGTAAAGCAAAGCCAAACTGACTGGAAAGTCTCATCCCCAGTCTATATTCTAAATCATTTGGTAAAACATGATCGGAATGAAATGTCACCATAGCTGATCTCTGTAAAATCTCATTCTCAGGATCAAGTTCAGTATGAGAAGAATAGAAAACACTTAAAAGTTCAGGTCTGAGTTCTTCAAACTCAGCAGCACTGTTCATCGGTGCATATTGCCAATCAGGAGGTAATGCCATTTTTTCAGAGGAAACAACTTCAGGAATGGGTGGAGAAGAATTGCTTGAAGTTGGAGAATAAATAGCCTCTTTGCCTGACTGTTGAGAGGGAAGTAAGCATTTAACAGGTATAAATGAATCAAGAGGTAGATGAGTCGATTTTTCCTTGGAAGAAGAAATGGCCTGTATCGGCTCAAGATCAGAACCAAATTTCTCAGAAGTCGAAGAGTCTCCTATGTTAAATGAAGTGCATTCCTTAAAGACATGGCCAAATTGAAGACAGGAGATGCATCTCTTCGGGAGATTACAATTTCTTTTATTGTGTCCTTGAAAAAGACAATTAAAGCATTTCTTTTCCTTCTTTAAAGATCGAACTTTAGAAGCAATGAAGTCCTTTACAGAGGAGTTCTGAATCTGAGTTAGAGAGGACTTAGCTTTTTTTGGCAAAACTTTAACCCAATTAGCAGAATGATTCCTCTTGAGCGAGGGAGAGGGATCTTTGGATACAAAGTGCCTAGCTTTTGGAGGCAAGTCAAAGCAAGCAAATCTCTTTTGGAATGCTTTGGAAGTGACAAGCCTGAGAGAGAAAATGGAGAGAGCGGGGTTGGGAAGCAAAGGTGCAATTCTTGCTTTAACATGGGTAGATCTAGTAGAGGTTGCTGCAGAGAGAGAACTGGTAACAGCAGCATAAGATTTCTTAGAGGCAGTGAAGGAAGAATTTGGTGTTTGAACTTTCTCTGGGGGAAAGTAAACATCAAACAAAGGAGGGAGCTTGACCGTCTGAGTATCGGTGGATTCCGGAGCAGAAGCCCTCACTTTGTATGCTGTCTCCTTTGTCGCCTTGGATGCCGTCTGAGAAATCGCCTTGGTAGTCGCCTTGTTAGTCGCCTTGATAATCGCCATCTTTCCCGCGCAGCTGTGCTTCCAACCTAATTTAACTTCATCATATCATAGAAGGAAAGATTCCGAACATTTCTCTTCCTACCGAATTGATGAAGAGTACAAACGACTTTCTTAGTCGTGTGTGTTGCTTTCAAAGTTTCAATCTGATCTGAATTATCTCTTTTGCCGGGTGAAAAGAAAATATAGAAAAATAGATCTCGACAAACATGTAGCTGGAGCAACCTATGAGATGAATTAGTTCATTAAGAGACAGTAGATCCTCTGCTCTCCTTTTAGATTGGACCTCGCTATCTTCCTTGCAATGAGGTAAGAGAAACACCACATTTTTTCTCCCTGAAACATGAGAGACACCACATTCAGCATTAAATTGATCCATTACCTATATATAATGTAATTGATTACTTAAAGACTACTAACAATAACTAATACAAAGCTGAAATTGATATATATGTTAAAAAAAAACTATTCATGAGCTACCCCACTTATGCTATACTTTATGCAAAACTGAAACACATCAAATCAAGTTCATTAGTTTATTTATCTAACCACATTCCAGAAATACCCCTTAGCATAAATATTCTACATTCAAATCCAGACCATCAGAGTTAGGGGGGCGGTTAGCAAAAGAAAGAACTAAAGACAAAATCTCAGATCATGCATATGGATCAGAAGAGATATGTGAAGGACAACTTCTTAAATTGGGAAGGAAATTGTCTCCAAATTAAAAAAAAATTGAGTTAGTACAATTACCTGGGCCTGCAAGCTGCAACTCAAGCTTGAAATGTTGTCCCGCTGTGTCACCACTTCCTGCAACTGTTGCTTAAAAAAAAAATTGAGTTAGTAGTTTAATACAATTACCTGGGCCTGCAAGCTGCAACTCAAGCTTGAAATGTTGTCCCGCTGTGTCACCACTTCCTGCAACTGTTGCTGCAGCAATTTGTTGCCCAAACCATTGATTCCATCAATTGCAATAAAGAAAAACTCCATATATGTTCCCTCCTGCACGTTACAAAAATAATTTTGTTTATAGACTTTGAGATTTAAGTGTGCATCTCCTTCACCTCAAGTTATATTACCTCATATATGGTTCTTCTGTTTGACTGTCCCAAGGTACCATGCTTCGTCTCCAGGCAAAAAATAAAGGTACAAAATAGTGTCTAAATAAAGCAAAACCACAGTTGGTAGTACAAAATACTCAATAAAAATAAATAATCAAACAACCAAGTTCTATTCTATTTAACTATACAATACTTTGAGCTCATATACCAACATACCAGATCAAATGAAGGAAAAGACGTACCTGCAGAAATGCAATCCTCCTCCGTTTGGGCATGGCTGTTTCAAATAAGGAATTCAAAATTCAGTACGCCAAAATGAAAATTGAAAATAAAATTTCGAACGATGCAATTGCCTTACATTTTCAAAGGCAATTGACTGTGTGTCAAAGAAATGAACTTAGATATATGTTTACCACAATAGCAGAATATTTCCAACTTAGAGATGAACCTGATTTGATTAAGTGATTAGGTAATAAGCATGGCAGATACACAACTAGTTCTTTGTATAGTTGGTTAATGGAAAGAGGGGTTTCAAATAATAGTTGTAATTTCATCCGGCGGATGAAAATCCTATTGAAAATAAAAATATTTTTATGGATTGTAAGTAACAGGAAACTGTTAACTAGATTTAACATCCTATCAAGGGAATGGCAGGGTGATGTTAGTTGCTGTTTTTGAGAGGGAAAAAAAACTATTGATCATTTGCTGATTAGTTGTAGCTATGCTCTTATAAAATACAGATTTGAGGCCTCCATTTCAATGAGGATTTCAAGGTGAGAGGTAAAGAGCCAAACGATGAGGTTCAGATTTACACATGGAAGGATGCCACTTTGAGAGAACTTACTGACCTGGTAATGCATGTTGCTTTAGTATATAACTTTTCTCTGTAAATGATTTCTCATGATCTCATGATTAACATGATTTTTTTTTTTTAATTAGGTTTTTATTTTAAACAAACCTGTTGGAAAATAAATAAATAATGTAACAATGCTTTTATAATCAGGGGATGAAGTACGAAGAAGGTGCTGGCTGGAGCACTCAAAAGAGCTCACTGTTGTGGAAAGGATGCTTGATTCACATGCTTTTGATTTTCACTAGGAAGAGAGACCAGAGTAGCTCATTTTTCTCAATTTCAAAATTTAAATCTCTTAGGTATGTTTGTCATGTTTGGGTGTTACTCATGTTTGTGGATTTGTGGATTTTCCAATGTTTAAGAATTTGTGGATTTTCCAACGTTAGATCTTACAATTATGAATCCTAAGCAGTCGTTTATGATGTTTTTGTAATTTTCTTACTAACTTCTGTACTGTTATGTGTTAATTTTCTCACTATTGGTTGGTACGTGTTACTGAAAATAGGATGACCTAGGTAAGTACCCACATTTTCTCTCCCTTGTATTACTAAAACATTAAACATATCACCCTGTACTGTATCTTAATAGATAAAATGTTAATTTGTCACTATTGGTTGGTACAGAACTGAAAAAAAAAACCTATAAAAACTACAAGTTAAAATATTTAGAGACATTAAGGCTGCAAGTTCATTCATCAAAACAAACAAAACCCTAAGTCAAAGAAAACAGCAAATAATTGCTTAAGTAACATATTTAGTTATTTACAACTAGAAAGCCTGAGATGTACATGTTCTGTACCAAATCCATGTACTGGTACAAGAGTTGAGGTCAAAACAAAAAGCACCCACCTATTATTCTTTGGTTGGCATTTTATAAACATCATAGTTTTTTGTTCTCTTCAAACCTAATGGCAGTTGCAAAGGCTCCTTTCATTATTCTAGTCATTTGTTTATATTATTTGAAAATGTCCCTTATAACTATTCTTCATTGAATTTTTGTATTGGCATAGATAACTGATATAGGTTGGTATCATACATTAGAATACTAACTAGCCCTCAATTTAACTATACTTTCAGTGAAGTATGATGTAGATACAGTAATGGTTTACAGAATTGGTATAATGTGTTGGTACAGAAACAGTTCAATCTAGCTTAACCCTTAAAATAAGGTGGTGATTTTAATTTCATGATCTCAGGAGATATGACAACAAAGAAATCAGAATAAAAAATTAAGATGTAATTACATAAATGAATCGGAACAACTGACAACACAACTGAATCTTAGACAAAAAAACCCAAAAAAAAACTCGAAATTAAATGTATAATAACAACTAACAGAAATGCTAATTTCAGCTAACACTGTAGAATTCTATGTATTCTTCGCATGAATCGATCAAATTTTGTTGATTTGGGTACTACACTTGCAGTTATTGTTGTGCTGCCAGTCGAAGGAAACAACAAGACGAGCATCATTTGAAGAAATTCTCTCAAGATGCATCTCATTATTATTATTTTAGTAGTAATAATAATTATAACAATAATAAATAAATAAATAATACCCCCTTTTATGCTATTTATATTAGAAAATAAATCTCATACTACGATAGTTAGGAAAAATAAGTACCTATTTCCTGGTCGACCATTTGTCCATAGACAAACCCAATTCACGGTCTGGGAAACTTATCATGAAGTGGAATTGCATGGATTCATTGGAAACACAACCAAGGATAGAAGGGATTTTTGGCACTGAATACTAACCCATTGCAATTGAGAATATAAATTTGGCAAAGTAAAAAAACTGAGTCGTCTAAATCTTTGCCTCGAATCTAAATTCATACCACACAATCTTATATTATTGAGATTTTTATTTCAGTTGTTAACTTTAATGTATAATACAAGGGACAATCAAGTGTTAATCCCATCCCTTCTCTTTAATTGACAATCTAACGATAGAAATGAACTCGCTAGTGGAGTGGCGTGCAAAGGAGAAGGCAATGAGTGGTTTTGAAATTCGGTATCTCTTCTCATATTTAAATTCAAAAAGTTAAGATACTCGAAGTCTATTTTAGCTTTAATAAAAACATCGAATAGGCCTCCTTACAGATTTTGTCGTACAAGTGAGGAAAGCCCATATTATGGGTTTTTGGAAGTTCGATTCTCCTAGCCTGGATGTGGGCTTAAGTCTTAAATTCAACGACCGCCTCTTAAGTCTTAAATTCAAACCAGGTGTGATACACACCATCCACCATTTTCCCATCCATCCCATCCACAGGCCAAAAATGGGCCTCATTTCCATTTTTTCGCATGCTGACGTCAGCAAGGCGCTCGCTGACGTCAGCGAAAATTTTCGAAATTTTTTCAGAAATTTCTGAATGCTGACGTCATCAAATGTACTGGTTTATTTGTTCAGTTAAATACCATAAGGGTTGAATTACAAGTTGTAAGTGTTCAGTTAGATGTATCTGAAAATGAATTTTTCGTACTTTTGTGTTCAGTTTAATACGATAAAGGTTGAACTAAAAAGTTTATTTGTTCAGTTAGTTGCATCTGAAAATAGAATTTTTGTACTTTTGTGTTCAGTTTAATGCGATAAAGGTTGAACTAAAAGGTTTATGTGTTCAGTTAGTTGCATCTGAAAACTGATTTCACTATTATTTGTGTTCAGTTAAACATGTTAATACTATCCAATATTTCAACAAACTGAACAATTGTATTAATAATATCATCCATTAATAATAACACAATACATACAAATGAAATAAGATGATCCCTTAGAGAAACTAACTGAACAATTCTACTTACAATAGCATCCATTACATAAATTAACCCACAACAAACACAGTAAATTATATTCAACTATTACAAATCGAATGTAAACTCGAAATTCATCACTAACAACTCTGTAAATTCAGTCGAAATTTGCTTCTTGTGTCCCTTGAATCTAAAATTAAGCAATAAAATGAGGTTAGTTCAAAATAATTCAATTTCCTTTCAAAATATTACAAGGTTAGTTCAATTCGACAATTAAAAAACCAAATTAAAATGCACAAACTGCACCAGATCTAGATCAAAAATATGGTTTAGAAGCATAACCAGTTTTAAATTTCTGTTGACACTATTGAGAGGTGCTCATGTAACAAACTAAAAAAGGTGCTCATGTAACAAACTAAAAAAGGAAAACTTATGAACTTATTTTTGAAACAAAAGACTAGACACTTAAATTCAACCATCAGTTGCTGATGCAATTCAATATAGAGAAATTAGCAACAAAAACGGAACAAAATTCCTTGGTAACACACATTTCCTGCCCTCACTAAGCACAAGAAAAATACAGAAATTAGCTAAAATCTCACTAGAAAATCAATTCCAATACTAAACCTTTTGTAAATCCTGGTTCCCATGCTCCGTATAATCCTGCCAAGAGTGGAAACAATTGATAATCATGATTAGACACATTGCATTTCACACTAAATAAAGGAAAACGAATTGAGCAATAAAACAGATTATGCTAGTCCCAGAACACTTCTTATGCATTACATCAATGTGAAAAGAACATCATGCTAATTAAAATTACACGGACGTTACAACCAATTGCTTGTAAAGAATCTCTTGCCAAATTACAATATCATAAGTGAGAAATGTTACTGTTACCTGTTACCACGAACAAAGACCTCGTGTTCTCCAAATTCGCTAGAGGAAGTTGCGGACACATCGCTGGATAAATCGATGCTAGCGGGAGATGCTAGGGTTTGCGAGGAGATGACAGCTCCGATCGAGACGACAACTCTCGTAGGGAAGAGAGGCGAAACCCGAGGTGGGGTGGTGGTCCGGTTGGCGGAGGCGACAATCGGCGCAGATCTGATGGAGGGAGAAAGCTGCGGCTAGGTTTGGAGAGTGAGAGAGGAGACCAGGATATAAATAGACTGGGCCAAATTGTTGAGTCCAATTTGGCCTGTTTGGAGCCTGTGGATGGGATGGATGGAAAAAGAGTGGATGGTAGTAACCAATTCTCAATTCAAACGCAAACGACAATTGCTTGATGTTCCAACAGGTCTATATTTCACCTATAAATGGGCCCTAAATTTTAGAAATATAAACACGATTACACGAATGTCTTTTTTTTTTTCTCTTTTTTTTTGTCTCAGAATTCGATCGTTCGGGAGTCGGGAGTCGGGACCTCGTATCAATAATTTCTACCATGCTAGTTTAACTATGAATATGTATAGAAATTGTAAATTTTATTTAAAATTTTACAAATGGTCACAAATGTAGAAATAATAATTATAAATAGCAATGCCAAAAGTTAATAAAAAAAAATATGCAATTTTGTTAAGGACAATGGTCGTGCAACGCTGCCACGCATGCATCTGAGAAGTCAGATTTTTTTTTTTTTTGGATTGAAAATGACGCTGTGAGATCAATGTATCGGATGGTCCTTTATCAGAAGGCATCTAGCCTTGGTCCTAGGATGTGTATCTACATTCTACTGCCAGTCTGCCATTCCATTTGAGACCCTAGCAAGCTGCTTTTAATACAAAACCGTAAACCTACAGGAAGTTTCAGTAAAAAGAAAGTCGGTATCAGCCTGGCTGGAAGTGTCAAACGTTGCCAATTAACATGTTAGTTGATTTGTGAATTAGTGGAATTAGAACGATTCCAAATTCATGACTGAGGTTTTGAGCATAAATTTATTTTAGATAAAAATAAACCAATTTGCAACCCCTATTTGGGAAGAGCTACATTTAATCACTTTTCAATACTGATTCTTCGATTTTAACTTCTTAGGCTCTGATCAAAAATATTTTTACGCGGAATTTCATTTCATTGAAATTGATTTTTTTGAGAATTCATTGGGCCTAATAATATAGAAATTCTGATCAAATGATATCAAATTCATCCATTTTGATTAAGAATTTTCTAATGAAATGAAACAAAATGAAATTCCATGTTAAAAAAATTGTCATTCTGATATGGGCTTAAATACTTTGATTCAATTTAAAGATTCAAATCAATAAAATTACAGGAAGAAAAAAAGCACCAAATTGGAAATTGGTGGCTGACTCGTCAGAACGCAGACCTACATAACAATTAACCGAATCGTGTATGGTCCGAATAAAGTGGCTCATCAACTAGTCAGGGTGGAAAAGTAAATAATAATGAAACCAATCGTGTCCGGCTCGGCGGCCCGAATGAAGTGCTTTCTAAAAGATTCCTAGTACGAAAGCTTTGTTCTTCATTTTAACTTGCATGGACCAATCCCACGATGAGGTTTCTTCAAGAAAAAAACTTGCATGGACCAATCCCACGAGGAGGTTTCTTCAAAAAAAAAAAAAAAAAAAAAAAACTTGCATGGACCAAATATTAGGAGCGTTATTTCACTGACCATTTTTTTCCTTTCTTGAGGAAATAGTGAAGCAATAAAATTTGCTCAACTGTATGGTTTGCCAAAATCTATGAAACAAGCCTACAATTTGCCAACAAGCAACGGACTACAAATGGCATATTTCTTAGGCATGAGTTGAACTATAAACAAGATATCGGATTATAATCGTAGCCTGAAACAAAATTGACTTGCGTTTTTCCACAAGCAACGAACTATAAACACATTTACCTGAAGCAAGATATCAGTTTATAGTAAAAGACTCACAAATCAATGATTGAAATTGACTGGTATCTTTACAAGAGTTGAATTATAACCATTTTTTTCAAGACTTTCTTTGTAAACAGTTTTTCACAACTTCAACACTGTGAGCTGAAAGTTCAGCTCATAATTATTCCTCGTGCATTCATGCTCATTAATTAACCAAGAAGCATTTCACAGCATCACCTCAGAAAACAAAATCTTCTGTCTTAATTATTCTATCACGAGAAAATTTTACAAGCATGGATCAAAGAATTGTACAAGATCAACACTTTCAACATATGTAGAAAATTTACATCAAAAGTTATCTGAATACCAAAAATCACCAAAAAAGACAAAATTGCCTAATTATTATCCCAACAAACAAGAAAAAAAAAAAACAGACGTACCATGGCATCCTATCAAGAAGGTATATAACTTTCAATTCTATCCTCATCTTCGATCCCGCAAACTGCATCAAACTCAGAGGCATGTATTTTTCTCAGGTCCTGATGCCCATACTTGACTGCAGCAACAGCATAGCACACAAGGACGTATAAAAATGTCAATACAATAAGCCCGAAAAACTGGAAATTCGCCAAAAACTCGCCTCTTATTTGACTCTCCTTGTCGTGGCACACTATGCTATTGCCCTCCAACTTGCACCCAGTCGGCATCATCGATCCGTACAGAGTGAATGCAGTTTGATAGAACCAGAGACCTTGCAAGGTTATTGAAATACCGCTCGCAAGATCAACTGGAAATGATGAGGGAAACAATGAACCCGCAACAGAAGTTAATACACAGAGGCCGACCAGAATTACGAGAAGGAGATGGTAGTATCCTTCGAGGCCTGTGTGAGCGGTGGAGTGGAAGTAGAAGAGGAGGTACTCTGATGTGAATGCCGCAGCTCCGACCAGGCAGAGTGTTCCTTCAGGGAGTGGCAAAAAACTGGAAACATGAATTAATAAATCTCATCAGTTGCATGGCCTAAGTTTTAATTTTTATTAAATTTACTAAAATAAGGTTTTCATTTATTCATACAAATTCCTTACTCTTAAATACAAATACGTCAATGTCCTAATTACTCTGTACTAAATATCTCCATGTCACACATCTTAGTGTCAAATAATGGTACCATACGAGTCAAATCATTATTATTATGGCAGTTTTTTGTGGTGTCAAATGCCATTGAATAAAGCAAAAGTTGCATTCTTGCATATTTACCCAAGCAAATATCAAATATGAGTTTATATTTTCTGTTACTCCTCCCGAGTATGTTCCCTCTACAGATTCACTGACAAGACAATGAAATGTTATTTCCAGGACCTGCTTTAGTACATTGAGTAAATTCCCATGTCAGTGACTCTGCAACAGGGAATGTAGCATGGAGGCGCAACAGAAAAATTGATTTGTGCCAGCGTAGAAAGTAGATTTCTGACCCACACATCTGGATTTTCATGACACTTGCTAGTTGCTATAGCTCATTCCGTAAAGGTTTTTGCAACATGATTTAAATTGACTGTAGGGGGCTAGGGGCCATATAACTATATATGCAGGCAGTTCGCCTCTGCAGCCAAAAGATAAAAGGGACCCAGAGAACGATGAACTTTTCATCGAATGAATACAATTATGGTAAAATCTATGGCTCGAGAGGGGACATGGGAACAAATAGGTAATAAAATTAAATTAAGAGGGCGCCACAGTAAAAAGTGCTATCCATCATCAATTCATCATTCGTCAAAAAGGGTTCATCACTTGTCAATATTCAGAATTCAGAATTCAGAGTTCAGAGTTCAGATTTCAGAAATGGTAGGCGAATCTTTTCAATGCACTTTGGGTCCACAGCCGAACTTCTAGAAGTATCACCGTTGCTT
Organism: Rhynchospora tenuis; assembly: GCA_027725995.1. Classification (NCBI taxonomy): domain Eukaryota; kingdom Viridiplantae; phylum Streptophyta; class Magnoliopsida; order Poales; family Cyperaceae; genus Rhynchospora; species Rhynchospora tenuis. Next base: position 206,058,343 of record CM050888.1, on the reverse strand, counting down.
CCCTCAATTTCCCCTCCATGCCACCACCACATGTAATAATCTTATGATTTATTTGCACAAACATCCCAACAAAAATCTATTGACCAAAAAGGTCCCCCAATGTTCCAAAACTCCACCAAAAATGCTGTACATTTTTTGATAAATGAAATGAGGAAAGTATTTTTCCAATTTTAGCAAAGAAAATTCAGTGACCACATACTTTATTTTTTTGGATAAATTAAATGTGTAGACTAATTTCCTAAAATTTTAGCAAATAAATGAGACTATTTTCTGGAGATCTATTGACCAAAGAGGTCCCCCAATATTCCAAAACTCCCAAGGTGTAATTAGACGGACACAACCAAGCTATACCTTTTTTTGAATAAATTTAATAAGGAGACTATTTTCCTATTTTAGCAAATAAAATCTGTGATCACATTCTTTTTTTGTTTTTTCTTTTGTAAATTAATGCAAACACTGAACAGTGATGTGGACCATTTAGTTTCCTATAACCAAGCTATACCTTTTTTTAAATGAATTAAATGAGGAGACTATTTTCCTATTTTAGCAAATAAAATTCTGTGACCACATTCTTTCTTTGTTTTTTTTTTTACCATTTAGTTTCCTATAACCAAGCTATACCTTTTTTGAATGAATTAAATGAGAAGACTATTTTCCTATTTAGCAAATAAAATTCTGTGACCACGTTCTTTATTTGTTTTTCTTTTGCAAATTTTAATGCAAACACTGAACAGTGATGTGGATCATTTTCTTAAAAAGTTTCCTATAACGACCAACTTGAAAATCCAACTCACAAAAAGCATGTTGGGATCTGACTCAAACTCCATTCCATATCAACACCAATTTTTTTTTTTGAAAAAAAAGTTAAAATAATAAAACCAAAGTTTGAAAACAGCTAATAAAGTACAAAAGAACTCACTTGGTTTTCTCTGACAGGAGCGCCACAAGGCCATAGAGAAAGAACATGAGCAGCATCCCAGCATGCTCAAAATCATTCATGTGGGCCGGGTTTAGGATCTTTTCAGATCCGACAAAGATTTTGAGATGCGGCGAGTAGAAGAACTCTATGCACATATCAATAAACGCGCCAATGGCCACAACATACAACTCCAAATGCCACAATTTGCCTCCGAACCCGCTTACTCCATTCCACGCCCGAACCCGAAATAATTTCGGATCCGATACGTACCTGACCAGAGCTGCCCAGATATGCCATGCGCCAACTATTAAGAATAGACTTCCCGGCAGCACGTGACCCTTGAACGATCCCATCGCGTCAGTCACGTGACCTCACACCTCACCGCTCCAACAAAGAATCAATTCCTTCCTCCAGCCCGTCAGTCAATGTTTCCTTGTGTCTTTGCAATTCTGCCCCTGGATTTAGCGATAATTACGACCGTTGACTTTTGATCAATCGTAGATTCTCGAACTTCGTTCCTCCCTTGGATAGAAATGAGATTTCAGTATGATTCAAGAAGGAATTGGAGTGAAATAAAATATGATCAGAGATCGCAAATCGAAAGAAAATCGGGGGAACAGAAAGAATGGATCTGTATGTAAAGAGACGATGAAGGAGATCTGTGGGATGAGCAGAGACTTACTAAAATTGGAGAAACGGATTTCAAGTGGTAAGCTTTACGCTGAGCTACACAAGTGGATGGATAATAGATATCCTAACTAGAGATGTATAGCGTATACAAAGAGAAAGTTTTGATCTTTTAACGAACTTAGTGCTCAAGAGGAAAGGCTCAATATAGAATTTCGACTGTTTTGATTAGATGAGAGAGAGAGATGTACCTGTAGAGAATGAATTGATGAGCAGTACAAGTTGCCAAGAGCGACCTCACCGCCTATTTCCGGTTGAAGTCTGATTTCGGATGGTTCGATCGATTTCTTTCTTAGCTCTGTTCCTAGCGGGTGTAGTTGAATTGACTGGTTGTACCGGTTGTTATGCAGCTGTTCACCGCCTATAACCGGTTTTGGTCTGATTGAGGACTTGATGAGTTGGTGCGTTGACCGCCGTCTATCCTCTTCTATTCTTTTGCTCTTTTACCTTTTTTCTTTACCTTTTCAATTATAAATTCATGATAGCTCAATTGAGTGCAAACTGTGGTCGCAGAATTTTCTTATTTTTGTTCCGGGAGCGATTTATATATACAAATAACAGTTATAAACATAAAAATAAGCGCCTAACAATAAAAAATTTGATAGTAGGAATGATATGGCATCTTTTACTATATAATAAAAAGATATTCGGTGACAAAAGTGGGAAACCACGTTTAGAAGGCGATGCCATTCCAGATTTCCGTTTTGCCCTTTTTCTAATCTACTTTGATTCTTGCGCCATTTTGTACTTCGCAGTGTAAATAATCTAGAAAACCCACGACTTTCCCAAAAAAAAAAAAAAAAACCTACGGGTTTCTCATAAAAAATAACGGCTCTTTTATAACTTTATAATTTATAATATAATAAATGATGATTAATACGAGGGGATTTAGGCTAATTGAATAAGGTACAATTTCTCTTCTTCTTTTTCAAATTATATTTAAAAAAAATATTTTTTTTGCCTCGTTAAGTTGTGCAAAGAATGTCATTGTTGACGCTATAATTAATATGATAATATACATTAAGATCAATTGTTGACAATATTTAAACTTCATGAAAATATTGTCAGACTTCGGCTATTTGTTAGTGTCTAATACATTACTATTATAAATTCCAAAAAAATAATAGAAAATTAAAATGACCCATAGAAAATAATCGATCAGATCAACAGTTTATGAACCACTGTCGTGAGTCGTGACAAGCTGATTATATCACTAACAAGTCTAGTACGTGTCTAATACAATACTAATATTTACGTTCTAATAAAACGTGAATAATAAAAAAAAAATGTGTACCGTAGTATATATCATATTAAACCTTTGTATTCATATATATCTATAACTAGAGGCGGATGCTCTAATAAAGAGTGGGGGGACAGTGTCCCGCATTTTTTATCTAATAATTTACATACATAATTACATATAGTGTTTTCTATTATATATGTAATTAAAAAAAATTGAACCCCATAAAAACGAAACACATTCTATAATTGACCCCGTAACTACAAATTAATGATTATAATATAATCATTGTATTGTCAACATCTGATAAAGCATGTGACCCCCTCTAAAAATATTCTAGACACAGTGTGGTCTATAACAGATAGATTAATTGTGTTTATAATTTTATTTAAATTGTTATGTAACTAATGATTTTGAATTTTATTAAATGATTGTACAACCGTTATGTGCGTGTAAATTGTTTTGGTTATGAAATACCATCTACAGTTTTGTTTATTTTCAGTAAATTGTTTTAACAAGTATTTTTCAGTAACTTTTAAAAATATATGTATACTTTCATGGTTTGGTTGCCCCAGTCCTTTTTTTAATTCAAATATAGGGGCACATATTACTCGCATAACTTTTTTAATTAAAATCTCAATTCATTTTTTTTTAAGTTCACTTTGTAAATTTCCTCTATGGAAGGCTATGTTAAGCGTCCAACATTTTTTTAACAGTCAAATGTTCAAATTACTAGTGCATTTGGGCTTTTTGGCACAATAAATGTTTTTGACGAATTATATTGACTGTCTAGAATCTAGAACATGGGAACATTTATTTTCATTTTTCTTTTTTTAAAAACAAGATGTCATTTTGGTTGGTCAATCATGACCGTTCCCATAAAAAGAATTTTGTCTTTTAGAATTCCAAACTATTTAATATATACTTTACATATTAAAAATTCTTCGAGACTTTTCTTTTATTTTTGCTATCTTTAAATTAAACTTGCACAGTGATAACTACAAACATTTTCAGCATCGATTCTAATCCCTAGCTTGTTTATTGTGAAGCATTTCTGCAAATTAAAAGCATGTTGATAAGATATCTAACGCTGTAAAATTAATTATGACTATACATAAGCCCTAAAAGTGATTGATCATAGTAACCATATGTTAATACTTTATACTTAATACAAATAAATAGTCCAAATAAGGAGCTTTTTATTTTGAAAAATAAGATATCGATTGATAAGTCCTTAACTCAGAGTTATTCCAAAATAATTTTATCCTATAATTTTCAGAAAGGAACATTTGAAAGAACAATTTACGTAAACATATAGAAAGAACTTGAAAATAGTTTTCATAATCGGACACGGATCCTCTGGACGTTTTTTTAAAACGTCCAATGGTAGTTTTTGATCGTAGCCGTCCGATTTAATCTCGACGGTTTATTTTTTCGGGTCAATATTTTTTTTCGGGAGTGTTAGAATTCACGGGGCTCCTTTTAGCCGTTGAGATTAATTAAATCAGACGGTCCAGATCCAAAAACGTTCACTGGATGGCCATCTAGAGGATCTCGTTCCTTTCATAATCTCCTTCCCCTATGCATGGCATGAGTTTTTGAAGCAACGTAGGCGACGACTAAAGTATAATTATTTCTTTTTGTTAATATAAACGTTCCGTAAAAAAGTGCCTTATATGGCATTTCATAATAAGAAAAATATTTTGGTCCAAATTTTTAGTTGGTATTTATTGAAGAAGATACATGTATGAAGTCCGAGCTATGCAATCTTCTGTGCCCACTATTAAATAATTAATTCAAATGGACCGTAATCGGACTATTCACTTGAATTCCAAAACCAACTAATCCTATAAAAACAATTAATTACTTGATGAAAGATTCGTCTATTAGTCTGAATGTTGTCTATTAAGTTAAATATCCGATGAAAATACTGATCGATCTAAAATCGCTTTTAAGTTTCGAACTCCTCTTCAATGTAATAATTGTTTGCTTTTCTTAATCGAGTTTTGATTAGATGAGAGAGAGAGAGAGAGAGATGTACCTGTAGAGAATGAATTGATGAGCAGTACGAGTTGCCAAGAGCGACCTCACCGCCTATTTCCGGTTGAAGTATGACACCGGATGACCGGATGCTTCGGAGTTCGGAACGATATGTTTCTTAACTGTTCCTAGGGGTGTCAAACGTGTCCAACGGCAACGGAATAATCAATTTCGTTTGACGTTCTGTTTGATTAACGATATTTAATTTTTTTCCGTTGTACGTTTCGTGTGAAGGACGGCATGAATTTTGGATTCGTTGACGTTCTGTTATAGTAAACGTTCATAACGTTTACCAATCTGTTCCATAAATTTACTACGAAATTGTTGCACATATGAACAAAAAAAATTATAAATTACCATACCAAAGCAAATTTGCATATATTAAACAGTTGCACACATCATAATATAATAAATAACTGCTCCGTAAGTATATGGGAAATATATTAAACGTTCACAAATGTTGCATATATCAAACTGCTCCATAAATCACAACTTGCCTTGCTAATTGCCTTGCAAAATAATCCAAAAAACCTAAATACTTAACAGTTACACACAGAGACTCACGCACTCACTCAGACCCCAAACTAATTTCTCAGATAACCTTTCTCAGCCATTCAAGCATGTAAATTTAATTGAACACAAATATCATCACAGAAACTCACTGTTTGGGATCCAAGGAGACAATGAGATAACTAGTGTAACTAGCACTCCAAACCTATCACTTGAAAGCAACAACAGACCATCTGTAATACAAAAGAAGGCAACACAACTACACAAGTGCACAACAGCACAAGTACAACCTACTTAACTATGAAAAGCAACCAACAAGGCAACAAATAAGCTTACTATGCTGATACTTGGTCACACAACTTCATGTTTCATTGACAGCACTGCCACAAATTGTGTCATTAGTAGAGAATGCTCCATCACTTGACCATATAACATCTCCAAAGATTCCACCATTTTCTGTAAGCAATGCCACAAGATGTAATTAGCTTAACTGAAATGTTTCATGAAATAATAAATTTGAAATATCGTTAAAATGAAAATATCTGCCTATAACTGAAGCTCTTAACCAATCTTGTGCACATATCAAAGCTTCTAGACTCTCATCATTTAGACTGCTTCTAATTGGACTTAAAATTCTACCAGCTATACTAAAAGTTGACTCTGAGGCCACTGTTGAAATTGGAACAGCCAATATGTCTCTTGCTAGTCTAGATAAGATAGGATACTTAGCTGCCTTCAGTTTCCACCATGCTAATAGGTCAAACTCTGCATCCAAACTAGTTGGATCAAGGCCATCAGATAGATACTCTTGCATCTCTGTTTTTGTTGGGTCAACAAGTCTCTTACTACTTAAAAAACTCTTTAACCCAGCTCTTGTATCACTAATACCATCTGATGAAGTAGTGGAGCTGTACAAGCAATTTCACAAGTCATAATCCATGCAAATAATATAAATAAGATAACAAAAAGAAAGCAAGTAGGTTGGTTCATGTTGTAAGCTAGTGTAAGGGATTACCTCATGTGACTAGTTGAGCTGTTAGGTTGGTTCTCACTGCCTTTGGAATATGCAAGCAAGTAGTCGTTGAACAATTTATTTAAGCATGTCCTTAGGTTATCCATGAACTTAGGACATTCTTCTGGATGCATCATATTAAAATAGTATTGAACCACATCCAACTTGCACCTAGGGTCTAGAACACAACCAATTGCCAAAAGAATGCTGCCAACCTTCCAATACTTGTTCCATTTGTTAAACATTTGTTTACTCATGTCAACAACAAAAGGATAAGCACTCTGAGACATTTTCACGATAGTGAGATACACCTCACAGTATTCAGGGAAGAATATATTGAGTGTGGGATACTTGGTGCCACTAAATTTGTTTGTGACATCATAGAATATTTTCAAATGACAAACCAGTGCCTCCACATGTTCCCAATCTACATCATCTGGGCACACATCAAAGTTGGGATCAGACAAGGCATACCTATTAATGGCTTCCTTCAATTGCAAAGCAAGTTCAAGCATCAAGTATGTGGAATTCCACCTTGTTTCAACATCCCAGGCTGGTTTTCTGTTTGGGGCATCAACCTGAAAACATAAAAGGTAAGTGCATAAATTATTAATAATTTCATAATTTAATTGGACTTTATAAATAATTTAATAATTAAATGACCTGAGATGCTGCCAATCTAAACTTCTCCATTCTTTGTTGTGAATTCCTGATGTATTTCATGGTATCTCTAATCTTTTTTATCTCATCAGCTATCTCATCCAAGCCATCTTGCACGATAAGATTTAATATATGGCATCCACACCTCAATTGAAAAATCGCATCATCTGCTGGCAGCACATTCTTAATTGGGGTTGTGCTCAATAGTTCCCTTACACACACATCATTGGCAGATGAATTATCCAAGACAAGACATAATATTTTCTTATCCAAGTTCCAATCAACTAATTTTGCATAAAGAGCATGGGCAATATGCCTTCCAGTATGAGGAGATGGCAAGGCTATAAAACCTATAATTCTCTTTCTTAGCACCCAATTCTCATCTATGTAATGACATGTCAAAGACATAAAACCCCTATCTCTGCCTTTTGAACTCCATAAATCAGTAGTAAAGCTGAATTTACAATCTAGTTTACCCAACAATTCATACAAGTCAACTCTCTCTTCCTCATAAATGTTCATGCAATCACTTCTGATTGTATTTCTTGATGGCATTTTAAAACTAGGACATAAATCACTTAAGAATACTTTCAAGAAGTGGTGATTGGCACAATTAAAAGGATATTCGTGTGCAATAACACACTTAGCAAGACTTTTTCTACACTTTCTTTGATCAAACACCCAAGAAGCAAGAGTGGCCTCACCAGCTAGTAATTGGAACATATCAACCATTAGAATAGGAAATCAATGTGAACATAATAAATTAACTTACTAAAATTGAACTATTACCTTCATCTCGGCCAGCCTGCAACAGTTTTTGTAAAGCATCAGCCTTGTGTCTTTTTGTTGGAGGCATTTTCTTACAACCCCTCCTAATATGGTTTCGCATATTGCCTGTACCCCTTTGGTTACCCATAGGATACACACGCCCACAATAGATGCAAGTTGCAGTGTAGCTACCATCATCTTGTACTTTACCCCTTTTGAAATGAGCCCACACAGGTGCCTTTGGTGTTTCTTTTGTCTTTCTCTTATTAATTGTTTCTTCAGGACAAGGTTGTGTTTCTCCTTGAGCATCATCTTGAATTTTTTGTATCTCTTCAGGAGTTTCCATGTGCAACCCAGCCCCCATGCTATTATGAAGAGAACAATACATATATCAGAAATACAGATACAATACATATATATCATTCATTGAGATATAATGTGCACATATCAAGCATTAAACGTGTTACAAGCATCAAGCATTAAGCATTAAATGCATTACATGCATGCAAAAATGCTATTTATCAGAAATTAGTTTTAAGCAATAAATTAACAATAATTATCTTAAAAAAGCAATTATAAAAAATATTTGTTATCAGAAATAATATGTATAGAAAAAGAAAACAGTAATTGACTAATAAATTGGTTACACGTTTTCAAACATTAATGATTCTGATTGATGCTTTAATGGATCTCAATTTAAAGTCGATATTGTCTGAACAATGAACACGCATTAAAGCATCAATCATTATAGCTTATAAATTAATTGGGTCACTAAATGTATAGCAATAAATGTGAACCAGATAACAAATTAACAAACCATAAATGAATAGCAATCATTACAGTCATAAATGTATAACAATAAATGTCAACAGATAACAAGCATTAATTGGATTATAGTAAAGTTTTGAGTTTATAAATGATACTCATCGCTGGATATGTCAGGCTCAGAGACTTGTTCTTCTGCCATCCTTTCAAGTTTCAACCTCAAACCTTTCAAAATCACAGAAAAGGAAAATAAATATGAGACGAGTACAAATCAAAATCAACTCTTAATCAAGGAAAAATCAAGAAAAAAATTAACAGAAAAAAAATAACCTTTATTTTTGTTTTCTTCTTCCTTCTTCCTCTCTGTTTGACTGTCTCAAGTCTCAACCTCTCTCTTTTCTCAGCCACTTCCTCTCTCTTTTCTCTTCCTTGAAATAGGCAATATATATCCAAAAGGCTCATCATTTCACTGACCCAAATTATACCTGCTGCTGGCTGTGCTGCCTTGGCCATCAGATCGGTCACCGTCTCACAGCCAGTAGGCTGTAGGCAGCAATCCGTCAACTCATCCTTTAATTGTCACAGATCTGATTATATAAGTTATATTTGGTGGAAACTTGTGACAAATCGATGGCCAAAAGCCTCGACAGCCACAAATAGGTAGGGATTTATAGGGAAGAATGAGATCAGAGTTAATCATATGATTTCTCGAGAATGAAACAACAGTACCGCGTCCGCGTGCCACTGTGCAAGGTTGAGAGAGTGAGAGACTGAGACTGAGAGAGACAGAGAGTGAGAGACTGAGGGATGGAGGGAATCGAGATGATGGAGGGAATGGCGAAGGAAAAAAGGGAGAAAGTATGGAAGGAAAGACGGATAGAGAGAGGAAAGAGTGGCAGAAAGCCCTAGGCTCCGCTCAGCTGAGCAGCTCCCCTCTCAAATCTCAATTAATGAGGGTGAGGCGATTTTGGTCTGTGGAGAGTGTCGACATAGTCGACAAATATACCTCTGTTATGGTTTTAATTGTAAACCTATAAAATTTTGAACGGAACGAATTTCAAACGTGCACGGAACATACCATTCCGTTTCACGTTCCGTTCATCTCAACGATACCATACTGCATTCCGTCCTACGTTCCGTTATATACCACGTAATGCGAAATCGTTCCGCCAATCGTTCCGTCAGACTGGAACGGACACGGTAAACGTCAAACGTTATACCGTTGCCAGCCCTAACTGTTCCTAGAGGGTGAAGTTGAATTGACTGGTTGTACCGGTTGACAGCAAGCTCTTCACCGACTGCAGCCGGTTTTGGTCTGCCTGAAGACTTGATGAGTTGGTGCGTTGACCGCCGTCTGTCTTCTTCTACAGTTCTACTCTTTTGCTCTTTTACCTTTTCTTATTTTTGTTCCGAGAGTGATTTATACAAATACAGTTATAAACATAAAAAATAAGCGCCTAACAATAAAAAAAAAAAATTGGTAGTAGGAATGAGATGGCATCTTTTTCAATATAATAAAAAGCTATTAAGTGACAAAAGTGGGAAACCACGTTTAGAACGCGATGCCATTCCAGATTTCCTTTTTTGCCCTTTTTCTAATCTACTTTGATTCTTTCGCATTTTGTACTTCACTGGGATATTTGGAACCTTGGAATAAGTCCTTGTTCGGAATTGCTAATTTTTTGTGGTGCCAAACATACTTAAGAACAAACCGAATTGCTTGTTCCGACCCTTGTTTTTGTTCCAACATTTTGTTGGAACTAAAATGGAACAAGCATGGAACTAAGCATCCATGATCCTTGTTTTTGTTTTTATTCTTAACTAACCATCCAAACAACATCTCTAAATTAATGAATAGGCAATTCTTCACCATTTTTTATTCGTCATCATTGTTCTTGAACAAGCTATTCTATTCTTATTCCAATGGGGATAAGAACAAGCTATTTTAATAAGGTACAATTGCGTCAAGCCTCCTGACTTATTTTTAAATTAAATAATTAAATGTCTATGAACGATTCTCAGCAAAGTTTCGAACTTGCGAAAAAAAATTATCTCATTAAGTTGTGCAAGAATTTTATTGTTGAATTTTATGTTATAAATATGATAATAGATAAATGCTAGTGTCCAATGTATTGGATGGATGGGTCCGTCCAATACGATTGTTTTCACATTTTTAAATTTCAAACGATCAATCCGAACTGTTCAATATGTTCTTCATATTGAAAACTTATAAGAAACCAATTTTTATATTTTTCAAATTTTTTTACTTATTTTTTAGTATTTTAATAAATTCATGATATAAAAGTTCTGGACCGTCCAATAACAATAATTTTCTAAATACCGAAAAAGTAGTAAAAAAGTTCGGAAAAAAAATGTAAAAATTGGTTTCTTATAAATTTTCAATAGGAAGAACATATTGAACGGTTCGGATCGGTCGTTTAAAATTTAAAAATTATGAAAACGATCGTATTGGACGGACTCCATCCGTCCAATATATTGGACTCTAGCATTTCTTATGATAATATATATTAACATCAATTGTTCACACAATATTTAAACTTGATGAAAATATCTTCAGACTTCGGCTATTTTTTGTGTCTAATACGTTACTATTATAATCATCAAAAAAAAAAAGAAAATTAAATGACCTATAGAAAAAAATCGGTCAGTAGAGTTCGTTTTATATAATGGAAATATGGAATGACGGAATAGGTTATAGCTACTATAATTTCCATCCACATTATCGGAATTATGTGAAAGAAAAATCAGATTTTTAAAAAAAGATTTAAATCTTTAACCTAAACTATCTGATATAGGGGTGAGCAAAAAACTCGTGACTCGTGAGTTACTCGAACTCGACTCGGAAAAAACTCGACGATAACTCGAGTCAACCAGATTCGAGTTATGGCAACTCGTTAATTTTACGATCTGAGTTCGAGTTAGGTCCAACTCGGTCCAACTCGAGTCAGCATACATACGATGCGCTACACAGGCCGCGAAAAAAGATTTATACTTGTATCAATGTATAGCCGAGCATTTTTTCCCTTCTACAGCCCATAATTTGCTTTATCCTTCTTCACAAACAGCCAAATTCCCATTCTCCACTCTACTTTTTCTTTCTCTTTCTCCTCACGGAAAATAAAACAGAGCATCTCCTTTTAGGACAAGCAAAAGTTATCTTTCTGCTCTCTTTGCAGAGACATTTTTTGCTCCGACGACCCTCACTCCTTTTTCACGAGTTTCATATCGAGTCACGAGTTAGCTCGAGTAAAATCCAGACGAGTTCGAGTTAGTTGGAATAGCTCAGAATTATCTTGTTGTCGAGTCACGAGTTGGCTCGAATTGTGACGAGTTCGAGTTTGAGTTGAGGCCAACTTGCTCGAACTAGACTCGTATACAGCCCTAATCTGATATGACAGCCCTTTTTCTTGCATCCTCTCCGAAGCATTTGATACTAGAATGGAGCCTCAATTCCAATTCATTGAAGCGGATCTTACACGGAGCTGTACCATATGTACATGTGCTTTTTGTAGACACGTGTCAGATATCTAATGGATGCTTAGAGATGACACTACAACAACTGCGAATATTTTGTTTTTTTTTTTTGAAAAAGAATCAATATGTAGTTACGTTAGGTTGGCAGGTTCTCTCATAATTAAAAAGGGACCCATCTCCTTTTTAGCAGCTAACAGATCTCAATCAACATAGATTATCATAGGCTCATGACAAATGCTATATTATTATTATTATTTAGTTAAAGCGGGTGGCACCACTTTTCAAATTATAATTGATCGGGTGTAGACCTAACCAAAATAACACCTCAATGTTACCGATCTAATCGTTCGTAGTAGTAGCTTAAGGGTGAATTCACAATAACGGACTATTCAAATTTTAAGGCTTAACTAATCTTAATTGACTTAATTTGGCGAAAATAAGTCGGTGGTAAAAATAAGGGTTCAAGTATCTTTTGGAGTGTTTCAGAATAAAAATCAAAAGTGAAATAATTAAACTAAACAAACAATAAAGATAACAGGCTCCAAACAGTAGCAAAAAGGGCTAAAAGTATGAAATTCAACAATTGAATGAAATTAGGATCAATTGCTTCGGGTTCCTACCCCTGGCCGCATTCAAGTGGGTCCGACTGAATTCAGACGGATCCGTCAGAATACGACGCCAGTTCAGTTTACTTAGTTAATCGCTCTATTTGACATGCAGGGTCTCAAGTTGTTCCAGGGCTTACAACGCTAACTCTCGTTCTTGGCTTAATTAAACACCTAAGTTCAACTCTTGAACCTCCTAAAAACCATAAGTTTCAACTCTCGTTCCTTAGCTTAGTTTTTCTATGTTTGACTTTCTTACCGTAAGGATAACATGTATCTCTTGATCACAGGTAGAGACACGTCTCTTGACTTAGTGTCGGGTTCACCTCTCGGCTAATACCAATCCTAAGCAATTGCAAGATAGCTTAGAGTTCCGGTTCTTACTACATATCAAACTAGACTTGGCCACGTCTATTGGATACAAACCATCAATCCAAGCAATTCACAGTCAACAAGATTCAACAAATAAATTAAAAGAAAGCCAAAGCAAATCAGAGTGAAAATCACAATTGTCCCTAAACAAGTAACTACTCATACATAGTCATTAAATAACAACAAATCATCAAGTTTACTGTATCAAACAACATATCAAACAAGTATATAGAGATTACAACAATCAAGCAAGTGGATCTGATCCAATTTCGGTTCTGACGGGATCAACAGTATTCTGGCGGGGGCCGTCAGAATCGCCTTGGCGGCTGCTGCTCTCCAAAATCTCTCAAAAACTTGACCTAATTGTGTAAAAATACTTTCTCTCTCCTCCCGAGCGCTCTATCAATCCAAGGACGTCTCCTAGGCGCCAGCTTGCTTGTTTCCAAAACTGGCATGATTTCCAGAAGAAAAAGCTGGCTTCTATTTTTGCTCGCTGGACCGTTTCTGGCGAGTCCGCCTGAAATTTGGCAGCAGCAGTTTTCTTTGTTTTTAGTGCCTGCTTCAAGTCCAAAATAGCACCAAATTTTCCAAAAACCTGCAAAATACCAAGGGCAACAACAGTACCTCTAATCTAACACAAAAATAGCATGAAACAAACTAAAAACACAACTTTTCGATTGGAATGGGGGCCTAAATGGGTGAAATGCATGCATGAAACCCTCCGATCAATAATCACGAAGGTAATTGATGAAATTTTAAGATTATAACATAAGGAAAATTGGATATAACCCCTCAAATCTTCTTCATTTGGATAGAACCCCGTCCAATCTTTAGTATTGGATATAAGCCTCTCTAATCATGATATTATTGGATATAAATCCTTTTTATTAATTTTAACATTATTTTAAGTATAAATATTAACCTCTTTATTTTTTGACGAGAATACCCTCCCTACACAGCAATATCTCCGTCCCCTCTCTGGGCGCCAAATAACAATGGAGACAAAGAGTTAAACAAGGAGTAAGAGGATTTCATTTATCTACTTATATATATCGTTCTATACTTGCTTCACTAAAATGAAACCCTCAAAAAGTAAAAGTCCCTGCAACCGTTCTATATGCTTCTCTATTTGATTTGTTACTTCAAAGAGGATTATAAAAGGGACTTTTTGCCATTCAACAAAACAAATTAAGTGTCAGTACTTTTGTATATATCGCATGTACTATAACGCAACTAGATCAAATTCTACTTTCTTGATAGTGAATTTTTCCAAGTTCATTGCTTCAATGTTTTAAAAAAAAGATAAAAAAAAAATCAATGTCCTACTTTTTGGTTTCTTACTTTCTTCAAACAACATTACTAGGTAGCGATAATATAACATCTTTTATGTTTTGCTTTTTATTTTCAGATAAATTTATACATTTACAATGAGATACTAGTTTTAAATGGAACAATGCAGGCGCCCAAAATGCTGCCTTGTTTTATATCACACGAGAAGATGGAAAGGCGAGAGAGAGGACATGGGTATTTAAGCCCTTAAATTAAATCATGAATATTAATTATTTAAAATACTGTTAAAATAAATAAAAAGGGTTTATATCCAAGACTATCATGATTAGAGGGGTTATATCCAATATTAAAGATTGAAGGGAGTTATATCCAAATGAAGAAGATTTGAGGGGTTATATCTAATTTTTCCCTAAATTTTATGGATAAGGTATAAGTCTCTATAATATCATGACTTTCAAAGAACTTTTGAAGACAAAATGGTCCAGTTATTAGCTGTAAATTTGTCATAAAATTTGTTTAATTTTTTAACATTATTCCAAAAATTTATTGCTTGTGTACAACTGATCTTTTTCAAAAAGATGCTCAAATATATATTCGGTGGAAAGAAACTTCATGACTGCACTTGAGTTCAATTGTATTTGAAAAAAAAAAAACTACAATTTCGATTTTTGCTATGTCATATATATTCACGTAATTTTACAGCTTCCGATCTGAAAGTGTCTCATAATTAATGTTGAACTGAGCCAGATAATGCAATTAGAAAATAATATTTTTTTTTCAGTATAAAATTTATTGAAAAATTTTGACGCAGCTAGTTGCACTACATTCTTTTTTTCAAGGAAAAATTCTCAGACAAAAAAATTATATTTTGATTATAAGTTAGCCAGACAATGTCACCTTTTTTTCTATGAATGTTTGTTTTGCAGCCATGGTTGAGACTTGAGACTTAAGAGGGTTAGATGCTCCACAATATTGCAACAAGTGAGATTCATAAAATACTATACATTATTGATCATTTCTTTTTTTTTTTTTTTTGTCAGTTTCTTCGTATGAGCCTCATTTACCTACAATATGCGCGCCGAATACTACGTTTGTCCTAATAAAATTTTCACTACAGGAAAAAAGTAATAAAATGAGAATGGATGACTTCATTAGTTCATTTTCATAATTCGTACTAGTATATTTTTATTTAGGCCGTCCGATTCAAAATAGACAAGTCGGATTCAGAAGTGGGCCGATTCAGAGCGCCATTTTTTGCGAGTGAGAAATCGTGTTGACGCTATTTTTTGCGAGGATGTTTGGAAGTGTGTAGAATAAAAGCAACGGAAATAAGAACAAAAAAATTTTTATTTGGCACCCTTTAGAACAACAGAAATAAAAAATAAAATGGAAACTTTTAGATATTGTTCTTGTTTTATTGAAAATATGAAACTAGAACAACAACAAAATTAAGTCTTGTTTTTATTCTTATTCCACACCACTTCCAAGTTCCAAACATCCGAGTACAACGTAACCAACTTCGAATTCGTTGGCTCTTTTATACATAGACTTGTTATATGATGATTATTATAGTTCATATCATATAGACATTCCTAAAATGAAAATCACACCGCATTCGGGGACAGATTTATTCGGATTGAATGGGTAATGTTTTCTATTTTTTTTTTCATTATGATGCATATTTTAGTTACTTATTAGTATTTTTCTTAAAGAAACTAGCAAAAGATGCCCTCAAGATGTGGGCAAATAAGAAAATAAAATATTGATATTATTTTTATTTCATATAGAACTTTACATGTTATAGGCAATAAAGATATGGTAAAATCATTAATTTATTAGTCTTTCTTTTTAAATAAATAGCTAATTTGGTAGTAAGTTAATCTAATAAAAAATCTTGACCTTTTAATTTAAAATTAAGATCTAGACCACTGATCCGATCAAATTATACAAATCAATGGTCCATAATTGATATAAAAATTGTTTACACCCTTTTATATGACATGTTTACTCCTTTTATATAAAATGTTTACTCTTTTTGTTAGGTGCATTTATAAGTAGTAGAGATAGAGATAGAGATAGAGATTATATTTGACCCCACCATTACGATAATAAATTTACTGTTGATTCAATATTTAAATATTATAAATATGATAATATTTTGACGTCAACAGTTGACTGTGACTATATTTTTTTTTCTGTCTAATACACTACTAAGTTTTGTGTCCCAATAAATTTTGAACAAAAGTATTGCACCGTACTGTATTATATTAGACATTCTGTTAATATTTATGACCGATAAATTGTATAGTATTACTATGAATCAATAAATGAAATTCATGGTTGGGAAAGGACTAAAGGCAGATTATAAGCTAAAAGTTTCATCTTATTATCACGAGCGCTATCTCATCAATAAATTCGGCCGGTCCTATGAGATTTTGCTCTAAACTATGACACTTTAAAAAGAGATGGACTGTGTTTCTTTCATTGAAACTAGTTTTAGTTTGACACGTTGGGCGACAATTTTTAATTTCGTTGATTGTGGATGATATAATTTTGTAAAAAAATGTTCAAAATGATCAAGTAGATGATGATAAAATTAAATGTAGTATAGAAATTATAATATCATAAAGGTCAAAAAATAGAAAATTTTGTACCACTTGATTCTTAATATTGTGAGCTTGCATATAACATTCTTGAATAAATTAATTTAGTAAGGTTCTCAAAATATTACAAAGATAGAAAATATTTTGTTCTGAATTTTTTCAACTTTTAGAAGTACAAAAAATATGAAAAGTTCGGGATCACTAGATCTTTTATATTTTTCAGAGTATGTATATAAAGTTTCATGCACAAATATGTTTAATTTTTTCTTGGGAAAATTATAAATGTAATTACATTTATGAAATTATGGTAATTATTTTTTCTGAGATTTGAAAAATTATTTAAAATATTTTGTAAGCTTATAGTTAGAAAAAATTATATTACTAAATTTCTACTATTTATATGAGCACTCGTATAAAATTTCAAGCCAAATGAACTTTTAAGTATTTAAATATTTTTTAAAATAGAAAATATAATGAATTTTTATTTAACTTTGCATATTAAAATAAAAAATTTTGATTGAATTAAAACAATGATGAAATTTATAATATAAGCTCAGTATAATTTAATAAAATAAAAAGATATAGAATAAATAAATAATATTGATTTTTGTTGTATCAATTCGTGTCAACTCGTGTTGTGTTGAGACAGTGTCAATGTCTAGAGGTCTTCAATATGACTCGAGTTTGTCCCGACACGGACGTGTCGTGCTGATTTCATAAATGTGTTGTGTCAACACGCATGCATAAGTACCAATATGCTCGTGTCATGTCTTTTGGAAAACACTACTTGGGATGATTGTCACGTCATGAAAAGAGATGTATCATATTGAAGTCTAAGGTTATGCTTAGCGCTGTTAATATCCTTTCATTTCGGTCGTTTTTGTTTCGTTCCATCCATACACATAACAGAAAATGAAGGAGGAAATGTGTCTCGTTTCTTATAACAGAACGGAAACGAAACGTTGATTTATAAACGTTACATGAAACGGAACACGAAATGGGTTGGAATTAATGGAAAACGAAGAACGAAACAGAAAAAAAAACCGAAATTTATTTCGTTTATCGAAACAGAAGGAAAATAAAACACATGATCTGTTTCGTTGACTGAGGCAAAACGAAAACGAAAATGCCCGTTTTCATGACCGTTGGGCATGTTTGACAGCACTAGCTATGCTCCACAAGTAGAATTCAGGGGATTACAATGGAGGAGGTAAGGTGAAGTCGTCATGTTTACTCGCTCCACAAAATTCGCTGAGAGGGTGGTTGGATTAGAAGAGGTGCAAATCTCATCCCAAATCATCAAATTTCAATCCCCCTAAATTCGGGAAGTACTGGAGATGAGCTGTATGGAAGTTACAATATTACCCCTGAAAAAGTTAGCATTCAACTGCTCATGATGTATTGACCCAAACGAACGTTTTCCAAGGACAAAATAGTCTTAACTAATATAATATTCAATTTCACAACAAAGCAATTCCATCTCAATTCAACCCCTCATCCACGGGAAACGAGATCCACGGTTGTGGAGCAAGTCCGCCATTTAATCCTCTGTTCTTACAATTAGAAAAAAAAATTCATCGGCATTGTATGATATTAAACTGAGCCCGATAATGCAATTAGAAAAATTTCATCGGCATAAACTTTGTTGAAAACTTTTGACGCAGCTAGTTTTGCACTACATATTTTTTTGCTAGGAAAAATTCTCAAAAGTAAAAGCCAGGTTTTGATTTCAAGTTAACCAGACATAACAATAATATATTCTCAATTATTTTTTTTTTTTATTTTTTTTTTTACGGTTGTAGCTGTCATTGTACTAACTGGAATGAAGAGATGAATATTACGGGGACAGCAAGCCATTAATGCAAAAAGGTTAAAGGTAAGTCGCCAATAGATATGCAACATGTGTCAATAGTTAATAGTATATGGAGGCAGCGGCGCAAACGCACCACCATAATATTACCGTTTTTTTTTCCCTCTCATTCCTGTCTTCTGGTCAAAACTGGTCAAAAGACCAAAATGGATTGTGCACTTAAAAAGTTGTTGTACGGTGGCCTATGGGCTTTCATCATATATGGGCATGTTTGGTAGGAGGAATAAGCTTCCTTAAGCTTCTTAGTGTTCTCCAAAATGACACGACACGATCGTGTTGGCACGACACGGTGTGCGTGTTGACACGACACGACACGACACGAATACAAAATTGACACGACACGATCGTGTTATCGTGTCGTGTCATAATCGTGTCGTGTTGGGATATTAGAAAGTTTAACACGAACCAACACGACACGATTTGACACGCAACACGACACGAACACGACACGAACACGAATTAACACGATACATTAACACAAATTTAATTATTAATGTTAATTAATTAAACAAAATTAATAATTTAAATTCAATTTATAATACTATATCATATTATTTACCATCATTTGACTCATATTGTTCTAATTTAATTATTATTTAGTAATTTTTTTCCTTTACTTTAATTTTTTAATATTTTTTAATTTTAAAAATAATAAATAATATGACACTATGTGACACGACTAACACGACGTGTCAACACGACACGACACGATCGTGTTACTCGTGTCGTGTCAGAATGCGTGTCGTATTGCCTATCCTCACCATTTAACACGACACGACACGACACGATTAAAAAAGTAGTTCGTGTCAACACGACACGACACGAGACTCTAACACGATCGTGTTTGACACGACACGACACGACACGCACGATTGGAGAACCCTTTAAGTTTCTTTAAGAAGGAATAACTAAACAAACAAGAGAGGAATAAGCTTCTTTAAAGAGAAAGAACTTATACCACCAAAATTGGTGGAATAACTTCTTCCACGATGGGTCCCGTGCGGATTAGTCTAGATTTTCGAATAATCAATAACTAATTATGATTATTAATGATAATTAATATATTATTGTAATATTATTATTTTATTATTGTAAGTATAATTATTCTTAATATTATAATTACTATAAGAAATAATCAATAATATCTTAATTCATATGATACTAATACTAATACTAATAATAATAATAATAATAATAATATAAAAATTATTATTATTATTATTATTATTATCATTAGTGACAACCACTTAGTATAAAGAATAGCATTTAGAACAGTAATTATACATTGTTAATTAAAATAATTTATATAATAACAATTATTATTAGTATTATAATAAATATTTTTAAACTAATAACAACAATAATAATATCAATAATAATAATAATTTATAATACTAATTAATATTATAATAATGATTATATATCTAATTTTATATTTTTATATTCTTATTCCTTCACTTTATATAACCAAACAACCATGACATAACTTGACATAAGTTCTTCCTCCTTAACTTATTCCTCTTAAGTTAATCCTTTACCAAACACCACCATAAAGTATAAAAAGTTGTACAGTAGTCATTTTGCTTGTATTTTTTTAAAAATTTTCTGGTAAGATTTCTTTTTGCCTTCCTGATATGAACCGAGTCCTTGAAAGTCTCTTTCAATTACTTAAATTGTAACTTGTAAGAGCATTATCTCCAGGTTAAGGTCTTGTCTCTTATCTTTATTCTAAAATGTCCTATTTTTGTGTTTTATATATTATTTTTTAAAAGTAAAATTATCATAATAATTGAGAAAAATTGTCATGTTCTTTGTTAATTGACATAATAAGTTTGTATGGAAATTTTAGCCCTCATAATATTTGTTAGATGGTATTAGTGGTTTATCATTTGATAACTAGATCTAAGTATATAATAAGACTATTTCTCCTCTTTCTTTTCTTTTTTTTTTTTATTTTGGGGGGGGTGGGGGGTGTGGAATGTACCTTCTTCATTTACCGCTGCAAGTTTGTCATCTATTTTTAACTTTTAAATTTGGTATATGGAAAACTTCTATCATGTTTTGTTACTGGCCCTAAATTATGAAATGTTACATAAATCGGTATATATAATAAGAAGTTTGATGGCTCTGACTCTATATCTTCGTTCTAAGAAAATTCAAATTGTTAGTATGTGATCATTCCTCCAGTCAGAGTGCGAACTAAGTCGGTTGAAATAATTAGCTAACTCCACCATTTGTGCTCTTTGAATAAAGATAACATAACCCAAGCCAGATAGCTTGCTTGTCTATTTATATGTTAAAAACAGTTTATTGTTATACGAATCATTATCTTTCCACCGTGGGAAAAATATTCTCGTCATTACACACTACGTCAAATTTTAGTTTCTGTAATGTTCAAAATTGAGGAACTGTAACGTCATGGACACGTTACTATAGTCCCGTTATAGATTTATAGAACATCACAGATCCTAAAAATATGAGTTACGGAATGTCACATCTGTAACGCTCTTTTAATAGTAAGCGTTACAGAGGCCAAATCTGTAACGCTTCTTTCATAATGACCGTTACAGATTGTGGACATCTGTAACCTTCTTTGATAATGAGCATTACAGATTGTAGAAATTTGTAACGCTTATTAAGAAAATAGCGTTACAGATTTAGTTTAAAATTGTTTTTTTATATAGCTGGTATTATGTGGCTAGTCTATGTTGCTAGCCGTACCAACTTGTACATTGATTTTCAATGTACCAAAACAGATTATACATACCAATTAAATACATGCACCACATACATATATAGACATATATCACATACATATATACACATCAAAATAACAAACAAGTCTTGCAAAGGAGAAAAACAAATCAAGTTCAACAAATATCAATTTATTTACAAGAGTAGATACATTTCAAATTGAATAATTATCCAAACCCATTTCATATCTAATTTTGCATCTCAATCATAACATATATACCTAATTCTAAAACAGCCCTAATTTCAATTTTAATTACCGGCTATCGAGGTGGTTGTCGCTGTTGAGTTGAGAGAGGAGCAGCTGTCAAGATGTCGAGGTGGCTGTTGAGGTCGAGTTGAGAGAGTCAGCAGCTGTCGAGAGAAATGTCAAGGTGGTTGTCGAGTTGAGAGAGGCTGTCGGCTAGGGTGGCAGAGAAAGGTGGAGATGTTGAGAATGACAGAGAGAGGTGGAGAGATGGAGATAGATCGAGAGAGAGGAGAGCTTTGAGAGGGTTTGAGAGGGTTTGAGAGTGGAGCTCAAGAGAGAGAGAGGGGGCTGTTGGACTTAAACTAATTTTATAACGAGAGAGATGAGTGACAGCGATATAGGCTATAGCACCTTTTCACCTAAAAAAAAATTCACGCTTATTAGAAAATAAACGTTACAGATTAATGCAATATGTAACGTTTATGTCATAATAAGGGTTACAAAACAATATGTAATGCTTATTATGAAATAAGCGTTACAAAACAATCTGTAACGCTTATTATGAAATAAGCGTTATAGATATGTAACGCTTATTATGAAATAAGCGTTACAAATTTGTCAACAGTTTTTTTTTTGACAGAAAATTGTAAAGCTTGATTTATAATAAGCGTTACATATTAGTCCCGCTTTTTTTCAGCGCCCTTTTTCGACATCTGTAACGGATTTCAATTTAAGCGTTACAGATGACCCGTTACAAAAGTCTGTTTTTGTGGTAGTGACATTTTTTTAGAGTTCCATCTACCAAAGCAATGAAAAATCACTGAACAACTTGTGCTTGACTAAAAATATATAAGTTGAGTAAAAAGGAAAAGTTAGATGTATGTTGCAAAAGTTTGGAAATGACTTTTTTCTTTTTTACTTATTGAAAGAAAAGTTCGGAAATAACTGTTATTCTCTGCGACCAAAATCACCGAAGCGTTGACACGTTTCAACTTGGGAATTCAATGTAGAAGGTTATATATGTACATGTCATGTCAATTGAGTTAAACATTCGAGGATAATTTGGTCTTTGCACATCAAAATTAGGAGTGTTCTGCACAGGAGGGAATTGCTTTGGACACGCGCAGCCTTGCAAAACACTCCCAATTTTGATGTGCAAAGACCAAATTATCCTCGAATGTTTAACTCAATTGACATGACATGTACATATATAACCTTCTACAAAGCCACCAGGCGAAGAAGGCCGTCAGAAAATTCTCGCGACTTTTAGGGCGAGCTGATAGGGCAACCAAATCTGGACCAAAGCAATCAACATAAATCGAGTGAGACCCAATGCCTAAGGGGCTCGAGACATATCAACACATGAAGTATTCTTTCCCTTTTAGCGATCCATGAAATAGGAAATCAAAGACGAACCTAGTACCGTTCTCTCTCCCTCAACCCCTTTAAAAGGTCCCATTCCC
This sequence comes from Rhynchospora tenuis, assembly GCA_027725995.1. Classification (NCBI taxonomy): domain Eukaryota; kingdom Viridiplantae; phylum Streptophyta; class Magnoliopsida; order Poales; family Cyperaceae; genus Rhynchospora; species Rhynchospora tenuis. Next base: position 206,035,103 of record CM050888.1, on the reverse strand, counting down.
TCTCTACCAAGTACCACCCCTCGTTCTCCTCTAAAGCTAAACTTGTTCCTTTCTACCCCTTCTTCGCTCTCCTGCCTCTTTGACCTCACACTACCCTGTCTCCTTCCTCTCTGACCCCACTGCCACCCTATCTCCCATCTCTCTAATCTCACCATTACCTTGTTTCCTTGCCTCTCCGACCTCACTGCTACTGTGTCCCCTACTCCTCCGACCTCACCACTACCCGCTTCCCTTGCCTCCGCTCCCAGTTGTGGATCTGACAGCCTCAATTTTTCTCATGGATATACGTGCACTTCTTTTTAGAGCATAGTGGCCCTATTTATCAAGTAATAAGCATTTGAGACTTTTAAATAAGTGCAATTAAGAGTAATAAGCATAAATTTGCAAATAACTTTCAAATTTCAAATATATATACTGGTTTTCATTTGTCCTTAGGTCATGTTTGCATTTGGTTTTTTGAAATCTAAATTGAGCTATAAACCTTCAACTTTGGATTTGAATATTCCTGATAATAAACAGTTAAAAAGTTTGATATAGTATTCTCACAGTATATATATGCATTCCGTATATGTAGACATTATATGCAGTTTGTATATGCAGACATTATATGCAGTTTGTATATGCAGACATTATATGCAGTTTGTATATGCAGACATTATATGCAATTTGTATATGCATAAATTATATGCAGACATTATATGAAAAAGATATATTCGTTATACTAATTATATATCGACAAATAGCAAATTACATAACTATATTTCGCTAAAATAACATTAAATGCATCAATATGTTATTTATTTTCACTATTTTAGACATCATAAGAGATAAAATGATGCTATGCTCTAGACTTCTAGACAGTCACTAATTGCTCATCACATAACATTTATTGTGCCAAAGTCCCAAAGGCGTAATTAAGTTGACAAGTGATTTCGAACGGTAGACCCCAACAGCCACAAAGTTCATGTATACTAGGGTAGAGTAATGCGCGTCCCAAGTAGAAATGAGCCTGGGACGATAGACCCCGGTATTTGAACGCTTTGCTATAATATACCCAATTCACATCCTAGTTTGAAATTTGATGGGCACTTTCGTCCAAAAGGAGTGGATCTCCAGAACTGAGGAGTGTAGGAAGCAATTCTCGTATATCAGGAAGGCATAAATAAATCTTACCAGAAAAAAAAGAAATACAAGCATAAAGGAAAGACTAGTGGGGCTAGCTGGGTTGAGAGAAGATTTCAACAAACATAATTGTCCTCTCGAGAAATACAGAGGATGTTATAAATTGTCCTCTCGAAATTATACAAAATATATTATGTATAAAGTCGGGGGGGGGGGGGGGGGGGGATCCGGATCCTGTGTCGCGCGGCACGCGTGTAGCACCCCACGAGCCGTTCGATTTTGATCGGGCGGTTCATTTTTTTGGGCCTATCAATCTAGTATTATTCACGGGGCTCCCTTATCCATCAGATTCAGATCAGATGGCCCACAGCCTGCGCTACACACTGTGCCGCGCGACAGCTGATCTGAATTGGGGGGGGGGGGGGGGGGGGTTGGGGGGCGGTTTGTTGTTTTGACAGAAAAAAGATGAACATGTACATAGAAAATCTAAAAAATATTGTATTTAAGATGCTTGTATTTATTTATTATTGTACTTTTTTGGTTTTGTGGTTTTGAAATGAAGAAACTCGGAATGGTTTGACTTACAACTTTCGTTGGAGATATAATTGGTTGGCTTGACCAAATTAGTTAAGAAAATAGGTAAAGATTAATAACTTAGAGCAATTGTGCTGGTTCGCGTTGAGTAATTAATTTTGTTTTTTTTTTCATCGAAATTTCAAATGTAGGATCTAAACCATGTGCTAAAGAAGTCATAGCATGCTGAAACTAAAAATATACCTGGGCGTTGACGTCATCAAATGGACTGATTTTTGTGTTTGGTTAAACACCTCAAGGGATGGATTAATATTGTATATGTGTTCAGTTAGATGTGTATGTAATTTAAATTTTTAATTTTTTTTGTTCATTTAAACACCTCAAGGAGTGAATTAAAATTGTGTTTGTATTCAGTTAGATGCATCTGTAATTTGAATTTTTAGTTTTTTGTGTTCAGTTAAACATCTCAGGGGATGAATTAAAATTTGTATGTGTCCAGTTAGATGCATCTGAAATTTGATTTTTAGTTTTTTTGTTTAGTTAAACATCTCAAGAGATAAATTAAAATTGTTTGTGTTCAGTTTTATGGTACCAGTGAGGTTCTTTACAAGAAAGTTTTAACAAAATGGGGTTTCCTTTATTCACTATGCTATATTGATAGAATCTAATTGTTTATTTCATGTTAACTCATATCTTGTTATTGCCAATTATGTAATTCATTGGGTCTGATAGCGCAATAATTTTTTCTTTTGAATAAAAGAAGGGGTCAGACCCAAACTTTTTCATTGATCAATAAATTAACAAAGTATAAAGAAGGGCTATAAAGCTAAAGAAAATATCTGAGAACTGTCCCTCCCTTGGTGTATCGGTATTTCACAAAAGCACTATCTGATAACTGTCCACGGGGACTGCAACAAAGCAAATTCACTTTCAAACCGAATTTATGATACTCTCATAGAATCTGAAAGTTTAAAACTGAAAATTTATTCTATTAACAATTCTTATAATAAATCTGAAAATTATAATTCTATGTTGATCAGAAATTTACAGTTTAAAACTGAAAGTTTCCTAAATGGTGGCAGTAAATTAAAGAGAAGTAATTTGCAGTAAATGAGAAGTAAAAATTACAATACGAAGCTTCTCAATTGGTGGAAGTTTACAATTTGCAGTTTAAACCTGAAAGTTTTCTAATTTACAAATTACAATCTTAAAATTACTCAATCAACTAAAAATTATGTTTCAGAAATTTGATGGCTGGTGCAGAATCATGGCGCAAGGAACTGGTCGCTGATAAGCAAATCAATCCTGGGCAGATCGGGCAAGTTGTGTCGGCCTAGCTGGTGCAACCAGCTCTCTCCTTAGGTCGAGCATTGTCCCTTCAAACCTGAGAACGACGAGACCATCATCTGGGGTTCGACAACGCCATAAAGAACTATTGCACTGACAACGCCATAAAGAACAACTGCACAGCCCGCACCAGTTCAAATACCGACTGTCCCATTCTGCCCAGAATTCATGGCCATGATGCAAGAGATGATTCATGTCGAGGTTAGAATTACATTTTGGGGCTGAAGCACCATAGCGGCGCACCAATCTGTGTATGATGACCACAGATGGGGTTCGTAATGCAGTCTCGAAAGGTTGGTTGATTGGCAACAAAAGAAAGGCATCGTCAATCTCATCCTCGGCTAAAGAGGCTTTATGAGACGAGAGGAGAGGTGGAAATGAGACGAGAGGAGAGGTGGAAAGAAGACGCGAGGATATAAAAGGACAGACGGAAGATATAACGAAAAAAACTCGCACCGGTTCGACATGATGGACAATTTTTACCCTTCCGCCAAAATCTTTCTGTTCAATTTAACGGAGACGTTTACTTACGATGTAGGATCGAAATTGATGGTAGCCGTCAGATCCTATTATAATTAACGGTCAGTATTCTTTTTGTCCACATTAGAATTTCCCTTTTTAATAATAAATATGTCATGACTTAGATGCGATGGCATCGACCCACTGATGCTATCGAACATCTTTTACCAATGTTATTACTAATTCTGTCCTTAAAACTTACAAAGCTAATATTAGCTGAGAAAAAATAATACTATTATTAAAAATTTAATTTAATATTAATACTTAGATATTTTAATTATTTGTATTTTTTTTTGAAATGAGTGGGTTTTGACCCACCACTTTCCATTAATGAAAAGCAAGTTTTACAAGAAAATACAAACGTAACAAACAAATACAACAAAGAAATCGGCACTGGTACCAAACCTTATGTACCAGTGCCCCCTTATTATCTCCATCCCTCTAACCCTTTTAATTATTTATACCTATTTATATCCATTTAAAAAAATTTAATTATATTATTATTTTTTGAATATTTCTGTGATTTTTTATGGGAAAAAACCAAAATCCGTTCGTGTCCATCTAGGTACGGACAGGATTTTCTTAATACTATAGATATAAATATAGATTTGTTTATTTATATTTGTTGGTACGTGAGATAGTATTGCTCGGTGTGAGAGAATTCATGGTATCTTCTTCAATAAGCAATAAATTAACAAGACTAAAAAATTCCACCAAAATACTTATCCGATTGTAAATTGTCAGATAAATTATTTTACAAAAGGTTAATATTAAATGAGCGTAAAGCACCAAGACAACCATGATGGATCCCAACCATGATTGTGTAGTCCACATTAGGGGTGAAAGTTTTTCGTTCCGCACCGCTTTTTCGTTTCGTTTCGTCCAGGCAAAACGGTTAACGAAACAAAATTCTATTTCGTCTGGTTTAGCGAAACTGTTAACGAAATTGAAACATATTTCTTCCCTGTGTAAATTACGTAATTTTCGTTCGTTTCGACCGTTTCAGCACATTGCGAAACGATTAACGAAACAACAAATCTGTTTCGTCACCGAAACGAAACGGTTAATGAAACACACCATTTTCGTTACGTTTTTTACGTCTTTCACCCCTAGTCCACATCTGGAGTGGGCCCAGCGTAAAGCAGAAGTCCTTCCAACATCCAAGCACAAAACTTGTCATGTCCAACATAGGTCGTCTGAGGGATAGATCTAGGAGGCTCCCACGAAACAACTCGTGCGAATGTTGTAACTCAAGGAAAAATGACTTGCAACATAAGCTATCATACAGAAATAATGACAACAAAAAAATACATCCGAGCACTATTTTAATTTTCTTAATGCACGCGAACTGCATTTTTCAAGATGTCCAATAAAATGCACAACCAAATTCGGATATAGGCTAGAATTTCAGAAAAGATGGTAAAAGAAAATGATATGCAGAAAACTCATGTTGTTAGCTTGTATTATTGTTGTTATGGACCGTATAGTTATAAAGATAACTTGCTTAACATGTCTTAGGAAAATCTCCAAACTAATTTAATGACTTGTACTGCATCTTGAATTCAACGACCTCTCATTTCTTACCCAGACGGAACCCCTCTCCAATATGTGCGCACTCCCTATCTTCAACCCATTACTCATTTTTGCCATGACCCTCTCACTGGAACCTAGATGCACCTCTTCTCTATCAGTTAAGCTCTAACTCTCTCTTTCACCTAAACCTCTATGTTGCCTCTCTTTATTCAGATCAGGCCTCTCTCTCTTTTTATCATTATTAATCTCAATTATTTGTTACTGGTTATTTATTTTATAGTGTAAAGTATTATTTCCAACATTATGCTCCATTTTTGTTACTAGTACAATTGTGAAATTGTGGGGTTGCTTTGGGAGTTTGGGGGCAGAATTAGGGCTACTTGAAATTTCATTATTATGATATTAATTGGAAACTGATAACTTGGGGCACAATAGCCCTTCATTTAGAGATTAATTGTGCATCTTGACTTGGCGCACCACATTCGTTATGTTGATAATGTTCTCTCAACCCAAATACTTGCATTACATAGCAAAAACATATAGATATAGAATCAGATATATTTTTTTTGAATCGATTACATGACCCAGAATATATATATTTCATTGCAGGATCGATTTAAATCATGATATCTTTTATATCGCAAATCTATAAATTCTCCTCAACGACGGCACTGTATTGCACTGATAGCTTGCTAGTTAGGTTTGTTTTCAAATTGATTCCCTAACTGCATCCATCAACAAGCATCATGATGAACATTGTGATCAAGGCACATATGCCCAATCCGAACCACGATTTGCACGGCCGTCAATTTGTGTGGCTTGTTAAACCAGATGTTGAAATCCGAGCAATCAAACAAAGAATTGCTCGTGCGACTAGGCCTGTCTAACGTGGTGATCACGTGGGCAAAGTGCCGTGCCGTGTACCGTGCCACAAAAATAAATGGCAAATTTCAGCATACCGTTAACCGTTTCGTTTATGAAACGGCACATAAATCCGTTCCGTTATTCGTTCCACTTCACAAATTACACACAAAACGGTTTGAAACTAGACTGAAACGGTCGAAACGGCACATATCGGTATTTCGTTTGCCGTTTCGTTATTGAAACGAAATCCATTTCGCTGCCGTTAACCGTTCCGTTTCGCTTATACGGAAAGGCATAACGTTGCATTTAATTCCGTTGGCAGGCCTACGTGCGACCAGGATACCAATGGTTTCATTGATTTTAAGATCAGCAGACCGCACCAAAATTTACTCCACTGGAACCGTTCAATCAAACGGCATTCAGGGGGGGTGTCGAAAATGCAATTATTTTAAACATGGATATGAGTTACTCAGCATACAAATTATTTAGTCTAATTATTATTATTATTATTATTATTATTAGTAGTAGTAGTAGTAGTAGTAGTAGTAGTAGTAGTAGTAGTATTATTATTATTATTATTATTATTATTATTATTATTATTATTATTATTATTATTATTATTATTATTATTATTATTATTATTATTATTATTATTATTATTATTATTGTTATTATTATAAGTAGAAAGAAAGTTAGATTCCCAATAATCTTGAAAAAAATGCTTGGCCACTACCTTGTTTCACTGATTACTATTAGCTGGTTGCGTAATCATGTTTTCTTGATACGCTTGAAGGTTTTTTAGAATTATAAGTATTGTAAAACTAATAATAAATTATAAATTTATTATTAATAATAATTTATATGTTTATTATTATTAATTAATTTATATTATATGTGTTGTATTGTACTTTTTGGGAGTTTTTTCAATTACTGAGATTTGAGAATTAGTGGAGTTGTGTGTCTTCCATAAAACATTATTAAATCATTATTCTGATTCCATTATGCTTGAAAAGAATAATTGATTGGATCACCTATTCAGTGATAAAATAGTCCTGAAATTAAAATAATGAAGGTATGAAATTAGTTAATTTGCAATCGTTGTATATATTTTATGTCTTCTTATATTGATAATGGGGTCGATCATAACGTTTGATCTGTGAAATCATGTATTTTTTTTTTCTCTGTACATATAATTAGAAGTAAGTTGTTTTCCTTCTTCAACCAAAAGGTTAGCGTAATTTCGGTAATTTTCTTTTTAATCATGTTCCATTACATAATTAATTTAGTCTCTTCTTTTTCATATAAAATTTACTAACTTCATTAAGTCTATCATTTAAAATATTATTTCCGGTTCTACAATTCATGTCAAATAAAGTTTAAAAAAGAAAACATAGTGCACCATTCCACATATAACAATCGACCAATTTTAAAAATTACAAAGCACGGAATTTGTTTCGTTAATGGAAAATCCAATGGATTATGGACCAAGATTCATTCAATATTTGATCCCTTCAGTTGCCTTAGTTATTAATTTTAATAATCTATCATTAAGTGACATCCTTTCACTTAAAAATTGGTCCATTTAGAAAATAGATAGATTAAGAAAAATGCCATTAATTTTTCCATCAAAGTTACTAAGAAAAATTGAAGAATATCACATATTCCACCTTATGATATGTCTTCTATTCAAAGTTGTAAGTTCTAACTCATAATTTGTTATTTTTACATAAAGAGTACATGATCTTGGATGTTAATTTATGTTAATTGAGAAATATTATTATGAATTAATATTTTATATTAACATGAAAAATTTTAGTATAATCAGTTACCATTCTTGAAATTTCCCACCGTAGCCACTAGCCAGCCATTCTCTTTATTGGTGCTTTGAACTGAAAATTAAAACTTGAAGCGTGGCTGTAGAAGTGCGAATGGATGTTAATGGTGATAAGTGAAGGACAACTTTCTGGAATGATGCAAAGTAAAATGTTTTATAATCTTTATTGGTGTTTTACCTTCTAGCTAATATTTATGATGAATATAATTTATTCAAAGTAAAATAAAAACAATAGAAACACAATATAAAAATAATAAAAACAAGCCTCTAAAATTATTGTATTATTTGTGAGCCTCTTACTTATTTTCCCTTTTTTTTCAATAATGTCACATATTACGATTAAGCCTTTAGTTAATTTTTCTAGGTATAACATCAGAACTGATTACGTGATAAAATACATAATTTCATTGCAGTGTCAAATTTCTCATAACGTCTTCTTTATTCTAAGTCTATAAATTCTCGTAAATAACATCGTTGTATTACAGGCTTACAGCACACACTGATAGCTAGCTAGTTAGATTTCAAATTAGTTCCCGCAACTGCATCCATTAACGAGTGTCATGGATATTACTATCAAGCCACGAATGCCCGATCCTAATCACGATTTGCACGGTCGTGATTTTGGGATGCATGTTCGTCCTAATACTGAAATTGTAGACATCAAAAGAAGAATCGCTCGTGCAACCAAGCTACCAATCGTTTCACTAATTCTGAGATCAGCAGACATGACCAAGATTTACTGCACTGGAACTGTTCAATCAAACGGCATCCAGGAGGGCGTTGAGAATGCAATTATTTTAAACATAGATGTGCGTGACGCTGAGTCATCAGGAGCACAAATTTAGTTAAGTCTATTTATATTAATAATGGTTATGATAATAGTAAAACAAATGCTAGATTTACAAGAATTTTTAATAAATGTTTGGCCACTTCTGTTTTTTTTTCCCCCACTAGCTGGTTATGTAATCACGTTTCACAAAAATGGGCCGTGAAGTCTTCTAGAATTATATGTTTTGTAAAAGTTATGATAAATAATAAGTTTATTAATGTTAATATATATTGTTGTTTTTGTTGTACTTTTGGCAGTTCTTTTCAATTAGTGAGAGTTAGTCGAGTTGTGTTTCTTTAATAACTCAATATTTTTTTAAAAAAAATTCGAGCATTTATGCTGTGTGATATGATCCGACCACCAAATTTTCAATTTTTTTTTATTTCTCTTTTTGAGAATTGAGAGAGCCTCTGTTTTTTACTTACTTCCTGTTGCTCCAACGACCCCTCTCTTCCTTCTCAGACTATGAGATGCAACGCAACCCTCTATAGCTGATTTGTGCACGACTCTCTCTGTTCAACCCATTGCTGCTCTTTGCAATGACCCTCTAGCTGGAACATAGCTAGATGCACCTCTCTCAGCCTCATACGGCTCTACCGTAATAGTCTACCTCTAAGTCTCATTCACCTAGAACCCTAGACTCTATCTCTATGCTGTAAATATTTAATTAATTAATTAATTAATTAAATGGAGTGATCTGAGTCCTTGATTCTAATTATTGGATTGCACCATTTAGTGATAATAGACTGTTATATATGGCATCTTTCTGTGATGGACAGAAGTGAGTTGTCATTTTCCCTCTCTATTTCCACATAAGGGACTAGTGAGAAAGAGAAAGAGAGACGAAAAAGAGATGAGGTTTGGATCGATTTTTCGGAGTTCACCATCAAGGCACGGGAAGGCCATCGGTTTCAGTAGTGCCCTTTGTTTACATGATCTTAATCAACAATTCCTTGACAGGCAATGGCTGGAGGTAATCCCGATCTTGGTTTTATTTCCGTATTCAAGTTCGATTAATGCTTACAATTGATATCAGAGCGGTCAACAGTATAATATATTTTTGGTGACAAATATAGTAGCTTATAATTGTTAAGTATTTGTTCCTGGTTAACGTTCCTTGGAATATAGTAGCTTATTGAGGATTTCAGAAATATGACAATATTAAAAAAAGTAACATAATTTCTACACGTGAGGAATTGAGTAGAAACTGTGCAAATTGTTTAGTGCATCAAGTAATTTATTTGTATTAATTTGTGCTTCTGAAAAATGTTTGTTATTGTTTTTTTTTTTTTCTATTTTTCAGGATGATTTGGGTGCCATAGATGGAACCCACATACAGGCTATTCCACATCGAGGAGATCGGTTCAAGGAACGATTTCGAAACCGAAAGCAAGTTTATTCGCAAAATGTTATGGCAGTCGTCGACTTCGATGGAAACTTCGTAGCCGTGGTTGCTGGATGGGAGGGATCTGCACACGATAACATGATATTGCGTAGAGCAGTGAATAATGGCTTTACTGTTCCCCAGGGTAGATATTACCTTGTTGATGGAGGTTACATAAACACACCGCAATTCCTCGCCCCATATCGTTGCATAACTTACCATTTAGCACAGTTCCGTGCTCGTGGCCGAGGTGAAAACAGGTACAAATGCCCAGAAGAATTGTTCAATCATCGACATGCACAATTAAGAAATATTGTTGAGAAGACCTTCAGCGTTCTTAAAAGTCGATTCAAAATTTTGCAACAAATGTGTCCTTATAAGTATAATCCAAGTCAAAATTGTTACTGCGTATTGTATTCTTCATAATTTCATTAAATATCACAATAGTCTTCAACACATGACAGATGAGGGTTTGTTCAATGTACTAGATGAGGATGATACTGGGGTTGATGACGATTCTCAAAATGGGGATGTGGGGGGCAGTGATACGCAAAATGGAGTTAATTTGCGAGATTGTATTAGGGATGTCATGTGGCAAATGCTTTGATTTGAGTGTTGGTATATATACCAAGCATATATGCTGCCAGTATTTGATAATGTCTTTTTATTCATTTTTTGAATCATGCTACTTTTAGAATTAATTGGTTCAATTTGTATTGTTTGAAGATGTAGAGCTATCGTGCACTATTTGTTTGTTTCTTGTCTCTTTTACTTTTTTAATAAGACCTGAAATACCCTTTGTTTTACGATTTCTTTCTGTGTTGTTTATACTATGTGTGGCCTTCAACTATCCAGTACAAATTAACTAAAACCAGAGTGTTTGTAAGATACACAGAAGGCCTAAATTAGTTGTTTATGGGATCTGCAAATTTTAGTTTACCAGTACTCTTTTCTCTACTTCAGAAAAGGTGCTTTAATTTGTAGTCTCCTACATTTTACTAAATTACTTAACCCATTGGTAATCTGATTTGTATAATGTATTTTTGTGATGAGTTTAAGCATCGGAACTATTTTGGTTCACTTGATATTTGAATAGTGATACGTTGAGCAATATTTGAGGCCTTCATTAATCTCATATTAACTGCTTAAAAATTTTGTTTTAATTTCTGATGTCGAGGACTTACAGTTTTTTTAAAAATTTATTGATTTGTACTGTTTGAAATGTAATAAAATTAATTGCTTTTGTTTTGTTAATTGGTTCTTTTATTGGATTTTCATATATGAAATTCTCATTATTTTTCTTTCAGTGATATGTACACTGTTTAAGCAAATTCATTAGTTACCGTATTTGGTCAAAAGTCCAAAGTTGCAATCAAATATTTGTATATATATGCTAGGAGTCATCATAAGTTCGTGGTTCCGTCAAAAATTTAAAATTAACGGTGAACAAAACATTCGAACCTGAAATCCCATATAAAAGTTAACGGTCAAAGAAAAAAGCTCATTACTTATTCCTTTCATCATCCAAACAAATTGTCTTAATCTGAGAGTAAGCTTATTCTTAACAATTTAGGATTTTAATCCTGAATAACTAATTCTATCCTTAATCTCATACGATACAAACAGAGCCAATATCGTTGAGAAATGAGAAATTAATCTATACGTGGCCTTCTTCGGCAAGGTAGAAGGTAGATCTCACCCCTCTTTCAAGAGTAGTAATGAAACGTCTACTAAAATCAATCTTGAAGTTTTGGTTGATTTTTCAATTTTTCGCCTCATAAGAATCTTCTGCTGCTCCAGTCATTTGCTCTTTCATGTGTCTAATTAAGGTCACGGTTCAATCAGGATGAACTGTACATAGCTAGCATGTCTTCTTGTTTAAAACTTTTAATATAATTGAAATACAACGTTCCCAATTATTGTAAGATCTGTATAAAATTATAAATACGACCTGAAAAGAAAGGACACCTTCATGGAACAATTTTTTTTTTTTTTTGACTTATAATAACATAATTTTTCGACTGTATATTCCATCATTTTGTATCTATTATTTTGAAGAATTTCAGATATTATAGCTGCATCTCTTGTACCAATATAATAGTGAAATCTAACCAAAATACAAAAATAATTCTTACGCTTCTTTGAGAATCAAAATAGATTATAGAACAAAAATGCCATACATCCCGGCCATCTATGAGAATATAGTCACTACATATATACATGAAACATTCAATCAGATAAACAAGAGGAAAAGTCAAAATTAGATAAATCATTATGAAGATGCTATCGCATGATTAACAAGTTTAAAAACTAATTTCTATGAACATCCCGCAACACAGTTCAACTTCCCCTTTGGACTTCTGGCAAGCTACCAGAGATTCCCTCTCACAGTCTCACATGCAGTGAGAGGTTTGTGGTGTACTATAAGGGGTGCAGAATGCTGGTGGATTTGGAAACGCAACTAATGCATTTAATTTGTCTTTCATGACATTGACTGCCAAACGCGCTCCAAGCTTTCATTGATTTGGGGGATCAGCATTTTTTCGAAATTTTTGTTCTCTTTTCTGAGTTGGTAGTAACTTCCTTTCCTTTATATCTTCTTTTTTTAATTTATTTTGCTTCTGGTAGTCGCCAGCTGGCCTCTGAAAAAAAAATGTTGGCACCTAAAAATGACCCAACAAAATTATCGCATTGATAACCCCTACAATATCTCGACAAATTGTGGTGCATCATCTCTCACCCCTGCAAGAGACTGGTACATGTACAACTTCTCCACCGGTTCATCATCATCCAAGAAATGACCAGAGCCATCTTCAATCACCTCCACAACCATATTCGGCAATCTCCTTGCCACTTCTCGACAGCCCCTCAAGGTAATATGCACGCAAGGCAAGTATCTCTGGATGATTCAACATATCAATGGGTCAAAGAATAATTAAATCCCGGTATTAGTATGTATACCAATTAATTAGTCAACCTTATCATATGATTGTTGAGTTCACTAAACTTGTTCGCTAACAAGCTCGGGAAGGAGGGGACATGGGAGGGAGGGAGGGAGAGATACGAGACAACAAGGGTATTACGGTCATAAATTAAAAAAAAATAATTTTTCAATTTAAAATATTGTTTAAAGTAATAAAGGACTTATATTATATTCCAAAGTGACATGATTAGAGGGAGTTATATTCAATATTAAGATTAGAGGGGTCATATCCAATTGAGGAAGATTTGAAGGGGTCATATCCAATATTAAAGCATACTTACTGATGCCAAAAAAAAACTTCAAAGTTCAACTATCACCAGAGGTGATCCCAAAAGTCAAAAAATAAAAAGGTTTAGAGGCATGCATTACACACAAATCCCCACCTACTACAAAAACTAGAATACCCGTCTCCTTTTCTGAGTTGGTTGCAACGTCCTTTCCTCGTCTCCTTCTTTAATTAATTTATTTTGCTGCTGGTAATCTGCTGCTAGCCCTCGAAAAATAGTTGGTACCCAAAAATGACCCAACCAAATTATCGCATTGATAACCCCTACAATATCTCGACAAATTGTGGTGCATCATCTCTTACCCCTGCAAGAGATCGGTATATGAACAACTTCTCTACTGGTTCATCATCATCCAAGAAATGACAACAGCCATCTTCAATCACCTCCACAACCATATTCGGCAATCTCCTTGCCACTTCCCGACAGCCCCTCAAGATAATCCTACAAGAATCAAGCCAAATGAACCTTATATTATAGAAGTGGCCAATACATGCTAAAATACCCGCGTCACTAAAATGGCTGTTCCTAATCTCCAACTTCTGTAAATTGTGACATCCTTCTAAAACATACTTCAGCACCAAATCAGAGTTCCCGCCAAATGCAATTGAGAGAGTTCGGATAGTCTTCCCGTACTTGCCAAAAAGCTCAAAAGCTTGATCAGTTAAGAGGCCTGAAACTGCAAGGCAGCGTAGTTTCTTGCAATTCATGACAATTGCAGCAAAACCCTCATCCATGGGGTCACCAGTGGAGTGGTCGGGCCTATGGCAATCCATTATACAGAGGCGAAAGACAGTCAAATCAGGGCAGTTAACTGACATGGCTTTCATTGCAGCATTCGTCATAAGCTGGCAAAAGTATACGATCGACCTGAGCTTGCGGCATCCCTCGGAGATACATATTAGCCCATGGTCAGATACAAGTACCTCAGCTTCCACTGTGGAGTCTAGTGGGAAGATCCTTATTTCTTGAAGGCCTTTGCATGTTGCGGCAATTGCTTTCAGGCCCTCGTCTCCAATTGTGTCAAGGGACTATGAAAGATGTTGAAGGAAAGTCCATATTAAAAGTGCTAGTTCACTATTATAAGCAAATCAGTTAAAAGGGTTCATTGTATCACAAATGATCATCTAAACCAAACTTAATCCCTGACCAGGTATAATTTCAGTGCGTATTTTGGTGCTAAACTAATTCAACTTCACAGGCCAACCATGACTAAGATGAGCCTGAACCATTGTGTGACTAGTGAAATAGAAAATTTCATACAAAAAATTATGCAGCTGCATTAAATATGGGCTGTATTTGCACTTAACTAGTTCCATAGTATTAAATAATGAGTTGCAGCCATTTTGAACCTCTTTAATGATGAATTTTAACTGAGCAGTATCTAGACATTTTGCAACATTTGATTCTCTAATACAAAAGACAAATGAAGCCACACTGCAGTTTAAAACTTCAAAATTCCCACAAGTTAATAAGAATAACATTTACCCAAAATATCTGGAGATTAAGACAATGACGAATAACAGGCTTTAGGTGTTCTGCCGAAATCACAGTACAACTCAAGTTAAGTGTTGTAAGCTGAACACAAATAGGTAAAATTGCCGGTAAGAGCTCAGGTTTTATATCTCTTAACCCAGAAAGGTAGATAAGTTCTTTCAAGGACACAAATACGGCCTCCACATCCTTGACCTCCATCTCTTCATTCTCATTCCAGTGAGGGAATAACACTCCTGTACCCAGATGGGTTAGCTGAGGAGCCAACAACAGAAGACGACACAACTGACCAATTGAAATGTGAGGATTGACCCGGAGTCGGCGGAGGTTGGGTGACCTGGCAATCAGTGATTCCAGTGAGTTGATGTTGACGCCATAAGGGACACATTCGAAAGAGAGAGATTCAAGGCAATTGTGGGTTTCGGGAAATTTTGATATCCAGTCAACAAGGGGCCCGTGGCCCCAGTAGTAAATGTGACAATCGTCTATGTGACATTTTATAAGGTCCAGCACACGTAACTGCCTGAAAAGAGAAAAGAGTTTATGTTATGAATCAGTAGTGGATAAAACAAGAAACCAATATATACTTGAATGCTAACATAAATTAGTGGATCTTCCAATACTAAAAAAATAGAAGATATATATATAATATCGAGTACTTGCAATTCTCCACAAAGGAACCAAGCCCTGGTGTGCCAAACCCGTCGCAATTAATTAATGTCAAGTCACGAAAGCTCGGCAAATGCCGCCCAATAAGCTCAAGATCTGAATTTGAAACCGTAGCCCGCTTCAACACTAGCTTCTTCACCGTCGCGGCGCATAAACCCCCCACAATCGCCGTGGCCCAAGCCGTGAACCCGGGTCCCCAACCCGGGATCACCGACCATAAAGCTGCGGACCGCGGCAGACCCTTGAGAGTAAGAGACTGGATGTAGGGGAAGCGGGTCACGGCGCGAGTCGGATTGACGGAGTAGAGATTTCCTACCGTCAAGTGCTGGCGGGTCAGAGATTCAGTACGGTTCCACCAACGGCACACGAGGGAGCACGCGTTGCGGTCGCGAGGCGAGGTGATGTACTGGAGAACTGTCTCGAGCACGGTTTCAAGAACTTGGTTGGCGAATTGGGCTGAGGCGGCGGAGGGACCGGGTACGTCTGACATGACTTGGACTACTCGTAGTATCTCACAAATCGACAATTCATCCCCAGGACTCGTCAGGCAGCACTTTGTCCATCTCCGGCCGTGTTCTTATCAGTTTTTGGTGAAGGAGTAGAGATAAAGACTAAAGAGGGGTGGCTCAAATAGGTAGAGGCCGTGAGGTAATGTTGCTGAGGTGGTGAGTAACGAGAGACGAGAGGAGCGGTGATGTGACAAGACTATAAGAGGTGGGTGGGTCCGATTTATAGGTGCGAATGCAGGAGAGGGTAACGAGGGTTGAGGGCCGAGTGGTGTTCTTAG
This sequence comes from Rhynchospora tenuis, assembly GCA_027725995.1. Lineage (NCBI taxonomy): Eukaryota > Viridiplantae > Streptophyta > Magnoliopsida > Poales > Cyperaceae > Rhynchospora > Rhynchospora tenuis. The sequence continues at coordinate 206,018,920 of CM050888.1, read as the reverse complement.
ACAGTTCTTTACACTTTACTAAGAACATTGATTTCTTGCTGGACAGATCTGAGGACAGAGACTCAGAGAACACAATTTTGTGCTTTGTTATATGGAGAGAAAGGTGCTTCATTGACTTGTGGCAGTTCTCTCTGATTGGAATTTTTTTATGGTGCTTCATTGAACCTTTGTTACTTTTTTCATTTTTAGTTATCACTTTTGTGTATTTTCATTTATCCTCTGGATAAAATTTGTACAAACTTTATCCTCAGTATAAAAAAAAGATGAGGGCTAGACCTCCATTTTTTTCAAAAAAAAAAAAAAAAACAATTTTGCTTTAGATGGCTTAGATGTGTTCCATCGATTTTACTTAGTTCCAAAAAAAGAAAATAATAATGCTTTCAATTAGTAACCTCAAAAATTAGACAAAAAAAAAAACGAAGGTTAAAATCACACAAATAATATAAGTTAAAAAATAAAATTTTACCTTATTTCACTCTGCACTTTCCTCTTCTCTGAGTTCTCTTCATCGAAAAGGGATTCGAGCCTCACAAGCCACAGAGGTCATAGATCGGCGCAAGGAGATACTAAGAGATCAAATTGGAATCTTGTTTTAATGTAATAGAAGTACAAAGTTACATAAGTATTTTAAGATCTGTATAAATACGGTTTGAAAAGAAAGGACTCCTTTATGTAACAACTTCTTTCTTGACAAAAAAGAACACACTTGGAAACATTTGCTTGGACCAAAGCGTATCATTTTTCCCATTTGAACGTGTAGAAAAGATTACAGCGGAAAAAAATATTCGCTTACATTAACTATCAAATTAAATGCACAAATAGAAATAATCTCAAACTCAGCGATTTTCTTGGGGATGCATGGCTTATGCAGTTTTATCGCTTTAAATATTTAATAATGCGCAAAAGATCCTCTTGTGCAGAGCTTTCGCTGTCCACAGTCCACGTACGGTGCTTAACTAGATTCAATTCATAGCGTCCAAAAAGAAATTTTTACCGCTGGATTCAATTTAATGCGCAGGTGGTATGTTGTGGCTATTTCGAGCCGGGGGTGGGAATAATGCAATATTCGTTTGTATTTTTTTTTTTTTTTTACCGGTTCACTACAGGCCGAAGTACGGGTAGGGTATTAAGAACAGGACTATATCCTCTGCCCATCTCAATGGTATTAAGAACATGGTCTTTCACTGTCGATTGAACTATCGAAAAAGAAGAACGAATTCACTTATGTTTCCCCCTATTGCCAGTCGATAAACTCATCTTCCATTGCCTAATTAAATTCTTATCTATATGACCTTTTTTTTTGGAACACACATATTATTATCTAAATTATGTCCCCAAGTATTTGTTCATAAATTGCCAAATTAAATCTCATTGTTATTCCATCATTTGTCAAATCATTTAGACTAGCAAAATTATTTTTCTTTAAAGTAGTTTGTAAAATATCGTTGATCAACTGATACCTAATCTTTGCATATCTAAAAAAACTCGTACTTGATCTTTTTCTTGTAAATTTAAATATACACAGGAATTAATATGACAGTAAATAAAACATGACGTATCATTCATGCAATTATACAATGCATGAGAGTTTAATGAATTCTTCACCCAGTTAAATCAAACATTATGTACCGCACTACACGGATAGTTGCAGCTCAGTCGCGAGATCGAGCATGTATGTATTCAGCAAGCGCAAAAAGTTATAGAAATTAATTTGGTCTGCTAAGTAAAATACTCATCAAAAGCACATTGCATTCTCACAATTTTACTTTTTTACGGTAATTTAAACAATTAACTTTAACGAAATTCTCTAGCTCAGGGCCTGCAAATCCATTAACAGTTGCCGCAGTTTCTTTGTCCGATCGATAATAATTCGTACATTTTTTTTCTTCTTAACAATACAAAATATATTTAAAGACAGCATATAATATATATATAGAGAGAGAGATTAAACCCTGACGAAATTAGCATGCCTAACTCCAATATGAATGCAAAGGTCTAGGTACAAAATATTTAAATATTAGGGTAACAAATCAAGTCTGTTGGATAGGAATTTTCTGTGATATTATTATTGGATGAAAAATATTTAATCATGATCTATTAGTATTTATGTGTCTAAGTTAATTTTTAATTTACAAATAAGTATTTTTTTTATCAGTATGTATCGCTAGTATGGCTTTAGCGATAATTAAATATACATTCAACTTCATACTAATAATAATAATAGTAAGTTAGTTACATTCAGAAAAATGGAGCTTCTCTATAGATATTTGGTGTTAGACGGCTATTTGAGTTCTAACTTTATATATATCATGATGGTGTATATATGGATTTATAAGAATGCCATATATTATGAAGTCTCCTTATATATATAATATATATACATTCTTTTAAATGTACTGAGAAAGAGTATCTAACAAAGTCCCAATTTCATCCAAAAGTCACATGCTAAATTCAAGACTAATTAAGTAACCTACGTTCATGGAAAATAAAAAGGGTTAACCCAATAAGCACAAATTTTGATATTAGTACAGGTAAATTTCAACTAAAACTTGTTAGAAAAACTGATTAATAATTAAGAAATATTACATCAAACATCTGATTCATATACACAATTTTCTTAAGTTAAGATTCTTTAAATTTCAATAAATTATGCGCAGACGAGAAGTGGTAAGTGGTAACTAATCATGCGGGCAAGAATATATTGCATAGCATGTAACAAATATAAGAATAAATTACAATTGGTATGCCGACAATAAGTTCTTGCACAGAAAATCCTCTAATTACCACCAAGACATTGTGTAGACCACATCTGGAGTGGGCCCAGCGTAAAGGAGAAGTCCTTCCAACATCCAAGCACATAAATTGCCATGTCCAATTGCAATTCGCAAAATAGCCGTCTAACACTTTGCGAATTGCAATTGCACATGTCCAATTGCAATTCGCAAAATCCTATAATTAAGCAGAAGTCCTTCTAATTTGAATCCCAACATTTTACTCAGTTGAAAGAAACGCTTGAAGTCTTTTTTTTATTTTATTTTTTTGCTTTTACAGACAATTAAAGAACTATGATTGTTATTAAGCAGGACGAATGGGACTGCTATGCGAATTTATTTTTCTAACAACACATAAATTAATTATTCATTTTGAAATTTACTTTTAATTAATAGTTTTTTGGTCAAGAAAATTTGCATGACGTTTATTGAACATTTTTTTTGTGCCATTAAAATTGCTTAAGTATTCAAATTGAAAAGAATGTAATTAGGTAGCTTTGCTATTTCAAATCACAGATAATTAATAACATTTTCAAAGCTGGACTTTTTTATTGGTGGGATGAAAATTATTTACCGTAAAATATAAAAATCGGAATTGTTTGGAAACCAACAAATTAATCTATTCGAGTTCTACTCGTTTGCTTTGCTTGTTGCGCCTCAACAACATCGTTCAAAAAGCATTAAGCATTTGCGCCATTCATCATGTATGCTACCCACTCATTTGGTTTGGTATGAAGAGACATGTAAAGATGTCCCTTTTTTGAGAGGATGGTGCTGTACCGATGACACTTTCATTTGGAAAAAAAAGAATATTGATGATCACCAATTCACCATGGACCAGGGGCGGATTTAAAGTCATTAATTAGGATGCAATATAATCTTTTTTTTTTTTACTTGTGTACATATATATTTGCATAGTTTTTTTTAAATTAAATAGGTATTTAATATTACAATATATTATATTTTACCTCATAAAAATATGAAAAATATTATATTAATTATCGATCATGATGTTACGATTTATATTATAATAGAAATAATTGTATTTGTATGTGTTAATCGGTTGATGTAATATATACGTAACTCATAAAAAAATTTCTGGGCCCGCCATGCTTGGATTGACCCAGTATTACTGTATAAAAATTCACGACAAAAAATATCGTTAGTGGTACTCGTACAATGCAGATTTGAGTATGTATAAACAGAAAAAAAAAATCAGACAATTTGATTATTATTTCTCTCAATTTGATATATTTGTTAAAACACATTAATATCAATTAGAATCGTTGAGAAAGAAATTTTCAATTTTTTTAATTTGCTTGATTGATTTTGGATTAAGCATCACTTTTATCCTCAAACTAAATTCAATCGCTGGAAAATTTTTGGATCGTCCATTATATTGTTAAAAAAAACAATCGGACTGATTGATTTCAAATTAAGAAGCAAAAATTAGATCGACTTCTGTAAATCACCGACTCGGCGGCGCCACCGTAAAAGTTTACTCCTGTTATACTACGGTAAGTTCATTTCCGTTAGTTTTATATATTAATTATTTTTTACTATATTTCTTTTCTACCAAATAAAATTGAGCTCGATTTAACTTCTTAAAATCTCTACTTTTTTTCATCCTTCAGAATTATCATTTTCCATTTCCGTAGAGTTAGAAATGGCATTTGACGCGATACGATACTTAATGTTACGATACGCGATACATTTTACGATTCAACTTCTATAGGTGAGACCATCAATTGAAAATAAAAAGTATTATATCTAATGCATACTTCTAATTTTAAAATCGCTTTTTAATCAATTGCTCAGTATTGTCTCTTTCCCGTCTTTTTCTTTTCCCACCTAGGTAGTCACTGCCTAGCTTGTCAAAAAAATAAAGAAAAGGTCTTGGGAGAAAACTCCAAACTAATTTACTGTATCTTGGATCCATCTACCCGTCATTTCCTACTCATCAGATGGTATCCCCTCTCTCTAATTTATACACAACCCTCTCTCTCCGATTTGTTGATTCTCTTTCCCATAACTCTTTTTCTGAACCTCAATGCAATTCGTGTAGATTCTATCCCTGTGCTGCCTTTCTTTATTCAGGTCAGAACTCTCTCTTTTTATCATTGTTCCTGCAAAATCTTGTTCTCAACTATTTGCAACTGGTTATAGTGCAAGATTTCATTTCCAAGTTCCAACGTAATACTCCTATTTCTGTTACTGGTACGTACAATTGTGAAGTTGGGGGTTTTCTTTGGGCCAGAATTGGGTTACTTGAATTTTCATCGTTACAATACTAATTGGAAACATTAGCTAGGGGCAAAGAGGTTTTGTGCATCTTTACCTGGCGCATCAGATTGGCTATGGTTAATTATTCAAACAATATTTTGAGATTCTGCTAGCATGAAAAGGCCGGGGCTTGACCCCTGTTTTTTGTTCAAAAAAAAAAAAAAAAAAAAAAAAAAAAAAAAAAAAATTTCTACTAGCTATGTTGCCCCTCTTTATTCACTGATAGCTTGCTAGTTAGGTTTCATTACTCTCAATTATTTGTACTGTATTGCATTGATAGCTTGCTAGTTAGGTTTTAAATTGGTTCCCTCAATTGCGTCCATCAGCAAGCATCATGAACGTTGTGATCAAGGCACAGATGCCCGATCCGAATCACGAGATGCATGGCCGTGATTATGTGCTTCTTGTTTATCCTTATACTGAAATCGTAGAGATCAAACGAAGAATTGCTTGTGCGAGAAGGATACCAATGGTTTCATTAATTTTAAGATCAGCAGACCGCACCAAAATTTACTCCACTGGAACTGTTCAATCAAACGACATTCAGGAGGGTGCCGAAAATGCAATTATATTAAACATGGATGTGAGTGACGCAGCATAAAAATAGTTTAGTATAATTATATTAATAATAATAATAATTGTTATTATAAGTAGAAAGAATGTTAGATTCCCAATAATCTGTAAAAGAAATGCTTGGCCACTACCTTGTTTCAGTGATTACTATTAGCTGGTTGTGTAATCAACTAATCATGTTTCCTTGATACGCTGAAGGTTTTTTTTGAATTATAACTATTGTCAAAGTAATAATAAATTATAAATTTATTATTAGTACTAATTTATGTGTTAATTATTATTAATAATTAATATTATTTGTGTTTTATTGCACTTTTGGAAGTTTTTTCAATTATTGAGATTTGAGAATTAGAGTTGTGTTTCTTCCATAAAACATTAAATTTTTTTTTTAATAAATCCTGATTCTGATTCCATTATGCTTGAAAAAATAATTCATTAGATCACTTGTGCAGTGATAAAATAGTCCTGAAATTAAAATAATGAAGGTATCAAATTAGTTAATTTACAATCGTTGTATATATTTTATGTCTTCTTATATTGATAATGGGGTTGATCATAACGTTTGATCTGTAAAATCATGTATATTTTTTTTTCGCTGTACATGTAATTGGAACTAAGTTGTGTTCCTTCTTCAACCAAAAGGTTAGCGTAATTAAGGTAATTTTGTTTAATCCTGTTCCATTACATAATTAAGTCTTTTCTTTTTCATATAATTTACTAACTTCATTAACTCTATCACTTAAAATATTCTTTCCCCGTTTACAAATAAAGTTAAAATGGAAAACATAGTGCACCATCCCTCACATAACAATCGACCAATTTTAAAAATTATGAAGCAGTGAATAAATTGATCTTTGACCTTTCATTCAGGGGCGGATCCAGCACTGGGGCGGGTGGGGCTAGAGCCCCACCTACCGCCGTCGAGCCCATGGAGCCCCACCTTAGCCCCAGCTAATTTTTTCTATCATTGGAGTACTCAAATATCCATTGTATGAGATGGATTTATGATAAATTTATGTTGGTCCAATGTTTTTATAAATTCAGTCCCACCTAAATATTTTTTCTAGATCCGCCACTGCTTTCATTCATACTTTGATTACCAGTTTTCCTTTTGAGAAAATTGGATTTATGCCACTATAAAACACTTGAATTCTAAATATGCCATTACAAATGCCTAATTGAAAATATTCCACTCCAAAACTGCAGAAATTTGATATATGCCACTATTTTGAGATAAAAACATATTGAATTTCAATTATGCCCTTACAGTCTTTATTAAAAATTTTAAAATGTCCAAAATAACCCTCCCTAACCCATCACTCACGAGTCACGACCCAGCGACCCCTCCTCCCCATCTCTCGTTCAGAAACCTTCTTTCCTAAACCTCCTTCTTTTTGCAATCCCATCTCTCATCTCTCCTCTATTTCTCAAATCCGACCTCCGCCTCGGCCGCTGACCCGCGCCACACGTCGTCCATCTCTCTCTCTCTCTAGTGTCACTCGGATACGGATAAACCTGACATCTTTGAGCCACTTCCTGACGAGCTCGGCAGCACCTGCGCACAACCTCGAGCAATGCAGCCACACGATGTGCGCCTTGCTCACTACACTCTGTGTCGCCTCCGCCTCTACGTGTTCTACCATGCCATCACATGTCGTCCGCCTCTACTGCCTTATTGTCTTTCGACTACTCATGACCCTATCAGAGGAAAAGGAACTAGCTTTTGTTGTAATTGCTCACATATCTGATCCCTTCTCTCGATCACAAAAGGGTAGTTCGGTCAATTTAATCGATAGGTGGCATGAAAAAAATTTATATTGTTTTACAATGGCATAAAACTAATTAGTTATTTTGCAATGGCGTATCCCGAATTTTATGATTTTCGGATGGCATAAATTAAAATCCCCCTTTGCTTTTTGACTTATTAATTTCTTATATTTAAAATTTTCAAGCAACTGATAAGATAAACCAGTTATATAATTGTCGTTTTTATACACACCGTTTTTTCTCCGTTATATCACCGATATAACACCGATTGCTAAAACAACTATGCACCTTTATACCACAAAAATCACATTTTAAAACCTTTATGGACCAGATTCATTCAATATTTGATCCCTTCAATTGTCTTAATTAGTTATTAATTCTAATAATATATCATTAAGTGGCACCCTTTCCCTAAAAATTCTTCCATTAAGAAAATAGATAGATTAAGAAAAATTCCATTAAAAAAATGCCATTAATTTTGCCATCAAAGTTACTAAAGAAAATTGAAGAAGATTGCATATTCCCCCTTATGATATGTCTTCTCTTTAAAGTTGTAAGTTCTAACTCATAATGTGATATTTTTATATAAAATACATGATCTGGATGTTAATTTATGTTAATTGAAAAATATTATTATTAATTAATATTTCATATTAAAATGAAAATTTTAGTATAATCAGTTACCATTATTGAAATTTCCCACAGTAGCCACTAGCCAATCAATCTCTTTATTGGTGCTTTGAACTGAAAAAACTGGAAGCGTGAGTTGTGAAGTGCGGATGGATGTTAAATGGTGATAAGTGAAGGACAACTTTCGGGAAATTCGAAAACGGGGATGATAAGCATCATCCACCGATTTATCATCCACGCCATCCAACAATCTAAAAATAAAAATTAGCGCTCTCTCTCTGCTCGCGCGTTCTCTCTCAACACTCTTTCGTTCCCTCCCCTTCTCTCTTCTAATGATTTATGTGTCCCTCCTCCTCCCTTCTCTCCCTTTCTCTTCATCCCTTGTCTCTATCTCCCCTGTCTCCATACCCTTACATCCGTCTCCTTTACCTCTATCATACATTTTCATCTCTCGCCTCTACCACTCTCAAAGTCTCACCTAATTTCTACCTTTTCTTTTTTTTTTTCTTTCGCCTCTGCTTCTGTTTATATCTTCACCTCTCGCCTTTGCTATACATTTATGGGATAAAAAGTGAAGATATACACAAATAAAGTGAACATATACAAGAAACAAAATGAACATATAGATCAATAATCTAAACAAGAAACAAATTGAACAGTTACAAAAACAAAGTCATCAGATATGATAAATTAAGTGAACACATAAAGATAAGCTCGTCAACATATTAGATGAACATATACATCTAGCATATATATAATACTCTCTTGTTACAACTAACTGAACTGTTACTTCTATTACATACTCTGTTGTTACAACTAACTGAACAATTAATTCTATTAAATACTCGCTTGATATCACTAACTGGTATATTTATATAATCCTTTGTTACAACAAACTGGACAGTTATGTATATTAAAAAATCTCTTAGTAATTCTATTAAATACTCGCTTGATATCACTAACTGGTACATTTATATAATCCTCTGTTACAACAAACTGAACAGTTATGTATATTAAAAAATCTCTTAGTATTAATAAGTATCACGAGAATATAGAATTTTACACAAAAGAGTAACGAAAGAGAATGAGAAAAGAAACATGAAGGAGAAAGATGTAGAGAAAAGGAACGAGTAAGGAGTTCACGGAAGGGAGGAAGAAGGAAAACAACACGAAGTGAGAGGGAGAAAGAAAAATAGAACACACTGAAGAGTGGAGGAGAGAGGAGGGAGGAGGCGTTAAAGAAAGGAAGAAGCGACACGTGCTGAAGGGAGGGAGGAGAGAACGCGCGGAAGGAAAGGAAGACTTAGAAAGAGGAGCGTTCCTCTGGGAGAGAGCGGATCGTGAAATAAAAGAGGGGAGAGGGAGGGAGAGGCGCGGAAGGGAGGGAGAAAACTTTTTGGATGACGCGGATGGCTTTCTGCTGGATTGCGGAAAGCAATTACCATTCGAAAAGATGTTTCTAGTTATAATTATTTTCCGTTTCATTTTAATAACACGGACCAGGGATATCCTTTAATCCTAGCAATTATTGATGTATCAGTATCAATCATGTTTGGCTAGACGCTGGCATTCAGTCCATTATACTTTTGTAAATGTTATGTAAAATTGATTATTAACTGGATAAATTTGATTTTGAAGGAAAAATTCAGTTTTAATTCAAACATATCATAGCCTTTCTTTATTTTAAAAATAAAACAGTTATTTTATTCATGAGTCATTTGGTCATTAAATTACATCAGGACTCAGGAGTCAGGAGTACTGACAACAAATTAATAAACATACCAATGTTGCTTAGCGAAAACAAACAAACATAGGGACTTGCGTGCAAAATGTTCCAATGGCACATGATATCGCTCTCTGTTATAGGATATCGCTCTCTGTTTCTATAAAAGCCCACCAGTTTCTTTTTTTTTTTTTTAAATGAACGCCACTTGGATATCATTAAAAGCAGTCCACAGTCCACACTCCACAGACCACAGTTACTTAAATTAAACAAAAGAAAGGAAAAAGGGGACCCCCATCTACCCATAATTACATCGCCCTTCTAAAAAAACTTGCATTGAATTTGAATATCCACCTCCACCTACCATTCCCCTTTCCCTTCATTACTATTTACTACCCAAGTTCAACAGAACCGAAGCAAACTAAAACAAAGCAAAGGAAGAAAAAGAAAAACAACAAAACACTGAGACCTGATAAAAACGAAAAATAAAAAATAAAAGCACCCATTCTAATCCAGAACCGTGTTGCAACCCCCGAAACATCAATCCACCAACCCAAGCCTCCTCCTTAAACACCAAAATTGTTATAATAAAGGAAGGAAAAGGAGAGTAATTAGTAAAAACGTCGCCAGAAGGGTTGCTGTGCCGTCTATTTCTTCTCCACTTCTTCTGGGGTGTGTCGCAAGGATGTGAGCTGGGTTGACATGGTCTCTCGGCACATGTGAGATTGTAATTCTTCCGTGGTGCGTGCCAATTAGATCACTCAACATTTGTAGCGCTGGTTGCATCCTTGGGTCAGGTATGTCACCTAGTTCCTTTTGTTTCAGATACCTCACCAGTTGGATAGAATCACAGTAAATCCTCCATTTTGTATCGGATCCCTGAGGACTTTCTATTGCAAAGTGAATTGCTAAGTGTAGCTTCTAGCACTCTTTACCGCATATCATTCTTTTATCTCGCTATTTAAAGAATAAAAAGAAATAAGAAAGGGTGAGAATTAGGATGTATAACGCGTCAAGTGTAGAGGAAATGGAATACTTAAATCATGCGCCGGCATACGCGCCATGAAAAGGCTGCATCTATGCCTGGTAATACACATTCATTTTCATTTTCCGCAGTTTTTTGTTACAAAATTTATTGTGCATACTTAGGGTCCGCTCCAGAAGGGAGTACTCGGAGCGAAGGGAAGGGAGAGAGAGCACGATTATCCTGCTCCAGAGGAAGAAATCGACGGGAATGAAAGGTACTAGAGAGACAGTGAGAGGGAGAGATCGGTTACTCTCCGATTTGGGGTGTACCAAGTCCCTTTACTCCTCTCCCGAGTCCCTTCGTCTGGAGCGGACCCTTAAACCATGTGTCCATGTCCATCTATTCATAAACCTGTCAAATAATAAAATTTGAGTTTTATTTTGTTTGAAAATTAGTTTGCCTTCTAATTTTTATGATGAATAGAATTTGTGCAAAGTAAATAAAAACAACAGAAACAAAATATAAAAATAATGAAAACAAGCTTCTAAAATTATTTTATTACTTTTAAGGGCCTCTTACTTATTTCCCTAATTTTTTTTCAATAATGTCATATATTACGATTAAGCCTTTAGTTAATTTTTCTAGGTATAACATCATAACTAATTACGTGATAAAATACATAAATTCCAATGCTGTGTCAAATTTCTCATAACGTCTTCTATATATAGAATACCATCGTTGTGTTACAGGATTACATTACACACTGATAGCCAGGTAGTTAGGTTATAAATTAGTTCCTGCAAGGCTGCAACTGCATCCATTAACAAGTGTCATGGATATCTTCTATCTATAATCTTCTATCTTCTATAAATAGTACAATGTAAGGTAGATTTTCTACAGTAACATGGTCAACATGACGTCATTTTCTTTTTTACTGTGGTTAATGTTTGGCAAGATATGGTTGAACTAACATGCATTGCAATCGTACATGTGGTCCGGGGGAGGAGCATTGCTCTGTGATAAATTCATGGCACGTGTAATTAGCTTGCACCTTTTTCAAAGAAAAAACTTTGGGCATATACAATCAACACAAAATTATTTTAAACTCATCTAAACGCCAGAAACGATACAGTTAAATTGTTACCGTATTTTCAAGCAAACAAAGATGCTTTTGTCAGTATCCTAATTAAAGAAAATCTTGGTAACTGTCGTTAAGAAAATTTTGTTCAAATTTCTTCACATGTCTATTTTAATTTTTTTACACAAAATGATAATAAAAATCAATTTTTTAACATAAGTCACTGTGCACAAAAAAAAAATGAAATATGTATGTATCGCACAAAATTCTACCAGGCGAAAAAGAATTCTCCAATTAAAAAACACTGTTGAATAAACAATTAAATGTTGAGAATTGCTAGAGTCCAATATATTGGACGGATGAGGTCCGTTCAATACGATCGTTTTCAAACAGAAATAGTTGTGGACATAAATATGTTCATGAGTTATTAACAATAACTCAATAAGCAATAACACTAATGTAAATTATAACATGATTAAACCTTTTTTACATAGAAAATAATTTTAGAATATATTCGTTCAAAACACCAAAAAAATACTACATAATTTTAAAAAAAAATTGAAAAGATGGCAACATAAATAAATGAATTCAAACTCATATTTATCATAATTTTTAAAATGGATCATTTCATTATGTTCTATATTTTGAGAGCATTACTAAAATATATTAAAACTCATAAAAAATATAATTTGACATTTTTGACCCACTCATTCAGAATTTTAGTCTTTTATTAATTTTTTACAAGCTTTTTAGATCATATTTTTTTAAATTTATGGATGTTCTTAGATTTTTTTTATTTATACCATTTATCCAATTCTAGAAAAAAAAAACATCTTAATTATTTTAAGCCCTCTCTAAATTTATTTTGGAATAAATTTTAAAAAAAATATTTGTTAGATATTTGGTTTTTGTGAACTTTCATAAATCCGACTTTTCATGAAATTGTACATGTATGCTCTCAGATTGTATTAAATTCAATGAAATCAATTTTTTTCAGCGTTTAAAATATTTTACATTGTTTGACATATTAAAACTTTCACAGATTTGCAAATTTAACTCATTTTGTGAGAATTTTTTCTCAATTTATTTTTTCATAAAATTTTATGAATGCTCCAATGATTCAATTATTTTATATTTTGAGTGTTAAGAATATTTTTGTTTAAATTTTGAACGTAATAAAAATATACAGAAAGAAATAGAATGAATACATGAAATTAGCTTTTTGACAAGTTGTGATTTAGCGAAAGCAATTAAGCAAATCAAGAGTCGAAGAAAAATTAAGTAATTTTTTTTAAAAAAAATCAAAGTATCGTGCATAATATCTACTCATTCTTCATTCTTCAAGATTTATTTTTCCAAAAAGTAATAAATCTTCTGCTCTTATTGAAATTCTTCTACATTGCGTTCATCGGTCTAGCGACAAAGAAAAATGCATCTTGAGCGAAAAGGTCGCAGACTGAAAAGTCTTTCATAAACATTTAATTTAAACTAAATTGAGAGGCTTAACCAATTTTATCTTAAAAATAATCATATGTATTATCTAGAGAAAAATGAACAACATTAATCTGCCTCAATAATATTACATTACGATTATGATTTTTTAACAACCGTAAAGTCGACAGAATTATGTGAGGGGAGGAGCTGACTCGATTATATTTATGAAAAAAAATTCATTATTTATATATTACTAGCTCTTATTTCGCGCGTTGCGCGAGTAATTCCTATACGAATATATTATTAAATTCAGAACACTTATTAAAACCGTGTGGTCAAGATTGATAACTATAGAGCGAACATCGCACATATAAATTTTTTTTACGAAATTGAGAACGCTATGTAAAAAATATCATAAAAATTGAGAATACTATCGAAATATTATACATAAACTGCTATAAAAAAATCCAGATCAAAAAATCAAGGCACACCAAAAATCCAACAACCTGGCCATATAAAATCCGCGGAGTTACTGTGCTAACCACAGTAACCCCGCATGCGACAAAAAATCCAAAATTTATATACTTCTAATTATTCTTATTTACCTAAAGTCTCATAATTTTTATTTTTAAATAATAAATTCGCTCGGTTCTTTTTTTAATTACACAATGATATGTTTTTTAAGTTTCTTATAACATTCATATGTTCTCATCTAAGGAAATCGGCAAAATAACCCCATAATGACATAAATGACAAATATAAGAGAAATGACACACGTGCCAAAATATTCAATTAATTATAAAAAGAGATCAATTGTAAGATAGTTTGACATTTATTCAAATAACTACGATTGTAATTCTAGCACTTATTATAATTGTATGTCGGTCTTAAAACAATTATCATTGATACCCTACCCCGACTTTAAATGACCCAACATTTACTGTTTAACTACAAGCACAATGCTTCACGCGCGAAGCGCGTATGAAAAGCTAGTTACTATCAAGCCACGAATGCCCGATCCTAATCACGATTTGTGCCCGATCCTAATCACGATTTGCACGGTCGTGATTTTGGGATGCATGTTCGTCCTAATACTGAAATTGTAGACATCAAAAAAAGAATCGCTCGTGCAACTCGGTTACCAATCATTTTACTAATTCTGAGATCAGCAGACAGGACCAAGATTTACTGCACTGGAACTGTTCAATCAAATGGCATCCAGGAGGGCATTGAGAATGCAATTATTTTAAACATAGACGTGACGCTGAGTCATCAGGAGGACAAATTTAGTTAAGTCTATTTATATTAATAATGGTTATGATAATAGTAAAAACAAACACTAGATTTACAATAAATTTTAATAAATGTTTGGCCACTTCTGTTTTTTTTCTTTTCTTTTCTTTCTTCCACTAGCTGGTCATGTAATCACGTTTCACTCGATGGGCCGTGAAGTCTTCTAGAATTATAAGTTTTGTAAAAGTTATGATAAATTATAAGTTTATTAATATTAATATATATTGTTGTTTTTTTTGTACTTTTGGCAGTTCTTTTCGATTAGCGAGAGTTAGTGAGTTGTGTTTCTTCAATAACTCAATAATTTTTAAAAAAAATTCTGGAATTTATGCTGTGATATGATATCCGGTCACCAAAGTTTCATTTTTTTTTTTTATTTCTCCATCCTTTTTGAGAATTGAGAGAGCCTCCAAGACTTCCTGTCGCTCCAATGACCCCTCTCTTCTTTCTCAGACTATGAGACGCAACGGGACCCTCTGTTCAACCCATTGCCGCTCTTTGCCATGACACTCTAGCTGGCTAGATGCACCTGTCTCATCCCGTAGCAGTCTACCCCTAACTTCTTTCACCTAGAACCCTAAACTCTATCTCTTTGCTGCCTCTCTTTTTCCAAATTAGGTCTCTCTCTTCTTATCATTGTTCTTATAAAATTCTTGTTCTCAACTATTTGTAACAAGATATCATTTCTAATGTAATGCTCCATTTCTGCTGCCGGTACAATTGTGAAGTTGGGGGTTTTGCTTTTGGCCTGAATTGGGGTTACTTTAAGTTTCATTCTTATGATGTAATTGGAAGCCTATAACTTGGCAGAAGTGTGCTTCATGGAGACAGATGGTGTATCTTGACTTGGTGCACCAGATTGGCTATGTTGATATCCTAATTAATAATGTTCTCTCAACCTTAAAATTTTGCACTGTAATGGATACAGCAAAATATGTAGATATAGAAACAGAATCAAATATCTTTTTCAAATTGATTACATGATTTAAAAATTAAAATATATAGTTCCAATTGCAGGATCAATTTCCCATAACATAAGTCTATCTTTTTCTGGTACTGCAGCATATACTGATAAGCTATCTAGGTTTGAAATTGGTTTCCACAAGTGCATCTATCAGCAAGCATCATGAATATTACAATCAAGGCACAGATGCCTGATCCGAATCACAAATTGAACTAGCGCACGTTTCGTCTGAATGTTCTACCTGGTGCCGAAATCATAGAATTGAAGCAAACGATCGCTCGTGCGACCATGATGAAAATAGGTGTACTGGTTCTGAGATCAGCAGACAGAACAAAGATTTTTTCCACAGGATCTATTCAATCGAACGGCATTCAGGAGGGCGCTGAGAAAAGCAATTATTTTAAGCATTGATGTATCAGATGCTGAGTCAGCAGGATGACCACAAAAACCGTTTAGTTTAATTAATAATAATAATGATTATAATAGTAAAACTAAAAATTTGAGATTGAATAATCCTATTTCAGGTATGAAAAATTCGGTTCTGTTTCAGGTAATTTCTCATTTATGTGTTTTGTTTTCCTAAAACCGAGTTCTGTTTTTGTTCCATTATGGAAACGACACCGATATGCTTTTTCGTTTTCGTGTGTGAAATGGTATTGACACCCCTACCAACAAAGGTTTAAAATTTTATGAGAAAGGCAAACCAAAGATAACTATGTGAAATTGATTATTAACTGGAAAAATTATGATTTGAAGGAAAAGATTTAGTTGCTGATTTTCTATACCGACCGAAATTATCTAATAGAATTTTAACCCGTCCAATGAATATTAAAACCAGTATTTTCCTATGTTCATAAATTTAATGAATCTTGATGTTTGTAATAGTAATACTCAACGTCGAAATCAGGATATTAATGAATCATAACCTGTTAATGTGAATATTAGCGTGCAAGTCCACTTGTGATCACTAATTATCTTTTACAGATTATTATCTACTTCTACAATCAAAATTTTACCAACGATTTTATATTCAATAATTTTCCGTATTGTGGATGAATCTTTATGTCCTTCATGGTGTAGATTTTTAGTTTTCACACAAAGATTTGTGAATTGTGATCCCTGTCACATGAGAAAAAAAAAAAAGAGGGAGGTGGTGATTGAGAGAGCCCATTTAATGAGATAGTGGACACCGGACAGCATTTGATTCGATTGGGTGCAAATCATCATGCTCCCATTTCTTTAATACAACTATAAACATTGGGCAAAATGCAACTAAGGAACCTACCATTTTCATGATTAGTACCAATAATCTAAGCCTCCTTTTCAAAAACTTCTATATATAGCAACTATCCTTTTTTTATTTTAGAAAAAGTTGACAACGGCATAGCAACTAACCTTGATGTTTCACATTCTCTTGTAAAAGTGTCATGTTTTATTTTATTTTATTATTATTTTATTATTATTATTATTATTATTATTATTATTATTATTATTATTATTATTATTATTATTATTATTATTATTTTTGGACATCTTATATGCCAACTGCCAAGCAATCTTAAAGAAACTAACGGGAGTTGTCCTCTCAATTTGTAATATATAAAATGGAGACATTTTTTTTAAAACCCGATTCAAAGTGGTTGTTATATCACATCTTATTTGTAGCCAACATTTAATTTCGAACCATTTAATTTGTAGTTAATGAATTGGAGATATATTTGTAGTTTTTACTATTGAAACAGTAAAAATGCTCCTTTCACTGAGGATCCAAACAAAAGTCGTGCATTTATCATTGAGTATAATTAAATTTAATCATATACAAACTTTCTTCGTATGGTTCATTTGTTTGTACAGCCTGATTACAGCTATAACATTGCCCAGCTCATCACATCCATAATTTTTGTTTTCACCCTGTACACGTATTTAATCGTATTAAATATTGATAGGAGTTGCTTTGGGCACGCTTAATTTCTGTGGGAGCATTCCAATATTTTTAAAAGTGACTAATTTGCCCCCATTCTCTTCCAGCCCTATCTATTTGGAAACACTCCAGGCGTGCATTGCTCAACAAAACCTTGGCAACCATCGCTGAGAGTTATCAGTAGACAGTGTTGCTGTAGAAATTTCCTGAGCTTGGCAAAATCCTCTTCTTCTCTCCAATTTGGTAAGTCAATAGTTTGATCTTGCAAACTGTCAGTGTAATCCTTGCAATCTTTGAATTTTTGGCGGGGGTTATTGTGCCTTGACTGATCTAATAGTTTGTGCTTGATTGCCATGTTTATCGCTTGAATTTTTCTGTCAATCCACCACTAAATGCTAAGAGAGAGTGCTATGAAATCTTGAAAAATTAGATATAGAAAGTTAGAAACAAAATCTGATAGTTTTTTCGAATAGATATTGAAAATTGACCAGATGAGAAAAAAATATATTGTTTCCATTACAGGAACATACGATTGGTAGCTAACTAGTTAGGTTTCAAATCGGTTCCCTCAACTGATCGCTTGATGAATGTACAAATTATGAATGTGATGAGCTGGGCAATCTTATAGCTGATCACATCGGAATGATTTGAAGTAATAAAGGTGATCAACATTCATCACGAATTGGTTCCCTCAGAAACAATATGAATGTACGCGGATTTCATGGGAATGATTTAAAGTAATAAAGGTAAATATCATCTATCATAGAGAGAGAAACACGATCTGTTATCCTAGAGGTAAAGGGTTCAATTCCCGCTGGACGCGGAATAGGTAGCTGTAAATAATTAGATAAATAAGTAGAAGAGGGATAAACTCTAATTTAGAGTGGACTAAAGCCTCTATAAATAAATACTCTTATTTCAAAAAGAAACACTATCTGACAGTTTTTTCGAATTGATATTGAAAATTGAAAACATGATATAAAATATGCAGTTTCCATTACAGGATCAATTTCTCATAATGTCTTCTATTCCAGATCTATAAATTCTCCTCAACAAGGGCATTGTATTGCAGCACAAACTGGTCCCCTAACTGCATCCATCAATAAGCATCATGAACATTGTGATTAAGGCACAGATGCCCAATCCGACTCACAATAATCACGGCCGCCTATTCAAGTTTCTTGTTTATCCTAATACTCAAATCGTAGAAATCAAGCAAAGAATTTCTCGAGCGAGCAGCTTATCATTCGTTTCGTTGATGTTAAGATCGGCAGACCGCACCAAAATTTACTCCACTGGAACTGTTCAATCAAACGGCATTCAGGAGGGAGCCGAAAATGCAATTATTTTAAGCATAGATTTGTCTGACGCTCAGTCATAAGGAGGACCATAAAAATAGTTTAGCCTAATTATATTAATAATAAAAAATAGGGTCATAGCAGACGTAAATTTTTTACCATCCCCTAATTTCTCTTCCTCACCCCAGCGTGATACGTTCTCTCTGAAGCCCGACCGAACTCTTAAATTTCCCATTGTCACCCCAGCACCGTCCTTCCCACCCTCCCCCCACCATTGCTCAGTTGCTCACTATCTGCCGCTCCGACGTTTGTTCCGCCGATCACTCTCCTCCACTGATTGCCCCATCATTTGCTTCGCCCATCACCCTTCTCCTTCGCCGTTTGCTCCAGCGATTGCTCTGTTATTTACTCCGCTGTTCAATCTTCTCCTCGGACGCTTGCAACCTGCTCTGCTGGTCTACCTCCTCTCTTTACATTTCTTGAATCCAGTATATACCACACACTGGTGTTGATTTGAAGGACTAAGTGCAAGAAGCGTAATTTGTTCTATTGTGCCAAAACTGAGATTAAATATTGAGATCAGTCGGAAGAATAAATGGGGACATTGTGGGCAGTGAGGGCATAATTGGCAAACTTGTCAACTACTTCGTCAGGTAAATGTTGTGGTTTGCTAGTTAATGTAAATTACATTAGTAATTCGAATGATATTTTATCCATATTTTGCAGGATGACGCCGCTGCCTCTGCTGAAGTGTTGGCCATGAGACTAGAGACGATATATTTGGTTCAAATACCTAAATCTTGGTTAGTTTTTCTACATTCTAGCAATAATGTTTAAATACCTAAATCTTGGTCTCCAATTTGGAAAAATCCGCTTCTGCTCTCCAATATTGCGTTGTAATTGGAATATTGGATACAGCAAATTATGTACATATTAGAAACAGAATCTAATATCTTATTCAAATTGATTACATGATCTAATATAGTTTCTATTGCAGGATAAATTTCTCATAACAGAAGTCTATCTTTTTTCCTGGTACTGCAGCAGATACTGATAGCTAGCTAGCTAGGTTTGAAATTGGTTACCACAACTGCATCCATCAGCAAGCATCATGAATATTAGTAAGCACAGATGCCTGATCTGAATCACAAATTGCACATGTGTACGTTTGGGCTGAATGCCCTTCCTGGTACCGAAACCATAAAAATAAAGCAAAGAATCGCTCGTGCGACCAAGATGAATATAGGTGTACTGGTTCTGAGATCAGCGGACAGAACAAAGATTTTTTCCATGGGAACCATTCAATCGAACAGCATTCAGGAGGGTGAAGAAAATGCAATTATTTTAAGCATCGATGTGTCGGATGCTGAGTCATCAGGATGATCACAAAAACAAATTTAGTATAATTAAAAATAGTAATGATTATGTAGTTAAAGTTATGTAATCTGTAATCACGTTTGGTTTGATACGTCAAATTTTCTAGATTTAAGTATTGTCAAAAGTGAGGATATATAAATCATGTACTTTTGGTACTTTATCAAGTATTGGGAGTAAGTGGAGTTGTGTGTTCTTCAATAAAACACTAGTTTTTCTTTTATTCTGATATCGTTATACCTAGACAAATAACTAATTTGATAATTCATGCAGTGATAAACTAGTACCGGAACTAAAAGAATGAAGAGATAATAATGACGGTACCCAAAATTGGTAAGTGCAGAACTGTTATACATGTCACATGTCTTCTTATCCACAGGGAGTTGCTCAGAGCAATTCATTTTAAGTGGAATTAGAAATCGTTATATATATTTGATCGATTAAATGGGATATGCACCCTCAGGCCTCTACACACACACACACACAGAGATAGGAGTGAAGGAGCATAGCATCCTTCATATATAAGGCATGAACAGATGGAAAAACATCTATCAAATGCAAAAATCTTGGATGGAAGTATTAATAGTCCTGTAAGAGGGCACATCGGAACAGAAACAGGAAGGAGTCACAAGATGCCGCACTGTCAGTCATTGTTGGGTCTAAATAAGCATCCACACCCAGCCATGACAATCATAAACGCTGTTGCGGCCATGGCACTAGTTGAAATACTCAGTGGAAGCACCTATAAACTGAAGAAAGGACGTATCGAAATCATGATAATAACAAATACACATGCCATGGAATAGCCAGTATTATTTGTGTCTGGTAAAATCTCACAGTTTTGGATGGATACCAAACTAATTAGTAGGTTTCATTGGCATGGTGTTGGTTAAGATGGTTGCTGAACGTAAGAAGAATATTTCTGAGAAGAAAGATCAAAAGATGAAGGTCTTGGAAAATTGCTTATGCCATTAATTCTAGCCTGCCATGGTCAAGTAAATCTAAATAGGATTAGAACAAGGCAATTGAAAATAACTGGTATGTCCGATTGATTTTTTAGAAAACAAAAATGTTAGTTGGCAGGTTGAAATAATCCCTCCTGCCTTGACAACAAACCATTTTTGATATCTACTCCCCCCACCCCAGCGTATGTCTCTATGGATAGATACCTCTATGCTCTGAGTCTTTAGAGAGAGGCATATATGGAGCAGACATTCAATCGCACCCTCCACACAACGACAGGTGGCGGCACGGTAGATGGAGGATATTGGCCTCCTCCGCCTTTACAAATGCAGTATCTTGTCACCATGTCATCTCCAACATCATCACCATCGCAGGATACTGCATCATCCTCATTCTTGCCACACTCCTTTTGTCATTTTGTATATTTTGCCATGCAATCATCTTTTACCTATAATTGATGCGTAAAATACTCCTTTTGTCGTAATACATTATCAGCAACTTGTGTTTAAAACATGTACCAGACAGAGCAAACTGCTTTTAAACCACTTTGTGAACATTAAACACAAGGAAATGTCAAGTGCCAGCAACAGTAACTACAATTATCAATCAATTAAAGAAACAAATGTAAACAAGAAAAAATCTTCTGCAAATTTCTATCAAACATATTAATGAGCTCATTATTCTGAACACGTCAGCTCTTTGATTGATAAACATAAGACCACTCAATTTACAAGTACTAATAAGCATATGAATGCCGTATTTACTTCCTATTCTCGCAGGATCAAAACTAGTTGTGGAGCAACCACAGGTCAGGCCATCAACCTCTAACTAAAAAAAGGAAGACCCTTACAAAACTCAGAAACTCAGAGTTAACACGCACACCCCTACAAAAAGGAATACCCAGCATCTTTAGCACACTCGGTTTCTCCAGGGGTACACATGAAATATCTCATAAACAAAAAGAATGAAAACAAAAATAATAAGCCCCAACCTATCCCCACTGCAGCACATTTTTCTATGGAAAGATCACCTCTATGCTGGGAGTCTTTGAAGAGAGGCATATGAGGCATGCATCTATTGATTGATCACACCTTCCAGACACCGACAGGTGGCGGCACAGGAGATGGAGGATCTTGGCCTCCTCCGTCTTACAAATGCGGCATCTTGCCACCATATCACCTTCAACTCCATCACCCACGCAGGATGCTGCATCATTCTCATTCTCGCCGCACTCTTCCCGGGGCCCCTCCAGTTGGGTTTGGAGGGCTCCGACTTCTATCTGGCTCTGCCAAGCCTGAAATTGCCAGCGTGCAGTCTCACATGCCTCTGCATTAACTCTTTCCATGAGTTCCCTGTTTTTTGCGTGCATCTCCTCCAGTTCTCAGTTCTTTTGAATGATCTTTCGTTTACAAAGTTCCCCAATTGAGTTAGCAAGGCTGATGGCCTGCGGTTCTCGGATCTTTTGGAGTTCTCTATAAGGCTCTTCTTCCTGTTTCAGAAATTTATGAATTACTTTGATCCAAAATTGGAACCAATAGGTGTCAGGTCAGTACCAGATTTCATGGAAAAATGATATGTAGCAAGTTATATTGCAAGATAACAACTTCTAATTGGTCCAGCAAAAATCATACCCCTATACTTTACTGCATACATGCATACAGCATCTACAATATTTTTTTTTGGGTAAACTTATTTGCATACCTCCTGCTGAGTAATCTCAGCCCTTAGATCATTGTAAACAGAGAATATCTCCCATCTTGTGCTGGCTGTACCATAAAGGCGATCGTGATTGTCCTCTGGTAAAGACAAACTAAGGCTTGTCGAGATGTCTGCTGGATTAGAGTTATGGTCCCACTTTAAATAATCCAATTTCAGACTGCAATCAAGCCAATGTGACCCGGGAATGCCTAGAGAAAGAGAGCACAAGTCACTGTTATCAGGCTCATGACTGATAGCTTGTTGCTTGTCACTCCAAAGGCTTGCATCGTCATTGACTGAAAACGAAAAGAACGAAACAAAAAATTTCAAACGAGACAGTGGGAAATGAGCAGTCCAAGGTAAACAATGATTATAAGTAACCGACAAGAAAATAAATATTGACTTCCTGACATTGAAGTTCAAAATTTCTTAGCATGTCCTTTTTGTTTACTCAAAAACATAAAGTGATAAAAAGAAATACATAAATAGTGTGAATCATATGGCGGTTCAACAAATTACTGAAATCAAATGTACCACTTTTCTCTCCTGGTATTTCAAACGGAATTAGAGAGATTTTGGGTCTCAGTAAATGGTTTTGCATAATTATAATTAGCTAAAAATGTTGTTAAAATTTGTTCCAGTATTCACAATTACAATCCATGATCCCAAAAGCGCATCACCCATACGCAACTCTTACGTACCATGTTAGAAGTATAATATAAAATTATAATAGTACCATCTTATAAAGCATATGGTATTTTTATACTTACAATTGTCATTATACTATATACCATGCCAAAGTTCACATTTGTTATTCAGATAACTATAACAGAAACTCATGTTATATACCAGATCTGAACATAACCTCTCGTATGCATAATGTAGGAAAGCATGCAGCCCGATCTTAATATAGAGATCTCGATTTACTTTTAGCATCCTGTTAATCAGAATACTCTAACTTGAATTTCAAACTACCTATAAATGCATTACATGCTCAAAATTAGGGCTAGGAGCCAAAACCACAATTAGCGCTGTCAAAACTCTGCCGTTTCGGACGTTTCCGTTCCGTCCGAAACGGCACCGAAATGGAACGGTTTTTGCTTACGTTTTGGAGTGTGGAACGGAAACGAAACTGGAAACCGTTGAACGAAACGCAAACGGAACGGCCCAGTTACGTTTCGTTTATTAACGTTATTCCGTCGAAAGTTTCAGCCCATAAAATTTGCAGCCCATATTCATCTCGCGTGCACAACCCTAGAAGCATCGCGCCTCTCTCTCTCGATTTGCATCGATCACATCTCCCATTCTCCCTCTCTCCTGAGACAGGCTTCTACTCACTCGATTTTCATGCCTCCTCCTTCTCACTCAAGCTCCATCCGAACCCCACCAAGAACCTCATCCTCCTCCTCCTCCCGCTCTCGTCTCTATCGCTGCCTCGTCCTTCTCACTAGAGCCGTCGTCTCCTCTCGCACCAGATCACCAGACCTTCTCCTCTTCCTCCTTGTACCCCTACCTCCAGCAACAAAGCTCAGCCGCAATAGAGCTCAGGTGGTGGCCCCAGAGCAACATACCTTACCTCCTTGTACCTCCTATCCCTTCTCTCCCTCGATAGAGCTCAGGTGGCGGTTGACAGAGCTCAGCCGTGTCATTTCTCCACCTAGAGCAAAGGCGACTTCTTGCGGTTCTATCCTCCGAGAATTTCAGGTTTGGGTCATCTTTCTTTGTCTGTGATACTTGATTTTTGAGAATTTTCAGGATTTTGTGTCTGTAATTCTTGATTTTGAGATCTAAATTAAATATTTAGTTTCTATTGCAAGATCAATTTCCCATTATGTAATCTATATTCTTAATCTATAAATTCTCCTTACCGACTGCATTGTACTGCAACACACACTAATAGCAAGCTAGCAAGGTTTCAAATTGATTTCTACAAGTCTATCAGCAAGCATCATGCAGATTGTGGTCAAAGTAGAAATGCCGGATGAAAATCCCGAATTGCATGGGCGAACGTTTTATTTTAATGTTAGACCTGGTGACCCAATCGCGGAACTGAAGACAAGAATAGCTCGTGCGACCAGGATAAGCATAGGTGTAATGGTTCTGTCATCAGCAGACGGAACAAAGAGTTTTACGGGGGGAACTTTTGGATCGAACGGCATTCAGGAGGGCGCTGAGATTATTTTAGGCATTGATACGTCGAAGTCCTGAGCCATCAGCATGACCACAAAATCTGTTTAGTCTAATTAATAATAGTAATGACTATATTAGTAAAAATAATTTTTTTTAGATTAAGTTAGTCCTTTCCTATGCTAAAAATTACAATAATCTTCAATAAATGTTTGGCATCTTTTCTTTGAAATGCTCAATATGTTAGACGCTCTGTATGTTAGATGGACACCATAAATTATAAATGGAAATTTACTTTAATTTATTTTTACAAGGAAATAGTGAATTTTAGTTGCTTCCACTGTTCTGTTCACATCTTATTATCATTTTATTCTGATTTTTTTTATAGTGTGATCACAAATAAAATATATATTTGTTAATCCAACACACAGTATAATAAAAAAATCATTTAAGATAAAAACGAATACATAGTAATAAAAATTTATATGAAACCATCTCATAGCAAAAAAAAGAAATATTGATTTCAAATCCTAAACTACAATGCAGCTATCAAGTGTTCAATTTTTTTAGGAACAGCTGGATTTTCATCAAGAAAATGTTGTTTATATTTATTTTTTATATTTATTAAAAAAAAAAGTTGGATTTGGGAATTTCCATCAAGGAAATGTAGTTAGTATTTAACTTTTTTTTTATTTTCGGAACTAGGAACAACTTTTTTTTTTTTTAAATCGAAAGCCCAAGTAGGGAAATCAAATATCCATTAAAACTACTAGCGTTGTATACGCGCTTCGCGTGTGAGGTGTTATTGATGTCTGGCCAGTTAAGTTTCGAGGTGGGAAAGTGGAAAATAATACACGAAGGATGAACTTGATTAACATGATACATCTATCAATGAATATCATTTAAATTATGTAAATATTGATAGATAAATTAATATATTAAAACTCTAAAAAATATTAATTTATTTACGTAATTTTTGAAGACAATCCACAAAATCTAATACAAACAAATCTAGAAAAATCTTATAAACAACTAAACAAAAGTGGAAAGAAATGTATAAAAGAAAAACCTATATCACTTTGATTTCATATAATTTTTGTTGATTCATATAATATCATAAGAATATATTATTAGAAATAAATGGGCTGAAAAAATTCAATGTTTATAATCTAATATTATTGACATATTGTGAAATCCGTTGACATTCATGATAGATTATTATAAACATGCTAACTATATATATTACGTCGATCGATCATTGCTCTTCTTTCAATCTCACATCAATGAGGAAAAGTAAATGTCCTAGATACATTAACACTGACAACTCATGATAGTTAATTTTGAAGATATTCATGCGACTGACATATGTACATTACTACTAGTCTACAAAAAAAATGACAAAGGAAAAATAGTGCCAAATTACTAACAGGAAAAAATGAAGAAAAGAATTATTGGTGTCGACCCAAGCTCCTCAACTAACCTCATCTTCTATCTCTGCCCATGTCTTGTACCCATTTTTTATTTTCCAATCCCACCACTACAAGAAAGATGGGCTATAGATAGATTTTATTTACTAGACTTTTCTATAAGTGTTGTATCTTGATCTATTGCTAGACTTACTTATTACAATAAATCTAGCAATTTTTTTTAGCAAGACTCAATTTTCTATTAATATCTTCTTACAAATCTAGCAATTCATTTTTTGATAGACTTTTTCTAATCTTGCAATATGTAGTGTAGCAATATTTTGAGTCTAGCAATTTATTATTGCTACACTACATATTGCAAGATTAGAAAAAGTCTATCAAAAAATGAATTGCTAGATTTTTAAGGAGATATTAATAGAAAATTGAGTCTTGCTAAAAAAATTGCTAGATTTAGTATATCAAGTAAATCTAGCAATAGATCAATATACAACACTTATAAAAAAGTCTAGTAAATAAAATCTATCTATAGCTCATCTTTCTTGTAGTGCACCACATATATAATATACACTACAAGAAAATTGATTATTCCCGTGGGTCGGAATTAAATTTCCGTGGAAATTCTATATATCCACGGGAATAATTCGGCAATTACGTGGAACACATTTTTTACTCGGGAAACCTCCGTGATGTCTCTCGGGAATAATTGAATCGGGACTCGGCAGATTGTAATTCGTCGGTAGGGGAATAGCAGTATGTTTTAAAAATTGCGCAGAATTAAAGCCGTCGAAATTTCGACGGGAAAAATGAACTCGACATTTGAACTTAATTTTTGTTGAAAAATAATTTCTATAGTTGGCGCCAAAATTCCATTACTAAAGTATTTTGTAACTGGATGAAGCAATTCAGTCTAATTAAAAATAAGTTCCTATATATGAAATTGAAACTACTCATCGGTCAAATTAAATGGAGGGGTGCGATAAGGATTTCATTAATCTCTTTACGTGGAGGCCGCAGAGAGAAACGGACAATGGCAGTTTTTCATTTTTTTTATTCATTTTCTCACAAGTAGCCAACTAGAGCCTGCCACTTGGTGCCTCCTGATTGGCTCCCTTGTGTTGTGACGGATAAAACCCACGGATTAGTGACCTGGTTGATCTAGATCGTTTATTAAAATTCTAAATGCAGCAGTTGGTAAAAAAAAGTATAATAATAAAGTGAACAAATAAAAATTTAACGTTATGGATGTTAATTATATGCATTGAATATTCATGTTATATGCCTATATGTTGATATTATCTATAGTCTATGGTATTAATTAAAAGTTATGTCCGCATTTTTTTTCTATAATTGACCACATTTTTGCATCTTCTATTTTTGGTTAAATATAATTTTCTATTTTTGGTTAAAAAATAGATTTCTATTTTTTTCATAATCTATAATTAAAAATAGTTTTCTATTTTTTGGTTAAATGTATTAAAAATATATGGTCGTGCCAATCATTATTCAATTTAAGATTTAAATATATTTTGAAATTTAAGAGAGTTTATGCTTAATTATTGTCATCTAAAAAACATAGCGCAATGAAACTATGACCGTCATGCCTAGTTATTATTAAATAACGACCCGCAGCCTAGGATTTATGATATGTTTATAAGATTGCTAATATAAAAAAATTGGTTATGTTATGATGACTAATCTTTTGACATACTAACAAGCTAAATTTTCTAGTATGGTGATATACATTAGTAATATAGTATAATCCATGGCTAATATATATTCAAAATTTTATGTTTTTTAAAAATAGAAAAAAATATTGTAAAAAAGTGGTCTTCAATGAGATTTCATTACGAAGATCACATAGAACAATTAAAATTGGTCGTATAAAATTTTCATATTACGAATCAATCGGGTTTAACGGCACAACCTACGAAATATATTTTATCACAACATAAAATTAAAAAATGAATTTAAAAATATCTTAATTTGATAACATAAAATACACCTCTCATTAAATAAAACAAGATCAACGGTTTGCATCAGACTCTTTAATTAAAATTTAAATTCTAAAATATAATATAAAATATGAAGTTATGATATTTTGGCATTCGAAAAAAACTTCTCATTAAATATTAATTTCTTTCTTTCATGCATGGCGTAATTTGTTGATATATCTATTCTCAACATGAAAAGTTCAAATGACAAATATGAAGCATTAAATATGAAATTTATATTGAAATCTCTTTGGATACCAAAATTTGTCATTTTATTAAATGTGTTTTTACTATTTTTTTTTATAATTTTTAAAAAACTCCATTAATTATGAACCTTCCAATAACATTAGTTTTTAACATTTCAAAAATATTTAAAATGTTTTAAGATATCTAATTAGATATCTCAAAATAAAGATTACATTGAATGGTTTGGATTGATCATATGATATATTTTAGTTCAAATTATGAATAATTTGATTTGACGAAACGATATGTTAAACTCAATCATGATTGTGCTCAGGGGCGTAGCTAGGATTTTATCTAAGCAGGGTCCATAATTTTTTTTTCTAAAAACGTATGTACAATATAACGTCTAATATAGATATAGCAGTATTTTTCAAACAAACAATTCTAAAACAATGTAACATAAAAACGATTCATGAGAAAACAAATATATTTATAACAAGTCAACAACACAAAATCTAAAATAATGTATTTAAGATGGGTCCTCTCAATTTTTAAGATGGGTCCATGTAAATTTTTTTTATTACATATAACTATTATTTCAAATAAAAGTGGGTCCCTGGACCCACCAATTAGGCTCTAGCTTTGCCCCTGATTGTGCTTATAAATTAAGTTGTTATTAATTATAGACCTATAATTTTCTAATCTCCCATGACTAATGTTATGGGAAAAAAATTAAAAAATAAACTATATGAACATGGAAGAACATAATTTTAATTATAAAAATAAATAAAACAAGACTAATAGTGAAACAAAAGTACCGATGCACCGCTCATACATTATAAATATCCAGTTTGATCAATTAGAATGACGAACTATAGAAAAAAAAATATCAAAATTACCATACTTATTGGCCATTGTATATCTGATATGAAATATAATTTTTGTGCAAATCAGATTTGGGATTTGAAAATTTTGGCCTTTGGATCGTGCTAAAATCAGATCAGATCAGATGGAGTGGTTGTTTAAGTTTCTCTCTCTGTCAAACGTCGCCTCCTCATGCGCCGACGCATCTCTCTAGCCTCCTCTTGCGCCGGCATCACTCTGGCCTCCTCTAGTACCGACGCATCTCTCTCACCTCTTCTTACGAAGCTCTCAACTCCTTTTCGACGGAACCCTAGATTGGACAGTGGGTGACATCGCCTCGCTTGTGCAGATCGCTCTAGTCTCTGCCGGCTCTCTACACCTTACTCTCTATTGCTCAGGTTATTCTCCTTCTCTCTTTATATTCCATCTAGAACCAAAAATCTTGTATTCGCTCTTCTCCCTTTCCCTGAATTAATTTTTTGAATATTACTGGTATATAATCATGAGATTAATTGTGCCAATCTCGAAGTAATCTTGCTTATTTTCTAATTGTTCATAAGTAAATTTCTCTATTGTTGATGTGCATAGTCTTATTGCACACAAAAGTTTCAAATTTGAAGGATAGATCTGAGTTGATCAACTAATTATCAAACATTCATGTCAAATATGTAAATCTCGTTTTATACCGAATGGTACCTGTTGTTTTAAGCCAACCAACATATAATTAGTACTTAATCACAACCATTTCTAATGAAGATAGCCAGAATGATACTCGGACTTTCATTATGTTAGAATCAATTAGCCAAAAAACAATCACCAATACTATGTAATTCCTCTTTTAATTTCCATGCTTATGTGGCTAAGCATAATTGCAAATAGTGAGACACTGGGTGCTAATCTGGTCCAAAGATATGTATTTTGGAGCAGACATGAACCATCAGTTAAATTTTGTCATTGGCCACCCTATATACTGGTTATTTTATTCAATTAATATTTTTTAAGTGCTTCAGCTGATAATTCACATTGTAACTTACATAAGCACGTGCTTTTGTCATGGTCTTATGGTTTCTAGGTTTGTTGAGACAGCAGATGGACAAAAGTATGTGTCCTAAATACTGATTTGTCTTTTGATGCTTTGCATGGATGAGATGTGGGTTCAAGTTAACTCATTACTACGAAATTCAGATAAGTAATTTTCATCTTTTTGACCAGTAATCAACATTATCATTGAAGACCACATACATCAACTTCTGCTCCCTCATCACCGCCCTCTCGCTCTTGTCCAAGTTCAAAGGGTTCGACGCGTCTCTGATCAAACATCTCAAGGTAGGATCTTCCCACACGCTCTCTCTTATCTCTCCGGTCATTGGTGGTGAGGTCAAGGTTCGTGTTACGTCCATTGATGCAAATCATAGTCCAGGTATGTTTCATGTTTGTATTGCCTGTGTTACAGCATTTCATCGAACACATTATATATCATGGAGTATTGACCACGGTCGAAATAAAATAGCTTCTAGCATCCAATAACATGAATAATTGACTTAATTGATGGGTGTGTTGAATCTCATATGGATACACTATTTGGTAAAATTAGCCTAAGTTGCACAATTAGGTTATTTCAAGCCTCAATTGAACTAATTTTTTCTGTTTTGAACTTTTGCTTTCTAGAGGCTTAATATATTATTGATTAACCAATTAGTGGACAAAATTCAAATGATCAACCAATATTCAATCTGAAACCACATATATACATATAATGATTTGTTTGATTGGCTTAATAATTTTTTCCATAAAAATTAGTGTTATATCCAGTATCTGCATTCCAGTAGCTACAGAGAGTCAGAACTCAGTTATGTTTGGTTACCAGGTGTCTCACCTATAATATGATGAAGCTTTGAAAAAACTATTGTTAACGGTTCCCAAGAAAGCACAAATGTACCAAAAAAAATATAGGTCAATGTTTATTTTCATCGTCTAGTGCTCTGAGTGCCCAAATAAGCACAAAATAGAAAATAAGAAATATTGATTAATGTTTCTTTTGGTTCATTTAACGTATTTTCTTAATAATAGGAACTTGTTTTATAGTGGTAAAAGAAGAGATGTTATGATGTAAGTAAAGAAGATGGATCCAATTGGATATTGAAGTATTTTAAATGTCAATTATTGATCCTATTGTTGCTTTTACTTTTCGTCTACTTATAACTTTTTTTAATCTATACATAATGGTTTAGGTTGTTACTTGTAAGTGGAGCCCTCATAATATGTGTGCAACTTCATGGCATCACGTCTCTACATGTGTTCTTAGGATCCAAGGTAAATAACACAAAATATTTTTTCGTTAGTACTACATGAGAATGATCAAGTTTGATTATTAAAGTACTTTGACAAGGTTAGTGTGCGATCTCATCTCTGTTTGTAAGGAAAAGAGTCATACTAAGGATGTTTGGATCATCTTTTTATTACCAACGAGTTATATTTACTCCAAATTAAATTTCTGGTCATGCTATGAACAAGGGTGTAAAATTAAATCTTTCTAAATTGTTAATGAACTAGCTTCTTTAATACTTGAATAAATAATTTAGATAAATTCAACAGAGTCGATACATTATTAGGAAAACAAGGAGTTTATGTTTATGAGTTTAATCTTCTTCCTAGTAGCCTACAATGCAACAAGATATCATCTTTAACACACCGACCTCATAGTTTAGTTTTACTTTACATTGTATCCTTTAAACTTTTGTTGGTGTCACGAAATAGACGTTGAGCAGTATCTATTTTTAAGATATACCAAACTGGTACAAGTAGCGTACCATTGTTATTATTTACTTTTAATCATTACCAACTGAACAAGGGTATAAGGAAGCATGTCTAGACCTCACCAATTACCATCACCATTTTGTCAATATTTTATTCATATTATTTTTTTTAAAAAACTGCAGTTGGCGGTGAGAGCAATGGGGTTGTAGCTGGCAATACCGGTGCATATGGCAATATTCAAAATGTCCACATTTGCAACAACTTATTTGATGCATATGTAACAGATGTAGATGATGTAGAACATCTTTTTAGTCTTTTATGGGAATATAAAGGAATATTATTATTGGCGGATATTATGATAATATGCATGTCGTGTTTGTAATCGTAGTACTTTCGTGAAAATGTTGTGAATGTTTAACAAAAGTTTCAATGATTCTCAATT
Source organism: Rhynchospora tenuis (assembly GCA_027725995.1). Lineage (NCBI taxonomy): Eukaryota > Viridiplantae > Streptophyta > Magnoliopsida > Poales > Cyperaceae > Rhynchospora > Rhynchospora tenuis. The sequence goes on along the minus strand of CM050888.1, from coordinate 205,986,389 downwards.
GTTTCTTCTTTCATATTTATATCATTTGGCACTGTTATTATATTGGTATGGTAAAATCTTAGGGGCAATTCGGTAAATATATTAAGCCTGGAAATTAGATTTTTAGATGACACTAGCGTTTATCCCGTCGATATATCGACGGGAAAGATAAAGGCTCTTATGCATTAACGCTGATACATGTTGCTCGTAAATAAACTTCTTAAATCCTCCGAAAAAAAATTTTATTGCCGAGGAAGAGAAATCCAAAATGGCGGGAGATTTGATTTTTTTTCCCGTGGAAATATTGACGGGATAAACATTGCCAGGGTGCCATTCGGACACAATATTACCGAGGCTTCCTTCCCTCGCGAAAACTTGCGATTTATCCTCGCAAAACGTCTTTTATGAGGCTTCCTCGCGGATATAAACTATTAGCTAGGAGAGTATTTACGAGGAAGCTATTCCTGTCGCTATTTCCTCGTAAATGATTATTCCCGTCGATATATCGACGGCAAAGACCTCTACTTTTTTCCACGCCATTACAGCAAATTCTTGTAGTGATATATTTCTTCAATCTAGTGCCTCGCCACAGCTCCTTTTATCATTGGTGGGGTCGCATTTGGGTCCCATCTACCAAGCTCCAAGCAAAATGCAAAGTTCAATGCAATGAACACAGTTGTGTTTATGTCAATAAAAACTCTCAGTAATTTATTTCTTTTTTGGAAAGAGTGTGCATGTTCCGTCTCGTTCAAGTTCAGTGTGTGAGAAGCACCGGTCCCAGCAACCAGCATCCTCTCCTGCCGTTCAAACGACAGCACCATGCTGTCGTTTGAATTTTTTTTAAATATTCAAAAATTTTAAAATTCAAATGTTGAATCCAAACCGTTCATCTTGTTAAATTTTACGAACGATGCGTTTTCATATAAGTTTCATGAAATTTGGAGTTGATTTGATACTAGATTAAGTGGTCAACAAATGAACGAACCTGGTTAGATTAATTCTAATACGTTCATAATTTGACCACTTAATCTAGTATCAAATCAACTCCAAATTTCATGAAACTTATATGAAAACGCATCGCTCGTAAAATTTAACAAGATGAACGGTTTGGATTCAACATTTGAATTTTAAAATTTTTGAATATTTAAAAAAAATTTTGAACGGCAGGAGAGGATGCTGGTCCCAGTCCCCGGTCCCAGTGGTCTACTGGTCTGTTCCACATGGGCCGGTAGCCTCTAAACCTGCATTGTTCTTCTTACCAGTTCGTTCACCAACTGCTATGTGACGTTTATTGAACAAACCACCAGTTGTCTATGTCATGAGGCCTGGAAAACATCAAATTTGCATGATGAGGTAGCTAATTATAATCTATGTTCATTCCTTAGTTATACTGAACTCATTGCTTTAAAACATATAAATAAGACAATATTTTATTATATTTTATATATAATTAAACAATAAATATAAATATGTATACAATTTTAATTTTATATATAAATATTTATATATTATTAATATTTATATTTGTTATAAACAAATATATATAAATTATTAATATAAATATTTATTAATATATATATATTAATTACATATTTATATATTTATAATGTATATTAATATTAATAACAAATAAGTATTCAATTCCATGAGAGCTTTTTAATTGTTCCAAACTTTTTTGGATAAGAAAAAAGTTGAAACAATTCATCTTGAAGAGAATTTCCTTTCAGGACCCATACCGTCAACTATTTTCAACCCATCTCGTTTTATTGCTCATATATTAAACCCCAGCCAACCCTCCCAAAAGGAACTATAAGAAAAAAAATGCTAGTTATATCACTGCAGAATAAGTAGATCATAAACATTTACATTTCAAGCTTCAAATTTAGTTCATACTAACAACAGGTTAAGCATGCCCTATCAAAAGCTATACTAATCATGAAAAAACCAGATATAAAAGATATCTTTGAGTATAAACTCCAAAGACAAGCTTAAATATAAGACCGAGTCTGTAATCACAAATCAAAACTGAAGAAGTACCGGAATAGTGGATCATGGACCTACGGCTCATCAGAGATGATCTTTGACTAAAAATATTGAAATCATGGAAAGGCTATTATGGTATATTACTCCTTTATTTGCAAAAGCAAACATGATGCTTCTCTTTTTGACAAAACAGTATTTTGTTAAAATTGATTTTGCACAATACCTGCAACACCAGGCGTCGGGGTAGGCAAGATAGGTCTCACGCCAGCAATCATTGGCACAGGCAAAATAGGCAAACGGGGCTTCGAAATAGCTCCTGGTAGAGAGTGAAGGTGCTGATTAAATTGTGCACCGACCTGCTCATGCAATCAAAAAGTCAAATTTGTCAATAAAATATGTGTAGTCTAAGTCAAATATATCCGAATCAAATCTAATTTAATCTTACCGCTTAAAAATTAGTAATAATCAAGCTGAAATTAAAAACTTCATTAATTAGGATAGGTTTTCTGTTGTTTATATCAATTTCAAATCAGTATGATTTTCTTCTTTTGAAAGTTCCTTAGTTATTATTTGCAACATCTAGACTACTTAATCCTTTTGTGTTAAGAATTCTTAGAACCTGAAAAGCAGCAGCTTGTCCGAGATGCTCTTTAATCCTCTGATCAATCACGCTCTGCGTCTGCTGCTCCTCAAATTGTTGGTAGTAGGTCCGTACATTTGCCTATTATGCATAGGAGTATAGCATGAGATGAGAGAGAGAGAGAGAGAGGGAAATGCGAGGGATAAATAGCATTAAATAAACCATGCCTAGACTGTAGAATCAATATTGTACCACAATTTATCAATTGGTGCTGACCTCCTACCAATAACATACCCAAAGCCAACAATCCTTTTTTTATCTTTACTGGCTTGACAATACAGACAAAATAACAACTGAGACGCTTGTAATTTAATACTGATTAGGCTCAGGTCTATTTCCTTATAGGATATGGCCACTACAGATATGAACATCCAAGTCACCAACGAATCAATAATGCATGGAACCAGTTTAAATTACCAGTTGAACCAGTACCAAAAGAACAACTACCATAATTTTGGGTTACATATCTAGACCTGTTGATAATAAAGGTTACCTTGTGCTTGTAGCCGACATTGTGTTGCTTTCTGACAGAGGGCTGCACCAATTCAAAATATAAAATAAGTCAGCTATAATTCTAATAATTAATTATGATTCTAACAGTGAGAGGCTGGACACTCAAAGTGGCATCTGTGGAAACTATCCTATCCAGTTCATAGCAACCACTAAAAAACTAATAGAACGTCGATCTGTCTTCATTTCAGGAACTATCCTAGTTCAAATCAATAGGACATTTCCTTTAGATTGATATTTTGGTTTTCAACCCACAATAGTGAGGTTTCAAGTACAGTTTCAGAAAAAAAAAATGAAAGAAACGAAATTGCCAGGAATAAACAACTACGAAACCTAAAGCTAATATATGAAAAGAGAAAAGAATTGAAGAAGTGCGCACCGAATCGTGGGTTAAATAAGTGTCTCAGTAGTCGCAATAGTACCTGCCACGAAACCAAAAAGGATAAAGCAACAAAACCAACTTGAATAGAGAGCCTAAATTGTTCAAACAGGAAACTCATACCTAGGCATGGCGATAAAGGGAGCGAATGGAGATCCCTGAAATCGATAAATTAAGCGACAGTAAATGGCGATCCCCGAATTCGAGCACGTGAGGGAGGAACGAAGAAGAGAAGGAACCGATCTACATAACCGCACCATTGAGGTTTCCAAGATAAAATCCATGGTAGAGAGAGGGAGAACATCTTGGCCAGCATATGAGTGTTTTCAAATAGCCTAAGAGTGTTTGCAAAAAATCTAGTAGAAAAAATTGTTCTAAACTGTCTCACAGGAAATTCATTAGACCAACTAATTTATTGCACAATTACCTTTCAAGTAAGGCAGGGGCAATCCTTTCTAAACTGACTAATGCATTTCAAATGCTTGCTATGCATCCTGTCTAGCATACCAACACTCTCAGTGTACTTCTTTTGTCAGAAAAAGCACAGCTATTTTATCATGTTCTTTCGCATAAAATAAATTATTCAGGTGTAATTCTCATACAGACCCCTACACCTGCAAATAAAAGCATGGCCTCACAATAGCACGGCCTCGCTGATAATAAGACAGAAAAAATAAATAAACATCAGCAATAGTAATTATAGTGATTTACAATAATTCTAACAGAAACACAAACAAATAAAACAGTACAAAGGCTCCTATATAAATTCAAGGGAAACAGGAGTAGACATCGTTCCATTTTAGGATCCATGCCCACAAAATTGTTTGAATCAATCAGGTTATCAGTTGACTAAGTAAACTTTACAGAAGAAGGAAAACTATGTCAGAGATTTGACTGACCTGAGTTCAATCTGCATATTGTCATTCTCTTTCCTGATCCTTTCAATCTTAGCACTTAGGCTCTGAATCAAAAGAAATGCACCAAAATAAAAAGATAGTTTTAAATATTTTGAAATATTATAATATAATATATAAATATTATATATAAAATATTTATATATTTATATATAATTTATATATAAGACATGTGGCTGGTATATTGAACTTACCCAAGTGTGAAACTATTTACATACAAAGTCTATTGTATATCGACAGACATTGCAATTGATGAAAGGTATTACAGGATCAGTCTAAATGCCAAAATTTATCGAGTACAAAAGGAGCATTAAACAAATTCTGAAAGGAATATACAATATAGCTAAAGTTTATCTATACAGTATTCTTGAATGTTGCTATGAAGATGCATATATACCATCTGATTTAGAGATGTACCGGAGCACAATAAGGTGCTTTTCTGTGGCACCAAGGATAGGAGCCTTCACTCTTGATGGCCTTTCTGAACTATAGTGATTTGTTGCTGAGAAGAGTATGTGGGTTTTGGCATCTGAGCCAAGATTCAAGCTGTACAATTGTTGCCCAGCCCCAAAACTTCCCAGCAACTGGTACGACTTCTCGGATCCATCCATTGTCAGACAGAATTCGTCATTACCTGAAAAGAGGGGAATTATAAATTATTTACAATTCTGTTGCAAATTAACATAGCTGAAAAACGGCAAAAAAAAAAAAAAAAGGATTTCGAGTAGGTTTAAACTTTGAAGCGAGCAAGAGCAATATGCAAAAGAAATCACTAAGAAGCAAATTGCAAAAGAAATCTGAGAAGAAAAGAGGGTTATTTACCATAGTGTGAGCGAGAGGCAGCCAAGTGTGTGAACCAAAAATCTTAGCGCAAAATCGGAATGGTTCGGATGGGCAGCACTGAAGAGGGAGCGCGCATAAATCGGAGTGTTCTAGAGCTCTCTCCCTCCCCCTCCCTCCCTCTCCTTTTTGGCTTCGTGCAGGAAAGCGAAAAAAAAAATATTAGGAAGAAAGAAACCATTACGGAAAAGAGAGAGGAAGGGGAAGGCGGAGAGTTCGGGGAGATGGGAACTCTTCTGATGAAAAGAGAGAAGAGACGGACAGATAAATCTAGTATTGATAGTATTGATCTCAACCGCTGAAATCAACGGCCTAGATAGATGGCTCGATAAATGTAAAAGTGTACTGTAGAAAATACACCATAGGTTATAGTATTTTTTGATGATTTTTGATGATGATGATTGATGATGATTGATTGATGATTTGATATAGTCTGAGTGACACATGTTACTCGAATACAACGATCAGTAAAACTAAGTAAAACAAACCCAAGAGAATCCTAAAATGCAACTACTGCTTCTAGTTCCTAAATCCTTACATGACGTCTAACAAAGACAAGTAAGTGTAGCAGCAAAACCACAGTTTAACACACAGCTCAAAATAGAAAACTATATATACCAAATCAGACAACTAATTAATTATGCTGATCTTCCTCAACATCCCTTGCTTCATTGGTTGTTGTGATCTGAGTGATGAAATGCCCACCAGAAATCCATTATCCATCTCTGAGTCATTAACTTCTACTATAATAAGCTCCGTACCAGTCCCTGTACCTGTCCCTTCAGTTTTAGCAATAGCTAATTCTACAGTATGCAATTGTTCCTCTAGGCTCGATTTGACACCTGTACATTTAAAAAAAAAGATGCAGAATAAAAAGAGGAGATGATGTCAAAGAGAAGTGGAGGCAAGTAGCTGCGTCACAAAGTCAAGCTGCTTCTTCTGAACTGAATAAATGCTCGCCTTCCTATCGGCAAATGTTCAGCTAGAAATACCCGCAATCAAGTACTTCCTTTCTTCAGTTTGGCCTCTGTAGAAGTAAATGGAGGTGATAAATTACAGATATAAGTTAATTTCAAATTTCAAATAAAGCCCCAATTATTTCTTGGACTTGTGCAATAATTCCAGTCAGTTTTAGCTTGTAATGGCACCTACTGCAATCAACTTGCCTGCATTCATGTAAATCAATTCACTGGTTAATTAAGAAATTTGAGATTAGTTTCTGATAGGGCCCTAAAATACTCACCCGTTGGGCTCAATACCAACCTGCCCCAATAAGTCCAATAGGCGGGGAAACGTGACGGGGCCTAAAAGGCCCAGAAAGAAGACTCAATGTATTAGCCCACCTCGGATAGCCTGGATAAAGGGGAAAAGAGGGGCAGCGTAGTCATTTCCATTCCGTCCCAGCCAGGAGAGACCCTCGAGAGGGGACAACGGTTATGATCGTACAGACAGGAGGGACAGCTCAGCAGACAAGCGTACCGGCTTCTGACAGGGCCGACGTCACTGGAAGGTTCCTCTAGACTAGTATAAATAGACCTCTTTAGGATAGAAGGGAGGTCGGCTCTTTGGGTATTTCTCTCTAGGGTTTATTCGTGTTGATGCTTAAGAGATGTAAATCCATTTGAGAGTATGAATAAAGAGTTTGATCGTTGATCTTAATATTACTGTTGTTACTTTACTTGCTTTAAGCCCACTACCATACTTGGTAGTAACAACCACCGTGGGGCTCACCTTAAGCAAGGAAGAGTAGCTGATGCCAGATCGCGGGAAGAGTTTAGAACCCAGACGACTCTCGTTCGACTTTTTCATGGCAAGAGATTCACCTAATCACCAAGCGCAAATCTCTGCGCAAGGCGAGCGCACTCCTCTCGGGATGCCTCCGGACCTCTTAGTGGAGGAGATCCCGCAAGAGACCGCTTCAGCGGGACCAAATCCGCCGTTCACTCCGACGAACCTGGCGGGCTGTCAATCCGCTCCCCCCGGGTACTCCCAGCCGGTCTATACCCCTCAGACTGCGGGACCGTCGGGAGCGAATGCCGTCAACTCGAGCGCCCTCAATGGCCTCGCTTCGTCGGGAGTCACTCCGACCGTTCTTGTCGGACCGATCCCGTCAGGAACCACGCCGATCCTTACGGGCGGACCAACTTCGGTAGGTTTCCAGCCGCCTCCAGCAAGACCACCCTCCTCATATATGCATGCGGGATCAACGCAGCCTGGTCTTACAGCACCACCTCCCTTGATTGGACCAGGAATGCCTCCTGCCTGGCCCACGGTATCTGCGCCAGCGGACCCCTACCGGCAGATGTGGGACCAGCATATGCTTTAATCATGGGGACAGTTTTTATCCTTATCCTCGCCCATGCTGGAAAATAATGTCGCTCCGATACCGACTCATATCATGCAGCAACCTGGCGAGCGTCTGCCGGCGCAGCAAGCCTGCATGGCTCCATCTAGGTCGGGACTTCGACCGCCCCTTTATGAAGGTAATATGGGCGGCATTAGAGGAGAACATTACCAAGGGACCCCTTCATGTTTCCCTAATCCACAGGGCCATGCGATCCCGCACGAAGAATATGTCCCGCCATTCGTAGGAGGTGGAATATCGTCTGGGGCTCCTTTTATCCAGACACAAGAACGAATCCGCTCGCCCAGCCACCATAGCACGGGAAGTGTTACTCATTCCCCTCGGAGGAGGTGGCACGATGATACAGCTGATTTGGGACGACGAAGGCAATGTTCCCCGACAAGGGGAGTCTTCCCAAATCATTTCTATCATCACCCGATAAACATTAATGGTTTCACTAATCTCCCCAGGTTCTATACCAAGACCCTGCAATGCCCGAAGGAATTCCTGTCCAGTTTCAAGGCCAGAATCTCTCTCTCCACCTTGGATAGAAGCATTTGGTGTCGAGTTTTTCCCACATGCTTGGAGGAATCGGCATGGAAGTGGTTCTCGGAACTACCTTTCAATTCGGTAAGGGACTTCGCTGATCTAGAGAGTCAATTTCTGCAGAGATTCCCAAGCATCCGGGCGCCAGCTAAAAGATCAATAGATCTGATGAGTCTCAAACAGGGCGAGCGGGAATCGACAAGAAAGTTTCTCAACCGGTTCGCTGAGGAGGCAAATCAAACTATTGATTACAACGACGGAATCATCTTAGCTGCAGTAAGGCAAGGTTTAAGGCAAGGAAGTGCCTTACGCTGGAGAGCAGTAGAAGAAGACTTCAGGACGTTTGCAGAATTCAGAACTGCAGCGGAGAAAACCTTGCAAGCTGAGGAAGATGCCGCAGTGGCGGGGAAACCAGCCAGCCGAGGAGCGTCGCGCAAAAGCCCTGATCGACCCCGGCGTTATCTCCGACCCGCTTCTCCTTCTAATAGGCGAAGTACGCCCCCGTCCACTCGCCGAGATACTCCTCCTCGTCCTTATCGGCGGGGTCGTTCTTTCAACAAGTATAAAGGCGTGGTAGCTCAACCTCGATTTCCTCCCACGGGAGAGGATTATAAGCAAGGGTATACTAATTATCATGTTTTCTCGGTTTCAACCGACTCATTGCTGCAGGTTGTTCAAGATGACCCGGAGTTTAAGCGACCCGAGCCACTTTCGAGGGAAAAAACTAACCGGGGTGAGCAGATATCACAATGGATACGGCCACGCCACGTCCGAATGCATCAAGTTGAAAGATGAAATTGAAAGGATGATTAGAAACACTAAGGCGCTTGAGAGGTACTTGGAAACCCCCCAGTGGAACAATGGAGAAAGGGGCAATAGAGGGGGAAGGCAAGGGAACAACTACGGACGCCGTATGCGAGACCGAGACAGGCAAGCGGAGCGCCTCCGACAGAGAACCCCTCCAAATGCCGACCAAGATAATCCCCGACCTTCCCCGGCACCCGTCTTGTATATAGCGGGAGGACCCGCCGCAGGGGGAGAATCAGAAAGGGCCAGAAGGAGATACGCTTACCCCAAGAACCTAGACAACCCGTCAAGGATGGAGATCTTTCAGATAGGAGAAAGCAACTCGGTGGCAAACACGCGTATCACCTTTGGGCCGGAGGACTATGCAGGAATCCATTTGCCTCATGATGACGCTATTGTGGTAATGCTACGCGTAAATGGCACGCGAGTAGGCAGAATCCTGATCGACACGGGTAGCTCTGCCGATATCATCTATTATGAAACCTTAAAAAAGTTGCATTTGCAAGACCATCCTCTCAAACCTATGGCTACACCACTCACAGGTTTCACGGGCGATCAGCTTATGCCCTTGGGGGTTATAGATCTGCCAGTTGTTTTCGGAGAATCCCCAAGGGATGTGGTGTCCCGAGTCAGTTTCGTAGTTGTAAACACTCCTTCTCCGTATAACATTATCCTGGGTAGGAAGGCTCTGAATGACATCGGAGCCATAGCCTCTACACCCCATTTGAAGGTCAAATTTCCCACTCGGAGCGGAGTCGGGACTCTGCGAGGCGAGCAGCAAGTAGCCAGAACATGCTATCAGGCGTCCATTCTAAAGCATGTGGCTCAAATTGAGCACGCAAGTGAACGAACGGAGTCTTATGACTCGGCGGAAAACATCTTGCTTCATAACCCCGCTGGACCCACAGGCGGTCCCATGGAAGATACTGAAGAGTTTGATCTGGGAGATGGCAAGATCACCAAGATTGGCACTGTACTACCCGGAGAGGACCGAGAATTGGTCAAGGCATGCCTCCTGCGAAACCGCGATATTTTCGCTTGCGAGGGTGAGGCTATGCCCGGGATAGACAGGGAGATAGCCGAGCACCAAATTGTTACCAAGCCAGGCATGAGACCGATTACTCAAAAGAAGAGAAAGCAAAGTCGAGAGAAGAGAAGGGCAATTAAGGCGGAAGTGGAAAAGCTGCTCAAAACTGGGGCCATAAGGGAAGTCAAGTATCCGCAGTGGTTGGCTAATCTGGTATTGGTGACTAAACCCAATGGACAGTGGAGAATGTGCATAGATTACACCGATTTAAACAAGGCTTGCCCCAAGACGCCATTCCCCTTACCTAGCATCGATGCCATGATCGATTCCACAGCCGACTTCAAGTACCTCAGTTTCATGGACGCCTACTCTGGTTATAATCAAATAAGGATGAGTCAGGCGGATGAAGAGAAAACCTCCTTCGTTACTGAAGAAGGATTGTATTGTTACAAGGTCATGCCCTTCGGCCTCAAGAACGCAGGAGCGGAATACCAGAAAATGGTTTCCAAGGTCTTCAAGGAAGAGTTGGGAGAAATAATGGAGGCGTATATTGATGACATGGTTGTTAAGAGTGGCACTGGTTCCGATCATGTCGCCCATCTGGAAAGGGTCTTTGCCAAAATGAGACAGGTAGGAATGCGGCTCAATCCTAAAAAGAGTTTCTTCTGCTTGTCCAGCGGGAAGTTCTTAGGATTCATCATCTCCGAGCGCGGTATTGAAGCTCATCCCGACAAATGCCAAGCGGTTATAAATCTCAAGTCACCTAGTTCCATCAAGGAGGTGCAGGGCCTCACCGGCAGGATAGCAGCGCTTAGCAGGTTCATCTCGCAGTCCGTCATGCTCTGCAAGCCTTTCTTTGACCTCATCAAAAAGAAGACGCAAGGGTTCGAGTGGGGATCAGAGTGCCAGGAAGCCTTTGAAAAGATCAAAGAATATCTCTCCACCCCGCCCATAATCAGCAGGCCCATAAATGGTGAGCCATTATATTTATACATAGCCACCAATGAGGAGGCTATCAGCACGGCTCTGGTCAGAGAAGAAGAAGGCGTACAAAAACCGGTGTATTTTGTATCCAGAGTATTGAGGGATGCCGAGACCAGGTACCCAACGATTGAGAAGAATGCGTTTGCAATTGTGGTAACTGCTAGAAAGTTGCGTCCTTACTTTCAAGCTCACCCCATTCGTGTGGTGACCACTATGCCACTTCGCAAGGCGTTAGGACAATTCAACGTCGCCGGAAGACTGCTCAAGTGGGCCATTGAATTATCAGAATTCGACATCACCTATTTGTCCAGAACGGCTTACAAAAGTCAGGCTTTGGCAGATTTCATTGTCCAAGGGACCAGTGGAGATTTTACCCCTGTAGAGTCGGTATGGGAGGTATACGTGGATGGAGCGTCATCCGACAAGGGCACCGGTTTAGGTGTGGAAATAATCAGCCCGGATGGGGATAGATTCAAGTATGCCTTGCGGGTGAACTTTAACCCATCCCATAATGTGGCCGAGTACGAGGCTTTCATCGCGGGTTTACAGTTGGTTGCGGCTACCGGGGCCAAGAGCATTAGGATCCGGTCCGACTCCCAACTGGTAGTGAATCAGGTGCTCAAAGAGTACAAAACTCAAGACGAAACGCTGATCAAGTACCTGAGAAAGGTGGAACAGCTCATCGGCGATTTTGATAAAGTCCTCGTTGAGCATATCCCCAGGGGAGAGAATGAGACCGCGGATGCTCTGTCCAAACTAGCCAAGAGCGAGTTGGACAAGGAGCGTCCCATAATAGTCTTGGAAATCCCTTCGCCCAGCATTCAGTTACTCGAGATGGTTGTCTTTCAGACACGCCATGAGGAAGAGTGGTACTCACCAATTTGGATGTACTTAACCAAGGGGATTCTCCCACAAGACAGGAACGTGGCGAGGAAGATCAAGAGATGGTCTTTGGAATTCACAATAGTTGAAGAGGAGCTATGCAAAAAGGGATACCACCACCCCTGGTTGATTTGTGTCGGAAGGGCCAAGGCTGATGAACTGTTGAAAGAAACTCATCAAGGTATTTGCGGAAGTCATCAAGGACCTCGCACCTTGGGAAAAAGAATTATGCGCCAAGGCTATTACTGGCCATCCTTGAGAAGGGACGCCGAAGATTTGGTGAGAAGATGCGCTCAGTGCCAATTTCATGCTAGAATTAGTCATATGCCGCCTAACAATTTGAAGCCAATCACAAGCCCTTGGCCTTTTGACATTTGGGGAATGGATATACTTGGCCCTTTTCCTCAGGCGAGGGGGAACCTCAAGTTCATTGTGGTCGCTGTGGAATACTTCACTAAGTGGATCGAGGCCAAGGCCTTATCCCTTATTACTTCCCAGAAGATCACAGATTTCCTGGAGCACCAAATAGTGTACAGGTATGGAATTCCGAATGCCATCATCACTGACAATGGGCGTCAGTTTACCGGAGCACCTTTCAAGAATTATTGCCGTGGACTGGGCATTGACATTAATTTTGCATCTGTGTGCCACCCGCAATCCAACGGACTGGCGGAAATATCAAACAGAACTATTCTGGAGGGGTTGAAGAAGAAAATAGAAGGAACTAAAAACACTTGGCCTGAGTATCTCAGCGAGGTGGTGTGGGCTTATAACACCACCCCGCGATCGGCCACCGAAAGGTCGCCCTATGCTCTGGTTTATGGAATGGAAGCTGTCATTCCTATGGAAATTGTCCATCCGACGCTCCGCACCATCAATTATTCCACCCAACGGAATGCCAAGCGCAGGATGGAGGAGCTCGAGGTGATTCACGAGCTCCGGGAGGAAGCTTCGGCTCGGCAGGCAGAATATCAAAGGAAGATGCGAAGAGCCTTTGATAAAAAGGTAGCTCCGCGACATTTCCAGCCTGGTGATTTAGTGCTAAGAAAGGCGGCAGCAGCAGGCAAGCACATTGGCAAGATGGACCCCGTTTGGGACGGTCCTTTTGAGATTGTGAAGTCGGCCGGGGAAAGAGCATTCTATCTAAAGGATGCACAAGGCAAGGTATTAGCGAACTCATGGAATGCGTCGGACCTGCGCAAATTCTACCCATGAAGCTCTCCGCTAGGTTTGCACCACTGTGAATACCGTTGTATCTTCCTTTTACTGCATTGTCTTTACTTTCAATCAAGGTTGCCAGCTAGTTGGCAACCACAAGCGCTGAGCTTGTTTAATATGTTTCTGTAAGAAACTGGGCTAAGTAATGACAAAGGAAGTTTGAAAAGCTTAATCAGAAATATGGATGCAATTGAAGAGATGGATGCAATTGAAGAGAGGAAGCTTGAAAGCTCCTTTTATTAAATTCAGTACCTACTCCAAGGGAAGTTATGAATCCTAGTACCTACACCAAGGGAAGAGTCGGATTCACAATTCAGTACCTACGCCAAGGGAAGTTATGAATCCTAGTACCTACATCAAGGGAAGAGTCGGATTCACAATTCAGTACCTACACCAAGGGAAGTTATGAATCCTAGTACCTACACCAAGGGAAGGATCGGATTCAGAATCCTAGTACCTACACCAAGGGAAGAGTCGGATTCACAATTCAGTACCTACACCAAGGGAAGTTATGAATCCTAGTACCTACACCAAGGGAAGGATCGGATTCAGAATCCTAGTACCTACACCAAGGGAAGGATCGGATTCAGAATCCTAGTACCTACACCAAGGGAAGAGTCGGATTCACAATTCAGTACCTATACCAAGGGAAGAGTCGGATTCACAATTCAGTACCTATACCAAGGGAAGAGTCGAATCCAGAACTTAGTACCTATGTTAAGGGAATGATCGAAGTCAATCTTTTAATACCCACGCCAACTAGACGGTTGGGTTTAACGTCGTCAGTGTCCGGGCCACAGAACTAGTAATTACCATGCAAATCACACCCGATCAAAAGAGTGTGACCATCACATAAATCACATGCTTACTCACAAGGTAGGCGTGAGCGGCATTCGTTTAAAAGTCCGAAAAGCATAAAGAAAAGAGTATCTCAGATAAACGAAGTAAGTCGCAGAAGAAAGAGAACAGAGGCGTCAGTAATGCATTATGACAACTATCAATTGCATTATTGAGAATTCGAGATAAAGGACAATCTCGTAGAATAGCTGAATAAGTAATTAATTAACAGAAAGATCTAATTTACCCCAAAAATTGCAGACCCGCCATGGGCAAGTCAAAAGCTCTTCTATGAGGTCATTGATCCAGACCTTGACGGTCGGACTGAATAGCGAAGCGGATCAGTCCGACCCCCGACTAAAAGTCTGGCCAATCTCCAGTAACCTACCCGGCCAACTTTCGATGTGTTTGGGTACGCGACATCAAGGGCGTCATAGTAAGTATGAAACGCCCGGGAATGAGCCCCAAGAATGATCTCACACATGAGGATAAGTTCCTTCCAATCCAACAACTGAATGGAAGGAACACCACTGAAGCCAAGAGATGGCTGATCGGCACATGTCGTACAGCTGGGCTAAATCCGCAGATGTTGTCTCGCCGTTTTGGCTAGAAAAAGAGATTAATGTATTCATAAAGTTCTATGAATAAATTTAAAGACTTATTTTCAAATTAAACTTAAGCGATGTTAATTTGCATGTCGAGGCTAACGTCGTCAGCGCTTAGCGCTATTTTGCATGTCGAGGCGCGTCGCGCCTGAGGCAGCGCATTTAAGCGCGTCGCGCTCGTAGCAAGAAAAGTAACGTGAAACACATCATACTGCAAGGCTTTCTTCTTAACTTAGTTTAATACAACAAAATTCCTAAAAAAAAAAAAAAGAAGAGAGTAGGGGCCTTAAGAGTTCACTGAGGGCTCCCCATCATCCTCAGCGCTGCTGCTCGACCCAGACGAAGCCTCCGCCAGTAGCTGGGCCCGCCTCGCTTCCACCAGTTGGCTGCTATAGGCCTCCACAGGCTCACTGAGCAAAGCCTGTAGAAAGCTATCTTCATATTCCTCCCCTTCAATAGCGTACCAGACGGGGAGACGCTCTACGTGAAGAGACCCGACGGGTCCTGCACGGAAAAAAGTGAGAGACAGGGGAATAGCCTCCTTGTCGGGAACGGCTACCTGAGCTCGCGCCCATCGTCCTTCAACCCCTGCCCGGGTAGCAGGATCAACAGCCACATAAAGGCCGAAGGGGAAGAGGCCTCGAGCGGCAAAGCCCGTCGGCCAGCCTACGGGGGGCCCCACTGCGCGAACCCAATACTTCACCAGCGGGGTTGGGGGAGAGGAATTCCACAACCGGCGGGATTGGAGAAGAGTCTTGTGGCTACTAACTGTGGAGGCCATGAAAATATATGGCCCCGCTTTGACATGCGCGAGCTCCAAAGCTCGAGCCTCCCAGTCAGGAGGCCCCCAGACTTGAAACCTCCTGGAGCACATCTTTTTTACTTCCCAGCGGAAGCTGGGCTCCACAACCAAGAGGGCGGCTTCGACGTCGACAGCCATAATAGGGTCGGGATGATAAAGTACTATCCCGCGGTACGAATGGCTCTCGGCCCCTACACTATCAGAGGGGGGAAGGGAGTAGTAAGAAGAAAAGGCCATTATGTTAATGTCAAGGGAAACTAAGGAGGGAGTAGTAAGGGAAGGAGGAGGTAAAGAATAGCGAAGAACGCAAGGCATATTTATAGAACACCAGAAGATGTGATCAAAGGACGGATGCTGAAGCCGAAGCGCCCCTTCATGATGAGGCGGTGGGTACGGAATCCGAAGCGTCACCTCAAAGTTATAAGTCAGGCACAGAACCCAAGGCATTCCCCCATCATGACCGAAATGAAGTGATGGGGGCAGAGTCCAAGACACCTTTTCAGAAGGCATTTAATGCATAATGTGAAAGGGTTCATGGGTTATACTGTAGCCATTGAATTCTCGTGTCAATACGTCCTTCACCTCGCCTTTCAAGCCAGATTCCCTTGCGCCTGAGCGATATCATCGACATACCTGCTGACGCGATATGGGCCATAGCACGACAGATGGCAGGTGAACCCGCCACCCGCCAGATTTAACCTTGCCTTTGACAAGGGGCGAACGAGCGGCGGGATCACTAGGCGACAACCTTGATATTCTCCACAAAGTTGGCGCCTACGCGACAAACTGAGTAAGGACAGAAGAATCAAATCTTCTGCAAACCAGTCAAAGGCTGCAGAGCTCCTGACAACCATAAACCGTATGTAATACGGAAATTAAATGCCCTTTATTGACCGGGGGTTTTCCAACATAAATCCCGAAAAATCCGGATACCTAGGGTACGGAAACGTCGGACATAAATGCTAAAATAAAAGCAATGCTGGAATTAGGTAGCATTTTGCACCTATAAATACCTCCTCAACCCCTCGCTAGAAAGGCATCCTTTCAGCAAAATTCGTTCGTCTTCCCTGAACAAAGAAAAAGAGAACGAACTTCTGAAAGCTTTCCAGATAGCAAGAGGGGAAACAATGAGAAAAAAGAAAAAGAAAAAGGGAAGGAAGAAGAGAGACAAGATCAAGGAAATCTCGTAGGCTAGCTGATTGGGGGAAGGAAATCTCGTAGGATAGCTGAGATCCAGAAATCAGCTGTCCTCGACGATTGTTACCCCCGAACGATCCGGCGCATTGCAGTCGGCGCCACAACTACACAATTCGGCTCGGCTCGTCTCCCAATGTTGCCAAGAGAATAAAGGATATTGGTAACATAGGGAGTGAGGCAGCTGATATAGAGTAGTTGTAGTGCCCGGCGAGAAGTTTTTCTGTCAAGGTGCCGAGATCGTTCAAAACCCAAACCCGCCCCGTCGAGAAGGTGTATCGTACGAGCAAATCACCTCGACGTAGCGGGATGGGACAGAGACGGGAGTTGCCGATGTCAAATCCTTTTCCCAGGAATCCCAGCAGCTCCCAACCTAGAGAAGTCATTCAATGTGACGGCAGGGTCCCCGCCAAGGTGACTTCGCCTGCATAATCTGGGTATGTCTCTGAAAAACGGTGGCTGTTTCCAGTCACCGGTATAGAAACAGGGCGGCTTCAAGATCAGCCGACCCCAACAACAGGACGACTTCAAGATCACTCCGCCTCGATCCTCAAAGGGCGGCACTACTCGAACTTTGATAATCATTAAGTCAGATGTAGTACCTTTTAATCTATTTTTTGTAAAAAAAAAAAAAAAAGGTGTATAAGGGAATAGTGACTAAAGATTATTTAGTAGAAGCTGGCAAAGATAATCAATATTAGTGCTTAGAGAGTAATGTATCAGAAATATTATCAAGGAATGAAATATATTGTGGAAATTCTCTTGGAAATAATACCGACTGATAAAATCTAACATCGCTGACAAACTTAAGACTTTAGCCAAACAGTTGAAGTAGTTAACCCAGTGACAATCCGCTGAGGGCGGAAAGGTTGAAGCCCAATCAAATTTTCACTCAAGATGAATCAAGTAGGCTTTAACTAGTAACGCGACCAAGCGACGCTTGATCGGGGTGCGCGATACTACTGCACAACGCTTGTTAAAGTAAAGGCATTAAAATGCTAACGATAAGTGCGCGGACAGAAATAAAGAAGTCGAGCGACGCTCAGACAACAAAGAAGAAAATAAAAATCAAGCAATTATGTAGCTGATTTGCTAAAAAAGTATCTAAATCATCACATTAATAAACACATCTCCTCGACCACGCAAGTACTTCAAAAGAAATTGCAAAAGATAACAAGTTCATTAAAAACGCCAAGTATAGGGCGACAAATCAAGGAAAACAAACAACTATTCTTCTTCATCTTCTTCTTCTTCTTCCTCCTCTTCTATCAACTCGGGCTGGTCGATTTCGTCAGGCCATTGATCCGGCGGGAAGACGAATTTGGGCGGATTACGCCTCTTGAAGAGTCTGGGCATTCCGTCGAAGACATTGCCTGCCGGATCATACATGGTGCTGGTGTTAGGGTCCCAACGGTATCCGTTCCAGTCCCTGGGTTTCAGCTCAAGGGGCGTCTTGCCTTCCAGCCCGGCGTTGGCCAGCGTAAAAGGAAAAAAGTGCCTCAAGAAAGTGGCCTGATCCTTCAGAGTAGAGCGGAGGCGGCCTGCCAAACGATAAGCTATTGTAGGGACACAGCCCTCAGAGTTCAAAAAATTCACAATAGCCTCATTACCAATTCGAGCGGCTTCAGAATAAGGAATGGGGCGAGGTCCCTCAATACCAGGAGAATTCTCCATCAAGATGTTCACTTGATCCGCGAGTTGAGAATTCTTGGCCTTCTCCTGAGCCAACGCCGCTTCTAGCTCTGACACCTTCCTTTTTTCCGCCTCAATAGTGGAAAGGCAATCATCTCGATCTCTTCGAGCGGCTTCAGCTTGATTCGTTTGGGTTTCCAAGTCCTTTTGGAGTAGCGCAAGCTGGTCAGCTCGCTTGGACGCCTCAGACGACAAATTTTCCACTTTGAGATTCAATTCGTCCACCTGAGCCAACAGCTTGGTCTTTTCAAGAGTCAGTCCACCCAAGTCATCCCGCACCCTCTCATAAGCGGACTTGGTCGAGAAAAGTTCTGATCGAGTAGAGTCAAGGGCCCTCTTGCTCTTGTCGACCTCATCCTCCAAAAGAACTATCCTATCACGAGTGTTAATGAAATACCGCTGGAAGGCTTGAGAAGCGCTTTCCTGAATCATCACATCCCCTTTTGCCTTGAGAACCTCTGCGCCGGCCTGTTCGCAGCGAGAGGAAAGAGAGGCGACGGCCTCAACAAAACTATCATATTTCTCCCGAAGAGGAGAAGGCAGGCGATCGGGATCAAGCCTCGACAAAAATTCTTCCACGACTGCATTAGGAGCACTCTCCGCAGTGAGCAGGGGGGTTTTGCCTTTACCAAGCTCCTCCCGCAAATGTGTGTTCTGAGCTGCAGCAGCCATAGTCATCTGGTCAGCCTTATGGCGAAGGTCGAGGTACTGAGCCAAAGTGTAGGAGGCCAAGTTACCAACCCGTAAGGCGTGCTCGCTTATGAGAGTGAGGCTGTTCTCAACGTCCAGCCCGGCACACTCGAATGCAACAGCCCGTGGGACAGATATCTTGTTTATCCCGGCTGCATATCGCTGATGGTCGAGTCGATCAGCTGACCCTGCCATAACAGCATTGTAACCTGGGACATAGGCTGTGAAAGTATCCTTCTGCCCCTTCACTTCATTGATTCTGGCTGATCGCCAATCGTTAGACGCTGTGGCCCCTAGAGAAGTGAAGTCAAGAGAGGACCCCAACCGAGCGGGGTGAGGCTTGGGCAGAGGAGGACAGCCACTCGGCGGCACCTGATCAGGAGGGATTTGTCCGCTCACCCTCGCAGCAATTCTGGCCAAGCGGAGCCTATCCCTCTCGCCATCACGGGCGGGATCGTCCTCAATGCTCACGAATTCCTCCTCGGACTCAGGAGAGCGAGCCCGCTTTCGTGACGCGACTTTCGGCTTCCGCCTCGAGGTAAACGCGGGTTCATCCGAGTCTGAGCTCGACCCATCACCAACATCACCTAACAATCCAGAGGAGGAGAGAACATTAAATACAACAGAAGCAGGGGGCTTCCCCATACCAGGGGCGAAAGGCCTGGGTGCAAAAAATTCTGTGGTCTCACCTGCTGCAGACCGCCCTTTCAAAACAGGAGCCTTCTTTAACTTACGACTAGAAGAGCCGATCTCCTCAGTATCGCCCTCTTCTTCTTCGTCGTCGGTTTTCTCAACCTTCTTGAACATGAAAGGGTAGGCTTCCAGAGATCGCCCATTAAAGGCTATGGTAATAGACCCCTTGGCAAAAAGTTTGGCGTCCAGAGCCTTCACAAAATCTTTGTCAGCCTGATCGTTAGGGCGGGGAAGCTGGAGTTGAGTCCACTTGCCGGCGAGATCTTGATTCCATTCCGTAGGAATATCAAGATTAGTGCATAACTCCCTAGAGGCAAAAACGAACTGCCTCTGCCAATCAGAGATCTTCCCAGGGCGGTGGAAAATACTTGGCGTCCTCATCCTCAAATTACAAAAGTCCGAGGTCCCAAAGAAATCAAAGTAATGACCCAGCAATTCCAAGCTAGCGGGGCGGACAAGCAAATCCAGCGCCTTTAACTGATCCGGGCGCATGAGGAGATCAAAGGTATTTATACAACACCAGGCGCAGGGATGCAATTGACCCGGCGGGATCCTAGCGAATTTAAGAAAAGACGCCTGAAATTCGCTGAAGGGGGCGAGTAGGCCGCAGCGCACAGTTCGACCAAACAGACATACCCCTCGTTCGGTCGCAGTGGGGTTATCTTCTTTCTTTGCGACAACAAACTTGATGCCAGAGGGCGAGACCATATGCTCGCGAAAATCGCTCATAGCGCACCCATCCCCCCAACCTCTGCTGCGAACCTCTCGGACTTTTTGCAGGGGAGGAGTCTTCTCCTTGGCGGGCCTCTTAGCTGGCTCTGCCACCTTCTCCTTGGCTTTGCTCTTGCTAGCTAATATTTTACGCTGCTTCTTGTTAGGCTCCGCCTTTGAGGGTGGCTCGGCGCCACGGGGTGGAATCATCGGCGGAATGGATGCTCCAGGTGCAGCGAAGCCAGCAGGGGATCCAGCAGAAGCCCCGGCTGAAGAAGGGTTGGCGATGATCTGGAGGGGACTTTGAGGAATCTCACAACCCTCGTTACGAGCGGGAGCAGATGATGACGCCATGGCTGTCAAGTTTTTGTCCATAAAGAGAAAATCAAGACAGATAGAGGAATGAAGAGAAGCAAACAGAAGAAGAAAAGCACAAGGAGATACTCAGAAAAGAGATGCTCACCGAAAGCAGAGATCCGAAGGAAGAATGGCGAACGCTAACTGCTTGCAAGAGAAGAGAGTGAGAATGAACTATCTATGGGAAAGAGAGAGAGCAGAAGACCTCGAGAGCAAGAAAATGATGAGAAAAACGGAGAAAAACGGCGACTGAAGAGTATATATGAAAGAGAAGGGGGGAAACCCGAGGCAACACAATCATCAGAAAATCTACGGGGCGTCGGTTCGATTTTCCCGCCAAAAAGACTCGACCAAACGTCCCTTCGAAGGCATCGCTTGGTCCCAAGGCCCATAAAGCATCGTACACGTGTCCCCCATTATTGAAGACATCTGTTCGAAGGAGGCCGAGTCGACGACTTGGCCTACTTAGAGATTACATTGGGAATTTCGGACCGCCCGCGGAGTTATGTCGGCCTTTGTCAACCCGCTCACAATCAAAAGCTTTCACCTCGCCTTGCTCACTGAAAACTTGGGGGCAGGTGATAGGGTCCCAAACCACCCTCGTGGTGGGCCCAGATCTCAACTACACTAAAAGCTTTCACCTCGCCTTGCTCACTAAAAGCTTGGGGGCAGGTGATAGGGCCCTAAAATACTCACCCGTTGGGCTCAATACCAACCTGCCCCAATAAGCCCAATAGGCGGGGAAACGTGACGGGGCCTAAAAGGCCCAGAAAGAAGACTCAATGTATTAGCCCACCTCGGATAGCCTGGATAAAGGGGAAAAGAGGGGCAGCGTAGTCATTTCCATTCCGCCCCAGCCAGGAGAGACCCTCGAGAGGGGACAACGGTTATGATCGTACAGACAGGAGGGACAGCTCAGCAGACAAGCGTACCGGCTTCTGACAGGGCCGACGTCACTGGAAGGTTCCTCTAGACTAGTATAAATAGACCTCTTTAGGATAGAAGGGAGGTCGGCTCTTTGGGTATTTCTCTCTAGGGTTTATTCGTGTTGATGCTTAAGAGATGTAAATCCATTTGAGAGTATGAATAAAGAGTTTGATCGTTGATCTTAATATTACTGTTGTTACTTTACTTGCTTTAAGCCCACTACCATACTTGGTAGTAACAACCACCGTGGGGCTCACCTTAAGCAAGGAAGAGTAGCTGATGCCAGATCGCGGGAAGAGTTTAGAACCCAGACGACTCTCGTTCGACTTTTTCATGGCAAGAGATTCACCTAATCACCAAGCGCAAATCTCTGCGCAAGGCGAGCGCACTCCTCTCGGGATGCCTCCGGACCTCTTAGTGGAGGAGATCCCGCAAGAGACCGCTTCAGCGGGACCAAATCCGCCGTTCACTCCGACGAACCTGGCGGGCTGTCAATCCGCTCCCCCCGGGTACTCCCAGCCGGTCTATACCCCTCAGACTGCGGGACCGTCGGGAGCGAATGCCGTCAACTCGAGCGCCCTCAATGGCCTCGCTTCGTCGGGAGTCACTCCGACCGTTCTTGTCGGACCGATCCCGTCAGGAACCACGCCGATCCTTACGGGCGGACCAACTTCGGTAGGTTTCCAGCCGCCTCCAGCAAGACCACCCTCCTCATATATGCATGCGGGATCAACGCAGCCTGGTCTTACAGCACCACCTCCCTTGATTGGACCAGGAATGCCTCCTGCCTGGCCCACGGTATCTGCGCCAGCGGACCCCTACCGGCAGATGTGGGACCAGCATATGCTTTAATCATGGGGACAGTTTTTATCCTTATCCTCGCCCATGCTGGAAAATAATGTCGCTCCGATACCGACTCATATCATGCAGCAACCTGGCGAGCGTCTGCCGGCGCAGCAAGCCTGCATGGCTCCATCTAGGTCGGGACTTCGACCGCCCCTTTATGAAGGTAATATGGGCGGCATTAGAGGAGAACATTACCAAGGGACCCCTTCATGTTTCCCTAATCCACAGGGCCATGCGATCCCGCACGAAGAATATGTCCCGCCATTCGTAGGAGGTGGAATATCGTCTGGGGCTCCTTTTATCCAGACACAAGAACGAATCCGCTCGCCCAGCCACCATAGCACGGGAAGTGTTACTCATTCCCCTCGGAGGAGGTGGCACGATGATACAGCTGATTTGGGACGACGAAGGCAATGTTCCCCGACAAGGGGAGTCTTCCCAAATCATTTCTATCATTACCCGATAAACATTAATGGTTTCACTAATCTCCCCAAGTTCTATACCAAGACCCTGCAATGCCCGAAGGAATTCCTGTCCAGTTTCAAGGCCAGAATCTCTCTCTCCACCTTGGATAGAAGCATTTGGTGTCGAGTTTTTCCCACATGCTTGGAGGAATCGGCATGGAAGTGGTTCTCGGAACTATCTTTCAATTCGGTAAGGAACTACCTTGGAAGATTCTTGCAATCATTTTGTGAAAGAGTGACTGAATTGATTTTTCCCTCTTCAAGATTTGAAAAGATAAATTTCTATTATCATACTAACTAACATCTTCTAAGATGATTTGGAATGATTAAAATTTATTGTGTTTATTCAGTTTTAATTTCTATTATCTTTATTGCTTGGGTAAATTCATACTAACTAACAACATATAAGCTGATTTGAAATGAGTATGCAAACCGATTGCTGTATGATAATGATAAATATATATTAATTTGAAATACTCATTGTGCTAATTGATTGCTGTCAATATGCAAAACCTTTCAATCTGTAACGTGTTTGGCGCAAATCAGGGGTATATTTAATGCTCCTGCTTTAAATTTGTATTAAATGTAATTGAGAGCTGTATTTCCCTGTCAAGATTGCATTAAATGAGATTTCATTGATTCTGTTATCAATACCTGCCACAAGTCTCGCATCTCTATTTAATTTTCTATCTATATGAACATCTCTACCTGCTATTCCAAATCCATATCAAGTCTCCAAGTCTGTCAATTGTTAGAGCAATACACAGGTTGGTGTTAGAAAATAGTTTTTCCAATTTAATTCTGTAAGGTTATGTCAAATAATTAATGAATATAGGTAATTTTTTTGGTTTAATTTTACAACTTTGTATTTTTTTTGGCATAATCTTGGTTTTTTTTTCCGATAGATGATGTATACCATGATCTTAACCTTAATTATGATTTGCTTTTCCTGTACAGAGACCAGAACAAAGATTGAGCAGTAGAGCAGTATAGAGGAAGTACATTACTTAAGCAACAAGATTAGTAGCCCTGGAAATAGACCAATGGTAAATTTGTTTCTTTTTATTTCTGTTCTTTTCTTCCAGCAGAATGGGTCATACTGGTAAAATGTAAAAGTATTTATATTCTATGTACCAGCTGGTTAACATATGTGAATAAATCGCATAATGCTCCTTGAACATTGTTTGGGAGTAACAAAATAACTATACGTTGTTAGCTCTTCTTCTATTCAAATGTCAAAAAACAAAAGAAAAAAGTGTAGCAGATAATTTTTTAGCTGGTCAATGCAGGAAAAAAGGTGTGGCTGTGAATTACTAAATCATTTAATTTTTCTGTAGGTATTACAAGAGAAGGTTGATATTAACAAGTATGACTACAAGCCGATACCAAAACCTAATGAAACAAAATCAAAGGCTTGGCGAAACTAAGAAAATTCCATTCTTCCAATAAAATGAGGTTCTTTGCTAGAGTTAAAATCATATTGGCTCTATTGTTTTTTACAGTGTGATGTTATAAAAGTTAGATGCTTGATTTTGTGTTTTAATTGGGATTGGGGAGGCCCATTGGTTTGTTTACGAATTTTAATTATTTTTTATTCTGCCTAGATTTTGCTGATTTACTCTTAAATACCATATTTAATTCTTAGCATCTTTGGTACAGAGAAGGTGAATCTGTGCAGAGTTTGTGATGAGATATTTTTGACGCCATGGCAGTGAGATGCATTGCTTAAAGGTACGTACTGTATCATGTACCAATATATTTTTCCCACGAAATAAAACTTCCTCGGATATTTTTTTTGTCAGAATGTCTTATTTATTGTGTCATAGATATCATTCAATTTTTTTTGGAATTAATGAAGTCTCTGATTACCTAGACTGTAGGTACATTACTCCGCTGGAGGCAACGTGGCGGATATTCCAATATAATGTGCATTTTAGTTATCCGACTGTCGAAAGATTGCCTGTTCATTTTCCAGGAGAAAACAATGTTCTTTTTTCTGACTATCAGTCGCTTGAAGATCTAGCCAACGATGAATCATTGAAAGTTACCAAGTTGACAGCTTGGTTTGAGCTTAATCAACAAAATCAGCTTGCAAACAAACTCCCTTAATCCTGAGGTACTACAATTTTATTTACATAATTAACCACATAACCATATATAATATAACCCACAAATCCAAAAGTTATATAATCCAATTTAATTTACTGGGAATATAGTACTGGAAATTGATTTACAGATTGGTAAATTAACCTGTAATTGGGAAGGCAGCAATTTACTGTTAGGTTGGCAAATGTTGATGTCAGACTCTTTCAAATTTGCCCAAATTTTTCCATATCCTCGGGAATTACATGTTGATTTCAGGCAATTTACTTATCTCACGAATTACATTAGATATTTGTTCCTAGATTGTATTTTTTGGGGCTGGATTGGTAAATTTTCAAAATATTTTTAACTCAGGTCATTTTACTGGTATATTTTTCCGGTAAAATCAGTCCTCTCTTCAACTTCCGAATTATCATTTATTCACTGATTCCAATAATCATTAAATATTTTAAGATTTAAAAATATACATCCAAATACGGTCATGTAATTTTTAGATACATTTTGGGCATAGGCAGTAGACTGCCTTAAATGAAGATGTTTGGATGAACTTAGGCACTAGGCCATATCTTTTCTTTAATTGAGAAGGAGATGTATTTTGATTTTATTACAAAATCATGTTATATTCTATAGTCATTTTTCCAGGCTTATTGTTGTTAGTAGTAACAGTAAATGGCGTTAATTCTTCCTTACTGTATCACGTTATATATACAGTACAATCTCATCAAGATTTAATTGAAGTAAATAAGCCAGATTTGATATAGTTGGTAGATTTTCGTTTCTTCATAAGAAATCTGTTTCCTTAAGCGGTGCCTGCAAATTTTTAATAACTTATTCTCTGTATACGTTTGCTGCTCAGTGCTCAGCTTACCATTTAATGGAATTCATAATTCACCCACTATCTTATATTTCGTAAGGTTAATACAGTTAATCCAATTAGCGCTACCACTTTCCATTAAATTTCATAAGGTTATACAACAAAATTATAGACCAATATAAATAGATGAATGTGATAATCGAAATATTAAATAATACACATCTCTTTCTTCTGGTTTACAAAACAAAAAAATAATAATAAAAAATAAAGACTCCCATTACCTAATAATGAAATTGGAAAGATGGATTATTTTTACTTAGCTTGGTAGTACAGTCATGTACTGCAGGTAACAACACAATTCACTTGGTTGGAGAACGAAAAAAGATGGAAAGAAAGAGAAAAAGAAATTCGCTTGAGCATGATGCACTTTGTTCATCCCAAAGCAGGTTTTTTATTTTATAAAATTAAATCTCCTTTTAACATTATTCATAGCTTCTACCATAGTTTAAATTTTACAATAAAATCCAAACTTTAAAAATGTAGGTGAACTTTATTATCTTTGAATTCTGCTGCATATTGTTTGGGATCGCGGAGTTTTGAAGATGTCCGTTCGTTTGATGGGCAAATTTATTCTTCTTTCAAAGAGGCGTGTCAAGCACGAGGGTTATTGGAAAATGACAGTGAATGGATACAGAGTTACAGACAATGGAAGAAGCAGTGGCATCAGCGAATAGTCAACAGTTGAGACTAATATTTGTTGAGATATTGCTTTACAACCAGGTCGGCAACTTAAAGCACTTTTGGAATTCATGTTGAGATATTGCTTTATTCGAGGTAATTCTGTTCTATAGGTTGGATTGCCAGTCCCTACGGCTGAGAGGACAACTTTGGAAAATAATCGGCTCATAGTTCAGTAGCTATCGTACAATACAGTTGAGCTACGTGAACAGCTACCAAGGTTGGTTTCTGGATTGAACAGTGAGCAAAAAAAATTAAGAATTGGTACCTACCATCCTCTACATTCCCATCCAACCATCCATAGGCTCCAAACAAGACAAATTGGGCCCAACAACTGGCCCAATCTATTTATATCCCTCACAACTTTTCACTCCACCAAACCTAGCCGAATCCTGCCCTCTCCATCCCTTCCCTCCGTAAACAGCGACAGACAGCCAAACACATGTAAACAGTGCCGATCTACATCTCCTGAGCAAGGCGCAGAGGTCGGAGGGCCTTCGTCGGAGCTGGGTGTTGCTCCGCCCCGAGCACAAGACTGTCATCGACTTTAGTCTCGACATTTCTAGATGATTCGACATAAGTTGCGATTTCGGCCATGGCCTCCTTTTCTATTGGTTTATCTCAAATCTTATGTGTTAATATTGCGTTTCTTGAAAAATTTGGGCATTTCACAGTATGTGGTTTTGTAATTTTCTGATCTTATCGAGATGTTGAATTGTTGTGTGCACAAACCTTGTGGTTTGAGATAAACCGAATCAGCCTCTTTGATTTGTGGTTATAACTGTTTTCCTTGCAATGCTTTAGAAGATGTGTGTTTAGTATCTAATGCGTATGAATTCCTCTCACCTTTTCTCAAGGTTTATTTCGTCTTTAGTTTGTTCATGATTTTTTTTTTTTTTGTTCAGCTATGGATACAAGTGAGGGGAAGGCAACGAACCTTGATGCATCTTCTATCAATAGGAAAAGAATTCTTTTTTTTTAAAACAAAAAGTAATAATTCTTAAAAATTCAAACTTCAAGCTTATTTAAAATTTTTGTCATCTTTCTGATACGTTTCTGTGAATGGTATCTTGAGTCAATATGAAGATATCAGTGTAATTATTTAAACAAAGTCATATGGAATGTCGTAGACATCAGAAATTTGTGTATCAAATTGGATTTCTGCATCTATACCAAGAGTACCAAATGTAGTATATCTTTTTGTCTTTATACCTAGTTTCGTTTGTCTTTTTATTGTCACTGTTCCAATTAGTAGTGAAATTAGTGTTGTGCTTGTTTTTCTACCTGGTTTTATGATTCATGTACCGAGACCACTTCTGGAAGTGGCATTATTACACATTTAATTTATTTCAGGATTCATACGTAGACGACTCTGAGGAGGAACGTAGACGACTCTGAGGAGGAACGAGGAAGTGACAGAGAGAGAAGAAGACCCTAACTTGAAGCTCTTTGTTGGGAATTTTTTTGAATGATATTTGTTGGTTGTGTCAATACTTTGTACTATGTTGTGCTAGTTTTGTTAATTTTTTCATTTATTCAGATTATAATATGTAATTTGTTACCAGTGATTTAGTTTTCCTAATGGATTAATTAGTCATCATATGTGTTCACTTTGTTTATTGTAAATGTTAACTATATTTTTATATATATTCACTTTGTTTATTGTAAATGTTAACTATATTGTTATATCTGTTCATTTTGTATATTGTAAATGTTAACAACGAAATCAAATTTCTACTGCAACTAACTGAACACATAAATACTTTAATTCATCCCTTAATGTGTTTAATTGAACAAAAAAAGTTACAAAATTATATTTTTGCTGCAACTAACTGAACATTTATACAATTTAAATTATCCCTTAACGTGTTAAACTGAACAAAAAAAATACGAAAATTCAATTTTTTGATGCAACTAACTGAACACATAATACTTTAAGTTCATCCCTTAACGTGTTTAGCTGAACAAAAAAATACGAAAATTCATTTTTAAGATGCAACTAACTGAACAAATAACAAGATTAACTCATCCCTTGATGCATCTAACTGAACACAAAAATCCGTCTATTTGATGACGTCAGCGCGAAAAAAAAAATTTTCGAATTTTTTTTTTGAAAAAAATTTCGCTGACGTCAGCACGCAAAAAATTGAGGATGAGGCTCATTTTCTGACTTGTTGGATGGTATGGATGGGAAATCAAGGGATGGTGCATATCAGCCCTGAAAAAAAATGCGTTTGGCACAATTGTTTTGTCGGTGGACACGAATAAAGGTGATATTTTTTTTTTTGTCTACGGTGCAGTGGCACTGGTAAAACCTATCTTTGGCAAGCTGCTATAGCCTTTGTTCGTTCACAAGGAAAGATAGTACATTAGTACTCACCGTAGCATCTTTACTTACGTAGCTTAAAAATTTACTTTTATAAATTTCTAAAAAAAATATAATCTCTATGTTTCAATTGATTAAAAAAAAATATATATAAACTTTAACATTTTTTTTATATATAATTATTATATGTCAAGCATATCGCATATTTAACCTTAATAATGTTCAAACACACGCACTCATATTTAATCAATCATGGGAAAAATATATAAATTCTGAAAATAAAATAATGAAAAATATTTAATTTCATCTAAAGAATTATGTTGTACGGTACGGACCTGCCCTAAACTGGTTTGAACAACCAAAAAAGGATAGTCGACTAATTGCAATATAATCTCTTTTTACCAAACTTAAAAAAAAATTTACAAGAAATTAATAATGACGTTTAAATCATCCTTTTTCTTAATATAAATCGGGATCATTTTTTTTGGGCTGTTTAACCTGTTTAAAACACTTCGTCGTTGAAACAATTTATGTAATCATTTCTTAAAACATGTTAGTGCTGATATTTTTATCGTATATATACATTATTATTAATATATCAAATAATGTAATTTACTAAAAATTTATATTTAAATTATCATATAATATACTATATCAAGCGAAGCTCGATGTCCAACTCTAATATAATATTCTAATATAATATGCGTGAATGGTTCGCTAGAATTTTAAAGTAACGTACGCGAGAGCGATCCTTTCCTTTCTAGGCGAACCGTTTGATTTTTTGCTCTGATCAATCCCATCCGTTAACCAAATAAAGGCTCCTCCACCAAAGAAAAATGCTCTACTTCAACAGGGGGAAAAAAAAAAAACACGTCACCACGGCTGCAGCGGTGCGTCCACGCCGATCCTTTCCTCTCTGCATCTTCATCTCCTCCTCCGCCAAATCCCTGCCTCGCCCTCAGCCCCAACTCCGGCAACCCCTCCCACCTCCCCCCATCGACTTCACCCATCCTCAATAGAAAACCACCGCGCCAACCCCTCCTCCGCCATCCCCTCCTACCTCCTCCTCCAACGATCCACAAACCCCAACAAAAGCTTCCCGACAGCAATTGATGAGGTAATTAACCCAAATGAGCTTTTTTTTTTTTTGTTAGGCTATTGATTTGTTAAATCTCAAAAGCTTTGTTTCTTTGGTTGTAAGTTAGGGTAAACTAAACTTGAATTTTGTAAACATATTAGCTACCGATTTATTGCTTATATGTATTCTCAAATCTTACATGTGAATTTTTGTTGAACAACTTGATTTTAAAAGAGCTGGTCTGACACTTACAACACTAGCGGGCCTCAGGAACTTTAGCTTGTCTCTAATTTTGATTACTATAAAATAGTTACAACTATACAGTGAAATTTTGACATATTAAGTCCATAAGCAGGAAGGGAGCTGGATCCTATTGTGAATGAATTGTGGGGCACCACTTGAGCATATCACTCTGACAGAAAATGCAATTAGTCTCTCTTCAAAAATTTATTTTGATCTTCTGGTATTACCTTTATTTTTACACCTTTCTCTCTATTACTTTCTTCCTGATTTTTCCTTTGAAAGTTTAGTTCAATTTTGTACAAGCAATCAATTTACCTTTTCTTGGTAGTGTATTAGTGGAATAGCTCCATTGTAGGCTAAACTAAACAGACGAAACATCACATTATCTACCTTTTTTAAATCCATTAAATTCAAAATTTATGTTTAATAACTATGGCTGCGTTTGGATGGGTGAGATTAAGGTTTTAATCCGGAGTAAATAGCTATTCTCGATTAATGGACAATCCAAACAAGTTAAGATTAAGGGTTACTCCAAATTGAAGACAGATTAACTAATCTGACAAATTGTTAGAATAAGAGAGTGAGATTAAAAATGAATGAATTGAGATTATCCATTGTCCAAAGAAAATAAACTATTTAAAATTTATTATATTTTAAAAAATTTCAAAATTTAGTTTTCAAATTTTGAAATTTCGAAATTTGAATTTTCAAAATTTGAAATTTCGGAATTTAAATTTTCAAAATTTCAAATTTCGAAATTTGAATTTTCAAAATTTGAAATTTCGGAATTTAAATTTTCAAAATTTCAAATTTCGAAATTTGAATTTTCAAAATTTGAATTTTCAAATTTTGAAATTAAAAATCTAAAATTTCGAAATTTGAATTTCCAAAAATTGAAATTTCGAAATTTGAAATTTCGAAATTTGAATTTTCAAATTTTAAATTTCGAAATTTGAATTTTCAATATTTAAAATTCGAAATTTGAATTTTCAAAATTTAAATTCAAAGTTCAAAATTTTTTTAAAATTTTAAATTTTAACAAAATCAGCCATCATTAAGATAAAAGCTCCTTATTTAGTCCTAGCATCATCCAAACAAAAAGTTTTATTCTAAGAGTAGGCTTATTCTTAAGAATTCTGGATTAAAAATTTTACTCCTGATTAACTAATCCTACTCTTATTCTTATATGATCCAAACAGAGCCTATTAAAAATATCTATTGTAGTAAGATCTTTCAATCTTTTCTTTATTCAGTGCTATTCAGTGCTTCTTTCACGAAGAAATATTAATACTTCCTGCTTTTTTCTCGACCTGGCTTATGATTCTTTTCATACACTAATTCTTTACTCATCAATTTTCTATTTAACTTCTAATATAAAAGTTAATTTCTCATACTATTTTATCTTTATACCTCAACCTAAAATACATTCTTAAAAGAATATGAAAATTAAAAATTGTATGTACATTGGGACCACCTTCGCCATCCCAACCATTGTTGGCCATCATTCTGAATGCCGTGGCCAATGTACCTTTTCACAGGCTTCTACATACAGACTGATATGATGCCAGAGAATGTAAAATTTATACCAGACTGCTAAAAAAATTAAGCAAAAATTAGTTTGTTAGATGAAAGGAGAAACCTTCTCGTTGCATGGAATGTAATATTGGATCAGATCTGATTCAATATTAATTTCGACACTGTAATTTGCTTCATTATCTCACCACTGTATCTAGGCTTGGTCATGGTTGGGGTTTGATTTGAGTAACATTTAGTTTACATTTGGTTCCTTTGTCAATAAGAGATTGGTTCAGCTTGGTGCAAATTAGGATACGTATGTTTATATCTTTTAAAATATTCTGGTCAGATTACATTTGAACTCTATCAGTAGGGATTTAAAAAAGAAAAATCTTTACTTTTCGATATTAATATATGCTTTCTAAATTTATTGAATTTGCAGTGATATCAAACACGCTTCTCCCTGAATTCAATATGGAAGATAGTGTGCGAGAACAATGCGTGGGATTTTGATTGTAAATTTCGTCCTTTCCAGTTTCCATACGCAAACCTACCTCAGGTATTTTAATTTAATTTTGATCTGATGGTTCATGATGCAATTTTTACTTTCTTTCTATGACTGAATTTCAATATGTTTAGAAGGCAAATAAAATTTTTCAAGTCCTAATTCCCAATAATGAATAAATGAAAATTCGAAAATTAGGGTAAGGTTTGATTGTACTTAAAATAGATACCAGTAAACTGGCTTGGTTTCAAAAACTGTGTAAAATTATTAAACTAGCCCCATTTCTGATGCTGGTCCTTTTTTGTTTCCCCTTCATTTCCTCTTCAATTATGGTGACTTCTCATTTCCTCTCCTCCTCTCGCCATTCTACTTCTATGCCTGTCAGTACTGCTCTAATAATATCTTTTCCATGCCTCTCTCCCATTTTTTATTTCCTTTCCCTCATGTATATAGTAAATAGTTTAGCTTCTTCCATTCTATTTCAGATCCTCTAAATCCTCAACCAACGCGATGCTTCTGCACTGACTGACCACTGAGGTCACGCTCTGTGCATGGAGATGAAGACAGCTTGACAGGATTAACACGCCAATGCATTTGTTAAGGATTACGATGGGAAGGGAAGGCTGCAGCTAAACATTGATCTGATTGTATACTTCAATTTTTAGAATGATATGCAAGAAATTATTCATGTAAGTTCACCAAAATATAATTTTAAATTTAAAAATCAATTCATGAGTTTCAGCTCATTACAGATTCATTGATCATATGATTTTTTTTTTTTTCCCATTTTTTTTCCCTCAATTTGAAAAGAATTGGTAAAGGGACTTTGTTTGGGGACATTCACGAGATGATGTTGGTTGTCAAATGTACTCAGCAAAAGAGAAAAAAAATGAATTTATGAAAATAAATAGGTATGAATTATTTCGTATTGAACAAAGTTCAATGGGGGCATTGTTGGGAAGTAATTTTTTTAAAAAAAAATTCATATATTAGGCAAAAGGTCCCATTCATGGTTGAAAGAGTATATGTGTTTATTGCTCAGTTCAATTAACATGCAAGAGTCAAGAGTACCAAATCGTATTTCCATGTTACTGAAAGTTCTTGACTAAATAAGTAAATATCTATATCTTCAATTGCCATATTTCATATATTAGGAATTAAGCCCAAGAAGAAGTCTTCCCAGAAAATAAATCTTTGACGGGTTCAAAATGCTATAGATGGGGGTATGAGGCGGAGAAGGATCTGTCAAAAATAAACGGAAGTGTCAAATTCCGATTATACCCTTAATATTTTTTCAACGGCTGTGATGGTTGGAGTCGGGCATTAATATTTTCAACAGCTGTGATGGGCTGGAGTCAGATACCCGTGGGCTTAAGTCGACTGCATGGCAGAATTGCCCAATATGAATTATTGTACATTATAATTTTTTTTTTAGCATTTGTTGGCATTGAAATAAAACTTAGCTACAATGATTAATTAGCAGGACATCAATTGAGACCGTCTCAAGAGCATATACTAACGCGGTAACGCCTATAAGATATAAATGGGCCTGTGTCGTAAATAATTAATGAGGCAAGGAAGAAAATTTATTACTAAATCATTATATTTATGACTCATGGTATTATTGATAGTTGAAATAACGTTTAGACTAAAAGATTTCTGACCGTTTAAGTAGGATGATATCTCCCCTCTTAGACAGTATTGGTAAGTAAAAGTGTTGTTATTAACATATATAAATAACAATGTATAATAAAAATAAAATTTTAAATTGTTTTTTAAAAATTACAGTATCGAGCTTTCCAACCCTATTTCTATAAACATCCGTAACACAGTTCAACTTCCTCTTCGGACTTCTAGCAAGCTACCGGAGATTCTCTCTCACAGTCTCACATGCAGTGAGAGGTTTGTGGTGTACTATATGGGATGCAGGATGCTGGTGGATTTGGAAACGGCATTGCCAGATCCTTTTCCAGAACACAACTAATGCATTCAATCGATTTCTGGGATCAGCATTTTTTCTAAATTTTTGTTCTCTTTTCTGAGTTGGTAGTAACTTCCTTTCCTTGATATCTTCTTTTTAAATTTATTTTGCTTCTAGTAATCGCCATCTGACCTCTGGAAAAAAAATGTTAGCACCTAAAAATGATCCAGCGAAATTATCCTACAATATCTCGACAAATTGTGGTGCATCATCTCTCACCCCTGCAAGAGACTGGTACATGTAGAACTTCTCCACAGGATCATCATCATAAAATGGTGAAATATCAAAGGGACCTCCAATCACCTCCACAACCATATTTGTCAATCTCCTTGCCACTTCCCGACAGCCCCTCACAGTAAGACTACACGAATTGAGCCAAATGAACCTCATATTATTAAAGTGACCAACACCTGCTAAAAGACCCGCATCACCAAAGGGACTCTTCCGAATCTCCAACTTCTGCAAATTGTGGCATCCTTCTAAAACATAGTTCAGCACCAAATCAGAGTTCCTGCTAAATGCAACCGAGAGAGTTCGGATACTCTTTCCATACTTGCCAATAAGCTCAAAAGCTTGATCTGTTAAAAGGCCTGAAACTGCAAGGCAGTGTAGTTTCTTGCAATTCATGACAATTGCAGCAAAACCCTCATCCATGGGGTCACCAGTGGAGTGGTCCGGCCTGTGGCAATCCATTATATAGAGGTGAAAGACAATCAAATCAGGGCAGTTAACTGACATGGCTTTCATTGCAGCATTCGTCATAAGTTGGCAATTGTATTCGATCAACCTGAGCTTGCGGCATCCCTCTGAGATATATATTAGCCCGTGGTCAGAAACAAAAACCTCAGGTTCCACTCTAAAGTTTCGTGGGAAGATCCTTATTTCTTGAAGGCCTTTGCATGTTGCGGCAACTGCTTTCAGGCCCTCATCTCCAATTGTGTGAAGGGCCTATCAAAGATGTTGAAGGAAAGTCCATATTAAAAGAGCTAGTTCACTATTATATGCAAATCAGTTAAAAGGGTTCATTGTATCACAAAATGATCAATTAAACCAAACTGAATACATGAACAGGTATAATTTTAGTGTGTATTTTGTTGCTAAACTAATTCAACTTCACAGACCAACCATTATAAGATGAGCCTAAACCATTGTTCAGCTGCGACTAATGAAACAGAAAATTACATGGAAAAAATTATGCAGCTGCATTAAATATGGGCCATATTTGCACTTAACTAGTTCCATAGTATTAAATAATAATGAGTTGCAGCCATTTTTAATCTCTTTTATGAAGAATTTTAACTGAGCAGTATCTAGACATTTTGCAACATTTGATTCTCAAATACAAAAGACAAATACAGCCACATTGCAATTAAAAGCTTTAAAATTCTCAAAAGTTAATAACAAAAAGAATTTACCCAAAATATCTGGAGATTATGACATCCATAAATAACAGGCTTTAGCTGCTCAGCGAAAATCACAGTGTGATTCAAGTAAAGTTCTTTAAGCTGCACACAAACAGGTAAAATCGCAGGTAATAACTCTGGTTTTATATCACTTGATCCAGAAAGGGAGATAAGTTCCTTCATAGACCCAAATATGGCAGTCACATCCTTGACCTCCATCTCTACATTCTCATTCCCGTGAGTGTAGAACGCTCCTGTACCCAGATGGGTTAGCTGAGGAGCTAACAACAAAAGACGGCATAATTGACCAATTGAAATGCAAGGATTGACCCGGAGTCGGCAGAGGTTAGGTGACCTTGCAATCAGTGATTCCAGTGAGTTGATGTTGACATCATTTGGGACACATTCGAAAGAGAGAGATTCAAGGCAATTGTGGGTTTCGGGAAATTTTGATATCCAGTCAACAAGGGCCCCGTCGGCTTTGTCATATTCTATGTGACAATTTATAAGGTCCAGCACACGTAACTGCCTAAAAAGAGAAAAGAGTTTATATTATGAATCTGGATAAAACAAGAAACCAATATATACTTGAATGCTAACATAAAATAGTGGATCTTCCAATACTAAAATATAGAAGAGATATATAATATGCAGTACTTGCAATTCTCCACAAAGGAACCAAGCCCTGGTGTGCCAAACCCGCCGCAAAAAATTAATGTCAAGTCACAAAAGCTCGGCAAACACCGTCCAATAAGCTCAAGATCCAAATTTGAAACCGTAGCCCGCTTCAACACTAGCTTCTTCACCGTCTTGACGCATAAACCCCCCACAATCGCATTGGCCCAAGCCGTAAACCCGGGTCCCCAACCCGGGGGCACCGACCATAAACCTGTGGACCGCGGCAGACCCTTGAGAGTAAGAGATTGGATGTAGGGGAAGCGGGTCACGGCGCGAGTCAGATTGACCGAGTAGAGGTTCCCTACTGTCAAGTGCTGCCGGGTAAGGGATTCAGTACGGTTCCACCAACGGCACACTAGGGAGCACGCGTTGCGATCGCGAGGCGAGGTGATGAACTGGAGAACTGTCTCGAGCACGTTTTCAAGAACTTGATTGGCGAAAGATGGGACTGAGGTGGCGGAGGGGCGGGGTTCGTTTGACATGACTTCGACCAGTGGCGGAGCCAGGATCCTACAATTGGGGGGGCATAATTTTTTTTAAATAGTGTGTCCTCAAATCTTACCAAAATTTACTGCCAATTAGCCACCACATTTCTTAATTTGATTTGACAATGACTTTTATCTCTTCTAGGTAAATACATGAAAAGAAAATAAGAAAACTAGTTACTAAATACATGATTGTCGTGCTGAATCATCCAATGCAATTGCTCAACAGATGACAGTAGTCAAATAATTTTCAATTTTCAATTTTGCATACTAACCTGGCAGAGGCCGTAAGAGAGAGTGAGAGAGGAAGTCAACAAGTGAAAATCGGACTATCAGAGGGAGACGGAGGCGAGCAGCCAAGGTCGGAAGGTCGGAGGCAAAGTCACAAAGAAACTAAGAAAGTATGGCTGGCCTGGAGAGGCGGAGTTGAATCGCATGGGTCATGGCCTCATGGAACATCGGGGTCTACCTCTGCTCAATACTGATGAGCAACTTTATCGCCATGGCCCTGCATCTAACAGAGATCAAAGCAGATTTCAGACTAGAGAAAGGGTGCGCTCCAGAAGAGGTTATTCGATGGGATGGAATGGAATGGGAGAAACAAAACTTTCCTTGCTCCAGTAGACTCTCCTGGGTGAGAGAGTGGAAACGGATGGCACAGAACAGTGGATCCGAGACAAGACGGCATCCGCATCCTCGACAGCCGAATAAAACGACGGTATGGGGGAATTGCTCAGGCCACGCCCATGTTACTCGAAGGGCTTGTAGAATCTGAAAGAAAATATCGCTCTCTCTCACCCTGCCCTGCCCGGCTGCCCGAGTGCCCGATTCCTTTCAAAAACAAAAAATCATCGATTTCTTTCTCCTTAGTCCCTTCAGAATTGACGAGAAAGAAAGACGGGAGAGGCCAGAGCAATTCTCGGCGGATCCAAAACCAACCTCAGCAGTGGATCAATGTCACGAGACTTGCATAAAGAAAGAAGGTTGAATTAAGCTCAATTAGACGAAAAAGAGAGATGGAGTGAGAATTTGAAATGAGGTTGATTCAGAGAGAGATTTGAGAGAAATTAGGTAGAATTGAGTGGAATTGAGATAGAGAGATTCAAGATCTAAGA
The DNA here is from genome assembly GCA_027725995.1 of Rhynchospora tenuis. NCBI lineage: Eukaryota > Viridiplantae > Streptophyta > Magnoliopsida > Poales > Cyperaceae > Rhynchospora > Rhynchospora tenuis. The sequence goes on along the minus strand of CM050888.1, from coordinate 205,948,534 downwards.
TGAGGTTCAAGAGAGAGAGAAAGAGAAAAAGAATGAGAAGAAGATACATTTTTGGATTCATTTCATTATCAAAATCGCTACTGAATCAATTACATGCAATGTTTATATACTGTTCCATCAGTCTATCTTTATTCATTATTACAAAACAACTCAGGGACTAAAGTGAAAAAAAAAAGATAACAAACTCAGAAGTCAGATCTAACTAACTGCTGCAGACCCACTGTTAGACGACGATCTCCTGGCCTGTGCGTCTAATATGGGCCGGCCCAGTAGCTGACTTCTTCAATGCAGGACTTTCTCCCCCGACACAGATCCTCGGCAGTCAAAAAAATGACTGCCGAGAGCAGTCATTCGGATTTTTTTATAATATTTTAAAATTTTAAAATTCAACTGTCGAATCCAAACCGTTGATTTTGTTCAATTTTACGGGCGATGCGTTTTCATATAAGTTTTATAAAATTTCGAATTGATTTGATACTCAATTAAGTGCTCAACAAATGAACGTATTAGAATTAATCAAACCAGGTTCGTTAATTTGTTGAGCATTTAATCGAGTATCAAATCAACTTTAAATTTTATGAAACTTATATGAAAACGCATCCCCGTAAAATTGAACAAAATTAACGGTTTGGATTCGACAGTTGAATTTTAAAATTTTAAAATATTGTAAAAAAATTCAAATGACTGCTCTCTGCAGTCATTTTTTTGACTGCCGAGGATCTGGATTCGACTTTCTCCTCTCTGCGTGTATTGACAAGAAACCGAGAGAGAAAAAGAAATCAAGGGCGGAGGGTCAGACCAGCTCTCCTTTCCTCTCAGCCTAGACCAGCTCTCTCATGCAACAACAATTTAGATGCTTCTGATTGAGTTTGGTATCGAGATTTGCATCTGCAATTCCAAGGTAGAAATATTGATAATCGATACATAGAATTGTTATGAGAATGACCTGTGTATGGCGAGAAATTTGGTACTGGTAGTGATCATTCCTTCAGAATTCTGAACAATACTTTTGATGCTAATGGTTAGACAATTTTGATTAGGGCGTTTTTTTTTTATTGAAGAATTCATATTGGACTACTTCTAAGCTAGTAGTTATTTCAAGTAATTAACTGGTTTTAACATTTGGTTCAGATGAAGGAAGAAAGAAAATTAGCTCTACATGGTAGGCTTCTATCTGGTGACGCTGACAATAATGAGGAAGGAGTATATGATGAGTTAAATTTACTAGAAACCATCTCTGCATATGAATATGAAGACTTGTCACTTGTCAGGATGATATGCTGTTTCATTTTGCTAATGAGTGTCTTAATTTTTTTAGTTGTTGTTATAGGTTAGTGTAATTGTATGTACAAAAGATTGTTTGTGTGTGAGAATTTCATGTTTTTAGTTGTGTTTTTAGTGTAATTAATTGAAAGAAGTGATAGTGGCCGAGTATAGTTTTTGGCAACATTTTGTAAATCCAAAAAGCTATAGCATGAGTTTCTGGTTATAACATTTTGTAAATCATGAAATGATGCTGGGTTAAATTTGATAATATATCTCTGATTTTGTAAATAATGCGTTTTATACCTCTATAAATCACAAAATGATTCTGCATTATATACTTAGCTGGTCATACTCCTCTCCAAGAGGACAACAAGCTGCAATTTGCATTTATTTATTGGCTATAGCTTACTTCTCGATCAGGGGTATTTTGGGGAGAAAAAAAAAAGAAAATGATAAGGATAGTACTTATTGGGTTCTGTAAAAACTTTGCAAACTGCTGGTTCAAAACAAAAAGAAATTAATTACAAAGTTTTTTAACTACTGGTTAAATTTTGTTGTGTTGAAATTTTGCCTAAAATTTGGAGGACTTTTATGTACAAAGTCTGAAAATAACTCGAGGGACAATAGTAATATCTACTGGTTTAATTACACTGTGTCTCTCACAATATAGAATCAATTTCTGAGTTGTTATCATTCATTTAGCAATATCTATGACTTGATGGACTAAACTGAAAATAACTTGAGGGACAATAGTAAGGACTAATCTGTATAGTTAAACTTCAATTCTTACTTTGTCAGGTTCAGTCTTTTACCAGAATGCTTGTAACCAGCTAATTGCTTCTAGTTCTTTGTAATTTGAATCTTATTGCTCACCATTACTGGATAGTGTAATTAAAGAAGTAGAAAAAAAAAAACAATTAAATCACAGCATATGTTCAATTGCCAAGTATCACAAGCACACTGGATAGTGTAATTAAGAAGTAAAAACCAGAAGTGAGAAGAGAATTATAAAAGAAAGGCACCAACCTTCTTGGTAAATCTGAACCCTCCATCAAGGATGAGAAACATGAAGAAATGCCATGTGGCAGAAGCACCTGGAGCAAAACCTTAGGAATTCTTCTATAAAAGACCATCTTCTCCAACAGAAAAAACAGGAGACCATAGTGTTTGGTGTCGAAATTCTATCATTTTGAAAAAAAAAAAAATGATTTTGTTTGAAGTTGTAAGAAATACTTAAGGTAAAATGTAGTTTGTAGCATGTGACCTAGTGGCTCAGTGGTAAGAGCACTCGGCTGACCTCCAAGAGGTCAAGGGTTCAAGTCCTGCATGCACCTTTAATTTCAGAAAAAGTTGGATGGCAAAGACCTCCCTCTTTCTTCAAAAAAAAAAAATGTAGTTTGTAATGGCCTCCATTCTGAAATAAAAAATGTTTCAAATGCTTTCTTTCTTTTGTTTATCCTTCCCTTTTATTTCTGTTCATTTTTGCATCATGATAGAAACACTAGTCAGTGCATGCATATTTCTTTTTTTGATGACCTCTTTTCCCTCTTTTGATTTTCTTTTATTCTCTCATTAGAAACTATTTGGTGTGCTCTTTTCTCTTAGATTATCTTAGCATTAATGAGTAGTGTGACCTAGATTCCACACTAATGGGTGCTGGTGTTGCTTCAGATAAGAGGGTATGCAAACTCAAAATTGGAATTCCATAAGTGGAGTATTTAAATTTCCTGCATTAAAAGTACCTCATTTGCATAACCATGTCAGCAATGGATGGTTTCATGGAGAGTGTGACCTAGACTCCACCTCTGTGAATGTCATGCCAATTTCTGACCTACAAAAAAATAACAAAGGAGTCATGTAGTTGCATTTCCCATAAACTGTCTTGTTGTAAACTGTGTCTTAGGCAGTCAGAACAATCGTTTAATTACAAACTAATTTTTATAACCCCCCCCCCCCCCCCCCCCCCCCCCCCCTTTTTTTTTTTTTCTTACTTTTTTGTATAAACGCAAAAGGAACATTTAAACCTTCTTATGATTGCCAAGACCAGAAACTTGACTGGTTGTGGGGAGTGTGACTTAGATTCCACCCTCACGATGCTAGGTCAGTTTTTGGGCTAGACAATAAATTAAGGTTTAAATGGACTGAAATGAAGAAAGTAATTTAACTTTAAAAATTTAATTAAGTTTAAGTTGTCTGGTTAAAAATGAGTTTCAAAACCAGACTAGCATGATATTTTAATAATAAAACTTTCATCTAAGAGCTGTATATTTGAGTCCAAAAAAAAAAAAAAAAACTGTGTAGTTTGTGTTTTCTGTCCAAGCTGTCCCGAATTCCTATTTTTTTTTAAAAAAAAAAAGGGTGGGGGGGGGGGGGGGGGGGGGGGGGGGGGGGGGGGAGAGAGAGAGAGATTGTAGTTTCTAGTTTTGATCTTAGAATGAAGTATGAAACACTATATTCTGAAACTTATCTTCCTAAAAAGTAAAGGTTGGGATTATTCTTAATAAATAAAAGGGGGGTTGTATTTTTTTCTTTTAACCTAGTTTCTAAATAAAAAAAAAGAAGAAACAAAGTCTAGAGTCTCATACTATGAAGCCTTCCCTTACAAAGCAGTAACTAAATGTTTGACCCTATTTTTACACTGTCAAATAAACCAAAATCAGATAGATTAAAAGACCGAAAGCCAAGAAAATCCATGGAAAATACCAAACAAATCCCAAAAATTCCCAAAAAAAATACCCAAAAATCCCTTATGAATTATGGTGATTTTTCACATCTCCAAAAACCAGAAAATGTCAACAAAAGCCTCAAATTTTGCAAATAAACTCCCAAAAGCCACCAAATTCCTAAAATAAATCCATAAATAATATTACCAAATAAATTGAACCATAAAATTAATCATATTTTTCTGAGCTTGCCCATAAAATTTTGTCCAAAAATACCCTTGGGAAGGTCTTCAAATGAATTATTGAAATATGGCAGCAATTGATAAATGGAAAAATGAAGGGAAATCGAAGAAAATCCCAGGAAAATCCAGAAGTTTGGCGCGTGCGACCAACTGCAGCAGATCCGGAGGGGAAGAGTGGGTCGCTGTGTTTAAATTTACCGGACACATAATCCTATCGCTGGTTCACGAAGGACCGTGTGCTCCCATCTCCCTCTGCCTCATTAACCCCGACAAGTGGGGCCCAGACGAAGAGATCGTCTTCTTCGTTGGTAAAAAGAAATCCTGGATTTTTACCGCGTGATGCCGGGTGAAACAGGTGAGGGCTGACGTTCCCGTCGACGTGGCCTCCTTCAGTGCCACAGACACCAAAACCGCTTCCCCACCCTTGGTTTTGCAAAACCAAACCCTAGGAGCAGCTGCATCTCGACCGTTGATGGAAATTTGACAGTTGCGATTTAACCGGGCTCAAGAGGTGAAACCCTAGTTCCCTGGCTATAAAGGAGCCCAAATTGGAAGGAAAAAAAAAAAGCCTGCACGAACCCCCAAGCTTCTAAGCCAGATCGAAACCCTGTCTCTCTGAAAATTGTTAGGTTTAGGGGAGAAATAGGCTAGCATTTCAGCAAACACTTAGCAAAAAGCATAGAAAAGTGAGGAAAAGGTAGAGACGAGGTAGTACCAGCTTGTAAATTGTCTTGTGTGCATTAAAAAGAAGTTTAAGATCTCAGTTGCTGTTTTGATTGAGGATTAAGTCGGCCCAGCCACCAAGCCATGGTGATCTGGTGCCATAATCTTGTTGCATCTCATTTTTGCTCTGCTTCATTTTCTTCACTGTTACTTGCATCTTGTAATTGATTAAAAGTGACCAAGTACCATATTTGACCTGGAGCTGGGTACAGAGCTAGGTTTCGACCTGGCCATACTTCAAGCTCCAAGGGAATTAATAAAGTAACCACTGTTGATGAGTTGTAGCACTGATCAACTCTCCAGTGAATGGCCCCAAGTGAAGGTAATGATGGGTACAGTGCTAAGCCTTGGCTTGGCCATGCCCAAAATACCAAAGCAGCTGAAATGCTGCCTCCATTGAAGAGTTTGTAGCTAGGCTCAATTTGTTGAAATATATGAGGTCTACATGTGTGTGTTTGGACCGAATTATGTAGCGTGAGGTTCGTGTGAAGAAAACAGATCAACACAAATGACAGTCATGTAATCTGGACCGAACTGAGATGGCAATAATTCTCTGTTTTTCCAATTCGGTCCGGATTACATGACTGTCATTTGGGTTGATCTGTTTTCTTCACACGAATCTCACGCTACATAATTCGGTCCAAACACACACATGTAGACCTCATATATTTCAACACAATTCTTTGATGGAAGCTTGTAAATAGGCTTGTTGTTGGGTACAGTGCTTGGTTGCGGCCAGGTCATTCCCTAAGTTTAATAATTTGACCAAACTTTCACTAAAAACAGTAATGAAATAATGGACAAATGGTCATACCCCAAACCAGCCCACTGGCCTATGATTTGTTTAAAATTTAGGGCTTAATTGCATAAAATAAAATGTGACCTCTATATAAAGTAACCTTTTTAAGCATATGTTTGCACATGTGGAAATCTGGACAGAAATGGAAAGTAAATGGAAAATGTGACTTTATTTGGACTAAATTGCAAAAGCGCTTATGGACAGCACGAACTGGATTTCATGAACAGCAGGGAACCTCCTTTTCAATTTTAGGACTTTCTGGGATTTATTAATGGCAGCAAGGGCATTAGGTAAAATAAAAATGAAATTGCTAATACCCTGGACCTTAGCGCAAAAGTACTCGAACAGAAAGTTGATAAGTATATTGGTGAACATTACTGCAAAATTTTCATGATTTCAGAGTAAATAAAGATGATGCTTTTCATTTATTTACTAAAAGGGCAGAATTGAATAAATGACTAAATAATGTGCATAAGGGGTAAAATTGCTTTTTGATTGATTGAAGTGCCTTGTGGGTGCACGTAATGACCCTTGAAACTTATTTTACAGCAACTAAACAAGTCAAATCAAAAATCACCAAAAACAGTAACATAGTTGCATGAAAGCAGAAATGGAAAATTGAGAAATGTGTAAAAGGATTAGCTTTCGCTATCTGCATCGACTTGAATACCTAAAACAAATCTAACATGACTTGAATCGAGCATCAAATCAAACTTATTTGCTGTAAAACGACTTACATAAAAATCAGAAATTGAATAAAAATGCAAAAACATGTCTTTTCTGCCCAAATGCTTCACACAGCAAATTATGGTGTCTTCAATTGGACCAAAGGCATGAACATGGTCAGTTTGAACTCCTGAAGCTCTCTGAACACTGACTGGCATCAAAGGAGACCTCCTGTGGGACCCACCATGCCAGGTCAGATCAGCCTCATGTCAAAGCCGACGTGGCTCAGCCAAAATCACCCCTTTCCAGGTTCCCTAGTGTCAAATTAATTTCATCATAGTACTTTATGAGTATCTATGAGCGCCAGAAACCTTTCACTGGTAGAAGGAAATGACGAGAAAACTTCAAACGCCATTAATGGCTACTCGAGGAACCTCAGGTGGCCATCGACGATACAAGTCTATATCGGTCAAATGGAGCCCACCAATCGTCTCCCCCAACCTCCACGATCTCAACTCACCAATCCTCGACCGAAGCGGTGGCCGGAATCGTCGTAACGTCGTCGGGGAAATTCCAAGGACTAATCTGCAAAATTCCAAAAAACTGGCGGAGAAGAAGGGATTTAAACTCGCGATCCCGAGGATCTTCTGTGGCTAACGGGTCATGCTGCTTGTCAGACACCCGTTTCACGAAATACCTGAAGGTGTCAGCGACCCCCGACGTCATCCAGCCCAGTCAGCGCCATGCACAGGCCCAATCAGCAGCCATGTCAGCCCATTTTGCACACGTGGACCAATCAGAAAATTCCAAATCAGCAGCAAGCTTTGAAAACTCACCAAAAATAGCAGAAAAGTTAGAAAAATATAATAAAGCATCCAAAAATTTCTAAAAATCTAAATAATCCAATAAAATAAATAAAAAATAAATAAATAAATAAATAAAATAATTAATGAATAAATGAGTAAATAATAAATAAAAATAAATAAATAAGTAAAAATGATGAGAATTAAATAGAAATTAAATCCAATTAAATTAAATTAAATCAAATGGAATTAAATCAAATTAAATCCAATTAAATTAAATAAAATTAAATTAAATCCAATTAAATCAAATAAAATCAAGTTAAATCAAATTGAATCAATTAAAATCCAATTAAGTCAAATTAAATCAAAATAAATCAAATTAAGTCAAAACAAATCAAACCAAACCAAAATGAATCAAATGAAACTAAATTAAACCAAATAGTGCATTTGTATCCTTAGACATGAAATTTTGTATGTCCATTAAGTCTGCATAACCCTAGTTGCATCTATATCCTCATCATGCCACATATGATATAAGATAGTACATAAATAATAATAATAATAATAATAATAATAATAATAATAATAATAATAATAATAATAATAATAATAAAGATTGAATCTGTACATACGAGATGCTCATAGTTGGTGCTGCGACTACAATACCACTCGCAAGTGCTTAACATATTCTTATTTAAAAAAAAAAGAAGAAGAAGAAGAGTGAATGTACCATGTACCATGAGAATTTTGAGGTTTACTGAGAGCTTCGATGGTTGCGATCAAAAAGTGATAAATTCTTCATCCATTACTAGTATGAAATAATGAGTTGCAGCCATTTTTAACCTCTTTTCGGATTAATTTTATAACTGAGCAATATCTAGAAATTTTGTAACATTTGATTCTCGAATACAAAAGATAAATAAAGCCACATTGCAGTTAAAAGCTTCAAATTCCCCAAAAGTAAATAACAATAAGGATTTTTACCCAAAATATCTAGAGATTATGATAGCGAGAAATAACATGCTTTAGCTGCTCAGTAGAAATCACAATGCAATTCAAGTAAAGTGTTGTAAGCTGCACACAAACGGGTAAAATCACATGTAATAACTCAAGTTTTACATAATTTAATTAGAAAGGGAGATAAGTTCCTTCATAGACCCAAATATTGCTTGCACTTCCTTGTCCTCCATCTCTACATTATCATTCCCGTGAGTGCAGAATGCTCCTATACTCAGATGGGTTAGCTGAGGAGCCAACAACACAAGACGACATACCAGTACCCAAATGACCCACCTCATGAGGGTGTCCCATCATCAATTCACTTCACTCTACAACATGGACAGTTTGGGTGCCGTAATGGTATAGGTAATTGTATGATGTGCACTCAGAAGATGGAACCAGACATGGTATATTCAAGTTTAGTAGAACTTACCCTATGTGGATTACATTCTGATCACCATCTGAGTGTTTCTCCTTCCCAAGATGTGCAAGTTTATGCTGTAGGCCCTCCTTACCATGTAAATACTGTAAGGAAGGTCAGCACATTGTCCAATATGTATGATGGATCACAATTACGATCATGTTTCCAACAGCAAATTACAATTGAAAGGTAAGGTTTTATCTCCTTCAGAACCTTTAATGTTAAATTCAACAGCAAATTACATTTGAAAGGTAAGGTTTTATCTCCTTCAGAACCTTTAATGTTAAATTCAACTACAAAGCCTGGTGAAACTGAATTATGTCTTGTGATAATTTTTAATAAGAAAAAAATCTCCACAACCCGGAATATACTAATGAAAATTTGTAATATGATTGAATATTGGACAGGAAATGTGGAAACTCAAATCAAGCATATGGTGAAGCAGTGGATGCCTGCAGATTGGGAACTGATACCGATACAAGAGATACCTGCAACTGCGAGTATCACTGGTGGAGGAGACATGATGCTACAACAGTGGATTGCTGTATACTGAAGGTGGCTAATGAGGTACCGTTGAAGGGAGAGCATAAAATGTCTGGACAATGACATTATTTTCTTATTGTTCTGTTTTGAAATTACTTTGTTGGGTTAGAATTATAATAAGCCTGTCGGATGTTGGTTAAGGCAGTAGTTATAATATGTACCTCTTCTATGTTTATTAAAGTTGCTTGGCTAATTTAGAGTGATACATATTGACTAGTGAGAGCAATAGGGTAGGAATTTTATTACTTGTTTTGTTCTTGTATTTTGTTTAATTTCATGAAAATGAAATGGGTGGCGCTCCCACCTTTTTTCGAAAAAATGTCTTGTGACTTTCGAGAGGAGAAATGGGGGTAGCAAGGTGAACATTGAACTGAAAAGAGCAAGAAAGAAAAGGAATTTAATCAGGAACCAGCCTATGGATATAGACAGTGATGCTGCTCTAGAAGCAGCTGTGGTGGTGGACGGAATAAAGGCTAACCCCAGTTTGCCCGTATCCAGTTCGACTACAGGGCCCGGTGAAACTGAACTACCTTTTGTGAACTTCAACAGAAGAAAGGTAGATAGCAAGTTGAACAGAAAAAAGATAAGAAGAGGAGGTTTGTCAGGCCTTCTCTTGAGTTCAAGGATGAAGGCAGTCATTTGCAGGTTTCTGAGGGTCCTATGCATAAATTTGACATATAATATGATAAACAACTTACAAACCCTATCTTGGTTAGTTCCGAATCTACTTTAAATAGAGAAAGTATGGCGGATGACATGGATGTAGTTTCTCTAGTGGATGATGGAACTTCACAAGTTTTGCATGGCTTTATTTGCAAATTCAACACCGTGACTCAAACTGAGGTTGAATTAGAGGGTGTCAAACCTGAAAGATTTCATGTTGATCATGAAGAAAATAAGGTTTTACTTTGCCCTACTGGGATTGGGTTGGAGAGAGGAAATCTAGAATTGGGCATGAATTGTGAGGCTGAACCGTATGTCCTCTCTCTCTTGGTCAATGCAGACATGAAAGCAATGAAAGGTTGGTCTTAGTAGAGATAGAGAGCAAGAAACAAAAGCAAGATGTTGAGGAATCACAGAAACCTTTGTTTAAAGGTGACACTTTGCTTGAAAAACTACAAGAGAAATCTAATGTGGAGCCTGGACATAAGAGTGCGAGTAATTCTAACAGTCCACAAATGATTATGGTTCCTGGCTCTAAAAATTGAACATTATTCAATAACTGACCAATTGAAATGTGGGGATTGATTCGTAGGCGGTAGAGGTTGGATGACCTTGCAATCAGTGATTCCAGTGAGTTGAGGTTGATTCCATATAGGAACTCATGCAAGGTCTCATTTAGCCTTGTAATTTTTTATTTTTTATTTTACTATTGAGAAATTTTATCTCTCTCTATTTTATTATGCTTGCAGCTAGGAACTCATGCAAGGTCTCATTACCAATTGAAAAAGCATATGATGTCTGCATATGCGAACTGCATATGATGTCTGCATATAAGAACTGCATATACAAACTGCATATAATATCTACATATATTAATATTCATCTCCTTCTCCAACTCAGCAAAATACGAAAACTGAAGGGTAAAAAGGGAAAAACAGCACCTCCATGGTCCCCTCCCCTCTATATGCTACCTCCACGTCTAAAACAAGACAAAATTGAGCAAACTTGCTCCCCAAAGCTTCTCTCACAGCCATCAGATGGAAGAATGAAAGGTTAAGATGCAATGAAAACAGGAAGATGAAACCCAGCACTACACATGTGCCATTGGATCAACACCACGCCTCCATGGCTTCATCCTTGCCACAAACTGAAAACAACCCACAACCCACAGTTTTACAAACCCAGCCCATGGTTTTGCAAGAGAACTTGCTCCCCACGCACCCATGACAGCCATTGGATCAGATTGGAAGGTGGATATGCCATGACCTAAAACCAAGTGATGCCCTAACCATTCACCCATAAAAGAAGGTCTCCATAAGCAAATGAAGAGCGCCTCCACGACCCCATGGCTTTCAATATGTCACGCGAACATATCCAAATTTGTATCAAGGTTCATCTCCACGACCCTACTAAGGGTATGGTGCTCCTCCACCAAATTTTATCCTTCATGGAACTCAGCTGGGCCCGCAACTCAGTCTCTCTGCTGTACGTTGGGTGGTGGAGGGATATGGAGAGACGACCCAGTACTGTTCTCTCTCCCTCAACCCCTTTGACGAAAGATCCCATTCCCTCTCCGACCTCTCCAAAATCCAACCTCACGCTACCCTGTCCCCTTCCTCTCCCTACCCTGTCCCCTACCTCTCCCTACCCTCTTCAGTGGGCGTTCTGGTTTGAAAAGTGTCGTTACAGACTTATCGACTAAGAACTGACAGCCTCAATTTTTCTTACGGATACGTGTACATCCTTTTCAAGCATAGTGGCCCTATTTATCAGGTAATGAGCATTTGAGGGGTGGTTCCAACTTCATCTTCCCTGAGAGTCTAGCTATTGCATCACCGTTCTTGACGCTATTCCTTCCTTGGCTCTTATCAATGCTTTCCTTATCACTATTGCTCTGATTCCTAAGATCGTAGGCTCAGCCACCAAGGAGTACCAAAGCTGGTACGCCGCTCGCTTTTACCTTTTCTTTGCTTTAGCATTCCTCTTATTGTTGAGTATTGCTCTTCTTGCCTTCCTGTCTCCTTCTATTGGTTAAGGTAAATCCTTAAAGATAAAATGGGTAAAATAGGGATGGATGTGAAAAGTTAAAGAAGTGCTATTAACAGTAATAAGCATGAATTTGCAAATAGCTTTCATATTTTCAGATATATCTGCATTTTTTTCGGTAACTGTGCTACGTGGAACAGATTCTAGTTCAAAGTGTAAGCTGCAATTTAGTTTGTTAAAAAACAATGGCCTATTTAGAACGATATTTTTTAGAAAAGAGTCAGGAACTTATATATAAAATATGTAACAAAGTAAAACTCAATAATTATAGACGGTAAAAAGTACAGCATCTAACATCAAACTTATAGATGAGTCATTTAAACGAAGTACAAAAAGAAAAGAAAAAAGTACAGAAATATAGTCCCTAATTGACATTCTCTCTCTCATGCACCTATTAACCTGTTAGGAAATGCTCATTTTTAATTTTTGGATCAATTACAACTAATTAATCTCCATTAAACAACAAGCAAGACAAGGATCTAGTGCTAAAGCAATCACACATCATGAGAAAAGGGATTGAACCATTACCTCTCCTTGAATCGTATCAAGGAGGCTTAGATCCAATGCGTAGGAGTCGATGGCGTGCCTCCTCCATCGTCTCCACCTCGTGCTTGACCTCGGGTCCACCAAGGAGCCCAACCACCATCTTTTCATCTTGTGCTAGCAAGAGAAGGATGAGACTAATCCTTTTGCACTTCTCTAATCAATCAACTAATTGAGAGGTATAGATTTGTGCTCAACACATGAGCTAAGAGAGGAAGGGAAGAGCCATGGAGAAGAGAGAAAAATCTCTCTTCTAGGTGGAGGCGCAAGGGAGGGGAGAGGAAGAGAGATGACGGCTAGGGTTTGCTCCCAAAGAGACCCCTTTATATAGCCAACCACTCTTCATGACAAGTTGTAGCTTATTACAACATTGCCACTCACCCTAGGGCAGCCACGAAATGGGCCTTTATGGGCTCCATTTGATGCTCAATTTAGTCTCTAATTCATTTAATTAAAGACCCCTTTAATTACTCTTTAGTTGGGCTTTCAATTTACCAATAAATAAAGGCCCAATTAATTAATATAACCAATTATATTAATATGTGTTGAATTAATTATCAATATCTTGATAATTATTTTAGGATTAGTATATGAGTTATTTAATTTCCACATGATCTCTTTGATTAAATTAATTATAACGGTTCACAACGGTTTATAATTAATTAATCAACTTATCATATTTTGCATTCTCCAATACAAAAAAATCAAATAACACAACGTGTGGTTGAAGTCCTATTTGTGTGACCCTTTGAGGATTTATGCTATGTTGGCCATGAAAATAAATTATTATTTAATTTCAATAATCATAAGCGGTATCTAGCAACACGTTATGATTCCCAATTCGCATAAATAATGTACCGTTACAATATCTTAATCCTGCATAAGAAATAATAGTATTTCCTTGTCTGATTCTTATGTCACATGATATCATTGTATAATCCAAGATAGGAATGTGTTATTCTTGCAGATTATACATTTCTTGATCTAGAGTTGATCGTCTAGTTTGCATGCATACGATCCAACTCCATCAAGGGGCCCAAACAGATATCATCACTCACTAGGTATACTAATGAGGGACATACGGTTTTTTTGATGAACAACTTTTCCCCGCACAATTCAAGAGAACATAAATAAAGTCCTTATAGCAGCCTTTATCAGGAATCAACGTTAGACGATATTTATTGAACCTATCATCATGTGGAAAAGGTGAACATCTCAAATTTAGAATCAAACTCATATGAAATAAACAATGACACATAACACAATCCATATGTTTATTTCATTGGGTCAAGTCCTGTACTATGTTCCAATAACATACACATATGCAATTAAGTTAGTAACTCCTTACCTATGATTTGTAAACTTAATCATCACTTAACTTGCATACTAATCTTTTATGATAATTAATGTTCCTTGTTAATTATCAAGATTATGGACGATTTAGATTTATTATTGTCATTCTAATGAATGATCAACAGAGATCTACAATTCAGATCCTCAACCTGAATGATCTGTCAATAATAAACTCTAGGAACAAATGATCAAATATCATCATTAACATAAACTAAGAAAATAAGTCATTAATATTGACTTCTAGGACATAACTCCAACATAACCAAACATCCAATTATATCTATCATGTTACTTGATCCTGTCAGTATCCCATTCACATTATAACTCATCAAGAACCATAAGCAATTTGCAAAGCAAATGACAGTCTGTTTGCTTTTACTACACATGCATATTTGACTCCAATTTGTGAAGATACTAATAGAGAAGAAAAAAATCAAAAAAGGCATCTTTTGCATAAATGTCCATGAAAAAAATATCATTTCTCAATAAAAGCAACAAAAAACAATATTTAAGGGAAAAATCATAAAAAATAACATAAATGTTTCAAAATTCTCATGCAAAATATCCTAAAAATACCATACTCTGTAATCAGGCCAAAAGCACTACAAAGTTCAAGCTTAGAAACTGAAAAAAAAATTGATTGCATGGTAGAGTCAGTGTTTTTTTGGCGGTTATTTAATTGTAGGAAGACATACATCAATACAATAGGGCCAAAGAATCAAGCAAAGAACTTGCCAATTGCATCCATACAATTCTGCTCAAGTGGTTTTGGATGACTTATTGACTTGTAATCCGGGGTAATGCACACAAATAACCTTTATAACATCTTTCGTTCAACTTTTTTTTAGCTCTAATCATGTACATATGGATCTGATATTAACCTGGCAAGTCAGAAATCGGTGACCCACAACAATACATCTTCTAAATTGTTTCTTAGTCTGCATTATAGTAGCATCGGTTTAGTAATCAGTTATATATATAGTGCACGGTACCTACCATATATTTTTTCGGCTTTAAGGCCCGTAGGCAACCAATTAATTACCAGAAACATCAGATATAATCTGTTACACATGGCAAAGGAAAAGTAAAACCCTGAAAGCCTATTCTATTTGACCTAGCATAATTAGCAATACAATGAGCTTGAGTATTAAGAATTCTAGGACAAAAAGCAGAAATAAAACCAGAATTTGCTTGAAAGGCCTTCACTGCATCCATTGCCTGAAAGAAACATTGCCATGGAATTGCATCAAAGCTCGCTTTGCCATTTAAAAGATTGCATAGAACTTGGCAATCTGAGTAGAACACACACTGTTGTAGTCCCTCCCTTTGCACAGCACGCATTGCCATCATGATAGCATTCAATTCCCCATGAAAGGGGGATGAAATTTCACCAAAATCAGCTTCATAAGACCTGAGGGTATTTTGGTCAAGAAGCACAAAAGCCCATCCCCCTTGTCCCTGATCATCATAAGAACCATCAACCCAGTAGTGGTACCTACCATATATGACTACTACTTTTCACAACAGACAGGTCGGTTCTGGTACTATTATGTCTTGCACTCTATAGTACCATAAACCATTCCTGTTGTCCTTAGTTGTTAATTTTTTTTTTTTTGGCAGATGACCCTTAAGCATTAAATTAAGACAGGAACAGTACAATTACATACGAGCTAAATATAAAAGGAAATTAAAATTCTACCCTAACTAAGCACAAATCAGAAAGCAACCCACTAAGATGTATCCAATTACATTTATACCCTTAACTCTAGCAATATTGGCCAACTCATGTTCTTGCACCAATATCTCCCTCGGTGCATAGCAGCAAATTAAATTTTTATGGCATTTCATGGTTGAGATGATATCCAGAAAGAGAAGATAAACCCACCAATCAATTGACTCTGGGGCCAAAGCACCATTGAGAACCTTAGCAATAATTTCACAATCAGCATAAAAAATTGCCTCCAACCAGCCATTGAGCAAAGCAGCGTGTAAAGCAGTGTTGAGAGCTAATAGCTCCAAGTGTAGAGGAGAGGTGGCATCTCCAGTACTTAAACCATATTGGATTAGCTCTCCTTCTATTTGGCTCCCCTAAGAACTTTGTCAAAGTATTAAGCGAGCCAGCATCTCGTAGAACCTGTGGTACCACAATCTTCTTCCCTTCATAAACCTCCTTATACCTCGCCTTTCAGATCAACCAAAGAGTATTAGCAAACAGCACTAATTGTTCTCGATGAAACTGCTGCAATGCCGGTACAACTGGTTGGGGCAGTACATCCACTCTTAAGCCTAGATTAGAAGCAAGCCAACACTGTTTATCTTTAGTACACTGTCTCGAGCACAATTTCAAGAACTTGGTTGGCGAATTGGGCTGAGGCGGCGGAGGGGCCGGGTACGTCTGACATGACTTGGACTACTCGTAGTATCTCACAAATCGACAATTCATCCCCAGGACTCGTCAGGCAGCACTTTCTCCATCTCCGCCCGTGCTCAGCCTTCTCCACCCTTTCATTCTTGTTCTCTGTTCTTATCAGTTTTTGGTGAAGGAGTAGAGATAAAGACTAAAGAGGGGTGGCTCAAATAGGTAGAGGCCGTGAGGTCATGTTGCTGAGGTGGTGACTGGTGAGTAACAAGAGACGAGAGGAGCGGTGATGTGACAAGACTATAAGAGGTGGGTGGGTCCGATTTATAGGTGCGAATGCAGGAGAGGGTAACGAGGGTTGAGGGCCAAGTGGTGTTCTTAGAGCCTCGTTAGAGACTGAGAAAGAAGCAGGGAATCGAAGAGAGATCGTTTGTTGGGTCTGAGAAAGAAAGAAAATGGGGATTTGGAGAAAGTAAAAATTCAGTGCGGACTGGACTGGATGGAGACGAATTATTCAAGGTTAATTGATGCCATGGCCCATGGGGAAAGCAACGCCACGATAAAAAGGAGAGGTGAGTTGGATGACACGTTTATAACATAATCAAGTACAAGTGATTCAATAGAAATACATCTCACAACTCACAAGTTTATAACATAATCCAAGTCAATCCCCATACATAAAATGCCATACTCATCTGAAATATCCACCTCATCTTCACCACTTCTTGTTACTCTTTCTGGATCATCCACTACAGACAGCCAACCAAATCACAATTTCACAACTGCAAAATAGACAAAAAAAAAAATCACAAGTTAAAAAATTAAATTTTAGTACAGATATTGATTTTAGATGGCTTAGAATGGTTTGCTTTAAGATAAGTGTGCTAGTAACAATAAAAAAAAAAAAAGTATTTGCTAGACAGTTCTTTACACTTTACTAAGAACATTGATTTCCTGCTGGACAGATCTGAGGACAGAGACTCAGAGAACACAACGAGATAATAGCAATTTTGTGCTTTGTTATATGGAGAGAAAGGTGCTTCATTGACTTGTGGCAGTTCTCTCTGATTGGAATTTTTTTTATGGTGCTTCATTGAACCTTTGTTACTTTTTTCATTTTTAGTTATCACTTTTGTGTATTTTCATTTATCCTCTGGATAAAATTTGTACAAACTTTATCCTCAGTATAAAAAAAAAAGATGAGGGCTAGACCTCCATTTTTTTCTTAAAAAAAAAACAATTTTGCTTTAGATGGCTTAGATGTGTTCCATCGATTTTACTTAGTTCCAAAAAAAGAAAATAATAATGCTTTCAATTAGTAACCTCAAAAATTAGACAGAAAAAAAAAACGAAGGTTAAAATCACTCAAATAATATAAGCTAAAAAATAAAATTTTACCTTATTTCACTCTGCACTTTCCTCTTCTCTTAGTTCTCTTCATCGAAAAGGGATTCGAGCCTCACAAGCCACAGAGGTCATAGATCGGCGCAAGGAGGTACTAAGAGATCAAATTGGAATCTTGTTTTAATGTAATAGAAGTACAAAGTTACATAAGTATTTTAAGATCTGTATAAATACGGTTTGAAAAGAAAGGACTCCTTTATGTAACAACTTCTGTCTTGACAAAAAAGAACACACTTGGAAACATTTGCTTGGACCAAAGCGTATCATTTTTCCCATTTGAACGTGTAGAAAAGATTACAGCGGAAAAAATATTCGCTTACATTAACTATCAAATTAAATGCACAAATAGAAATAATCTCAAACTCAGCGATTTTCTTGGGGATGCATGGCTTATGCAGTTTTATCGCTTTAAATATTTAATAATGCGCAAAAGATCCTCTTGTGCAGAGCTTTCGCTGTCCACAGTCCACGTACGGTGCTTAACTAGATTCAATTCATAGCGTCCAAAAAGAAATTTTTACCGCTGGATTCAATTTAATGCGCAGGTGGTATGTTGTGGCTATTTCGAGCCGGGGGTAGGAATAATGCAATATTAGTTTGTATTTTTTTTTTTACCGGTTCACTACAGGCTGAAGTACCGGGTAGGGTATTAAGAACATGGTCTTTCACTGTCGATTGAACTATCGAAAAAGAAGAACGAATTCACTTATGTTTCCCCCTATTGCCAGTCGGTAAACTCATCTTCCATTGCCTAATTAAATTCTTATCTATATGACCTTTTTTTTTTGGAACACGCATATTATTATCTAAATTATGTCCCCAAGTATTTGTTCATAAATTGCCAAATTAAATCTCGTTGTTATTCCATCATTTGTCAAATCATTTAGACTAGCAAAATTATTTTTCTATAAAGTAGTTTGTAAAATATCGTTGATCAATTGATACCTGATCTTTGCATATCTAAGAAAAACTCGTACTTGATCTTTTTCTTGTAAATTTAAATATACACAGGAATTAATATGACAGTAAATAAAACATGACGTATCATTCATGCAATTATACAATGCATGAGAGTTTAATGAATTCTTCACCCAGTTCAATCAAACATTATGTACCGCACTAGACGGATAGTTGCAGCTCAGTCGCGAGATCGAGCATTTATGTATTCAGCAAGCGCAAAAAGTTATAGAAATTATTTTGGTCTGTTTAGTAAAATACTCATCAAAAGCACATTGCATTCTCACAATTTTACTTTTTTACGGTAATTTAAACAATTAACTTTAACGAAATTCTCTAGCTCAGGGCCTGCAAATCCATCAACAGTTGCCGCAGTTTCTTTGTCCGATCGATAATAATTCGTACATTTTTTTTCATCTTAACAATACAAAATATATTTAAAGACAGCATATAATATATATAAAGAGAGAAAGAGTAAACCCTGACGAAATTAGCATGCCTAACTCCAATATGAATGCAAAGGTCTAGGTACAAAATATTTAAATATTAGAATAACAAATCAAGTCTGTTGGATAGGAATTTTCTGTGATATTATTAATGGATGAAAAATATTTAATCATGATCTATTAGTATTTATGTGTCTAAGTTAGTTTTTAATTTACAAATAAGTATTTTTTTTATCAGTATGTATCGCTAGTATGGCTTTAGCGATAATTAAATATACATTCAACTTCATACTAATAATAATAATAGTAAGTTAGTTACATTCAGAAAAATGGAACTTCTCTATAGATATTTGGTGTTAGACGGCTATTTGAGTTCTAACTTTATATCATGATGGTGTATATATGGATTTATAAGAATGCCATATATTATGAAGTCTCCTTATATATATAATATATATATTCTTTTAAATGTACTGAGAAAGAGTATCTAACAAAGTCCCAATTTCATCCAAAAGTCACATGCTAAATTCAAGACTAATTAAGTAACCTACGTTCATGGAAAATAAAAAGGGTTAACCCAATAAGCACAAATTTTGATATTAGTACAGGTAAATTTCAACTACTTGCATTCAACTAAAACTTGTTAGAAAAACTGATTAATAATTAAGAAATATTACATCAAACATCTGATTCATATACACAATTTTGTTAAGTTAAGATTCTTTAAATTTTAAATTATGCGCAGACGAGAAGTGGTAAGTGGTAACTAATCATGCGGGCGAGAATATATTGCGTAGCATGTAACAAATATAAGAATAAATTACAATTGGTATGCCGACAATAAGTCCTTATTTTTTAAAAAAAATCAGTGGTCAAACCACCTCTTTTCTTTTTATTAAGAAAAGGTTACAAGTACATATACAAAAAGAACTGGCAAGACTGCCTACTGAATCGGCACTGGTACCCCAACAATCTCTTGTACCAGTGCCACCTTATTATTTATCTAAAACATTCCACAGATCAAAACACAGAAGTTTAACATCCAAAGTAAAAACACAAACATTACACTTCATAATTTGCACAACCAAACCCTCCAAAACATGCATCTAGCACCAGTGTTGTGACCATTCCTTCACCAGCCACCATGCCATCACTACCTGTTTCTGCCTCATTCACCTCATCATTGAGCACCTGCAGCGGCAAAGCCTCCAGCATGGGATGCATACTCCATATGACCATATCTGTGCCTTCAACTGGATCGGCCACATCTCTTGCCAATAGGTCATCATCTTGAAAATAGTCTTGCCCACTGAAAGAAGAGATTGGAGACTAGCATTATTGAAACAACAATTATTGCGATTGGTCCACATGACCCATAGTATAGCTGCACACCAATGTAGAAAAGATAATTTTTTGTTAGTAATTTCAGTAATAACAATAAAATCTTCTATTGTCCTGGGACTCATACAGTGAAACTGTTCCAAGAACCAATGCCACACTGATCTGTTTTGTGAGCATGAGAAAAACAAGTGATCAATTCTTGCACAGAAAATCTCTCATTACCACCAAGACATTGTGTAGACCACATCTGGAGTGGGCCCAGCGTAAAGCAGAAGTCCTTCCAACATCCAAGCACATAAATTGCCATGTCCAATTGCAATTCGCAAAATAGCCGTCTAACACTTTGCGAATTGCAATTGCACATGTCCAATTGCAATTCGCAAAATCCTCTAATTAAGCAGAAGTCCTTCTGATTTGGATCCCAACATTTTACTCGGTTCAAAGAAACGCTTGAAGTCTTTTTTATTTTATTTTTTTGCTTTTACAGATCCTCACAATTAAAGAACTATGATTGTTATTAAGCAGGACGAATGGGACAGCTTTGCGAATTTATTTTTCTAACAACACATAAATTAATTATTCATTTTGAAATTTACTTTTAATTAATAGTTTTTTGGTCAAGAAAATTTGCATGACGTTTATTGAACATTTTTTTGTGCCATTAAAATTGCTCAAGTATTCAAATTGAAAAGAATGTAATTAGGTAGCTTTGCTATTTCAAATCACAGATAATTAATAACATTTTCAAAGCTGGACTTTTTATTGGTGGGATGAAAATTATTTACCGTAAAATATAAAAATCGGAATTGTTTGGAAACCAACAAATTAATCTATTCGAGTTCTACTCGTTTGCTTTGCTTGTTGCGCCTCAACAACATCGTTCAAAAAGCATTAAGCATTTGCGCCATTCATCATGTATGCTACCCACTCATTTGGTTTGGTATGAAGAGACATGTAAAGATGTCCCTTTTTTGAGAGGATGGTGCTGTACCGATGACACTTTCATTTGGAAAAAAAGAATTTTGATGATCACCAATTCACCATGGACCAGGGGCGGATTTAAAGTCATTAATTAGGATGCAATATAATCTTTTTTTTTACTTGTGTACATATATATTTGCATATTTTTTTTAAAATTAAATAGGTATTTAATATTTACAATATATTATATTTTACCTCATAAAAATATGAAAAATATTATATTAATTATCGATCATGATGTTACGATTTATATTATAATAGAAATAATTGTATTTGTATGTGTTAATCGGTTGATGTAATATATACGTAACTCATAAAAAAAATTTTGGGCCCGCCATGCTTGGATTGACCCAGTATTACTGTATAAAAATTCACGACAAAAAATATCGTTAGTGGTACTCGTACTGTCGTACAATGCAGATTTGAGTATGTATAAACAGAAAAAAAAATTCAGACAATTTGATTATTATTTCTCTCAATTTGATATATTTGTTAAAACACATTAATATCAATTAGAATCGTTGAGCAAGAAATTTTCAATTTTTTAATGTGCTTGATTGATTTTGGATTAAGCATCACTTTTATCCTCAAACTAAATTCAATCGCTGGAAAATTTTTTGATCGTCCATTATATTGTTAAAAAAAAAAACAATCGGACTGATTGATTTCAAATTAAGAAGCAAAAACTAGATCGACTTCTGTAAATCACCGACTCGGCGGCGCCACCGTAAAAGTTTACTCCTGTTATACTACGGTAAGTTCATTTCCGTTAGTTTTATATATAAATTATGTTTTATTATATTTCTTTTATACCAAATAAAATTGAGCTCGATTTAACTTCTTAAAATCTCTACTTTTTTTTCATCCTTCAGAATTATCATTTTCCATTTCCGTAGGAGTTAGAAATGGCATTTGATACGATACGATACTTAATGTTATGATACACGATACATTTTACGATTCAATTTCTATAGTTGAGACCATCAATTGAAAATAAAAAGTATTATATCTAATGCATACTTCTAATTTTATAATCGCTTTTTAATCAATTGCTCAGTATTGTCTCTTTCCCGTCTTTTTTCTTTTCCCACCTAGGTACTCACTGCCTAGCTTGTCAAAAAAATAAAGAAAAGGTCTTGGGGAAAACTCCAAACTAATTTACTGTATCTTGGATCCATCTACCCGTCATTTCCTACGCAGACAGTCAGATAGTCAGATGGTATCCCCTCTCTCTAATTTATACACAACCCTCTCTCTCCGATTCGTTGATTCTCTTTCCCATAACTCTTTTTCTGAACCTCAATGCAATTCGTGTAGATTCTATCCCTGTGCTGCCTTTCTTTATTCAGGTCAGAACTCTCTCTTTTTATCATTGTTCCTGCAAAATAAAATCTTGTTCTCAACTATTTGCAACTGGTTATAGTGTAAGATTTCATTTCCAAGTTCCAACGTAATACTCTTATTTCTGTTACTGGTACGTACAATTGTGAAGTTGGGGGTTTTCTTTGGGCCAGAATTGGGGTTACTTGAATTTTCATCGTTACAATACTAATTGGAAACATTAGCTAGGGGCAAAGAGGTTTTGTGCATCTTTAGCTGGCGCATCAGATTGGCTATGGTTAATTATTCAAACAATATTTTGAGATTCTGCTAGCATTAAAAGGCCGGGGCTTGACCCCTGTTTTTTGTTCAAAAAAAAAAAAAAAAAAAAAAAAAAAAAAAAGAAAAGTTTCGACTAGCTATGTTGCCCCTCTTTATTCACTGATAGCTTGCTAGTTAGGTTTCATTACTCTCAATTATTTGTACTGTATTGCATTGATAGCTTGCTAGTTAGGTTTTAAATTGGTTCCCTCAATTGCATCCATCAGCAAGCATCATGAACGTTGTGATCAAGGCACAGATGCCCGATCCAAATCACGAGATGCATGGCCGTGACTATGTGCTTCTTGTTTATCCTTATACTGAAATCGTAGAGATCAAACGAAGAATTGCTTGTGCGAGAAGGATACCAATGGTTTCATTAATTTTAAGATCAGCAGACCGCACCAAAATTTACTCCACTGGAACCGTTCAATCAAACGACATTCAGGAGGGTGCCGAAAATGCAATTATATTAAACATGGATGTGAGTGATGCAGCATAAAAATAGTTTAGTATAATTATATTAATAATAATAATAATAATAATAATAATAATAATAATAATTGTTATTATAAGTAGAAAGAATGTTAGATTCCCAATAATCTGTAAAAGAAATGCTTGGCCACTACCTTGTTTCAGTGATATTACTATTAGCTGGTTGTGTAATCATGTTTCCTTGATACGCTGAAGGTTTTTTTTTGAATTATAACTATTGTCAAAGTAATAATAAATTATAAATTTATTATTAGTACTAATTTATGTGTTAATTATTATTAATAATTAATATTATTTGTGTTTTATTGCACTTTTGGAAGTTTTTTCAATTATTGAGATTTGAGAATTAGAGTTGTGTTTCTTCCATAAAACATTAAATTTTTTTTAATACATCCTGATTCTGATTCCATTATGCTTGAAAAAATAATTCATTAGATCACTTATGCAGTGATAAAATAGTCCTGAAATTAAAATAATGAAGGTATCAAATTAGTTAATTTACAATCGTTGTATATATTTTATATATGTCTTCTTATATTGATAATGGGGTTGATCATAACGTTTGATCTGTAAAATCATTTATAATTTTTTTTCGCTGTACATATAATTGGAACTAAGTTGTTTTCCTTCTTCAACCAAAATTAAGGTTAGCATGATTAAGGTAATTTTTTTTAATCCTGTTCCATTACAAAATTAAGTCTTTTCTTTTTCATATAAAATTTACTAACTTCATTAACTCTATCACTTAAAATATTCTTTCCCCGTTTACAAATAAAGTTAAAATGGAAAACATAGTGCACCATCCCTCACATAACAATCGACCAATTTTAAAAATTATGAAGCAATGAATAAATTGACCTTTGACCTTTCATTCATACTTTCATTACCAGTTTTCCTTTTGAGAAAATTGGATTTATGCCATACAAAACACTTGAATTCTAAATATGTCATTACAAAATGTCTAATTGAAAATATGCCACTGCAAAACTGCAGAAATTTGATATATACCACTATTTTGAGATAAAAACATATTGAATTTCAATTATGCCCTTACAGTCTTTATTAAAAATTTTAAAATGTCCAAAATCCCCATCTCTCGTTCATAAACCATCTTTCCTAAACCTCCTTCTTGCAATCCCATCTCTCATCTCTCCTCTATTTCTCAAATCCGACCTCCGCCTCGGCCGCTGACCCGCGCCACACGTCGTCCAACTCTCTCTCTCTCTCTCTCTAGTCTCACTCGGATACGGATAAACCCGACATCTTTGAGCCACTTCCTGACGAGCTCGGCAGCACCTGCGCACAACCTCGAGCAATGCAGTCACACGATGTGCGCCTTGCTCACTACACTTCGTGTCGCCTCCGCCTCTATGTGTTCTACCATGCCATCACATGTCGTCCGCCTCTACTGCCTTATTGTCTTTCGACTACTCATGACCCTATCAGAGGAAAAGGAACTAGCTTTTGTTATAATTGCTCACATATATGATCCCTTCTCTCGATCACAAAAGAGTAGTTCAGTCAATTTAATCGATAGGTGGCATGAAAAGAATTTATATTATTTTACAATGACATAAAACTAATTAGTTGTTTTGCGATGGCGTATCCCGAATTTTATGGTTTTCGAATGGCATAAATCAAAATCCCATTTGCTTTTTGACTTATTGATTTCTTATATTTAAAATTTTCATGTAACTGATAAGATAAACCAGTTATATAATTGTCTTTTTTATACACACCGTTTTTTCTCCGTTGATATAACACCGATTACTAAAACAACTATGCACCGTTATACCACAAAAATCGCATTTTAAAACTTTTATGGACCAGATTCATTCAATATTTGATCCCTTCAATTGTCTTAATTAGTTATTAATTCTAATAATCTATCATTAAGTAGCACTCTTTCCCTAAAAATTCTTCCATTAAGAAAATAGATAGATTAAGAAAAATTCTATTAAAAAAATGTCATTAATTTTGCCATCAAAGTTACTAAAGAAAATTGAAGAAGATTGCATATTCCCCTTATGATATGTCTTCTCTTTAAAGTTGTAAGTTCTAACTCATAATTTGATATTTTTATACAAAATACATGATCTGGATGTTAATTTATGATAATTGAGAAATATTATTATTAATTAATATTTCATATTAAAATGAAAATTTTAGTATAATCAGTTACCATTATTGAAATTTCCCACAGTAGCTTCTAGCCAGTCAATCTCTTTATTGGTGCTTTGAACTGAAAAAACTGGAAGCATGAGTTGTGAAGTGCGGATGGATGTTAAATGGTGATAAGGACAACTTTCGGGAAATTCGAAAAGATTTTTCTAGTTATAATTATTTTCCGTTTCATTTTAATAACACGGACCAGGGATATCCTTTAATCCTAGCAATTATTGATGTATCGACCATGTTTGGCTAGACGCTGGCATTCAGTCCATTATACTTTTGTACATGTTATGTAAAATTGATTATTAACTGGATAAATTTGATTTTGAAGGAAAAATTCAGTTTTATTTCAAACATATCTTGGCCTTTCTTTATTTTAAAAATAAAACAGTTATTTTATTCATGAGTCATTTGGTCATTAAATTACATCAGGACTCAGGACTCAGGAGTACTGACAACAAATTAATAAACATTTACCAATGTTGCTTAGCGAAAACAAACAAACATAGGGACTTGCGTGCAAAATATTCCAATGGCATATGATATCGCTCTCTGTTTCTATAAAGAGCAAGGTTCCGGTGCCACACTTTTGTGGTGCCACAAATGCCACACTTAGCTTTTTTATTTTAAAGTTAAAAAATTTTAAATATTATCATCTGATCCGAACCGTTGATCTTGTTTATTTTAACGACAGATGCATTGTTATAATTTTTGAAGTTGATTTGATACTTAATCAAGAGGTTGAAAACGAACGAATCAAAATAACTATGATAGATTAATTCTAATATGTTCATTTTTCAACCTCTTGATCAAGTATCAAATGAACTTCAAAAGTTATAAAATTTTATGACAATGCATCCGTTGTTAAAATAAACAAGATCAACGGTTCGGATCGGATGATTATATTTTAAATTTTTGAAATTTAAAATAAAAAAACAAAGTGTGGTATTTGTGGCATCACAAAAGTGTGGCACCGGAACCTTACTCTTCTATAAAAGCCCACCAATCTCTTTTTTTTTTTGAAAAATGAACGCCACTTGGGCACTATCATTAAAAGCAGTCCAAAGTTACTTAAATTAAACAAAAGAAAGGAAAAAGAGACCGCACCTAGTGAAAGTCAAAAGGGCCGGGCCGGATTTCAAAGGACCGGACTTAACGGGTTTCATATAAGGGCCGGTCCGGACCGGGTTCAAGGAAAGACTTAAGAAGAACCGGATCAAACGGATTTTTTTCAAGATCGGTAGTCCAGCCCTTTGAAAATCCGGCCCTTCTAAGTCCTTGGGCTTTCAAAGGGCCGGTCTTAAGGACCCAAAGGACTCAAAGGATCTTATATAACAATTACTTTAAAATATGTAAGCATAATTTTTACAGATTATTATTACAATTAATTTATACTTTTAATTTTTCTCTCCTCCTTAAACACCAGGACCGCTTATGTTATAATGACATAGGCGGAGTTAAAAAATTATTTTTTTGGTTAGTATATTAATAAAAGAATAAAAAACTAAAATAAATAAAAATTAATAACGTTAAAAAATATTTAACATAAAAATGGAAAATACCTTTTCATTTTTTTTAATTTGACTCAATCAATATCAGGATAGTTGACAATCAATTTTAGAAATAAAAAAAATATGATTAAAGAACATAATTATATTAAAGATAATACTAAATTAAAATAAAATGATTAAATTAATAAGTTATATGAGAGAAAATTACATTCGATTTAAAAAATCACATGTAATATTGCGAATAATTCACATGATTAAATTGTATGGAGTAAGAAGATACTCATCATTATATATCTAATGTTATCAATTAAAACTATATTTATTTTGCAACTTTTTTTAATCGGCCCTTCTAAATAAAACGGACCGGACCAGACTGGATCGAGTCTTTTGATATCCATCCCATCGAAATCCGTCTTCATTAAAAATTAAATCTGACCCCTTCAAAGACCGGTCATTCTAAGTCCTAGCCCGTTGTAAGTCCTTCAAAAGACCGGTCCGATCCGAATTGTCACACGATCTTCCGAAGGATGGGCCAAGGACCGAGAATATTTGGCATATCACTACCCCACCCCCATCTACCCATAATTATAGGGTGTTGCTTTCTGCACGATTGAAATTAGCAAAACACGCTAAAAAATTAATGAATGACAGAAATACCCTCGTCTCTCTTGCGTTATGAAGCTGAAGAGTGAAGCGTGCTTAAAACAATTCTACTTCTCCTTGAGCAATTTCCCGTCTCTCCCTGCAATTCGAGTTCTCTCTTTCACATCGTCTCAATTCTCTCAACTGAGGATGTATTTTCTGGTACGTTATGCTCTTATTTATGGGGGAGAGGTCTTTTAGAAAAGTTAATTACAAACATTGGAAGATATGCCAACTGTTAATTTAATCCAATAAATTAGCGAGACTGAACTAGTGTCCTTGCTTGAGAGAGGTTGAGACCAAGTGGGGGTCCGGAAGAGACAGGATTGTATGCCAAAACGGAGGGAGAGGAGAGAAAGAGATGGGCTCGAATTAAGCTGGGGAAGAGGATGCATGCACGCTTCAAAGCCCAGAAGGGCATTTCCGTCATTTACAATTTTTTTCCGTGCTATGCTAATTTGAGGCGTGCAGAAAGCAGCGCCCATAATTACATCGCCCTTCTAAAAAAACTCGCATGGAAATCCACCTCCACCTACCCTTCCCCTTTCCCTTCATTACCCAAGTTCAACAGAATCGAAGCAAACTAAAACAAAGCAAAGGAAGAAAAAGAAAAAGAACAAAACACTGAGACCTGAGAATTGCTTTCTACACTCCAAAAAATTAGAGATGCACTCCTCTTGGACAAAAATACCCTTCTCACTCTTTCAATTTACATCTTTTAATTCATCCTAGTTTGAAATAAGTTGGAATTGCGAAGGACATTTTTATCCAAGAGGAGTGCATCTCTGATTTTTGGGAGTGTAGGAAGCAATTCCTCTGAGACTGATAAAAACGAAAAAAAAAAAGAAAAGAAAACCACCCATTCTAATCCAGAACCGTGTTGCAACCTCCGAAACATCAATCCACCAACCCAAGCCTCCTCCTTAAACACCAAAGTTGTTATAATAAAGGAAGGAAAAGGAGAGTAATTAGTAAAAACGTTGCCAGAAGGGTTGCTGTGCCGTCTATTTCTTCTCCACTTCTTCTGGTGTGTGTCGCAAGGGTTGACATGGTCTCTCGGCACATGTGAGATGTAATTCTTCCGTGGTGCGTGCCAATTAGATCACTCAACATTTGTAGCGCTGGTTGCGTCCTTGGGTCAGGTATGTCACCTAGTTCCTTTTGTTTCAGATATCTCACCAGTTGGATTGAATCACAGTAAATCCTCCATTTTGTATCGGATCCATGAGGACTTTCTATTGACTCTAATAAGTAGAAGAGGGATAAACTCTAATTTAGAGTGGACTAAAGCCTTATAAATAAATAGTCTCTTATTTCAAAAAGAAACACGATCTGACAGTTTTTTTCGAATTGATATTGAAAATTGAAAACATGATATAAAATATGCAGTTTCCATTACAGGATCAATTTCTCATAATGTCTTCTATTCCAGATCTATAAATTCTCCTCAACAAGGGCATTGTATTGCAGCACAAACTGGTCCCCTAACTGCATCCATCAACAAGCATCATAACATTGTGATTAAGGCACAGATGCCCGATCCGACTCACAATAATCACGGCCGCCTATTCAAGTTTCTTGTTTATCCTAATACTCAAATCGTAGAAATCAAACAAAGAATTGCTCGAGCGAGCAGCTTATCATTGGTTTCGTTGATTTTAAGATCGGCAGACCGCACCAAAATTTACTCCACTGGAACTGTTCAATCAAACGGCATTCAGGAGGGAGCCGAAAATGCAATTATTTTAAGCATAGATTTGTCTGACGCTTAGTCATAAGGAGGACCATAAAAATAGTTTAGCCTAATTATATTAATAATAAAAAATAGGGTCATAGCAGACTGTAAATTTTTTACTATCCCCTAATTTCTCTTCCTCACCCCAGCGTGATACGTTCTCTCTGAAGCCCGACCGAACTCTTAAATTTCCCATCCTCACCCCAGCACCGTCCTTCCCACCCTCCCCCCACCATTGCTCAGTTGCTCACTATCTGCCGCTCCGATGTTTGTTCCGCCGATCACTCTCCTCCACTGATTGCCCCATCATTTGCTTCGCCCATCACCCTTCTCCTTCGCCGTTTGCTCCAGCGATTGCTCTGTTATTTACTCCGCTGTTCAATCTTCTCCTCGGACGCTTGCAACCTGCTCTGCTGGTCTACCTCCTCTCTTTACTGTAACACTCCTATCTTCTCCTTTGATTTTTGTAATTGAAGATGTTTCAAAAAATGAAACATTAGCTGGATTCTGCATTGATTCAAACTGAATTAATGTGATCTCTGTCTATGTGTAAAACCATATTAAGAAGATAAAAGATAAATTGATTTGTAATTGGATTATGATTTGTATGTATCTTACAAGAACAAGAGAAGATAAATCTACAGTATAGAAGTTATTTCTAACTTAGTCTCTCTAATTAGTTATATTCACATTTCTTGAATCCAGTATATACCACACACTGGTGTTGATTTGAAGGACTAAGTGCAAGAAGCGTAATTTGTTCTATTGTGCCAAAACTGAGATTAAATATTGAGATCAGTCGGAAGAATAAATGTGGACATTGTGGGCAGTGAGGGCATAATTGGCAAACTTGTCAACTACTTCGTCAGGTAAATGTTGTGGTTTGCTAGTTAATGTAAATTACATTGGTAATTCGAATGATATTTTATCCATATTTTGCAGGATGACGCCGCTGCCTCTGCTGAAGTGTTGACCATGAGACTAGAGACGATATATTTGGTTCAAATACCTAAATCTTGGTTAGTTTTTCTACATTCTAGCAATAATGTTTAAATACCTAAATCTTGGTCTCCAATTTGGAAAAATCCGCTTCTGCTCTCCAATATTGCGTTGTAATTGGAATATTGGATACAGCAAATTATGTAGATATTAGAAACAGAATCTAATATCTTATTCAAATTGATTACATGATCTAATATAGTTTCTGTTGCAGGATCAATTTCTCATAACAGAAGTCTATCTTTTTTCCTGGTACTGCAGCAGATACTGATAGCTAGCTAGCTAGGTTTGAAATTGGTTACCGCAACTGCATCCATCAGCAAGCATCATGAATATTAGTATCTAAGCACAGATGCCTGATCTGAATCACAAATTGCACAGGTGTACGTTTGGGCTGAATGCCCTTCCTGGTACCGAAACCATAAAAATAAAGCAAAGAATCGCTCGTGCGACCAAGATGAAAATAGGTGTACTGGTTCTGAGATCAGCGGACAGAACAAAGATTTTTTCCATGGGAACCATTCAATCGAACAGCATTCAGGAGGGTGAAGAAAATGCAATTATTTTAAGCATCGATGTGTCGGATGCTGAGTCGTTAGGATGACCACAAAAACAAATTTAGTCTAATTAAAAATAGTAATAATTATGTAGTTAAAGTTATGTAATCTGTAATCACGTTTGGTTTGATACGTCAAATTTTCTAGATTTAAGTATTGTCAAAAGTGAGGATATATAAATCATGTACTTTTGGTACTTTATCAAGTATTGGGAGTAAGTGGAGTTGTGTGTTCTTCAATAAAACACTAGTTTTTCTTTTATTCTGATATCGTTATACCTAAACAAATAATTAATTTGATAATTCATGCAGTGATAAACTGGTATTGGAACTAAAAGAATGAAGAGATAATAATGACGGTACCCAAAATTGGTAAATGTAGAACTGTTATACATGTCACATGTCTTCTTATCGACAGGGAGTTGCTCAGAGCAATTCGTGTTAAGTGGAATTAGTAATCGTTATATATATTTGATCGATTAAATGGGATATGCACCCTCAGGCCTCGACACACACACACACAGAGATAGGAGTGAAGGAGCATAGCATCCTTCATATATAAGGCATGAACAGATGGAAAAACATCTATCAAATGCAAAAAATCTTGGATGGAAGTATTTATAGTCCTGTAAGAGGGCACATCGGAATAGAAACAGGAAGGAGTCACAAGATGCCGCACTGTCAGTCATTGTTGGGTCTAAATAAGCATCCACACCCAGCCATGACAATCATAAACGCTGTTGCGGCCATGGCACTAGTTGAAATACTCAGTGGAAGCACCTATAAACTGAAGAAAGGACGTATCGAAATCATGATAATAACAAATACACATGCCATGGAATAGCCAGTATTATTTGTGTCTGGTAAAATCTCACAGTTTTGGATGGATACCAAACTCATTAGTAGGTTTCATTGGCATGGTGTTGGTTAAGATGGTTGCTGAACGTAAGAAGAATATTTCTGAGAAGAAAGATCAAAAGATGAAGGTCTTGGAAAATTGCTTATGCCATTAATTCTAGCCTGCCATGGTCAAGTAAATCTAAATAGGATTAGAACAAGGCAATTGAAAATAACTGGTATGTCCGATTGATTTTTTAGAAAACAAAAATGTTAGTTGGCAGGTTGAAATAATCCCTCCTGCCTTGACAACAACCATTTTTGATATCTACTCCCCCCACCCCAGCGTATGTCTCTATGGATAGATCACCTCTATGCGCGGAGTCTTTGGAGAGAGGCATATATGGAGCAGACATTCAATCGCACCCTCCACACAACAACAGGTGGCGGCACGGGAGATGGAGGATATTGGCCTCCTCCGTCTTTACAAATGCAGTATCTTGTCACCATGTCATCTCCAACATCATCACCATCGCAGGATACTGCATCATCCTCATTCTTGCCACACTCCTTTTGTCATTTTGTATATTTTGCCATGCAATCATCTTTTACCTATGATTGATGCGTAAAATACTCCTTTTGTCGTAATACATTATCAGCAACTTGTGTTTAAAACAAGTACCAGACAGAGCAAACTGCTTTTAAACCACTTTGTGAACATTAAACACAAGGAAATGTCAAGTGCCAGCAAACAATTATCAATCAATTAAAGAAACAAATGTAAACAACAAAAATCTTCTGCAAATTTCTATCAAACAAATTAATGAGCTCATTATTCTGAACACGTCAGCTCTTTGATTGATAAACATAAGACCACTCAATTTACAAGTACTAATAAGCATATGAATGCCGTATTTACTTCCTATTCTCGCAGGATCAAAACTAGTTGTGGAGCAACCACAGGTCAGGCCATCAACCTCTAACTAAAAAAAGGAAGATCCCTACAAAACTCAGAAACTCAGAGTTAACACGCACACCCCTACAAAAAGGAATACCCAGCATCTTTAGCACACTCGGTTTCTCCAGGGGTACACATGAAATATCTCATAAACAAAAAGAACGAAAACAAAAATAATAAGCCCCAATCTATCCCCACTGCAGCACATTTCTCTATGGAAAGATCACCTCTATGCTCTGAGTCTTTGAAGAGAGGCATATGGGGCATGCATCTATTGATTGATCACACCTTCCACACACCGACAGGTGGCGGCACGGGAGATGGAGGATCTTGGCCTCCTCCGTCTTACAAATGCGGCATCTTGCCACCATGTCACCTTCAACTCCATCACCCACGCAGGATGCTGCATCATTCTCATTCTCGCCGCACTCTTCCCGGGGCCCCTCCAGTTGGGTTTGGAGGGCTCTGACTTCTATCTGGCTCTGCCAAGCCTGAAATTGCCAGCGTGCAGTCTCACATGCCTCTGCATTAACTCTTTCCATGAGTTCCCTGTTTTTTGCGTGCATCTCCTCCAGTTCTCGGTTCTTTTGAATGATCTTTCGTTTACAAAGTTCCCCAATTGAGTTAGCAAGGCTGATGGCCTGCGGTTCTCTGATCTTTTGGAGTTCTCTATACAGCTCTTCTTCCTGTTTCAGAAATTTATGAATTACTTTGATCCAAAATTGGAACCAATAGGTGTCAGGTCAGTACCAGATTTCATGGAAAAATGATCTGTAGCAAGTTATATTGCAAGATAACAACTTCTAATTGGTCCAGCAAAAATCATACCCCTATACTTTACTTCATACATGCATACAGCATCTACAATATTTTTTTTTGGGTAAACTTATTTGCATACCTCCTGCTGTGTAATCTCAGCCCTTAGATCATTGTAAACAGAGAATATCTCCCATCTTGTGCTGGCTGTACCATAAAGGCCATCGTGATTGTCCTCTGGTAAAGACAAACTAAGGCTTGTCGAGACGTCTGCTGGATTAGAGTTATGGTCCCACTTTAAATAATCCAATTTCAGACTGCAATCAAGCCAATGCGACCCGGGAATGCCTAGAGAAAGAGAGCACAAGTCACTGTTATCAGGCTCATGACTGATAGCTTGTTGCTTGTCACTCCAAAGGCTTGCATCGTCATTGACTGAAAATGAAAAGAACGAAACAAAAAATTTCAAACGAGACAGTGGGAAATGAGCAGTCCAAGGTAAACAATGATTATAAGTAACCTACAAGAAAATAAATATTGACTTCCTGACATTGAAGTTCAAAATTTCTTAGCATGTCCTTTTTGTTTACTCAAAAACATAAAGTGATAAAAAGAAATACATAAATAGTGTGAATCATATGGTGGTTCAACAAATTACTGAAATCAAATGTACCACTTTTCTCTCCTGGTATTTCAAACGGAATTAGAGAGATTTTGGGTCTCAGTCAATCGTCCAATCTCTACGGGTCAGTAAATGGTTTTGCATAATTATACTTAGCTAAAAATGTTGTTAAAATTTGTTCCAGTATTCACAATTACAATCCATGATCCCAAAAGCGCATCACCCATACGCAACTCTTACGTACCATGCTAGAAGTATAATATAAAATTATAATAGTACCATCTTATAAAGCATATGGTACTTTTATACTTACAATTGTCATTATACTATATACCATGCCAAAGTTCACATTTGTTATTCAGATAACTATAACAGAAACTCATGTCACTATTATATACCAAATCTGAACATAACCTCTCGTATGCATAATGTAGGAAAGCATGCATCCCGATCTTAATATAGAGATCTCGATTTACTTTTAGCATCCTGTTAATCAGAATACTCTAACTTGAATTTCAAACTACCTATAAATGCATTACATGCTCAAAATTAGGGCTAGGAGCCAAACCCACAATTACCAGCATTTAACTCTCCAACCAAACTCAAATTTCTCTTTTCAACCAATTTATAACATCCACATATATTTAAGGTATAATTCTGAAATTTCACATCTACTCTGGAAGATCAACATACAGTGGCTATCTCCAATGTATGTTTGTTGCATGATTGGAATGAACTGGAAAGAAACCTGCACGGGTTTAAGGATATGTTATGGCTGCGCAACATACGGGTACTAAATTGGGGATTTTAATGTTCTATGGGATATGGTATGGGTGGCAACATTTTGGAGAATTCTTGAGTAAAATTATATTGTTTTCTCAAGGCGCAAGGGGACTACTTTCAGTTCTCTCAAAAAATTTTCAGCTGATTGTGGCTCTTTACTGTGGATGAGTTAAGTTGACGTTTCACTACAGAATTTCAGTTTCTAATGGGATTGGAATACAATGCTGTTTCATACACAATGGACAAGGTACGAGAAACTGGTTACGTGTACTGGCACACTGAACAGCTAAGCCAGTATACGTGCAACCTGCATTAAAATTTTTAAAATTTAAATTTATGACTGTTAATTAAAATTGCTGGCACAGCACTTCATCATCTGGCTCTTATGTACCTTAAGCTCAGAGGTGATCACCATTAAAGATCTCCCTCTCCATTCAGAGTGCAAAACGAAAAGAAAGTACTTAATTTACAAACTAAAAAGGTAAAAGTGGATTATTTGGTGTTATGGACTCAGAGAGTGGGCACAAAGAACGTGCCGAGTACCATTTTGAGTAACTGAAAAAGCTCGTCCACAAGAGAACCTAAACAAGCTACTTTGCGTCCTAGCATTTATTTAAGTCGTATATATAGTGGGCAATGATGTTACTGAGGAGAACAATTCAACAATTTTTCTATTTTGGCAGTCAGAATGATCCTATCAGGCTAATAATAAAATAATACTTCTGATCCTATCAATATGGCTGAGCGGGTATACCTTTGCAGCGAGTTATAAATCCGTTGGAATCCATCAATTAACCATATGATTATAAAATTAAATGAAAAGGTACATACAATCAGAAGTGTTTCCTACAAACTTACAGTCAAACAGCTGGTATAGATTCAGATCCAGAGGAGTCCGATAGAAAGAATTTGGGCTCTCACCTCCCAACATTTTTGAATGCTTTGACTTCCTCAACAACTGCATATAAAGAGCATAATAACATATCAACCAATTTGAATTTGAAAACCCAAAGTCACCAGGTAATCTTCAACTCTAGCAAAAGTACCTCAAGATGAAAAAAAAATCATGTATCAAATCAATCCATTAAGTTTTATTCCAACCACTACAGGAGTGTTTAAATGTAACATTTTGAAAGAAGATTGCAATATAAAATAAGCAAAAACCACAATTTGACCAACTTTCAATAATCAGGTGCAATGGATTGAATATTCTTACTATGCTATATGATTTTTGTCCATAGAATCATAGAAGTTTCCAATCTGATCTAAAAGGAAAATAAGAAGACAGAAAATATATATAGGTTCGCTCAATTTTCAAAAGGATATATAGTTATGTACATACAAAATATTCAAATATTATTAGAATTTCATCATACTGTGTTTGATCCCCATAAGTAATCACCCAATTACATATCCGTTCAAATTAACAACCTAGTCAACCTGGTATTGGTTCATCCATGAACAAAATTGAAATAAAAAGGAAAAAATTTCTAGAGATAGGGGGAAAAAAAGATCTTATACAAGCAACCCATTACAAGAACAATACTGAAACTCAATTCTGAAGGTCAAAAAATAAAAAGGGAACTCTTTTTCTGCTATGAATAAGAACAAATTAAAGGCTACCCCTCCACTGAACTTTTGAATTCGAAATTTAAACAGTGGTCCCTAAAATCACTGTAAGAAATTGTTTACTAACCTTTTAACAAAAAAAAAAAAAGGGACCGTGATAATCGACCAATTAACCGAAATCGACAGATCAACTATTCAAAAAGGGACCAAAACAGAGATACACTACACCTCTTGAATTTTGAAAAAAAAATTAAAGGCATAGAAATAAAATATAGGAGGAATCCAATACCTTGCAATTGCAATTGCAATCGATCGGAGAATTAAAGAGACCAGGAACGCAATCAGGACATTCAACGACCCCATCTCGCTCCGTTTCTCTCCCTCTTTTCATTTTGTGCTCACTCTCTCTCTCTCTCTCTCTCTCTCTCGAGCCTTCTTCTTCAACGAAATTAGTTTTGGGGAAATTTGC
The DNA here is from genome assembly GCA_027725995.1 of Rhynchospora tenuis. NCBI lineage: Eukaryota > Viridiplantae > Streptophyta > Magnoliopsida > Poales > Cyperaceae > Rhynchospora > Rhynchospora tenuis. The sequence continues at coordinate 205,911,571 of CM050888.1, read as the reverse complement.
GTAGAGGCCCTTGTTAAGAATGTTTTGTTTGGTTCGGGGGGTTTGGTTTGCACTTGTACTTACGTCTCCAATTTAACATAATACACCCTGAAATTTATTAATTGAGAATTTTATCCTTGTAATCTTTCAGTATGAATATTTCTCTTTATAAATCATTAGAATTGAGAATATTTACCCTTATGATTAATTTTGTTAAACAAATTTATATTCTTTATGAGATTTTTCATTTGATCATATGATCGAAAAGATGAGATTAAATCTTTAATATTAAATCGTTGCATTTTCCTCTCCGTAATATTAGATCAGTAGCATCAAGCATACAAACAGTTCAAATAACCAGTTTCATAAATGATATTATTGTCCAAAAACTGTTAAATAATTTTTTAATAAAAATTCAAAATTATATAAGATTTAATAGCACCAATTGTAATGAATTCAACGGTAAGTAACCATATTCAATTTTCTACTTGGCAGCCGCTGTCAAGTTTTTCTATTAAAAAAAAAAAAAACCATATTCAATTTTTTTTAAAAAAAAAAGAGTAAGGTAAAATTAAGAATCGATGAGCTTTCAAAGATGTGTATGGACTTGATCAAAATGATTAATATGCGAGATTTCATTTCATTTGAATTGATATTGTAGGGTTTTATTAGATCCAATTATATGAGAATTCTAACCAAATGATATCAAATTCGCTCATTTTGATCAAAAATTTTCCAATGATATGAAATGAATTGAAAACCTACATTTTTAAAAAAAATTGTTAAGGGCCTATTTGATTTCCACGTAACGCCTCGTGAAATTTGCAATCATTTTTTCTTCTCCGATTTATCTCGGCATATTGGGGAATTTTGTATGAATGCCCCTAGAGTATGCTTTCTCAATTTCCGACAACTCTATACTGGTAAAATTCATCAATCATCATAGCCCATATAGATTTTGTATTATAGTTTACCTTCCAACATGGGGATTGGGGGGCAAAAATTGACCCAAAAATTTGAGTTCCTTGTAGTTGTAGGTGTAACCTGAAGTTGACCCAAAAATTTGGATCAGCAACCCGGTACTTTTAAATGTGATTTTGCTAGGCCCAGGGTTCCATTTAATTTTGTAGAAGGGCCGATGGATTGAGAATTTGAGATTTTTAGGCGGGAAGATTTGGGCTCATGCTACAGAAAACCTAGGTAATACGGTGAGATTTCCAACAGTTCGTAGTCTTGCATATGACAAACAAATAATCAATGCATCTTATAGTTATATAGGTATTTATACGTGAGCTAACATGATCACGTACTATTCAGAACCAAGGTCAACAAAGCAAAAAAGCATGTACCCCTGATTCATTAATGTATGACTTATACTATATTGGGAGGAGCCAGAAATTATTCATTAGGGACAAATTAATATTTATATTTAATTAGGGGGCAAATTATATAATTTTTCTTAAAAAAAAAAAATACACAGAAACATTTTTTGGAGTATGGGGGGCATTGCCCCCTTCAGCCTCAATTTGGCTCCGGCCCTGATTGTTATTATAAGCATATCATGCGCATGAAAAATAATAAAATTGGATGGATATGAGTTTCAATTATCATCGGATGAGTTGAAAATTGCATTTAGTCGACATTATAGAATTTTCATGTAATGTACAATAGTATAATTTAAAGCTGATTAGGATCGATTGACAACATATTAATTTTTCGACGATTCTTTTTTTAAAAAAATCGTAAAAACTTTTAGAAATGCATCAACTTTCGTTAGTATTATAGCAACTTGATGAATGGTGAGACTTACAAATTGCAACAAATTTTATCATGTGTGTGATAGAGCATAGATAATATCACAAACATCAAGTACTATTATTTTCTTTAGCCAAAACATGTCTCTTCTTTTTTTTTTTCTAAAAATCTGTCTTTTTATGAAAAATATCTCATACGAATATTGTGCAGAACAATAATTTTGTACATTTTTTTAAGAAACCAATGTTGTCATATACTTCAGTGAACTGTCGTAGTGCTCAATCTTGTTTTATAGCTCTCAACAGTTGCAGACCGTGTAGCAGGCCAGGATGGCTACATTAGATGATTAGATTAGATAGACCAAAAAAAAAAAAAAAAAAGACTTTTGGTGCTTTTTTTTTTAAGAAAAAAAGAAACTGCCTTCATCAAATTTTTTTTTTTTTATTTAACATGGGATTTCATTTCATTATAATTTTTCTCATCAAATCATCAAAATGAGCAGATTTGGTGTCATTTGATTGAAATTTCTATGTTATTAGATCCAACAAAATCCTGAGAAATCAATTGAAATGAAAATGAAATGGAGTCCCATGTAAAAAAAAGAAACATTTTGATCAAGGCCTAAAAAAATAATTTGAGCTAAGAATAATTTTACCGTTTGAAACTAATTTATCTTGTCACTTTCAAACATCAATACTTTAAATTAATTTATTACATATTTTAATTTTTTTTCCTTCATTATGCCAAATGCACCGCAAAGTTCCCCATGCACTATTGATAAAAAAAAAAAAAAATCAATCTGAAGAAACCAATTACTCAACTAACGAGTTAAATTTAAAACCATTACGGTGTCTGGATTTGGGTTAGAATGAGATCAAGTTATATTCTCTCCAAAGCGGGCAAATTCTTTTATCAAAAAAAAAAAATCAAATGAATAATATATTCTCATCAAAATGTGTTTTTTATTAACATCCGTGGTATTCAAAATCTTCATATAAATCCAACAGTCGTAAATGCATAAATATAATATACGAAATCCACTATATATCTTCAGTATTGTTTGCCCATCAAATATTTACATACATATATTATTATGTTATATAGACATTTTTTTTCTTGAAAAATCATACATTTAACCTCCATAAAATATAACTGTAAACCTATCGCTAATAATCAAGTTAAAAGGATTAATATAATTTGTATAATATTTATTAAATTCATATGAAATTAATTTTATTTTTTTAGTTATTATGTAGTTGATAGTTTTCTATTAACTGGGCTATATCTCTGTGAATAAACGTCATGTTATGTTAGTCTCGGAGACTCGGACTTGGATTTGCGGCTCCTTACACAAATTCAACTTTTCATGAGGGTACAACAATATAAGTTCCTTCCTCATAAATTTTTTATTAATAATATTGATAGATTAAAAAGCTTCAATACTCGGCCGCCATCGTCTTTGCCCAGCCAAAACCCTTGTCCCTCCCTCTCCTTTTGATATCTCTCCTAAACCCTAACTCTAGACTTCATTTTTCCAAAACTCCCTCAATCTCTCAACAATTTACAAATCAATCCAATGGCTGGAAAGAAGCGGCCTTCCTCTTTAAAGGAAGAACCAACCGATGAGCTGACGGAGCAGACAATGGCCTCCACTCCTTCCTCTAGCAAAGTATCTGAAAAGCTCAAACAAATGGAGAGGCGCAAGGTGAGAAAGGCTCTAGACAAGGAAAGGCGCCGCGTTGCCTCGGAAGGAAACCAAAAGTCAGAATCAAAACCAGAATCTAAGGCAGAAGAACAAAACCCAGAATCGGAATTGAAACAGGAAACCAAAGAACTTGTTACAAGCGTCGCAAGCACTTCTCTGACACACCCGGGATTGCATTTGGATTTGTTCAGAGGTCTCTCGTCGCAAGAGAGCTCTGTTAGAGAGGAGGCAGCCGAACGATTGGTCAGAGAGTTGAGGGATGTACAGAGGAGTTATGAGGAGAGCAATGGTGAGAACATAGAGAAAGGGGACTCGGTTAAGTTGGAAGCGGAGAAAGATGATGGAATGGAGAATTGTGCACCTTCTCTCAGATATGCGATTCGGAGATTTATTCGTGGTGTGTCCTCTTCCAGGGAGGTGAGAAAAGCATATGTTTATCTTAATTTTTTTGCAGGTTCTGTCTAAAATTGTACCTTATTGGGTTGAATTGGTATATGTTAAGTTTCTAAGGAACATCAAACTACCCAAATTAGCTAGAAAAAGTGTAAAATAATTGAAGTCTATTTGGTAAGTGCCTGATATCAACATTAGCCGTAGATGTATAAAAACATGACAAGCTTAGTGTATAATATATCAATTTGCAAGAAAGAAATGGACTTCTGATTTAAATGTTCAGCATGATAATTGTTCCTTGACAGTTGTTATTTGCTTTTATTCTGTGCTATTTACTCATGTTTATTTCTGTGATTACTTTTTGCAGTTTGCAAGGCAAGGTTTTGCACTGGCTTTAGCAGCTGTAGTTGCTGAAATTCATGCAATAAAATTGGATTCTTTAATGAAGTTCATTGTAGAAGAGCTCGAGGTTTCTTCCGGCATGAAGGGTCAGGTATCATCACCTGAAACCTGTATCGAGTTTTTATCCATTTGGCTTTTGTTTTTTTTTTTTTCTTTTGTCACTTGTTCATTCCCCCTATTTTTGGTCTCATAAGTGGTTGATGGCTAGGCATATTGTATTTGAAGCTTCACTGGATTTGGTATCTGCTTTTGTCATTTTACCTGTAACACACATACCTTTTGGTTTCAGTTGTGATACTGAACTGGTTCTTCAGGAATAAAATATACTCTCTAGAGAATGCAAGCCAAAGATATAGTCAAAACAGAAATTGTTATGTGTTACCATGCCAAATGCCCTACCATATTTAACAGATTGGTGATAAGGGTCACCATTGTAATAGTGCAATAGAGATTTAAAATTTATAACTAACCAAAACTGCAGGGTTGAAGTTCTTGCTCCAAACATGGAAATGTTTCGTTTAAACTTTGATATGTTGAGTTGTCTCACAATTTTTTTTTGTAATATTGTGACACAAAAGGAACTAGAATAATCTTAGTTTTTGACTTATGAACTTGAACAGAGATCGGATTATCTTAAGTTTTGTTTTCTTGGTATTATTTGACAGGAAGCTAAAGACAATCTCTTAGGTCGGCTTTTTGCATATGCATCTATTGCCAGGTCATCACGAATATCTGAACAATGGAAATCAGATAAAAGTTCATCAATTGTGAAGGATTTTGTTGGTGAGGTGACTTCACTTGCGGCAAGGAAGCGTTATTTGAGCGAGCCAGCTGTTTCAGTCATTTTGGATTTGGTCAACAAGGTCTGTAGCAGTACTGAACCATGTCTGGTTTTGTACCATACTCTTATTTTGATAAGAATAAAAGAAAAAGCAACTGATTACAGATTCGATATGATTAACTCTTTGGCAATTGGCACCATTTCTACTTCACTGCCATTGTTCGGTTATGTGGAGCTCCATTATGATTGATTGATATCTTAATGGAGGAATGAATCTTTAAGCGATGCGACTAAGAAAAAAAATAAAAAAATATGATATCTTAATGGAGCAACGAATCTTTCAAACCAGTTCGACTTGGTGACAGTTGAGAACAAAAGACTTTATTGAGAGCCTATATTGAAGTAATTTTCTAAACTAATTTTGTTATAGTTTATGGTTCTGATGTGGTATGTTTGAACCATTTTATATTGCAGTTACCTGAGGAGGCTGTATTAACCCAAGTGTTGGAAGCCCCAGGCTTGAAGGACTGGTTTGAAAGAGCTGCTAAAGTTGGGGACCCTGATGCACTTTTCCTTGCACTCAAGTTGCAAGAGAGGGTAAAAGCTGAAAATGAGGTGCTTCGAAATTTACTTCCATGTCCCTTCAGTACTGACAAGTTCTTTGCTCGGGATCATCTCTTGTATCTCTCTCCTTGTTTCAAGGTAAGATCGACTTTGTCAAACTAAGAGAAGTAGAGATGTGTTGCCAATTGAACCCAATTGTGTATTTGATTTTCTTTAATACACCAACCAATTCTCAAACATGAAACTAGCATTGATTAGTTGAATTATATGAGTATAGGTACCTTTACTCGAGAATATACTAGCTCTCAAGTGAAATAAGGTCAACTTCCCCTATATTTTGTGAGTTGCCTGTTGTTTACAGGTAATTTTTGAGATTTGTAGTAGGTGTGTTGCAACGATAAGGACTCTTGATGTTTCTTGTACATATTGGAAATGGACACTGTATTGTTCCAAAACTCTAAAGAGGAAAGAGATTTAGTGGCTTCGTACTCATAACTTATTGTTTAGAAAACCATTGAGAATCATCATGGTTGGTTTTGAGAAAGTCTTTAAGACAAAAGGAACTTGTATTTTTTTATAATGAATTTCCTAGCTATACTTATAAATGAAGCCATATTTATATATTACTTGGAATAGGGAATTTTTTTTTTTTGGAAAATTGAGATAATTTAATGTACTTTTGAAAGAAATAAACCTTAATGACACAAGACAGATGGTGATTAAAGCTTTGGTTATATTTTCTACTGAAACGTCTCTTGTATCAATTAGGAATCAACATTTTGCCTGCCACGTTTGCATGGACTTTGGCCAGTGGTGGTAAATATGCTATTACCAGATATTCCAGCTCTGGAAGAGACAAACCCAACAAACCGATCAACAAAAAAGCACAAAAAAAGTAAAAAAGGCAGCTCATCAGAGGATAGCTCTGTCAACCTGTGCAATTTCTGCGAGGTTGTAATTGAATCATCTCTACTTTTTTCTTCCCATGACCGGAAATGCCTGGCACTCAATATTCTACTGCTGACCCTGCCGAAATTATCTGCTTCAAACCTACAAGTAATTCTTTCTAGCAAGGTTGTATACTGTTTAATGGATATTTTATCCAACAAGTCGTCATGGCTTTACAAGGCAGGCCAACACTTCTTAACTGAGGTGATGAATTTTGTTGGTGAAAATTTGGATAGGAGGATTGCAGCTATTGTGTCCTTACAAAAGCATAGCCGGGGTAGATTTGATAATATCACGAAAACCCAGACAGTAAAACAACTTATTGCAAAATTTGACAATGCTGATGGATGCATGCACTTTGTGGACAGTCTGATATCTTTATTTGTGGATGAGGGACCCATTTCTGATGAGCCATCAGATCAGAGCCAGACAACTGACGAGAACTCAGAGGTCGGTTCTGCTGAGGACAAGGACCCTTTGACAAATGGAAATGGAACTGGGTCAGATACCCTGAAGAACTGGGTGATTGATACCATGCCGCGTGTAATTAAAAATTTGAAGTTAAATTCAAATTTAAAAACATTGACAGATGAGGAGATTGTTAGGTTTTCCGAGGACAAATTTAAGGTCCAAGCTGCAATAATGAAGTTTCTCACAGTTCAGGGTTTATTTACTGCCTCATTAGGTATTTCTTATTTTGCCAATTCCTTTGAATGTATTGCTTATGATATCCCTCCATTATTCTTTATATGTCAATCAGTTTGTATGGTTGTGGGAGTGAGTTGCATTGGTATGGGTCCCTGTATTAGTTGAGGATGTGTATAGATTATATTCGGAAGAAATGTGTTTGAAAAAAACTTACATGCCTGTGTGATCATAAAAGCACAGTAAATCTGTACAAGTAAAGAACATATATATGCAACAGAAAAATACTGTATGGGATGTGCACTGCTACATTATATACTTCCTGCATTCTCAAAGCCAAAAATGAAAGAAAAAAGGAGAACATAATCACAGCATGACTTATAACTAGATTGAATGTGCTTTGGAGAGAAGGTTTTTACTTTTTTGTCATGAATGGTTACAACACCTGGCCCAAGTCATCTTTAAATCAATTCCACGTTATATTAGATATACTGATTTTGTTTCCTTTGTGCTCCTAACAGGTACTGAGGTTACTTCTTTTGAGCTGCAAGAGAAGTTCACGTGGCCAAAAGCTGCAATCTCCAATGCTTTAAGAGAATCTTGCATTCAGCAGCTGCAGGTATTACTGGAGGAGGCACAGAAATCGGAGGGGGCCCGCATCCTGAATGAAATCGAGCCAAATGATCTTGCCTCCTACTTCACCAGATTTGTAGAAACGGTTTCCAGCATTCCTTCAGTGTCACTTTTCACAGCTTTAGGGGATGAGGATGACAAGGCATTCAAAAAGCTCCTCAAAATGGAATCTAAACTGTCTAATGAGGTATATTTCTCTCTCTCTCTCTCCCTCCCTCTCTGTGAACCCCTACCTCCCTCAATTTGCAATTATCTTTTGAGAAGTTTCTAGAAAGTGAAGAACCAAGAGTATCATGGGTTGGGAGTATGGTAGGGCGATATTGTTTCTATAACTGGCAGTATGGTAGGGTTGATATTGTTGCCTTTACTGTTACTTTGTTTATTTAGTCGATCCAGAAATTCTGGGAAATTTTTTGAGAAGTGATGAGAATTGTTTAATACAATAAGGAAAGGCTTGTCATGTGTTTTGGTATTAATGCTTCAGACATCTGGGTTACGGAAAGACGAAGAGGACAAAGAAGAATGATAAAAAGAAAAACAGTAATCTCATGTCAGCTGATCTGTATTGCCCTTTTTTCATACAGGAAAGAAAAGTGAGTCCTGGAACTGATTCATCTAGAATGCATGCAATGCGGTTCCTTCTAATGCAGCTGCTGCTCCAGATACTTCTCCATCCTGGTGAATTCCATGAGGCAGCAATTGACTTGACTATTTGTTGCAAGAAGGCATTCTCTTTTCTATCTCAAGGTAACTCAGAAGGGGAAGAGGAGGAAGAGGAGGGTTCCGCACCTCAATTCATGGATGTTCTTGTTGACACATTCCTTTCCCTCTTGCCGCATTCTTCAGGCCCCCTAAACTATGCTATTGAGCAGGCAAGTTGTTTACTAAAAGATTAGGGATAGTTTTTCTATTGGTGGCCAATTGTTTAAACTTTCTTCTCCTATTTTCAGATAACACCACTAATAATAAGAAAGAAAATAAGAAATAAGGCATGTACTTCTCGTAATATTCCATTCAACTTATCAGTTTTTAGTCTTATTTGCAATAATTAAAGGGGACTACATCGATAAATGCATACATATTGGGAGCGACAAACTTGCACATTATGTACCTCAGTCCTAGTTAGATGTACTCTAGCAGTGGGAATGTTTAGTTCTTTTTTTTCCATCTTCACTTTATGTCTCAGTTGATGAGAGTTAATGGTATTCACTATATTTTTTGGGCTTTAATTAGGTATTCCGATGCTTCTGTGATGAAGTGACTGATGCAGGGCTTAATAGGATGTTACGAATTGTAAAAAAAGAGCTGAATCCACGTCACCTGGCACCAGCTGAAGGAGATAGTGGGGATGAGGATGAAGACGACTTCCTTGAAATTGAGGAGGATGATGAGGATGCTGGGGACGGTGGGGCTGGGTTGAGTGATGAGTCTGAAGGTATAGCAGAGCCTGGTTCTGTTGTCGATGCAGATGATGAGGATAGGGAGGATGGGATGGATGTTGACTCTGCCACCAATGAGGTTAGTACTGGCTAATAGCCGCTGCTGGAAGCCAGCAAAACAAGAAATATGGAAACCCAATTGAAAACAAACTGCTATTTTTCTGACAATATGTTCTAATTATTATTTTTTTTTAAATCAGGATGATGAAAATGAGGATTCGGAGGGGATGGACGACGATGCAATGTTTAGGATGGATGCATACCTGGCAGCAATGTTCAATGAGAAGAGGACCTCAGGCAATGACTCGGCCGCTCAGTCGCAGTTTCTGTCCTTCAAGTTCCGAGTCCTCTCTCTCCTCGAGATCTACCTCCAGAAAAACCCTGGTAGCTCACCCAATCTATGTTTCAATGATCTCATGTTTTCTTCTATTGTTAGTTTTTTCTAAAGCATAACTTTCTTTTAAGTTCAACTGACCTTTGTTGAATGGGCTGACTTGATTGGTTAATTGGGCTGGTCCTAGCTTGCATTCTTTACTTGTTTGCCTGTTAGGTGGGATATACACCGAGGCTGGCTCCAAGTATGTGGGTGTCATAATTTTTCTTGACATGCTGGTGAGTCAGGTCTGGCCTGACCTGATTTTATTATTGGACCAAGGGGAACTGGCCCCAAGTGCCAAATACCAATTTTTATACCTCAGGATTGAAAATTTTTTTGGTTTCTTGGTTCATTCTTGTACAAAATTATTAAAAAATGAAGAGGAAGAACATTTGCAGATTTCTTGGGATTTTAATATATTTAACTCTTTTTTTTCTCTACTGAGCAGGAAAAACCCAAGTTTTGAGTGTCTACTCCTTCCTGGTACAAGCTTATGTAAAGTCGCATGCCAATACAGGTGGTGAACAATTCAGACAACGCATTACTGGTATCTTACAGAAGAAAATATTTAAAGCAAAAGAATATCCAAAGTTCCCTGAAAACCAGGTTGAAACCCTCAAAATGCTAATTGAGAAAAGTCTTAAATTGGTCTCTCGTTCGCGGTTCAAAGATGTCTCTAGCCTGGCCCAAAATGCAACTTTTTGGCTGCTTAAAATCATCACTTCCATGAACTGTGCAAACCCTGAATTGGAGAGCGCTGTTGAAATCTTTAGGAACACTTTGGTCGACTATTTTAATAACAGGAAGTCTCGGCTAAAACTAGGATTTGTGAAAGAAGTTTTTAGGAGGTACCCTTGGGTGGGCACACCCCTTTTCGGGCTATTGATAGAGAAGTGTTGCTCGACCAAGGCTGAGTTCAGGCAGATTGAAACACTAGAGCTTCTTGACTTCATCATGAAATCACATGAAAAGGACACCACCTGTTCATCCAAGTTGGTTAAGAAGCACCTGAAAATTATATGTGAATTGATAGGAAAGCTTCTGACAAATATGCCCCAGAAGCAGTCCAGGAGAGCTGATGTGAGGCGATTTTGTTCAAGGGTATTAAATGTAGTATCTGGGCTTAAATTGAACAAAAAATTTATTGAAAGGTTAACGCCTGAAGTTTGCACACTGTGTGAAGCTCAACTTGGTGCAGCTTTTAAACCTTTCAAGACAGGAGAATAAATAAAGAGGGCAGGCAGGGTAATTTATGATGCCTTACTCAATTTTGGTTTAGGTTAGTAAGTTTATTTTACTTATTTATAGGGTGCATCTCTTCTAAGCTAAATTTTTTTTTTATAAAATTTTTGTGTGTATTGTACTTTGGCTAGTAGTTGGATTTACCAATTGGCACAATTGTTGTATCTGTAATAGAGATTTTGTAGCCGGTGCAGTGCAACTTCGCTGTTTTCCATTTGTTCGAGTAATATGCGAGTTCATTGGACTATGTTATGCCCATCTCCAACAACATGTGAAAATATTCTTTTCATTGAATTTAGAATCTGAGTGCATTATGTGATTAGAAACTAAGTGCATTATCTGATCACACCTTGTGTGATGTTTAGCATCATTTTTTTTTTCTTGTATAATACGTTATGGATTTTATTTAAATGTGAAACTTTCCTGTATCTATGCATATTTTTTTAAAAACAACACTGAAAGATCTGTGCGCTATAATATTGTTTTATTGCCGTAGCATTGAATTTATTGACTCCTTTCATTTTTTGTGAAAGTTGAACTGCATGTCGATTTTGCATGGGTGATCTAGCCAAATCTCATGTCCACTATTGACTATTACCTCAAACTTATTGCAAAATAAATAAATAATGATAACCCAAAATCTAGCTACGGGTAGATCAACGATTAAACGAGATTTGAGAGGGAAATAGAGACTAATATTCAACATAAAAGACTATTTTATTCCTCATAATTGGGTATTACATTTACATGGATCTTAGCTATTTTTCGATAATGGAAGGTTGGAAATCCCCATTCATAGGATGGGGATATCTATTTATAGTAACTCATGGCGTCATCTTCATTATGGATCCGCTGAGGCACTTTGTGGCCCCTGGTCGAACTTCCGCCTCGCAAATCATCGTTGGTTCGCTATTAGGTCTTCATTGGGTTGCTATGCTTCACTAGTACTTCGGCAAAGCAAACCTAGGTTCTCTTAATGTTCGCTTGAGTTCCTCCCTTCTGTTGATGTCGAGAGAAGGAATCCCTTACCTCCCACGTCACCATACGGTTATAACGGTTTCTGACAGCTCGGATTCCTTGTCAGGTTGGGGCCCAGTGGATGGTTACTAACCATTTGGTGGGAAACTTACTCCTCCATTCGCCGATTGGGCCAGAGCTGAGGATCTTTGTTAATTGGGGGCCCCCTCCAAGTTCATTTTGGGCCATAAAATGGGCCGATTACGATCCGACCCTATCAAATAATATATAATAATAATAACATCACAGTAAAAGATTTGTATATCAATCTAGACTACAAAAATGAACAGCAAGCAACTTCGCAATTCTATCCAGAAGGTTGACTTTATGGCAAGGTAGGGGCCCACCTTTTAGCTGCATGAACAGAATGAACTCCTTTACCATTGCATTGATATTAACCTGTTGCTTTTGTAAAGCTGGCTAAACTTGGTACTACTCATAGAGGCCCACAGCCTGTACTCTGTCGTCTTTACTTATTAGTGACTTCTTGTATTGCCACTGGAAAAGAAAGTAGTATTGTGACAGGTAGTAATGTTTCTCTGCAACTTTAGTGTCGTCATTTCCTATTTCTTCAATTGAGGTCCAAATATCTTATATTTCATTATTTGCTTGTTTTTGCACAACAGGGAACCACATAGCCACTCAATATGTCAGTCCAATTACTCGACGCAAACCTAGTACATTGTACTTTTAACGGGGTAATACTAGAGTTGAAAATTTGATCCACAAAAATTGGTTACAAGTTCTGTTTGAAATTTGTCAGCCCGACTTGGCCCAAAATAGTTTAGGTATTGTCGTATTGGGAACTAAGGAGAACTTTCGCTGTTATTTTCAGGACTCATTTTTGTAGGCAAAAGGCTGCCATAAGAGGCAACAGTAGCTACCTTTCCATAGATAAAAAAAAAAAAAAAATTACTCCTTTTCATGGAATTTACCCTTCTACATATTCGAAGTATCTGAAACCAACTAATTGCCGTTTTATTGTGAGGAACTTACATGTGAGCACCGTGTCATTTATAAATTACAAAACAAATAAAGAGTGCCTTAATTTTAAATTTTATTTTCTTTTTTGCCCATCTTGCTTGCCTACTTGTCACCTTAAAACAAGGATAACGTTTCCGTACGGAAGGCATCAACAAACAGTCACTCAACCGATTATTTAGTTTAACAATTATTTTTCTAAAATATGCAGACACAATCACCCCTCAAATCAATGTTGACATCTAGGGACTAACCACCAGAAAAGAAAAAGGGAAATGAACATCTTTGTATTTACCCAAAAAGACTAAAGCTGGAAATCATCATATTGTTGGGCTGATTTCCCCTTTTTTTTTTTTTTTTTTTGAAAATCACATCATTCGTTTGAGGACAATAGATTTTTTCTTTTAACAATCTAAGATTTATTTTGTTTTATTTTAATTTTGGAAAATGTAAAGCCCGTAGGCAACAATCTAAGATTAAGAAAGCACAGCTGCGTAGACATGGTGGAGCAAGAAAAATTCTAGTTAGATATCACGTATAATGATTTAATAATAATTATTATAATATAATATTTTGTCTCAATACTATAATTTGAATATTTTTATGAGATTTAAAATATTTTGTACGAAATATTATACTAAATATATTATATAATATTTTATAAAGAATGGAACATATTCCTCTATTCTAGCCACGTAGATCTGCATAGATGCGTACAGGTGTTGTTTCACAGTTATCCTTTGTAAAAAGTGTAAGGGCTCGTTTGGAACACATGGGAATAGGCTAATCCCAAGAATAGCCTATTTCGGGATTAAATTTTTCATCCAAACGCAATTACCAATTCCAGTAATAACTAATTCCAGGAATAACACAATTTCCAACAACACTCTTCCCAATAACACTTTTCTCTCTACTTTTCACACTTCCCAACGCTATTCCTAAACTCACCATCCAAACAGCATTCTTAGTCCCGGAATAGTACTCTTCCTACTAGTCCCGTGAATAGTATTTTTCCTCAAATTTAGTCTCGGATTAGCTATTCCTAGCCTAATCCCAACCCATCCAAACGAGCCCTAAATGTGTAATAGAAAGAAATAATTAAATAATATTCTGAAATGACTTTTTTTTAGACATATGTTTAGTTTAGCCTAAACTACACGAAAAGAAATTCATGATCTTTAATTGTAAAAAAAAATTACATTAAAACTTCCTCTCAATCAATCAGTATTCTCATATAATCTCGTCAATTTTTCCTCCCAACTTTCCCGGGAAATACGCTAGGTCAAGCACCTATACAATGACCTAGTACTCTTTTCTCACCAGACAAGTTTTATTCGTTTTAATGTATTCATTGAAAACAAATTAAAAGCACAACTGTACAAAGCTTGGAACCTGTTTCCGATCTCTGACACCTATGCACAAAAGAGGAGAGAGCATATGAGATGTTTGTTTCTCACGAGAGAAATCTGTCTTGCTCTTGGAATAAAAACAAATAAAATAATAAGACTTGGGGACCAATCCAACAAAACCAAGCTTTCATGAAAAGCCTCGTGAATTTTGTTTTCATATGAAATTTCGATATTTTCCATATATATATGTACATATAGTAAGTCAGTGATAGTACACACGACTTCCAAATGGATTCCGTTTCCTTTTCCTTTTCTTTTTCCGAATCTCAACTTTTTTCTGTTCCCATCTCTGAGAAATCTTCTCTCTACAAGGATTGGTCGGTTCTCTCCAGTAACATTAATACGGAGAAGTCATTTTCCCGAGAGTAAAGATTCACCTTGGTCATACTGTCCTATTTATTGATTCACTTCATTAAATATTTTTAATTATTAATTCAAATATATATAGAACAACAAATTAACACCAAGTTGGCGAGATAATCGTTTTATCAAGACAGTGGTTCGATAACTGCTGGTCTATTGGATTCATTTACAGTAATTGTTTCTTAGATGTACGTCGTCTTTTTTTTTTTTTTTCCCTGTTGTTGTAATAAGCTTGTAATACTTTGTAGTACCTTTTACTTTTTATTAATAAAATTTTTTCGTTGGTTGCCCTCTCGCCAACTCACCTTAAAAAAAAATTAACACCATAATTATCAATCAATAATAAATAGTTAATATTTATATATATTATATGTATTCATTTGTGAATTTTTGATATAATACAAATTTTACTGAACATCATTTTTCATAGAGATTATTATTTAGTGCTTTTTAGCTTCCTAATAATTAGCTGCCCGAATATTATTCCTGCCCGCCTTCTTAGGAAGCCTCTATCCATGAATAAAAATTGATTACCCCTTTTACTCTTTGGCCTCGTTACAAAGCTAATTCCTTAACCCGACGCGCTGAACGCCAGCTCTTTAATGTTTTCTTCCTCTGCTTTCATTCTTCTCATTAGACTGTCCACCTGGCGGATCCAGTAAGAAAAAAATATTATACAATGTCCTCCATATTTATCGGACAATATATGTATACCATGGTTTTTAGTATTGCATATGTACTTTTTAAAATTATTTATATTGGACCTCCGTAAAAATAAATATATTTTATTGTTGATATTTATATTACAATTTAATAATTCCTAAATGATTATTGTATGGAATATTATACTATCTAATAATTTTTTTGCTCCACTTGTGACCCTGTTCAATCAAGGCGAGGCATACAGCACATTTGGAGGAAATTGCTACCAAGCTTTACAAATTATAATTACAAATGGCATATATATATTGGCATTGTTTAAGACAATGCAGTCTACCTAGGTTTCCTAAAATGAAGTTATCAAATGGCAAAAGACCAAAAAAATTTGGATTTCAAGAAAAATGCATGGATTTATTTTCCTTTCTCCTAGAAATGCATTGATTAATGCGCTTCAGCATGAGCATATCACCACGCCTCCTGTTCCTGTCAGCTATGCGTTGATTCTCTCAGAGGCTGTTCCTCTCTTCTCTGTCTATACCCAGACAACAACAGTGGTCGCTGCATCTCCAGTTACAGGCAACTCAGTTTCCACGCCTGTAGGTTGTGCAGTCATTAATGCTCCCTATCTCACCCTACTATAAAAAAATAACACAACAAATTAAATATATTTTGTAATTAAATTGAACTTGGATATATATCTTTTTTGTTGAGATTCCACTTCCTACTTAATTCCTAGTGCTAGCTTATTTATTTTAGAGGCATTGAATTAACTTTTTGGAATCAACTACTCTATCCAAATAATAGAGCGCTCATGACATAACAATTAGCCACCATCCAGTTTCCTGTTCCTCAGCCGCGGTTTCATGGAGCCTTTTGTGGTCCGAGTTGCTACTAACTATATAAGATGACTCGCTTTATAATATGCTTTAAAATTAGGCACCACTACATTCTACTAGTCTACTTTTTTTGGTGATATATATCATATATGTCTAGTAGTCTACTTTAATAAGCCAAATATGTCTAAATCCTTATTGTACGTTCTCTCTTGTTTATTCGTTGCTGGGGTACAAAAAACATCATCAAGAAATCTCATTTCCATTCCCTATGTGATACTCTAATTAGTTATTTATTTATCGATTTAAAAATAAGAAGCAATATCTACGCTCAGAGATCTATAGATGTCCTACATATCTTTTCTTAGGATATCGTGCAACTTTGCACTGTACGGCCTCTTGTGTTGGGTGTGCTCCTAACTTCCTAATTTACTGAGGGTTTGCACTATATCATAATTATAACAACCTTTTGGGGAGCATATTACCCAATTTATAATCTATGATTTGGATATCATCTTATAAATTTGTCATTTATTTTAACAATTTGTTTCTTTGATATATCGAATAGGCACTTGCTTTGTACTAAAGTTCTCAAATATATATTGTTCTGACTTGTTATAAAAAATATATAAAAGGACTTTCAAAATACGTACACTCGAAATTTTTGAAAGAGCATGAGAAAAGGTTCAACTTTTTTCCCACTTATGTTCTTAAAACTAAGGCATAATTGTTCAAAATTAAGTGTGAATTTAATCATTACTTCATGATGGTTGGTACTTGGTAGCGCCACAGTAGAACCTGTACCTTTGTTAGCTAATTCCACTATATTATTCCACGTACCTGTACAAAGACATGACCAACTAACCCATTTTGGAAGCTGTAATTATTATCTAATAAAAATCATGTTGTGTCCATGCAAACATGCCGCCATATTTTCTGTGGACAAGTATTTCAGAACTTATATACACCTGACTGGTTAATAACTAGTAATAAAATCACAATATATCATGTAGATATACCTTGATAGATATATAGCCAAGTAGATATTTACTTGGTGGTAATAGAATAGAAGAGGTATAACCAAAAGTTAAAAACAAAGTGTGTGTAATTAGGTATTTAAGAAATGAACAGGAAGTATATGAGAAATTGAGTTGACTTGTTATAGAATTATAGTTATATCAATGTTGACTAAGAAACAGGTGCATAAAATTATAGTTTGTGATTAGCACCACTCATCACTCCCTTTTGATGCGGGGTTTGAGAAAGAGATTTCGTTGAAAAGGACTAATGTCTGCCAATGTAACGAAAGACAATTCTATACCTGTGTAATCATTAGAATCAGCGAAAGGGACTTGAAAATTAAATTTATGTTGGAAAACATACTTTTCGTTCATTATTATATTCGTCAATATATATTTGGAATGTACAATTTCCTTTGTGCATTCTAACAAACATTTTTAACTAATTTTAGAAAACAAAATAGAAAGATCCTAGAGAAAAAAAAGGGACGGTAAGTTGTATTTATTTTTTAGTTTAAGTTGCTATCATGTTAAAAAATCTTGAATAAATTTTGAAGTTTTTACAAAAGCTAATTCATTTGATTTTCTATTATGTCATTTCTACACTATAATGACTGTTAAAATTTTTATTTTGATCTAGGGATAGCGGGTTTCATCTTTTATCTGAATTTTGCTTCAAAGAGCATCACTGAATAGATTTGATTTGTTGAGATTTGGGAAAAAAAAAAAGGATTGCAAAAATCCGTCCATAGAGAAGTTATTTGACGAAAAAATAATGTTTCTAACACAAAACTAGTACAAATAGTACTAGGTTAGCTTTTTCTAATAAAAAGTGGTAGAGCGTTCCTCTACTTATTTCAAAAAAAAAAAAAAAAAACTAGTACAAATAGAGTCAATTTTTTTTTTCTATCCTCATTATTTTCGCCACTGGGTATTGAGAAAATTGTCACTCATACTGATGACTCAAGTTAAATAATTTTGTGAAAGTTTTAGGAAATACCAATGTCCAAAGCAGAGACAGCCTAATTAATTTTTATTTTTCTTTCTCCGTACAAAAATATAGGTACCCATTTATGCAATTCAGCAAATGATTCCACCTAAGTCCTATGAACAATGATCCCTTAATAATTGAATAAGACTAAGGCCATTCTATTTTGTTTTATAGCTTCTGTTCTACAGTAATAATCAGATTTGGATAAGTACACTAATAGATTCCTGTCCCGTAGTCTTGGGAGCCTAGTGTGGCTGTGAGAACAGAATGGATATCTCCGTTTACAAAACACTGGAGGGGTACAGAACCCGATAAAGCACCTGACACTCTGTTTTGTTTGATGGGACGTAATACGTGAATGCATATACGAATATTACAATTTTTAAATTGTTTTATCTTCCAGAATTTAATGGGGACCAACGCTGTCTGTCTCTTGGCTTGTTGACTATGGTCAACCTCTGTTCTCCGGATGACACAAGCCAGTACGAAGTAATAGATGGATTTGGTCTATATTTGTCTTTGTGAACCGCAAGGCTAGTGAAAGGCTAATCAACTTTGTATGTATAGAGATGCTATTCGTTTATCACTTCTAACTCGGAGTAGTAAATTGAACTTTTTAAATTTAATTTATCTATTATAAAATTAGCCGATACTATTTGTGCAGACATATATATTTCTTAACTAACCTTTTTACATTTTTTTTATTAAAAAAACATGTTGTAAGCGTCTATTTAGTTATCAATCGTTAAAAGTTACAAAAATGTAAATAAAACTTACAAGAGTCAATACCTTAAGATTAACGCACGTGAGAGATTTGGCTTTTTTTTTTTTGTTTTGTACTGGAAGCGTTGCTTTGTTGTTCTGTTTTCCAATTTTGAAGTCTACATATAGTTTTTAACCCTATAAAATAAATTTATTGGAGCTCCTAAACAAACAAATTTTTTAGCTACAAAACTATTGTAAAAATATTCTATGCATTGATAGTTAGAATACAAAAATATATTTTTGTTTTGAAATACTTGACATGGCAAACTAGAATCATATATAATTAAAATTCAATTTCACTTTATTTTCTGAAGTTTTATATTAGTGAATATAATTTAAAGAAAAACAAATTGCCCCATGAATTTGTAATGAAGATTTAAAAAAGTAAAATTAATAACTTCATAAAATTATCGATATTTATACCACCACAACTAAATGTTTGCCAATTATTAAGCTAAATAGTTGTTGAATAAATAACTAAATAGACAATTGATCTTTTTTCATAATCTGCTCATTAATATATTATTCACACTTTTACTATACACTTTATTGTATTACTTTTTGATAAGAAAACTAAAAGGGAAGTATGATAACGATTGCATATCTTCCCAAGGAAGTTTCATGGTCCAAGAATTTAATTTCAGACCGGGACTGATAACCATCATCCCCAAAATTCACCATCCTCATCATCCCCAAGATGCATTTTCCATTTTTAGAAATGCATTAATAATAGCTTTCTATTTTCGGAATGTTTTCCCATCATCCCTTCTCTCCCCATCCCTTTCCTCTCTGGTTCTATTAATAACTGCCATAATTATTTTTTTTCCAGCACAATTATTTTTTTCCAGAACAACTAGAACAATTAGTTTACCAACTAGAACAATTATTTTACCAAATAGAACAATTAATATTTTTTTCAGCACAATTATTTTTTTTCCAGAACAACTAGAACAATTAGTTTACCAACTAGAACAATTATTTTACCAAATAGAACAAATAGTATTTTTTTTCAGCACAATTATTTTTTTTTCCATAACAACTAGAACAATTAGTTTACCAACTAGAAAAATTATTTTACCAAATAGAACAATTAATTTTTTTTCCAGCACAATTATTTTTTCTAGAAAAACTAGAAAACTTATATTTCAAATAATTGTTCTAATTGGCCGACTATTTGTTCTAGTTTGGCTCTGGATGTTGGAAAATTTTTTCACCTGCAAAAAAAAAAAAACTCTGGAAGGAAAGAGAGGATTAATTGCATTCTAAAAAAAGAAAAGAGGGATGTGGTTTAATATATAAATTGCATTCCGAAAAAGGAAAGAGGGGGGAAAGAGGGGATGAGAATTTAATGAAGACTTGGGATGATGAGGATGATGGAATCTATGGGATGATAGAAAGTAATTCCCATTTCAGACGTCATGTTAAACACAGTTTTAACACCAGGAGGTGGGGTCCACAAGGAGGCGGTGGCCTACTCCAAAAGCTTCTTCTAGTAAAGCAAGATTTCCAAGTCTATTGCTCAGGATCAAATCCACGTAAATTTATTAGAGAGAGAATTTAATGGTTAGAACTTAGAAGGTAGAAATCACGCATAAATCCGACTTTAAAACTGACCCCACCTCATGAATCATACATTGTTTTCCCTCCAAAGAGAGCAGAAGCAAAGCATCTCATTCCTTTTCTTTCTTTTGCGTGTAAGCATCTTCACTTTCCCATCCTCTCTCACTAAACGCTCCTCTTTCTCTCACTTCCCTCAGTTTTAATCCCCTTCTAATGCATTTTTTAAGGTTTTTACTAGCCTTTAATGGGTTGTCACCAAAGTTTGGCATCTTTTTTTCATGAACTATTAACCATTTAATCCCTTCCTCTGTACCTCTTCTCTCTCCCTTCGCATTTTTGCACAAGTACAGTGTGTAGTTGCATGCAAAATGAGTTGTCTAACAAACCGCCTCTGAGTTTATTTCAGCTTTTCACACTTCTAACCTTGTCACCATTTCTTGATTTTTAGTAGTCAAAGAATCTTTTCTGAAAAAAAGACTAGGTTTGTCAGTTTTCACAATCTGGGGCTCTTTTTCTGGTTTAAGTTTCCCATTTTACCATATTTTTTCACAGATATTAAACCTCCCTGTTTCAATTTTCATCTATCTATTCTCTTCCCTCCCCCATAATACACCACTTTCTCTGTACCAACTCTTCATACATTTGCTCTTTTGCATCTTTTCCTGTCAACTTGTGTTGAAAGAAGGCAATTTGGGAGATTGAATCTTCATACCTTTCTCCAATTTCTAAAATTAAGTCATAGAGGTACTCTGTTTCAATTTGCATACTCCACAAGCACTCTTCATCCATTCCGTTCAAAAGATCAACATTCAAAATCATAGTAGGAGTTAAAAAGAAAATTCTTCTACAATGCCTGCAAGCACATCTTGGGAACCCACAATGGCAGTGGGAACAACCTCCTCCAATTACTGGCTGAACTGGAGGGTCCTATTGTGCTCAATCTGGATTCTTGTTTGCATGGTTGTGGCCTCGATTCTGATATGGCGATACGAAGGGCCTGGTCACAGGTCCCGCTCATCAGAAAAACAGCGAGAAGGCCTATTATATGATGACGAGGCGTGGCGGCCGTGTTTGAAGGAGATACACCCGGCCTGGCTTCTAGCTTTTCGGCTCGTCTCCTTTTTTATTCTACTGGGGTTGCTTATTGTGATCATTATAGTTGATGGAGGAAGCATATTTTTTTATTATACTCAGTGAGTTAAAAACCTTTTCATCTCAAATTTACAGTCTTGTTGTAGTTTCAGCGAAGTTACAGGTCGGTCTTTTGTGTTTTTCCCAGCGACAGGATGGCCTATTAAAAGTATAACATGAGAAATTAACTTTTTCTCAAATGTAGGATGCATCATTTATAATTTTGTGCAATATAGGAAACATATGTGTTCCCGACTTCCCGTAGCTTTGAGAAACAAATCACCAGAATGGGAGATTTCTTTTGAAAATAGGATGTGCAGAGAATTGAATGAAATTTCCATCTGTCGGTGGTATACATGATATTTACTGTGTCATATTGGATGTATGCATGGTCCTTTGTTGCTAATTTCACATGTTAATATAGCAAAACCCTGTTACTTGCTGAGGTTTCCAAATCTTACAACAGTTAACATGTCATTTTGTCATTTGCCAATTTTTTTGTATTATTAGTGTTGCCTAGTTGTTGATATTAAATGAGTACAGTGTGCATGTGACCTGTGAATCTGTGATCTAGTAGGGGACCCTATTCAGCTGTATTATTTTGGTTTCTATTGATTATTGGCATTATTACACAAATTTTCTACTTTGGTGTTCATGAACTTGTGGATAATGATATCATAAAAAAATTACAAACTGAATAAATTTTACATCAAATTTGACGGCTCATGTTCATATGACCTTATTGAAGCCAATTTGATCAATCTTTTTTACTGATGCCAAAAGATTGTGCTTATAGATTTTAAATGGGTGGTAGTTACATTATATACTGGTTCTTGACAAGAAGTATTAAAATCCAATGCTTAGTTTGTATAATTTTGATTCCTGATTAGTTTATAAGAATTTCAACGAGTTGGGGTGGAGAATATCATAAGATAACTTTGCCGTATCTCTATCATTCTATCTATATTTTCTAATTGCTAATTTATTTTGTCATGTGTTTTCTTGTACAGGTGGACTTTTGTTCTCGTCACATGTTATTTTGGGGTAAGTTGCTTTTAAAGAATTAATCAATATCTTTAGTAGAAAGGTCCCTTAGAAATCCCTAATAAATGTGTTATTTGTGCAGCTTGGTTCGTTGCTCTCCATTTATGGATGTCACCAATATCTGAGCAAAGAACAAGGAAATGGTGCTGATTTGTTGAGGTCAGAGCTAGAGAGGGGGATGTATCTTCCTTCGACGGGAAGAAGCTCAAATTCAAATCCAAATTCTCATATGAACAAAATGGTGAATTCACCTGGCATAAATGAAGAAAGAGAGATTGCTGGATTTTGGGGTTATATTTTCCAGGTGATTTATCAGGTAAGCCTAATTGGTGATATATGTAGGAAAATTGGGTATCATTTCTTATATATTTACTCTATGCTTGATTTATTATTCTATAATTTTAGTCACAGAATTGTAAATTATTACACTGCTATTAGACTTGTACTGTATCAAGGAGACATTTACATATACATATCAAAATGCTGAGCACTGCACTTATTTGCACTCTTGTTTTCTGGAAAATTGGTGCATTATGCAATACAATGATAAAATGAAAAAAAAATGGACAATATATCGATATAAAAGATGCTAGGTTTGTGTATTATGCACATAAGGTTTTATACTCTGTTTTGAAGGTACTCATTCATTTATCTAATATCCGTATCTTATTTTTCATTAGACAAACGCTGGTGCAGTGATGCTGACAGATTGCGTGTTTTGGTTCATAATATTTCCATTTCTTACCATCCGAGATTACGACCTCAATTTCGTAAGTAATTCTTACTCTGTTTCTATAGTCATTTTACAATCTTAAGCATAATACTCTATTGATATATTCTTCTTAACATTTCAATAAAATTTACTGCTGATGTAATAACACTCGCTACAATTCCTCTTTGTTATTTTAGTTGCTTGTTGGAATGCATTCAGTCAATGCAGTCTTTCTCCTTGGCGATACTGCTTTAAATAGCTTGGTAACCTTTTTATTTATTTTTTTAAGCATTTTAATTTTACACAAGGGGAAATATAATTATATATATTTTCTAAAGTTGGCATTCTTTACGACAAAATTGTTCGTCATATTTATTTATTTGTTTGTTTGTTTATTTGTTATTTTGTCTTGTGTAGAGGTTCCCCTGGTTTCGCATTGCCTATTTTTTTCTTTGGACATCAACATATGTCATTTTCCAATGGATCATCCATGCATGCGTCCCAATATGGTATGTAAATTTCTTTATTTTTATTATAGAAAATTAACTGAAAATAAAAATTTGCAACTATACTAATGTTTTATGTTCTTCCATTGCAGGTGGCCTTACCCGTTTCTAGACTTATCATCCAGTCGTGCCCCATTGTGGTAATCTATTCTTTCTTAGTTTAGAATCATGTTTTATAAGCTTTATAGTTAGTTATATTGTGCTTAAATAAAATAGGTTTCAAACTTTCAATATAAAAAGGCCCCTTACCATTATTAGCACAAGGTAGGTAAAAGGTTGCAACCTAGTCTTTTTGTTCCACTTCTACTTGGGTGCTCTAGTACAAAATTGTTCATGTAACTATCTGAAAAAAGAATGTTCACGACAACTAACTGGAAAATATGGGAAAACAAGAAAGTAAAAATATAAAAATAAATAAATAAAGAGCCTACATTATGCATTCTAACATTGCCTTATGATGCATTTTTTTAGGTATCTTTTGGTGGCGTTGATGCAAATACCATGCTATGCTGTACTTCCTCTATTAATCAAACTCAAGTATTATCTCTTAGAGAGGTGGTTTCCTGCATCATATTATCCAGTAAAATGAAGTGAAGCCCGGACATAATTTTCATGATAGCTTTTGAAGAACTTTATTCATAGAAAGGAAGGGGGAGGGGGGTATACAAATATTAAAAAGAAACATTAGTGTGTAATTATTTGGCGATATAATTGATTTTGTTGTTAATTGGGCCAAAGTGTACAGTACAAATAGAATTGGTAGTATTGGCTATTGAATTGCTTATTGGTTTCTAAAAACTTATCTCAAGGATCGATTAACGTTGTATGAGATTCAGGCAATGAAATATATATTTTTGTAATTTACATGAGCTCACATGTACTGTTACATTATCCTACATTATCATTTTATTTTTGTAATATTTTATCTACTCATTGCAAAAATTGATAAAATGTCTTATCAAAGGAAATATATATATATTTTTTTCTAAAAAAATAATTTATCAACTCATTGCAAAAATGATGATGAGAATCTAACGGCCCAGATTTTCAGACCCGCCATTAATATCCCTTTTATTTACTTTGGGCTGTGCAAATAATTTCGCTGGATAATAAAGATCCTCTCTTACACTTACATTATCATTTTGTCAGTGGCATGCCACACGAAGTTACTTATCCGAGCCGCCACAGCAAACCCGGATTCATCCTGACAACGCAGTGAAGCAAAGTCAAACCCAACTGTTACCCCACTTGTCAGTGAATAGCAGGGTCAAAAACCTCCAATCACATTCACAATTCCAATTCCACCTCTTCAAGCTCACTATAGCCCATCTCAAACCTGCTTCCCTTCTCTCTATCTCCAATTCGCAATGAATTCTCTCGCAAAACCTATCCGTTATGCCAATCCCAGGTCGCCGCGTCTCAGTTCTCGAACCAGAAGAACTAATTTGGTTGTCAAATCGGCGATAGATGTGAAGGGTATTTTGGGAACTGAGGCAACCAAAAACCCCACGCTCTCTACCTCCTACCGACCGTTGGATATACCGACGCCTAATCGGACGGTTCTGGAAGCGCAGCAGAGAGTTTGCACTGGCCCTGAGCAGACCCGACCGTTGGATCAGGCGCAAACTATGGCTGTTCTCGATACCATCGTTAGATCAGGTGCGTTATTGTAACTTATGTTTGTTTTGATTCTTGATGCTTCAAGCTAACAGTAAGTTAGATTGAATATCTTATACATGCACACTGATCAGTAAGTAAGTACCAATTATTGATTAGTACACAAAGGTACTTTTGGTAGTGCTGAGCTGAGAATTTAAGTAATAGAACTGGAATTGGACCTGACTTGACTATGTTAGTATAGGTTTGTACCGACACATACTGGAAATGAGTGTATGCATAGTTGCGACCTGTTTATAATTGACCTGCCTGGCTTGTTATGTGTAGGCACGCAGATGTATTTACTGGATTTAATTTGTGTGCGTTTATATGCACGGTAACATACTGGTAGGTCATGACTATTTTGGTATTGACTTGTATAGAGCTGACTGGTACAAACAGGTACCCGATCCAACTACTATCTGATTATCTAAAACATTACATTATGCAAAATTTCTTAATACGAGGAGTACCTTACCAAAATTGCAAGAATCCTGGTTGGTCCTTATCCAAATCGAGCAGCCTAGCAATTCTTACTATTGATTTACTATTTTTGGTATATTTGTATCTGCTGTAGTGTTAAGCCTTTTATGTATCCACTCCTTTTCTAGCGTACAAATGCAACAACATCATAATCAGTGGTGACATTCTTTTGTAATTTCTTTTGCAAGCAAGGGGAGAGTTGAAAGGGGAGGAGCCAGTCTCTCAGGCTCAGCTGGGTGCGTTCTTTGCTGGCATGACGATTCGGGCAAACGCCTTTCCTGAGGCAACCCAGTGGAGCTCAGGGGAGCGGGCCGCCATGCAGGCCTTCTGGCCTGAGCTGGCCCACTCTCTTCCCCCTGAGATCATTTTCCTTGCTGATCCTGAGGGGACAATAATGGGCAGTTCACTTGGGCCTGTGTACTCTGGCGGCAATGGAGGCCCTGGTGAGATGCGGCTGGTCGGGGCTCTTAGAGAGGTATTACAGGTTCCCTTAAGAGATTCTAGCTAATATTCTGCTTTAAATCAAGGTTCACTCAAGACAGGATTGTATTCTGCTCAGATCCTGTCTGGATTTTATTATGTCTTTCTATTATATACATATCTGCAACCCAATATTAATTATGCTTTTCTTTGTAGTTTAAGTTGGAGTTGAAAAGAATAGCATCATTAGTTGTTTTAAGGTAAAACAGTATTTATAAGTTGGAGTTGAAAAGAATAACATCATTAGTTGTTTAAAAAAAAAAATTGTTGTACATTTTTTAATTACTTATACATTTGGGTAGTATTGCAATTACTTAAAAAGCTTATTGGTTTCTAGTTGCAAATTTTACAAATGTTTGTGACTAGTGAAGGTATGACAAAAATGTTGATGTTATTTGCTTAAATGTATCTGATAAAAATAATGTATACTACTGACAGATTAAATGATAAAACAAATATAATTATATCTCTGGTATGCCATTTTTTACTCAAATTTCTTCCTTCTTTAATCTGGAGTTTGGAGTATCCTCTTTCATATAGTAGATCTTTCCGGTCCTTTTTTCTTTCAGCTTTGACAGTGGATTGGTGTATTCCAAATTAAAGTTTTGAGTGTTTCCACTTGAAACTTTTTTGTAAGCACCCCCTGACCTCTCCCTCGTCTTCTCTTACTGAAAACCTAAGACCATATACACCTTATTTTGATCAGATTTTGGCTGGGGCTCACCTGGGATATGAGGAGGTGCAAGGGGTGCTGAGGGATGTGCTTCCTCTTGAAAAAGAGAGTGAAAAGGAAAGGAGGAAAGTAAGAGAGGCTCTGCTGGCAGCATTTCTGATTGGCCAGAGGATGAATAGAGAGACTGATCGAGAACTTAAGGCATATTGTCTTGCTTTTGATGATGAGTTGGGTAAGTTTTCCATTGTCTTTTTGGATTTGAATGAGATAACTTGTTGGAGTCCATGATTTGAATGTATGCAAGCCTCAATTAGACCTTTGTTCCATTTTGTAAATGTTATTATTATTTTTTTTAATTAAGCATGATAGAGAACCTAGAGGCATGCAACTCCTTTCAGTCGTTAATTTGCAGTCTAGTTGCCTTTTAAATTTACAAATGTTATTTTGTTTATCAAAATCTCATCTAGAGACATTCAATATGTTGACAAGGGCTATATCTGTGAAAAACAATGTTATATGCTCATCACATCATAGTCTATATAGCATAAAGGCATATATGTTAACAAGGGCTATATCTGTGAAAAACAATGTTATATGCTCATTGCATCGTAGTCTATATAGCTTGAAGGCATATACAGTCTTAACAGAGAAAAAAAGGATCTAATTGTTATGAAAAGTTTCTGTGCCTGCTACATATAATTTTACTGCTGTAAATTTGATTATGATAGCTTAAAAAAAAGGAAATATTATATAGTGTAGTTAGTGAACATTATCTTTCCTTACTTAGTATCATGTTTTGTTAAAATAGGAGTTATGCTGGGTTAATTAAAAAAATATTTTCTTACTGAATATCTGAAAAGAATATATAGTAGAACAACAACTACTACAACTAAGCTTTTGTCCCAAACAAGTTGGGGTAGGCTAGAAAAGAAACCCAGCAAGATTGAAAGGAATATATACAACTGTCATTTTTCTCGGCATGTCAGGCTATGATTTTTCTAATAGAAAACACACTAGCAAACTTAGGTTTTGTGATGCTAGTGATATATTGCAACTACAGTAACGAATATTACCTTCGGGCTCAACATAGAAGTTGTATGTTTGTATAGAAAAATAATTAGAGGGTGTTAGACTCGACATAGAGGATTAAACAATTATATATGGGTCCTTATACACATGCGCAGACACCCCTACCTGGCCTTAGCCCTGTGGGTGTTACACTTTTGCTACAAATAATTACAAGGATTATACATACATAGGACCTCCCCCTGTTGCTGATGTAAGGTCTCTGACGCACTATGGCGAGCCATATGATGGAAATACGCGGTTTTTTAAGAGCACACTATTTGTAGCAGCTGTCAGAGCATGTTATGGGGAATCATGTCTTCTCCACGGAGTTGAATGGATGCCGCCCAAGGTAAGTTCAAATATTTTTTTTCATCTCCTTTTTACAGTTTTCTGGAATAAAATCTCCAATTATGATGGAAGTTTATGCTGTGACCCTTTGAGTGGTTTGGCTTCTGGAATAATAAAATGAGATTTGGCTTGATTCCCATATTGGATTTTGGGGTGAAAGCTAATCCCAGTGTCACATTGGAGTTACCATCTTGTTAGTCCAGAGGAACAGAAAGCTTCACACTTAGCTTTAAGAAATCAAAGTGTTTTGTGTATGAATAAGGACTACTCCTACTAATTCAGATATTCCTACCTAAACTACAATATCCAATACATTATCTGGGAAGATAAAAGCCATACTGGTGTTACCAGGCCTGTTCCCAAGACAAAACTTCTTGCTGTAGTGATTCCAATTATAATGGAAATGTCTAAGTTATGCAAATGTTAAGGTTTTATTCAGGGGGGCATAACCGAAGGGCAATTACTGAAATTCATGGGGGCTAATACACAATTGTCTCCTGATCAAGCTAAGAGACTGTTGGAGGTAAATATCTTTTGCTCTGTTTCTACTTGTTGTTTAGTTCTTTTTTTAATGAATATAAATGTAAACTTCTTTTTTTTTTTTTGTAGGATGAAAGTGTTGGCTTTGCATATGTGAATTTGAAGGAAGCTAGCCCATCTTTGTAAGGATATGATGTGGTTTAAGTTCCTTCTATTTATTTGCTACTTTGTAATAATTCTTTGGTAATGTTCATTTTGCGCCTTCTAGCATGACATAATTAATGTTTCTTTCTTTCCTATATTAACAGAAGCACCCCTTCTGTGTATTGAAAGATGTTATAAAATCCCATCATTGGTTGGTCATGAACATATCAAAATCAATCAATCATTTATGTTTTAAATTCATTCGAATTTAGTTAGATACAGAAGAGTTTAGTTTATTTCTATAGGATCATTCATATTTCATAATTCATATCATTTTCTCACAATAAGACTCGTCGTCTGAGTGAAACAGAAAAAAATTTTATATCTTGAACTATAGTCTCCTTTTGCAATAACAGAAATTCTTTGCAGGAGTTTTCTGGTATTCTATTGGGTTTAGTTAGAAGCAGATTGAGGCTTGCTTAACTCAATTATTGCCAATTATACCTTTTTTAGCCATCAAAATACAATCTTATTTGTTTCCTTCATTTTCCTGTGTTCTGTAGATTCTCGCTGGTTGGGCTAAGAGAGCACATAAAGAAACGGCCACCTTTGGCTACATCAGAAAAAGTTCAGCAATTTGTCCGAGTAGGGAAAGAAATAATACATTTTGCCTAACAAAATTCATAATTTTTCAAAATTCCAAAGAAGTTGGGACTTATTTTTCATTTTTTTTTTTTCATTTATTTACTTTGTAAAGGCACGTGGGAAGGAAGCTATTGTTGCAGGGTTTTATCATGTGGGTTATGAGGATCCATTGCTGATGCTTATGAAGAGAAGAAGTGTTCATTCTGGTCTTGTTGTTAAGGTATATTATGAAAGATATAAGTTGCACTTTCGAGCTATAAACACAGCTCATCATGTATACTGTGTGTTGGTTGTTTGACCTTGCAACTCCCATACTTTCCCTACCTGCCCCAATTCCTAAATAGGGATATTAAATAGATGTTTTTAAAAAAAAAAAGTTAAAAGAATAAAAGCATAGTACTGGCGTTGGATGTACAGTTGACTATGTATCATTGTATGTTTAGGGGGAGGAAGGGGCCCTGTCTATGACAACAAAGGCAAAATCAGAAAATGCTTCAAAAGGCTTACCAGTTAATCACTGCTCAGGCTTCCGCTCTCCATATTCTGTGTTCTCCTCTGAAATCGATGGTACCTCTCTCTCTCTCTCTCTCTCTCTCTCTCTCTCTCTCTCCATGAACCTTACTTTTTGTTAGGTTTATGAATTAAATGTTTGTTATTTTGATCCTTGATGGCTGTACTACATGTCTTGGTGCTAAAACAACAATTCTTCTTGTCCTAATTTTAGTATACTAATTTATAGGTATCTCACGTGAGAATTTTAGTACAGTGGTGAATGCACAGGATTATGGATTTGAACCTTCGGATACTCCAAGAACAGATAGATCAGTAAGCTCCTACTTTTTTTATTTTATTAACAGAAAGTTTGATTGCTTCTCTTTCATTTGTGAGTGTGCCTGTAAGGGAAGATGTTCCTTTTGGCATTTGCAATTAATGAGAACTGGGGGAGCACTGTCCAATTATTTTCTTTATTATTTCAAAAAAAAAAAAATATGGTTCTAGCATTTCTTATAAATTTTAAAGCTATGTTTTGCAATGCTATAAATGAATTAGGTGGCAAGAAACATTGAACTAGGCCTGGCAGCATTGGATGGCGAGAAAGGCCCGGCCTATGACCGGATAGTATTAAATGCTGGAATGGTGGACCATTTATTGGGCTGTAGCGGTGCTGATGATGTTAAATCAGCCCTAGATCGAGCAAGAGCGGCTATTGACAGTGGTGAGGCTTTGAAGAGGCTCATGAACTTCATAAAATTATCACACAAAGTTTAGTATCTTTTTTTTTTTTAAAAAAAAAAAAAAAAAATTGGGTCGGGAGGATTGCTGTGTTTATATTAGTGTGAAGATCACATTTTGCCACTGGATAACCAGAAGTTGGTGAGGGTCAAGTAGGAACTTTACAATCAGAAATTCACATAAACAAAGATAAGAGCTAGCAAAGATCAGCAGGTTCACTTAAGTGCATCAATCAGTTTGTACCAGTTGTGTCATGTTATTATTTTATTACTTGTTTCTTTTTCTGGAAAGTGTCGAATCAGTAACCTGATTTGCTAGTCAAGCTTGTGCTAGTTCACGAATGGACTAAAATTATACTTTTGAACTTCTGAATTTGCTAGTCGACCTGAATTAATCAGTTAAATTAGTCACAATAACATTGTTACATTTAGCGGGGTTTCTTTTTCATGATAGATATAATTCCTTCATTAATTCAGAGGAGGCATAAAAAAAGCCATCAAGTCAAAATGATCATAAAAAAAAATATTAGGTCGTTTTTTTTTTCATTTTATTTGCCTTGCTTTTCTCACGAGTGCAGAGCTCCAACTATTGGTATTTGTAGTAGAGTGATTCGACGGATTCTTGTTTCGGTCCGTTTTTGGAGCGTTAATATGTAATAAGGTACTGTAATAATATAAATTTGCATTTTGCAGTCCGGATAAAAATCATAAAATATTTTTGCAAAATGGCGGCATATTTTTTCATTTACTACAACACTTAGTATTCTCGACTCGTCATTCGGAGTTTCTCGACTCGGCATATCTTTATTTACAATTCATCGACAAGAAAGGCATATCGTTCATAAAATTAGCAACACCTCAAATTAAAAATTAGGAAGACATTTCCACTATTCTATTATTCAAAATTAATAGGTGTTTTCCATTTTGGGAATTATGTCTGAATAATATTTATTTGCAATTATAAAGATACCCACAAAAATGAGGGTAAGATTTTTTTTTATTAAATATAATTCATTTATGTATAATCTTTTGTTGAAATTAGGAACTATATTTGAAAGCTGGTTAATATTCTATTTTTTTTTTCCTTCTCGCCCCCTAATCATTTGAGGCCTAATCAAAATAATTTCATTTTGCGCAGACACAAAACCCTGCTAGTTTGTTCAATTCTAATCTAGCAGCTTTCAAATAACTGTTCTAATGACACGTAAAACCTAAATTGTATGGAGAAAATGAAAAATTTAGAGCTCATCTTTATTTAGTTTGATTTGTTCAGAATTTGTATAAACAAAACATATCTTGAAAGTTGCTTTTGGTAAAAGTTTTCTGGTTGTACTAATTGAACAGATCACCCGTTTCATCTTTATTTATGTTTCCAATATAACAACAAAGTTCATAATTCCATAAATCAGTTACTGCAAGTAATTTATGCTAATTTGCTATATCAATAACGAAAAACAGTGTATGAAAATTTGCTGTCACAAGAAGATTGTATGAAAGTACAACATCTGAATAGTGGATCTTGGTCTTTCATCTGATGATCGACTGCACTTTTAAGTCTTTAATTTTATTTAGGGTGGAGAGTCTGGATCATGAACTATTCAATCTTCCAGAAATCACCGAGAAGCTTCTGACTTTTCATGACATGGATGAGATGATGATGGATGCGGGTCCATAGAAAAAAGGTCTGAAAAAGTGCCAAGATTAAGATGGAAGATTCTGCAACAGCTTTCATGAGCTCAACAGGTAATTCGTTTGATGAATTAGAGAGCCTTCTTTTTAATTTGGAGGAAGCACCGGTTTGGTTTGTTTGAAAAGGTGGTATCAAATTAGGATCAACCTGATTAACTTAAAGTAATGTTATGGATGACAGAGTTGTTAATTATTCCAATCCGCAGTTTATCAGATATAGTTCTGCTGTTGTCCTACCTTTAAGCATAATCAAGTAGCCAAAATAATTATTCTGACAATTTTAAAGTTCGCAATCTGGTATGAGTTTCTACCATAATAAATGTTTTGACTCAAGTGCTTATTTTTTATTAGGGTTAATTAGGTTTATGCCACTGTGAAAATTTGAAATTAGCAAAATGCCATCACTAAATGAAAAATTAGTTTTTTGCCATTATAAAATGGTAAAAATTAGTTTTATGCCATCGATAAATTGGTTTGTCAATTTTACCCTTTTAAATATGCCACTACATAATTTTTTAATTAGAAAAATGCCATTATTAAATGACAAATTAGTTTGATGCCACTGCAAAAAAGTTAAAACTAGAAAAATGTCATTAACTTTTTTTTTTATTGTGTAAATCAAAATTTTCAAACTTTGCAGCTTGCAAATTTTTACTAACATATGTGGTTTATATTTCTCAAGTCACACAATTATTCCAAATTATAAATAAATAAATTAATAATATATGTTGTATGGTATATGTTAAATAATAATACGTGTATTAATATTGTAAGATAAGATCCATATCGTGTATTTATCTCTGCCGCACACATAAAAAATGAAACTAAAGTATATTCATCATGGTCTTAATCGGATTATTAATTAATATATATATTTCTTATATGAACGGAACTAGCTATATAAAGAAAAAGACAGATTTTAATTTTTTTTTCTTTCCATAAGTGTTTTTTTCTTTTCTTAATGTTTTAATCTAATGAGTAATTTAGGGATTTTTTAAAATTTTAGAGTGGCATATCTCTAATTAGCAATATTTAGGAGGAATTAATGGCATAAAACTAATTTTGACAATATTATAGTGGCATATTTCTAATTAGCTATTTAAGAATGGCATTTCTCAAATTTGTCAATTTTTGTAGTGGCAAAAATCTAATTATTCCTTTATTATTAAATTGTTGTGGTTGTAATCTTTGGTATTATGCGATTATTGTTTTGTGCTTAAAGTCTGATTCCTTGTTTGTCAGACCTTTTGTTTGCTGGATTTGATTTCTTGCATGTTTAACCCAAATGAAAATATTTGATCTTAAGATTAGAAAATTAAGATCACGCTGTGTATATTTGGAGAAATCAATTGTTGGTACAGTTTATTTCAATCTGTTTTCAGGTTAATACTACAGATGAATCATTTTTTCTATAGTTCTTCAATTGTGGAATTTCTTCATGAATTGATGGTTAAAGTACAATAAATATAGCTGCCTACTCACAAAATGTATAAAAGGATTTAGGAAAAACCGAAGCAACTTTTTTGTTGACCTTCACATCAAGCTTTTGACACGAAACCTATGTTTTTGAAAAATAAAAAAACAATTGTCCAAAACCCATAAGCAATACCGTTATACCCTCACATCACCCTTTAGTTTCTGGTTTTTATGTTCAGTACCTGTTTGTATTTGGTGGCTCTATTTGCATATACCATTAGTAAGTACGTACTAGTCAGACACCATTTTGCAAGTTAAACTTTGTGAGATTAAAATTGTATCAGTTGGTAATGCTGATATCTATCTTGACCAGCATGAGATTAAAATTGTATCAGTTGGTAATACCGACGTCTATCTTGACCAGCTGAGATTTAAATTGTATAACTATTATGGTTCGGGACATGTCATTTGAAAATTAGGTGATGTTTTTAATATTTTTTATTCTGGGTGGACTT
The DNA here is from genome assembly GCA_027725995.1 of Rhynchospora tenuis. Classification (NCBI taxonomy): domain Eukaryota; kingdom Viridiplantae; phylum Streptophyta; class Magnoliopsida; order Poales; family Cyperaceae; genus Rhynchospora; species Rhynchospora tenuis. Next base: position 205,876,889 of record CM050888.1, on the reverse strand, counting down.
TTGTGTAAAATTTCCTTTGGCTGTCAGGAAGTAAAATTTGCTTTGTATTGGGTTTTTGTACTGTATTTTGTCCTCGTGCACTTTATCAATTTAGGATTTTATGATTGTAGTTTGGCATGGATCCAATCGGATGTCAATGATTTTATGATTGTCCTGTGTTTTTTTTTTTTTTTTTTTTTGAGTAAAGGGATATATTTGAATAATTTACAGATGACTTCTATGGTCAGGCTTGTTTTTATATAGAGTTTAAGTGAATAATGAAAGATTAAAGGAGTAATTTGTAAGAGGTTTGAATTGTGTTAAATGCATACTTAAACATTTATATTTGTACCTTTTTTCTCCTATGGTACACACTACTTGGTACAGTTCAAGTGGTACATATCATGGGTTGTTGTTAACGATGAACTGGTGATGGATTCTAAAGCATGCAAGAGCAACTTATCAGTAGCGTGGTTTAGATTGAAATATGAGTTTGCAATGCTATGAATTTCAAGCAGTTCTAGCACCGAAGCAAATAAGCCACATCCAAAAACCAACAACCAGGTTAAAACTTATCGATAAAGAGTACGAACTTCTAAACCAGGACTACAAATTATCCCTCTACATATCAGAAATCCAATATTTCCATAAGCAAATCATCCATAACCTTACAAAATTCCGTAAAGAGAAAAGCTAAAAAAAGCCTTAGTCTCACCCATTCAAAAAAATAAAAATAAATAAATAAAATAAAATAAATAACAGCTTAGTCTCACCTATTAAAGCACTAAAACTAGCATCCAACCTTACATAAGCCAGCGTTAAATTAAAATAAATAAAACTAAACTTTCAGCCCGGTCCTCCTTCCAGCTAATATGGCCTAATATTGGCCTTCATGAATCATGATCATATGTAAGAGCTAGGAGGGAGATGATTGCTTATTCGGAATAATATTTAAAATAAATCAAATTAATTAAAGTATAATGATGTTATTATATAATTTATCATAGTGCCTTAAAGGTGAAATTATATGTAATTTCATGTTATATCATACATGATGCATCAAGTGCCATTAGTTTTTATATGTTGAAATTTAAATTACATGACAAACAGAATGTTCGATAACTTTTATCATAATTTATAGAAATGTTGTATACGTCATATAGATTATGAATATAATATCACGTTCTAAATTTAAGTTAATTTTCCAAGATTGTTAAAATTATCAGTTAAATTAAACCCAATAACGTCGTTACATTTAGCAGTTTGATTCTGATTCTATTATAACGGCAACCCATATTACACGATTATCCCCTGATTGTAGTTAGATTTATTAATTTAAGTGCTCTCTCTAAGTAGAAATGATAATTTTACAATTTAATGAAGTAACAAAGTGTTTGTTTTTTTATTAGTTCATAAATTTTGCATGACAGTAATTAGGTGAGAAATACAATTAGAATCATCTATCATGAAAATTGTAATCAAGTTGAAACAAATGAGCACATATTTACCTGACCTGCTGATGGGAAGTCTATCATTAGTAGTCACAACTCAGTGACTATAAGTATTGAGCGGTTCGGTAAAAAAGTGACAAATTGAGCTAGCATAGTTAATGAAGAATTTATTTCTAAAACAGGGGGAAAAGTGAAGATTGAGATGATGGAGAAAACTGACGCCGCACTTCGATTGGCTTTCAAGAACAAATTACTGAACTAGTCACATTTGAAAGGCTTTCAAAAAATATTTAATGAGTCGTGTCAATCGAATTTAATTATATATATTGAACTTCTATAGCCAAATGCAGCTATTTTAGTCCGAATAATTTATGTATCCAACCTCAGGGTTTCGGACTTTCTCATTTTTTCCACCGATGAGACGATACGAGGAGTCTTGTTTATGGATTCGGATGCTTGATCCATGCAGAGCAACTTTCTTGTGATTTTCTCCGTCGGTATTGATAATATATGGCTGAGAGGAAATGTGGGAGAACTCATGATGCTTACATCGTTTCGAATTCAAATCGCATGATAGGTATGAACCGTGAATAAGTAAATATATATATTTTTTTTTGTTTGAATTGAGTTTTTTTTTTTTTGTTCAGTTAACTTATAATTATATTCCGAAATAAGTATTTTCAATTCTGCGTCATATGATTTAAAATTTGTTAGTTCATCTTACTTATAACATTATTCTAAATTATGTTTGAATTAATATGGAAGTTAACAGAAACATCAGTAAAGTTATTTTTCTATTAAATCTTTTTGTTATTTATAAAATATTATCAAAATTGTCGTAACCAAATATATCATTAATTAAGAACGTACGTGAAGATATAAACAAAAATCCCAGAATAACAGTTATTCAATTGTTTTAATCTATGCTATCTTGTTTTGATTTATAGGTAAAATAAACCACGTAGATCTCACGCCAACCCAAACTTAATTTTTAAAACACTTGAGAGATGGAAGGAAAAGAACCAGCAACCAGAGTCAGCACTATACCGACCAGAAAAGAATCAGCTAAAGAATCAATGAAGGTGTATGCGGGGCAAAGACTGACTTGAGAATTCACACTGCAAATACTAGTGTGTCAGTAAACGTGTCTGTAGAAATTGGTCGCTGATATCGGTCAAACGCAATAGAACAGGACATTTACGGCCATAGGTGGAGCCAGTAGGGGGGCTGCGAGGGGCTTGGGCCCTTCTAACGTTCAACATTATATTGTCTTGTTATAAACATTTGGTTAGTATAAGCTAACCTAACACCTAGAAAATTATAGTTAGGAAACAGAATATGCTATCCAAAACAATCAGTTTCTTTAGTTTTCATGATTAGATTTACATGAACGCAGCAAAATAGTAGATTATTACACATGCATTGCACTGCTATTTTCCGACTTGCCGTCATCAAATGAATTATCTACAATTATGTAATGAGCCCCTGTTTTATTTAATACATTGTGCATGGGTTTTCGTTCTTAAAAAAAATTAAGTTATTCTTAAGGAGTATTAGATTAAAAAATAATTGGTACCTAAATCGCAAGCTAGAGAGAAGGAACGTCCAATTCTAATTCTATGTGTACACACCACTTACTACATTTCAAGCGGTACATATCATGTTTGATTGTGAAAGTCCAGAAGGATGGACTTGAGACGGATTCTTAGCATGTAAGGGAGCAACTTATCAATGGCGTGGCTTAGATTGAAACATGAATTATGTACAATCCTACGAATTTCGAGTAGCTCCAGCACACACGAAAATAGTCCACATCCAAACGTCGACAATCTGGAAAGATCTTATCGGTAAAAGAGTATAAACCAGAGAGGAGAACAGAGTGAATAAAATCAACGCAACTAAATAAATGATATAAATATAGAAATAAGTCTTTTTCTTCTTTTTTGCTGTGAAAATACAGTATAAAAAATATATACTTTGTGCAACCAAACACATCCGTTATACAGAGGGCGACATGCAAAATTACTGGCTATATACTGAAGTATGCATATGCCGGGTTAGATCCGCTTCTAGTTATACTTTATATTTAAGAGAATCAATAACGATCGAGTTGGGAAAAATATAATGCAAATCTCGAATCACAGACGCAACATTCGGCAATAATTGGAGAGGATCTTATACGTCGAGCGTAAATCAGCGCCAATAAAATTTCTGTAGCTCACACATCTGTCGGCATTGGATTGGCCTTCATGATCATAAACGAAGGGGAGGAAAATAATTGTTTATTCGGGCTAATATTTACAACAAATTTCAAATTAATTCAAATAAAATGAAATTATATAATTATATCCTAAAAATTTCACTGTAAATAGATGATATATATACACTAGATTTATATCATACCATAATGCATCATCCCATTAATTAGTTTTTATGGATTGAAAATTTAAATTACATGACAAATAATAAAATGTTCCCTATTTTTTATCATAATTTATAGATATGATATATACATCATATCATGATATAGATTATGGCTATAATATCACGTGATAAATCTAAAGTTTATTTTCAAACATTGTTAGAATTATCAGTTAAATTAATCATTTAATCCCAATAACATTGTTACATTTAGCGGGGTTTTTATTTTCATGAGAGACACATTATCCCACCAGAGGAGACAAAAGAAATTCATTAAGTAAAATTTATCCAATAAAAAAAACGATGGGAATTTTTTTTTTCTCACCATTTTAGCAGTAGATTGACTTCACGGATTCTCGTTTCAGTCCGTTTCTGCCTTTCTCGGGTACAGTAACTGTAAGAATGTAAATTTTCAATCCGGATAAAAATCATAGAATATTGCAAAATGGTGGAACATTTTTTAATTAACTACAAAAACTTAAAACTCTCGTCATCCGGAGTTTTCAATGTGGCTACATCGACAAGAAAAGGCAATTATCGTTCATGAAACCTCAGATGAAAAAAATAGGAAGACATTCGATTATTCAATTTTTCGAAATGAAAATATAGGTGTTTTTATTATTTCTGGAATTATGTGATTAATATGCATTTGCAGTTATAAAGTTGCAATAAAAAATGAAAGTAAGATATTTTTATTATTTATAATTCATTTACTTATATTCTTTTTTTGAAATTGGATTATAATTTTTGGGATGGTTTGACTTGCATTTCAGTTCAAGCACACTAGTATATTTGCACGATATCATTTGATGGGTACCGACGTACTGATTCTATCATAACGAAAACATATATTACACGATTATTCATATCAAATAATTTCATATTGTAATGATAATTTTACAATTTAGGAAAGTAAAATCTGTTTTTTTTTTTCTCTAGTTCATAAATTTGGCATGACAAAAATTAGGTGAAAAATACAATTAAAATCATCTATCATGAAAAATGTAATCAAGATGAAATGAAAGAGCGCATATTTAGCTCACCTGCTAGTGGATGTCTATCATTAGTGGTTACAACTTAGTGACAATAAGTATTGAGCGGTTTCGTAAAAACAAAAAAGTGACAAATGGAGCTAGTATAGTTAATATATGACAAGTCAAAATATACAAAATTTATACAAGAATAAATGATGGTTTCTCTTAAACAAGGGGGAAGAATGAAAAATAAAAAGTGAAGGTTGAGACGATGGAGAAAACTGAAGCCGCTCCTACTGTCCTACATTTGGCTTGGAGAACGGATAGCTGATTTGGGAATTTTCTAAAGGATTTCGAAAATTGAGCAATGATTTGGGGTAATCTAATTTAATTATTTATATTTTGCATTTCTACAGCCGAATGCAGCCATTTTATTGCAAACATTTTATATATCCGACCCATAGGATTCGATTTTTCTCATTTCTTCCATTGATGAGACGATACAGAAAGTCATGTCACGGGTTCAGGTGCTAGTTCTACGCACTACAACTGCTTTGTGATTTCTTAAAATTAGAAGGAAATAGTAGGAAAAAAGAAAAAAAAAAGAATTTTTTTTATAAATTTTCTCATATTTGTAACCTCAACATTTGGCGATGAATATTTTTACGCACCTCACTTTTTTATTTCATTTCTTTCCTTTGCTTTTCTATGATGGTTTCGGGAATAAAATGTACATTAGTCGCAATAACGATTCGACCCCAATGGTCGGTGTTGGTAAAATGTGGGTGGCTGTGGCTGAGAGTATGGGAGGACTCTTGAGGCTTACATCATTTAAATTTTTAAAACGCAGGTGATGTAAAAAAATTTAGTATTTGTTAGTTTATTTTGCTTTTTATATTATTATATGAAATTAAGTTTGAATTTAAAATATCAGTAAAGAATTTTTTATTTTTTTTGTAAATTATAAAAACATTATAAAAATTATTGTAACCAAAATTTTCTTTGACACTGACAGTAATGAAAACTAGAAAACACAATATTTGAGAAACTGTAATAAACAGAACTGAAGAGAAGTGGAAACAGATTGTGTCTTCAACTGGGAAATATATTTGTTACACCTTTCTTAACAAATTGACAAATGAGAATTTGAATCGTTCATGACTTCATGTTTCTGTGATAACTGATAAGAGAAGCTCTCTCTTCCTTTCTGAAATTCGATATAAGAGTAAGGCCTAAAACGCTTTTGTCAAACCAGCCCATTTCATACCAGAAAAGCCCAGGAAGACGTAAAACGCTTTTGTTGTGCACTTGTGCTCTGTTGCTCCAATTTTACCTTTTTACTGTGCTCTAGAAGATGAAAATTGAGGGTCAGCCGGTCGGGAACGGATCCTCTGGTCGGCAGAAATGTGCCGACCACGTGGTCGGCGCGTGATCCGAGCCGTCTGATTTAATCTCAACGGTTCATTTTTTTCGGGCCATTTTTTTTTTTCGGGAGTGGTGGAATGCACGGGGCTCCCTTTAGCCGTTGAGATTAAATCAGACGGTCCGGATCACGCGCCGACCACGTGGTCGCCGACCAGAGGATCTGATTCCTCAGCCGGTCAGGTCACGGGAGGTGAGAGGTGAATCGGCTAAGTGAAAACCCTCGCTCTGAATCAACGAAGGTAACTTGATTTAGGCACTGTGTTGTTGAGGTGACGCAAATACCCTTCAACAAAATTGGCGCCAAATCATTTTTTTATTCCGCCAGGTCCCATTTCTCTTAAACGCTATTTCATTTTATTTTATTATTTATTTTAACTTTTTCCGCTTTTTCTGTGGTCCCTACACGTTTAGAAAGTTCACTTTCTCACTTCCATCTTCGGAATCTCTTCCTTCCATCTCTCTCTGAGGTGAGTCTTTGTTCCACTAGTCTTAACGATTCAAGTGTTTGGTTTCTGTACACGAGTGTTGATTTCTATTTCTCTCTTTCTATTGGATATTTATGGGGATTTTTGTTATTTCTGTTTACTAATGTTCAATTGCTCTTCCAATTGCACCATGTGATGTTGAGCCGTACTTGATTGAGGATTTCGGCTCAAATTATAAGTACCAATTTGTATTGACAAATCACAAAATTAGTAATAATAGATGAAGCTTAGATAAATCAAATGCCTTTAGTGACATCTATACATAAATTGTTAGATCAAAGAATGAATGATTTTGATTTGCATTTGCTCACAAGTATGGCACTAAGAGGAGTTAGAATTGAGTTGTTCTGTGATTGTAAGCTAGCTAGTTTGTGCGATTTAATTTAGATCAAATATTATACTTGCTTTTCTTGTATTACATACAACATATTTAGTATCCACTGGTTTAGAAACACTTTTGGAAATGAGTTCTCAAAGACACATTTTTTGTTAACAAGTAGTACGTTGAACATTATTTGAGTGATGTTTGTTTGTTTAATCATAGCAAATAGTCTCTATGAGGCAACATGCATTCGTATCTTCTCTTAGGATCTATTGTTTAGTCACTATTTGTTTAATTCGTGCTTCCTGTTGGTGTTTTTTGGTATTAATTTTTTAAATAGCAGTATAATAAAATAGAAATAATGAATTGAATTGTTTTTTTTCGAAGGCCGATTGGCAAGTTACCAATGGCAGATGTATTAATAAAAAAGAGGAGCAGTTTAATTACAATTGTAAAGAGTGGCAAAGCCTCTCACCAGGGAAGCTAAGCCTCCAGAGAGCCCTTAGTCAACGTAAAAAACTATGGCTACAATAGGCTAGCAAACTAAAAACCAGTCTTCAAAGCTTCAGGGTGGTTTGAATTGTTGTCTGAACCTTTTGTTTTTTTGAGGGTCGGCACAAGCCAACAAAATTATATTAAAAGAAAATGTATATTTACACAAGAAGGTGCCAAAGCACCTTACGAAAAAGAAAAACAAACTATCTATGCCAACTAAACAAAATTCCAGAGCCTAACCGACTGCTCAATATTTTGCAAAACAGCCTGTCTATACACCTGTATATTTGAGAAAATTTTTGCATTTCTACACTTCCAAAGATGCCAGAAAGTTTTTTTTTTTTTTTTGAGGGCCGACAAATGCCGGCAATTTTCCATTAATAATAAAAAAAGTTTACAAAAATGGCAAAACAAAATAAAAATCAGCAGCAAACTTCAAACAAAGCTTCTTGCTGAACTAGTACCAAACCAGTACCAGTCTAGCAACCCAACCAAAGACGTCATACCAGTATAAACTGGTACAATACATAAAGGAAAGAAAATAGTACTGATTCCTAACAATACCAGTACAAACTCTTCCAAACCGTCCCGACCTAACTAGTACCTACGAGACAATCTTCAAAGTATGCAAGACCAACTCGACCTACCAGCGACGGCTGCCACCGGCCTTCATCTCAAACACCTCTATGCAAGACCAACAGTGTGCCATACAAGATACAACCACCCTAATTGGAGTCGCCAACGAAACATCCGTCTTGATCGCCTCCGCGAGAAGACCGACTCTTCAATCCGAGATTAAATAGCCATACTTGCAATATCAAAAAGCCACACCGCTTTCACCGGTCGTCCCAAACCACGACCGTAACGACCAGCCAAAAAAGCCACACCGCTTTCGCCGGTCGTCCCAAACCACGACCTTAACGACCAGCCAAGAAAGCCACACCGCTTTCGCTGGTCGTCCCAAACCACGACCTCAACGACCAGCCAAACTGAACCACCACCGTACAACTCTTTCCGGTTGCACCACGCCTACAATGACACCAAATTCGTCGGCTGAACCAAACGACGGACACGGCCACACTTGCGACCACACCACACCCGTCAATCAACGCCGGTCACTATACCAATGGAGAAGGAAAACGGGAAAAACAGATCTAAAGACAGAAAAAGAAAAAAAAGGAAGAAGAAAGAAAAATGGAGGGTGGAGGAGGCGGGGGAGGCCGCCGGCGGGGCCTCCCCGCCTAAAGTTTTCGCAGTGGCTCAACAAGTAGCAGAGGACGGGAGATCTTGAGGTCGGAGAGGGAGTGGGAGGGGAGAACAGAAGGAATCGGTAAAAATCGCCTAGTGCGGTGCCTCAATATTCGTGCTAGGGTTTAGTGCTCCCGTAAAATTAAAATCAGTTAAGATGCCAGAAAGTTGCAAAGCATATTTTGTCCCAGTATTTCCTCCAGTCTTTGGCGATTGTCAATCTAGTATGCTCCCATAATTCATTGGGACAACCTGAAAAAAAGACTTGGATATTGAAGTGTGACCCAACCATATTCCAAATGCTTGCTGCAAACGAACAGTTGCAGAATAAATGTGAAGCATCCTCAATTAGATTGGACACACACATGTAACACACTGTCTGTGTCGGCCAACCCTTTCTTAGGAGGTTTTGCTGAGTATTTAATCTATCTTGGAACAGAAGCCAGGCAAAGAACTTCACTTTTGTGGGTAAACTGCACTTCCAAATACCATGAAGAGAAGGAGACCTAATTCCAGGGTTCTGTAAAAGGTTATAAACTCTGGCCACATGGTACGCTTGTGGCTGGTTTGAAAGCAAGAAGGGGGCAAAGTAACTCTTCAGTTTGAGGATATCTCTCAAAGCAAAGGAAATTTGTTTCGAACCACTGAGGGTATCCGGATCAGTTGAACCATGCAATTGCAAGACCAAACGGGACCAAATAGAGTGATGTGGATCCAATAATAAGAGTGATGTGGATCCTAAAAGGGCAATGTTGTGATTATTTAGATCTATGATACCCAGTCCTCCATTTTGTTTTGGAAGAAGGCACTTTGACCAAGCTACCAGACAATGTCCCCCGTTGCAGGCCTCTTTTCCTTTCCAAAGAAAAGATCTCCTTGCTCTATCAAAGTGTTTAATTAACCATTTTGGTAAGAGAATGGCTTGCATAAGATGAGTTGAGAGACTCGAAAGTACAGCTTTTACTAAAATCAATCGGCCTCCTAAAGACAAGAGTCGTGATTTTCATCCCTGAATTCTGTGTTGTAAGCGGTGCATCAGAGGGAGAAAGCTTACTTTTTTTGGTTTCGTGAGGGTTAAAGGCAGACCCAGATAAGTTGAAGGCAAGGAACCTTTTGGTGACCCTAGGATCGTGCAAACAGCATCTGTCGCACGGTTTGTCAATGCAACCGTGAACACGAAACTTTTGAGCGGGTTGAGAACAAGGCCTGAGATTAAGCCAAAGTTGTAAAGCACCTCTTTTAAAATTCGGAGGGAGATTGTGTTTGCCTCCACACAAATAAGTGTGTCATCAGCAAGCATTTGGAATATGGTTGGGTCACACTTCAATATCCAAGTCTTTTTTTCAGGTTGTCCCAATGAATTATGGGAGCATACTAGATTGACAATCGCCAAAGACTGGAGGAAATACTGGGACAAAATATGCTTTGCAACTTTCTGGCATCTTTGGAAGTGTAGAAATGCAAAAAATTTCTCAAATATACAGGTGCATAGACAGGCTGTTTTGCAAAATATTGAGCAGTCGGTTAGGCTCTGGAATTTTGTTTAGTTGGCATAGATAGTTTGTTTTTCTTTTTCGTAAGGTGCTTTGGCACCTTCTTGTGTAAATATACATTTTCTTTTAATATAATTTTGTTGGCTTGTGCCGACCCTCAAAAAAACAAAAGGTTCAGACAACAATTCAAACCACCCTGAAGCTTTGAAGACTGGTTTTTAGTTTGCTAGCCTATTGTAGCCATAGTTTTTTACGTTGACTAAGGGCTCTCTGGAGGCTTAGCTTCCCTGGTGAGAGGCTTTGCCACTCTTTACAATTGTAATTAAACTGCTCCTCTTTTTTATTAATACATCTACCATTGGTAACTTGCCAATCGGCCTTCGAAAAAAAACAATTCAATTCATTATTTCTATTTTATTATACTGCTATTTAAAAAATTAATACCAAAAAACACCAACAGGAAGCACGAATTAAACAAATAGTGACTAAACAATAGATCCTAAGAGAAGATACGAATGCATGTTGCCTCATAGAGACTATTTGCTATGATTAAACAAACAAACATCACTCAAATAATGTTCAACGTACTACTTGTTAACAAAAAATGTGTCTTTGAGAACTCATTTCCAAAAGTGTTTCTAAACCAGTGGATACTAAATATGTTGTATGTAATACAAGAAAAGCAAGTATAATATTTGATCTAAATTAAATCGCACAAACTAGCTAGCTTACAATCACAGAACAACTCAATTCTAACTCCTCTTAGTGCCATACTTGTGAGCAAATGCAAATCAAAATCATTCATTCTTTGATCTAACAATTTATGTATAGATGTCACTAAAGGCATTTGATTTATCTAAGCTTCATCTATTATTACTAATTTTGTGATTTGTCAATACAAATTGGTACTTATAATTTGAGCCGAAATCCTCAATCAAGTACGGCTCAACATCACATGGTGCAATTGGAAGAGCAATTGAACATTAGTAAACAGAAATAACAAAAATCCCCATAAATATCCAATAGAAAGAGAGAAATAGAAATCAACACTCGTGTACAGAAACCAAACACTTGAATCGTTAAGACTAGTGGAACAAAGACTCACCTCAGAGAGAGATGGAAGGAAGAGATTCCGAAGATGGAAGTGAGAAAGTGAACTTTCTAAACGTGTAGGGACCACAGAAAAAGCGGAAAAAGTTAAAATAAATAATAAAATAAAATGAAATAGCGTTTAAGAGAAATGGGACCTGGCGGAATAAAAAAATGATTTGGCGCCAATTTTGTTGAAGGGTATTTGCGTCACCTCAACAACACAGTGCCTAAATCAAGTTACCTTCGTTGATTCAGAGCGAGGGTTTTCACTTAGCCGATTCACCTCTCACCTCCCGTGACCTGACCGGCTGACCCTCAATTTTCATCTTCTAGAGCACAGTAAAAAGGTAAAATTGGAGCAACAGAGCACAAGTGCACAACAAAAGCGTTTTACGTCTTCCTGGGCTTTTCTGGTATGAAATGGGCTGGTTTGACAAAAGCGTTTTAGGCCTTACTCTTATATCGAATTTCAGAAAGGAAGAGAGAGCTTCTCTTATCAGTTATCACAGAAACATGAAGTCATGAACGATTCAAATTCTCATTTGTCAATTTGTTAAGAAAGGTGTAACAAATATATTTCCCAGTTGAAGACACAATCTGTTTCCACTTCTCTTCAGTTCTGTTTATTACAGTTTCTCAAATATTGTGTTTTCTAGTTTTCATTACTGTCAGTGTCAAAGAAAATTTTGGTTACAATAATTTTTATAATGTTTTTATAATTTACAAAAAAAATAAAAAATTCTTTACTGATATTTTAAATTCAAACTTAATTTCATATAATAATATAAAAAGCAAAATAAACTAACAAATACTAAATTTTTTTACATCACCTGCGTTTTAAAAATTTAAATGATGTAAGCCTCAAGAGTCCTCCCATACTCTCAGCCACAGCCACCCACATTTTACCAACACCGACCATTGGGGTCGAATCGTTATTGCGACTAATGTACATTTTATTCCCGAAACCATCATAGAAAAGCAAAGGAAAGAAATGAAATAAAAAAGTGAGGTGCGTAAAAATATTCATCGCCAAATGTTGAGGTTACAAATATGAGAAAATTTATAAAAAAAATTCTTTTTTTTTTCTTTTTTCCTACTATTTCCTTCTAATTTTAAGAAATCACAAAGCAGTTGTAGTGCGTAGAACTAGCACCTGAACCCGTGACATGACTTTCTGTATCGTCTCATCAATGGAAGAAATGAGAAAAATCGAATCCTATGGGTCGGATATATAAAATGTTTGCAATAAAATGGCTGCATTCGGCTGTAGAAATGCAAAATATAAATAATTAAATTAGATTACCCCAAATCATTGCTCAATTTTCGAAATCCTTTAGAAAATTCCCAAATCAGCTATCCGTTCTCCAAGCCAAATGTAGGACAGTAGGAGCGGCTTCAGTTTTCTCCATCGTCTCAACCTTCACTTTTTATTTTTCATTCTTCCCCCTTGTTTAAGAGAAACCATCATTTATTGGTTTTTCTAAAAAAAAAAAAAAAGAAACCATCATTTATTCTTGTATAAATTTTGTATATTTTGACTTGTCATATATTAACTATACTAGCTCCATTTGTCACTTTTTTGTTTTTACGAAACCGCTCAATACTTATTGTCACTAAGTTGTAACCACTAATGATAGACATCCACTAGCAGGTGAGCTAAATATGCGCTCTTTCATTTCATCTTGATTACATTTTTCATGATAGATGATTTTAATTGTATTTTTCACCTAATTTTTGTCATGCCAAATTTATGAACTAGAGAAAAAAAAAAAGATTTTACTTTCCTAAATTGTAAAATTATCATTACAATATGAAATTATTTGATATGAATAATCGTGTAATATATGTTTTCGTTATGATAGAATCAGTACGTCGGTACCCATCAAATGATATCGTGCAAATATACTAGTGTGCTTGAACTGAAATGCAAGTCAAACCATCCCAAAAATTATAATCCAATTTCAATAAAAGAATATAAATAAATGAATTATAAATAATAAAAATATCTTACTTTCATTTTTTTATTGCAACTTTATAACTGCAAATGCATATTAATCACATAATTCCAGAAATAATAAAAACACCTATATTTTCATTTCGAAAAATTGAATAATCGAATGTCTTCCTAATTTTTTCATCTGAGGTTTCATGAACGATAATTGCCTTTTCTTGTCGATGTAGCCACATTGAAAACTCCGGATGACGAGAGTTTTAAGTTTTTGTAGTTAATTAAAAAATGTTCCACCATTTTACAATATTCTATGATTTTTATCCGGATTGAAAATTTACATTCTTACAGTTACTGTACCCGAGAAAGGCAGAAACGGACTGAAACGAGAATCCGTGAAATCAATCTACTGCTAAAATGGTGAGAAAAAAAAAATTCCCATCGTTTTTTTTTATTGGATAAATTTTACTTAATGAATTTCTTTTGTCTCCTCTGGTGGGATAATGTGTCTCTCATGAAAATAAAAACCCCGCTAAATGTAACAATGTTATTGGGATTAAATGATTAATTTAACTGATAATTCTAACAATGTTTGAAAATAAACTTTAGATTTATCACGTGATATTATAGCCATATCTATAAATTATGATAAAAATAGGGAACATTTTATTATTTGTCATGTAATTTAAATTTTCAATCCATAAAAACTAATTAATGGGATGATGCATTATGGTATGATATAAATCTAGTGTATATATATCATCTATTTACAGTGAAATTTTTAGGATATAATTATATAATTTCATTTTATATGAATTAATTTGAAATTTGTTGTAAATATTAGCCCGAATAAACAATTATTTTCCTCCCCTTCGTTTATGATCATGAAGGCCAATCCAATGCCGACAGATGTGTGAGCTACAGAAATTTTATTGGCGCTGATTTACGCTCGACGTATAAGATCCTCTCCAATTATTGCCGAATGTTGCGTCTGTGATTCGAGATTTGCATTATATTTTTCCCAACTCGATCGTTATTGATTCTCTTAAATATAAAGTATAACTAGAAGCGGATCTAACCCGGCATATGCATACTTCAGTATAGCCAGTAATTTTGCATGTCGCCCTCTTATAACGGATGTGTTTGGTTGCACAAAGTATATATTTTTTATACTATATTTTCACTGCAAAACAGAAGAAAAAGACTCATTTCTATATTTATATCGCTTATTTTATGCATAAATGCTCGAATATTGCCAGGAATATGCTATATTTGCTAATTTTATGCATGATGAAGGTGTAGAACCTAAGTATCAAATAAATTTGTACCTAAGACTTAACCTCACTAGTCGTTTGTAGTTAAGCTTTAGGGTTGAACCCAAGGGACAGATTAATGAATACCAGACTTATTTGTTCTCAAAATCTAGACAGATGAATTTTTATGAATTTTGGATTAAGTAACAGTAATTAAATAACAAGATAAAACAATTGCAATAACAATTAACTAAAAGATATTTTTGGGTCTTTTGATATAAGAATTTATCTAGCAAACGATAATAAATTTTTGGGGTTTATAACAGGATAAAAGAGCGTCTTAGGACTCGGATTTCACTTTAGTTTGGACTCGGAATTATCAATCAAGTTACTTTCATAACTTAACAAATAAACCGAGCAAACACCTCCTGTTCGACCCGAGCAAAGACTTCACTCGGTCCGAACAGTAGATGCAGGTGTTCAAACTTGTACACTTTGTTATTTTATAACTCGATCTAGGGTTCGCAGGTTGATCCTAAACTTCTAATCCTCAGCTTTCGCCTGTTGGGCAAGGGTCTGGTCAAACTCAACTCACCCTAATAGGACTAACTAACTCACAACTTTTGGTATAGAAATTAATTAACCTAACTAATCTGTTTGTGTTCTTAGGAATATTTAGATGATCTTTTGAACCTATCTAAACGTTGCACTTTTGATGCTAACTAATCTCCCCTTTCGGATCACAGATTTACTCCAAGTTCTTGATCAAATTAACTTAACCTATTTAATCTTAGACTTAACTAGATGTGGCCATATCTAGAAGCATAATCAAATTCAGCCAAGCAATTCAATCAAGTAATAATTAATAATACAAAACAGATCAATAACAAGTCATATCATAACAAAATATATCGAGTCATAACATCCAAACTTAAGTTACTTTCCTACTCCTAAGACTACATAAATACTAGCCTAACATAGTATCACGAACAACAATAATAAAGTGCATAATCATAAAGATACAAGCCATAAGAGAAATCATCAAAGTAAGAGAAGAAATAAACAAATACTCCTTCTAGACTCGAACAATCAATCCTATGAGCAATGGAAGATGATGGTGCGTGTCTCAACTCGTGCTGCTGCCGTCGCCTCAAAAACAAGAGTAAGAACTAGGGTTTGTGGTGGAATCCAGTACGAAAATTGTCTCCAAGGGTCCAGCCCCTTTTCTGTCGAAGAAGCTGCCTTATATACTCGTCTCAGGCACTTGGGGAGCAAGTTAGGGCACTAGGTCGGCCAGATCTTGCCAAAAGATGGCATTCCTTTCTTGAAAAGTTGCCAAAATATGCTAAGTCGGCATACTGCTCGACCCGAACGAAAGGTTCACTCGGTCCGAACGGCAATTAGCAGAGGCTTGCCAACTTAAGCAATGTTTGGGTCGAGCATCTGGAGCATTCGGATCGAGCAAGGATCCATTCGGTCCGAGCGGTCAAGAAAAGGTGGCGGCTGTGGCTCTGTGTTGTGCCAAGTCCAAGCGGAGATCCACTCGGGTCGAGCAGAGGGTCGATCAGTCCGAGTGGAGGTTGGACAGGGGTGCCATGTGCTAGGAATGAGACGTCTAGCGATGCTCCATGCTAGGAATGAGTCGTCTAGCGTGCGGAAGTGCTGAGAATCATCTAAATACTCGAATATCACCTAAAACCCTGCAAAATGGAAGAAGAAACGACGACATAGCCAAATCCTGGAAAAACATGATAAATCGTCAAGCATTTTAATGGTTTGAGTATATTTTAAGTGCCAAGTATGGTCCAAATACCTACAAATAATAATGATATCAATGCATATTTTGCATGTATAGATAAAAAATTTTCAATAAATATGCTCTGATTTATATTTTAGATAATATAAAGTGTTCAAATATGGATTATAGTTATCACATGACTTAGAATGAGTGATGAAGCGCTTAAAATGCTCAAATATTGCCCAGAATAAGCTTTATTTGGTCATTATGTGCATATTTTCTATGTATAAGTAAATAATTTACAATACATATGCTGTGAATTATATTGTAGACAGTATAAAGTGTTCCAATATAGATTATAGTGATCAGATGACTTCTATGAATGCAGAATCTCTTAAAATGCTCAAATACTGCCCAGAATGTGCTATATTTTCTCATTTTATGCATAAATGCTCAAATATTGCCCAGAAAATGCCTTATTTGCTTTTTTTTTATGCATATTTTCCATGTTTAAATAAATAATTTTTGATATATATGCTCTAAATTATATTGTAGATAATATAAAGTGTTCAATAACAGATTATAGTTATCAGATGACTTAAAATGAGTGCAGAATCGCTTAAAATGCTCAAATATTGCCCTGAATACGTTATCTTATCCCATTTTATGCATATATTCTATGTATAAATAAATAATTTTCAACAAATATGCTCTGATTTATATTATAGGAAACATAAAGTGTTCAAATATAGATATAGCGATGATATGACTTAGAATGAGTGCAGAATCGCTTAAAATGCTCAAATATTGCCCAGAATATGCTTTATTTGCTCATTTTATACATATTTCCTATGTATAAATAAATAATTTACAATACATATTCTGTGAATTATATTGTAGACAGTATATAGTGTTCCAATATAGATTATTGTGATCAGATGTCTTCTATGAGTGCAGAATCGCTTAAAATGCTCAAATATTGTCCAGAATATGCCTTATTTGCTTATTTTATGCGTATTTTCCATGTATAAATAAATAATTTACAACTAATATGCACTGAATTTTATAGTAGATAATATAAAGTGTTCAAATATATTTTAAAGTGAGCAGATGACTTAAAATGAGTGCAGAATCTCTTAAAATGCTCAAATATTGCCCAGAATGTGTTATATTTGCCAATTTTATGCACATTTTCGATGTATAAATAAATAATTTACAACAAATATGCTCTGAATAGTTTTATGGACAACATAAAGTGTTCAAACATAGATGATAGTGATCACATGACTTAGAATGAGTGCAGAATCGCTTAAAATGCACAAATATTGCCCAGAATATGCTTTATTTGCACATTTTATGCATATTTCCTATGTATAAATAAATAATTTACAACAAATAAGCTCTTACATATATTAAAGAAAGTTTTTTATCTATAATATAATTCAGAGCATATTCGTTGTAAATTATTTATTTATACATAGAAAATATGCATAAAAAGGGCAAATATAACACATTCTGGGCAATATTTGAGCATTTTAAGCAATTCTGCACTTATTTTAAGTCATCTGCTCACTATAATCAATATTTGAACACTTTATATTGTCTACAACAAAATTCAGAGCATATTAGTTGTAAATGATTTATTTATACATGAAAATACGCATAAAATAAGCATATAAGGCATATTCTGGCCAATATTTGAGCATTTTACGCGATTCTGCACTCATAGAATATAAATCTAATCACAATAATCTATATTGGAACATTTTATACTGTCTATAATATAAATCACAGCATATGTATTGTAAATTATTTATTTATACATAGGAAATATGCATAAAAGGAGCAAATAAAGCATATTCTGGTCAATATTTGAGCATTTTACGCGATTCTGCATTCATTCTAAGTCATTTCTGTAGTATTCTGTCAAATGAAACGAACCAGTTTAGATGAGACGGACTGTTTCAGATTCGTGTTCAAATGGTCCGTTCCGATAGATACGGTGCACCTGTACAGAATGCTGTGAACATCGCACCCTTTCATCAAAACACTGCCTTTGCATCTTCTGAGCGATTTGAACCCTCTATATATACTTTCTCTGTGATGGCAGAGGGTATGTGAGAGGCTTCTTTCAGTTCTAACTGAAGTTTAGACAAGAGAGAGAGAAGATAACGTGTTTCTAGAGGGAACGAGTCAAGGCCGACTAACCCCTGTCAAACACCATCAGTTGGGGTTGCAACATCGGCTTTGTAGTGATTCTCTCATTGCAGAACGTGGAGAAGAAAGTCAGAGACTAAGGAGACGCACTTGGTTTGCGGGTTTCAAGTTCATCCACTCAACACTCAATTTCAATCAGCGATGGCACGAGGTATTTTACGATTCTGGGTTATTTCCGCATTCTAGAATTGTTGTAGCACTTACAGTTGGTATCAGAGCGGGTTATGCCGCTGGATAGCCTTTATTGAAATAGAATTTCATAACGGTTTATCAGAAATTCTGTTGTAAGTGTTGAGTGGATTGAGTTTTTGTCTGATTTTTTTTTTTATTGTCTGAATTCGTGGAGCATTATCTCAAGATCTGCTTATCCAATTTGAGTGGGGTTTTTGGGATTGGAAAGATCTCTGAGTCTACTTTCCAACGAGACCAACATCTTGAAAATCCAGTGGATATACAGTGAGATAATCAAGTTGCAACCAGTAGAGGTCAGACAGTCAGGGTTCTGAATTTTCTGACCTTTCAGTATTACGGGCCAGATTTCTCTCAATTGGTAATTCTGTTTTGCATGAAATTTTACTGGGATGTAGATATTTTAGATATCTTTCCATAGAGTGTAAATTTGTAAAATTCTGATAAAGTATGAGTGAGATATACTGTCTGCAAGATAGATCAATCTGGCAGTTTGTCGGGTTTCGTCTGTGATAGTCTGTATTTCGAGGGGCATAGCTTTTGATCTGTAAACTTGTTTTTAATGAAACTTGCATCATTAGAAAGATCTTTGAATCTAGTTTCTATAATGATCAAGAACACAGAAAACAAATAAGTATAGAGAAAGTTATTGTCAGTTTACCAGAAAGTGTTCAGGCTGTCAGAAAGTTTCTGGATGAACTTTGGACGCACCCTTTCGTGTGGGGCGACCCATTTGGAGTTGAAACGACCCGTTCCAACAGAGTTTGGTCCAGAAATGAGTTTTAAGATGAATATTGAGGTATAATCAGACATGATGGTTCTCCATTGTTAATTAAAGCTTGTAGATTACTTAACTATTATGGAATTCTATAAAATAATCACAGTTTGTCATAAATACTAATTTTGTAAAGATGGTTGGCATCTTGGATTAGGATTGATTAGTCAATGATAATATGCTTGAATATACTACAGTAATAAAGTATTGATGTAGTCCACAGACCATCATACTATCTGGTATTCTATTAGTATTGGCGTTACAAGCATTATATTGATTAAACAAACTTGAAGAACTATACATGTGGTATAAGTAATACACAAATTGTATTAATAAAGGATATGACATTAATTGTGCATATGGTAATTATTCATATATAGATAATTATAATTAGATAATCTATGTTCTGGTTAAGTCTTTGAATGCAAACATTTTAAACGGACCGCTTGAGTCTTTAACGGGCCGCTAGGTAATATGTTTGCTTTAAGAT
Organism: Rhynchospora tenuis; assembly: GCA_027725995.1. Lineage (NCBI taxonomy): Eukaryota > Viridiplantae > Streptophyta > Magnoliopsida > Poales > Cyperaceae > Rhynchospora > Rhynchospora tenuis. Next base: position 205,856,894 of record CM050888.1, on the reverse strand, counting down.
TTGTTTCGTTTAGATCATTCGGTTAGTGTTTAAACGTATCTGTCGGTAACAGTGAAGGAAATAGACGATTATCTATTGGAATGAATAGTTACATATGGATTCATTTGTTGAAACCCATAGTATATGTTCATGATGGATTATTGTGTGTTTAGGCGAACCGCTTAAAGGTTTAACGGGTCGCTGAAGTATTAAGCGAACCACTTGTGGTTTTAGCGGACCTCTACAACTGGTGATAGATAACAAAGTTATATGTCTTGTGATTAATATATGATAATTGATTGAAGTGTAGCCACAGCAGCTTCAATTACATTAAGGTATATATATTATATAGTGTATCTATAAACCACATTAGGAAGAAAGGACATAGCTTGTGTCTAGTGATGAATATATATATTAATATATTAAGGAGTAGCCACAGCATCCTTAGTTGGATTAAAGTTATGTATATATAAAGTTTATAAAATCACATTTGGATTAAACGGACACAATATTGTAATAGATTAAGTTAACGAAGTTAGTATCGTCCCACAGGACTATTGACTTAGTTAACTTAATATATTAGGATATAATAGTTAAATTATGAATACTTAATTTGCCCACAGGGATTAAGAATAGGAATATAATTAACTAGTTATATCATATGGAGAATCAAAACATAGCATTTAGTCCATAGGTAATACTGTGTAAGAAATTGATTCATAAAGATGTAATGTTTAATTACATAAAGAGTTATAGCATGATATTTAGCCCACAGGTAATATTATGCAGGAATTGACTCATAAAGATACATCACTTAGTTTGCATTGGTAAATTAAAGTATAAAGTTAAGTCTCAATATAAAGATAAGCATATATCGGTTCTACTTTCATAAGGATAGCAGATTCCCTTTAGAAATGATAAGCGTCAAAGTTCCTGGGTTGAGGATAATAGTTATAAGGTCTAGAAGGATACTGTTCTCCTTCATTAAAGTTGTAAGAATATTAAATTAATCAACCAGTAGGATCCACTTTTGAGGTTGAACTTATGAACATAAGTAATAATGAACAGTGGGAGCAGTTTAACTGCTTATGTTTCATGTTTATAAAGAATAAGTTCTTCAATGTATAGTGATTTGGTTGATATGCATATTAATGTAAAGTTCTTACATAAGACATTAGATGAGTAGTTGGTCTCTTAGGTTAAGGCTAATGTAATAATACTTATCATAAAAGTTTATCTTTCAGTCTTATTACCATTATATGTGCGAGAGCATATAATGAAAATGAGGAATATAGTTGTTTAACAAAAGAGTCTATATAATATTTCTGAGTCATTACTTGTATATTTTATTTTGAATACTTGTCCAGTTTAATAAAGTCTTATCAAGATTTCCTATAAGGTTATAACACATATAAAGATAAATGGTCAGTTTGGTGTTTTTGACCATATGTGTTTAATAGGAGAATAGACATATTATGGATAAAGTTGAGAGTGTTCATATGATTGAGATATGATTAACAAGTAAGAAAATGACTAACTGGCATCAAGCGTATAGCCTGCATTTATCTCTTTATTTGATGATTATTCACAATATATGTATTTCTACATACCTGTAAAGTTTTAAGGTGGAAGTAGAGAAACAATGCGGTAAGCAAATAAAGATTGTGAGATCAGAAAATGGTAAAGAGATTAGAAATATGAAATATGACTAGGATATGAATCTAGAAATATTAAGTTCTAGAGAATGTTTAGATAAGTGGGAGTGATCAGTTTTAGGTCATGTAAAACTCTCTCTAATTCATAATTGGATATATTATTAAGGATCAACAAATATTGATAATCCAATTATTGACATTCGTTAACCGACATATAATACAAGAATAGATTAAGTTGAAAATTAAGATTCAACATTAAGGTGATCTAATAAAGAATAAAGGTTGGTTATTCCTAGTATTGTTGCGTTGTTTATTTACGAGACTCTTATAAAGATATAAGTGTTGAGCATGATCTTGTTACATTTTCAAGATAATGAATTGCAATGAGTCCATATTATAGTATAATGCCAAGTAAAATCGGTAAGAGTCAATGGTGTGCAATGAAGTCTGAAATTTGGTTAAGTTACTTATGGTTTAAACCTATTGGTTGTAATGGATTTCTTAAAACCAAAAGGATTCATAAGTAAACATAAAGTAATACCAAATTAGACTTCTCACCAATTGATTCATTTAGGAGAAGTAGTGAATTACATGAAGGTTTTCTCACATGTATTAAAGAAGATTCACTTCATATGATTATGGCATTAGTAGCTCATTCTGGTTTGGAGTTACATTAAATGGATATAAATGTTGCAACTCTTAATGGTGATCTAGAGGAGAAGGTTATATTAAATAACCATAAAAGTTTCTTCTTAAGAGGTAATAAGTATTTAGTTAACAAGTTAAAGTATTCTATATAAGAATTAAAACAAGTATTTCACTAATGATATTAATAGTTTCATAAGGTTATTTCTTCATACGTTTTGAAGAAATATAAGATGAACTAGTGCATATATCAGGAGATCAGTGGGAGTTGATTTTATCTACTTGTTTTATATATAAATAATGTTCTACTTGTAACTAATGATAAAAGATGATTATATAAGGTGAATAATTTCTTTCTAAAATATTATATGAAGGATATGGGTGAAGTTTTGTTTGTGATAGAAATAAAAGCCCATGTAGATAGGAATCAAGATATTCTTGATCTATCTCAACAAGCATATATCAATAAGATATTAGAAAGATTCTGGATAGAAAGATATTCACCGAGTCCGGTACCTATTAAGATAGGTGATAGATTCAGTCTGAATCGATATCCTCAGTATAACTCAGAAAAGAGAACAAATAGTAAATACTTTATGTATTTAGGCAAGATGAAAGCATAAAGTATGGTCAGGTTTGTGCACATAAACTGACATAGCTTTTGTCATTTCGAATATTTGGACTGATATCATAGTAATCAGGGAAAGACCACGGTTAAATTGCTAAGAAAGTAATGATATATCTTTAAGGTACTTAAGATAGTGTGCTTATGTCTCAACAGATTGATAAGTTGAAGTTATTTTGGTACACAAACTGGTTGTGTCGATTCTAGTAAATCGAATTAAGGGATACATGTTAACCAGTGAAATTGTGTTATAAAGAAATGTCTAACTGACATTGTTTGTTAGTTCAACATAAATTATAGTTTGTTGTGTGTTTTGAGATTACCCTTGATGGTGTTTGAAGAGTTTTATTGTGAGACTTAGAGTTGTGGATTTTATATCTAAGTCATTAAGGATTTTGTATGATAATTCTGTTGCAATCTTTCTAGTCAAGAATAATAAACGTAAAGGTCGAGGTATTGACATTAAGTATTTGACTTTGAAAGAGAGCATTAAGAAGAATTAAGTGGTCATCAAATGTGTTCATACAGAATTGAAGCTGACTGATTCTTTGAATAAATACTGCAGCTAAAGGAATTCAAAGATCATGTAGCGGGTATATATAGGAATTGATCCTATGGTTAATATTAATCGTACGATTGTGTATAAACTCTTCATAAAAGTATAGATGTTTTCTCGTGTTGATTGTGCGCACATATATGGAATATATTTGATCATAAGGTTGAGAATTACATCATAAAGATTGACTTGGAATAAACGTTGGGTTTATTCATAAAGGAATTCAAAATCGCATAAAAGGTTGAATTATTAGTTGTGTAGCATATTGTAATTGTAGAAAGTAATATTCGCATTTACTAGTAGTTCAAAACTCTAGTAACGATAAGATGACTTACTGCTACAGTTCATGTGTTACATTTCTAATGTTTAATATAAAGAAAACAGAAGGTATTTATATGCAAAGGATGCAAGTTCAAGTGGGAGAATGTAGTATTCTGTCAAATGAAACGAACCAGTTTAGATGAGACGGACTGTTTCAGATTCGTGTTCAAATGGTCCGTTCCGATAGATACGGTGCACCTGTACAGAATGCTGTGAACATCGCACCCTTTCATCAAAACACTGCCTTTGCATCTTCTGAGCGATTTGAACCCTCTATATATACTTTCTCTGTGATGGCAGAGGGTATGTGAGAGGCTTCTTTCAGTTCTAACTGAAGTTTAGACAAGAGAGAGAGAAGATAACGTGTTTCTAGAGGGAACGAGTCAAGGCCGACTAACCCCTGTCAAACACCATCAGTTGGGGTTGCAACATCGGCTTTGTAGTGATTCTCTCATTGCAGAACGTGGAGAAGAAAGTCAGAGACTAAGGAGACGCACTTGGTTTGCGGGTTTCAAGTTCATCCACTCAACACTCAATTTCAATCAGCGATGGCACGAGGTATTTTACGATTCTGGGTTATTTCCGCATTCTAGAATTGTTGTAGCACTTACAATTTCATCGCTATAATCTATATTTGAACACTTTATGATTCCTATAATATAAATCAGAGCATATTTGATGTAAATTATTTATTTATACGCAGAAAAGATGCATAAAATGGGCAAATATTACACATTCTGGGCAATATTTGAGCATTTTAAGCGATTCTGCACTCATTTTAAGTCATCTGATCACTATAATCTATTTTTGAACAATTTATATTATCTACAATATAATTCAGAGCATATTTGTTGTAAATAATTTATTTACAGATGGAAAATACGCATAAAATAAGCAAATAAGGCATATTCTGGGCAATATTTGAGCATTTTAAGCGATTCTGCACACATAGAAGTCATATTATCACTATAATCTATATTGGAACAGTTTATACTGTCTATAATATAAATCACAGCATACGTATTGTAAATTATTTATTTATACATTGGAAATATGCATAAAATGAGCAAATAAAGCATATTCCTTGCAATATTTGAGCATTTATGCATAAAATAAGAAAATATAGCACATTCTGGGCAATATTTGAGCATTTTAAGCAATTCTGCACTCATTCAAAGTCATGTCATCGCTATAATCTATATTTGAACACTTTATGTTTCCTATAATATAAATCAGAGCATATTTGTTGAAAATTATTTATTTATACATAGAATATACGCATAAAATGGGATAAGATAACATATTCAGGGCAATATTTGAGCATTTTAAGCGATTCTGCACTCATTTTAAGTCATCTGATAACTATAATCAATAATTGAACACTTTATATTATCTACAATATAATTCAGAGCATATATATCAAAAATTATTTATTTATACATGGAAAATATGCATAAAAAAAGCAAATAAGGCATTTTCTGGGCAATATTTGAGCATTTATGCATAAAATGAGAAAATATAGCACATTCTGGGCAGTATTTGAGCATTTTAAGAGATTCTGCATTCATAGAAGTCATCAGATCACTATAATCTATATTGGAACACTTTATACTGTCTACAATATAATTCACAGCATATGTATTGTAAATTATTTACTTATACATAGAAAATAAGCACATAATGACCAAATAAAGCTTATTCTGGGCAATATTTGAGCATTTTAAGCGCTTCAGCACTCATTCTAAGTCATGTGATAACTATAATCCATATTTGAACACTTTATATTATCTAAAATATAAATTAGAGCATATTTATTGAAAATTTTTTATCTATACATGCCAAATATGAATAAAATGAGCAAATAAAGCATATTCCTTGCAATATTTGAGCATTTATGCATAAAATAAGAAAATATAGCACATTCTGGGCAATATTTGATCATTTTAAGCGATTCTGCACTCATTCAAAGTCATGTCATCGCTATAATCTATATTTGAACACTTTATGTTTCCTTTGATATAATTCAGAGCATATTTGTTGTATATTATTTATTTATACACAGAAAATATGCATAAAATGGGCAAATATTACACATTCTGGGCAATATTTGAGCATTATAAGCGATTCTGCACTCATTCTAAGTGATGTCATCGCTATAATCCATACTTGAACACTTTATGTTTCCTATAATATAATTCAGAGCATATTCGGTGTAAATTATTTATTGATACATAGAAAATATGTAGTATTCTGTCTATAGAATGGACTGGTTCAGTCAATACGGTGCACCTGGACAGAATGCTATGAACATCGCACCCTTTCATTAAGCATTGCAATTTGCATCTTCTGAGCATTTTGAACCCTCTATTTATATATCTCTATGATGGAGAGAGTAAGACAGAGGACTTCTTTCAGTTCTAACATTAGTTCAGACAAGAGAGAGAGAAGATTAGGAATTTCTTGAGGGAACGAGTCAAGGCCGATTAACTCCTGTTAAACACCATCAGTTGGGGTTGCGATATCGGCTTTGTAGTGATTCTCTCACTGCAGGACGTGGAGAAGATCAGAGACTAAGAAGACGTGCTTGGTCTGCGGGTTTCAAGTTCATCTGCTTAACACTCGATTTCAATCAGCGATGGCACGAGGTATTTTACGATTCTGGGTTATTTCCGCATTCTAGAATTGTTGTAGCACTTACAAAATATGCATAAAAAGGGCAAATATAACACATTCTGGGCAATATTTGAGCATTTTAAGCGATTCTGCACTCATTCTAAGTCATGTGATCCATATAATCTCTATTCGAACACTTTATGTTGTCTATAATATAATTCAGAGCATATTTGTTGTAAATTATTTTTTCATACATTGAAAATATGCAAAAAATGGGCAAATATAGCACATTCTGGGCAATATTTGTGCATTTTAAGCAATTCTGCACTCATTCTAAGTCATGTGATCACTATAATCTATATTTGAACACTTTATGTTGTCTAAAATACAATTCAGAGCATATTTGTTGTAAATTATTTATTTATACATGGAAAATGTGCATAAAATTGGCAAATATAACACATTCTGGGTAATATTTGAGCATTTTAAGCGATTCTGCACTTATTTTAAGTCATCTGCTCACTATAATCAATATTTGAACACTTTATATTATCTACAATAAAATTCAGAGCATATTAGTTGTAAATGATTTACTTATACATGAAAATACGCATAAAATAAGCAAATAAGGCATATTCTGGGCAGTATTTGAGCATTTTAAGCGATTCTGCACTCATACAAGTCACCTAATCACAATAATCTATACTGGAACATTTTATACTATCTATAATATAAATCACAGCATATGTATTGTAAATTATTTATTTATACATAGGAAATATGCATAAAAGGAGCAAATAAAGAATATTCTGGTCAATATTTGAGCATTTTAAGCGATTCTGCACTCATTCTAAGTCATTTCATCGCTATAATCTATATTTGAACACTTTATGATTCCTATAATATAAATCAGAGCATATTTGATGTAAATTATTTATTTATACGCAGAAAAGATGCATAAAATGGGCAAATATTACACATTCTGGGCAATATTTGTGCATTTTAAGCGATTCTGCACTCATTTTAAGTAATGTGATCACTATAATCTTTATTTGAACACTTTATGTTGTCTATAATACAATTCAGAGCATATTTTTTGTAAATTATTTATTTATACATAGAAAATGTGCCTAAAATTGCAAATATAACACATTCTGGGCAATATTTGAGCATTTTAAGCGATTATGCACTCATTTTAAGTCATCTAATCACTATAATCTATATTTGAACACTTTATATTATCTACAATATAATTCAGATCATATTTGTTGTAAATTATTTATTTACGCATGGAAAATACGCATAAAATAAGCAAATAAGGCATATTCTGGGCAATATTTGAGCATTTTAAGCGATTCTGCACACATAGAAGTCATCTGATCACTACAATCTATATTGGAACAGTTTATACTGCCTATAATATAAATCACAGCATATGCATTGTAAATTATTTATTTATACATAGGAAATATGCATAAAATGAGCAAATAAAGCATATGCTGGTCAATATTTGAGCATTTTAAGCGATTCTGCACTCATTCTAAGTCATTTTATCGCTATAATCTATATTGGAACACTTTATGTTGTCTATAATACAATTCAGAGCATATTTGTTGTAAATTATTTATTTATACATAGAAATGTGCATAAAATTGGCAAATATAACACATTCTGGGCAATATTTGTGCATTTTAAACGATTCTGCACTCATTGTATGTCATGTGATCACTATAATCTATATTTGAACACTTTATGTTGTCTATAATACAATTCAGCGCATATTTGTTGTAAATTATTTATTTATATATAGAAAATGTGCCTAAAATTGGCAAATATAACACAATCTGGGCAATATTTGAGCATTTTAAGCGATTCTGCACTCATTTTAAGTCATCTGATCACTATAATCCATAGTTGAACACTTTATATTATCTACAATAAAATTCAGAGCATATTAGTTGTAAATGATTTATTTATACATGAAAATACGCATAAAATAAGCAAATAAGGCATATTCTGGGCAATATATGAGCATTTTAAGCGATTCTGCACTCATAGAAGTCATCTGATCACTATAATTTATATTGGAACACTTTATACTGTCTACAATAATTCATAGCATATGTATTGTAAATTATTTATTTATACATAGGAAATATGCATAAAATGAGCAAATGAAGCATATTCTGGTCAATATTTGAGCATTTTAAGCGATTCTGCACTCATTCTAAGTCATGTCATCGCTATAATCTATATTTGAACACTTTATGTTTCCTATAATATAATTCAGAGCATATTTGTTGTAAATTATTGATTTAGACATAGAAAATATGCATAAAAAGGGCAAATATAACACATTCTGGGCAATATTTGTGCATTTTAAGCGATTCTGCACTCATTCTAAGTCATGTGATCACTATAATCTATGTTTGAACACTTTATGTTGTCTATAATACAATTCAGAGCATATTTGTTGTAAATTATTTATTTATACAGAGAAAATGTGCATGAAATTGGCAAATATAACACATTCGGGGCAATATTTGAGCATTTTGAGCGATTCTGCACTCATTTTAAGTCATCTGATCACTATAATCTATATTTGAACACTTTAAATTATATACAATATAATTCAGAGCATATTTATTGAAAATTATTTATTTATACATAGACAATATGCATAAAATGGGCAAATAAGGCATATTCTGGGCAATATTTGAGCATTTTAAGCGATTCTACACTCATACAAGTCATCTAATCACAATAATCTATATTGGAACATTTTATACTGTCAATAATACAATTCAGCGTATTGGTTGCAAATTATTTATTTATACATATAAAATGTGCATAAAATTAGCAAATATAACACATTCTGGGCAATATTAGTGCATTTTAAGCGATTCTGCACTCATTTTAAGTCATCTGCTCACTATAATCTATATTTGAACACTTTATATTATCTACAATAAAATTCAGAGCATATTAGTTGTAAATTATTTATTTATACATGGAAAATACGCATAAAATAAGCAAATAAGGCAAATTCTGGGCAATATTTGAGCATTTTAAGCGATTCTGCACTCATAGAAGTCATCTGATCACTATAATCTATATTGGAACACCTTATACTGTCTACAATATAATTCACACCATATGTATTGTAAATCATTTATTTATACATAGAAAATATGCATAAAATGAGCAAATAAAGCATATTCTGGGCAATATTTGAGCATTTTAAGCGATTGTGCACTCATTCTAAGTCATGTTATCCCTATAATCTATATTTGAACACTTTGTGTTTTCTTTAATATATGTAAGAGCTTATTTGTTGTAAATTATTTATTTATACATAGGAAATATGCATAAAATGTGCAAATAAAGCATATTCTGGGCAATATTTGTGCATTTTAAGCGATTCAGCACTCATTCTAAGTCATGTGATCACTATCTTCTATGTTTGAACACTTTATGTTGTCCATAATACAATTCAGAGCATATTTGTTGTAAATTATTTAGTTATACATAGAAAATGTGCATAAAATTGGCAAATATAACACATTTCTGGGCAATATTTGAGCATTTTAAGAGATTCTGCACTCATTTTAAGTCATCTGCTCACTATAAACTATATTTGAACACTTTATATTATCTACTATAAAATTCAGTGCATATTAGTTGTAAATTATTTATTTATACAAGGAAAATACGCATAAAATAAGCAAATAAGGCATATTCTGGGCAATATTTGAGCATTTTAAGCGATTCTGCACTCATAGAAGACATCTGATCACAATAATCTATATTGGAACACTATATACTGACTACAATATAATTCACAGCATATGTATTGTAAATTATTTTTTTATACATAGGAAATATGCATAAAATGAGCAAATAAAGTATATTCTGGGCAATATTTGAGCATTTTAAGCGATTCTGCACTCATTCTAAGTCATGTCATCGCTATATCTATATTTGAACACTTTATGTTTCCTATAATATAAATCAGAGCATATTTGTTGAAAATTATTTATTTATACATAGAATATATGCATAAAATGGGATAAGATAACATATTCAGGGCAATATTTGAGCATTTTAAGCGATTCTGCACTCATTTTAAGTCATCTGATAACTATAATCTGTAATTGAACACTTTATATTATCTACAATAAAATTCAGAGCATATATATCAAAAAATATTTGTTTATACATGGAAAATATGCATAAAAAAAAGCAAATAAGGCATTTTCTGGGCAATGTTTGAGCATTTATGCATAAAATGAGAAAATATAGCACATTCTGGGCAGTATTTGAGCATTTTAAGAGATTCTGCATTCATAGAAGTCATCTGATCACTACAATCTATATTGGAACACTTTATACTGTCTACAATATAATTCACAGCATATGTATTGTAAATTATTTACTTATACATAGAAAATATGCACATAATGACCAAATAAAGCTTATTCTGGGCAATATTTGAGCATTTTAAGCGCTTCATCACTCATTCTAAGTCATGTGATAACTATAATCCATATTTGAACACTTCATATTATCTAAAATATAAATCAGAGCATATTTATTGAAAATTTTTTATCTATACATGCAAAATATGCATAAAATTAGCAAATAAAGCATATTCCTGGCAATATTTGAGCATTTATGCATAAAATAAGAAAATATAGCACATTCTGGGCAATATTTGAGCATTTTAAGCGATTCTGCACTCATTCAAAGTCATGTCATCGCTATAATCTATATTTGAACACTTTATGTTTCCTATAATATAATTCAGAGCATATTTGTTGTAAATTATTTATTTATACATAGAAAATATGCATAAAATGGGCAAATATTACACATTCTGGGCAATATTTGTGCATTTTAAGCGATTCTGCACTCATATTAAGTCATGTGATCATTATAATCTATATTTGAACACTTTATGTTGTCTATAATACAATTCAGTGCATATTTGTTGTAAATTATTTATTTATATATAGAAAATGTTCCTTAAATGTGCAAATATAACACATTCAGGGCAATATTTGAGCATTTTAAACGATTCTGCACTCATTTTAAGTCATCTGATCACTATAATCAATATTTGAACACTTTATATTATCTACAATATAATTCAGAGCATATTTGTTGTAAATTATTTAATTATACAAGGAAAATGAGCATAAAATATGCAAAGAAGGCATATTCTGGGCAATATTTGTGCATTTTAAGCGATTCGGCGCACATAGAAGTCGTCTGATCACTATAATCTATATTGGAACAGTTTATACTGTCTATAATATAAATCACAGCATATGTATAGTAAATTATTTATTTATACATAGGGAATATGCATAAAATGAGCAAATAAAGCATATTCTGGTCAATATTTGAGCATTTTAAGCGATTCTGCACTCATTCTAAGTGATTTCATCGCTATAATCTATATTTGAACACTTTATGTTGTCTATCATACAATTCAGAGCATATTTGTTGTAAATTATTTATTTATACATAGAAAATGTGCATAAAATTGGCAAATATAACACATTCTGGGCAATATTTGAGCATTTTAATCGATTCTGCACTCATTTTAAGTCATCTGCTCACTATAATCTATATTTGAACACTTTATATTATCTACAATAAAATTCAGTGCATATTAGTTGTAAATTATTTAATTATACATGGAAAATACGAATAAAATAAGCAAATATGGCATATTCTGGGCAATATTTGAGCATTTTAAGCGATTCTGCACTCACAGAAGTCGTCTGATCACTATAATCTATATTGGAACACTTTCTACCGTCTACAATATAATTCACAGCATATGTATTGTAAATTATTTATTTGTACATAGGAAATATGCATAAAATGAGCAAATAAAGCATATTCTGGGCAACATTTGAGCATTTTAAGCGATTCTGCACTCATTCTAAGTCATTTCAACGCTATAATCTATATTTGAACACCTTATGTTTCCTATAATATAAATCAGAGAATATTTTTTGTAAATTATTTATTTATGCATAGAAAATATGCATAAAATGGGCAAATATTACACATTCTGGGCAATATTTGTGCATTTTAAGCGATTCTGCACTCATTTTAAGTCATGTGATCACTATAATATATATTTGAACACTTTATGTTGTCTATAATACAATTCAGAGCATATTTGTTGTAAATTATTTATTTATACATAGAAAATGTGCCTAAAATTGGCAAATATAACACATTCTGGGCAATATTTTTGCATTTTAAGCGATTCTGCACTCATTTTAAGTCATGTGATCACTATAATCTATTTTTGAACAATTTATATTATCTACAATATAATTCAGAGCATATTTGTTGTAAATTATTTATTTACAGATGGAAAATACGCATAAAATAAGCAAATAAGGCATATTCTGGGCAATATTTGAGCATTTTAAGCGATTCTGCACACATAGAAGTCATCTGATCACTATAATCTATATTGGAACACTTTATATTATCTACAATATAATTCAGACCATATTTGTTGTAAATTATTTATTTATAGATGGAAAATACGCATAAAATTAGCAAATAAGGCATATTATGGGCAATATTTGAGCATTTTAAGCGATTCTGCACACATAGAAGTCATCTGATCACTATAATCTATATTGGAACAGTGTATACTGTCTATAATATAAATCACAGCATATGTATTGTAAATTATTTATTTATACATAGGAAATATGCATAAAATGAGCAAATAAAGCATATTCTGGTCAATATTTGAGCATTTTAAGCGATTCTGCACTCATTCTAAGTCATTTCATCGCTATAATGTATATTTGAACACTTTATGTTTCCTATAATATAATTCAGAGCAAGTTTGTTGTAAATTATTTGTTTATACATGGAAAATATGCATAAAATGGGCAAATATAACACATTCTGGGAATTATTTGTGCATTTTAAGCGATTCTGCACTCATTCTAAGTCTGGTGATCACTATAATCTATATTTGAACACTTTAAATTATCTAAAATATAAATCAGAGCATATTTATTGAAAATTATTTATTTATACATAGAAAATATGCATAAAATGAGCAAATATAACACATTCTGGGCAATATTTGTGCATTTTAAGCGATTCTGCACTCATTGTCAGTCATGTGATCACTATGATCTATATTTGAATACTTTATGTTGTCTATAATACAATTCAGAGCATATTTGTTGTAAATTATTTATTTATACATAGAAAATGTGCATAAAATGGGCAAATATAACACATTCTGGGCAATATTTGAGCATTTTAAGCAAATCGGCACTCATTGTAAGTAATGTGATCATTATATTATATATTTGAAAACTTTATGTTGTCTATAATATAATTCGGAGCATATTTGTTGTAAATTATTTATTTATACACAGAAAATATACACAAAATGAGAAAATAAAGCATATTGTGGGCATTATTTGAGCACTTTAAGCGAATCTGCACTCATTCTAAGTCATGTGATCACTATAATCTATATTTGAACACTTTATGTTGTCTATAAGACAATTCAGAGCATATTTGTTGTAAATTATTTATTTATACATAGAAAATGTGCATAAAATTGGCAAATATAACACATTCTGGGCAATATTTGAGCATTTTAAGCGATTCTGCACTCATTTTAAGTCATCTGCTCACTATAATCTCTATTTGAACACTTTATATTATCTACAATAAAACTCAGAGCATATTAGTTGTAAATGATTTATTTATACATGGAAAATACGCATAAAATAAGCAAATAAGGCATATTCTGGGCAATATTTGAGTATTTTAAGCGATTCTGCAGTCATAGAAGTCATCTGATCACTATAATATATATTGGAACACTTTATACTGTCTACAATATAATTCACAGCATATGTATTGTAAATTATTTATTTCTACATAGGAAATATGCATAAAATGAGCAAATAAAGCATATTCTGGTCAATATTTTAGCATTTTAAACGATTCTGCACTCATCGCTATAATCTATATTTGAACGCTTCATTTTTCCTATAATATAATTCAGAGCATATTTGTAGTAAATTATTTATTTATACATAGAAAATATGCATAAAATGAGCAAATATTACACATTCTGGGCAATATTTGTGCATTTTAAGCGATTCTGCACTCATTTTAAGTCATGTGATCACTATAATCTATATTTGAACACTTTATGTCGTCTATAATACAATTCAGAGCACATTTGTTGTAAATTATTTATTTATACATAGAAAATGTGCATAAAATTTGCAAATATAACACATTCTGGGCAATATTTGAGCATTTTAAGCGATTCTGCACTCATTTTAAGTCATCTGATCATTGTAATCTATATTTGAACACTTTATATTATCTACAATATAATTCAGAGCATATTTGTCGCAAATTATTTATTTATACATGGAAAATACGCATAAAATAAGCAAAAAAGGCATATTCTGGGCAATATTTGAGCATTTTAAGCGATTCTGCACTGATAGAAGTCATCTGATCACTATAATCTATATTGGAAAAGTTTATACTGTCTATAATATAAATCACAGCATATGTATTGTAAATTATTTATTTATACATAGGAAATATGCATAAAATGAGCAAATAAAGCATATTCTGGTCAATATTTGAGCATTTTAAGCGATTCTGCACTCATTCTAAGTCATTTCATCGCTATAATCTATATTCGAACACTTTATGTGGTCTATATGTAAGTGCTACAACAATTCTAGAATGCGGAAATAACCCAGAATCGTAAAATACCTCGTGCCATCGCTAATTGAAATCGAGTGTTGAGTGGATGAACTTGAAACCCGCAAACCAAGTGCGTCTCCTTAGTCTCTGATCTTCTCCATATCCTGCAGTGAGAGAATCACTACAAAGCCGATTTAATCGCCCCAACTGATGGTGTTTAACAGGAGTTAGTCGGCCTTGACTCGTTCCCTCAAGAAAATCCTTATGCTGTCTTTCTCTCTTGTCTAAATTATGTTTAGATCTGAAAGAGATACTCTTACATACACTCTGCCATCTCAGAGTAGTATATATAGAGGTTTCAAATCGCTCAGAAGATGCAAAGGCAGCGTTTCAATGAAAGGGTGCGATGTTCACAATATTCTGTCCAGGTGCACCGTAATGACTGAACTGGTCCGTTCGACAGACAGAATACTACATTCTCCCACTTGAACTTGCATCCTTTGCATATTAAATACCTTCTGTTTTCTTTATGTTAAATATTAAAAATATAGCACATGAACTGTAGCAGTAAGTCATCTTATCGTTACTAGCGTTTTAAACTACTAGTAAATGCGAATATTACTTTCTACAATTACAATATGCTACACAACTAATAATTCAACCTTTTATGCGATTTTGAATTCCTTTATGAATAAACCCAACGTTTATTCCAAGTCAATCTTTATGATGTAATTCTCAACCTTATGATCAAATATATTCCATATATGTGCGCACAATCAACACGAGAAAACATCTATACTTTTATGAAGAGCTTATACACAATCGTACGATTAATATTAACCATAGGATCAATTCCTATATAGACCTGCTACATGATCTTTGAATTCCTTTAGCTGCAGTATTTATTCAAAGAATCGGTCAGCTTCAATTTTGTATGAACACATTTAATGACCACTTAATTCTTCTTAATGCGCTCTTTCAAAGCCAAATACTTAATGTCGATACTTTGACTTTTACCTTTATTATTCTTGACTAGAAAGACTGCAACAGAATTATCATACAGAATCCTTAATGACTTAGATATAAAATCCACGACTCTAAGTCTCACAATAAAACTCTTCAAACACCATCGAGGGTAATCTCAAAACACACAACAAACTATACTTTATGTTGAACTAACGACAATGTCAGTTAGACATTTCTTTATGACACAATTTCACTGGTTAACATGTATCCTTAATTCGATTTACTAGAATTGACACAACCAGTTTGTGTACCAAAATAACTTCAACTTTCCAGTCAGTTGAGACATAAGCACAATATCTTTAGTACCTTAAAGATATATCATTACTTTCTTAGCAATTTAATTGTGGTCTATCCCCTAATTATTATGATATCAGTCCAAATATTTAAATGGCAAAAGCTATGTCAGTTCTTGTGCACAAACCTGATCATACTTTATGCTTTCAAATTGCCTAAATACTTGAAGTATTTACTATTTGTTCCCTTTCTGAGTTATACTGAGGATACTGATTCAGAATGAATCTATCATCTATATTAATAGGTACTGGACGCGGTGAATATCATTCCTTCTAGAATCTTTCTAATACCTTATTGATATATGCTTGTTGAGATAAATCAAGAATATCTTGATTCCTATCTACATGGGCTTTTATTTCTATCACAAACAAAACTTCACCCATATCCTTCATATCAATATTTTAGAAAGAAATTATTTCACCCTATATAAACTATCTTTTATCATTAGTTACAAGTATAACATTCTCTATATATAAAATAAGT
Organism: Rhynchospora tenuis; assembly: GCA_027725995.1. Classification (NCBI taxonomy): domain Eukaryota; kingdom Viridiplantae; phylum Streptophyta; class Magnoliopsida; order Poales; family Cyperaceae; genus Rhynchospora; species Rhynchospora tenuis. Next base: position 205,839,958 of record CM050888.1, on the reverse strand, counting down.
AAATAAAATCAACTCCCACTAATCTTCTGATATATGCACCAGTTCATCTTATATTTCTTCAAAACGTATGAAGAAATAACCTTATGAAACTATTAATATCATTAGTGAAATACTTGTTTTAATTCTTATATAGAATACTTTAACTTGCTAACTAAATACTTATTACCTCAAAAGAAGAAACTTTATGATTATTTAATATAACCATCTCCTTAGATCACCATTAACAATTGCAACATTTACATCCATCTGATGTAACTCGAAACCATAATGAGTTATTAATGCCATAATCATATGAAGTGAATCTTTCTTTAATACATGACAGAAAATCTTCATGTAATTCACTACTTCTTTTCAATGAACCACTGGTGACAAGTCTACTAACTTCGTATTATTTTATGTTAACTTATGAATCCCTTTTGGTTTTAAGAAATCCGTTACAACCAATAGGTTAAAACCATAAGTAACTTACCCAATTCTAGACTCAATTACATACCATTGACTCTTACCGATTTTACTTGACATTATTCCGTAATATGGACTCACCGCAATTCATTATCTTGAAAATGTAACAGATTATGCTCAACACTTATATCTTTATAAGAGTCTTGTAGATAAACTACATATTATTACTAGGATAACCGACCTAATCCTATATTAGATCACCTTGATATTGAATATTAAATATTCAACTTGATCTATTATTGTATTATATGTCGGTTAACGAATGTCAATAATTGGATTATCAATATTTGTTGATCCTTAATAATATATCCAATTATGAATTAGAGGGAGTTTTTGTACGACCTAAAACTGATCACTCCCACTAATCTGAACATTCTCTAGAACTTAATATTTCTAGATTCATATCCTAGTCATATTTCATATTTCTAATCTCTTTACCATTTTCTGATCTCACAATCTTTTATTTGCTTACTGTATTGTTTCTCTATTTCCACCTTAAAACCTTATAAGTATGTAGAGATACATATATTGTGAGTAATCATCAATTAAAGAGATGAATGCAAGCTATACGCATGATGCCAGCTAGTCATTTTCTTACTTGTTAATCATATCTCAACCATATGAACACTCTCAACTTTATCCATAATATGTCTATTCTCCTATTAAACACATATGGTCAAAAACACCAAACTGACCATTTATCTTTATATGTGTTATAACCTTATAGGTAATCTTGATAAGACTATATTAAACTGGACAAGTATTCAAAATAAAATATACAAGTAATGACTCAGAAATATTATATAGACTCTTTTGTTGAACAACTATATTCCTCATTTTCATTATGTGCTCTCGCACCTATAATGGTAATAAGCCTAAAAGATAAACTTTTATGATGAGTATTATTACATTAGCCTTAACCTAAGAGGCCAACTACTCATCTAATGTCTTATGTAAGAACTTTACATCAATATGCATATCAACCAAATCACTATACATTGAAAGAACTTATTCTTTATAAATATGAAACATAAGCAGTTAAACTGCTCCCACTGTTCATTATAACTTATGTTCATAAGTTCAACCTCAAAAGTGGATCCTACTGGTTGATAAATTTAATATTCTTACAACTTTAATGAAGGAGAACAGTATCCTTCTAGACCTTATAACTATTATCCTCAACTCAGAAACTTTGATACTTATCATTTCTAAAGGGAATCTGCTATCCTTATGAAAGTAGAACCGATACATGCTTATCTTTATATTGAGACTTAACTTTATACTTTAATTTACCAATGCAAACTAAGTGATTTATCTTTATGAGTCAATTCCTGCATAATATTACCTGTGGGCTAAATATCATGCTATAACTCTTTATGTAATTAAACATTACAACTTTATGAATCAATTTCTTACACAGTCTAAATACTATGATTTGATTCTTCATACTTTATGATATAATTAGTCAATTATATTCTTATCCTTAATCCCTGTGGGCAAATTAAGTATTCATAATTTAACTATTATATCCTAATATATTAAGTTAACTAAGTCAATAGTCCTGTGGGACAATACTAACTTCGTTAACTTAATCTATTACAATATTGTATCCGTTTAATCCAAATGTGATTTTATAAACTTTATATATACATAACTTTAATCCAACTAAGGATGCTGTGGCTACTCCTTAATATATTAATATATATTTTTATCACTAGACACAAGCTATGTCCTTTCTTCCTAATGTGATTTATAGATACACTATATAATATATATACCTTAATGTAATTGAAGCTGCTGTGGCTACACTTCAATCAATTATCATATATTAATCACAAGACATATAACTTTGTTATCTATCACCAGTTGTAGAGGTCCGCTAAAACCACAAGTGGTTCGCTTGATACTTCAGTGGCCCGTTAAACCTTTAAGCGGTTCGCCTAGACACACAACAATCCATCATGAACATACTATGGGTTTCAACAAATGAATCCATATGTAACTATTCATTTCAATAGATAATTGTCTATTTCCTTCACTGTTACCGACAGATACGTTTAAACACTAACCGAATGATCTAAACGAAACAAATCTTAAAGCAAACATATTACCTAGCGGCCCGTTAAAGACTCAAGCGGTCCGTTTAAAATGTCTGCATTCAAAGACTTAACCAGAACATAGATTATCTTATTATAATTATCTATATCTGAATAATTACCATATGAATAATTACTTGTCGTATCTTTTACAAATACAATTTGCGTATTAGTATGCCACATCTATTGTTATTCAAGTTTATTTAATCAATACAATACTTGTAGTGCTAATACTAATAGAGTACCCGATAGTATGATGGTCTGTGGACTGCATCAAACTTTACTACTATAGTATATTCAAGCATATCAGTATTGACTAACCAATCTCCAACAAAAAATGCCAACCATCTTTATACAAATTCAGTATTTTGACAAATTGTGACTATCATATAGATTTCCATAATAATTAAGTAATCTACAAGGCCTAACTAATAATAGAGAACCATAATATGTCTGATTATACCTTAATTTTCATCTTAAAATTCATTTCTGGACCAAACTCTATTGGAACGGGTCATTCCAACTCCAAACGGATCGCCCCACACGAAAGGGTGCGTCCAAAGTACATCCAGAAACTTTCTGACAGCCTGAACACTTTCTGGTAAACTGACAATAACTTTCTCTATACTTAATCGTTTTCTGTGTTTTTGGTCATTATGGAAACTAGATTCAAATATCTTTCTAATGACGCAATTTTCATCAAAAACAAGTCTACAGATCAAAAGCAATGCCCCTCGAAACACAGACTATCACAGACAAAACACGACAAACTGTCAGGATGACCTATCTTACAGACAGCATATCTCACTCATACTTTATCAGAATTTCGCAAATTTACATTCTATGGAAAGATATCTGAAATATCTACATTCCAGTAAAATTTCATGCAAAACTGAATTACCCATTGAGAGAAATCTGGCCCGTAATACTGAAAGGTCAGAAAATTCAGAACCCCGACTGTTTGACACTAGTGGTTGCGACTTGATTATCTCACTGTATACCCACTGGATTTTCAAGATGTTGGTCTCGTTGGAAAGTAGACTCAGAGATCTTTCCAATTCCGAAAACCTCACTCAAATTGAATGAACGGATCTTGAGATAATGCTCCACGAATTCAGACAATCAAGAAAATCAGACAAAAACTCAATCCACTCAACACTTACAACAGAATTTCTTATAAACCGTTATGAAATCCTATTTCAATAAAGGCAATCCAGCGGCATAACCTGCTCTGATACCAACTGTAAGTGCTACAACAATTCTAGAATGCGGAAATAACCCAGAATCGTAAAATACCTCGTGCCATCGCTAATTGAAATCGAGTGTTGAGTGGATGAACTTGAAACCCGCAAACCAAGTGCGTCTCCTTAGTCTCTGATCTTCTCCATATCCTGCAGTGAGAGAATCACTACAAAGCCGATTTAATCGTCCCAACTGATGGTGTTTAACAGGAGTTAGTCGGCCTTGACTCGTTCCCTCAAGAAAATCCTTATGCTGTCTTTCTCTCTTGTCTAAATTATGTTTAGATCTGAAAGAGATACTCTTACATACACTCTGCCATCTCAGAGTAGTATATATAGAGGTTTCAAATCGCTCAGAAGATGCAAAGGCAGCGTTTCAATGAAAGGGTGCGATGTTCACAATATTCTGTCCAGGTGCACCGTAATGACTGAACTGGTCCGTTCGACAGACAGAATACTACACTATAATATAATTCAGAGAATATTTGTTGTAAATTATTTTTTCATACAAAGAAAATATGCAAAAAATGGGCAAATATAACACATTCTGGGCAATATTTGTGCATTTTAAGCGATTCTGCACTCATGCTAAGTCATGTGATCACTATAATCTATATTTGAACACTTTATGTTGTCTAAAATACAATTCAGAGCATATTTGTTGTAAATTATTTATTTATACATAGAAAATGTGCATAAGATTGGCAAATATAACATATTCTGGGCAATATTTGAGCATTTTAAGCAATTCTTCACTCATTTTAAGTCATCTGCTCACTATAATCTATATTTAAACACTTTATATTATCTACAATAAAATTCAGAGCATATTAGTTGTAAATTATTTATTTATACGTGGAAAATACGCATAAAATAAGCAAATAAGGCATATTCTGGGCAATATTTGAGCATTTTAAGCGATTCTGCACTCATAGAAGTCATCTGATCACTATAATCTATATTGGAACACCTTATACTGTCTATGATGTCTCTTATTTTATACATATTTTGACCATATTTAGCTCTTAATTATTGATCAAACCATTACAAATTGTCCCATAAATTGTTATGTTTTTCTAAATTTTGGTACTGCCGTGGCATTTCATTTGTTTTGTAGGAATTTGGTGGATTGGACATAATAATTGCATAAAAGGGAGGATTTTGGAGAAGCAAAATGACTAAATGGGTCCATAGAACTGTAGAGCTCATCCTAAGCTTTCCAACGAACTTTGAATCACCTAAATCGGAGTCCGGATGAGGAAATTACGGCCCAAATACTATCGGTGCGCTGTTCTGGAATTTTGGTCCGAAATGTACGGATTTCGGTGCGAAATGACTCCATTTCGGTCCGAAATGCACTTCTGGAAAGTGCGTTTTTGGTAATTTTCGAAGAAGGAAAGTGCAAACCGCCTCCCCTTTGCCCTAGCCGCCTCTTGGCCACCTGGGATGACTTTATATGCACGTTTCTGCCTCCAGAAAGCGTATTCTACCTTCTACCATTGATTTCCACCTCACGTTCTTGAGTTTTTAGCGTTTTTCCACGGATTTCGAGGCAGACCAGCGGTGTTGGAGGCGACAACAGCAACACAGTAGTTCTTCATCGATTCCTCTGCCCTAGAACAGCGAGTATTTGCATAAAGAGACACCTCGGTTTATTCTTTCATGCTTTTATCTTGTTTTTCTATGGCTTGTATCTTTGTTTCTTGCATGTTTATTGTTGTTATTGTTGTCATGACAATTAGTGAGTAGTTTTATGATGTCTTAGGGTAGTTAGTAGATTAGTTTAGTATGTTGTTATGACTTGATGATTATATTATGATATTTTACGATTTACTTGTTTGAGAATTATTATTTGCTTGATTGATTTAATTGTTTGCTTGAAAGTTAGCTTATTGATGATACGTAGCGTTGATAGGATTTAACTCGACCAAATAATTAATAGATTAAAGCACTTGAGATAAACCAAAACTCGAAAGGGTAGGTTAGTTAACGATCGAAAGGTCTAACTTTTATTGCACCGACAGGACTTTAAATATCTCTAGAAATCCATTTAAGTATTCCTAAACAAACTAGTCTTAAAACGTAAGTATAGGATTAGTTGTTTTTGTGGTAAAATCCGACATCAAATCCAAACCAGAACCGAGAAGCGAAAGTTGAGGTTAGGGTTAGGATCTGGTCGCTTAGTAACCTTCACAAAGTATCTTGTAAAATTGTCAAGTCGAAACAACAGGTTTAAGGCAAGTTTTGGTGCTGGACAGAACTTATTTCGCACCGAAATAGTTCTGTTTCGCCCCGAAATGACCCTCTGCCTCGATAAAAATCGTGGTAGAGTTGTCTTAAAGCTAAACTAATTGAACACTTATCCCTAGGGCATTTTATTGCATTTGTTTGAGTCCCGAAAACATAAAAAATAATCCCAAAAATATTTTATTATTTATTACTTGTTTATTTGCCTATTTTTCTATTACTATTATTATTATCTTTTAAATTTCTAAAAACACAAAAATTCATCCTCTAGCTTTTAAGAAAGATTAAGTCTGGTATTCAACCGTCCTTGTGGGTTCGACACCTTTGCTTTACTCGAACGTCTAGTGAGGAAAAGTCTTAGGTTATAAATTTATTTGACCTAGGTTTTGAAACCTTCATCAGTCTACAATATAATTCACAGCATATGTATTGTAAATTATTTATTTATACATAGAAAATGTGCATAAAATGAGCAAATAAAGCATATTCTGTGCAATATTTGAGCATTTTAAGCGATTCTGCACTCATTCTAAGTCATGTTATCCCTATAATCTATATTTGAACACTTTATGTTTTCTATAATATATGTAAGAGCATATTAGTTCTAAATTATTTATTTATACATAGGAAATATGCATAAAATGTGCAAATAAAACATATTCTGGGTAATATTTGAGCATTTTAAGTGATTCTGCACTCATTCAAAGTCATGTGATCACTATAATCTATATTCGAACACTTTATGCTGTCTATAATATAATTCAGAGCATATTTGTTGTAAATTATTTATTCATACATAGAAAATATGCATAAAATGGGCAAATATAACACATTCTGGGCAATATTTGTGCATTTTAAGCGATTCTGCACTCATTCTAAGTCATGTGATCACTATCATCTATGTTTGAACACTTTATGTTGTCCATAATACAATTCAGAGCATATTTGTTGTAAATTATTTATTTATACGTAGAAAATGTGCATAAAATTGGCAAATATAACACATTCTGGGCAATATTTGAGCATTTTAAGAGATTCTGCACTCATTTTAAGTCATCTGCTCACTATAATCTATATTTGAACACTTTATATTATCTACTATAAAATTCAGTGCATATTAGTTGTAAATTATTTATTTATACATGGAAAATACGCATAAAATAAGCAAATAAGGCATATTCTGCGCAATATTTGAGCATTTTAAGCGATTCTGCACTCATAGAAGACATCTGATCACAATAATCTATATTGGAACACTATATACTCTCTACAATATAATTCACAGCATATGTATTGGAAATTATTTATTTATACATAGGAAATATGCATAAAATGAGCAAATAAAGCATATTTTGGGCAATATTTGAGCATTTTAAGCGATTCTGTACTCATTCTAAGTCATGTCATCGCTATAATCTATATTTGAACACATTATGTTTCCTATAATATAATTCATAGCATATTTGTTGAAAATATTTATTTATACATAGAATATATGCATAAAATGGGAAAATATTACACATTCTGGGCAATATTTTTGTATTTTAAGCGATTCTGCACTCATTTTAAGTCATGCGATCACTATAATCAATATTTGAACACTTTTTGTTGTCTATAATACAACTCAGAGCATATTTGTTGTAAATTATGTAAGTGCTACAACAATTCTAGAATGCGGAAATAACCCAGAATCGTAAAATACCTCGTGCCATCGCTGATTGAAATTGAGTGTTGAGCGAATGAACTTGAAACCCGCAAACCAAGCGCGTCTTCTTAGTCTCTGATCTTCTCCACGTCCTGCAGTGAGAGAATCACTACAAAGCCGATATGAACGTCCCAACTGATGGTGTTTAACAGGGGTTGGTCGGCCTTGACTCGTTCCCTCAAGAAAAACCTTATGCTCTCTCTCTCACTTGTCTAAAATCTGTTTAGATCTGAAAGAGACACTATCTCATACTCTCTCCATCATAGAGATATATAAATAGAGGGTTCAAAACGCTCAGAAGATGCAAATTGCAATGTTTAATGAAAGGGTGCGATGTTCACAGCATTCTGTCCAGGTGCACCGTATTGACTGAACCAGTCCATTCTATAGACAGAATACTACATTCTCCCACTTGAACTTGCATCCTTTGCATATTAAATACCTTCTATTTTCTTTATGTTAAGTATTAGAAATATAACACATGAACTGTAGCAGTAAGTCATCTTATCGTTACTAGCGTTTTAAACTACTAGTAAATGCGAATATTACTTTCTACAATTACAATATGCTACGCAACTAATAATTCAACCTTTTATGCGATTTTGAATTCCTTTATGAATAAACCCAACGTTTATTCCAAGTCAATCTTTATGATGTAATTCTCAACCTTATGATCAAATATATTTCATATATGTGCGCACAATCAACACGAGAAAACATCTATACTTTTATGAAGAGTTTATACACAATCGTACGATTATTATTAACCATAGGATCAATTTCTATATACGCCCGCTACATGATCTTTGAATTCCTTTAGCTGCAGTATTTATTCAAAGAATCGGTCAGCTTCTATTCTGTATGAACACCTTTATTAACCACTTAATTCTTCTTAATGCGCTCTTTCAAAGTCAAATACTTAATGTCGATACCTCGACCTTTATCTTTATTGTTCTTGACTAAAAAGACTGCGACAGAATTATCATACAAAATCCTTAATGACTTAGATATAAAACCAATGACTCTAAGTCTCACAATAAAACTCTTCAAACACCATCGAGGGTAATCTCAAAACACACAACAAACTATACTTTATGTTGAACTAACGAATAATGTCAGTTAGACATTTCTTTATAACACAATTCCACTAGTAACATGTATCCTTAATTCGATTTACTAGAATCGACACAACCAGTTTGTGTACCAAAATAACTTCAACTTATTAATCTGTTGAGACATAAGCACACTTTCTTAAGTACCTGAAGATATATCATTACTTTCTTAGCAATTTAACTGTGGTCTATTCCCTAATTATTATGATATCAGTCCAAATATACAAATGGCAAAAGCTATGTCAGTTCTTGTGCACAAACCTGATCATACTTTATGCTTTCAAATTGCCTAAATACTTGAAGTATTTACTATTTGTTCCCTTTCTAAGTTATACTGAGGATACCAATTCAAAATGAATCTATCACCTATATTAATAGATACTGGACGCGGTGAATATCATTCCTTCTGGAATCTTTCTAATATCTTATTGATATATGCTTGTTGAGATAGATCAAGAATATCTTGATTCCTATCTACACGGGCTTTTATTTCTATCACAAACAAAACTTCACCCATATCCTTCATATCAATATTTTAGAAAGAAATTATTCACCTTATATAATCATCTTTTATCATTAGTTACAAGTAGAACATTATCTATATATAAAACAAGTAGATAAAATCAACTCCCACTGATCTCCTGATATATGCAATAGTTCATCTTATATTTCTTCAAAACGTATGAAGAAATAACCTTATGAAACTATTAATATCATTAGTGAAATACTTGTTTTAATTCTTATATAGAATACTTTAACTTGTTAACTAAATACTTATTACCTCTAAAGAAGAAACTTTTATGGTTATTTAATATAACCTTCTCCACTAGATCACCATTAAGAGTTGCAACATTTATATCCATTTAATGTAACTCCAAACCAGAATGAGCTACTAATGCCATAATCATGTGAAGTGAATCTTCTTTAATACATGTGAGAAAGCCTTCATGTAATTCACTACTTCTCCTAAATGAATCAATTGGTGAGAAGTCTAATTTGGTATTACTTTATGTTTACTTATGAATCCTTTTGGTTTTAAGAAATCCATTACAACCAATAGGTTTAAACCATAATTAACTTAACCAAATTTCAGACTTCATTGCACACCATTGACTCTTACAGATTTTACTTGGCATTATACTATAATATGGACTCACTGCAATTCATTATCTTGGAAAATTTTAGAATCTTATTCAACAATAATACTTTTATAAGAGTCTCGTAGATAAACTACATATTATTACTAGGATAACCGACCTATTGCTTTATTAGATCACCTTGATATTGAATATTAAATATTCGACTTGATCTATTATTGTATTATATATCGATTAACGAATGTCAATAATTGGATTATCAATATTTGTTGATCCTTAATAATATATCCAATTATGAATTAGAGGGAGTTCTTGTACGACCTAAAACTGATCACTCCCACTAATCTGAACATTCTCTAGAACTTAATATTTCTAGATTCATATCCTAGTCATATTTCATATTTCTAATCTCTTTACCATTTTCTGATCTCACAATCTTTATTTGCTTATCGTATTGTTTCTCTACTTCCACCTTAAAACTTTACAGGTATGTAGAAATACATATATTGTGAATAACCATCAAATAAAGAGATAAATGCAGCTATACGCTTGATGCCAACTAGTCATTTTCTTACTTGTTAATCATATCTCAACCATATGAACACTCTCAACTTTATCCATAATATGTCTATTCTCCTATTAAACACATATGGTCAAAAACACCAAACTGGTCATTTATCTTTATATGTGTTATAACCTTATAGGAAATCTTGATAAGACTATATTAAACTGGACAAGTATTCAAAATAAAATATACAAGTAATGACTCAGAAATATGATATAGACTCTTTTGTTGAACAACTATATTCCTCATTATGTGCTCTCGCACCTATAATGGTAATAAGCCTAAAAGATAAACTTTTATGATGAGTATTATTACATTAGCCTTAACCTAAGAGGCCAACTACTCATCTAATGTCTTATGTAAGAACTTTACATTAATATGCACATCAACCAAATCACTTTACATTGAAAGAACTTATTCTTTATAAAAATGAAACATAAGCAGTATAACTGCTCCCACTATTCATTATAACTTATGTTCATAAGTTCAACCTCAAAAGTGGATCCTACTGGTTGATAAATTTAATATCCTTACAACTTAAATGAAGGAGAATAGTATCCTTCTAGACCTTATAACTATTATCCTCAATCCAGGAACTTTGACACTTATCATTTCTAAAGGGAATCTGCTATCCTTATGAAAGTAGAACCGATACATGCTTATCTTTATATCGAGACTTAACTTTATACTTTAATTTACCAATGCAAACTAAGTGATGTATCTTTATGAGTCAATTCTTGCATAATATTACCTGTGGGCTAAATATCATGCTATAACTCTTTATGTAATTAAACATTACAACTATATGAATCAATTTCTCACCCAGTCTAAATACTATGATTTGATTCTTCATACTTTATGATATAACTAGTTAATTATATTCCTATCCTTAATCCTTGTGGGCAAATTAAGTATTCATAATTTAACTATTATATCCTAATATATTAAGTTAACTATGTCAATAGTCCTGTGGGACGATACTAACTTCGTTAACTTAATCTATTACAATCTTGTGTCTGTTTAATCCAAATGCGATTTTATAAACTTTATATATACATAACTTTAATCCAACTAAGGATGCTGTGGCTACTCCTTAATATATTAATATATATATTCATCACTAGACACAAGCTATGTCCTTTCTTTCTAATGTGATTTATAGATACACTATATAATATATATACCTTAATGTAATTGAAGATGATGTGGCTACTCTTCAACTAATTAACATATATTAATCAACTAGACATAATATATTATAGTTAGATAACTAATATATATGTATATGCTCAATAACTAGCATAGTTATCTAACTTTCTTGATTAATTGATCCTTAATCAATTTATTTGTCTAATTAATCTAACAATAATATCAGACAAAACTTTATTCAAACTTTTCCAGACGATTCATTCCAGAACCTGACGGTTCGTCCCAGTTTGAATCTGTTAATACCCAGACGTATCCTCATGCAACTTCATCCAGAACGGTCCATCCTAAAACTAGACGATTTGTTCCAATGTGCCTGAGTAATGCAAACAGAAACTTTATGCAAATTAAATCTGGAACGATACGTTCTAAGCCCAGAACGGTTCGTTTCAATTTGCATCTGAAACCCTAATTCGCTGGTAATTAGCCTCTAATTTAAAATATAGATTATATAACAGTTAGGGTTTACTAAACTTTCATAGATTATCTAACTATAATTATCTATATATAAATAACTATCATATGCACAATTAACATCATAACCTTTATAAATACAATTTGTGTATTACTATACCACATGTATAGTTCTTAAAGTTTGTTTAATCAATATAATGCTTGTAACGCCAATACTAATGAATACCAGATAGTATGATGGTCTGTGGACTACATCAATACTTTATTACTATAGTATATTCAAGCATATCATTACTGACTAACCAATCTTAACCAAAAATGCCAACCATCTTTACAAATTTAGTATTTATGACAAACTGTGACTATTCTATAGAATTCCATAGTAGTTAAGTAATCTACAAGCTTTAATTAACAATGGAGAACTATCATATGTCTGATTATACCTTAATTTTCATCTTAAAATTTATTTCTGGACCAAACTCTATTGGAACGGGTCGTTCCAACTCCAAACGGATCGCCCCACACGAAAGGGTGCGTCCAAAGTACATCCAGAAATTTTCTGACAGCCTGAACACTTTCTGGTAAACTGACAATAACTTTCTCTATACTTAATCGTTTTCTGTGTTTTTGGTCATTATAGAAACTAGATTAAAATATTTTTCTAATGACGCAATTTTCATAAAAAACAAGTGTACAGATCAAAAGCTATGCCCCTCGAAAGACAGACTATCACAAACAAAATCCGACAAACTGTCAGGATGACCTATCTTGCAGACAACATATCTCACTCATACTTTATCGGAATTTCGCAAATTTATACTCTATGGAAAGATATCTGAAATATCTACATCCCAGTAAAATTTCATGCAAAACCGAATTACCAATTGAGAGAAATCTAGCCCGTAATACTGAAAGGTCAGAAAATTCAGAACCCCGACTGTCTGACACTAGTGGTTGCGACTTGATTATCTCACTGTATACCCACTGGATTTTCAAGATGTAGATCTCGTTGGAAAGTAGACTCAGAGATCTTTCCAATTCCAAAAACCTCACTCAAATTAAATGAACGGATCTTGAGATAATGCTCCACGAATTCAGACAATTAATAAAATCAGACAAAACTCAATCCACTCAACACTTACAACAGAATTTCTTACAAACCGTTATGAAATTCCATTTCAATAAAGGCAATCCAGTGGCATAACCCGCTCTGATACCAACTGTAAGTGCTACAACAATTCTAGAATGCGGAAATAACCCAGAATCGTAAAATACCTCGTGCCATCGCTGATTGAAATTAAGTGTTGAGCGAATGAACTTGAAACCCGCAAACCAAGCGCGTCTTCTTAGTCTCTGATCTTCTCCACGTCCTGCAGTGAGAGAATCACTACAAAGCCGATATGAACGTCCCAACTGATGGTGTTTAACAGGGGTTGGTCGGCCTTGACTCGTTCCCTCAAGAAAAACCTTATGCTCTCTCTCTCACTTGTCTAAAATCTGTTTAGATCTGAAAGAGACACTATCTCATACTCTCTCCATCATAGAGATATATAAATAGAGGGTTCAAAACGCTCAGAAGATGCAAATTGCAATGTTTAATGAAAGGGTGCGATGTTCACAGCATTCTGTCCAGGTGCACCGTATTGACTGAACCAGTCCATTCTATAGACAGAATACTACAAATTATTTATTTATACATAGAAAATATGCATAAAATTGGCAAATATTACACATTCTGGGCAATATTTGTACATTTTAAGCGATTCTGCACTCATTTTAAGTCATGTGATCACTATAATCTATATTTGAACACTTTATGTTGTCTATAATACAATTCAGAGCATATTTGTTGTAAATTATTTATTTATACATAGAAAATGTGCATAAAATTTGCAAATATAACACATTCTGGGCAATATTTGAGCATTTTAAGCGATTCTGCACTCATTTTAAGTCATCTGATCATTATAATCTATATTTGAACACTTTATATTGTCTACAATATAATTCAGAGCATATTTGTCGTAAATTATTTATTTATACATGGAAAATACGCATAAAATAAGCAAATAAGGCATATTCTGGGCAATATTTGAGCATTTTAAGCGATTCTGCACTCATAGAAGTCATCTGATCACTATAATCTATATTGGAACAGTTTATACTGTCTATAATATAAATCACAGCATATGTATTGTAAATTATTTATTTATACATAGGAAATATGCATAAAATGAGCTAAAAAAGCATATTCTGGATAATATTTGAGCATTTTAAGCGATTCTGCACTCATTCTAAGTCATTTCATCGCTATAATCTATATTTGAACACTTTATGTTTCCTATAATATATACCAGAGCATATTTGTTGTAAATTATTTATTTATACATAGAAAATATGCATAAAATGGGCTAATATTACACATTCTGGGCAATATTTTTGCATTTTAAGCGATTCTGCACTCATTTTAAGTCATGTGATCACTATAATCAATATTTGAACACTTTATATTGTCTATAATACAATTCAGAGCATATCTGTTGTAAATTACTTATTTATACATAGAAAATGTGCCTAAAATTGGCAAATATAACACATTCTGGGCAATATTTGAGCATTTTAAGCGATTCTGCACTCATTTTAAGTCATCTGATCACTATAATCTATTTTTGAACAATTTATATTATCTACAATATAATTCAGACCATATTTGTTGTAAATTATTTATTTACAGATGGAAATACGCATAAAATAAGCAAATAAGGCATATTCTGGGCAATATTTGAGCATTTTAAGCGATTCTGCACACATAGAAGTCATCTGATCACTATAATCTATATTGGAACAGTGTATACTGTCTATAATATAAATCACAGCATATGTATTGTAAATTATTTATTTATACATAGGAAATATGCATAAAATGAGCAAATAAAGCATATTCTGGTCAATATTTGAGCATTTGAAGCGATTCTGCACTCATTCTAAGTCATTTCATCGCTATAATCTATATTTGAACACTTTATGTTTCCTATAATATAATTCAGAGCATATTTGTTGTAAATTATTTATTTATACATGGAAAATATGCATAAAATGGGCAAATATAACACATTCTGGGCAATATTTGTGCATTTTAAGCGATTCTGCACTCATTCTAAGTCTGGTGATCACTATAATCTATATTTGAACACTTTATATTATCTAAATATAAATCAGAGCATATTTATTGAAAATTATTTATTTATACATAGAAAATATGCATAAAATGAGCAAATATAACACATTCTTGGCAATATTTGTGCATTTTAAGCGATTCTGCACTCATTCTCAGTCATGTGATCACTATGATCTATATTTGAACACTTTATGTTGTCTATAATACAATTCAGAGCATATTTGTTGTAAATTATTTATTTATACATAGAAAATGTGCATAAAATGGGCAAATATAATACATTCTGGGCAATATTTGAGCATTTTAAGCGATTCTGCACTCATTCTAAGTCATGTGATCACTATAATCTATATTTGAAAACTTTATGTTGTCTATAATATAATTAAGAGCATATTTGTTGTAAATTATTTATTAATACATAGAAAATATGCATAAAATGGGCAGATATAACACATTCTGGGCAATATTTGAAGATTTTTAAGCGATTCTGCACTCATTTTGAGTCATCTGATCACTATAATCTATATTTGAACACTTTAAATCCCTCCACTCCTTTCCTTTATTTTTTTTTTCCCATTATGTTGATTGTTGACAAACGCAAACGCTGCCTTCCATTAATGGGCTTGATTTCATATTTTGGGCTCTACATCTTATATAACGAGTTGGACTTCCGAAAAAATTATAAATAACTTTAATTAATTACGAAATTATAAAATAATCCATTTTTAATATATTTTTTAACAATGACTTCGCAGTTTCGGAATCTGAGTTTCCGAAACTAGCTAGTTTCGGAATCTGAGATTCCGAAACTAGACCTGCCGACATTTTTGCGGGAAAATAGCTAGTTTCGGAATCTCAAATTCCGAAACTAGCTAGTTTCGGATTTTAGGATTCCGAAACTAGCTACTTTCCCGCTCATAATGATTATTTAATCAATTATTTAAATAGTTAATCAATTATTTCACTAGTTAAGCACTATTTAATCAATTATTTGCCCGTTATATATAACCCCACCCTCGTCCCTTTCATTTCACTCCTCTCTCGCCTCTCGCGTCTCTGAAGAGCATCAGTAAGTTTTTATTTTGTTTTATATTTTAATTTAATTATTTATTTTATTGAGATAAAATATGTTAATATTATAAAAAATAGATAAAATATTTGAAAATTTTGAAAAAATCTGAAAAAATTTTATTATTTGTTATGTATAATAATAATATAATTTTTGAATTTTTAATGTGATATAATAATAGAAAATTGCATTAAAAATTAGGTTAATATTAGAAAAAATACAAAAAATAATGTTAAAATATTGGAAAATTTTGAAAAACTCAGAAAAAATTTCTTTATATATTATGTATATTAATAATATAATTTTAAATTTTTTTACATGATATAATAATAGAAAATTGCATAATAAATTAGGTCAATATTAGAAAAAATAGAAAAAATAGTGCAAAAATTAGAAAAAATTATATTTGTTATGTATAATAATAATAATAATAATATAATTTAGAAATATTGTAAAAATATTGTAGAAATATTGGAAACAGGTTAAAAGATATTATAAATAATATGTAAAAAAATATTGTAAAATTATTTTTGACAGATTATAATAATTTAGAAATATTTTAAAAATTGGAAAAATTAATACTAAAATTTGATAATTCGTTTAGGTTGATATTATTTTTTTTAAAATGTACAGAAAATATCTTACAAGAAGAGCAATTGAATTGAACTTTGAGAGATATGGAGAAGGGAAAAGCGAAGGTTGATGCAAAAGTTGACAATACTCCAACACTCAAAAACGAGGAGCAGTTGAATTCAATTTTGAGTGACGATGAAGATGGTGTAATTACAAAAAAACCAAGAAAACTAATGCATGTACGAGATTACAGGGCACTTTTCAAGCTTCCTGCCAAAAAGATGAAAGACGGTCCGAAAGAAGAACCGAGTGTTAACACTCCGAAAGAAGAACCGAGTGTTAACACTCCTGAAGATGATTGAATGCCTTAACGTCATCTTTATTTGTGGACAAACTATTGTGTTGTTTAATTATGCATCTTGTTAACATATGTGATCTTTATATGTATTTTGTTAACTGTTTGTTTAATTTTAATCTGGCTGACATTTTGTGTGGTTTAGTTGGTTGTTTAATCTTTACATGAGGTTATTTTTTTAAAATTTTTTGTAAGTATAAAATTAAAGAGATATATAAAATATGAAATATAAAACTCACAATACGATATATATAAAACAACACCAAGTACGAGATGAAAATATCATAATGATGTCACATTTATATATATGGTATTTGGCCGGACTTAGCCCCAAAATCATAACCTAAACTCTTGAAATTGTGTGTTTTCAGGTTATATTTGTAGGATTTGGTACTGCTTTTGGTTTTCTATTGAATTTCAGGGATTTGGAGCAAAACCAACGCAAATCGGCACATTTTGGGCGTCACAGATGTTCCTGTGCGGCCTACAATGGCCCCAGTGCGGAGTAGAATCGTGCCAGATGACTCATGCCTGGCTCGGGTCATGATTGTGCGGCCTACAACCTCTTAGGTGCACCCTGGACACCTCCAGTCGGCCTACAATAGACTTGTGCGGCCTACAACCTCTCTACCGTGCACTGGACATCTCCTGTGCGGCCTACGGGTCTCACTGTGCGGGATACACTTTGGGCCGGATGACTCATTCCCGGCCCAGAACTCTGCTGTGCACCCAACAGGACTTTTCTGTAGCCCGCACAGCCCATGCAGCCCGCACAACCCATATTGTACCCCGCACAACTCACCAAACCCTACCTAACCCCCTATATAAGGCGCCTCCAATGCCCTAATTAGGGATCCCTCCTTCCATTCTCGACTCCTGGCGGCTGCCAGGGGCGCCGTCGCCACTTTCCACCATTTTCACCTCTGGTGTACCCCGCACCAGAGGAACTGTACCCCGCACAGCACCTTCGCCGTATCCCGCACAGCACCACACCGTACCCCGCACAGCAGCACTCTCCCCTTGCCAATCCACGCCGCCGCACCGATTCACCCCGCACCGCCACCTCCGTACCCCGCACAACGCCTCTGGAACTTGGATTTTCATGCGACAGCAGTGATTCGAGTCCCGATTTCGACTCTAGAAGCTTGCAAAAAGGGAGAATAAACTGGGTTACGGTTGTATCTCTCCTTTTCCTCTTATTTGCTTGACCATGGAGTTTGTATCTTGCATTTCATCATTTATTTTATGTTTTGAGTGCATGTTAGGCTAGATTGCATTGTCTTAGGGCTTAGGTTAGATCTTGATGTTTGGATTGATGTATGACCCTTGATATTTGGTATTTGATGTGTATTGCTTGTTGGATATTATTTGTGCATGCTTGTTTGTGCTTGATTGATTAATTGAACCTCCTATTAGATGAATGGCCACATCTAATCTAGGTCAAAGGTGTAGGTTAGTTGATTGGGTTGAACAAAGTGACTTGAGGTAGGACATAGGCCGAAAGGTAGTCCAATCGGTACCCGAAAGGGGAAAGTTTCTGCTAAGGCGAAAGTCTAGTGGATACCTTTGAAAACAACAAGTAGACTTAGGTAGATTAAGCCAACAAACGAAAGTTGAGGGTTAACCGACCTAATGGGGGTGTTAGACTAGGTTCCGGTTCCGATACCATGACCAACATGCGACGGCTGAGGTCTAGGGAGTCCAAGTCCGGCTAGATCTGCCCCACACAAGCCAAAAACCAACTTGTTGAGTCGAAACACCATTAACTGAGGGTTGTGCGGGCTACACTTGTACCTGTGCGGAGTACACAGGTCTAATCTGGCCTGCACTGGTCGGTAGCGGCGCGACAGCTGCCGCTCCGACGACCCGAAGCCGGACTGAAAGTGAAACTGAAACCCTAGGACACTTTTATTGCATATTTTATCACCAAAACACCAAACTTTGCCTTTATTGTCTTTGTTTTGTTTGTATTTAGTTTATTGTCTTGTTAATTGTTAGTCTAAGCCAAAACCCCTTCATTTGATTGTCTAGATTTTGTGAATAAGTAAGGTTTAATACTCAATCTACCGACCCTGTGGATTCGACCCCTAACCACATCCAACGATTTACCGTACGCTTGCGGTATTTTTAGGACCAAATTAGGGTATTATTAGCTACACATCACATAACAATGTCATAGAAAACGAGATACAAAAATCCTAATTCCGTCCATCACGACGGTAATTCCCCGTTGCCGGGGAATAATCAATATATGCGCCTGGTGGCTGTCGGCGCTGTCGGCCGCGAGCAAGTCCTGGAGTGGGACGAGGCGCAGGAACTGGAGTGGGAACTGGAGTGGGAACTGGAGTGGGAAATCGAGGAGGTCAACTAAATGATGCCCCAGGATGACCTGACTGTGGACTGTATCCAGGAAATGGAGTCTGATACTGAGGCTGCGACTGAGAGAAAGTCGATAACGGATCATCATCTAAGGGAATACCGTATGTCTGGTAATAAGCATCAGCCTGAGTCTGGTACTGACTCTGCTGAGGCTGCTGCATATAAACCCCTCCATACTGACTTTGCTGCATATGACCCCCTCCAAACTGCGTCTGAGTCTGGTACGGAGGATAAGGAGTATGCTGGGTGGGGTAGTCTGGGTGTGGCTCAGAATAAGGTGGAGGTGGAGGTGGAGGTGGAGGTGGAGGTGGAGGCTGTGGCTCATCAGTCTCAGGCTCAGCAGTCTCAGGATCAGCTGTCTCAGGCTCAGCAGTCTCAGGCACAGATGGTCGGGAATGAGAGCGTCTGCTCTGAGTGATCGGCTGGCTAGGGCGCGGAACATCAAAAAATGAATCGAAATCATGCAAACTGAAATCACCCTGTTACACATAATACCAGTAATAATGTTATAAAAATAATTTTGAAAAAGAAGAACATAAGAAGAATAACACAATAATATTAGATTAAGTTTGTGAAATACCTGCATGAACCGATGCTCGTCCCAACCGGGCTCCGGAAGCTCCTCCTCGTCAGACGACGTATCAGGTATGGATGCGATGTCCGTCGGAAGACCCTTCGACTCCAATACATGAGGTATCCGATGAGGCTCGCCGACAAGATCCAATGTCGTGCTGCAACTAGTAAGCAGCGTCTTCCCAGCACGTCTGAATCCTTTCTTCACCGCCCATGCACATGCTCGAAGCACGTCTCTCAAAGTATGCTTAACCTGTTTAACCAATGTTAGCCATCAAATTATATTTGAAATCGGTTATTGTGAATGGTTATTGCATCAAAATGAACTCACCAAAGCCACGTGTGCAGGACTGTCGCGAAGGTACGACATATCGGCAACCGGAGCTGTCTCTGTCTCCTCTGGAATATGTACGACATACGCACCCCCATGTACCCTCAGCCAGCGTAGATACGTGGCCTCAATAGCATTGCTCCACGGCCGCTCCTCCCTGACCCTAGCCTGTGCCATGTCACCCCACATGTCTACCTCCGTCTGGAAAACGCCACGCCAGTCTCTGTTTCGGTAGGTGGTGAACATGTATCCCATCAGCTGCGACGTCCTCTGCCAAGCCTGTTTTATTTTGAAATTATATTAAGTACATATATTAAGTAATAATAAGTAAATATATTAGTGAAAAATATATTTTATTGTACCTCAGGTCGAGGTGGCGGCACTGTCTGATACAGCATGAACTGGTGCATGACACGATCGGCGTAGTGCCACATCACCATCCAGTAATGAATGCACGGGATACGGACAACAAACAAGCTCGGATCAACCTGAGCATAAAATGTATGAATTTAAAAAAATAAAAAATTATATTATTATATTATTATTTCAAAAGAATATTAACCTAATTTTTTAATAAATTTTCTATTATTATAACATGTAAAAGAATAATATATTCATTGCAAACCTGAGCATAACGAGGCATGAGGCTCCTCATATGGTCATAAGGCCTCCAATGGACGTGCTCGGGTCTGATCTTCATGAGAACGTCCCGAGCATAATCCATTCCGGATGAGTAACCAGGGCCTTGATACTTCTTAGATCTGTGACGTGTAGTCCATCTCCTGCAAATATTTGAACATGTTTGTTTAGTTATCTTATTTTTAAATGCAAATATTTGAACATATTTGAACATCTACTGCAAATATTCAAAAGTGTTTAAAAATTTAATCTCAAATGCAATAAACATACCTCCCGTAAGGTGCACAGGTATCAATAGATGGTAGACCCCAGTCGCTAAAATCATGCGTGATCGCCGGCCGACACAAACTCAATCGCGCATACGACCAGAACTGCAGAAGTAACCACGGAGCCCCGATGTTTGTACTGTTATTTATTGCTGCAGTGTCCAAACCTCTATATAAAGCAGCAAGTGTGGCCGCACCCCAATTGTACACTCCCTGAGAGGGAGCAGTACGAAGATCCTACAAATATTTACAAATTTCATTTATGTCAGGCAGTCAATTATGGCAAAACAAATGTACATATTATAATAATTAACAGAACTCATAAAGATTTTAAAAAAATCTACTAACCCGCAAAAGATCGAGATAAAAAGCCGGAACAGAGTCCCCCGTGGCATCCGGAAATAACGTGCAACCAATAAGCTCTAGCACGAATGCCCGTGTGTATCTATCAATCTGATCCTCATCGTCGAGGACGACATCCTTCCAAATCTTTCGCAGCTTCGTAAATTTAACGCAATGTTTTTTCCTGCATTTCGACTTTATTGTCAGAACAAAACATTAAGTTTATTATAAAGTACACAATAAGTTTTATAATTTTCTTACTTTCTATTTTTTTCTCGGAAGCACTTTTCCACTTCCTCCTGCGGTGTGTCCCGCGGCAACGCATATGTCGAAAGAAGCTCGATATAATCGAAATGACAACGACCCGTCACGACTCGGCCACTCGTGACGGGTAAACCATATAAGAAAGCCACGTCCTGCATGATAGTTGAAATACTATTAGTATACATATAAATCATAACACAAGTAAGATGAAATTTACTTATAAAATGTCACGTACCTCTAGACTGACGGTCATCTCGCCGACATGAGGAAAGTGAAACGTGTGGGTCTCCGGCCTCCAGAACAAGGCCAAACCCTGCACAAGCGTATGATCCACAGGCATATGACCAAGCTGAACGACGTGGATCAACTCAAGTGTCGTCAGATGCTGGTCCACCTGAGGAGTCCTAGCCATCATCGGCTTGTGCACCAGTGGATGCCATTTCTTTATTTATCAGAAAAAAAAATTAAAGACTATATTGATTTGAAGTTGATTTTCAAATAGTAATGAAAAAAACAAAATAACATACATCAGGGCCACGAAGCTGGTCTGGTTGCAAATGCAACAGACGATCAGCACCAGGAGGAGGAGGAGGAGGAGGAGGGGAAGAAGAAGGGTCCGCTGAGGTAGAAGCGCCGGCTGAGGTAGAAGCGCCGGCATCAGCAACACCAGAGGAAACGACGTCCGCAGGCTCAGGCACGGCTGAAGTAGAGGCCTGAGGATCGGTACGTAGCCTCGTAGATCTACGTGAACCTGGAGACGTTCTTCTTCTCGGAGGCATTTTCACTACTTAATTAAAAAAATTAAATGTCATAAATCTAAAAAAATTTCGGCAGCATCTCCCCTATACCGGGAAGGTTTCCGAAAATTTCTTTACCCAAATCCCCCCTAAATAAACCCATTTCAAACCAAGCAATCATATCATATCACATCATATCACAATCGATAATCATATTCAATATTCAAAATCATAAACTATCATATCATATCAAAAACTATCATATCATATCAATATTCTAAAACTATCATAAAATCATAAACTATCATATCATATCACATTCAATATTCAAAATCGTAAACTATTCTAAATTACGTACATTATGCAAAATAAATAAATTAATGAATAAAAAATACTCACCTCGATCGACAAATGCTCATGAAATAGGAAATTCGAATCTTGAATCTTGTTTGAAATTTTCTGCACATTGAAAACCAAAATATAAGATGATTTTTTAATATATATCAAAATATCAAAATATATATTATAATTTACATAACAAAAAATATACTTTAATATGATTTTTTAATATTTTTTTATATTTTTGGAATATTTTTCCTATTTTTTCTGTTATTAACCTAATTATTTAAACAATTTTTTATTATTATAAGATGTAAAAAATATAAAATTTGCTAAAATATTTTTTTTCCTAAATAATAGAATTTAATCTGATTTTTAAATTTTTTTGGATATTTTTTAAATATTTTTTCTATTTTTTCTATTATTAACCTAATTTTTTTAATAATTTTTCTATTATTACAACATGTAAAAAAAAAATTTTTTTTGCTAAAATATATTTATCCTAAATAATAGAATTTAATCTGATTTTTTTATAATTTTTTTGATATTTTTTGAATAATTTTCCTATTTTTTCTATTATTAAACTAATATAACTAAATAAAATAAATAAATAAATTAATTAATTAAAAAAATAATAAAAAAAAACATACCTGAGAGGAGAGAGGCGCTCTCGGAGGATGAAAGGGACAGAGAGAGAAAGGGAGAGGGGTCTCCGTATATATAATAAGCGACATTCTAGTTTCGGAATCTCAGATTCCGAAACTAAGCAGAATTAGTTTCGGAATCTCAGATTCCGAAACTGCGAAGTCATTGTTAAAAAATATATTAAAAATGGATTATTTTATAATTTCGTAATTAATTAAAGTTATTTATAATTTTTTCGGGTTGGACTTTTTTTCTTGCATCATTTATTTGAGCTGGTTGTACGGAATTTTTTTTTTTATTTGGGGGGGGGGGGGGGGGGGGGGGGGGTGGTGGGGGGGTAGGGTTACGAGACATTTATATGGTCGCATATCTATTCGAGTGAGGTGTAAAATCCATGGAGCATAGCAGTTGTCATCTGACTAATTGAGAGAATTGTGGGGTTGGTAGCCATCACGGCATCACGCTAGATTCATGATACAAAAAGAGATTCGCCACATGAAAAGGGCTGGGGGTAATGTTTTTCTTCCCTCACTAGTAACTACCGTCAGCCAGACCATGTTAATGTCATTTTTCTTTAATTTACCCGTAGGTTTTTTTTTTTTTTTTTTTTACTACATGTTAATTTGCTCGACCATGTTTTCTTAAACAAAATATAATAATTTGGTTGACAACGTGTCAGGTTTAGTCGGTGCACCAAAATTTAGAGCTTGTCATTTTTATTTCTTTTTTTTTTTTGGTTTAATCAATTTCATTTGTGACGCTTTCAGACTAGTTCCCACAATCTCTCTCTCAAAAAAAAAAAGCTGATTCCCATTCTCCTCGGAACCAAATCCTGTGTTGCGCTACACACGGTGTAGCGCACACGCGGGCCGTCCGATTTTGATCTGATGGATAAAGGAGCCCCGTGAAAATAACCAGATTCCTAGGCCCAAAAAAAATGAATCGTCCGATCAAAATCGAACGGCTGGTGGGTGCGCTACACGCCGTGTAGCGCAACATCAGATCAGGGTCCTCCTCCTCGAGTAATGTGCAGCAGTGCAGCTTGTGGGAGGGATTTTCTGCTGCTTTCTCTAGTGGTTGATTCGTTGCAAGTCCCGTAATTCTTTGTTCGAAGAGATAGAGCACACGAGAATCTTTTGGCTAATATTTAGATGGAAGATATATATTTGAATAGTAAAACTACACCATAACTATGAGATGTGATCCTAAAAATAACCACCTGGAATTTTTTTTTTTTTTTAAAAGATGATATTTAAATTGGTTGTCGTAGATGTGTGAACATATCAGCATTATAGTTTAGTCTATAAAACACAAATTTTAACCTAGAAATACTAATAATCTAACATATAAATAAAAATGCATCAAGTTATAAATAAATTTATCAGCCAAAACATGTAGTGTTAACTCTACTTCATAACAATACATAACAATCCAAGTTTCCGACTCATACTTAATTAACATCTACCATCTCTATAAATAAATTATTATAATTAATTTATCTTTAATTACTTCTTTGATTTATAGCTATCTGGAGTTTCGGCTATAGTGGCGAGGCCAGATATAATGTAGCTATATCTTTACGGTCATTTTTTTAAGAAAATAATGCATGATTTGGTAAAAGCAAAAACAAAAAGACACATCATAGTACGTATAAAGTGGTAGGGACGTGGAAAAAATATCAGAGGAGCCAATAAACGTATCAGTAAAATGTTTTTAAAAGATTTTCATACCCTATACTGATTAATGATTATATAAGTAATATAAGTACTTCGATCTTTGTTCATTTAACTTAATGTATCCTCGTTAGATTTACATTGGATTGAAAATATATATATGCAATGAAAGTTTCATCGGGTAAAACACATGCCTCTTGCCAATTGTCCTTGAAACTCGTTGCGAAAAAAAGGGTATGTGGGGCAATTCACAAAAGAGGGATTGCGTGTAGCTTGTCATATGATTTCTTGACCAGTTTGATCCATTTTTGTACTTTTGTGCATTATTATCATGCGTTGCAAGTAGTGTATTGCAAACGTGTCGTGTCATGCCGTGTCGTGTCAAACACGTGCGTGTTAGAGCTCGTGTCGTGTCGTGTTGACACGAGTTAATATTTTCAACGTGTCGTGTCGTGTCGTGTCAAATGAAGGAATTGATTAACACGATACGCGTAATGACACGACACGTCTGATACGACGTGTTAAACGTGTCAAACCATACTATAATTTATTTTAATTTATTCACTAAAAATTCATTAAAAATTATTTAAATAATTTTTAAAATAGAAAAATATAATAAATTGTTGAAATTTCATATATTAAAATAAAAAATGAATGATTGAATAAAAAGATTATGAATCAAAAGTCATTAAATTTATAATATAAACTCAATATAATTTAATAAATTTTAAATAATATTAATTTTTGTCGTGTCAACTTGTGTCACGTGTCAACTCGTGTCGTGTCAAGACGTGTCAATGTTTGGAAATCTCCAACACGACACGACACGCCGACACGCACGTATCGTGCTAATTTCATAAACATGTCATGTCATATTGTGCCAACACGCGTGCGTGTCGTATCAACACGCTCGTGTCGTATCATTTTGGAGAACACTAGTGTGTGGACTTTTTCGTCATTTCTCGAAGAATAATCGGGTTTCCTCAAGAATGGGAATAAGCCTTAGATTCACCCCTCACGAGCTTAAATTCAAGTGCAGAAATGCTTCTTGGCAACAAGAAAACATTAACGAGAATCTATTCTCATGAGGGTTTATTAATTTTGTGGATCCTTTCCTTCCAATAGGCGCAAGCTCCTATTGTTAATTACCCCGTGACGGATCACAGGAACCTCTGATTAAGGGATTCGAGGAATTATATGTCGTAGGCTAGAAAAGTCGTTATCTCAATTTGTTTTGATTTAAACTAAACTCAATTGATGTTACCAAACTTAATTGACGGGGCACAATTGAGAATATAAAAGACTTTGACTCTTTTGACTTAAAATGGACTCAATTAATGGTACCAAACCTGATTAACGGGACCTAATTGAGGACACTTAAAACACTTTAACTACGACTACGTCTTGATCACTTGGCGACTTATAAGACTGAAAAGTTTGATTTCGTAGTTCCTGGCTTAGGGAAACTAAGTCTTGGTCATTTGGCGACTTGGAAGACTAGGAAAGTTTGATTTGGTAACCCCTAGCTATTTGGTAACTCGGGGAATCTGAATCTTGGTCATTTGGTGACTTAGAAGACTAGGAAAGCTTGATTTGGTAGTTCCTGGCTATTTGGCAGCTTGGGGAAACTAAGTCTTGGTCATTTGGTGACTTAGAAGACTAGAAGAGTTTGATTTGGTAATTCCTGGCTATTTGGTAGCTTGGGGAAACTAAGTCTTGGTCATTTGGTGACTTGTAAGAATAAAAAGGGCTTGTAATCTTGATCACTAGGATTGCATGAACCATTATAGATTGGCCTTCCTCCCTTGAAGTGTGTTTTGGCTTTGACTTTGGATATCGCACTTGGACTTTTAATTTTCTAATATTTCTCTTTAGACTTTAGTGATTTTTATTATTATTATTATTTTTTTTTTAAAAAAGTGTTAAATTCACTTTAACATTTTTTTTTGAAAATACTTATTTCAAAGTACTTAATTGAAGATAGTCTCTTGAAAATTGTTTTAGTATTGAAATTATTTAAATTTTGTTTTAAAATTCTATAGAAAATTTATTTAAGATTTATTGTGTTTATTATTTTTATAAAATTTCATTTTATAGCGAAAATACTTCAAAAATACAAAAGGATAAAATTTTGAAAGATTTTGATATCAAAATATCAGTAAATTTGGTTTCTATAGATTTTTAGGATTTTATGGATATTTTATTTGAATTTTTCTGAGTTTCCTACTATTTTTAATGAATTTACGAAGTTTTGCTGAAATTCTAAAATTTTCTATTGGTCCACGTTAGCAAAGGGGCGACGCGTCAGCAGTTTCGAGATAACGCGTTTAAACGCATTATTCCGTCTGGATTCCATATGGCGGGTTTCTGACAGGTTTACACACCGCTTGGCCACAAAAGATCCGCCAGCTCTTGGCGCTGAAATCTCGTCGAAGGAGAGGGATTTTATCGCGCAGTCCTTTTAATAAACTTATTTACAGAATAGTCCTTGGCCGGAGCCTTTCTGGCGATTTAGGCTACCGTTGACGGTGAGAGTGGGTCCGGTGGACTCGGAAAGCGCCAGAGATTATAATGATGGTCCTGGCTGAGACTGCGTCGCGATCTATTAGTCGGAAAAGGGATTTCTTTCTCTGTCGATTATGCAATTTAATCCCTGAACTGTCGGGTAATATTGTCGCCGGCGATCTAGGTCTCCTCCACCGCCATGCCTCAGCTTAATAGAGTTGTGAGAGAGAGAAGAAGAAGAAAGTGCACTCAATTTGATCACAGCACATCTAATTTTTAGAGATTAACTTCGTCTTCCCCATGACTGTCGTCGGATTTTCTTTTAGTGAGATTCTAGCGATTAGGACTATTAAGTTTTGCAATTTTGGTTTCTTTAGTACTGTAGGACCGGGGAGAGTACACCGGCGTGCTCAGTTTGTCTTGCGTTAGCTCTATTTGATGGGAGAAGCACCCACACGGAAGTCACAGTACTCGATTTTTTTTATTTTACACACAAGTGAAATTGCAACAATTCTAATTGATTTGATGATTCAAATGAGTTTAATTAAGTTTGTTTTTGATGTTCAAGTCAATGCTGGCAGTAAGGGTGAACATTTTTGTACCTTTCACATTTCTTAGATTTTTAATTTCATACGACCTTGCTACTGCTTTTTGATGATTTTTACTTTGACTTACCCAAATGCACGAAAACGACTTACAGTGGTCTTAATACTACTCTTTCATGTGCTTAATTTATCAATAGTCGAATATTGGTCAGGGGTAATTCACTTTTAATTTATCACAGCTCCTGTCCTAAAATGCCTTAACCACACTCAAGAACTTCAATTAGCAATATTTTCAGTTATTACGCGCAATTCAATCAATTTGGCATACATGAACTAATTTTATATCATCTCTATATAGAGAGACCACCTCCTGAACAGAAAATTTATTAAATTTTCATATACTGTGATAACCAAATGTAGTTCATCAATGTCTTTGATATCAAACTTTATTACAGCTTCAGGTTGTTTTCAAGGCTTGAGTTCACTGTCTCATTAACACAAAATACACAAACTGTTAAGCCTTGCAAGCACGTTTATGCAATTAATCCCAGGGAATTTTACTTAAAGGTTTATTTTTTGTAAACACTGTAACTATGCACTTTAACCCAGCACTATGATAAAATGTAACGCATATTGTTCAAGGGATTTTTCCACGAGGTAACTTTCATCTTAAAACTTGTTACTTCACTTATTTAAGTTCAGCACTATGCTTTAGAGACTCCAAAATATCACACCTCACTACTGCTATCGAAAGTTTAATGATCTGATGGAACCACCTCATTAGGCTACTATTCAGAAACAATTCGATTATATGCAATTAGTTTTGAAAGCTATTATAATTGTGAAAAACTAGTCCATAATTAGGTGTAATTTACAAAAGAAGTGTTAGTCTTGAAGAAAATTTGGCAGCATCTCCCCTCTCCTTAGTTTGCTTATCAAAACTTCTCCCATCTTGGCCGAAGCCACTGGAGAGAGAAGAAGCTACCTATGTCAGGAGAAACTCCAGCCATGGTAAAGTGCTAAAGACCGAAGAGACTTCAGCCGAAGCAATAGGACAGCCAATGTCTAAAGAAACTTCGGACAAGGCTTGAATCGAACCAGGAATTGAGGGAAAAGAGGAAAAGAGAGAAGAAATGCCATCAAATTCGCACAATTTGAACAAAATTAAATAAGAGAGATCAAGAAACCGCAGCAAAAAGCTAGAACTTTTAGATCTAAGCTACAAAATTCAATCAAACCTTAAAGGAATCGAAATTTTCTTCATTTCACATCAAAACCGATTGTACAACTTCAATCCTTACCTTTTTCTTACCTTTCCTTCAATTACAAGCAATTGCTAAGCTCAGGTCTTGACTGAATTGCCTATTCTATATTTGCACTACAAATGTTTGTGGAAATGTCTCTACCTAAACTTGATCAATGGAGGTTTGTGTGTGTGTGTGAATTCGTTTCTGAAGTCTCTAGAGAAGATCTCTAAAGGTTCAGCAACAATGTGTGTGTGTAAGTGTTGGAGAAGAAGCCCCTTTCTTTTCGCTTGAAGGTGTTTATATAGGCAGCATGGGTCTAGAACCTTCTGCCAGCTGGCTCCAGCCACCTTTGATCCCTATCGTCCGATTAGAGAGCCCACGGATCGCCAATCGATCGTGTGGCTGAGAGGAGAGGAGTTTGTGTTTTCTCCCATGGTCAACAGTCAAGGAAGGGGAAGGTTTGACCAAGACGGTTGTGAAGTTTGTTACGATCCAATTCATCTTGGCCCTTGATTCTTAGTTTCTGAATTGAGCTCTCATCCAGCGGTCATGATCTTGCGACATCATTGGAGCTTCTAGATGGTCAGAGAAGGGGGTTTGACCAAGGCTACTACAGCACCTTGGACATGGTTTGATTTCCACCGTCGATTCTTGGCACCCTTCGAATCTGAGGGTTATTCTTCTGCCATCGGTGGGGTTGTATTGAGTGGTCAATGAAGATACGAGAGTGCTGACCAGGCGGTTACGGATACCGTTGCGCCATTTTCCTTTCTTCTTCTTTTCTGTTGGGGAAGGAGAGTCTGTTCGCATGGGACCCAGCAGTCGGGTTTAATGAGAAACAAATCAGCGACAATCCTTTTTTAATTTTCCGTGCACTTGGTTCACCCTGCACCGTATAATAGCGATGATTTCTAATATGCCTTTGGCTCATGCGCCCATTCTGCCCAAATCAGTTTATTGTACGGAGGGAGATTTGAAAGATAAAGAGAATTCTTCTCCATTTCTCAAAACTGGAAGGGTGCAGTCATGACATATATTTTGTCATTTTATCACCTTGGCGCCTCTGTTCTCAATATATATTTCATTTTTTTTTTCTTTTAGCATGTTCCAGCGATTAATTAACTCTGTGTCAGGGGTGTTTCATCTATTCTGAGTGCTTATTCTTCTTTAATTTTATTGGCCACTTTTTTTTTATTTGTTCACAATTCTCATGTTTATCATATCTTTTCCAATTATCGCCAAATTTCCTCCTTCAACAAATGCCCCCACCAAAGAATTTTGGGAACAAATTCAATCTATTGAAGCTTGGGAGCAACATTCTTTGGTGCATCTTCGTTTTCATTGGTTTACTCGCTCATGTACTATACCATTTTTGCCCCTATCCTGTTGTTCTTATCCGATGAATTCTATCTCTTTTGACTGGACCGTTGCACGCGATTGTCTTTGTGAGGTAAGTGACAAACGAGCCTTCTATATTTCAGCTATAGCAGTTACCAATTTGTACTATCTCCCTACGCAGTAGCTGGCATCTACTCCTGGCGTAGCTTACCAGCTGTCACTGCTCGATGCCTCATTTGTCCATTGGTTCATGGTCTTTTATACATGCTGGTCCCTAGTCTTTTGTCTGAGATATGATTTGGGGAAGATTATGCATCGTATGCCTCTTCAGACCCCACATTTCAGCCTTTTTATTTGAGTGTTGCACAGTTTACCACTCTATTATGGCCGTATGAAGTATTCTCCATCTTTTCATTTTTGTCACCATTCTTACTGAAGAAACCCTAATTCACTGCCTTTATATACCCCTCTCATTTTCGATTTTTATTTCTTTCCACCGAGAGCCACCTTCCTCTTTTTGTTACAGCTTTTGGTAAGAGATACAAGCACCTTTCTCCTCATCTTTTCTCATCTGATTTCGCCTGCACTCTTTATTTTCTTTCTTTCGGCTTATCACCACCAGACTTTGAGATAGTGTTTTGGGAGATGGGTTATTTGATACCTCTCTTTCCCTTCTTTTATCATTGTTATAGCAACGCTTGTCACTTTTATCGTTTGTTTTCTCGTTCATTGTGACACTCGGGTCTCGGCTGGTGGTTCTCCAGTCCTTGGCCTTTTAATCAATCCCTGGTTCAATAAAGTTGCGAACTTTGATGGTTTTGAATGGATTTATTGCTTAGTGTAGTTCATAGCCTTTCCTTTTGTGCGGATCTGGGACTTGAGGCTTGCATGTTTCAGTTAGGCTGAGCTTGATTTCAATGAGCTTGATGCTTTGCCATAATAGCACACCTATAAGCATTGCTGACGTTTCTATTTGGTGTCAAATAATTCCTTTGCTTTAACTGGTTTCACACAAACAGGCTTTAACTTCTACCATTTTTCTTGCATACATATCATCATGTATTTCCCAGATCTCGGCTAGATATTTCTCTAGTCCTTGATTAACAACCAGCCCCCTTCTATTAGGCCAACCAATGCTTCACAGAAATGATTTCCGCTCACTTTGATTCATGGACTGAAGTGGCTTGACATTTCTTGTTTATTTGTTTTCTTTGCACACAATTTCTCGTTCACAGTTTCCAATATGGAAATATTTCAATAATTGATCTTGGCTGAGGTTTCCTTAGTCATTGATCCATCACTATGCCTTGGCTGAAGTTTCTTTGGTCTTTGGCTTTTTTATCTCGACCGAAGTTTTGTTCGGTTCTGATGGTGTTCACATCTATAGCTCTTGGCCAAGTTTAAGGCTTGAGAGGTGTATTTGTGACATGGCATATCACCCATGAGAGGGGACATGCTGCCCAGTTTTGTCAGCATTTGAGGCTTCTAGTGTGAAAAATTTCTTTATCAGGGTTCTTAACTTCATTACCATGTAATTTGTGTAAGCCGTATAGCTTGTAATCCATATAGGTCATGTAGTTACTTGTAATCCCACACTACTGCTCTTTATTTGCACAAAGTTATTCAATGAATGAACTTCAAAACCCTGATGCAACTCTTAGGTTCTGTCTTATGTGCTTTTTTTCTTAGCTCATGCATTTGAGTTTAATTGGTTTAATTTACATCAGATCCACACGTAATTCAAGTGGGCCTGTTAAATAAGAAAAGTCATGGGCTGGCTGGATTTCGGAAAGATTCATATTCTTTGCACATTTTTTTTTTTTCGGGCTGTAGCTCCAAAAATTTTTTTATGAGGCCGAGACATTTGCATTTCATTTCGGGTTATAATTTCTCCATTTCTCCTTTTTTTAAGGGCCGAGAAAATTTGGGCCAGTCAATACATGCCGCCCTTGTATAATTCATGGGTTTACTTTTGGATATCCACTATAACTTCGGGTTGTATTGCATGTATAATAAATCTGGGCCGAAATGTACTCCACAATTTACGGGCCTACTTGTCAATCGGAAATCAATGTGTTAAATAGAGCCCATCTTTCTCATTATTGTCATGTCTTATGCATTTTACTCCATATTCTTTCTAATGAATCTTTGCTTATATTTCATTTGCAGGATCCAATCCTTTGAAGCGTTCCCCTCAGGTGACTTGTTGTTCTTTTTCTCCCTTTATTTCATTTGTTAGTCATTATGGTTCATTGGAAACGTCCTCCAGGTCTGTCAATCGATAGACCCAGTGAGTCTGAAATTCAGGCTTTTATTCGTTCCCATGACCCACATAATCGTATCCCGGAACAACACCCTGACTGGAGAAATGAGATGCTTATGGGTCGTGATTTCTCATCTGGGAGAATTCCTCGTCACCCACCTACTCATTTCATACACGCAAGCATTCCTTCGGCTCTTTTCCCCAAATGTGAGCCTTTAACTGAGATGACCCAAACGGGTATTTACACTCATTTCCCCCGAAGGCAACCAGTCATGCAATCTGGTCCACGTTCTTTAACTATGGCTTATCGTGTTGCTGAAGACCGTGGCACCGATGTGGGTCCTGTTTTTATTCTTCATCCCACCTCTAGGGAGAAAATTTACCCGGCTGTGCACTTGTTAGGTCCTGCCATGATCGCGGGGACTGTACAGCCATGGTCTTCTACTTCTGATCATATCCGGAGCCCGTTGCGTCACGAGCGTGGCCAAACCGAGTGGATAATGTTTTGCTTGCGCCGCTATAGAGCCGCTTTG
This sequence comes from Rhynchospora tenuis, assembly GCA_027725995.1. NCBI lineage: Eukaryota > Viridiplantae > Streptophyta > Magnoliopsida > Poales > Cyperaceae > Rhynchospora > Rhynchospora tenuis. The sequence continues at coordinate 205,806,019 of CM050888.1, read as the reverse complement.
TGTAGTGCAAGGATTTTCAAATCGGTCATTCTAGCGTTTTTTAGTTACAAGCCGAGCAAGCCTTATTTTAAGGCTTTTATGAGCCATTGGAATTATCCCACCAACAACGTATTCACTGAGGATCGGCCTATGGCTCTTACTCTTCGTGAGTTAGAAGACGTGTCGGGATTACCTGTCTTTGGTGACCCGTATGAAGAGTATTCGCCTATTGATTATGATCTTTTTGGGATGCACCCTAATGGAGAATGGAAGTATCGCTGTGCGGTGAGGCGTGTTTTTGAGATTTATAATGAGATTTCTGCAGAGAGATATCGCAAAAGGCACGGGGGTAGGGTTCCTTTGTCCCTCTGGGTGGAATATTTCACCGATTTGTCAGACCGCTCAAGTGGTTGGCCTTCACCAAATATCTTAAGTGAAAGGTTACTCAGAGGAGATGGTCCAAAACCCCGATTGGAAGGCATGTCTTCTAACAGCCATAAATTTGATGATGAGACTATGCTCATCGCTTTCTTGGCGTGGTGGCTCAGTTATTTTGTTTTCCCTTCCACTGGACATGTTCGACCTGAGACCTTTGTTATGGCTAATCTTTTAGCATGTGGTAATTGCCTTGCCTTGGCTAACCCTGCTCTAGCAAACTTGTCTAGGTCGCTTCGCTTGATTGCCTCTTCTAAAGACCCCTCGTATGTTCCTGTGGCCGTCCCTTACCACTTTCTTTTTGGGTGGTTGTGGTCTTACTGGCCTCGCATGTATGACTCTCCTGTCATGACCCAAACTTTATTGAGGCAACTCCCTAGAATGGCAGCTATTGCTCATGTAAACGCAGCAGGTTGTCCTGACCCTTGGAAAGCGCATTCGATGTTTCTTCGGAGTAGGAATACCCGAGACAAGGAGCGAGCATTTGGTCCTGGGTTCCTTTATGATTGTACTAACCCACGGATCATAGACTCACCTTCTCCTTCACCTGGTCAGTTCCCTTTACTGGAGGATTCCTACCTCAAAGTTGAACTTCTTATCAGTTCAAGGGAAAGTTTACTCTGCTATCGTTCGGGTAATGAGCTAATGGTGGAGTTGTATTGCCCTTCTTTTGCGGCTACACAATTTGGTTATGACCAGTATACACCCATCATACAAATACCTCCTGCTCAAAGCTTCTTAGAACCTACCTTGGAGACTCATGCTCTCCTTTGGCATGCTTACCTTCGCTTGGGTACAGGTGCAATATTGGATGTGCCTTCACCTTCTCGCGGGGGTGTCGTTACCGTTCGAGCTTTCAACTGGTTTCAACAGATGGTGGAATCATACCATGAGCGCCTTCAGGAAGAAGTCATTAGGCGGATCTATCCTACCCATGGCCAAGAACCTCGTGATTATGATCGCCCTCCTTGGGGTCCTCGTGAGCCGACTGATTTTCATGGGATTGATGCAACTCTCAAGTACTCATCCGCTGGCTCTTCTAGGGCTCGTGTTCCTCCTGCGGCTTCCATATCAACCTCTGCGCCTGTTAATGTCTCTGCAGGTTTGTTTGAGTTCACTTTTGGATTTATTACTACCTATTTCAATAATTTTTCCTTTGACTCTTATCGTTTTTTTTTTTTTTTTTTTTTTTTTTTTTTTTTAGCATCTGCGGCTTCTTCTTCTTCTTATCCCAAGAACATCTCCCCACCCCATAGGATCGGTCATCCCTCGGGTGGCTATGAATGTGATGGTGACTTACTCACCGATGTGTTTGGTGAAGGTATACTCTGCTTCCATTCCTTCTCATTCATCATTTTGTTACTCTTTCCTTGTCTCGTATAGTTCTAATTCCACCACCTCATTTTAGGGATTAACGAATTCCTCCACCAATTCGAGATTAAGAAAAGTAAGGCTCTCCGGGAGGCTGATACTAGAAAACTCAAAGAGGTCATCGACCTTGGAAGTGAAGAAGAGGTTGATGAGTCTATTGAACATGGACCTTTGGGGAGAACTTCAGAAAAAGACTCCAGTGTAGGGATTAGAGACGAGCCAATGAGAGAACGTTCGCCCATCGCTTTCGTTCTAAGTCCCGGGCTTGAAGAGGAGCTTAGACAGGGAAATGAATTTGTACAAGAACTCTTGGTTGATCCTGTGCAAATTAACCCGCAAGAGGCCGTAGGCGCCAACATTGATATTGATCTTGAGGAGATTCATGCTGGCGAGGCTGTTGAGGAAGCTCTTGAGGCCGATTTGACAAATGGTGATGTTCCTCAAGGGAATTTTTGGGGAGGCCTACTCATAGGTGGGCCTCCTGAAGCAAACGCTTTTGATGACTTCATGGTTGTGACCACCGAGACCATAGCAACGGCGCTTCAACAGCTGTGGGATTTGAGTTTGCATACTGGAGCCTTTTTCTTCCCTTTTAACCCTGCTTGGTTGGCGGGCATTCCTCAAGGCATCCACATTCCAGCTCTTCGAGACTTGATGCTGAACCACATTTCTCCTTGTTCCTCTGACCTGCTCAGCTTGACCCATGATTTCGCAAGCGGTCATTATGATCAGTTCATGTCTACCCAATCGGTGCAAGCCCAAGAGCGCATGTTACTTGCCAGCTCCATTGTTGACTTGCTGCGTGAACAACACGAGGTCGCCTTACAGATCTCTTGGACCATGGGTCGTATAGAGGAATTGTGGAACTCTCGGGCAGATCCTGAAGTCATATCTTTCATGAGACAAGAGTTATCAGGATTTCGCGAGACAGCTAGGGAGGTCGCCCTTCGTTTGGCCGATGTCACTGATTCTTTTCATGAAGCCTCGTCGGGTTTCCATAAGGCTGTGGGTCAAGTGGGGGGCTCTCATCATGAATTTAATACTCGTGTGCAAGCTGTCCACACTCACTTCCACAAGATTTTCACACAGCTGGGAGTCATTCGGCAGGCTTTTGCTCCTTGAGTGCCTCGGATAATTGTCGTGTGTCGCTTAGTGTCTCATTACTTTAGGTCTTTTGTGATTTTAGGCTCTTTTGGTTAGTGAGTTATGCACCTTAGTAATTTGTGCTAACTCTTGTATCTTTATTTTATCATTCAATAGAACTTGGTAATTGGTGAGAAGTGGAGCTAGCTCCTTAATAACTTGTGTTAGCTCTTGTATCTTTGCTTTATTTCATTTTTGATGTCTTCATCAGCTCCTTGCAATGTTTGTGTGAACCTTTGATGTTCTTAATATATTGGATGAATGATGTTTATGTATTTTCACAATATCTTGAATATTTCCATAATCATCTTGTGTACTCTATTTGTTTTGTGTCTTTTCAGGTCGAGAGATGGGCAGTCCGGTGGGTCCCTTGCCTCACGAGGGTGATGGTCCTTTTTATGATGACGAGGAGGACGATAGATCCTCTTCGATGCTTCATGTTCAGACTATTAGGGCCAGTGATTTCATGCGTTCTCCTAGTCCCCCTGTGTTTGCGCCGGGTATTTACTGATTCTTCACTCACTTTGTTTGTGCTTCTACATCCATTTTGTTATTTATTAACTCTTTTCCTCTCTTCTTTTTAGGTGTCACCATGGTGACTCTGAAGGACGCCTTGACTGCTCTCCGCATAGCTAGCCGTGACACTCCCATCTTGCTCCCTAGGGTAGACCCTAAGCTCTTTGACGGGATGCTTCTGGACATCCCTGCTAACCGCCATGTGGCTGCTCAGGTGACCCGACTCATCGGCGACTGCAATGGGATGCTAATTCCCCTCCATTGGTCTCATCTGGAGTTAGAGTACTCTACCATGAGGCGCCATCTCGCGTCCTGCCGGCGTACTCTTATGGAGGCTTTCGCCAGACTTGCTGATATTACTCTCAGTTACCACAGCCTTTGTGAGCGGGCTGACCACCGGACTGCTGAGTGGACGGTGGCCCGCCGCCTTGCTCCTTCTTCTTACCTCAGTAGTGTGGAGACTAGGCGTCTGGAGGCGACTATATCGTTCATTCACCAGGAGATCCATGGTTGTTTTGGTCTTATGACTCAGTGGGCTGATCTCTACGCAGATGCTCGCCGTCGGTGTCATGACGCAGCTAGGGCTCTCAGCCACTTCAGCATTGATGAGGAGAGGCGTGCGTCTGATCTTCGGTCCACTTATGAGAAGATCATTGTCATTTTGGGGTTAGCCAAGGAGAAATCAGCTGCACACAGGAGGACCGCCGCAGTGATAGCGGGAGGGTGATCATGGGCTCGGATTTTTTTGGATGTTGAGCATATTATCTCATTTTGGGCTAAACACCTTTAGGTTTTGTGTTAGCCTTGTATCTTTAAACGTTGGATGTTTGATACTTGGATGTGTAGCGTTGATATTTGGATTTTGGTACTTAGATGTTTGATGTTTAGATGTCTGACATTTGATGGGCTTGATTTATTTTGTGATTAACTTGCTTGTCTTGCTCGCATATTCATGGACTTGCTTTATATCCCTTTATTGAATTCATGCCTGACTGAGTTTACGCGCTCGAGGCCTCTTTTTTGAATTTGTTCGCGAAGCGACAAGTAGCCTTATTTCCTCCCTACTTTTCTTCCGCGTGTAGGTATTTTGGCCTACATTCGGTTTACTTTATTTTGTAGGGTATAAAGTACACATGAATCTATACCGCGATTTAGACTTGGGTACTTTGGCCCATGTCCATACTTCTTTGGGTTTAGATTCATGTGGGCCTGTCATTACTTCGAATTCAAGTTTGAGACTTCGCGCCTTTCTGGCTTTTCATACTTTCAGTTACATATACGAGCGGTTTCTTTCCCACGATGCACCAACTTCCCACTTCCATCCACCTCTTTGCCATTGTATGTTTCCAATACTTACGAATAACGTCTTTTCACCCAAAAGTCTATATAAGACCGGGTTTTGCACCGTCTTTTCCATCCTATTCTCACATTAGACCCGTTGCACCCTGATTATCTTTCTCATAATCTCTCTTTAACCATGTCCCCCCCTAAGCGCCCCAGAAACACCACTGAATCCTCCTCTTCTCGAGTTAACCCCATGGTTCCAAATTGGTCCTTTGCCCCTGACAACCGCTACCTCTTTCGTGATGAGATAGCCTTCAATAGCTATCATCAAGATATGGGTCGTGATGACCGCCCAGTGGCTGAATGCTTCTTTTTTCGTCACCAAAGGCGTATCCCAGTAGAGCATGTCAACCTCATATACGGCTGGCTTGACTCTTGGAGTCTTCGTGGACTTGCTGACTTGGACAACCCCTATCATCCTCGAATCACACGCCTTTTCTATGCTAACCTCCGTCTTTCTTATGATCATTATGGTACTCCTTTAGCCACTTCTTACTTGTTTGGCCAATATTTGACAATTACTGCCGAGAGTTTGGCTGAGTTCTTGCAAGCTTCTAACACACTTGCTGGCTCCACCACTTATGCTTTCCATCATTGGCCTCGCGGCTTTGGCAACTATTCTGAGTGTTTGCGTTGGTTCAAGGCTGCCCCTGTTGGAGGCGACGTCGAAGTGGTTTCCACTGAACATCTTCCTGCCATTCACAGGTACTACCTTCTCATAATTTCTTTATTTATTTCTTATTCATATTGCCCGCTCTTCTTTTCTCGTCCATCCTTAACAATCTTTTCATAGGTTTCTTTTCATGATGATTACTGGCGTAATCTTTCCCCAAGGAGACTTATCCAATCATGCTTGTCCCGGGGATCTGTTTTACCTTCGTCACCTCATTCAGAAGCGTCACCCCCTCAACCTGGGTCACATGATCATTTACTTCATGCATCAAGCAGCCATGAACTCTCACGGCCATCAAGCCTTACCTTATGGCCATCTTATTGAGGCTTTGATGCGTCGTGCCCGTATTCCGACCCCAGAGATGTTGTGGGGAAACCGTATCTCTGAGGCTCACGTGGCCCATCCTCGCAATCTTCTTTCCTTGTTTGATTCTACTGGATGGGTAGAGTCTTCCATGAACATGCTTGTTCCCGACCCCAATCGTCCAATTAATGAGTACATCTTGGCTCCCAATGCCGAGCCCAACCAGTATAGTCCAGTAAGAGTAGTTTCTCCGCCTCCTGATGATGATTCTGCGGCCTTAGCCCTCGAGGCCCCTGCCCCTATCTCCTTTCGGGTTTTTATCGACCAGCGCTTTGAAGAGTTGGGCGCTCGCTTAGAAGCGATAGAGGGAATGCTTCAAGCCATCTCCACTACTCTTGCTAATTTAGGGGGTAACGTTGCTGCTGCTGTTGTTCCGGAATAGAAGAACTTTCTTCTAATCCCTTGCGCCTTTTGTGCCTGTATCTTTATGCTTTCTAGTAGTTTGTATTAGGCTTTCTTTCCTTTTGCTTGCTTATTGTATCAATTTCTTGAAACTTGTATCACTTCATGGTTAATGAATGAATCCTTTCTTTTACCCCTTTTTGTTCAAATTCCCATCTTATTTTATTTGCAAATCACATGGCTGCCCCAATGTGAATGGGCTTGCCCTTGATAAACTCGACCCATTAATTCTGACATACATGACTTAAGGGACATGGTGTTGTTGTGGTTTGTGTGCCCTCAGATGACTTCATAGGGCGGTGCCTTGATGCCTTCAGTTGCCACACAGGCTTCTTCATTAGGCATAGGTGTTTTAGAGAACCACAAAGGCTCTCTTCAACACGGCTTCGCGTTCTCCGGGACTCGAAGGTCCCTTCATTGACCGCGGATTTGTCAGGATAAACTAACCTTTTGTGCATTTGGCGACCACACAGGTCTTCTCAACACGATTTTTCCTATCAAACTACTATATTTGGCCAGTGGGTTTTGTGGAGTTGGGAGTTTTGGTGGAAGGATTGACTCATGGGGCCGTAAAGGCGAGTCACCCTTTTTCCTTACCCTCTCGTCCTCACCCTCTCATTAGGTATAGGCACTCATTGTAATGGCTCTCAATCGGCATAGGCGTATTGACACGGCATTGGCGAAGTGACCATAGAGTTTAAGGTTTCGGCCGATTTATTCTTTTACCATGTTTAAGACAAGGTTTATTGACTTTGATTACAAGTTTTTGATGAATTTATTTTAATGAGGTTAATCCATGGGGATGGGAGCTTCTCCTTCCGCCAACCAACCGCCCCTTGCGGAAGGTAGAAAGCTTTTATTGGATGTTTTAAGGGATGTTTCTGGTTTTTGTTAAGGTTTATCGGCCTTATTGGAACTTTGTTAAAAGCTTTATTGGTAACATGTAACAATGGCCGTTTTAGTGAGATTGGTAAATAGGGATTTGAGCTTCTCCTTCCGCCAACCAACCGCCCCTTGCGGAAGGTAGGAAGCTTAGGTTAAGTGATAGGTGATTTTGAGAGAAATTTTGGCTTTATTGGAGTTTAACGGCCTTATTGAAGTTTTATTGAAAACTTTATTAATGGCCATAGTGTTTTTGGTATTTATTGAGTATGATTGGGATTTTTAGATTTACAAGGTTAGGTTTTGTAGCTTTTTATTTGTATGGTCTTCGTGGAAGATAGATCTCATGCATAGTATTTCTTCAAGTACCGCCCGTTGATAGGTGGGATTGTGCATCTTCCTTCTTTATCCACGAGCTTGTAGGACCCTCCAGTGTAAACTTCCTTGATCACATAGGGTCCTTCCCAATTGGGTGAGAATTTCGGGCCATGATGATGACCCAATATAGGTCTTCGCAAGATCAGCACCAAATCTCCTTCTTTAAAGGTGCGCGGTCTTACCATTTTGTTGTATGCCCTCTCCATTTGAGCCCGATACAATTCTAGGCTTTGTTGGGCTATTAACCTTTTTTCATCCAGCGCATCAAGCTCGTCGAGCCTTAGACGCATTTGCTTGTCCATTGGTAGACCCGCGTACATGGCTACCCTCAAAGATGGCAATTCTATTTCTAATGGTAGAACAGCTTCCGCCCCAAACGCCAAAGAATATGGAGTGGCTTGGGTTGGCGTGCGGAAGGTGGTGCGATAAGCCCATAATGCCTCTTGCAATTTCTCATCCCAATTTCTATGATTATCTCCCACTATCTTTCTCAAAAGTTTGATTAGGACCTTATTAAAAGCTTCCGCCAATCCATTCGCTCTTGGATTATAGATAGAGGAATATTGCCACTTTATCTTGTGTTGTCTCGCAAAAGCACAAATTTCACCACTTTTGAAAGCGGTACCATTATCAGATATTATTTCCATTGGGGTGCCAAAACGATATAACACATGGTTCTTCAAAAACCGAATTATATCTTTGCTTTTCACTTCTTTTAATGGCACGGCCTCGGCCCACTTTGAGAAATAGTCAGTGATTGCAAGAATGAATCTATGCCCCTTCGAACTCGGTGGATCGATCGGCCCTATTACATCCGTTCCCCATTTATTGAATGGCCATGAGGCCACTGTTGGGTGCAACGGGTTAGGGTGTTGGTGTATGAAATCTCCATTCACTTGGCACATGTGGCATCTCTTTGCATAATCCTCGCAATCCATGATCATTGTTGGCCAATAGTACCCCATTCTCTTGATGTGAAGTCTCATTTTGGGACCCGATTGATGAGCCCCGCAAAATCCCGAGTGTACTTCTCTTATAATCTTTCGGGCTTCTTCTTGTGACACACACCTCAACCATAACTGATCATATGAGCGTCTATATAGGGTGTTATTCACATAGACATAGCGAAGAACCCGCCGCTTCAATTGCTCTCTTTCCATTTTTTCCTTGGGGAACACTTGATGTTGGAAATAATCCACGAAGGGTTTTCTCCAATCTTCCTCGTTATTTGCCTCTACTTCCATTACTTCATCGGGATCTCTTATTTGGTCTTCCTCCCATTCTTCTAAATCCACATAGAGATGAGCATTGACTTCTTTCTCAATTTCCATAAGATAAGGTGCCAATGATCGGCGATTCCTTATCGTGATTTGAATCTCTTCGTCATCTGGCTTGCTCAATTGTGTAGCGACCCGAGCCAAGGCATCGGCCATGCCATTAGAAGCTCGAGATATTTTCTCCAACGTGATCTTTGTGAATTTAGCCATTAATTCTTGGGCCCTTTCATGGTATTTTACCAACTCGGGTTTCTTCACTTCAAATACTCCTTCAACCTGGTTAAGAATTAATTGAGAGTCTCCACACACTTTCATTTCTTTTATATCCATCTCAATGGCCAATTCCAATCCAGCAATCAATGCCTCGTATTCAGCTTCATTATTCGTGCATGGTTCAGTCAATGCTATGGAGTGTCGAAGAATACCTCCTTGAGGTGTGATAAAAACTAGACCCACTCCCGCACGAATTCTGGGCATTTCAGGTCTCTTGGAAGGTTGAATGGCGGATGACCCATCGAAAAACATCACCCATCCTGACTCTTTTTCTTCAACACAAAGGCTTTGCTCATCGGGAAATTCACATTTCAAAGGAGAATCATCGGGAATGGGGTGTGCGGCCAAAAAGTCGGCCATCGCTTGTCCTTTTATCGCCTTTTGAGGGGCGTAGGTAATGTCGAATTCCATTAAGGTGATGGCCCATCTTGCTAATCTCCCCGTTAGCATAGGTCTTGTCATTAGATATTTCAATGGGTCAACCTTGGATATCAAGGTGATCTTATGAGACAACATGTAATGTCTCAACTTCTTTGTAGCAAACACCAAGGCTAAACAATGTTTTTCAATGGGGCTATATGATTGCTCGGCCCCGACCAACATGCGGCTAAGGTAATACAATGCATTCTCTTTGCCTTCTTCATTTTCTTGAGCCAATAACGCACCCAAAGATCCTTCCAATGACGTGGTGTAGAGGATCAACGGCTTTCCTTGGATAGGTGCGGCTAGAACGGGTGGTTTGAGAAGATATTCCTTAATATCATCAAAGGCTTTTTGACATTTTTCATCCCACTTGAATGGCACATCTTTCTTGGTCAAATGAGTGAACGGCTTAATTCTCCCCGAGAGATTGGCGATGAATCTTCTAACATATGCCAACTGCCCCTGTAGAGAGCGAAGCTGCTTGAGGGTTTTAGGAGGAGGCATCTCCCTAATCGCCTTGATTTTTGCAGGGTCAATCTCAATGCCCCTGTGCCTTACCACAAATCCTAGGAATTTTCCTGAGGATACCATGAATGCACACTTCAATGGGTTCATTTTCAAAGAATACTTTCTCAATCGCTCGAATACTATCCTTAGATACTCCAAATGTTCATCTATGGATCGAGCCTTCACGACCAAATCATCCACGTAGCATTCAACTATCTTATGGATTAGATCATCAAAAATTTTGGTCATTGCCCTTTGATAGGTGGCCCCCGCATTCTTTAATCCAAAAGGCATTACTTTGTAACAGAAGATGCCTATCGGTGTACGAAAAGATGTGTGGCGTTGATCTTCCTTGTCCATGGGAATTTGGTTATATCCCGAAGATCCATCCATAAAAGAGTACACCACATAAGAAGAAGTATAATCGATTATCAACTCCGTTACGGGTAATGGAAAGTCATCTTTCGGGCATGCTTTATTCAAATCCCGAAAATCCACGCAGACTCGAATCTGCCCATTCTTCTTCTTCACTGGCACAATATTGGCCACCCAAACGGGATTTTCTTCCTCTCGAATAAAACCCGCACTAATCAACTTCTTTACTTCCTCCACAACTTTTTCCTCGAGCTCGACCCGCATTCGTCTCGGGCCTTGCTTGACGGGTTTCACACTGGGATCAATCTTCAATTTGTGAGATGCTAGGGCAGGGTCAAGTCCCGGCATTTCTGTGTAATTCCATGCAAAACAATCTTTATACTCCATGAGAAGTACTTTTAGTTGTTCTTGCTTTTCCAGAGGGAGTGAAGCGCTTATAAAAGTGGGTCGAGGATCATCTTCAGTGCCCAAATTTATCTCCAAGAGCTCATCAATTGTGTTTTGCCCACCTTCTTCGAGTTCTTGAGGAGCATTCTTCGCCACTTGAATGAATTCTTCCTCTTCCAGTTGAGTTTCAATAGGCGTTATGCCCACCATGTGACTTTCTACAACCTCGACCATCAAGACCTCTCCTTGAGGAACCTTAAAACCCAAACCTTTGGTGTTCTTCCATTTTCCATCCACACCAATCACCCATCTCGACTTTCCACTCCATAACTCCTGAAAAGCTTTAGCTCTTTGTTTGGAAATGGGATCTAGGCAACGAGATCTTTGGAATAGGGGCATCAACTCCTTATTATAATAGCCCATTACCTCAATTCTTTCATATTCATCCTCTTTTTCATTTAACCATTTCTCCCAATTATCGGAACATGCTGCCCCATCAGATGGTTCCACGCTTTCGGCCTTGTAAAACAAGATTCCTTTGTGTAACACTACCTTCTTTTGCACTTTTTCCGCCTTGGGGGGAACATAGAAAGTCTCTAACTCCTTCACTTGATTTACTTCCCTTGGGGTGAGTTCTTTGAGATGACCCACGGGAACTTGCTCAATAGCCATTGAGTCTTCACTCCGATCACACACATAAATCGGATTTCTCTTTCTTTGGCCTTTATTCTTAGGCTCACTTGTAACATAGGAGTTTCTCCTTGGCTTTCTATCTCCATCTTCTTCATCCGATGACCCGACATAGATGGGGGTCTTAACAACACAAGAGACTTTAGGTTTACTTCTCAGCCTTATATTTTCATCATCTCCATTTTCTTTCTCCGCCCGCCACTTGAGTCGAGGGGATGTACTCCTTTGTGAGGCGGGAGTGAAGAAACGGTCTATTTCTTCCAATTCAACCTCATGTACCCCATAATATTGCGGGTCTCCTTTGATGGTCTTTTGTTCACCATCTTGCAGGTATTTCACGCATTGGTGCAAGGTAGACGGCACGAGATGGTTTTCATGTAACCATGGTCGACCCAACAAGGCTTTATATGATGTATCAGCATCAATCACATAAAACTTCACAAGGGTTTGAAGCTCCCCGAATTTCATAGGGAGAGTCACTGACCCTAATGCCTTTTCTGAATTCTGATTGAAGCCGTGAATATAGACATTTTCATCACACAAACGCCTTCCTCCCAAGGCCAATTGATTTAATGATCGCAACGGCAAGATGTTGATGGAGGACCCGGGATCCACCAGCATGCGGCTCAATTGGCTTCCATTTGTTTCTCCCGTGATGTAAAGTGGACTATTGTGCATAGCCGTGCCTATCATCATATCTTTGTTTGTGAAAGTGATTTGGCTAGACGGTTCCACATAAAGTGCCTCCGTCATTTGCTTTTCAGCCAAGTACACTTGGAACTTCTCGGGATGTTGCAATGCTTCCATCATTATGTCCCTAAGTTCTTGTGACATCATGAGTGCTTCAAACACACTCATCAGAGCTGGTGTTCGCCTTAGGTGGGCCAGAATGTTGTATTCTCCCATAGCTCCTTTTGGCCGTTGACTTGGGCCCGCTTCACCATTAGCCTCTCGGGTTTGATCTTTACCCTTTTCTTTAATCTTCTCATTCTCTTTTGGTGCTTGTCTCTCGGGCAAATTCGTTCCCGATCGCAAGTTCAAATGGCAGTCTTCTTCTTTGAACATGCCTTTCGAGAAAAGTCCCATGTAAGGCGCTTCGTTTTCATCTTCTGAGTCGTCATAGTAATAAATTGTAGAGCCTTCTTCTTTTTCTCTTTCTTTTTCTTTTTCTTTTTCAATTTCTTTTTCACTTTCTTTTCCTTTGTCATCTTTTCCTTCATTTTCCTTTTCATTTTTCTTTTCATTTTTCATTTCTTTCATTTCTTTTTGATTACAATTGGTTTTTGACACCTTTCTCACTTGAAAATCTTCTTGATCAGACTCATCACTTACTATGACTATGATATTACACTCAACGTCGCGCCTATCACTTTTCCTTTGGAAGACCGCATTCGCTTGAGCATGCGGAGCGGGTGTTTGTTTATAACTATCAGACAACACCAATTCTCCTTCCTTGATCATTCTCTCGGCAACATCCTTGAAGACATAACAATCTTCGATCGGGTGCCCCAATACCCGATGATATGCACAATATTTTGGGTCGTCCACTTTATCTTGCTCATGTGGCCTCTTGCAAATGGGCAATTCTATGGCTTTCCCCGTCAACAATTGCTTGAGCAACGCCGCAGTTTTCTCCTTCTTGAAAGAATATGGCCTTTTTAAGCGTTCGTTTAAAGGGGTTTGAGATCGGGTATTACTACCACTATTATTGCCATTATTTCTATTCCCTTTATAGCCACCACCTTGGCTTGTAGAAGCTTCATTAGCTCCCACAACTTTGATTGGGCCTTGGCCTTTGTTTCTATTGTAAGTGGGTTGTGATTCCTTCGGTGGTCCAATATGTACCACTCTCGCCACACGAGTGACCAAGTCCTCGTACGTGTAGATGTCACTCCCGGAAAGTGGCCTTCTTATCCAATCATCTAAATTTCTCACCAAAAATTCCACGGCCTCCCTTTCAGGCATTTGGTGAGTACATCTTATGTTTAGGTTTCTCCACCTATTGATGTAATCAAGAGCCGCTTCTCCCGACTTAGGCTTTTCACTTGCCAAATCAGCCATCGTGATCCTTTGGGTTACCATGGCAAACTTAGCTCTAAACAAGTCTTCCATTTCATCCCATGACTCCACTGAATCGTTCTCCAATGAAGAGTACCACTCGAAAGCGGGACCCGTCAGACTTTGGGAAAATTGTTTCAAAAGGAGCGCCTCGTCATGTGAAGTATTACCACATGCATTTCTAAATTGTACCAAGTGTTGCTCGGGAGTAATATTCCTTTCACCCGTCCCATCAAACAAATTGAACTTTGGTACTTGATAGTTCGATGGGTATTGTACATGCTCATACCTCTTTGGATAAGGCCGACCACATTTCTTTCTAAAATTAACCAAGTGCCCCGCACCTGAGGCTTGCAATTGTTGACTTATCATCTCTTGGATGACTTGTTTAGTTGTTTCGGGCCTTTCTGCCCCATTTCGAGATCCTGCCCCTGGGATTTCATCCTCGTAGGATCCATATTTATTCTTACTCCTCTTTTCTTTAGAGAACCTTCTCATTACCTTTTCATCTTCCGATGAATCATACTTGCTTTTGGTTTTCCTTCCTTTGGACGGTTTTCTTCTACTTCTTTCTTCTTCGTCATCCGAAGAGTAGTATTTGTTTCTACTTCTTCTTTCTTTGAGAGGTTTTCTTTTGTTTCTTTCTTCTTCCTCATCCGAGGATTCATACTTACTTTTGCTCTTCTTTTCTTTGATAAATTTTTCTTTATATTTGGTATCTTCCTCCGAGGAAGAAGGATACTCCTTGTCAAGTTCTCCTAACAGGTTTTTCTTTTCTAAAAATTTGTACATCTTTTTGACAATATCCCTATCTTTCTCCCTTTCATTCATCAATTGAGAGATCCTTCTTTCATTCTTTTCTAGAATACTCTTCAATCGTCCCTTTTCTCCTTCGGCCCATCGGCCTTCATCATCACTATCATTTTGGTTAACCCTAATGACCTCTTCTCCTTCGTCCTCTTTGCGGTTGTGACCACTCGCTGAGGGGTCATCTTGTTTATTTTTGTTTTCCTTTCGATTTATAGGAATTTCCTCATCACTGACTGCATGCACGAATGCGTGCATTTCAAACCTCTTATCGACTCCAACCATGTGGACATGGGTATGGATTACTGGCTTCTTTTCTCGCCACACCATGCGTCTCCTTTTATTTTGTGGCTCTTGGCTAGCCACTTCCACCACCACCCGGGTTTTGTCTTTTGGTACCCATATTTTCTTGGATCCCTTTTCTTTCTTTATGGGCCCCAATCGTTCTTTGACTGAAGTTGTCAGTCTTTCCCCCAATCTTTCTTTCACAGGGGTGGATGCCCTAGCTTTTCTTTTTGGTCCTAACCTTTCATGGACCGGGGTTCGCGGCAATGAGAGTCTCTCTTTAACGGACACCCTTGTTTTAGGGCTCCTACCCCTGAATTTTGCTTGATACTCGACTGGAAATTCTTCCAATGTCTTAAGTTGGGCCTTTGGAGAGTTCTTTCTGACCAAGCGGAGTGGTGCAAAAGGGTTACTAACGGGGAGATTAGGCTTAATCTCTAATTCCCGTTGGTACGCTCCTTGGACCTTCTTGAGAGTCCTTGAATTGTTGGTGGTTTGGGCGTAAACCTTCCTCACCGCCCCTCTCTTTTGAAGAGAGCGACGATTGGACCGGCGCTTGACAGATGATGTCACAGGGGTAAGGTGAACTTCGTTTTGTGGGACAAGGGCCCACTCACTTCCATCATCAACTAGCGGCACCTCGGGCACAGTTTCCTTGATGCCCCTTATATCTTCATTCTCATAAGCAATCTCTATCTGCCCATCCTTTCCATGTTTCAGCGGCACATAGGCGAATCCAAAAGGCATGCCGCCGAACGTGAATTGATTGTCAAAGCGAATGGGGACGGCCCCAACGGTGAACATCCCGCTCGGCTTGCTTAATTCAATGCTTGCATTAAACGCCATTTCCAACCTGCAATCACAAACAACTCAATGTTATTGTTAGTAACGTTTATTTGAAGACTTGAAACTTTGAGATAAAGTTTTCTAGCCTATACATTATATTTCTTAAATCCCGAAGATGAGAGGAGAAGAAGGTCCCACCGGGCGTGCCAGAGAATCTGTGTGGACTTTTTCGTCATTTCTCGAAGAATAATCGGGTTTCCTCAAGAATGGGAATAAGCCTTAGATTCACCCCTCACGAG
Source organism: Rhynchospora tenuis (assembly GCA_027725995.1). Classification (NCBI taxonomy): domain Eukaryota; kingdom Viridiplantae; phylum Streptophyta; class Magnoliopsida; order Poales; family Cyperaceae; genus Rhynchospora; species Rhynchospora tenuis. The sequence continues at coordinate 205,790,366 of CM050888.1, read as the reverse complement.
CTTAAATTCAAGTGCAGAAATGCTTCTTGGCAACAAGAAAACATTAACGAGAATCTATTCTCATGAGGGTTTATTAATTTTGTGGATCCTTTCCTTCCAATAGGCGCAAGCTCCTATTGTTAATTACCCCGTGACGGATCACAGGAACCTCTGATTAAGGGATTCGAGGAATTATATGTCGTAGGCTAGAAAAGTCGTTATCTCAATTTGTTTTGATTTAAACTAAACTCAATTGATGTTACCAAACTTAATTGACGGGGCACAATTGAGAATATAAAAGACTTTGACTCTTTTGACTTAAAATGGACTCAATTAATGGTACCAAACCTGATTAACGGGACCTAATTGAGGACACTTAAAACACTTTAACTACGACTACGTCTTGATCACTTGGCGACTTATAAGACTGAAAAGTTTGATTTCGTAGTTCCTGGCTTAGGGAAACTAAGTCTTGGTCATTTGGCGACTTGGAAGACTAGGAAAGTTTGATTTGGTAACCCCTAGCTATTTGGTAACTCGGGGAATCTGAATCTTGGTCATTTGGTGACTTAGAAGACTAGGAAAGCTTGATTTGGTAGTTCCTGGCTATTTGGCAGCTTGGGGAAACTAAGTCTTGGTCATTTGGTGACTTAGAAGACTAGAAGAGTTTGATTTGGTAATTCCTGGCTATTTGGTAGCTTGGGGAAACTAAGTCTTGGTCATTTGGTGACTTGTAAGAATAAAAAGGGCTTGTAATCTTGATCACTAGGATTGCATGAACCATTATAGATTGGCCTTCCTCCCTTGAAGTGTGTTTTGGCTTTGACTTTGGATATCGCACTTGGACTTTTAATTTTCTAATATTTCTCTTTAGACTTTAGTGATTTTTATTATTATTATTATTTTTTTTTTAAAAAAGTGTTAAATTCACTTTAACATTTTTTTTTGAAAATACTTATTTCAAAGTACTTAATTGAAGATAGTCTCTTGAAAATTGTTTTAGTATTGAAATTATTTAAATTTTGTTTTAAAATTCTATAGAAAATTTATTTAAGATTTATTGTGTTTATTATTTTTATAAAATTTCATTTTATAGCGAAAATACTTCAAAAATACAAAAGGATAAAATTTTGAAAGATTTTGATATCAAAATATCAGTAAATTTGGTTTCTATAGATTTTTAGGATTTTATGGATATTTTATTTGAATTTTTCTGAGTTTCCTACTATTTTTAATGAATTTACGAAGTTTTGCTGAAATTCTAAAATTTTCTATTGGTCCACGTTAGCAAAGGGGCGACGCGTCAGCAGTTTCGAGATAACGCGTTTAAACGCATTATTCCGTCTGGATTCCATATGGCGGGTTTCTGACAGGTTTACACACCGCTTGGCCACAAAAGATCCGCCAGCTCTTGGCGCTGAAATCTCGTCGAAGGAGAGGGATTTTATCGCGCAGTCCTTTTAATAAACTTATTTACAGAATAGTCCTTGGCCGGAGCCTTTCTGGCGATTTAGGCTACCGTTGACGGTGAGAGTGGGTCCGGTGGACTCGGAAAGCGCCAGAGATTATAATGATGGTCCTGGCTGAGACTGCGTCGCGATCTATTAGTCGGAAAAGGGATTTCTTTCTCTGTCGATTATGCAATTTAATCCCTGAACTGTCGGGTAATATTGTCGCCGGCGATCTAGGTCTCCTCCACCGCCATGCCTCAGCTTAATAGAGTTGTGAGAGAGAGAAGAAGAAGAAAGTGCACTCAATTTGATCACAGCACATCTAATTTTTAGAGATTAACTTCGTCTTCCCCATGACTGTCGTCGGATTTTCTTTTAGTGAGATTCTAGCGATTAGGACTATTAAGTTTTGCAATTTTGGTTTCTTTAGTACTGTAGGACCGGGGAGAGTACACCGGCGTGCTCAGTTTGTCTTGCGTTAGCTCTATTTGATGGGAGAAGCACCCACACGGAAGTCACAGTACTCGATTTTTTTTATTTTACACACAAGTGAAATTGCAACAATTCTAATTGATTTGATGATTCAAATGAGTTTAATTAAGTTTGTTTTTGATGTTCAAGTCAATGCTGGCAGTAAGGGTGAACATTTTTGTACCTTTCACATTTCTTAGATTTTTAATTTCATACGACCTTGCTACTGCTTTTTGATGATTTTTACTTTGACTTACCCAAATGCACGAAAACGACTTACAGTGGTCTTAATACTACTCTTTCATGTGCTTAATTTATCAATAGTCGAATATTGGTCAGGGGTAATTCACTTTTAATTTATCACAGCTCCTGTCCTAAAATGCCTTAACCACACTCAAGAACTTCAATTAGCAATATTTTCAGTTATTACGCGCAATTCAATCAATTTGGCATACATGAACTAATTTTATATCATCTCTATATAGAGAGACCACCTCCTGAACAGAAAATTTATTAAATTTTCATATACTGTGATAACCAAATGTAGTTCATCAATGTCTTTGATATCAAACTTTATTACAGCTTCAGGTTGTTTTCAAGGCTTGAGTTCACTGTCTCATTAACACAAAATACACAAACTGTTAAGCCTTGCAAGCACGTTTATGCAATTAATCCCAGGGAATTTTACTTAAAGGTTTATTTTTTGTAAACACTGTAACTATGCACTTTAACCCAGCACTATGATAAAATGTAACGCATATTGTTCAAGGGATTTTTCCACGAGGTAACTTTCATCTTAAAACTTGTTACTTCACTTATTTAAGTTCAGCACTATGCTTTAGAGACTCCAAAATATCACACCTCACTACTGCTATCGAAAGTTTAATGATCTGATGGAACCACCTCATTAGGCTACTATTCAGAAACAATTCGATTATATGCAATTAGTTTTGAAAGCTATTATAATTGTGAAAAACTAGTCCATAATTAGGTGTAATTTACAAAAGAAGTGTTAGTCTTGAAGAAAATTTGGCAGCATCTCCCCTCTCCTTAGTTTGCTTATCAAAACTTCTCCCATCTTGGCCGAAGCCACTGGAGAGAGAAGAAGCTACCTATGTCAGGAGAAACTCCAGCCATGGTAAAGTGCTAAAGACCGAAGAGACTTCAGCCGAAGCAATAGGACAGCCAATGTCTAAAGAAACTTCGGACAAGGCTTGAATCGAACCAGGAATTGAGGGAAAAGAGGAAAAGAGAGAAGAAATGCCATCAAATTCGCACAATTTGAACAAAATTAAATAAGAGAGATCAAGAAACCGCAGCAAAAAGCTAGAACTTTTAGATCTAAGCTACAAAATTCAATCAAACCTTAAAGGAATCGAAATTTTCTTCATTTCACATCAAAACCGATTGTACAACTTCAATCCTTACCTTTTTCTTACCTTTCCTTCAATTACAAGCAATTGCTAAGCTCAGGTCTTGACTGAATTGCCTATTCTATATTTGCACTACAAATGTTTGTGGAAATGTCTCTACCTAAACTTGATCAATGGAGGTTTGTGTGTGTGTGTGAATTCGTTTCTGAAGTCTCTAGAGAAGATCTCTAAAGGTTCAGCAACAATGTGTGTGTGTAAGTGTTGGAGAAGAAGCCCCTTTCTTTTCGCTTGAAGGTGTTTATATAGGCAGCATGGGTCTAGAACCTTCTGCCAGCTGGCTCCAGCCACCTTTGATCCCTATCGTCCGATTAGAGAGCCCACGGATCGCCAATCGATCGTGTGGCTGAGAGGAGAGGAGTTTGTGTTTTCTCCCATGGTCAACAGTCAAGGAAGGGGAAGGTTTGACCAAGACGGTTGTGAAGTTTGTTACGATCCAATTCATCTTGGCCCTTGATTCTTAGTTTCTGAATTGAGCTCTCATCCAGCGGTCATGATCTTGCGACATCATTGGAGCTTCTAGATGGTCAGAGAAGGGGGTTTGACCAAGGCTACTACAGCACCTTGGACATGGTTTGATTTCCACCGTCGATTCTTGGCACCCTTCGAATCTGAGGGTTATTCTTCTGCCATCGGTGGGGTTGTATTGAGTGGTCAATGAAGATACGAGAGTGCTGACCAGGCGGTTACGGATACCGTTGCGCCATTTTCCTTTCTTCTTCTTTTCTGTTGGGGAAGGAGAGTCTGTTCGCATGGGACCCAGCAGTCGGGTTTAATGAGAAACAAATCAGCGACAATCCTTTTTTAATTTTCCGTGCACTTGGTTCACCCTGCACCGTATAATAGCGATGATTTCTAATATGCCTTTGGCTCATGCGCCCATTCTGCCCAAATCAGTTTATTGTACGGAGGGAGATTTGAAAGATAAAGAGAATTCTTCTCCATTTCTCAAAACTGGAAGGGTGCAGTCATGACATATATTTTGTCATTTTATCACCTTGGCGCCTCTGTTCTCAATATATATTTCATTTTTTTTTTCTTTTAGCATGTTCCAGCGATTAATTAACTCTGTGTCAGGGGTGTTTCATCTATTCTGAGTGCTTATTCTTCTTTAATTTTATTGGCCACTTTTTTTTTATTTGTTCACAATTCTCATGTTTATCATATCTTTTCCAATTATCGCCAAATTTCCTCCTTCAACAACTAGTTACAGTTGAATTTTATGCCGAGAATATAATTTTGTTTTATTTGAGTTCATATAATGTGCTGTGAATGTTTAACATAAAAGTAATCTTCCTCAATTTTAGTCACAGAATAACCTGCCTCAAAATCAAAACAATGAATTTATTTATAAATTGTTTTGCTCTGCAAAAAGAATTAAGTTGAAAAATTCATGGTCAGATCTTAGAAAATATTTTTAACAAAGTAAATGTACTGATCCTATAATAATAGTATTTTTTAAGGTTATATTCCTTAAAAGATGGAACTACGTATTTGTGCTTTGACAAGAAACGAGTTAAGTTTTTGCATTTTTTGCAAACACAAGCCTGTCATGGAAAATATATGGCTATAATGATGACATCATTGGGTTTGTTTTGTCGTCAACTTAAACATTAGTAGTAGACTCGTTCGAGAAGCAAGGTTGTGTTGGAAAGCCTCATATCAAATTTCCTAGATGGAAGGCATCTATCTATATGACAAAATCTGTACTACTTGTACATGAAAAGAGGTTGCCGAGTCCACCCTATCTTGTTATCATGCAAATTTCGTTTTATTTGTCAATGCTTCTATTTAGAGACAGTCAGGCGGAGCATATTGAACATAATGGTTGTTTGAAAATTTATGCAAGAGGACAATTAATTAGGTCCTACATACATATATAGATCTTGATCTAACAGTTTAATCAATTTGTGAGAGCTAAGGAACTAATTCTGTTGAGTTTTCGAGCAACCCATCTTTAATATAGAGTAGAGATCTATGATGATGGTTAGTTTTACAATACCGATAGTACCTTTTCAACTTATAGTAAAAGTGGGAAAAAAAAATTTAGACGTATTGTTGGCTTAAGGTTCATTATAGTTCACATATATATGGCATTTATATTTTTATTTTGCAAAATTAAAATCTTATAATGAACAGTAAAATTGTATGATAGGTCATCATTTTTTATGTGCATGACATACTGAAGATTTTTAGATTAATTTATTGTTAAATTAAAGATCTTCATTCTTAATAAAATAATAATAATTTTTCTGTGGACAATTTGTAATGGATCATTTTTTTTCAGCCCGATTTGAGCTATGATTTTGCACAAATCAATTATAAACGTTCAAAATAATTTTAATTAAAATTATCTATTTTCTTCTGAAGAAAAAAATTCATATATAAAATTGTTTTTAATTGTAACGCCTCTTTTAGTTGAAGGATCACATTCATGAATATTTAGGTTCTAGAAAACCTACCCAAAATGACAACGTAAACAAATAGTTTAATACCAAAAAATTTTATTGATCCGGATTTAAACAATCTAATTTAGTTAGGTGCTAGAGAAATCTACTCTGATCATGTTGCAGAGACAAGCAAACATCTCGAGAAGCATCAATACACCTATACAAGCAAACCTTCTTTGTACAGCAATTATCAATCCAACATGTGGAGGGGTCAGAAAAAGATTAGATTACCTAAAATTGCCATAATTTGACCGTTAGATCTCACATTTGAGAGAGGAGTGAAGCGAAAACAAACCATGATAGGGGCTCTTATAGCACCAACTTAGATGTACGCAACTCATGAATCATTTTTTAATTAGGATTAATAGATTATAGATACAAGCAAAATTGTTCTTGTAATATAGTTATTCCAGAATTATATGATTGTTAGAGGTGCCACATGTAATTTTGTTATTCCAGAATTAACATATATTGTGTTGTAAAATTTTACTTTCTTATTTATGTATGTAGTATTAATTGTCAACATAATAAAGATCATCATATCCGATAGTGTTGGGTCAAGATATGAACTGAAATTAGAAATTTCACAACGAACACTAATAATTTAATATCCGATAGTTTGCCCCCACCGGAAGTAAATCAGGTATATTTTGAGTCGGGTAGGGACTAGGGACTGGATAATCAGATAAAATAATTAAAATCTAAGATCGGGCGTAATTTTTTAAGAGAAATGCTAGAGTCCAATATATTTGACAGATGGGGTCCGTCTAATACGATCGTTCTCACACTTATAAATATCAAACGACTGATCCGAACCGTTCAATATGTTCATCATATTGAAAACTTATAAAAAACCAATTTTTACATTTTTTTCGATTTTTTTTACTATTTTTTTGGTATTTTAGAAAATTGTTGTTATTGGACGATCCAGAACATTTATATCATGAATTTTCTACAATATCAAAAAATAAGTAAAAAAAATTGAAAAATTGTAAAAATTGATTTCTTATAAGTTTCCATTATGAAGAAAATATTGAACGGTTCGGATCGGTTGTTTGAAATTTAAAAATATGAAAACCATCGTATTGAACGGACCCATCCGTCCATTATATTAGATACTAGCATTTCTCATTTTTTAATTATAAGGGCCTTTGACAATTAAATCCCGTAAACCACCAAGTCACCCACCCAGTTTCTACTAGATCTAGTAGTTGAGCTTTTGTAGTTACTATTTTATTTAAATTTAGCGTACTTACAAAGAGAAGCTGATTCAGCGTATAATCATTGACAATTAATGCCCAAAAGTTGTGTAAATTAACTAGTTGCAGAGCATTCTTGATTTTTTTAACAAGGAAGAAGTATTTGTCTGTCAGTCACGCTCGCATATCCTCACACGCGCGCATTTTTTTATTTCGTTGATCATTGTCAAAAACTTGGTCAATGACATCTGGACTTTTTTCTCTGCATGGGGTTGAAGCATTATATTTATTTTTTATGGCAACATTCACATACACCCTTTATAAATTTCAGAGTTTCGTATTTCACCCTCTAAAATTCATAACTTGGAAATATTGATGATAGTTTTAGATTACGTTCGAAAACATTTAAAACAAAAAAAATTAACAGATGTATTATTGGAATAGGGAACTAGTTGTATTAAACTTTTTTTTTCTTGCAATTTGGCATGCATTTAAAATATTTCAGAAGTCTATTAAATGTAGACCGTTCTACGTTTTTTTAAGTCGTTTAGTAAATGACAAAATTTGCAAGAAAATTCACCAGTTTGATACACACTAGATCTTATTTCGCGGTGTTGCGCGATTCATTCCTATACGAATATATTATTAAATAATTTCTTAATTAAATCAGCAACCGTGTGGTCAAGATTGATAACTATACAGCGAATATCACGTATATAATTTTTTTACGAAATTCAGAACACTATATAAAAATATCATAAAAATTGAGAATACTATTGAAATATTATACGGAAACTGCTAAAAAAATCCAGACCAAAAAAATCACGCTGCACCAAAAATCCAGCAGCCTGGCCACATAAAATCTGCGCAAGTTACTGTGCTAACCAGCAGCCTAACCACAGTAACTCACGCGCAGCTCATTCCTCCCGAAATTTATATAGTTATACTTACATACTTTAAAGTCTAATTTACGTTTAAAATATTAGATTTTGTTAGAGTATAATTAGTTTAAGGATTGGTTAGGTAGGAGATATTGATGTTGTATGATGATTGGAGATTGATAGCAATAGAGACTATAGAGGGTTTGTAGGAGATGTATAGTTGGAGATGGTTATCATTAGTTTTAGATTTGGTCTATATAAAGACTCTCATACTTGTAATCATTTGAATCAATTCAATACAAAATCTCTTTTCTTTCAGATTTTTAACACGAATATTATTTTTAAGAATAATTAGATTTATGGCACTATGAAAATTAGCCAATTTAAAAAAATGTCATTGCTATAGTACTAATTAGATTTATGCCATCAAAAAATTATTAAAATTATATATTTGCCATTATTTTCTCTAAAACACAATAACTTCTAAAAATATCATCATCAATTCTAAAAAATCCCTAAATTACCCTCATTAAAATGAATAAACCCTAATTACAATAAACCATGAACATTGCCTACCACCTCTCCCCGCCGCACATCATCTTCCCTATATATGGATATGTTGATTCTAAATTTTCATGAAATTCTATATTCCTTCTCCTTACGAAGACTGGGTGCTTTAATTTTTTGTTTCTCTTCACTGTTAACTATCTCCTATTCTATTAGGAATTTTATATTTCTTCCTTTAACCAATGAAATTGTTTGAAGCTTATGAACAGCCAACGAAATTGTGATTTTCGCGAAAAACCTAAGTTTGCAAAATTATGTATTCTCATATTTTTAAAAATCGAACTGAATTTACTCCTCCAAGAAGCAGAAAAAAAATAGAATCAATTTGATGTTTTAAGCATGAAACATATGCGATATTTTTCACAATAGCAAATTCAAAACACAAAAAGGTATAATATATAGTATATCAATTAGCCGATGGCATAAAACTAATTTTTATAATTTTATAGTGGCAAAAAAATAATTTGTCATATAGTGATGGCATTTTTCTAATTTTAATTTTTCGCAGTGGCATAAACCTAATTAACCCTATTTTTAATGGTTGCCAATATTATTACATTAATCGATCGGCAATAAATTTGTGTCCTCTAGTAAAATCAATTTCTCATATGTAGTTATAAAGAGCAAACAAAACATTTGTCCATGCTCATAAATAGTCTATCCGAACAAAGTATCACATGCCGCGCTATGATTATATGTAGTAACTAGGAAGCAATCCTCATTAGTGTGTATTTTGACACTGATGATGCAGTCATGCAGCACAAGTGCACAACGGATTGCCTAAAAAAAAAAAAAAATTTGATTGGCAGGGCCTAAAAGTATGTATTTTTGACACTTAGATCAAAAAAATAATTAATGAAAAATATATATATAAAAGAAGCTCTGGATGCTTCATGCCTGATTAAACAAAAGAAGAGTACTTCTTTTTTAGAAAATAACAAATGAAAATTAGTTAAAGGGTTATTAAAACTGTTATGTTGCTACTCCAATATACCAATAGTCCAATACTGATCAATTTATGTTCTAAAGGTCTTTTAGACCTATATAATAGGAAGTGTAGGAAGTCACCAAATAAAATTGGCATAGCCCGTTATTTAAGTATGTTTAGAAAAAAAAAATTAAAAAGAATAAATAGCAAAAATTGGGGAAAATGTAGCTTCCGCAATTTAAATATTATTTTAAAATGCCCTTATTAGAGATAGATATATCTCCAAGTTGCATTTCCACCAGGCACATATCTTGTGCTTTGTGAGGAGCAATTGATACTGAATATTTTCTTGTAAAATATTTTGTAGGTTTATAGAGAGAGGATCTAGATCTACTTGACAGAAAACATTGTCAAAAATTTTGATCCCTTCTACTTCAAGTTGGAAAGAGACCCACATTTCCACCACCGCCCCATTCCATGATACACATACCATCTTTAGTAATTTACCCTTTCAAGTCAAGCCACATTACCTCTGTCTCCCTTCTCCCTCCTTATAAATTTGAACTTTGCGGATATACCACAGAGAAAAAAGGAGGCAGAGAAAGGGTTAAAGGAAGCAAGAGTAGAAATTCAAAGCTCATCTAAAGAAAGAAAGATGAGAAGGTGGGCAATGTATTTTGTGCTTCTATTGTTGGTAATTTCAAAGATCAGAGGTGAAAGCTACGGCAGCAATGTGGAAGCATGGAAGGGAGAAGAAGAGATAGAAGAAATAGGAGAAAAATGGTTGGTTGAGGAAGAAGAGGATGAAGAAATTGGCATTAAAATATGGGGGACCGAGGAGTCAGCAAAGAATCTTGTCAATGTCGACAGCTTTGGTGCGGTTGGGGACGGCATAGCTGATGATACTCAGGTAGGTACAGTAAAATTTATTTTTATTAGGTCTTTTTTGGCACATACACAGTAATGTTATTTTGCATTTATAATTTGCGTATAATATTTCTTATTTTAACACAATCAGATTGAGGTATATGAATAGTAACTATTTTATTTATTTATTTATTCGTTCATTTTTAAAAGTAAACTCACTGTTTTTATTTTTCCCTCTTCTAAACATTTTTCTTTTTTTTTTCGTTTTTTGAAAAGAGCAACAAAGTTGCCGATTAATATTGAAAAAGGTAAATGATGTAAATTACAAAACTGCAAGCTAGTCCAACTAGCACTTAATATGACTAAACATATTATAATCATTCTGTCTGCTCCCGTCATTATCTTATCCAAGGTTGTTAGTAACGCTTTGGGAAATTGATTAATTCCTTGGAAGCAAGAAAAAAATGATAACTTTGCTCTTAACGTGATATTGCCATTAAAATAAGAAAAGAAGAATGATAGCCTTGTTTCAACAACCATACAGATTTTCTGTGGCGTAATCCTTCAGAGATTCGTGTAACGGTACCCCACTTAAATAGTCAATTAAACCCTTAAAAAAGATCTAGTATGAACTATTGAGTCATTTATGCTGGGAGAATTCCCCACCTTCCCAAGTCATATGTGTTTCAAGTAATAAAATAATAAGTCCCAATTACCTTTTGACCTTTGCTTTTCTCCATAAAATATTAATATCTATTGTTTCCTATATACTAGAGGATTTTTATTTTTTCTGAAAATGATTGATTTAATTCCCCTTTTGGAATTGTTATATCATTACCATCTCCTTATCCAAAACAAGACAACAAAAACAAAGTACTCTTTAGTTGTATAACCAAACGAGCCACATACCCCACTAATTGGCCTACCAAAAGACGGTACGGACACAAACTGAAGTTCCCTACACAATGGCATGGTCTACTGGTCTCGCTCAAATCAAACGATCCACATTGTCTGATAATCTCTTTTGAGATTTGGCATGGAAGAGGCAAAAGGAATCTCCTTTCCTTGTTTGGAATGAAGAACTCTAAACCAACTAGTGACTGCTATTTCTCAGGGCACTTATAAGCTGCTTCGGTGACTTAAAATAGAATTTTCTTATTCTCATGTAATCTTTGAATAATATGGATCTTGTAGTAATTTGTTGGCAGAACCGTAGAGTTTTAAGGTGGCTACTCTCTGGTTTTACCAAAATCATGCAATGTTTGCTTGCAGATATGGGTCGTCCATTTTCAGATATGGTTTGAATAGAACCTGGTCATTTACCAATGAAATTAAGCTGAATAGCTAGTAGAAATTACTTACATGTTTAGACTCAGACTTAGGCTATCCGATCTGGAACAGACATTCTAGACCTGTCAAGAATCATTGTATGAAAGCTGTCAGTTAGAAGGAGATCATCCAAATTAAATAAAGATATTATCTTCTTCTGTTGTATGCACAAATATCTGAAATTCATTGTTTCGCAGGCTTTAATAAATGCATGGGCAAAAGCATGCTCTCTGGAAAATGCTGTATTTCTCATACCAGAAGGGCGCCAGTACAAAGTCAATGCCACTAAGTTCAAGGGTCCATGCCAAGACAAGATAACAGTTCAGGTGAATCGAAATGTCCCATGATAGTTTTTAAATAATTTTTCAACAGTAGTCATCATAAAACAGTCTGAATCATATCATGCAAGCATGAAAGTTATGTTCTTCTAATTGTGTTTTCTGATTAGTTTTTACTTTGGATTAACCGGACCTACACTATGTTTGCCTAGTTCCTCATAGAGAAGAAAAGATCTTAAAATAAACTTCTGTAAAAAAAAACCCACTCTAAATATTTATGAGTGTCCCAGTTTGCCAGTACGGCATGATGCCACAACCTCTTTTGTACTAATATTTCAAAATCCAAAATGTTGAACTTAAACCCAAAAATTTGATCAGCAAACTGATAGAAAAGCGAGCTCACTTAAGATTATCTACTATAGCCAACTTGATTTTTTTATTCATGGACTCCTGCTCTTTAACAAAAATGAAGATAAACATGATCAGTGGTTCATATTTGTGGTTTAAATGATTTAGATATATTGATGCAAAAGAGGGGTGGCAACTTGTGACACAAAAAAGTCTTGGTAAAGGAACCCTCCTCATCTATATCCTTACAACATAAGAAAAATCTAATGAGGCTTATTAATACACATGGTAAGTACCAAGTATGATTTTCATATTTCCAATTTCTTGAAAAATGATATCTCCCATAAAGAGAAAAGAAGAAAAAAAGCAAAGATAGAATTTGGAGAACTAAAAAAGAAATAAAAGAACTGAGAAGTGGGTACTTTATAGGTACTTTGTCTTCAAGAATGACATTGGATATGATTTTTTTGGAATGTTTAGTATTTTTCTTCGAACACAAGTACCTGCTGTTTCTTTTTTTGTACAATTGTAGGTAACAAATGAAAATCACAACAAATATCGAAATCTTTGGTCTTAATCATCTAATCCTAGTACATTCTTATATAGGAATTAGCATGCTTGCTTCTAGTGGATTTAATACATAAGGTTGAAATTTGTGTTGAAGAAAAATAACAACTTGAAATTTTTTCTTAATATAGATAGAAGGGACAATAATAGCACCCGATGACCCCAAGCAGTGGGATCCAAAGAGCCAAAGGAACTGGCTCACTTTCAACAAGCTGACTGGTGTCAGGTTTCAAGGCGGTGGTGTAATTGATGGTTCAGGGAGTAAATGGTGGGCCGCCTCTTGCAAGATCAACAAGACAAATGTAAATTTCCACGGCACTCTTTATTAGATTTAACCATCTAAAAACAGAATTCACCAAAAGAAGAAAAAATATTATCATAGAAACAGTGAAATATCAGTCTGCTAACAATGCTACTAGCTCATGCTGTTTACCAGATTAAAACTTTTTTTATTAGTATCCTATCAGAATTTCACATAAAACAGAAAGTGTGATAATCAGTCTCCCTTCTTTTCTGAATAATATTTATATTTTTTACTCAAGATGAGATCCTGAATTGTAATTAATTAACATATATCTGGCAGACTGGTAGTTGGTGTGGTTGGTTAGAGTTAGGTTTATTTACGGTTACAAAAAATTCAATTTTGGTACTCCTTGCAAAAGTTATGATTATAAAAATTCAAACTTTTATAGTTCTACACATTACACGTTTGACCAGGAATCCGTTGAAGTCCTATTTATTGTGCAACTAAAAAAGTAATTAAGAGTGATATAAAGTTATATGTAACAAGAAAGAAAGTACCTATGAAACCATGTATATAGTTCAGAGCCAAAGCAACTAGTAATGTATATATCTCCAGAGTTATAATAGTGTGTTGAATTATCTATCTAATTAATCAAAGGGAGAAACAGAAGGGCTCCTAGTCGTCATTGAGTTTAATATTATGTAGACAAAGGAGCTTAAACAGTTTCATCTTTTTCTTTTTCTTTTTTTACGTATGCACATCTTTTGATAATGAAATCTGACTCTGGCTATTTGTTTCTATTTTCGCAGCCTTGCAAAGGAGCTCCCACGGTAACTTTTCAAGCCTTATAATATTCATTAAATCCAAAAATTTGTCATCTCAGGTAGCGTATCATACCTGTAAGCACTAGACCAATACTTATGTGGTACAAGGAAGAGACCTTTTTTGTTTGTTTTTTTGTCAGATCAGGCAATCACAACACTGGAATAAAAAAAGAAAGTATAACAGTACTTGGTCAGAAGATGAATAAATGTTACAATTAATGCAAGAGAAAAATATCTCACAGGCTCTGACGATCGATCAATGCTCGGGGGTAAGAGTCAAGCATCTGAATTTTCAATACTCGCAACAAATTCATTTTGCAATCTCTAGATCGGATTCAGTAAGAATTTCGGGTGTACGTGTGACAGCACCAGAAGATAGCCCCAATACTGACGGCATCCACATAACCGAATCTACCAATGTTATAATCCAGAATGTGCATATTGGGACAGGTATTGAGCCCTCCCTTCCCTCACACTTCACATAAAAGAGCTTTTTGTTATCCTTAGTTAACCCATTGTTGCGATAAACATTCTGAAGCTTTTAACAATTATTAAATAAGACGTTTATCTAAAGGAAGAATTCAGATATTGGGGACCAAGTTTGCACAAGGTAGTGATTGAACTATTCAATTTGACCTCATATGAAATAATCGGTGGCGATTTCTTAGATTTACCTAACTATAATGTGGGTTTTCTTGCAAATGATGTATACTCTTGATTTTCTTCACACAATATCATTTTTGTTGCCTTGACATTGTATTTAATGATTTAAGTCAGGGACCAAAAGTTAATAAAATGGTTGGTTAAAACCACACCAATCGGGGTTTGTAGCAAATCCTCTTTTGATTTGACTATTAACAAAAGGAAACTATATGTTGTAAATACAGGGGATGACTGCATCTCTATTGTGAATGCAAGCTCCAATATCAAGATGAAGAACATAAAATGTGGGCCTGGTCATGGAATCAGGTTGATAATTATCTCCTTTTTTGAACTGTTTATTTTTGTGGATCATAGCCCTTAAAACTATTAAGAAGCAAAAATTGTATCATGCTATGTTAGTACTTCTGAAAAAAGAACTTAATTGACGCCATATTCATAATTGTATCTAGATGTAATTTCTGATTATTTCAGAAACCATTCTGGTGATATTGGTATTTGTATAGTTAATGCATGAGCTCCAAAATTGCAGTGATTGGGTAATACACTACTACTCCAGCCCATTCCATCAGTGTGGCTCCAATTCTGACTTAGGCAACAATCCAGACAAATAACATGTATATGCTTGATTCTTTTTATTAGCATAGGGAGCCTGGGGAAGGACAATTCAACTGCTGTGGTAACTGCTATTGTCTTGGACACTGCGATAATCATGGGTACTACTAATGGTGTGCGAATAAAGACTTGGCAGGTACTCAATTAAAAAAAAAAAAAATTCCCAAATGATGGAAGTTCAGATCATGAGGTGCAGAAGAATGGGCATTGATCAGAAAATATGAATAATATAAACAGAAGCCCTATTTTAAAGAGTGCATTTGGAATGCAAGTAAACCTATATTTCTCAAGGGCAACCAACGAAATGTCCAAACCAATTCTTTAAATAAGTGATGATAATTGACATAAGGATCTTTTCTTTGATAGGGAGGTTCTGGATACGTCAAAGGTGTGAAATTTCAAAATGTGAAGATGATTGATGTCCAGAATCCAATAATAATTGACCAGTTTTATTGTGACTCCAACACTCCTTGCAAGAATCAGGTATAGTCCTGTTACGATCTAAATATAATAGGTATGGCAACAATGTAAGATAAAACCTACATTAGACTGACAAATGTGAAAAAACAATTATTGTATACTTCCAAGAAAAATTGGCTGATAAAATTGTTTTTAAAACATAACGGCAACTAGTCTGGAAGAAGTATACTATGTTTAGAACTTGTAACAGTGCAGAAAAAGGTATTTACGTTGGGAAAAAAATGTAAACTGGACCCAAATAAAAAGGTATAATGAGGACAATTTGGCTAAGGAAATTTTTGGAATGGCATTGCTATTTGCAGAAATAAATAACTATTGAGCACCCTGTCTTTCTTGAACTGTTTAAATTACTCTAAATTTCTGAACTAAAAACAGACATCAGCTGTGAAGATAAGCGGGGTGATTTACAAGGACATCAGTGGTACATCAAAATCACCTGAGGCAATGAAATTTGCATGTAGCGACACGGTTCCATGCAGTGGTATTGTATTAAACAACATCAATTTGGAGAGAGAAGATGGAATTGCCCAGACTTATTGCAACTGTGCAATGGGAATTGATTTTGGGGTAGTCAAGCCGCCAGCAGATTGCCTTAAAAATTCAGCATGTGGTGGTGGAGATAAGGTTGAAGATAATGAAGAGATTCTACACACAGAGTTATAATAATTGAATTTTTTCATGACCTAGATATACTGTATAGAAATTGGTATAGAAAGTTTGATTGATGAGCTTGCACTAATATAATACAGAGCTGTTTTGATACAAGTTTGCACTTTCTGTTCATTGATTGCTTGAGAAAATCATGGTGGTTCATACAAAGATTTCTTATTTTTTTTCCCTGAAACGCCCTTAGACATTACAATTGAGCATAGCAAGATGATTGTTACATTGCCTAGGATGTAAGCAAAAAAAAAAAAAAAATGTAAGTACCTAGTACCTACATATATTTGCTAGAAGAAAGCAGAAAAAATAGAAAATATGCTAAAACGGAAAAATAAAAGAGAAGGTCAAGGTAGCATGACCACATTTGGCAGGTTAGTTTACTTCGGTATTTATTCTCTCTATTTATGAATCAGTGTCCACCTGTAGGATATTCTAATTTCATCATGCAGTGAAAAAGTTTAGCATTTCTATCAAATGGAGATTTTAATGAAAGTAGATTTCCAACAATCTATTCATGTGTTTGTCATTCTTTATGATGTGAAATGACGTGTTTTTAATGAGAGGAGACGTGAAAAGTGCCACTTCATTGTTACTTATTTGTTATATATCATTCTTTATCATTTGAAATGATTGAGCATTTCTATTGAATAATACTTTTGTGAGGAAGTACCTTTCAATTAATTGCATGTGTTTATATTTTATGGTGATTTCTTTATCCTATTATTTACAGGAGAACTACCAGAGTGCTCTTGTGCAACATGGAAAGCTGCAAGAGCTGGTCACTGCAAACCTTTTAAAGAATATACCAGTCCGTCCCAGCAAACACGATTTCCCACTTGCAAAAAATGGCGGGCTGAATCAGCCCACTTGTGAATCCGACTTGTCTATTTTGAATCGGACGGCCCAAATAAAAGATACTAGTACGAATTCTGAAAATGAACTAATGAAGTCATCCGTTCTCATTTTATTACTTTTCCTGTAGTGAAAATGTACTAGGAAAAACATAGTATGCGGCGCATATATTGTAGGTATAAGAGGCTCACACGACGAAACTAACAAAAATAAATGATCAATAATGTATACTATTTTATGAATCCCACTTATTGCAATATTGTGGAGCATCTAACCCTCTCAAGTCTCAACCATGGCTGTAAACAAACGTTCATAGAAAAAGGTGACATTGTCTGGTTAATTTAAGCTCAAAAATATTGGGGAGGTATGGGCGTAAGGCGGCCCGGCTCGGGGGGTTGGTTTTGTGGTTTTGGCGGAAAAAAAAAAGATGAACATGTAAATAGAAAAAAGATAATTTGAAAAATATTGTATTTAAGATGCTCGTATTTATTATTTTACTTTTTTGTTTTGTGGTTTTGAAATGAAGAAAATCGGAATAATTATTAATTTATGTGGTTCCATGATTGACTTGCAATTTTCGTTGGAGGTATAATTGGTTGGCTTGACCAAATTAGTTAAGAAAATAGGTAAAGATTAATAAATTAGAACAAATGTGCTGGTTCGCGTTGAGTTAATTTCGTTTTTTGCATCGAAATTTTATATGTACGAATCTAAACCATGTGCTAAAGATGCCATAGCATGCTGAAACTAAAAATATACCCTAGAGAATTTATAACATTAGTACTTTAGGCAATGCAATAGGGAACCGTCCATATATAATACTTGATTATAATTAGACTTCAGAGAAGAGTCAAAGATCAGGTAGAAATAGATTCATCGTGTATATATACTACAATACCATAGATACTACAATATCAAAATATAAAAGCACAAATTGACATTAATACCAGATTGCACATGATGTTGGTCAATCAGACGATTTTTTTTTACAAATCACCCCAAAATTTAGTCAATATCAAACATAGTCATTATTACAAAATCACCCTAAAATGTTTGCTAATAACCGACTCTTCTCATTCATTTCTTATCCATCATACTCTTGACCATCAGTTTGCTCAATGTTTTCTTCTTTTCATTTCCTTTCGTTTGTCTTCTATTTTGTAATGCAAGCCAAAAGGTTATAAGTGGTTAATAATAATAATAGCAATTAGGATCATTGATCTGCTACAAGTTGTAATATTGAAGTTACAAATTATTTAATAAAATTGAACTAAATTGCACAAACAGAAGAGACAACCACCTGCGCCCGTGCACAACAAATTGCACAATGGTACTATAGTCTACATATATTATTTCTAAATAATAAGCACCACATATACTATATATTATATTTGATTCATCCCAACATGTACAAAGTTGACAACAAGAAAATCAGTGGTGTTAACAGCAATCCCAAGACGCAATTCAATTAGTATTCAGGGAAATGACATATCTAAGCATCCTATGTGTTATCCAAATTTTTATTTAACTCCGCCTGTACTAAACTTTGCTTGCATTATTTAGTCCAGTTCGGTTCCAAGCCCGAGTAAAAGAGGAGAGTTGTGATAGGCTTGGCGAGCCAACGTAAAAAACAAAAACCCAGCTATCTTCATGGAAATGAAACCAAATCAGTTTTCGTTGCGGCGTAACCCTCTTAGCGACGCGTCTTATCGGAACCCGGATATGATGATAAATGAGCAAGGGTCGGGTCGCCACTCCCTTAGTGGCGCGCCTTATCGGAACCCGGATAAGGTGATAAATGAGCAAGGGCTGGATCGTCGCTCCCTTAGTGGCGCGCTACATCGGCGCCCGGGTGTAGTGACAAGTAAGTAAGGGTCTTCGCACTTTTCACGACGAGTGCGGGGGGCAAGGAAGCTAGTCGGAGAGAGTAGGACTCGCTTAGGTAGTTGGAATGTAGGGTCCTTAACAGGGAAGTTAAGAGAGTTAGTAGATACTGCGACTAGGAGACGTGTGAATATCCTATGCGTGCAAGGACTAAATGGACGGGCCAGAAAGCAAAAGAAGTGGAGAATATCGAATTCAAACTATGGTATACCGGACAAGAGCGCGGCAAGAATGGAGTAGGTATCTTAATCAACAAGAGCCTTAAAACGGAGTAGTGGACGTTAGGAGACAAGGAGATAGGATCATCCTAGTTAAGCTAGTTTTTGGAGACCTAGTTCTAAACGTAATTAGTGTGTACGCTCCACAAGTAGGACTAAGCGAGGCCCTCAAAACCAAGTTTTTGGAAGATTTAGATGGCATGATTAGAAGTGTGCCCAACACTGAAAAGCTTTTCATTGGAGGAGACTTCAATGGGCATGTAGGTGAAACTAGTGGAGGGTTTGAGAGGGTGCATGGAGGTTTTGGATATGGAGACATGAATCAAGAAGGTGAAGATTTCTTGAACTTGGCCATAGCTTATGACCTCATGGTAGCTAACACCTTCTTTAGAAAGAGACAATCCCACTTAGTCACCTTCAGTAGTGCGCAACACTCCTCTCAGATTGATTTTGTCCTTACTAGGAGAGAGGACAAACGAGCTTGCGTTGATTGTAAGGTTATACCTGGGGAGTGTGTTGTGTCACAACATAAAGTGATAGTGGCTGATTTATGCTTCCCGACACGCTTTAAAGTTAGTAAAGGCGCTCGAGTGGCAAGAACGAAGTGGTGGAAGCTCAAAGGAGATGTGTCTAGTATATTTAGGAACAGATTGATTGCAGAAGAACCATGGACTGTAGAAGCAGAAGCGAATGTCATGTGGAAAGAGATGGCAAAGTGCATCCAAAAGATAGCTACGAAAGTGCTTGGAGTTACCAAAGGAAACAACCACGAACAAAAAGACACTTGGTGGTGGAACGACGATGTACAAAAAGCCATTAAAGAAAAAAAGGAATGCTACAAGTGCTTGCACCATTACAGGAGCGAGGACAATGCACAAAAGTACAAATTGACGAAGAAAAATGCAAAGAAAGCAGTGAGTGAAGCAAAGAGTCGGGCTTTTGAAGACTTGTACCAGAAGCTAAATACGAAAGAAGGCGAGAAGGACGTCTATAAGATAGCTAGGATTAGAGATAGGAAAACGAGAGACTTAAACCAAGTGAAATGTATCAAAGAAGAGACTGATAGGCTTCTAGTGAAGGATGAAGAGATCAAGACCAGGTGAAGGAAATATTTCGATAAGCTATTCAATGGAGAAGATGACGACCTAGAGATTGAGCTAGACGACTCCTTTGATGACACCAATAGAAGATTCGTTAGGAGAATCCAAGAGTCTGAGGTGAAAAAGCTTTAAAAAGAATGAAAGTGGGTAAGGCTTTAGGGCCTGATAACATACCAATTGAAGTATGGCGTTGTCTCGAAAATGTGGCGGTAGTTTGGTTAACCAAACTGTTCAACATCATTTTTCGATCGACTAAAATGCCGGATGAGTGGAGGAGAAGCACTCTAGTACCAATCTTCAAGAACAAAGGAGATGCTCAAAGCTGTACAAACTATAGAGGGATAAAGCTTATGAGCCATACGATGAAGCTTTGGGAGAGAGTGATCGAGCATCGTTTGAGACGGACAACAGATGTCTCGAAAAATCAATTTGGTTTTATGCCTGGTAGGTCCACTATGGAGGCCATTTTCCTAGTTAGGCAACTTATGGAGAGATATCGGAAGCAGAAGAAGGATCTCCATATGGTTTTCATTGATCTGGAGAAGGCATATGACAAAGTACTAAGAAAAGTCATGTGGTGGGCACTTGAAAAGAAGCTAAAAGGAAAGTCCCACAGAAGCTAAAAGGAAAGTTCTATAGAACGGCAATTAGACCTGCGATGTTGTATGGCGCTGAATGTTGGGCTACTAAAAGACGACACGTCCAAAAGATGAGTGTAGCAGAGATGCACATGTTGCGGTGGATGTGTGGGCATACGAGGAGGGATCAGATTACAAATGATGACATATGGGATATGGTCGGGGTGGCGCCGATAGAGCAGAAGTTGGTCCAACATCGCTTGAGATGGTTTGGGCATGTCCAACGTAGACCCCCGGAGGCACCCGTGCTTAGTGGAATTCTCAACCACTTTGAAAACACAAGGAGAGCCAGAGGTAGACCAAGATTGACATGGGAAGAAGCAATAAAAAGGAACTTCAAAGAATGGAACGTCTCCAAGGAGTTGGCGTTGGATAGGACCGCATGGAAGCTAGCAATTCACGTGCCGGAACCATAAGATGCGAATTTAGGGGTCAAGTGTCGTCTTAGATTTGTAGGTTATAGTATTAGCTTACGACTTAGGTGTAGGCTTCACTAGTACTACTATTTATTATTATTATTATTATTATTATTATTATTATTATTATTATTATTATTACTACTACTACTACTATATTTTCTCTATATATATTTATTTTTTTTATATTATTAGCCCTACTTTTGACCTATACTTTTTTTTTCGATGACTTGATGACTTTGTAGGGTTTCTTTTCTAGCCTACCCCAATTTGTTTGGGACAAAAGACTTAGTTGTTGTTGTTGTAGTAGTATAATACTGAAAAAACCTTGCAACCTAAACCAGATACTGGAAAACCAGACATCACACCAAAGCACGCAAATGCTATATGTGTGCTAAGCTCGCCTAATTACATATTCTGTATGCCAAACGTGCTAATGTTTTTGAAGATAAAATTGCATGTGGCCCACCGCAATAGACCAAAATTGTAGTCCTTTCTGATCTTTCTTATCTATGTTAGTTAGAAAATATACCAATGTGCCAGTAAAAACCTGTTATGGAGTATGACTGTCAAACCGGTAAATGAACAATGGTTCTAATAGTAAATAGGACAGTGACTTTTGTAGAAGAGGCTATACCAACATGACAGTATCGTTCCAATTTTATCGGATGTCTCCGAAGAGACTATACCAACATGACAGTAATACCTTCACATGCATCGCAGACACCAGAAAAGTTATGTGATTGCCATTGCCATCAACAGAGCACAATTAGTATGTCTTCTTTTTCATGAAGCGGAT
This sequence comes from Rhynchospora tenuis, assembly GCA_027725995.1. Classification (NCBI taxonomy): domain Eukaryota; kingdom Viridiplantae; phylum Streptophyta; class Magnoliopsida; order Poales; family Cyperaceae; genus Rhynchospora; species Rhynchospora tenuis. The sequence goes on along the minus strand of CM050888.1, from coordinate 205,768,228 downwards.
CACTGACAGATTGACACAATAGCTTAAACAGCATCCCACAATAGCTTATACGTGCAGTAGCCCTTGGTATGCAACAAGATTACTATTTAATGAAAACAAAAATACAAGGTAACCAACCATATTTACTTCATAAAAAGTGCAGCAATGTACATATTTAAAATGTTACCATCATGCTTCAAGCAAGCCTCAATTTGCCTGGTGCTTATACTTCTCCATTTATAAATATAAAATTTTACCTTAGCGGCTATGCTGAGCTTCACCACCTCCTTGTGCATTTATAGCATCCATATGTGGTTTAACTACAGTAACCTTTTCAATCAGGTTCGTTTAACCAGTTGTGAGATAAAAATTGCTTTATATACTGCCATAAAATGCTCTTTTTCTGGTTATGCCTGTTCATTGAAAACTATCCAAACTTCATGACATTAAATTTTAACTACACAATTCTTACAATAACCATTTTACTAAGTAATTTTATCAGATTTGAAAAAAAAATGGGCTGAATGGATGCAATTGCACATAGATTAAAGTTTGATGCCATTAGCCTAACCCTCCATCATGCGACCTGATGAGCATCAACTGCATTAACAGCAGAAACTATGACCAGTACTTATTCGCTACTTTATTTTATTTATTTCTCCAATTCATTCTTTGTACTGTAGAAAATATCTCTAATTTTAATGAAAACTTCAATTATAAATGTCATGGAATCAAGAAATACATATTAAATATTTAGTATTTTGTTCAGGATCTTACATCAGATTTACAGTTGAAGAAATGCATACATCTTTCAAAGTTTATGCACTCATTTTCTTAACATCTCTAAACAATATATAAAGCTCCATATCTCTAAACAAATTACAGCAACATACCAAATAAATAAAACCTGAGAGTGAGATGTATGCATCTTGTTATGGATTGGGAAACTGACTTCATCTTCAGAGGGCAGAGGCTAAGACAGGGAAGGAGAGATGTTAAGGAGGCGATGAGCCTCGTCTCGGTTCTCCGTCTGTAGTCCATGGAGAGAGACTCAGAAAGCGACGGAGAGGTGAGCAACAGCGGCGGACTCGGACTTCTCTCGATCTCGCTCGTCGCTGCTACCTTCCTTGGAACGAGGGTTTTTCCTTTTCGTTCCGCTATCACATGGTCTTATAATTTTGGGAAAACAAACCTAACAAGTGGGTCCCGCATGTCAGGATGAAACGTTGAATTTGAACCGGGGTTTGGGCCGCGCTAGGAGTTTGAGCCTTTTTTTCGTTTTATTTCGATTTTTAGCTTTGGTATTTATTATTCTTTTGTTTAGTTTAGAACGTATAATTATATACACCATCCAACAAAAAACCATCCAATTGAACCAGCGCCATTCAACAGGCCAAAATAGTTTTTTTTCCGCGTGCTGACGTCAGCAAAATTTTTTGACCAATTTCCGAAATTTTTTTGGTGCTGACGTTATCAAATATGCTGATTTAAGGGTTCAGTTAATTGATTTAAGGTTCAGTTAAATGTTTTAAGGGTTCAGTTAGATGCACCAATAATTTGAAATTTAAGTGTTTTGTGTTCAGTTAAATACGTTGAGGGATTATTTAAAAGTATGTATGTGTTTAGTTAGATGCAACAATAATTTAGAATGTTAGCGTTTTGTGTTCAGTTAAATACGTTAAAGGATGAACTTAAAGGTCTATGAGTTCAGTTAGTTCCAGCAGAAATTTGATTTCGTAGTTTTTGTGTTCAATTAAACTAGTTAAATAAAAAAACAAAATGAACAGATACAACAAACATAGTAAACATTTACAATAACAATATGAACATTTACAACAATAACTGAACAAAAATATTTTCGAAAATTGGTCAAAAATTTATGAACATCAGAAATTTAAAACATTTAACTGAACCCTTAAATTAGCATATTTGATGAGTCAGCACAAAATTTTTTTTCGAAAATTGGTCAGAAATTTTTTGTTGACGTCAGCAAGCGGAAAATCTGAGTTTGGATGGTGCTGGATGGTAATTCAGTGGATGGTAGATAGTAATTACCGTTTAAAACCCATATCCATATATGTCCATATTTTTCTATTAATAATATGATTGAAAATAGATATAACTCGCTTTGTACTCGCGCTTCGCGCTATGAAGGCGAGTCTGGCATGTAATTCTTAGAACTTACAAGTGATAGAATTATAAATGAAATTATTTGAATAAATACTAAAGTACCTTTCAATTTATCTAGATGTTTAAAAATACCTTTCAATTTATCTATAGTATTTGGTTAAGTCACGTTTTCTATTTTGGAGTATTCTTGCCTCGACTCATAATATATAATTATTAATTTACTATTAATAATAATATTTTTTTTTACCAAGTTTAGTATGCAAAAAATTGAAACAATAAAGGACACAAATTCAAATTTAAACAAAATTTATAGAATTGGATGTGTACTATTTTATTTTTATTTTTCTAAAATAGAGATTACATTTGATTTCATTTGCAATATATAATCAACACATACCAGAAGTATGATTAATAATAATAATAATAATAATAATAATAATAATAATAATAATAATAATAATAATAATAATAATAATAATAATAAAACAAATGAAATGTGTTAAAAAATGACCAATTTCAAATTAAATGTCGGGATTATCAAAATAGAGTTATAATGTAAGGAAAATTATAGATTTGTTAACAATATAATTAATTTTTTTATTTTAATGTTTTAATTTTGTATAAATTATTTTTTTGTTTTAATTTTATAACTTCAATTTTGGATTTAAAAAATGGCACCTTGAAAATAGAAAAATAGCAAAAAAAATTATTTAAATTCTAATCCAAGTTAGCAGTAGTTTTATTTCATATATAGTATTTATAATTCCTTTTTTTACCATAGCACCAAACTGCGAATTTTAAATTGATATTTTTTATTCCTATTAGAAAATGTTGAATTCATATACAACACACTAATATGAAAAGTTGAAAACTTTTAATTACTACTAATTTACCTCATAGTTTCAAAATCTAACAATTAGAAAATTTAATCCATGCATGTACCGTACATATGGGGAAATTTTTTTTTTCTAAGCTAATGTTACTTTGATTTAACTTTATGTATATTCCTATGTATAGTTTTTCGTGTTGCTAATACAAAAAATAGACATATGAGGGTGATTTACATGTAATAATATGAGTGTTCTTCACAAACAATCCGAAGAGAATCCACATGGGCTGCCATTTTTTATAAATTTATTTCTTATAGATGATCCCATGTAGATTTATGCGTTGCTTGTTTGAAGAGACTAATAACATGGGAGTTCGTCACAAAAAATCTGAAGAATATTCACATGATTGTTTTTTTTAGTTTTTTTTTCTGTATATGATTGCAGGCAGATCTTCATGTTACTTGTTGAAAGAGGCCATTATAAATTTATAGTACATTTGTTAGACAAAAATATATGCAAATAGACCACATAATATCCAAAGAAGGAAATGAGTTACTGTAGAAAATGCCCCTCCTATTATATACTACTAGCTACATTTTCGCGATTCGTGGGATTAATTTTTGTATATATATTTTAAAAATATATAAAAATATAAAATAGAAAATAATCACTGGAACTTTTATAATTTTTTAAGAACATTTATAAACTTTGATGAAAAATAATTTTAGAAGGTTGGTAACTAATTAAATAAAATAACTAAAATCTTGAATGAGTTGGTTAAAAAATGTAAATTTCATTTCTTATGAGATTTAATATATTTTGAATGCGTTGATTAAATTAGATCTATCATTCAAAAACATATGATAAATAAACCCATGATGTACAAATGGGTTTGTGCACAATCATGCACCATAGCATTACATACATTGTATACATAGCATTAAACAATAAGATCTATGTGATTTTACAATAGAATAACAAATAATAAATAAATTGTAAAAATTGTTTGATTAGGAAAGATATGAAGGAGCCATATGATTTTACAATAGAATAACAAATAGCTTGAGTATAATAGAGTTTTTTATAAGATAAAGGGTGTGTTTGTTAACTGATTTGAATAAGCTTATTCATTTTTTTGAATAAGGCGACGTGGGGTCTCCCCATGTGCTTATTCATTTTTTGAATAAGGCTTATTCCACCCAATAGATGGTATTAGAATAAGGGGGTTGAATTGGCTTATTCGGAATAAGGAAGTTTTTCATTCCATGTTTGGTTCCATCTTGAATTGGCTTATTCGGAATTAGTCTTATTCCGTTGCATAACAAACACACCCAAAGTTTGTTTAAAACAAATTTCAAGTTCTTCATAAGGCATTCACAAAAAAAAATAATAATAAGTGGCCAACCACGTGAAAAGAAGGAAAATGAAGGGGAAAAAATCACATGGATGAAGTGGGACCCACCCAAGTAATATTAAATGGGGCAAAAAATATAAAACTTTTAATCGAAATTCTGTAGTCCGGTCAAAAATGCACTATTTTTCATTTTACGCGGGTCTGTCAGAGGGTGAGATTGAGCCCGATTGGACCGGACTGCAGAATTGCCCAACTTTTAAATATAAAATTGAATGGATGATGACATCACCAAAACACCGTAGAAAACATACCTCAAATTGTAGTATTTTTTGATGTATGCAAGCTTTTAAAATGTGACGTATTATTGGCGTTATAGCGGTATTATTGGCTTAAACAATTGACAATAATTTATTGTCTTTCATTTGTAACACTGTGAAGTTGTGTGAAGTTGCATACGAAACAGCTTGCTCTAGTGCCTCCCAATGCTGTCACTTAATTTTTCTTGTCTTTTCTCTCTCTGCTTCACTTTACTTACGGGAATCTTCTTTTCTTTCCTTATTTCTTTCTAGAGATCATGGATCCTAAGCTAATACCGGAGCTTCATTTTAGGAGGACTAGCATTTTTGGTCCATCTGATTCGGCCATCTAGTCTTACATATATCGCAACCTAGATCCTGAAGGTGCTCACCATTCTCATCACTGATATGGAGACATCAGTTGTTGTTCGAACGGGACAATTTTCATGGATTGTTTACCAGGCAGAATCCCTCTCGTTGACCGCCATGATTACTTTACGAGTATAAGGTTTTGATGCCTGACCCATCCTCTTACACTGAGAGAGATCGTAGAGATTCTTCGAGAGACATAGAAGGTCTTTTTCTGCACCCTTGTATGCAGTCAGGGCCACCACCTGACTTTCATCTTCTAAGTTTGGAGATGTCTGAAGATAATGTTGCACTTAGGATCCTGATCATCAGTGGCGGAGGCAGGAATTTTGGATGGCGGGTGTCACACCCCGACCCGAGATGCTGACGTCGTCTCCGCCACGAGAATGACAAGTCATTCCCGTAAGGCTACAGACAGATAGCTAAAATTTTTTTTCTAATTTGTTATTCCATTTTCTTGATTTCGGTCCCGAACTTAAACGTGCAAACATGGATAAACAAAGCAAGCTTCATATTATTACTCACAGATTATTATACAAGTTTTTATTTCACACTCAAAAGTAAAACATTCTGGCGCCTAGGCTTATTATTTTTGTATAACCTAAGGCTGGTTCGCTCGCCTCACGCTATATACATATAGAACATATTTGACAACCACCCCACTTGCCACTTGCTGCCATTTACCACAAGCCCGATTAAGTCCTACAGACTATATTACAAAATATAAAATTTTTCCCGACAAAACCCTATATCAACCCGACTCACGGTACTAGGACAACACTACCACTATAAGGACAACAACAACAACCCAACAACAACCGGCCCATACTAACGCTCCCCGCGTTTACGCTTCCGCGGAGTGATCCTCGGACTCAGGTTCGACCTCCATCTCGCGCGGCGGACTCGGAGGAGGAATCTCCAAATACAGATACGCCAAGACATCGGGAAGTTCATCCAGATACAGAGCTAGGGTAGCATTACAATTTAGACTCGGGATATGAACACAGAACTGCAGACAAGAGCACTCAACTGTAGCTATAGACCGTCGCCTAGCACCATTCCTACGTTCCTGGAACCCTCAAAAGAGGCAACAAAAATTCGGATGAGAAGTTAATCTCAGTGTGGGTTTTAGTTCCAGTACGCGGCTTCTTGGTACGAACCGGTATCGGAAATAATACCCTTTTATATTTGAAACAATTATAAAATAATAAATCATTGATTTTCAGGATATATTTAAAATAAATCAGAATGTTTTGTACCGTAGGCACCAGACGCAATGGTCCGATAACAGGCATACTGCAACATGAAATATGCATCAATTCAAATCAAGCATAGATATTTATCACAGAATTTCAACAGAGTATAGTATACACTCAAGCTCTTATCGGCCCAACAGAATCAGAAAGAACTCTTCCCACACCATAGGTCCAACCCTAGGTACAGATTACAGAGGGAATTTCCAGTAATTAAAGCGCTAATAATCCTGGCCGGGTAGGTGGCCAAACCTGACTCCGGAGAGTGATACTTATTATAATTATGCTTGTACAGACTGATTTAGAATGGTCCGATTTCAATTCAAATCCGATTCTTCTACCACAAAGGATATTTATGCAAATTAATCAATTTACGGAGCCATTCCAGTCCTTTAATATAATCCGACTACTCAAATGATTAACAATCGGAAATTCAATGTCGGAATATATGTCTTTAGTGGAATCAAATGAACAGTTTGTTTCAACATGCGTTTTCATATTTCAGGGGTTCCTATCGACTACATGAAATTGGAAATGCATTATCAAAGAATGATCAACATGCAATGCACAAATTTAAATGTACCGAAACCCGAGTTCTAACAAAGATTCCGCGTATCCGCACCTTGCTTGATTCAGAGGTCCGGGGGCACTTCAGTATCCGTTCCTGTTTACAAGTTACAGATCAAGTACCGTTAACTCATGTTTAACGGGTCCCTTAAATCCGTTTGGTAAACCCGATTAAGTCTGGTAACTTATGGGTAACTGGACTGTACGTTTCGGTTCCAAGTCCTTTAATATCGTTATAACTTTTTAGTTACATTTTCAATTATTCGTTTTAGCGTTTAATTGTACGTTTCCTAATATCGAAGATTTATCATCAGAAATAACAGAAATTTTTATCCAGAAATTCAGGAAACTCAATTAAACTCAATCAGAAAATATAAATCAGAAATTATTTATTTGTTCTTGCGGGATCAGATAGTCTGAATGATTTGCCACGTATCCGTTCTTTTGAAAGTCAGACTAAATCTCATCATTTCCCTAAAAAGCCCACAATCGATAGTTAAACTAAGTACATTGTTGCCAAGTCGTTTAGTTTAACAGAAATCCGTCATTAGCTTTATTCAAATCCGAAAGCTAATTAAAATCCGAAATTATTTTCCGAAATTAAGCCCACAATACAATCTCGGCCTACAGGCTTTTCTTTTTTTTTTTTCTTTTCTTTTCTCGGCCCATAAGGCCAAAATCAACCACAGCCCAACAACGAAACAGAACCACGAAACAGAGCAAACAACGAACAGGCGCAACCCAGTCAACCTGACCCAGTTGACTGGACCGCATCGTAACGGGTCCGCCAGAACCAAAAACCAGATCCGACACCTACAGTTAGTAACCCAAACCCGTTAAGTCTAGGTTTTATGCACATAAATCCACAGAACTATTACAATCCCTCAAAATTTACATCAAACCCCCTTAAACTTTGTCCAGCTATGCTATGTTACAAAACCGTCCCTAGATATTTACAGACAAGCCCAAATTAAATTTTTCCTTCGCAAAACCATCCATAACTCAAGCAACTCGTACCAGTATGACATAAATTAACCCCAACACCTTATAATCGTCTTGATTATTAACTCAGAACCACTTATAGCCTAATTAGCATCCAACCATTACCCCATTCATAAAATTTTACAAGTCTAATGCTATAACCCGAGACAGTATAGAGTATAGGGACATCAAATGCCATTTTCCCCCAATACAAGTTCACAGCATGCAATTTATAACCCCTCATATCTCAACAGAATTTCATATGATTATGTACATATGAGTTATGCATGTATGGCAACTCAATTTTCATACACTACGACTACATGAAAATATACTCATATTTGGCTATGCAAAATACTTGCTATATATCAGAAAAGTATAGAACCAAGTTTACATACATATATATATCCTCTGAAACATGCACATATGCCAGATAAGACTTAGCATTATGATGAAATGCTTTTATATAAGTTCATATTATGCCCAGTACCTAAGTTTCATGAATTCCAGAGTAAGTAAACATATATATATCAAATATAAGTCATAGCTCATACTACATATAAGTAAATAGGACATATTTTGAAAGTATTCCAGTGAGAAGTCATGCAATAATACTAGTGTAGCTTATATATAATAGTTATATGCATATATTAGAACATATGTCTTCAAGAGAAAGCATGACAGACTTTAGAAATGAGTATACAGTGCCTAACATAAGGTAATTATGCAAATTACCTAAGTATCATAACTGTTATACTGTTGTAAGGATAGAAATATAACATATATAGTATATATATATGAAACTCAAATGCTCTGAATGATGCATATATATCATAATAACACTTATATACCCCTTCCTGTGACCCAATACTGAGTATATTAATGCACATAGTCACTCTATTCATGAAATACAGCATCAACACAACATTTATAGGCTCAGATCACTTCTTCTAAATATCAGTATTCCTAACAGTAAGCATCAACCTCAAATAACCCCAAATCATACATCAATTAATACCACAGAATCCCAATTAGCCTCTATCAGCCCTTTATAACCAACCCCAGTATATTATAAGCATAAACAACAATTCTCAGAGCAGTTAACATCTAATATCAGTAGCTAAATCTTTGTCAGTATCCAACAATCACCACATCAGTTCCAGTTAACAGAAAATACTCATCAATATCATCACAGATAAATCAATCGTAGCATAAGCACAGACAGTACGAAACCAGTTCCCACAACATAGCACACAACAGTATAGATAAACCCTAAATCGAATTAATCATAGCCACAGTTAGGAAATTATACCTTGCCTTTGATCGTTAAGGAATCTCCTCAAGAATTCAAGCACAACTAATGCCAGAATCAACGTCAAGCTAATCAAGAACAAAGCAACTTCCATAAACCTAACACTCACGGTAACCAAATCGACATCAATTACTAAAATTGATAACAAGAATTCACAAAGTAAATGTAGAAGCATGTTACCGTTCTCCAGCGCCGTCTCAATCCGCCTGTCTCCTCCTCCTACTTTTCCCCAAATCCGAAACCCTACTTTATAGAAAACCTAACTTACCAGCTAGCCGAGGGAAGAGGAAGAAGACAGGACAGAGAGATGCGGTGGAGCAACGCATGCTTGCCACGTATTCCCCCTCCATTACTCCTCTGACAGTCGCCATCGAGAGAGGAGAAGAAGCACCTGCCTTCTCGTGCGAGCACGGAGAAAGAAGCAGGAGGTGCGAAAAAGACAGAAGGCATCACTACGGCGCCTCTCGGCTTAGCCAATCACAGAACAACAACGCAACAAAGAAGAGATGGCTTCGAGCACATCTCGAGAAGAAGGGAAGAAGAAGAAGAAAAGAGACGGACAGATCGGAGAGACAGAGAGAAAGAATCGACGAAATTTTCGTCGTTTTCTTTTAATAAATCTCCCTCAGATCCTTTGTGGCCGGATCTCTGTGACTATTGGTGTAGCAATTGATTAAATAGCCTAATTTTTTGTAAATTAGCTATTTCCTTAATTAACTCAAATAACATTTTCTAGTATTAATTCTTCGTGGCAATCATACAGAAAAATTCTAAATACCGAGATGTACATTCTCAGATTTCACAACAGAAATTTCCCACAAGTTTTACCGTCAGATTTGATTTTATTATGCAATATTAATAATAAACGATTCTTAATCGATTTACCAGACAGTTTCAGGACTTGGTTTACCATACGTCAGTCACTAATGTTACATTCCACCCCCCTTAAAATAATCGTTCAGTCCCCTGAACGATGCTTACCCGAACAATTCAGGATATTGTTTCCGAATCGTGTCCTCAAGTTCCCAAGTTGCTTCTCGTTTTGAATGTCGTCCCCACTGTACTAGCACCAGAGGTATTGTCTTGGTCCTTAGCTGTTGTATTTTCCGGTCTAATATTCTCATTGGTTTTTCTTGATATGTCAGATCAGGTTCTACCCAAAGATTAGAAAAATCCAATCGGTGACTAGGATCTTTAATATATTTTCGTAGTTGCGAGACATGAAAGACAGGATGTATCTGTAATAATTCATCAGGTAGTTCCAGTTTATATGCTACTTCCCCGACTCTTTCTTTAATTCCAAAAGGTCCGATGTAACGGGGACTTAGCTTCCCAGTCATACCAAAGCGCTTAATTCCCTTCATAGGAGAAACTTTAATCAACACTTGATCCCCTACATTATACTGAACATGTCTTCGTTTCATGTCCGCATACTTTTTATACCGATCTTGTGCAGCTTTTAACCGTTTAAGTATCAGTTGAGTCTTTTCTGCACATTCTGACACCAACTGAGGTCCAGTTGGATCAATCAATCCTTGAGGTTTCCACCAGAGTGGAGTTTTACATACTTCTCCGTATAATGCTTCATATGGAGGCATTCCTAAACTGGCATGATAACTATTGTTATAAGCAAATTCTGCCAAGTGTAGATATTGTATCCATGATCCTCCAAAGCTAAGTACACACGCTCTTAACATATCTTCGAGAGTTTGATTGGTCCGTTCAGTTTGTCCGTCAGTCTGAGGATGATGGGCAGTACTGAAAGTAACATATGTTCCCATGGTCTTTTGAAATTTGATCCATAACTTAGAAGTAAATCGAGTGTCTCTATCGGAAATAATTTCTCTTGGACATCCATGATATTTGAACACAAATTTCATAAATAATTCTGCTAGGTCAGATCCAGAGTAATCCATTCTCAACGGAATAAAGTGAGCGGCTTTAGTTAGTCGATCTACGATCACCCAAATAGAGTCAAAATTGCCAGGTGCTCGGGGTAAACCCGAAATAAAATCCGTTTTAATTGACTCAAATTTATGTTTAGGTCTTTGAAGTAGTTGTAGCAACCCTGCAGGACGTTGTCGATCTACTTTGACTTGCTGACAGATGTAGCATCGATGCACGTAATCCGACACTTCCCGTTTCATACGGGGCCACCAAAAATTTCGCTTTAGATCTTGATACATCTTGACTTCTCCTGGGTGTATGGAATATCCGGAATCATGAGCTTCTGACAAAATTTTCTTCTTTAACTCTAGTTGATTAGGAATGCACACCCTATCTTGAAATCTTAGTATTCCCATTTCGTCGATGGAGAATACAGAATCCGGCTTGGTCTTTGCATATTCCCAATACCTAGTAAATGCCACTTTCTTTTCTTGTGCTTTCTTAATTTCTTGAATTAAATCCGTTTGCACTTCAATAGCATTTATTGTAGGAACATCAATTTCCATGGAATTTTTAGAAGCATTTTCTTCTTCAATCGTAGTGGTGAAGGATGTCATTACTTCTGGAGAAAATGTGATTTCTAATTCCCAACGTCGCATTTCTTCCAGTAGTTTCGGTTCTACTGTCATGATACTCGCCATATTTATATAACTCTTTCGGCTTAGAGCATCTGCTACCACATTAGCCTTTCCAGCATAATATTGTATATCCAAGTCATAATCCTTGATTAGCTCTAACCATCGTCTTTGTCGGAGGTTGAGTTCCTTCTGAGTGAAGATATACTTGAGGTTCTTGTGATCAGTATAGATTTTGCATTTTACTCCATAGAGGTAATGTCTCCACAGTTTGAGGGCAAAAATCACCGCTGCTAGCTCCAAATCATGAGTTGGATAATTTTGTTCATGGGATCGTAATTGTCGAGATCCATAAGCTATTACATGTCCGTCTTGAGTTAAGACACAGCCTAATCCAAGTTTAGAAGCATCTGTGTAGATGATGTAATCTTTCCCCATGATCGGCATAATCAAAATAGGAGCAGAAACCAATCTCTCTTTCAATTCTTGGAAACTTCTTTCCTGTGACTCCTCCCATACGAAGCCATTATCCTTTTTAAGTAATTGAGTAAGAGGCCTAGCTAACTTGGCATAATTGGGTACGAACCGTCGATAATAACCCGTCAATCCCAAGAAACTCCTTACTTCCGTAACATTTTTGGGAGGTGCCCACTCTATAATAGATTTAATTTTCTCTGGGTCCACGGCCAGTCCATCTTGCGAGATAGTATGTCCCAAGAAGGAAATTTGATTCATCCAGAAATCGCATTTCGAGAATTTGGCGTACAGTTTATGTTCTCGAAGTCGTTCCAACACCATTCTTAAATGTGCAGTATGCTCTTCCGAATTACGAGAATATACTAGAATATCGTCAATAAACACTACCACACATACATCCAGCATATCCCGAAAAACTCGATTCATTAAATCCATAAAAGCTGCCGGAGCATTAGTCAAGCCAAAAGGCATTACTAAATACTCATAATGCCCGTACCGGCTTCGAAATGCGGTCTTTTCAACATCATCAGGCTTTATCCTCAATTGATGATATCCCGTTCTAAGATCAATTTTAGAATAGACCGACGAACCTTGTAACTGGTCAAACAAATCATCTATCCGAGGAAGTGGATATTTGTTCTTGATAGTTGCTTTATTTAAGTCCCGATAATCAATACACAATCGAAGAGTTCCATCTTTCTTTCTAACGAATAGTACTGGAGCTCCCCAAGGCGATATACTGGGTCTTATAAAACCTTTGTTCAGCAAATCATCCAGTTGGACCTTCAATTCTTTAAGTTCCGCTGGCGCCATTCTGTATGGGGCCTTTGAAATCGGTAAAGTTCCGGGTTCTAAGTCTATTGAGAATTCGATTTCTCGTGAAGGGGGTAATCCCTGGATCTCACTTGGGAACACATCTGGGTAGTCTGATACGACCAGTATGTCTTTAATCTCCGTTGATTTGGACACAAGACTATGGACAGATATCAGGTAAGATTTACATCCAGCCTCTAACAGATGCCGGGTTTCCACAGCTGATATGTAAGGAACTGAATCATTCGGTTCTCTACATCGTAACACACTTGTAGTGCAATTAGGTAACCCAAATCGCACTTCTTTCATTGGGCAGTTAATAATAGCTGCATGTCTCGTTAACCAATCAATACCCAACAGGATATCGTAAGGTGCTATATCCATTACCATAAGATCGATTTCTAGTTTCCTATCTGCTATTCTAATTTTTCGATTCCGACAATAAGCCGCTTTCCGAGTCGCTTGTCCCAAAGGCGTATCTACTTTCAGAGTATCCTCTGTTGTTTCTATGTCCCAACCGTATATTTGAACAAAAGCACTAGCTATAATAGAATGACTACATCCAGTATCTACTAGTGCATATGCGGGACAGTCAGATATGAATAGCGTACCTGCCAGCAGGTTTGCAGATTCCATTTGGCTTCCTTGCTCAGCTCCGTCATCTGTTGCCGCATCCGATCCTTGAGTTGCTTCCCCCGTTGTCTCTATTGCATGAACCGCAGTAGTCGAATTTGTCCTTCCGCCTCGGTTTAATCCCCGTCCTCTGCCTCTTGCGGGTGAAGAGGACCTTCCTCCTCGATACGAACTAGTTCCAGGAGTGAAACTTGCCTGTGGTGTTGTTGGTGCAGGCATCGGGCAATTCCGGGCCCAATGGTCCAAGCTTCCACATCGGAAACAAGATTGATTCTTATATCTACATTGGGACTCAGCATGTGGAAGTTGACAATGTCTACACCACGCTCGCTCGTACGGAGTAGCAGTAGATCTGTTCTGGGGTAACGGAGGTCTATGTCCTCGATTGGCTCCTCGTCCCCTTCCTCGTTTAACTTGATTCCGTTTAAACTGAGCCTTCTTTTGCTGATACGACTCAGCTTGCTCAGCTGCATCCATTATTGTTTGGATTCCCTGCACATTGGGATTATCAACGACTACGGCTATATCTGGATTTAATCCATTCAGATATTGTCGTCTGAATCGAAATTCATCATCCCTAATATCCGGGGCATATTGAGCACCAGTCAGAAATAAATTGTTATACTCTGCCACCGTTCTCTGACCTTGGCGGAGGTTAACAAACTGTGCTCTCATTGCTTCCCTATGTAACGTACTAATGAATCTGTTTCCAAATTGTTCCTCAAACCATTCCCAGGGAATTCGAGCGGCTTCACCATCATAACTTCGCCGGACTCTGTCCCACCAGAATCTTGCAGCATTTGTCAGATAATACGCAGCTAATTCTACCTGTAATTCAGGTGCGGCCCGACACACCATCAGACGGGATTTAATGGCTGCCAACCACTCCTCAGCAGCTCGATATCCTCCGTCTCCGTTAAATGATGGCGGTCCAAGTCTAGCAAAGGAGTCAAATTGCTTCCGAAACTCCTCTTCAACGTTATCCCGAGGTCTCTCCTGGCCATTCCTGCCAGCCACTCTTCGTCCACGTTCATAGGCCGTTAAAAGCCTATCTACTTCCTGATCCGAAGGTTCCGTGGGTACTTGGGACCGATTCCTTGGACACGTTCTCCGATGACTCATCCTTAATTCACCTTCACAGACAATTATCAGTGCTAGGTTAGATTCTATATCACTACATTTCTATTCGTCACCACAGTTCCGAGTGTTCTTGTCCCGATCTCGTTCCATATCCCCGCTTTCAGACTTGTCATGCTACCTCAGTTACAGAATATTGTTTAATCGCTCTGATACCACCCCAGAGCCGACTGTCACACCCCGACCCGAGATGCTGACGTCGTCTCCGCCACGAGAATGACAAGTCATTCCCGTAAGGCTACAGACAGATAGCTAAAATTTTTTTTCCAATTTGTTATTCCATTTTCTTGATTTCGGTCCCGAACTTAAACGTGCAAACATGGATAAACAAAGCAAGCTTCATATTATTACTCACAGATTATTATACAAGTTTTTATTTCACACTCAAAAGTAAAACATTCTGGCGCCTAGGCTTATTATTTTTGTATAACCTAAGGCTGGTTCGCTCGCCTCACGCTATATACATATAGAACATATTTGACAACCACCCCACTTGCCACTTGCTGCCATTTACCACAAGCCCGATTAAGTCCTACAGACTATATTACAAAATATAAAATTTTTCCCGACAAAACCCTATATCAACCCGACTCACGGTACTAGGACAACACTACCACTATAAGGACAACAACAACAACCCAACAACAACCGGCCCATACTAACGCTCCCCGCGTTTACGCTTCCGCGGAGTGATCCTCGGACTCAGGTTCGACCTCCATCTCGCGCGGCGGACTCGGAGGAGGAATCTCCAAATACAGATACGCCAAGACATCGGGAAGTTCATCCAGATACAGAGCTAGGGTAGCATTACAATTTAGACTCGGGATATGAACACAGAACTGCAGACAAGAGCACTCAACTGTAGCTATAGACCGTCGCCTAGCACCATTCCTACGTTCCTGGAACCCTCAAAAGAGGCAACAAAAATTCGGATGAGAAGTTAATCTCAGTGTGGGTTTTAGTTCCAGTACGCGGCTTCTTGGTACGAACCGGTATCGGAAATAATACCCTTTTATATTTGAAACAATTATAAAATAATAAATCATTGATTTTCAGGATATATTTAAAATAAATCAGAATGTTTTGTACCGTAGGCACCAGACGCAATGGTCCGATAACAGGCATACTGCAACATGAAATATGCATCAATTCAAATCAAGCATAGATATTTATCACAGAATTTCAACAGAGTATAGTATACACTCAAGCTCTTATCGGCCCAACAGAATCAGAAAGAACTCTTCCCACACCATAGGTCCAACCCTAGGTACAGATTACAGAGGGAATTTCCAGTAATTAAAGCGCTAATAATCCTGGCCGGGTAGGTGGCCAAACCTGACTCCGGAGAGTGATACTTATTATAATTATGCTTGTACAGACTGATTTAGAATGGTCCGATTTCAATTCAAATCCGATTCTTCTACCACAAAGGATATTTATGCAAATTAATCAATTTACGGAGCCATTCCAGTCCTTTAATATAATCCGACTACTCAAATGATTAACAATCGGAAATTCAATGTCGGAATATATGTCTTTAGTGGAATCAAATGAACAGTTTGTTTCAACATGCGTTTTCATATTTCAGGGGTTCCTATCGACTACATGAAATTGGAAATGCATTATCAAAGAATGATCAACATGCAATGCACAAATTTAAATGTACCGAAACCCGAGTTCTAACAAAGATTCCGCGTATCCGCACCTTGCTTGATTCAGAGGTCCGGGGGCACTTCAGTATCCGTTCCTGTTTACAAGTTACAGATCAAGTACCGTTAACTCATGTTTAACGGGTCCCTTAAATCCGTTTGGTAAACCCGATTAAGTCTGGTAACTTATGGGTAACTGGACTGTACGTTTCGGTTCCAAGTCCTTTAATATCGTTATAACTTTTTAGTTACATTTTCAATTATTCGTTTTAGCGTTTAATTGTACGTTTCCTAATATCGAAGATTTATCATCAGAAATAACAGAAATTTTTATCCAGAAATTCAGGAAACTCAATTAAACTCAATCAGAAAATATAAATCAGAAATTATTTATTTGTTCTTGCGGGATCAGATAGTCTGAATGATTTGCCACGTATCCGTTCTTTTGAAAGTCAGACTAAATCTCATCATTTCCCTAAAAAGCCCACAATCGATAGTTAAACTAAGTACATTGTTGCCAAGTCGTTTAGTTTAACAGAAATCCGTCATTAGCTTTATTCAAATCCGAAAGCTAATTAAAATCCGAAATTATTTTCCGAAATTAAGCCCACAATACAATCTCGGCCTACAGGCTTTTTTTTTTTTTTCTTTTCTTTTCTCGGCCCATAAGGCCAAAATCAACCACAGCCCAACAACGAAACAGAACCACGAAACAGAGCAAACAACGAACAGGCGCAACCCAGTCAACCTGACCCAGTTGACTGGACCGCATCGTAACGGGTCCGCCAGAACCAAAAACCAGATCCGACACCTACAGTTAGTAACCCAAACCCGTTAAGTCTAGGTTTTATGCACATAAATCCACAGAACTATTACAATCCCTCAAAATTTACATCAAACCCCCTTAAACTTTGTCCAGCTATGCTATGTTACAAAACCGTCCCTAGATATTTACAGACAAGCCCAAATTAAATTTTTCCTTCGCAAAACCATCCATAACTCAAGCAACTCGTACCAGTATGACATAAATTAACCCCAACACCTTATAATCGTCTTGATTATTAACTCAGAACCACTTATAGCCTAATTAGCATCCAACCATTACCCCATTCATAAAATTTTACAAGTCTAATGCTATAACCCGAGACAGTATAGAGTATAGGGACATCAAATGCCATTTTCCCCCAATACAAGTTCACAGCATGCAATTTATAACCCCTCATATCTCAACAGAATTTCATATGATTATGTACATATGAGTTATGCATGTATGGCAACTCAATTTTCATACACTACGACTACATGAAAATATACTCATATTTGGCTATGCAAAATACTTGCTATATATCAGAAAAGTATAGAACCAAGTTTACATACATATATATATCCTCTGAAACATGCACATATGCCAGATAAGACTTAGCATTATGATGAAATGCTTTTATATAAGTTCATATTATGCCCAGTACCTAAGTTTCATGAATTCCAGAGTAAGTAAACATATATATATCAAATATAAGTCATAGCTCATACTACATATAAGTAAATAGGACATATTTTGAAAGTATTCCAGTGAGAAGTCATGCAATAATACTAGTGTAGCTTATATATAATAGTTATATGCATATATTAGAACATATGTCTTCAAGAAAAAGCATGACAGACTTTAGAAATGAGTATACAGTGCCTAACATAAGGTAATTATGCAAATTACCTAAGTATCATAACTGTTATACTGTTGTAAGGATAGAAATATAACATATATAGTATATATATATGAAACTCAAATGCTCTGAATGATGCATATATATCATAATAACACTTATATACCCCTTCCTGTGACCCAATACTGAGTATATTAATGCACATAGTCACTCTATTCATGAAATACAGCATCAACACAACATTTATAGGCTCAGATCACTTCTTCTAAATATCAGTATTCCTAACAGTAAGCATCAACCTCAAATAACCCCAAATCATACATCAATTAATACCACAGAATCCCAATTAGCCTCTATCAGCCCTTTATAACCAACCCCAGTATATTATAAGCATAAACAACAATTCTCAGAGCAGTTAACATCTAATATCAGTAGCTAAATCTTTGTCAGTATCCAACAATCACCACATCAGTTCCAGTTAACAGAAAATACTCATCAATATCATCACAGATAAATCAATCGTAGCATAAGCACAGACAGTACGAAACCAGTTCCCACAACATAGCACACAACAGTATAGATAAACCCTAAATCGAATTAATCATAGCCACAGTTAGGAAATTATACCTTGCCTTTGATCGTTAAGGAATCTCCTCAAGAATTCAAGCACAACTAATGCCAGAATCAACGTCAAGCTAATCAAGAACAAAGCAACTTCCATAAACCTAACACTCACGGTAACCAAATCGACATCAATTACTAAAATTGATAACAAGAATTCACAAAGTAAATATAGAAGCATGTTACCGTTCTCCAGCGCCGTCTCAATCCGCCTGTCTCCTCCTCCTACTTTTCTCCAAATCCGAAACCCTACTTTATAGAAAACCTAACTTACCAGCTAGCCGAGGGAAGAGGAAGAAGACATGACAGAGAGATGCGGTGGAGCAACGCATGCTTGCCACGTATTCCCCCTCCATTACTCCTCTGACAGTCGCCATCGAGAGAGGAGAAGAAGCACCTGCCTTCTCGTGCGAGCACGGAGAAAGAAGCAGGAGGTGCGAAAAAGACAGAAGGCATCACTACGGCGCCTCTCGGCTTAGTCAATCACAGAACAACAACGCAACAAAGAAGAGATGGCTTCGAGCACATCTCGAGAAGAAGGGAAGAAGAAGAAGAAAAGAGACGGACAGATCGGAGAGACAGAGAGAAAGAATCGACGAAATTTTCGTCGTTTTCTTTTAATAAATCTCCCTCAGATCCTTTGTGGCCGGATCTCTGTGACTATTGGTGTAGCAATTGATTAAATAGCCTAATTTTTTGTAAATTAGCTATTTCCTTAATTAACTCAAATAACATTTTCTAGTATTAATTCTTCGTGGCAATCATACAGAAAAATTCTAAATACCGAGATGTACATTCTCAGATTTCACAACAGAAATTTCCCACAAGTTTTACCGTCAGATTTGATTTTATTATGCAATATTAATAATAAACGATTCTTAATCGATTTACCAGACAGTTTCAGGACTTGGTTTACCATACGTCAGTCACTAATGTTACAGCGGGAGCGGATGGGAACAAGTATAATAGATCGATTAAAACAATGAGTAATTTTAATAGTTTTGAGGGCCAATTTGAAGTAGTTTGTTTAAAATATTTGGTTTTACACTTCTCTTACGTATTCTGAGAGAGAGAGAGATGAGAGATTTAATAAATGGGCTTTTATGATTGACTTTTTGAGGCCTTTTTAATGACATAGGGCTGAATAGCAATTTCTCTTTAAGCGATAGGGGGTGCTAGATATCAATGAAACAAGTAAAACCCACTATTTTGATTCTTTGAACATAGTTTTTATAAAAAATTTCAAATCATGGGGGACATTTGCCCAGTCCTGCACCCGTGGTCCCTACTGGGCATGTAATCCGGAGAAGGAAATGAGGAGGGCTTATCTGCATTTACAACATACAAGTGTTCATGAGGAAGGATAAATTCTAAAAGGAAAGAAGAAAGAGAAGAAGGGAAAAATAAACACCAGGGCTCATCTCTCTCTCTTTTCTTACTCTTGCAGATTTCGAGTAGCTTTCTTCTGTTTTGTTCAATCTCACACGAGACTGGTGGTTCCAACTTTTTCCCTCGACCTTCCCTATTTATTTCACACGAGATCAGGGGTGCGCTGACAGGTGGGCCAATACGAAGATTAATCAAGAAAAACATTTCTCAAATCTCTTTCCTCTCTTATTCTTGTTCTTCCCCATTTCCTCTCTATATCTCCTTTCTCTCTCAATCTGACCTCTCTCCCCTCTCTAATTCTCTCGATCTATCCCAAATTAACCAAAATACATAAGACAAATCATGACATTTTTCTTTGCGATTCCTTCCAACTAGCCAAAAATCGGCTCGTCCTCCGTCGATCATCTCGCGCTGTGCTCAACTCCATCTCCGCTGCATTAGTGCTTTTCTGCTCGACTCTGCCTCGTTCTCCTCCGATTCAATCTGACATGCGCCACCACTTCGCATTGAGCCGCCTCGCCGCTACACCTCTCCTATCAAGCCTCACCTCGTTGCTCGGATTTCCGACCTCCACCATGGATCCACTCTCGTGCACCCCTCTGCCTCAGTCTGACCTCCGTCCAAGTTTATATTTTCAGGTACATTTCTTTCTCTCTCTTCTCTCTTCTCTTTTCTAATTTATACCTATTAACGGTAAATGGGTCACACTGTTTTCAGCTTATGAGGCGCTGCCACCTGTCTTTCTCTTTTTTTTTAAAAAAAATAAATCAAGTTGAATTATGACTAGCTGTTGCCATAATGTTGAGAGACATCGCTTGCATAGCCGAAAAATTATAAATTCAAATTACAATGTTAAACATCGAGTCTTCATTTTTAATAATGTTAGAATGAAAAAAAAAAGATTTTCAATAAACACATCAATCACAAAAAGAGACCTTTTTGTGTCAACCAAATAAAGTAGATGGATTACTTGAAATAAGGGATCGATTTCACAAAAATTGAAATCCAATGGTACCGAATCAAACAAGAGATTTTCCGTACAATTACATTTATTGAGGAAACCTAATATATTTGCAAAAAATATATATATTTTTAATTATTGATTTTTTTTTATACGAAAAGATATCTGTAGTGATTAAATAAATGTGACAATTAAATTAGATTATCTTATTCAAAAAATCCAATCTAAATCTGTGTTCTTATTGATTGTCATTCAATTTGTCTAACAGAAGCATGATTCAAGTTTCGGAGAGAAATTATGATGGTTCAATTAAAAGCTATCATATACATGATATCTTGCATGGTCTTGCAATTAATAAAGCTAGAGAGGAAAACTTTCTCATGGTCCTTACAAAAGTAGATGAGATGCAGAACTGCAGCCAAATGCGACGTCTGGCAATCCATAAAAAAGCATCCTCTAGCAAATTAATGGCATCTGCAATTCCAAATCTCTGCTCCCTATTCTATTATGGGGAACTGCCGAACATTGCTCATCTTACACGCCTTAAAGTGTTGACTTTTTCTGGAAATGAACGTCCAAGTCCAACATCTTATTTTGAACCCAACAAATTTGGGAGATTTCAAGCAAGATATATTCAAATTACTTTCAGGATGCGTGAAGAGGACACAAATTTTGTTGGGAAGTTCATTGGTGGTATGAGGTTTCTCCAGACGCTTCATCTCAACGTACAAGACGATTGTGAGCTATATGCAGTTCGTATATGCAGACATCATATATTACATTATATTCATACTTTAATAGTTTAATTTAATATATGCAGTTCGTATGTGCAGACATCATATATTCATATGCAGTTCGTATATGCAAACATCATATATTCATATGCAGTTCGTATATGCAAACATCATATATTCATATGCAGTTTGTATATGCAGACATCATATACAGATGATTTTTACCATAGCTAAGAGCTTATTAAAGATGAAATAATAATATAAAGATAACAATAGAGAGATATGTAATCTGGAGAAGGAAATGAGGAAGGCTTATCTACATTTACAACATACAAGTGTTCATGAGGAAGGGTAAATTCTAAAAGGAAAGAAGAAAGAGAAGAAGGGAAAAGAAAGAAAGGAAGAGGCTAGGTAGATCAACATCCACCCTGCTAGTAAACTTTAGTTCCCTGCTTGTGCATCGGTACAAAATCCATAAGAAGTTTAGGTGTAATTTGCATTTAACTGAACTTAAATAACCAAAGAGTGTGTCATAAACATTAACCAAACTTGAGTTAAACAGTGTCATAAGCATTAAACAAAGGACGGGATTGAGATATGGCTGTTTGGTTGTTTCTGATCCTGCCAAACTACTATTAACCCAGGACGGGATTGAGATATGGCTGAGGGTATAGTGAGTTTTGTTCTCGAAAAACTAGCAGATGTTACCGTTAAGGAGATGTTGCACCTAAAAGGTGTTGGTGAGCAAGCAGAGAAGATGAGCAACGAATTGAGGTGGATTCAGGCTTTCCTCAAAGAGGCTGACAGGAGGCGGATTGTAGATGAGAGACAGAAGCAGTGGGTGAAGGAGGTGAGAGATGTTGCCTATGATATAGAAGATGCAATCGACACCTTCCTCTTAGAGGAACTTGAAGAAAAGTCTTACCAGATAGAGACAGTCTCCATGGTAGCCTCGACCAGCTCTTTAAAACAAAAGCTAAAGACTGTCGTCAAAAAGTTGGTTAGAAAACCTAAAAGGTTGGTTGATAAGGCTAAGAAACTACCTGTTGTTCACAAACTCGGAAACGAGTTCAACATGATAGAGGCAAAGATCCGACAAATCAAAGAAAATACAGAAACATACAAAATACCCAATCTAGGTGAGGGTATTGAAGAAGAAATTGAATTGGTGCCACGGATCGTGCCTCTAGGCGTTAATGAAGTTGGGATTGTTGGCTTTGATGCAGATAAAGATAAATTTGTCAGCTTATTGCTTGACAAAAAAACAACAAATCGTTCTATGATTTAAATCGTAGGAACCGGCGGACTTGGGAAGACAACCCTTGCTCGGAAAGTATATAATAGGTAAAAATAATTATTAATCGTACGTGCTAGTAAGGCATTATTTATTAATCAAGTCATAAACAATCTTAATAATTTCTTCGCATTTTGTTTAAAAAAATGGTATATTTGCACTTTGCAATGTTATATTTAATTTATTATGTACTCATTTGTTCAACCTTACAAGCTAAATTTCCATCTATTTTTTTGTTTCTACAGCGCAGCTGTGAAGCAGCAGTTCCGCATTCGCATTTGGGTGACAGTTTCTCAAAAATTTGAATTGATTGATATTTTGAGAAAGATAGCGGAACAACTTGGTATCTCACCACCTAATGATCTTAGCGAACACCAGTTGACTGGTCTTCATCAGTCGCTTGAAAAGGAAATTTATCTCGTAGTCCTGGATGACATTTGGGAAAAAAGTAATCCATGGAATCAGATTGAAAGTATTTTTCCCGATGCAAATAATGGTAGCAGGATACTTGTAACCAGTAGATTTGCAAATGTTGCAAAAGCCAAACCTATTAGTGTACTCTATGATCTCAGCCCTTAAGTGAGGAACAAAGCTTAGATCTTTTCCTCAAGAAAGCTATTTCGAATCGAGATGTCAATGAAATACAGGATGATTTATCTGCAATTAGTAAAAAATTTGTGAAAAAATGTAATGGGTTGTCTCTTGCACTAGTAGTGATGGGTGGTCTATTACGGAGAAAAAATTTTGTTACTTGGAGTAGGGTGCTCGAAACATTGAATTGGGCTGTCGATGGAAAAGATTGTGTCTAAATTATAGGCACCAGCTACGATGATTTGACATTTGCTCTCAAATCATGCTTCATGTACTTTGCCACATTTTGTGAAGATCACGAAATCTATGCTCCACTCTTACTTCTGAAGTGGCTTGTTGAGGGATTCATACCGCATCAAGAAAATAAAATAATGGAGGACACTGCTGAGATGTTCTTGCAAGATCTAGTGCAAAGGTAATCTCTTAAAAAAATCAATCTTTTATTTTATTTTCTTATTTAAATATTCAAATCACTATTTTAATTATAAATATTTCGAAATCATGATTTAAATTGATCATGTTCTACTTAAGTATTAAATATATCATCCGTTTGAAAAATATATATCTGAATAAGCAATATCGGCTAAATGAATATAGGTGTCGTTTGTGATGCATGAGAATTGGCCAATTCCCGGAATTGGCAATTCCATTCCCCAATTTCTCATCCAAACGGTTTTGGAATAGCCAATTCCATTCCTAACACAATTTTCAATAACACTCTTCCCAATAACACTTTTCTCTCTACATTTCACACTTCCCAACGCTATTCCTAAACTCATCATCCAAACCTCTTGTTTGATTAGGTTAATCTCTAACAAATTATAGCGGCGAGAAATTTTTGAATGAAGTAGAGAAAATTACAAATATAGCTTTTCAAAGGAAACAAGAGGTTTTTCGTACAATTACATTTATTGAGGAAATCTAATATATATGCAAAAAATATATATTTTTTTAATTATTGATTTTTTTTGAAACGAAAAGATATATGTAGTGATTAAATAAATGTGACAATTAAATTAGATTATCTTATTCAACAAATCCAATCTAAATCTGTGTTCTTATTGAATGTCATTCAATTTGTCTAACAGAAGCATGATTCAAGTTTCGGAGAAAAATTATGATGGTTCAATTAAAAGCTGTCATATACATGATATTCTGCATGGTCTTGCAATTAATAAAGCTAGAGAGGAAAACTTTCTCATGGTCCTTACAAAAGTAGATGAGATGCAGAACTGCAGCCAAATGCGACGTCTGGCAATCCATAAAAAAGCATCCTCTAGCAAATTATGGCATCTGCAATTTCAAATCTCCGCTCCTTGTTCTATTATGGGGAACCGCCGAACATTGCTCATCTTACGCGCCTTAAAGTGTTGACTGCTTCGGGAAATGAACGTTCAAGTCCAACATCTTATTTTGAACCCAACAAATTTGGGAGATTTCAAACAAGACATATTTAAATTACTTTCAGGCTGCGTGAAGAGGACACAAATTCTGTTGGGAAGTTCATTGGTGGTATGAGGTTTCTCGAGATGCTTCATCTCAACGTATAAGACGATTGTGAGCTACCTGATTGTATGGGACATAAAAACAGTAAGGCATGTTATGGTTCTTAATACTTATGGATGGATTTCGGGACCCCACCATTAGTGGACCTAACAAATCTACAAACATTGTATGGTGTGACAGCTAAAGAATCGTGGAAGGCCCAAGGGTTGCCTAAGCTATCCAATGTGAAAGATTTGAGAATTTATTCAAGTAGGGGCCAAGATCATTGGGACACCATCATCACTTTACTGGGAACAATGAAGCATCTCATCTCTCTATATTTTGTTGACCCATATTTTACATTGAAGATAATTGATATGAGGTGTTTTCCTTTTTATCACCGTTTACAAAATCTCCATTTATCCAGAACAAATAAATATCCTGATCTAATTGCTCTTGATGTTGGTATGTGGCCAAAATACCTGATTACGCTCGATCTTGGCACGATTAAATTTCCAGAAGATCCATTTCCAGTGCTGGAGAAGTTGGAGAACCTCAGGTCTCTTTTGGTGATGGATTGTGAAATTCTACAGCTGTGCTGCTCTGCTGGAGGGTTTGGCCAGCTAGAAGAACTTGAAATTTGGTCTATGGTGAACCTAAGGGAATTGAAGATAGAGGAGGGTGCTATGCCTATTCTTAAAATACTCTCGGTAACTTGTTGTTATGACCTGCGTGTTCCTCTTGGACTACAATACCTGACGGTTCTTCAAAAGCTAGACTGGTGCTTGAATGAAGCCAGTGACACAGAGATACATGAGATTCACAGCTTATGTAGACATGTCCCCACCGACCACCGTTTATATACCGTAGATTGACTTTATTTTTCTTTGAGTGAGCCTGTTTTGCTTGTGTTGACATAAAGGCAACAACATTAGTTTGAACTCTGTACTCAATCTTTCCTGGATTTGTTTCTACGTAGCTTGAAATTTCGTTGTTCCTAGTTACACTATTTTCCTCTTTTGCGATGTTATCTGCTATTTTATTCCTATATATTTTCCCCTTTGGATTAATTAAGGAACAATATATATTTCAGCTTCCGTCGTTGTAAACTAATAATATTTGCTAACGGTATATTTATTGCTATGCCATTTGTATATATTTAGTTGTATGTGTCACATCCGGGCCCATAGGGTGAGACAATACCGCCGCGAGTACACAATCTCTGTGTATCCGCAAGACGTTTTCCTACCATACTGGATTCCCACGACTCAACGTCATGGCAAGATATTTGTCTTAATCTTCACTTGACTTGATCGAGTCCGTCTCTGTAACCTGGAACCCACATCTATTGTGGAAACATGCAAAAGCACGGGATGAGAAATAAATTCTCAGTGCAGATTTTAGTTCCAGACGTGGATTTCTTATTGAATACTAAATAACACTCATATAATCAACATGAATACTTAATAAATCAATAATAAAATGGAAATCAATAAAATGATCATAACGAAATGCCAATCTCCATCCATTGCATACCCTAGAACATACACAGAATATCGAATATCTTCTATTTAGCCATTCGTGCACTTCATATTGCAGGACAAAAGAACTTAATTATATATCCCTAAATAAGATAACGAAAAACGAATGAAAATTACGAATTAAAGTTATGAAACGAAATCTTTTTTATGCAACTGATAAATTGAATGAGATTAGATTTAAACCTTTTTATCTTAACATATATTAACATTAATAGTAAACATATAATCTTGAACCCCATTAATAAATTTTATGGATCCGCCACTGGGAATGAGTCAAAAGAGTGGAAATTTTAATAATAAATATATTTCACTTAGAAATTTTAATAAGAAAAACATTAATATTTTTTTAGTAAGGAAAAAGTCCAAACTCGGTCACAAACAACATAAAGTTCCCGGCTCCTAACGCGTTAGTTGACCGCGTTAGAGAGACCTAACACATTTGTTGATCGCGTTAGGAGAGGATTCAAAATGTTTGACCCAATTTTATGATGTCAAATTCATGGAAATAATTGGATAATTTCATGAATAATAAATCTAAAGGGAATTTGAGAAAATCATGGAAAATACCAAATGGGCTCCAAAAATCATGAAAAATTACCCAAAAATCCAATGGAACATGAGGAAATTTATGGTATCTTCAGAATGGTCAGAAGCATTGCAGAACTCCCATTTTATGCAAAGCCACCCTTGAATTTGGAGAAATTAGATAAAATAATTAGGAGAAGATTTTTAGAAAATTATTGATGCTACTGGATTCTAAATATTTTTGTGAGGCTGTGCGTAAAATTTCATGGAAAAACTATATTGAGAGATACCCCAAACAATTTATTCGGTTTCAGCAGCAGTGAAATTTATTCAACAAAGTTTAAATGGATGTCTCAAGTACTAAAGAAAATGAAGAAATGGATACTGAACGTTCAAATCTTCCTTCCGTACAGGAAGAGTTTAGCGTGAAGTTGGTTCATGAACCATATGCAGTCCAGAGATGAGAATTTATACATGGTATATAGAAAGCCGAGTGCACCCACAAGCAATAAACAGACGCTACCATTGCCTCTCACTTAACCTGACTGTTTGGGCCCCTTAGACGAAGAGCTCTTCTTCTCTAACGAAAGTACGAAACAAAAGAAAAAGAGAAAGGAAGAAGAAAGAAGGGAGGTTGCGCTGCCATCACTGTAACCGCCTGCCGACCCCCTCTCAACGAATTCTGTTAGCCCCTACTTGAATTCTCGCACGTGGCACGAGAATAACCGTCAGATGAGAGCCGAGATCGTGAGCAATGATGACGGTGAAACAAACCCGCAACTGCCTGGTCAAACCCTCCAGCAGCTCCTCTGACCATCTAGAAGTGTCACACGATTGAAGTTGTATGATCAATCTCCGATCCGTGCGCTCCAGAACCAAAGGCTGAGATTGGTTAGCATCATAACAACTCCATAACCACCTCAAGTCAAACTTTCCTCTCCTCTTCCGTTTGACCACGAGAGAAAGCACAAATTCCTCACCTCTTAGCCGTCGGAGCAATTGGCGATCCGTGTGCTCTCCAAGACTCCAAGGGTCGAGATTGAATTGAAGAAAGCTCCTTCCAAGAGAAGCCACCCGACATCCAGTGGCTATAAATACCCCACGGTTTATAGAAGCAAAGGTCTCTGGTCCGAAATTGGTATCTCTCATTCACTGGAGAGCACCTCACATCCATCTCTGAACCTCTAGAGATCTTCTCTAGAGACTTTGGAGCTTGATTCACACACACACCTCCATTGTTAAAGCTTAGGTAGAGGTCGTGAGTGTAGCATTTTCACAAACAGTTGTAGTGCAAGCATAGGTTAGTGAAATTAGAGAGAATTGAAGCTCAGTAAGCGTTTGTGATTGAATAAAAGGTAAGAATCGAGTTTGTAAATTGATTTTGGTGTGAAATTAAGGAAGTTGCGTTTTTTTTAAAAAAAAAGCTTGATTGAATTCTGTGATTGTCAATTCTAGATCTGAAAGTGCTTAATTTTGCTCTCGCTTCTTGAATCTTGTTTCCTTTTGATTCAATTTGTGTGAATTTGGCAGCATTCTCTCTTTTCTTCTCTCTTTCGCTCATCTTTGAGCCGATCGTAGGCTTTATCTGAAGACTCTTCAGATATTAGCTGTCCCATTACTTTGATTGAAGTTTCTTCAATCTTTAGCATTTAACCATGGCTGGAGTCTCTCCTGATCATGGTAGCATCTCCCATTTCCATCGGCTTCGGCCATGAAGGGAAAAGTTCTGTTAATCAAACAAAGGGGAGGGGAGATGCTGTCAAATTCATGTTAAATCGAAATTTATTAGAATTATACAAAGTACTGTACCAAAATGTATAATTATGATGTTTATATGGACTTTAACATGAAATCTCTGTAATTGAACTGTTCCTAGACTATAAGTTGATAAGATAGTTGGATCAGATGCTTAAATGTTGAATATCAGTGGTAAAAAGCAAAAATCTGAAACTTATTGGACCTTAATGAAGTCTTTTCTTGGATCTAGATCTTAATCTCCATTAGAATTGTAGTTAGGTACTATGTTTTTCTGTAATTCATCATAGCACGAGTTCAGTAACTTTGTTAGTATCATGACCTTTGCAAGTGATAGATAGTACAGGATTTAGTTCATAAAATTTAAAAAAAAAAGAGAGATCAACAGATACTGTAATTTGTTTCAGCAAATCCAATTTCTGGATCGGTAAAGAAATATAATTGTACTGGCCCCTCATATTTCGTAATAATCTGAAAGTTAAGGCCTGATTGGTAAAACTTTGAAGAACCAGACATTAGGAGTACAGCATAATGAGATTTTGTCAGTTGTTAAAATGTTTTTTTTTTTTTTTTAAATTGATTAGTTAAGTTTTGTGATCTTGCATCTAGGTGATGTACTTCACTTTTGTAATTACGTCTTTTCTTGTTTATCCTTCTTGCTTTAGTGGACTCTTGTTGGAGATTACAGGTCCTTTGAGTAACAAGATTGTTCTTTCTTTCTCCTTCATAACAGTAGACAATTACACTGGAGAGATACAATAAACAGTATTCTAATTATAAATCAATTATTAATTTCTGCTTGTTAATATTTGTATGGACATAGCGACAGAAATAATCTAGGTTATGTCAAGAGGATATGTGAAGTGGTAATTCGTGATGCAAAACCACCGAAATGATATCATGAATTAATATCTGTAGTTCTGTACCAAACTTATGATGATAGCCATGTGTAGTAAATTCCCTTGTGCTGAACCATGTGTAGTATAGATATGTAAGAAGTGATATACCAAAATAAATGCCAATTAGTGAGTACTCAAGTATTGATGATAGCCAACATGAATACTTGGCTTGACCTGAAGTTGTAAATTAGATACTCAGTTTGAAGGACAAATAGTATTGTATAAAATAGGATTTATAGGTCTGGTCACATGAAACATAAAGAGAGACCGTGTACTGTCCAGAATTGCGAAAGGAGAACTTATAAATGAATTGCCAATTAGAGATTCTTGACATGTACATAAGCAGAACTTTGATAATATAATTTAAATGTCATCTCCTTTCTAAACCAAACCCAACCAAAACCTCAATGCTGCCCTCAGTACCTCCTCACATCGTGCGGTGCCAATTGTGACTCTTCTACTGGAACAAGAGAACGCAAGACAAATTGAAGATGTCAATTCTCTCTTTGTACTCCCGTGATGCCATAAGACCCATCTCCGAGTTACATCGAGTTGATCCCAACTCGAGCTCGGCTTGTATAGTCAAAACAAATCTTATTTAAAAATCTGAAAGAACACCTACTTTTCATTTGTGCTTAGAGTAAGGTTGTCTTGCACATTGCATCTTTATTCAGTACCCGCCATCTAAATCACCAGAGCTGAATGTGAAATTCTCAGAGTCGCCCAACAATGACTTGGAATTCTCTGTTAGACCTTTGATTATCTCTTTTAACTCATTATGTTCACATTTTATTCCATCACTTATCGCAAATTCACGCGTTCTACTCCCAATCTCTATCAAGCTACACCCGGGCTGCCTTCTTCGCCTAACTCTAGCCCTCACACTGGTCTTCTGTTCCCAAAAGCCTAACTTTGCATAAGCATTTGAAATGGCCACATCATCTCCAGCATAGCCCGGTTCCAGCTCAGCTAGGCAAGCTCTGGCCCGGCTGGCGAGAGTAATATTTCCACTATCGCTACATGCTCCCAATAATGTACGCCATATCATAGCATTTGGTTTTATAGGCATATCCGTTATAAGCCTATATGCATCTTCTAGAAGCCCCATGCGACAAAGCATATCTACCATGCAGCCAAAATGGGTTATTTTGGGTTTAATCCCATATTCTTTCTCCATCCTGCCTAAGTATCTCCATGCCTCATCAACTAACCCTGCATGGTTACATGCCATTAAAGCTCCCAAAAAGGCAACATGGTTAGGCACAACCTCCTTTTCCATCATGTCAAAAATGTGCAGAGCCTCTATGGCAGGGCCATGCAATGCATAACCCATTACCATGCTTGTCCATGTGGTGATATCCCTCTTCTTTGCTATGTCAAAGATACACCGGGCTGCTTTTACATCACCACATTTAGCATACATGTTGATAAGTGCATTTTGTAAAATCAAATCCTCTAAAATACTCTCTTTACCCCAATTACGGCATATGTATGTATAAATCCAGGAACCCAAATCCAGGGCTCCTAGATGCGTGCAAGCTGAGATTGCAACAGTAATAGCAACTTGGTCGGGCTCCACATTGTCCAATTGCATTTGTCTGAATAGCTCCAAGGCTCTTCTCGGGTGCCCGTGTCGTTCATAGGCAGATATCAAAGAGGTCCAACAAACAGCTGTTCTGTTGGGCAATTCATCAAATACCTTATGTGCATCATCTAGAAAGCCAGCCTCAGAATACAAACTCATAAGAGCTGTAGCAAGGTATGGGTTAGCGTTGTAACCGAGCTTTATAACCAGAGAATGAGCCTGGGCTCCACCTGTCATTGGTGAGTCTGTGCTCGCCTTGATGAGTTTGCATAGGGTAAAAGGGTCGTCGTAATACGAACATAGCTTTTCTCTGCTTTTCGTCTTCGGTCTCTTTATGGTTTTGTTGTTCTTTGTAGAAGTTGAAAAGAGATCAAATTGGAAGTGATAGAGAGAAGTTAGTAGACGATCAATAGAGAATGGATGCTTTGGTGAAAATTGGATAATTCTCCACATAAGTTCAAATTTACTGTAGCTTTACTCCATTCTCGCTAGACTTGCTGACTAGGCTTTAGTAGTTTGCTTAATTTATTCTGTGATATATCCATATAGTGCCGAACCTTTCAAAAAAAAAAAAAGAAAAAAAAAAAGATATAGTGCCGAACGGAACGGTCACAAAATCATACTGGTGCTAACCGTGCGTGCTGTCACCTCTTCGAGAGTTCAAGTTATTATTTTTTTCCCCAGAATTTCAACCCGTAAAAATATCATGAAAAATCATGATGATGATGATGAGTGGAAGATAATCCTTCAATTTTGAATGAATCGAGTTATTCAATTCTCAACTTAATTGGAAGATGATTGGAATGATGATAATTCTCAACATTTTTTTTTCAATTTTAAATCATCCAAACACATTCAACTCTATAAGTTTTTAATATGGCAAAAAAAAAATTTTTTTTTTTTAGTCATGCACGCCTTTTATTTATTATTCAAAATATGTACGTGATTCCCACTAAACATAATAAAGTAATTATGCATGTATTTACTCTTGCAACTTATAATTTTTAGTGCTAAGTTCGGATTTGTATTTTTTTAATCTTTATTTTAAATTTGTACTTAGTTCACTGTTATTTTGTTTTAATTCTAAATTGTACATGGTTCACTATTTGATAATAATTATATAGAATCACCTTTTAAAAATTGCTTTATACTCAATGCACTCGTATGATGAAAAAAAATAATAATATACGAAAATTATTTGTTCATAAAATCCCATACATACAAAAAATGAACCACAATCACAGCCTTTTTTTAATTCGTTTACCTTTCCTTTAGTATTAAATATATATATTTTTTATGGATCACAAGTGCTAATTTTTTTTTTCTTGTATAGAAAAGTGATTTATAGGTACAGTAAAATTATCAATACAGATGTTCATTTTATGTATATTGGTTAGCATTTTTTTAGTTGGACGATAATTTGTTTAGACTTTAGAGCCAAGAAACTATTTGTTTGGAGAGGCTTGGTCCAGTTTATACACACTTTTATTCATTTTTTAATTTTTAATTAAGGTTTTAACTCGTTTCCTTTGAAAGAAAACATAAGTTACCGGTCATGTCTACTAAACTCTAGAAAATTCTATTACATAAATCATAAATGAGACTTATTTTTAGTAAATACGTTTTCCGAAAAGGCGGGGATTCCCAAAAACAAATCAGAATTGTTATAACTTATAAGATATTGGTAAAATAAGTGAGAATACTTTTTGACTTGGATTGTGCACAAATAAAGAAGAGATCGTATAGTAGAAAACCATTGATTGGGAAGGTCTCTCTATGAATTAAATTAAGAATAACTGTAAACTCTCGCTTGAAATGCAACAACCTTCCAAATAAACCTTCAGGTGCTACTAGGATATCAATATCATATCATATCATATCATATCTATATAAATAGTTAAAAAAAAAAAATAGAGTATTTGTGTTGATTAGCTTTCCAACGTCATATTACAGAATTTAATGAGGCCGGAAGTAATTTAGCAACCTCCATAATCCGATTAAATTAAATCCAATTGTACTTCTTTTTTTGTTTTTTTTTTTTGTTTTTTACATTATAGTTGGCATAAGGAAACAGTCCGCTAATTGAGTGCACCAATATTAGTGATTTACTTGCACTGAATCTCAGTGAAGCAAAAAGAAAAGTTAGAAAGCCTTATGGAATCTAGGTTTTTGTGGCATGTAACTTGTATACCAATTGAGAACCTAGCTGTCCATATATAAATATTTCCCATCATTCACAAGCTTTTTCTGTAGAAGATCCGGTATTAAAACCTCTAGAATTGGTGACCGGTGGAATATTAATTGCCTTTTTAAATAGAAGGAGATGCAATGCAAAATTCAAGCAAACATTTTGGGAACATATTTATAGAGTTGCCTTTACAATTAGGCATTAATTTCGGATTTTTTTTCTTATTAATGTTATGTTTTAAACAAATAACGATCCTTGGAATGTGGCTCTTTTATTGTTTTTTTTTTTTTTTCTCAAGTATTAGTACACTAGCACATCTCGTCCATTTTCTATCGTCTCTTTGAAGAGTTAAAGAAAAAGTTTAAAAATGGTTTTACTAAGAGTAAGTCATATTTCTACTGTTTTCTCTGGTACATGCTGACTAGTTATGTTATTTTTGCATTATCTTTGTAAATATTTTCATTCTTTTTTAACATATGTTGTTTCTATAACTATGAAATTTTCTATCTTTTAGTTGGCTATTGCATCGGTCATTCTTTAAAGTTACTACTCTAATAATAATTTCTTCTTTCCTCGTGGACTGAATTTTCAGAATTTTTATTCAGGTTGTGTGTTACTTCTCGACAATTATATACCTAGTCACCACTTGTGCCTTGGCCGCTAAAATTCGGCCACAACAATCTTCCTTTTTCAATGTGGTGAATTTTGGAGCAGTTGGCGATGGAGAAACTGAAGACACAAATGTGTGTAAATTATGTTCGCCTTTTTGAATCAAATTTAATAAAATAATTTATTTTTAGTACTAAATTAGTATCAAGTAAAATGTGACATTAATTACAATGATCAACTCCCTAACATGATTTTGTTGTTTAATTTAAAGGCATTTGTTAAGGCATGGGGAGTTACATGCAGTTCAAGTGGCGGTACACCAACCATGTACGTACCAGCCGGTAAGACTTTTTTGGTACAGCCTATAACTTTCAATGGCCCATGCAATGCCCCAAATATAATCATCCAGGTACTTAATTTTTGTTATTTGGGATTTAAACCCTATCAAATCTCATAATGTCATGTGTGCTTCTTAAGAAATGGTAGCGCTTTTGGGAGGAGGTAGAATTTATTGAGGTGATTTTAGAATATTTGAGAAAGATTACCCATATCAAAGAAGAATCTGAGACTACTGCATATACCATTCACCCTCGCACCATTATCCCAATTTTCTTAGCAAATTGTCAAAGTATTATTTGAAAAAATATATAGTATAAAAAAATGTAAAAAAGTTTCACGAAAGTTTCTGCGTTAGAAGTTAGAACTTAGAAGCGACAGAATACCAAGTTCCTATAAGATAAGATTATATGGACAACACTTGCAAGTTTAATCTTCTCATGATAACAATAATAATAAAAATTAATCTTTTCTCTCTGTTTTTTTGTGTGTAATTATAGGTCGAAGGCAGTATAGTGGCACCTGAATTTGGCAAATGGAATAACCATAGTGCCAGAAAATGGTTGTCGTTTGAAAGAATTGACAGCCTCGTCTTTACTGGGTCGGGATCTATGGATGGTTCCGGATCTGGTTGGTGGGCGAGAACCTGTAAATTTTCTCATAAAGAGGTACTTATTAAACGAAAGGATATACTAATCTAGTAATAATCTAATAGTAATTTGTATCAGCAAAATATGTTGTGCTGTTATATAAGGAATTTGTCATGGCATTATTGCTTTCACTATTTGAAAGCTCATAATTGTTGTCTTTTGTTCTCTGTTTATTTGCAGGGTTGCTCCTCTTCATCTCCGACGGTACCAACTATTTCTCTATCTGAGATTTTTCAAAACAGACAAAATCAATAAAATAAAATAAAAAGAATGCAACTTGACTCGTAAAAATTCTTTCGTCCATCCACTCATATTTTAATATTTCTTATGTTTTGAATTTTACACAGGAAATTCAATTTTCAAGGTGCAACGATCTAACAGTAAGCAACTTGAGCATAAAGAATAGCCCACAAATGAGCCTAGTTGTACTAAGATGTGAAAATGTTTACATAGATCAAATAAAAATAACTTCTCCAGAATATAGCCCCAACACTGATGGTATCCATCTCTCTGCGTCCCAGAACATCAGAATTCAACATTCCAGCATCGGCACAGGTTAGTAATACAAGACTATTGTACCAGTGATATATATACCAAAACCAAAGTATATTAGTTATTGTTTGGTATTTTGGTTCTTTAATTTGTTTTAAGTTTGTTTCCCTATGACTTGTTGAACTATGACAGGAGATGATTGTATATCCATTGGCAATGGAACATCAAATGTGGATATTGATGGAGTTAGTTGTGGGCCCGGCCATGGAATTAGGTTTGGTTTCCATAAAATATTTTTTAGTAAATATATTAACTATAAGTTTCACAAGTTATGCATATATAGATTATCTATAATTTTGGAGGTGAAATGCTTTAGTGTATACTATCCCGGATCCTATTTTTCTGCTAGTTTTTTTGTAAGTATTCTTGGTTCTGAAAATATATATAGTATCGGTAGCTTGGGCGAGGATCAGAGTACTGCAACAGTGGAGAAGATTAGTGTCTCCAACTCGCACTTCTTTAACACCACAAATGGTGCTAGAATCAAGACATGGCAGGTATGTATGTTATCTTTGATTTCCAAAATCAGTAAAATTGATAAATTTATTATTTATTTGATTTCTTTTCATATACTATATATGTACTGACCTAGTGACCTGATTATTATGCTGACGTGATAAACACAGGGAGGCAAAGGATATGTGAGATCAATATCATATGATAATATCTCATTTACCAATGTCACAAATCCAATTATTATTGATCAGTACTACTGTTTGACAGACAACGGTTGTCCCCCGCAAGTAAGAACACATTACCATTCTGTATTTCACAAAAGAATTTGTTTTTGTAATTCTATTTTCGTTTTTCTTTTGTAAATAAATAAGATCAGCGAAATTAAATTTTTAACATACTCTTTTTTTTTTATATATTAATGCAACTTTGGTTTTTTTTTTTTTTCCTTCCTCAGAAAAGTGCAGTACAAATCAGCAATGTGAAATACAACAACTTTTGGGGCACCTCATCGAAGGACTATGCTGTGACGCTAAATTGCAGTAAAACAGTTGCATGCACTGACATACACCTGACCAATATCAACATCACAACGGTAGCATCCTCTGTCGGAGATACGGAGGCGACATGCATCAATGCATATGGTGAAGCTGACGGCTACCTTAACACCGACATGTCTTGCCTCCACTATTCTGAGATAAAAGATTAACGAGGCGGTAGCATGCTTAGTATATCGACATGCTTTTCAATTTTGGTAGAGTTTTTGCTTTCAATATAGGAACTTGGCTTAGTATGCTTAGCATATCTAGATAGTAGATACTTTTCAATTTTTGTAGAGTTTTGTTTTCAATATTGGGACTTGGCTTCTCCCCCTTTTTAGTTGTGTGAGAGCTAGTCGTTTACTTGTTTTCAATTATTTAAAATCTTACTTTCCTGCTTCATTGTCTTGTTTTACCTTAATTGTGAAATGTGAATTATATATATTTATCTTCAAATAGCTTACTTGTAATATTAATATTGTGAACCAAATCAATATTTAGCCCAACTGAATTCTTACAAAAATTTAGGCGCTCGGTTTCAAAGGATTTATTTATTATTATTTTTTTTTTGCTCGGCAGTGGCTGCCAAGAAAGGTTTCAAAGAAAAAGTTGAGTCAGTAAACTAATTTGAAAGTCAAAAAAATGGAAAAAGATAAAAAGTACTCAAAGATAAACATCGAGATAATAAGTCTATAACTTTATTATTTTGCAAGGAACAACACTTACACCTGATCTGAAATGTCGTGGCTGCAACAATACGACTCCATTCTGTACCGAATGGTGTTGGTGTACCTCTTAAATCTTTCATCTTTACGGTTCACTCTGGTTGCATTGGTATTGTAAACTTGTTAACTTGTACAACTTTCACATGTTGCGTCACGAATGGAAGCAGCGATTGATCACATAAGATCTTCTAGAGCTGGCGCATTTGTCCAAGCGCCATCCCTTTGTTCACATCAGCAGGTCAGTGGTCTGGCCCGCATAGACCGACCCAATTAATTATCACTGGACCCTCCGTTCATTTAGAAATGGAGAAATGACTCTCCCGTTTCTTGGCTTCTGATTCTGAACTTAACTGCACTTGTACTAGAACTAGACCTCACCTCTAGACTTGAGAGAGAGAGAGAGAGAGAGAGGTTTAATGGAGAACAAGGTCGGAAAGGGGATCTCTCTCCTCTCTTGTCTCCTTCTCTACTTCTCCATTTCTACTTTTCTCCTTTCAGCCAGCGCTGAACAGTGTAAGCTCTCTCTCTCTCTCTCTCTCTCTCTCTCTGTGTTCATCTTTTGCAATTTCTCTCAGCTCATTTAGTTGTTAACTATGCGCTATCTAAGGGGAAATATATTTCTGTGAGATTGCTTACATGCAATTTGTAAAAATTTCATCTTAGAGTTTTAATTTCTCCTAAATAAGTTGTATAGACTACAATCAAATTAGAAAGCAAGAATATTCCGGACCTTGTACCAGTCCAGATCCAAGTATCAACCACAATTGAATATAAATTGAAAGAAAGGTAAAGAGGGTGTACTGAGTCTAGTAGTAATAAACTCTCTGACCGGCATACTTTAGTATCAGCAGATAAGACCCAAAATATTAGTGGGATAGAAAATATGTATTTTCTTTATTCTGATGATTGCGCTTTTGCCACTAATTATCCACATTCGTGAAAACATTTAAGAGAAACTTAGTTACTTTTGAGATGGCTTAATGATTCTCTTATGGTGGTGGGTTGTAGAAACAATAAACAGGGATGCCACTATTATAATTGTTGGTTGTTATTTGCAATCTCGGTACAGTGCCTTGTTTATTTGCAAATACCTTTTTATTACATCGTACAAAAGATTGA
This sequence comes from Rhynchospora tenuis, assembly GCA_027725995.1. Classification (NCBI taxonomy): domain Eukaryota; kingdom Viridiplantae; phylum Streptophyta; class Magnoliopsida; order Poales; family Cyperaceae; genus Rhynchospora; species Rhynchospora tenuis. The sequence goes on along the minus strand of CM050888.1, from coordinate 205,729,711 downwards.
TTTGTTTTCTTAAAAGCAGCTTCAACTTCATGCCAAGTTGGATGGGAAGCAAACCCTGAAAATGACAGGTGCTACATGTACGTAGAGACTCCACAAAATTGGTACAACTCAGAGAAAGTTTGCAATGGACTTAAAGGTCACCTGGCTGTGCTGACATCAACACAAGATTTAAACTTCACACGTTCTCTATGTAGTAATTTATCAGGGTGTTGGGTCGGAGGCCATCGTTACAATGCATCTTCTTTTAATTTTAGTGTCTGGGACCAATCTTTAACTGCCACATGTATCAGTTCCAATTGTACTGAGATGTGTGGTTTGATTTTGAATGGCCGGGATGGACTTGTTGGGGAGAGATGCAATGCTTCTCACGGGCTAATTTGCATGACAGATTATGGTAAGTTTTTCTATTACCTCTGAATTCCTATTAGACTATCAGATTTCTCCTTTAATAGTTTAACACGATGTCCTGTTGGTTGACAAAGAAAGTTGATCGCAAATATGAAAGAAATAAAGGAACAACAGGTGTTTCCTCTTAGTTTTGTACTCTATTGATAATATAGATTTGTGTATAAGAAAATGCTAAGAGTATTTGACGAGGGAAAAGCTATCTAATTCTTTTGTCAAGGACAATTTCATATGTAATCTCCAAATGCGAATATATCACATGTGCAAGATGAGAAAGATCTCCAACGTGGCAAAAATTTTACAATTTTTTATACCCTTACAACTCTCTATTCATTTAATATTAAAGAAAATCTAAAAACTCTCCTTCCTAATTGTTTATCTCTACAACTATGATGCATAAAAAGGTGCATGTTCGGTATTATTTAGGAAATTGTAGGGTTATGTTATGTGTGATATCTTACATGTAATAGTGTGTATTAAAACAAATCTTTTACTGGCCTCCTGTTTTCAGTGTTATTAAAAAGTTTCTCTCTTTTACTGGCCTGGATGATATTATTCATTTATCCTATTAATCTACTTTTGTTGGGTCTCTTTTCTAGCCTACCCCAACTTGTTTGGGACAAAAGGCTTAGTTGTTGTTGTTGTTGTTGTTGTATCCTATTAATCTATTTTTGTATAATTGAATAAATCCACAGGTGAAAACAAATCTAAGGAGTACATGATGATACTAGTAATAGTCAGCAGTTTGATTCTTATCATAACTCTCTCTGTCGTCGTGTGGCTTCTTGTTTACCGACGAAGCAAGAGAAAGAGGCGGTCCCGCAATGCGTCCAGCCCCTCCTCATCAGCTTTAGTTCCCCCTCTGTGGCGAGTTTTCACCTCAGAAGAGGTAAATCATTGATACAAGATGCCTATTTGTACAATACCTTATCATGGCAGTTTTACTGTTTTTGGTTTCAAATTTGCAGATATTAATGCATGCTAGCTGGTACTAGCCATGCATTGTGATACCCAAATATTTTTATGTATATGTTAGGTTCGTGAGCCATACATTCCATTGCAATATTACAATGTTAAATTTGTAGTATACTGTGAAATTGGTAACCTATAATGTAACTGCCGCTTTGATGAAAACTTTAGTAGCAATACTTGATATTTCAGGATTAGTTTTAGTAATTGAGCATTATGTGGAAGTGGTACAACCAATCGATTAGCTGTCATTTGTTTTTAGAAACAATACTACAACCTGTAAACTGAATTTTCAGGTAAGATTAGTTACTAAAAACTTCAGCGAAGGAAGCCGACTTCCTGGCAATGCAAAAACTGGTGGAACTTACAGTGGGGTACTGCCAGATGGGTCCCGTGTCGCAATCAAGAGACTAAAGAGATCAAGCCTACAAAGGAAAAAGGAGTTCTACTCTGAAATAGGTCGAGTGGCAAGGCTACACCATCCCAGTTTGGTTGCCGTAAAGGGGTGCTGCTATGACCACGGTGAGCGGTATATAGTGTACGAGTTCATACCAAATGGGCCTTTGGATAAATGGTTGCATCATGTACCAAGAGGTGGTCGCACCTTGGATTGGGGAATGCGCATGCGTGTTGCAACTACACTTGCTCAAGGGATTGCGTAAGTTCTGTTGTTGAAATCTGTTATATGCGAAAGTTTTACTTGAAAAGTTTTTTTGAAGGTCACTTACTGGAAAGTTGTCACCAAAGTGCTGCTTTGAATTTTCCTTTGTCCATCATAATATGGTACAATTGTGGTTTTGGAAAATACTTTTGGAACGTAATATTTGGTTTTGCATAGGAATTAACCTAGGCTACCTTTTCATGGCTTTTTGTGGGCATTACTTGTCTTGTGTATTATTAATTAGCTGCATAAAGAATATGTGAGGAATATCTCTCATGCACTAGAATTGCTAGCTTCTGTTGTCAATTGGGATCAGATTAGAGAGAAATAATTCAGTTTATCACTCTTATAATACTTAAATTCTTGAAACATTATTTATGTGCAAGGCAATTTTTCTCAGATCTGAGATTGCCCATCATCATTATCACATGTTTAGAATTCACAGCCATGGGTTATTTCATTTGTGTTGACTTATAGAACAATAATCCAGCACTGTAACCCAACAGGTTTCTCCATGACAAGGTAAAACCCCAAGTGGTGCACCGTGATATCCGTGCTAGCAACGTGTTATTAGATGAGGACTTCAGGGCCCACCTCATGGGTGTTGGGCTCTCAAAGTTTGTACCATGGGATGTCATGCATGAGCGCACTGTCACTGCTGCCAAGTATGGATACCTCGCCCCTGAGTTCATTTACCGCAATGAGTTAACTACAAAAAGTGATGTGTACAGTTTTGGGGTGCTCCTTCTGGAGATTGTTAGTGGCAGGCGACCTGCCCAGTCTGTCGACTCAGTTGGTGGTTTTCAGACAATTTTTGAATGGGCTACCCCTTTGGTAATGTTTTTTTAGTATTTTTTTTCGATCTTCTAGGATATGTTGCCAAAAAAACTCGTATGTTCTTGCTGGGAAACCTAATATTTGTTGAGTATATGATGTGAAGAATCCTTTTAACTTGTTAGGATCAGTTACTTGTCCAATAAAATTATTCTATCCTGAAAAATTACTGTAGGGACACAAAGTTTGACCGCATCTTCCCTGCATTCTTAACAAAGTAACTGAGATTCGAGCTTATATTTGAATGGGTTAAATTAACGGAAATAGAACATTGTTGCAGACTATATATATTTTATTGAGACTGGGAGGTTCTTTCATCAAGTGCAAATTGGAATAACTATAGAAAAATAATGTTCAACATTTTGTTTGAAGCATAATTAAGCCTTCCATCAATAGATGATGTTGAGTTAATTAAGGTAGGGTAATATGGTTATTGTTTGCTCTTAAGTGCAAATAACACCAAAGTAAACTGGTGCTAACTAACAAGCACAAGAATTGTTGGGGTGTTTGTTTTATCTATAATAAATGCTGAGTGTAATTTTTTCAAGACACTTGAAGCATATTTCTAACATGAGGATATGAGCTATAAGGTTCCAGTTTTATAAAAATTGGCAAGATACGAAATATAACTTTTGCTCATAGTCTTGACTTGCTGAATGGCCTTAAAAAGAATTGCACCTAAAATTTTGAGAAACATTTTGGTACGATCACAGATTGCCCTCAAAATATAAGCATGAAATTTTGGTGCCTTTGTACAGGTACAAGCAAACAGATATGTGGAGCTGGTGGATCCAGTGGTGCAGGACATGCCGGAGCCAGGGGTAGTACAGAAGGTAGTGGACTTGGTGTATGCTTGCACCCAACATGTGCCTTCAGTGCGGCCTAGAATGTCTCATGTGGTGCACCAGTTGCACCAGGCTGGTCTGAAAGCTGGGTTTGAGTATGTCAGAAGCGGTACCAGTAGTGCAAGTGCTGCATCGCCTATGGTGACACCACTTCAGGTGCACACTCCTCGTTAGATTTGAGGGATGTGTTTAGTATTTAGTGGGTTTTTAAACTGCGTATTGTAGTTGTGAGCTTTATTAAATTATGATTTTATGTTGTTTGGCATGAGTCCAAGTGTATGATTAGGTTTTGTTTTAGAAATCAGAATACAATTTTTTAAATTATGATGTGAATCTTTTGTTCACTTCTATGTTGGTTTATAGTTAGCAAACCATATGCCTCCTATTTTAGGAAGAGTTGTGGATTTGTTGATTTGTTCTGATTTTATTGCAAGATTGAAAAGGTCAAAAAAAAGTTACAAGTACAACTATGAGAGGCATATCTTTTATGTACCACAAAAATTGTAACAGTTATTCACATATTCAAGGAAATAAAATAATTTATTAGTAAAACATGCATGATAGATTACATAGAGTAGAACACGCTATTCTTGTATAACTGCCAATTGCTCTTAAAAGGGAAATCTAAAGGGTTTTCCATTTTTTCTTTATTTTTCTAACTGAAGAATATATCTGTGGTTGCAGTTGATTTACATATAAGAAAGCGCCTGTATCTAAGGACCTATATTTGGGAACACAATTGATTTACATTGGAAAACAATCGAGCAGGATTTTATTTTTTATTTTTTAATTTTTGAAAAAAAAAAAACTTATAAGCAATCCTACTTATGCTTTCGGCTTTTTCTTCCTTTTCTGAAAATCGGGCCTCAATGGCTGGCTCTGAGTCAGATTCAAATATGCATTTGAATCAAATGGTAAAAGTGGTCTCTTCATCTGCCCAGCAACACCATTGACAATTACAGGCACAGCCGAGGTATCCTTCTTCTGCTGTCTCTTTGGTTTGGGAGGCTCAAGTCTTTCCAAAATTTTGGTGGTTTTCTCATCTACAGGTTTACTTTCTGACAAAAAGTTGGAACTCATGGCATCTGATTTCAACCTCAAATTCACAATGGGTGATTTGGTACTTTCAGAGTCATCTAAAATCACAAGCTGATCCCACTCTTCGGTGACACATACAGGAGTTCTGTTCTCTTTTCTAGTTACAATTTTGGGCATTGGTGAGGGTATTGACTTGGGAATGTCTAGTTTCAGGCTTGTCTTGGGACAAATTGGAGCCATTGATCTGTAAATGTAAGTTTGAGTTAAGCACTCGCATCGGTACAGTTTATAATTAGTAAAATGAAGCTATTTATTATAATTTCGTTATTTCCAGTCATCTTACTATCCTTTCTACCATTAGAACATGCATTTCCTTTCGAGAAGGTCGATTCAACATTTCCAAAGCCATACACTTTTCTTTTTTCACTTTATGATATTGTCACTGATCTATTTCCTCAAAAAAGAATTTTTTTACTGATCTAATTATCACTCAATTAACCATTTTATTGTATATTTTGCATTTTTGTATATACTTTCTTCATTGGGGCCTACCTATGAGTTGTCTGATGCCTTTTTCAGTTCTCTCTATCAACATGTTCTATGGAGTTAGACAACAAAAAGGGAAAACTGAATATATTTTGACCAAACTGTCTGTAGCAAATTGTTTCAGTACTCAACAGAATATCAGTAAGTTGACCTAAATCATGGCCAAATTTACACTTGATTGGAGGGACACCAAGAGTTAGACAAAGCAACAAGTAAAAGGTCAATATATGATATTATGTATGGAAAGTTGAACAATTTGTACCAGGATTTAGGTTTTTACCTCAACTGTAGACTCTCCTTCACTAGGCCATTTAGTTTCGTGTGGAAACCTCTCTCATGATCCAGAGGGTTATAGTCTTTGACTGCAATCTGGGGAGAAGAGAAATTGTAGGAAATGATGTCCACGGATACAACATGCAGGCTACATTTTTTCTGAAAGTGTATAACAGAAAAAAAAAAAAAAAAAAAAAAAAAAACCTTTGACAGAGAAGCTTGGATGTAGCTCTCCATCTCTTTTGGCACAGCCGATTCACAGATAGCATCTGTATTTGGCATAGGTAGTATCTCTTCTGACCCAGCAAGTCTCTACCATCACATTAAAATAATAATCAACAACATCTATTATCTTAGATGAAATGATAATGATGAACAATTCCATGTGTGCCATTACAAAATCTAAAAATTAAACAAAATATGTACACTGTAAAATGAGAATCTCATACGCCCCCAACAGAAATAGGAAATATCTCACCAATGCTAAATCACAATAGAAAGTTACTATTTCATCTATATATAAACAGAAAATATTGCCAAGGGTGCCAGATTTGGGCATCTTTTGTAGGTATACTTTTGATACATATGTTCTGCAATTGTGTGTCTGAGGTGCATGATATTACACATCTAATGATGATTAAGTTTGCACAATACAACTCATGTATACCAAATAATTCTACCATTTTCAATTAAGAGCTCACATTAAATTGCTTCTATTTACATTATTTGATTTCTTTAGACTAACACCTGACATTAAAACTTAAGTTGAGCAAAAGATGGTGCATGATAAATGAATTAACCTATTCATACATATTAGTTGTACAAACAAAGGAAGCAAAATATAAGTCCACATCATAATTTTAATTTAACTTGAGATTATGAAACGAGAAAGGGAAATTAAAAAAAAAAAAAAAAAAACTCACTAGAGTTATGGGAAATTGTTAATGAAAGTGTTTTGGCATGCTATTACCAGCCAATCTCAGAACATGTTAGAAATAGAAGTTAGGTGAACAATTACTTTTGGAACTCATTAGGAATAAAAAAACAAACGAACCATATCTGTTTATTCTGTTCGGTTCTAAAAGCCAAGCAATTCTGAAGGTATACAAGATCAAACAAAAAAGAAAAAGAAATTTCCTTTTCAGCAACTAGGTACAGATAGGATCTACATCGGGCTTAGTATGTCCACATTCTAGCATGATATCTTAAAAGAGAATAAACTAAGAACAATACAAGCCCCGAAATGAATTTCCCATTCTCTATGGTACTGAAATAAAATAAAGAGTAGAGTCCTTTCGAACAGAAAAAAACTCAGTTGAAAAATAATCAGTTGCAAAATGCACGAGGAATGATCTAATATAGAATATTCATTTTGATTCTACATTTAACTTTTCTTAGAAAATACCACGCAACTTTCATGTCTATTGCAGAAAACTGTGCTAAATTAATTCTCGTAAAAGCGATAATGATTACAACTCTCCAGAAATTGTTCAAAGTACAAAACATTAAAAAAAAAAAAAAGCTGAGGTGAAGTAATTGGTTTAGCAAAGAAATGTAATTTCTAAAGATAGACCCCTCACTTAAGCCTAGTATATTAACTCCATCCATCTGGTGTATTGGTACCGCTCGAGTGCTTTCTCCTGTAAAGGGAAGAAAGCCCTCTCGCTTGCGCCTAAGAGAAACTTCAAGTATATTATTACACTAATAAAAATCTATTATTTAGTTTAATATAATTATTTAATATTATTTATTATTATTTTAATATTAATAACGAGCCTTCGTAGATGCACAGTCCCCTTTAGGGGACTGTTAATCTACTCAGTCTCTATTTGTTTTTCTTACTTGTGATAAACGAAAGAGCTACAGACTAGGACTCTGTAGCTCTTTCTAACCGTTCGCTTATCGTTCGTACTAGTATAAATACTAGTACTCACTCTAAGCTCACTGTATAATTAATCATTATACAAGATCTCAATGGATTAAAACAATATTTCCAATTGTTGAATTGAAGCATAATTTGTCGTTCTATATTATAATACTGGGTTTGTATTTTACATATGGATCCTATTTTCTTTCATTACTGAGAATAACTGATACTAAACCTGATACAAAGTTTAAATGGGTTAAACAATTTCATCACTTGTGTAACTAAGGGCAATTTTTTATTTTTTCAGCATTCCTCTCTTCAGTTATTTGTGTTCTTTTTACCCAATAATGATAAACATCTGTTTGATTTTTTCTTTTGAAGAAAATAAACCAAGAGAAAAGGAATAGAATAAATTTGGAGTACCCGGAGAAGCATTTGCCCATACTGGGAAGGCAAAAGAAGATAATAGCACAGAAAAGAAGCATCTCTCATTGTCTCCATATTGCATGTCGAAGAGCACACTAAAGCTTGGTCTAGATTGAAGAGAGCCCTACACAGCCCTTTAAAAACTGCAATTCAGAAAATAAATAAAAAAAAATGTATCACTAGAAACAAGAAAAAACACTACTGCATATGCAATTCGGTACCTGCAGAACTACTTGTCCTAGGCTTCTTTGTTATTTCTATTGACTTGATTTTTATTGAGGCATTGCTAATTATCGATGGGGTAAATTTTTCCCTGGGCTCTCCACCAATTGCTTGAACAATGTTGCTTTGATGGGGGTAATTTACCCTCAAGTCCTTAACACAGGAAGGGTTCTCACTTGTGATGTATCACAAGTCCATTGGGGAGAGTCCAGGACAAAATTGTGGCCTTTTTGCATTAGTTCGGAGTTAGAGAAGTGGCAGGGTTGAGACCAATTGGTTGATTATAGCTAAGTTTGTCTTGAGACCAATTGGTTGATGTGCAGAGCAAGGCCAACAGATGCAACAATGAATTGCCTTGTTGCTAAAACAAAATATAAGCCATTAGGATGAATAATTGAGGTAATGTGGCAAACCAGAGATGGTCCTAAATTGAGTCTCAATTAAGGCAGAACAGGCCACTACACACATCTTATGCAATATCGGATTTTTAAGCCCTCGACTTTAGTAGAGCAAATTTGTGCAAACAAAAATGTTCTGACCTGGAGTATTAAGAATTGTATGTTGAAAAGGACATTTAGTTAGAAAAGAGAGGAATTTCTAATTGACCTCCTCTTTTTAACAACATTAAGTAATAGAGAGAGAAAAAAACCCACTAGAATCTTAAGGACTGAATAAAATGCTGTAGTTAACATTAACCCTAATAAAAAAACCAATAGCAAACAAAAAATTAATGCAGAATAATAATTAACACCTATATAATAATAATAATAAAATAATAAAATAATATACGAACTTTGGATATTTTGGTCAGGCACATTGCTAACATCCAAACCCATGTCATCTTCGCTCGAAGATGGATACACTCTGTATGATGCACCCATGATCACACCTAAAGCAAAATCATATATTTAACTATACAACAGCGTCTATAATGGATATTGAATATTTTATCTGTGTTGGTAAAAGTCCAATAGTCTATTTATTATAATTTAGTTAATTATGTTAGGAACTCCTTTACATAGAAAAGTTCTCTTTTTTTTTTTTAAATTCAATCCAAGATATGTTTTCTTATTGTTTACATCTTTTCTACCAATGCTTATGGGCACCACAAAGTTATCTACTGAAGTCCCTGGAGGCCTGTACTGACAAGATTAGCATGGTACTAATGGTATTATGCTACCATTAGTAACCCAATGATCATAACATTTGGAACCAATATTTCAGAAACATTGTTTCTTGCAAATTTTGCAGTGTTCAACTGTACAAGTACTGCCAACTAGTAGCTCAAGTAGTAAGTTATCAGGACAACTTCTAAGGGGACACTAGGTTCAAACCCTGGTGGGCATAATATGGACTGGATTTGTGAACTTCTGTTCGTCACCCAAAATACTAGAATAAAGGAATGGGTAAGCCAGACAGGACAAAGAAGCCATAGTTTTTCATTCTTTCCTTTATTGGTAAATTTGTGTGTTTTTCATTAGTATGAGCTCCTCGAAAACTCTAAAATTGGATTCTAATTTCCATCTTTGAGACCTCAAAAAAAAAATTATATTCCCTTCATTGTTCATAACCCAAATCTACCATGGTGGATAAATTAGGGTGAGTATTTCTTCATTAAATGTAATCAGTCCTCTAAATGTTACAATACCTGCACATAACCAGTACCTTCATCAAGCGAGGCCAAGTTGGTACGTTGCATCACATTAAAAGAGATAGGCAGAGAGACTCTTTGCACACTGGTGTCAACATCAAAGGAGGGAAGGATTAGGATGTTGTCTTTTCCAATCCTAATTGAATTCTCAATTATGTCTGAAAACTCTAGCTCATGGCCGGAGACTTGGCACCACTTTTTCTGCTTGCCACTGCTAGTGATCGTACTGGTCAGAACTCCATGACATCGGCATGCCTATTGGATTTACAAGGTGATGCTTATCACTAGCAGATTGATAAATGCACCAATATATCGAGGTCTTTCAGTTTTCATTATTTTTTTTCCTTTTCCTTGGGTGCTGCTTATTTTTATGGGCTTTCCCTTTGGTTGGCTATCATTGCCCAATAAGAAAACCTTTTGCTGGTTCCATTTCCAATTACATAATCTTTACTTTTCTTCTGTTATTATCTTTGTTTTACTTGTAAAATTGAGACCCAACATTTCAGACTTGTTTTGCTTGACTTAATTCACATTAGACTTCATGATAGAGCTTAAAACAAATAGACATAATAGGGTTAACATATTAACAGATCTATCGGAACCACCAGAAGTGCCAGTTCAACATATTTCAAGAGTGTGTAATACAAAAGCAGCATAAAAATAAGAGTTACTATTTGCAAATAAGTTTCAATTGCAAAATAACTCATACCTTACATGGCATGAAACCATCCATGATAGAATTGGTAGTTGCAACCAAATTGCAAGAAATTTGGCTTTCAGAACCAAAAATGGCATTTTTGAAGTAGAAAACAGCCTGAAGTGGCTCCTCTACGTCGCCCTTTAGCTCTTCTAACCATCTCTTAAACAAGCCATGCAACACTGGAGTATCTACATAATTTTGAACATTGAAACATTACAAAAGCAGCTTCTAGTTGCCAAATGACATGTCTCAGAGCTTCCACCAGTAAGAGTTTTCCTTAATTGTGCTCATATTTTTTTGGCAGAGTGAACATTTTCCTATTTCATAGACTGTCATATAAAAATCTACACTCTACTATTTTCCCAAAATTATCACATCATATGAAATCAATGAGAACAGCTCATACTGTGTTGTACAGGCACATCAAGAACCATTTGGAATACCAAGTGAGCAGGTCTATTTTATTCCTTTCCAGAGAAACAGGTGGATTGGAAAAAAAGAAAGCAATTAATGAAGTCTGGCTTTTGGTTCAAATGAAGACCATGCAGAGGACAAAGGAGAAGGAAGTATGATACAAAATTGTTTCAGGTTGCATATCATTTGTTGTTGGTAGCAAACCTATTTGAAGAAGCCACCTGCACTCAGATGCTCAACACCAGCATCTACCAATCATATCAACCAATGAAAAATAAAAACTCTTCTGAAACTTACCAGGAATGTACTGTCTGATGACACAATTTTCAAGATCGCAAAGTTTGTCGAAGAATTCCTTATTTCTATCATCTGATAAAATGTAAGCAGATTCCAGTATAACAAACTCGACTGAGATGCACTGATCAGCTGCATCCTGAAACTCATATCAGAATATTTACATATCTAACCCTAACTCTTGAAAGTTTTGCAATTCTATCTACACCATGCATACCGTTATAAAGCATTACAACTATCACATGCCCTTATTTACATAATTACTTCAGAAATTACCAAAAGTTGTGTTCTATTTTGCAGAGAGAAACAAGGAAAGCGAATAATTTACACACATTTTAGAAGAAACAAAGAAAACAGATGTGTTTAGTAGGTCATAATTTGATTTACAGATCATCTCTTTCAGTGGATTCCATGATAATGATGATATTCCCATTCTGCAACATGCAATAGTACACAATTTTGCAGCTTCCAATTCTGCAGGGGCTATGCATCAGAATTTTATCCACACATGCTAGTAGCAATGTAAAGTCATCACAATCATTACTATCAGTAATCTTGTATTGTCGCATTGTTGATGTGAATAAAAACATGTCATGGTCTTCAGAGGTATAGTACTAAATTGAGTTCATCAATGTATAAAACAGTGTATAAAGAAAAATAATCCTTTTCTTACCATGAGAGATCTTCTTAGTGCTTTAATATCATTATATGGAGACATGCAAATGGCAATGACCTTCTTTGACACTTCATCACTGCTCCATGTATATAAAGCTTTGTTGCTAAATAAATTTCCCCATAAAACATCTGCAACGAAATAAGTATAACATGCGGTGCAAATTTAAGACCCAAAAAAACAGCAAACTTAGAATGATTTTCCATAATATTTCATTTTGGAAAACTCTGCTAGCTAAGTTTTTACTGTAAGGAACCACTCCACAACAATACTCAACATGGTTTGGCAGCAGCTAGGTTTAGCATCAGGTGGTTTCCACTATATGTAGGCTCGTGCTAACATTTTTTTTTTAGCCCTCAATAAAGCCTAGATCATTTAAAATAAGAAAAGGGAAACCACCTGATTGGAAATTAATTGAGGGAAACCACATATAATTATCCTTGAAATTTTATAGCAGGACTTCAGCCAAACACATGATTTCAAGCTTGGTTGTAGTTCAATAGCGCAATCTAATGTAGGCTTATTTAAGGGTTACATTGCAACCCAAGGCTAATTAAGGCTTAATTGACAATCATTGCACTGTTAGGTGTTGATTATGGTTTAATTGTATATGAAGATCAGTTGCATTTAACGAAAGCACAGTGACTTAGTGAGGTTAAGAAAATTAAACCTTGGCCTGCAGTTGTATTATTCAGATCTCCTAATTCATGAGAAAAACTATCTTGAGGCAAGTTATTAACAGCATGATGGAAATCTCTTAAACTAAATTTTTCCCGTGGAGTATAAGCAATCTTCAGCTGAAATAATATATATTAAAAATAAAAAAAAAAGTAAATTCCTATTATTACTTTATAATAATAAAATGTGCTGTTTCAATGCCTAATGACTTCTTTATAACATAATAAAGAAATAATGACTCGCTCAGCCACTAAACTTGGATCAATTACTCCTAGTGGTTAGAGAAGTGTAGATGGTAATCCTAATAATTCAACATAATACACGTTTGTCTTACAATACTTGCTGAAAGCAAGTATCCAGAATCTATATTTAAAGTGAAAGATAATTTGTAAGAAAAGGAGGGGCCATGAAGTAACAAAAGTCTCATATATGACAATTTCGATTCTATACAGAATCTTCAATTTTTTAGATTTCAGGTTGGAAAAGCTACCGCCTAAAACCTTCTCGACAAATTTCTCACCTCAGAAGAAGAAGGAGAATGTTTCATCGGATGGATATAGGCCAGAGCGAGCCGATCTGGAAGCGAGGTTGAAGAAGAGCATGTGTCCGTACGCTTCTCTTGCGAAATCGCGTAATAGTTGGCGAGCTGAAGCAAACACTGTTAACAGAAATGAGAAGATGAAATCAGGTGGAATGCATTCTAAATTAGCAGAGAAAATTGAAGTGGTAACGGAGCAAGAGAGAGAGAGAGAGAGAGAGAAAGACCAGCTTGAGACTGCGGAGGAGAGGAGGAGGGATGTTTCGTAGATCGAGTAAGAAGCAGAGAAGCGCCATTGATGGAGCAAGATATCTCTCTCTCTCGCAAAAGCCCGTTGATGGAGCGCGAAGCGTCAATCAAACACTGGAGATTTGTTTTTCCCTCTTCCTTTTCTCGAGCAAGCTATAACTAATTAGGCTGTTGTGTGTTCGTTCCCTTTGCGGAGGTTGTCAGTTCCACTTCAGTACTTCACGGGATCATCGTTAATATATTTTTAATTTAACAAAATGGTCTTACACGTTGGAAATAAATCGACGGTCAAACTCCAACCTAGTGTTAGTAGTTTAGTAGCGAACCTGTATAGGGTAAGTGTATGTATACAGAAACAGGATTACATGAGAAATATCCTGTAAACCGTCTCCGTATATAATCTAGGCTAGACAGTAAGTAGACACTGAGCAATGAGGATAGAATGTACAGAGTTTGATATAAACAATTAAATTTATAGTGCTTCCGTTTTACAATTCCGATTCCACTTAGCAAGGATGTTGAAATGGCATCCAGTCCGTGATGTTGAAATTCGAACATGACAAATTCAATACAATATGATAATATATGATATAATGTATAATTTACTATTCAGTTTCTTATGAATATACGAACGTCAATAGCATATCACATAGACGTATTATATCCGATACAGATACAGTTGTGGTTTGGTATAACATTCGTTAACATCTGCTGCTGGACTGCTCCCTTTCAAGCATAATAGAAGTATTGGGCCCTGAAGATTTCCGCGTGTGATTTGATGTCTTCTGATTCGATGCGTTTGTTTACTTCTCCAGCATAACTTCAAGGCCTGTTAAAAAAACTAAGCTCAATTTGGTAAGCCCGCTTCTGTCCTGGTTTGCTTGTTCAAACGATTGTCGTTCTCGTATGTAATTAGCTTAGTCTAAATTTTCTAGTAGAACGATCGTATTGATAATAAACTTATTTTCACTATAATAAATTTATTAAAATTATTTAAAAAATTATACACATGTTTTATGTAGTCTGGATATATTTTTTTAATCTATCAAAGTTGGCGTGATTTGAAATTTGATTTATTATCCATTATAAATATTCTCATTGATACTTTATGGTAATAGAAAGTGGTGGGGTTGCCGACCCTGCTTGTTTTCAAAAAAAAAAAAAATCCACTATAAATATTTTTTAAAAAAAAATTAAAGACCAAATTTATCTCCACTAAGTTATTGCTAAAAATTTTAATTGAGTATTGAATATGCTTGAAAGGGAACACCAGATAAAAAATGTCAAGCAAAAATAGAAAAAAAATTAAAACGAAACTCGAAAAATAAGAATAGTAACAAAAAGACCAAAGTAGGGAAGATGAAGCAAAAAAGAAAAAGAGAAGAAGCTGAAATGAAGGAAACATCTCAATTTAGAGAGAGAAAAGAAAGAGAATGCTGGACTAGTACCACAAGAAGCCAAAAGGAAATGTGAGTGCAGCACAGGCGAGGTTCACAAAAATAGATGTGTGCAGCAAGATGAAAGAAATAAATTATTTTATCGGAGAGAAAGACAGTAATAGAACTCAAAAAGTGGCTGAGGAAACAACGCACACATCATGAGCAGCTGAGGAGGAGCTTCCATACACGACACGCATGGGAGAAGACAACAAACCGGTCCGTCAGAGAGAAAAGGAGGGGGCGAGACTATCAACGGACAGGGACTTGGAACTCTCCAAAAGAAGAGATCGAATAGAGAAGGAGAAGCAAATAAGATGACCAAGATAAAAAAAGAAGAGATGAGCGGCCAGATTGAGTGTTGCACTAACAAGCAGGCCCCACCTGTCACCCACACATTGTGCACCAATAGTGCTTATAAATAGTGGCTCAGTAGAGCAATATTTAGCATATGTTACAAGTAGAGGTTTCAATCACAGACAGTGCATTACGTGCCATCTGTCAAAAATCTAAAGTCTGTACAAGAAAAGTATAATTAAAATTTTACAATGAATTTGGAAATTTGAAAGAAAAGTGTGAGGTCAAATAAGATTGATTTTTTTTTTTTTTTTTTTTTTTTGGGGGGGGGGGGGGGGGGGGGTGGTTTGAAAACTCGATAGGAGCTATCAAGGGAATAAGTTTGAAATTTGATCCATGCAAATTGCTATTAAGAGGCAAAGGAAGATGGGAGAGAGAGGGGCAATTCGGTCATATACCTATACTGTTGATTTATTCTAATAATAAAAAAGAATGAAAATTAATTTAAAAAGAGATTACATGAACCGAAGGGGTTCTATGAAAATTTGTATTACAATTTATTTTTTAATTTATTTTAAAAAATTGTAATTATAGGGATTATATATGAGTGGATAGAATAGAGAAGAGGGGTTTCCCTAAAATGTAATAACCTAACCTAGCGAAATCGGTTCCCCAAATACAAATTAAAAACCAAACCCTAGTCGATTCTCCCCCGCAAAATCTACCCTCCCAAAATCCAAATCCCTCAAAATCCAAAAATGGCGATGCTTAGAGCCGCCGCGCAGTTGACCCGTACGGCGAGGGTCGTGTCGTACTCTCTCATTCACCTCTATGTTGCGCCGCCACCGCCGCCGCCAAGATCTGCGCGCATTGCGTCGTCAATGCCTTCTTCGTGTGGATTTGACGTGAGAGTACGTTTAGACAGCAGCGGAGTTGTGAAAGACACGAGTGGCTGAGGTACGGTACCCCTTTTCTATTAGTTATTAATAGCCTTTCACCTATAATTTTGATCATCATCTCATCTTCCATCTAATTTATCAAACCAATTTAAAATTTAGTCTAATTAACAAAATTGGGATAAATTGGATAAAATTGAATCTAAACGAGAAAAGAGAAATGAGTAACAATAAAATTTGAGTAATAAAAGTAAGTTTCTGTCTTGTAATTACTTTGGCTTTCCAAGAACTCTACTTGAGATAATATTTTCATTTATTTTTCTATTTATTGTTTTCTCCAATATCTCAAAATCCAAAAAATTTCATCACTCGCCAAAACAATGAAATCAAGTGCATACTAAATAAATCCGAAATATCATGTTAAAGTAAAGTGTTATAAAATTCTAGATATATGAAACCAATCCATGCTTATCGTGCCACGGACATACGTAACTCGTGATAATCGAAAAGAGCTTACATGCTTATCGCAAGTCACAACTTGACAGCTACATTTCTGTTACAAATAGGATGAAATAGAACGAGATTCGTAACGAAAACAACTAAAATTACATTATATATCCGTATATCACTAAATAAATATGTACATAAGTACGATTATGAAGTAAATATCAAACTTTAGAATCAACTCTGTTCTAAACGAATGCAAATGCAGATTCTGATATAGATATGAAATGAAACGAATAATCTGTAACACTTCCACCGAGATTGACCAATTTTTTTTATACTATTGTGACCGATTGAGAAAAAGCTAGTTCAACGTATAAATTTTGGTGCAATTCACTTTTATCCATACATCTCATTTGATCGGTCTTGACCGAATGACAAAAAAAAATTACTACCTTCGACTCTTTCTCTGACCGTGTGATGTTGTGGAAGGAACAGAAAAGCCACCTGCCTCTTAACTCCCACGTGGCTGCCTCCCACAACTCAATATTCATTTTAAAACTCGTCCTGACCGACTAAGTCATCCCTCGAATCTCTTTTACCGGTGATTCGCGGTGTAATAGTAATCGAAGATGATTCACGGTGTAATAGTAAATCGTTGACAACTTTTATAGAAATTGATTCGCGATATAAAAGTAAACAGTTGATAATCTCCATAGAAGATGATTCGCGATATAACAGTAAACTGTTAGTAACCTATAAGTTGATTCACTATATAATAGAAAACCGTTGTTAACCTTTTATAAGATTATAATAATTAAGTATAGAGTCGTTAACAATCAATATGCACACGTATAAAATATAAGTGTTTGGAATAATAAAATAAGAATTTAAACTAAAAAATTGACAAACAAATACATGGGTTATATTAATCAATGTTTCTAATAAATAATAAATATATAAACAATTTGATAGAAAAGAGAATTCAACTATTTTTTTATTATAAAAAAGTAGAAGTTGAAATGTACAATAAATATTTTGGCAATTTGACAACGACAAACTTATAACATCTAATCGTTTCAAATTTACTAATCCGAAAATTAATATTTTTTTGACAGTTCAGAATAAAATTAATTTGACATCTTCAGATTTCAGAATATCAATTAAGATAATATATATATATATGAATAATATGTAAATACAGGACATGGACAAAATGTATTTTACCTTGACAGTTCAGACTAAAATAAGCACATATTAATTCATTATTTCCAATTTATATAATCTCGGATATCCCAATATTGTTTTGATAGTTCAGAATAGAATCCTTATCCGCTCAAATTTGTAGATAAGAAGCGAATATAAATTCAGATAACATATTTAAGATAATATTGTAAATACAGGACATGGGCAAAACGGAGAGTTAATCCTTTTGCGTACGTCCCTAATTGCAATAATTTGTGACTTCATGCTGTTATCAACTTATGCTAATTAAGTTAAAAACCAACATCACTAGATTCAGTACGGGTTCAATATGTTGCGAAGTAGTCAATAAGCCGACTAAAAGAACCAAGCAATGTACATGAAAACTTCAAAACAAGACAACTGAGAACTATACGACCAATTTTCTTATGTTCAAACACCACACATAAAAAAAAGAACTTTATATTTCTTCAAATCATATTATATAGCTGTTCACAATGACAATAAACAATAAAAAAGAAAATAACTAACCAAAATTTCAAATAACTTGCAGTTCAATAGAAATCCAAGCACTAAGCTGTTGATAGGTAAAATTAACCAACATTTAAGAAAAAAATGTTTTCCAACATGAAGCTCAATAAGCGGGTAGCTATCAAGACAATCCACCTTTTTTGATGAAAAAAATGAGAGTCCAGCCTTCATCTTTTATATTAACTAGGTTTTTCATCGCGCTTCGCCGTATGAAGTTTTGTCTGCAGTTTATGGTGAAAAAAGTTTGTAGCATGTTCATTGTTATGGTCAATTGATTGAAAATCTAATTTTCGTTGTTGGTATTTTTTTCCTCCTTTTTTGTGCGTATAGTCAGTGAGAGTGGTTTTGGTATTTATGTTTGATAACTCGGAATCTAGCTAACAGGGTAGATCAACGATTTTAGAGAGGAATAGAGACAGATATTCAGCACAAAAAGACTATTTTATTGTTCATCATGTGTTTACATTCTTCATCTATATTTTCTAGATAAAGGAAAACGGAACCCCCCACTCGTAAGATGGGGGTATCTATTTATAGTAACTCCTGACTTCATCTTTACCTAGGATCGCTGAGGCCCCCTGTGGCCCCCGGCCGAACTCCCACTTAGCAGATTACCATCGATTCACTATTAGATGAGAAAGGGTTCGCTGTACTTTGCTAGTACTTTGGCGAGACAAACCTTAGCTCTTTTAATGTTCGCTGGGGTTCTCCTTTCTAGGTAGGTCGGGGGGGGGGGGGGGGGGGGGGGAAGAACCTTCACCCCCCACGTCATCGTTCGGTTTTACGATTTCTGACAATTCGGTTCCCTCGTCAGGTTGGGACCCAGTGAACGGTTACTTAACTTTTGGCGGGAAACTTATTCCCACCACCCACAGATTGGGCCAAAGTTGGAGATCTTTGTCAATTGGGGGCCTTCTCCAAACTCATTTGGGCCATGGAATGGGCCAGTACCAATCTGACCTTATCAATGTTCATTGATTGCAATATTATTTTCTTTGATGAAATGTTACTTCCGAAATGTCATTTATATAAATAAAAATAAAAGAGCGCAAATTAAATTTAAAAACGACATTAATAATAAACAACACACACTAAATGTCATTTATATAAAAATAAATCTCGTAAATAACTAAACAAAAAAACATGGCCATAAATATTTAAACATCCAAAATAAAAAATCTATGTCAATTTGATTATTTCTATATGCGGCAATTAAACGAATAACGATAGACATATTGGAAAAATTTATATAAAAAAATTGTATTAAAATGTTATGTCTTTTAGAAAGTAAAAAATGACACCAAATCGAAAATATTGATAAAAGAATATTAAAATTTCAAGTTTAAAAATATATTAGTATATCCTTGCAATTTTCTGAGAATATCATGAAATTTGAGGAAAAAATGATATGAAAAATACTTTTAAACAATCCAACAAAATAACCAACATTGAGGTGCCAAGATAAAATAAAAAAAAAGTTTAAGGGGCTACTCGAAAAAACCAAGCGTCTTTCTTTTCATCTGTTACTTTTTCATCTTTCATCGATTTTGTTTTCAATTAAGAATGTTAAAAAACATGGAAGATACAATTAATCATGTTTAAAAAAACATAATATATCGGAGCTAACCACTTAGGAAAACACAAATGAAACCACAAAAGATCCGAAAACAATCACATGGTCTCTTTTCATCCTAACTGCTTTTATGCAATCAATACCGTGTGGTCTTCTGTGTTGTATATAAATCAAAATTTGTAGTAGACACATTATACAAGCAAGCACACAAAACAGTCGCATAAAATTGAAAAAAACAAAGTTTGGATTACTGTAGAATAGGACAGCCGGAAATGAAGGATTTATTATATAGATTTAAAGAAACAAGTACAAATCATAACGTTTTAGTTAGCGGCTAAAATAAAAGATAAAAAGACAAAAGCAGCTCAGACCCAATCGTACTCTCTGCAAAATGGAAAAAAAAAAAAAGCTAACTCAAGGAAAGCCGACCATTCTCTAGCAGAATTTCATGAATAAGCTCGGAAGCTGATTTTTCCAAATCGCAAAAAAATCCTAGAACACCGTTCTCTCCAAATAATGAAATAAGTGATTGCAAAAAAAAAATATATATATTCTTGACTTTTGCAGAGATGAGGTGATTGGTGAGGATAGAAGAGTGAAGCCGGGGAACAAGTGAAGATGACTGCTGTTGAGTAATTCAAGCTTTAGCTGGATGTAAAAATCGCAGCAATTAAAAAGATGAAAAGCTGATTCACAATCCCTTTTACAAAGATAGCACCAACCAGGTTCCATCCCTTTTTTGCAAATTGTCGATGGTGGCAATTTTGTTCATAAACATTTGCCAAAGAAACACCTTGAACCTAGATGGTATTCTCGACTCCCAGATTGATTTCATTGGAGAGGTTGGAGCAGGATAAGACTTAATTAGTCTATAAACTGAGAAGTAGAACTAGGTGACAATTCACCTTAATCCGCACAAATCCCAAAATGATCAAAATATTAATCAAAGCTTGATCCAAGTGAAAAGTACAAAATAAAAAAATTACAACAACAGCAGAAGTAGAACTAACCTAGGCACTTCCTGATTGAATTTCATACTTCATACTAGAAAGGCCTCTAGAGGCAATGTAAACACGCAAATGTAAACACGCAGTGTTTCTGCATGCTCTTCATTTCCTTAATTTAAATTTTTTAAAATGAAAAAAATTAATAATTTATACAAAAGATTTCAAACTATTGTGATAGGAAATTATAAAAGAATTAGTATTCTGATTTCTGTAAAGATTTCAATTAATACAACCCGTAATTTCATTTTGATCAAAACAACAAGAGATATAAACATTTTGCACATCTTAGGCACTATGTTGCTGATAAGTGCAACGGCTAAAAACTACAAGCTTTACAGAACAACATGATACGATACGACAGGGTTATTCTTCGGATACAAAGCAGTGTCCAGACTCCGTTCTGTATTCAGAAACAGGAAATCGAACGACAAAATTAGCAAATTCCCAGCTCAAGTTTTGAATTTATTTTTGTATAAACTTACCTATTATCGATTGTTCATCTCCTATATGAGGCTATGACCATACAATTCTATATCCCAGCAGTTTTTTGACATATTTATAAATGACTGAAAAAATCCACAAAAATTTTACTCTGATTCCCAATATATGCAGTAATGTTTGAGAAATCGCATCTCATTCCTTAAGGCTGTATTAAGTTCCAACGCTATCTACCTATAAATATCTTTATTTGTAGAAATTATTTGCATGATTTGAAAAATATTATCGGAACTTAAACTTAATTCATTATCAATGATTCAAACATTTTATATAAAAGAAATAGTTAAACTGAACGCCGCTTTATAATGAAAATCAAATTGCAGGCTTTTAAAATGCTCCATTTAAATACCGATAAAACTGTATTATCGGTTGATTACGCCATATCACACAACCATTTCATCAACGACAGTTAGCTTAATTACACTTTTGTCCAACTTGCTAAAAAATATATGTTATAATTTTAGTACAGAAAAAAGATTGATACATAACCAACAAACCACATTATTCACACAATATTACAACCCATCTTCTTTTCTTATTCTGTTTCTTGTTTTTTTTTGGGTATATATCAGAGTCATGTACTTTTCTTGCAAAATAGGATGAAGAATTATTGAGAGAGTTCGGATGCCAATATTTTTTTTTGGCACCGCAGATTGCTGCGATCCATTAATATTTTGTTTTTTTTTTTTTTTAAATGAACTCTCAGCCACTCCATTTTATCTTTTCACAATCGATGCGTCCATAGTCCATTACAAGTAATAACTATGTGCACGTTTGATATAAATCAAGAGGTAGAAAAATAAGTGCATTTAATGAATTAAGTGCACTCATTTTTTGGTCTCTTACCTTCCAAATTAAAGGAATTACAACTTTTATAAGCACGCATCATCTTTTATGATGAAGAACAAATTTAATAGTTTAAATTGTCATTAAACTTTAATTTTTTAAAAAATGTGGCATGGAACGTCTGCTTATAGAATTAGCTAGAAAATGGTACTTAACAGAGTAATCAATTTAAAAAGACATATATAGCCCTTTTCTCCTGGCCTCGAATATGCTCTTTTTAACAAACACACTGTACGGGACTACCAAATAAATGGGGGAGCATTTTCCTTTGTATCCACTTTTTCTTGTAATAATAGTTTCAATTTCAGCGTTTTGAAAATTATTCCATGCTGTGCTGTGCTATTAAAATAGAGCCATATTTTTATCACCCTTAAGACTTAGGGTCCGATCCAGAGGGAGGAACTCGGAGGTGAAGGGAAGTGACTCGGTACACTCCGATTTTGGGAGTAACCGAGCTCTCCCTCTCTCTGTCTCTCTACTACCCTTCGTTTCCATCGATTCTCTCTCTGAAGCGAGTAACTGATCCGTCTAGGGTTTCTCCCAATCTCGAGAAAAGGAGGCACAAACCGCTAAAGGAGGAGGATCTGCAAAATAGAGGTGGAGGATCAAGGGAGAGTTGCGTAGGAGCTGATCGCCTTCGATTTGCTTCGACCTGCTTCGATCTAGGTTTTCTGCAATTTTCGAGAGAGCACGATTTAGAAACAGAGAGGAAACAAATTTTTTATTTTGATACACGGAGAGGAGTAACGGAGGAAACAGAAATTTTTAGCTATCTAAATCTCTTCAGCGCCTAAATCTGAACAGTCAATTTAAATCAGCGCACGAATCTTACAGTAATCCCATGGTCTGAAACTGGATAGGAAAATCCCAGTCCTATCCAAAGGACTATATATATATATATATATATATATATATAAATAGTAGAGATATTTTCCAAATTTCTATTGCTTACAAAAATACCAATTTAAGGGTATAAACAATTGATAGGTGTGTAAATAATTTCACACTAGAGCAAATATAGTCATTGATTCTTAAAATCTAATTAGATCAGTAGCATAAATGGTGGTCTCAGGTTTAAAGAAATGACTCTTCATTTGAAGTGGAAAGGCTTTATTAATTTCACAATATCTTTTTATTGCATGATATTTACGGTTTTATATAAAAGAAAATAATATCAACTAGCATTTTGTTACGCGCTTCGCGCGTGATGTTTTATTTAGAAATTTGACAAAAATATTTTAGAACTCTTTAACTATGAAATTTTATATTACAGGGTATTTCATTTTTTTTATGAAGGATATAAAATTTTATGGTCAATTGAATTAATAAATGTCCTCAAATAATTTTAAAAGCACCAACCATATTCCATATTTCATATAATTATATGATTAAATTTAAAATAGCTCAATAGCATGATTGGATTTGTTATAATCTTCACATCATTTATATAAAATTTCATACACTAATAAAGTTGTAAATATCTTAGAATAATTAAAAACCTAATGACATTTATGAAATTATGGAAATTCAAATTTTGTGAGATTCAAAAAATTATTTAAAATATTTATAGGTTTGTAACTTTAAAATTTTACATCAATTAATTGTTCATATATTTTTTAGCAAGTACATAAATTTTCATAGCCAAATGATTTATTCAAGGCCTCCAAACAATTTTAGAAACTTTTATGCATATTAAATTATATGAGATTCATAAATTATTTAAAATATTTTATAAGTCTATAATTTAAAAATTTTACATCTTTGAATCTTTTACATTTTTATGAGAACACACATAATTTTTCATAGTCAAATGAATTTTTAAATGTAGCTAAACAATTTAAAAACAACTATATTTAATGTGAAATTTTTGAAATGGAGGTGTCCATTGCTTTTTCGAAATGGAGGTTAAGAAAACTCTGATGTCATGATGACTTCATCCAAAGTTACTATAGAAAATGTACCAAACATTGGAGTACTGTTTGATGATTGCTTTGTTTTCTTATTTGCCCACATATTGTGTATGTGGATATATTTTGCGAGTAGTTGCAAAAGCTGCTTTCTATTCAATATTTTTTTTTTTAATTAAAAGTTCAAAGAAATGAAACATACTCTCTTTTATTATTTACGCATAAAATCTAGCAATTCTCCTCGCTTTATTTGAAAGCAATCTCCTAATATAACATTTTGCTGTTCAACTAGTATAATTTAATTCTCATTTAGCTCTTGTATTATTAATAAATTATTAGTATATTGCAGCTTGCCACATCAAATTTAACTTATATATGTAACTATCACATTGTACCACTTTAAAGTTACCAAACTAAAAATAATTTTGCATAATTATAAAAAAAAAAAACAATGTGACTCAAGTGCGATATCAAAGCTTTTGTCTTCAAGTTGACTTTTTTTTTTTTTTTTTAAGAAAAACCAGGGTCAAGTAAGTTGACTCATTGATATTTGTTTGGAAAAGAAAAGTAGGGGGTATATAAATCGATAACTATTGAAGCAATGCAAGAAATATTAATTCAATTTTTAAAACACAGATATTTTTTATTATTATATTTATAGATAGACAAGACTAGACAACATGTCTACTTGGACGGACATGGGAACGCGACGAATCAGGAACGTCCCAACAATCTCTCTGTTATTTATGAATAATTAAATCCAATCACATTATTTTTGTAATATAATATTTTGCCTATAATCTAATAATACAATCTAATAAATAAACCCATCATCTCTATCTTTCCCCAGTCTCAATCGCAGAATCAGCACCGAGTGGAAGTGGGGAGGAGAAATCAAACACGACGCCGCAGAATTCAGTGCCAATCTCTTCTCTTCGAAAAAGATTCTAACTTCTAAGTTCTAACCATGGTACGATCAAAATTCCTTTCTTCCTTTTTTTGTTTTTCTTCATCTTTTAATCATTCTCAGTACTCCGTTTAGCGATTGAGCATTATTCCTTTGATGTATTCAGCATGAGCTCACTGTACCCAATAACCATAACCAATTGAGCTTGATCATCGCATTTTTGTCCTGTGTTTTACACAACGTAGTAGTTCCACTGAGGTCCAATTTACCATAAAAAAAAGGGCTAAGGGCATCGTTATAGAACTGGTCTGGTACTTTTACCTTGCAGGAATTAAATTTTGTTTTGTTTTCCTTCTTTTTGTGTATTTGTGCGTGTGTTGGTCAGGTCGGGTCAGGTCAGGTTGAGTCGGGGAGTGATACTCTCCTGTGCCCGTCTACTACAGCTCTATATGTACATTGACAAAACAATTGGCACATTCTCGATTGACTCCTTGGATGTTGTAGCCTTTCAAAAATAATCTCAAATTTGTTGCTTGTCTTTACAGGGTGAAGCAGGAATTACAAGGAAAGAGGAAAAATTTCGGTTTTGCATTGACCGAGGTGGCACTTTCACTGACATATATGCTGAGGTGCCAGGCGAACCTGATGGGTATGTCACCAAGCTCTTATCAGTTGACCCACAAAATTATGAAGACGCCCCAATCGAGGGCATTCGCCGAATACTTGAGAAGTTTACTGGTGAAAAAATCCCACGAAATTCAAAAATACCGACAAAAAATATTGAGTGGATTCGAATGGGGACTACTGTGGCCACAAATGCACTTCTAGAGAGAAAAGGGGAGAGAATCGCCTTATGTGTGACAAAGGGGTTTAGGGATTTGTTACAAATTGGGAACCAAGCCCGGCCCCACATTTTTGATCTGACAGTTGCAAAGCCGTCCAATTTGTATGAGGAGGTTATAGAGGTGGATGAAAGAGTAGAATTGGTATCTGACCAAAAAGATGGAGAGACTGTGAAAGGGATCTCAGGCGAGCAGGTTAGGATTTTGAAACCCCTTGATGAAAAAACTTTAATTCCCCTTTTGAAAGGCTTGCTGGACAAGGGTATAAGTGTTCTTGCTGTAGTATTGATGCACTCCTATACATATCCAGCACATGAAAATTTGGTCGAGAAATTAGCCTTAGAGATGGGATTCAGGCATGTTTCACTCTCTTCCTCTCTCACTCCTATGGTACGTGCTGTACCACGTGGCTTGACTGCTAGTGTTGACGCATACCTGACTCCTGTCATCAAAGAGTATCTTTCAAACTTCATGTCACGTTTTGACAGGGGTGACAAAATAAATGTACTCTTCATGCAATCTGATGGTGGCCTTGCACCTGAAAATAGGTTTTCAGGTCATAAGGCAGTGTTATCAGGCCCTGCTGGGGGCGTTGTTGGGTACTCACAAACCCTTTTCGGGCTTGAAACTACCAAACCGTTGATTGGATTTGACATGGGTGGTACATCCACAGATGTGAGTAGATATGACCGTACCTATGAGCAGGTTCTTGAAACCCAAATTGCAGGTACAACAATACAAGCCCCACAACTTGACATAAACACTGTTGCTGCTGGTGGTGGGTCGAAGCTCAAATTCCTATTTGGCTCATTTCGTGTCGGGCCTGAATCTGTGGGGGCTCATCCAGGACCTGTTTGCTACAGAAAAGGTGGCCAGCTGGCTGTCACTGACGCAAACCTAATTCTTGGCACTGTAATACCTGATTTCTTCCCTTCAATTTTTGGGCCCAATGAAGACCAACCTCTAGATTATAATGCCACAAAGACAGCTTTTGAAATATTAGCAGGTGAGATTAATTCTTACCGAAGGATAAACAACCCATCAACCAAAGACATGTCAATAGAAGAAATTGCATTAGGGTTCGTGGAAGTCGCAAATGAGGCCATGTGCCGGCCAATTCGACAACTTACTGAGATGAAGGGGCATGAGACAAGAGACCACGCTTTAGCTTGTTTTGGCGGGGCGGGCCCACAGCATGCGTGTGCCATTGCCAGGTCACTTGGCATGAGAGAGGTTTTTGTACATAGGTATTGTGGTATTTTGAGCGCTTACGGTATGGGTCTTGCTGATGTGGTCCAAGACATGCAAGAGCCCTTTGCAGCTGTTTTTGATTCAGATTCTGTTGTGGAGGCTGAACAGAGAGAGAAAGCTTTGGTGAAACAAGTTCGAGAGAAGTTACGAGAACAAGGGTTTTTAGAGGAGAGTATAAAGACTGAGTCATACTTGAATTTGCGATATGAGGGTACCGACACAGCAATCATGGTCAAGCGGCCTAATAATGGAAATGATTTTGTTTCTGAGTTTGTGAGACTGTTTCGACAAGAATATGGATTTGAGCTTCAAAATCGAAAGATACTAATATGTGATATCAGAGTGAGAGGGACTGGTATAACTAACATTCTGAAGCCAAAAGAAGTGGAACATGGAAAACAGGTTGTTCAACCAGTGGCCTCGTACCGGGTATATTTCAATTCTGGATGGCATGATACCCCTTTGTTCAAGCTTGAGAATTTAGGGTTGGGGGATACCGTGTCAGGACCTGCCATAATAATGAATGGGAATAGCACTGTGATTGTAGAGCCTGATTGTCTTGCATCAATAACCCGCTATGGTAATATAAAAATACAGATTGGCACAGGGCCAGATGTTATTTTATCAGATGAGAAGGTGGCAGATGTGGTAAGGCTCTCAATCTTTAATCATAGATTTATGGGTATTGCTGAACAAATGGGCCGTACCTTACAACGTACCTCAATCTCTACTAACATAAAGGAGAGGCTAGACTTTTCTTGTGCTCTTTTTGCCCCTGATGGGGGCTTGGTTGCAAATGCACCCCATGTACCGGTACACCTTGGAGCCATGTCGAGCACAGTAAGGTGGCAGATGAGCCACTGGGGTGAAAACCTAGAAGAAGGGGATGTGTTGGTGACCAACCACCCCTGCTCAGGTGGGTCCCACTTGCCAGATATCACAGTTATAACCCCGGTTTTTGACAATGGTAAAATCGTCTTTTTTGTGGCTAGCCGGGGACACCATGCAGAGATAGGTGGGATAACACCTGGCAGCATGCCGCCTTTCTCTAAGTCAATTTCTGAAGAAGGTGCAGCTATTAAAGCATTCAAGTTGGTACAAAAAGGTATTTTCCAAGAGGAAGGGATAATTGGCCTTCTAAGTGGGTCTCGCAGGATAGAAGATAACCTCTCTGACTTGCGGGCTCAGGTCGCTGCAAACCAGAGAGGAATAAATCTTATCAAGGAATTGATAAACCAGTATGGTTTGGAAATAGTACAGGCATACATGGTGCATGTGCAAAGGAATGTAGAGGAGGCAGTGCGGGAAATGCTGAAGTCAGTGGCTACTAGGGTTTTGCATGAAACTGGATCTTTAGAAATTGAAGAGCAAGATTATATGGATGATGGATCAGTGATCCAGCTTAAGCTTACTTTAGATTTGGAGAAAGGAGAGGCAGGTTTTGATTTTACTGGTAGCGGATCAGAAGTGTATGGGAATTGGAATGCACCGGAGGCAGTTACCATGGCTGCTGTAATCTATTGTTTGAGGTATGTTAAGCTAGCAATTACATATTTTAATTTTGTGTAGTGTGTATGGTCAGGCCTCCTTTTTCAATGTATTGCTGCTTTGAGGACTTGATATTCAAATTAATGCTCATAACCAATTTTGGTAAGCTGTTGCTTGTGACATTTTCCTTCGTCCCTATTATTATTTTGGCCAGAATGAGCAAAACGTTGTTTTAAGATTAAATATGCCTGATGTGGGCTTTTTAAAGGATTAATTCAACTAAAATCATCTCTGTTGGGTCATTGAAAATGACATTAAACTTTTTACAAGAAATTGCATCCAGCAACTTTTAACTGCACAAGCACTTGAGCAGATATCTGATGCTTAAATCTTTATCGAAGGCACCAGCTAATTAGCACATCCCTTTTCCCCACATATCATAGCCTCAAGGACCTTTAGACCTTCCTTTTTTTTTCTTTTTTTTTTTGGTAAATGACATTCACTTCTTGTCCATTCAATGCCATAAGACACTTAAATTAGCTTTGAAACCATTGCATTTTTAGGCTTTAGTAGGGCTGACTTGGATGAAGTCGGTGCTTGTGTACTCAATTCAGAGATCCACTGAGTTTCAGTTGGGGCTGATTTGACAAAGTTGAAAATCCTTGCAAATGAAATCAATATATTGGTATCAATTTTGTTTTTATATTGGCATAGGTGCATGGTGAATGTGGACATACCCCTGAACCAGGGTTGCCTCGCACCAGTACGAATCAAAATTCCAGAAGGTTCTCTCCTCTCCCCTAGCGATAAGGCTGCCGTTGTGGGAGGCAATGTTCTAACCTCTCAGAGGGTCACAGATGTCATTTTAACGGCCTTTCAGGCATGTGCGTGCTCTCAGGGCTGTATGAACAACCTGACATTTGGGGATGACACTTTTGGGTAAGACATCTGCTGTTATCTACAGTCATGGCTGTTCTCTGGTACTTTGGATGGGGCAAATACCCACACTACAATATATTGAAATTTGTGCGCAGTGCACACAATATAAACCACCAATATGTACCTGGATTATGTACCGTGTATGATAATGGCCAGTATTTAAGGTGGCCCTCGCAGGCAAATTCAAAGTAGAGTGCAATGATTGTTTTTCAATTTTATAAAATTGATTCTCTACTTTAAATAGGTATTACGAGACTATAGGAGGAGGTTCTGGGGCAGGGCCCTCCTGGGATGGAACAAGTGGGGTCCAGTGCCACATGACCAATACTAGGATGACTGACCCCGAAATTTTTGAGCAGAGGTATTTTCACTGTTTTGATGATCATATGCTTCATATATATATTTCTTTTCAAAAATCTTGATTTTTTGTCTATTTCTGATTTTAAGAGCCCTCAAATGATCTCAGCTAGCAATCCATCAGTGCTATGTATGGTCGTTGACATCTGATATGATTCGACTTGTAACCATCAAACAGCCTCTAATACACTAGTATTTATTTATTTGTTTGTTTGTTTTAATGTATTTTTGTTTCTTTCTATAACTTTCTAATTGTCATGAATAGGTATCCAGTTCTTCTCCATAGGTTCGGGATAAGGGAGAGCAGCGGTGGGGCTGGGCATCATAGAGGTGGAGATGGTCTTGTCAGAGAGATCGAGTTCAAGCGACCAGTTGTAGTCAGCATTCTCTCTGAACGGCGGGTCCATGCACCTCGGGGTCTGCAGGGAGGCTCAGATGGGGCCCGTGGTGCTAATTATTTAGTTAGAAAAGATAAAACTAGGGTTTACCTTGGAGGTAAGAATAGCATACATGTTGAGGCTGGAGAAGTGCTTCAGATTTTCACTCCTGGTGGAGGTGGATTTGGTTCTCCAAATTGATTTCAGCTTTTCAGGGTCAAGATTTGATTATAGCTTTTCATTTTTACATGAATAATGGCATTCAATCTGGGGATGTTTATATGAAAACCATGATTATTGCGAATAAAGATCAGAATTCTTGCATTATATGAAAACTATGTGAATTCTGTGGCTGGTAAGGTTTTTAAGTTGGGTTTCAGTAATAAATTGAGATATCAGGATTCAGGAGGTTTAATTGTTTCAAAACACAGTGCAGATTGTGAATTTTGTTTCAGCCAAGAGTTGTTTCCATTTTTTTTACTTTAATATGTTTGCAGTCGAATATATCTAGATTGAATGGCTATCAAGAGTAAGCAAATTGAGACCTTTCGGATTTGGTAGTCCTCATAATGAGCAAATAGCACAAATGCAACGTTCATCATCCTATTCTAGAGAAGTCTAATTAATGCGCACTTTCACTGATGTTTACCAACAAATAACTCTTTTTTTTCCCCTTTTTTTGTTGGTTTTAAATGCCATTGTATTACTTTTTTACTTTTTAGTCGTTCATAATAATTTCGACAGCATTAGCTATAAGTCTATAATACATATTACTTGACAGCTGCTGTCAAGCTTTCGAAAAAAAAAAAAGTCTGTAATACTTTAAAACCTTCAATTTTTTAGTTATTCACGTCATCTCTGCTCTCCTCCGTTTGGGGTTTTCTTCTCTCTCATATATGTTTGATGTGCGCCTGCAGTGCAATTTAATTTAGAGAGAGATAATTTCTTTTCCTTTTTATATTGATAGAACATAGTTAATCGTATTAATCCAGTTAATCTGAAAGATATTATCTATATTCAAATTATTAACGAATATAATTTTGTAAGAATGTCATATTTCATATATTTTCGTTAAAATTTCTTTGTTAGGCGAGAATTCCAAAGTACATCCCTAATTTAGTGAAATGCTGGAATGATTTTATGCCCGGATATGTAGTAGTAATGTAAATCGACGATATTAGCTTTTTTTGGCAGTCCAATCTCCTTAGGTATGAACTGAATTTTCTAAATATTGTACTCATCTAATATATAACTCATTCTACTTTACAAAATACTAAATAAAAGTTTTCATTTATTCATTGACCAAATCCATCATCTCTTCTTGTCAGCTAACAGCTGATTTCATTCTTCACTGGTATGCATTTTTTTTACTCCAAAAAAATATTATAATTTTGTTGTATTAATTCACATGTCAGAAACTTTAGCATCCTGTGCTCTCCTCCGGTAAGCAAAATGCCTACTATGATTTCATCAAGGAAAAAGAACTTACAACATAGTATATACAAAATTACGGAAAAAGAAAATAAAAAAGAACACATCGTGCATTGATAATTAGTAATCTTGAAATGAAATGTTGTTTCCTTGAACATTTTATTGCATAATCATGTCAATCTATTCTATGAAACAACATATATTCATATCGTATTTTACTATTTTAGAATCTTATGGTTTAGTTAATATTTTGTTTTACTATTGCTTGCAATTGGTGTTTGTCCGTGTTATCTTTTCAATGCACATGAAAATATAGATAACAAATTGCACTTCATCTGATTTATGCAAAAAAGAATTGGTGATTTAGATAAAAAGAGCATAGCAATATATATATATATTAAGAAAAAGCAGTTTTCCATTAATTTAATTCATGGGAATGACTACTTTTTAGGGTCTCATTCGGACTGCAACTAATGAAGGGATTGAGAGGACTAATATCAGAGAGAACGCGCGATAATATGCATTATTTGTGTAATAAGCTGTCTCTCTTTTTAAAATCTTTTTTGTTTTGATCTGGTGAAACTCAACACATCTCATCTCAGCTTTAATTACATACAAACTATAGGAATGCACATGAATTATTTTCTCAACTTAGCTTGATCGAGAGGTAAACTTGGTTCTTAATTTGAAATCCATGTCGAGCTATGCATATGTGAATCAACAATGAGTCTAAAGGAAAAAAATAGTTTTTAATTTGCTCTTGAAAATTTTTCAATATGGATGAATAATTGAATGTGGTTAAATTCGGTTCACGCATTTTATTGGAGATGATTGAGATATTATCCTTTTATTCGGATGAATTCCAGTACTTGGATTTGTATGCGGGATAATTGCGCACCTTACCGAAGGAGGGTCCAACCACTACAAGGCAGCAGCTGAGCAATGTAACCAATGTGGTCGGCCGAGCAAAGTAGGAAGACAAGAGGAGAGCAAGAAGACATGGGCAGTAGAGGTTCCTCAAGAGCCAAGGCATGGAACTAATAATGGGATGGAGATCTGAAAAATTCATTGCTTCAGTTTTTTTTTTTTTTTACATAAAAAAGTGATTGCAAAATCAAGTGTTTGTTGGCTGCAAACTCACAATGAAAAAAATCTTAAATCCCCGAATGAGAAAGTTGTATTACATATTTGTATTGTACTGTATTGTATTGTCAGTTTTGGATAAGAAGCATTACATCGTGAGAGAAAGAAATAAAAAGAAAAGGGGGGGAGGGTGGGGGGTTAACAGAGACTACATCAAGATGGCACTACTTTAACAAGCATACAAGTTGCAGATCCAATCATTTCAAAAAGAGGAGTTTCAGGCGAGTATGGGGATCAAACGGGTCTAAAGCTGGTAGTTTATCTCATCCAAATTAGGCTTCGGAGCTAACCAATGAGGTTGACTCATTAAGCACTTAAACTGAAGAAAGGCTCTTCAACAGTTCAATTTGTTCAGATGGCATATGCGAAATGAATGAGCTGAGAGAACGTTTCCATATATACATTTTACAGAATAGATACAATTTCTCCTCAAATTCCGCAAGCCGATGGTTATGTATTGACTATTGACATACACTGAAGCCGATGGTCATATACATGAGACATTACATCAAAATCACAGCCCTGCTGTCTATCTCTTTCCAGGACCAGTGACTAAAACCAGATGGAACTGTCCTCCTTAGAACTTGTGCCCCCAACAGACCATTGTGTCTTAGTATGTCTAATTCTCTATTACAAATCTGGTAAAATCTGTACATAGCACCTCGAACGTAACAGTACAAATCTGATACAATCTCTCTCCAACTAAACCTTACATTTTCAGGTCAATGGTCCCAAGAGCCTGATTTCACTTATTAATCTAAAGTGGTTCATTAAGTCATATAAAAAAAATTCTGTGCAACATAAGCACAGGTAGTATTGGTTTCATGTGTAATATCATATTCTTTTTTTATACTCATATCATATGTAATAACTAATAAGCAATTTATTTGCAGCATTGGTTCCAATCAATTTACTCATTTGATTTTTATTATTTAGACTTAATTTCAGAAATTCAGTAAGGTGATTTATCTAGCTATTCATGTTACTCTAATAGATAATTGAGCTCAAAGTGTAAGATTTTTTATATTGATACGGTGTGCCCTTTTTTTTTTAATAAGCCAGTCTTATTAAGAGATGTGCACTCACTGAAGGATTTGAATCCCCATGAACTATACTTCGTACATAAATCTTACGTACAGGGTCTTTCATTAAATTTCCAAAAAAAAAAAGGAAACCGAAAAAAATTTCACATAATGAAATCTCCGTAGTTACAAATTGAATGAAAAAAGCACATAATTTCGTTAAGAGCATAAGTCGGGAAAATCATCTCTCAAACTTCTGCAAATTGAAATGGTGCCTCATCATCTATGAAATTTTCACTCAATTGAAGCACCTCATCATGCAAGAAACTTTCACTCAATTGAAACAATTCCCTCTCTTCCTTGAGCCATATTGCATACGATAGATCATCACAATTGCCATCATTCGGAAATTCATACCTCGTTGTTGGAATCGAGCTGTGTCCCACCTTGTGGGGGACCTCTGCAGAAAAATCGGACCACACAAAGCTGATTGGCCTTTTCTTTTCCATCATTCTCTCCCTCGCTCTTGCCCTCGCCTTGCGTCTCGAGTCCTTGTTTTGCAAATGCCTCAATTTCGACATTCTAAATCTCTTTTCTTCTTGACTCCTTTTGGTGTTATGTTTAGCAAGAGCAGATCGGTCGACCATATTCTCTATTGCACTTGCCGCATTATTTAGTAACCAGGCGATTGTTTGTGAAGGTTTGCATGATCCCAACATATCATGAACTGCAAAGAACTGTTGTGCAATGTCGAGGGGAAGCCTCAATCTACCACCCCGCTTGCCTCGTGCAGTGTCTACTTTGGTTGGTTTGCTCTGCTTGGAACCTTTGTTCTTTCTCAAGGTTTCTTTTTTATTTCCTGAAACTGAACCTAGAAATGGTGTGCGTAAGGATTGATCTGCGACAGTGTGCAAGGATATGTGAGGTTGTGCTGAAAGAAACATTTTTCTTGGTGACTGAATGCGCGCTTGCGGAATTTGTGCGTGTGTGTGCGCGCTTTTTTTTTTTTCATTTGAATGCTGTGATTGGATATATATAGGCCAATGGTATATAGTTTTTACACGATTTTTTTTTTCCGTTCTACTTTTCACCTTTCGTGATTAAGATGCGTTGTTGTTAATATTATTAAGGACATGTTTGGATGTGTTGGGTATAAGCATGAATAAGTATGTTTTTGAATAAGTATTAGAATTTGAATGGAATTAGTAGTTCAGCTACTAGCTTGTTCGTTTCTATTCACTCAATGTTTGGATGATCACCTAAGAATAAGAATAGAGAAAAATAAATAAAGTATTCATTACTTTATTTGTACCATCCACTAACTTTTTCAGCTAGGGGTGCAGACGGTATAACCGTCAGTCGTTTTTCGTGCTCGTTCCGTCCTTACGGAATGAGTGGCGGAATGGTTTGGTATTTCGTCGTATGCAACGGAACGGAAGACGGAACACAGTCTAGTAACGTTGGTATATACGGAACGTAAACGAAATAGTCTTGTTCCGTATTCGTTTCATTCGTTTCAACCCGTTTCGTCTTGAATTCTACAGTTTTAAAATACATTGGATTGCAGATGAGATTATCATAAAGAAAGCTTGGACTTTTCGCCTCCTTCATCATGTCTCCCCTCTTTTCCTCTATCCTCTCAAATCACGATCTGCCATTGCCGCCTCTTCCACTCTCCCATCCTTGCAACCGAGACCTTCGTCTCTCTATTCTGTACTCATATCCCTCTTCCTTCTTTCCTCTAAACCCTCTTCTCTCTAAATCAATCCATGTTTGACACCAAATCAACCTAATTAATTACTTCCCAAAGCTCCGGCAGCTCCGCACTGCGCCATGTTCAGGTAACTCTCGAGCTCGAAGTCAGGTGAGCCGGTTAAACGTTGTTAAACGTTCATGAACGTTGATAAAAACAGAACGGCAACGGCGAGAAAATTTATGCCGTTCATTAAACAGAACGGTAAACGGAAAAAAAATTACATACTGTTCTTACAACGGAACGGAAACGTACAGACATAATTCCGTTGTCGTTTTGCACGTTAGACAGGCCTAGCGTCAGCACATTTCTTTTGGTTGGTACCATCAATACATACATGTTGTTCTATCTCTTTGGAAAAGTCTTCGAACATTTTTTTATTATTACCTCTCTCCTCTCTCCTCACACCTCTCTCCTTGTTCCGATCAAATTCCAGCTTTTCGTGAGAATTAGAATAAGAGTGCGAATAGCGTATTCATAAATTTTGTTGCTTGTTTGGTTTAGATCACAACTGGCACTTATCATCTCTATTTAATTTTATTGTATGTTCTAACTAGGGGTGTACAGGAAAAACAAAAACCCGCCCGACCCGTTTAACCCGTCCAACCCGACCCGTATTATAACGGGTTGAAGCATTATTCGGGTTGGGTCGGGTTCTAATTTTACTAACCCGGTTTTATCGGGTCGGGTTATGTTTTTATTTTGATAATCCAGTTTGTAACCCGACCCGTTTAGGTTTTAGGATCTACTCTGTATTGATTTCTCATTTACTGCTTTCCTTCATTCCAATATTCATTTACTGCTTTTTTCTTTCCCACAGCGAACGCTGAGTCAACGAAATTTCATATGTTAAGTTTCTATAAATTAATGTTAAGAATTAAACCACCGATTTTGAAAGATTTGAGAAATCAGTAATAAATGTATGGATAATTGTTAGTATATATGTGCTGTCCTGGTTGTGAACTTGCGATAATAAAAAATTATAACATACACTTTTTAATTTATTTGATTTAAATCAATCTATGGATGTTATCAAAATCTATGTAAATTCGATTCAATGCCGAAATTACATAACATATTTAATATTTAAGTTATTTTTATTTAATGTTTCATCCTTATGTCTCTCATCGATCGCATAAGGCGAAATTACATAACTACATTTTTGCCTTGATCTCATTTGTTTCGGAATTAATGTTCTATATTTATGTCATTGTCAAAAAATATTATGTGGTAAGTTATTTTTATTTAATTAATATTGTCAATTTTATTTATGTACCATGTAAGTCATAACCCGTTTAACCCGGAAACCCGTAAAAACCCGTATAAACCCGTGTATAAAAATTTATATGGGTTGGGTTGGGTTACGGGTGGGTCAACTAAAGAAATTTTTTAACCCGGTATAATTGGGTTGGGTTGAAATATTAGTAAAAAATGGTGAACCCGTCCGTTGTACACCCCTAGTTCTAACAGGTTGATTCTGATAAATTCTTAAAAAATCTAGTTGAGAAATCTCTAAATAAAGAAAATTATTTCAATATCATAAATTTTTTTTGTCGCACAATACTACATTTTTTTCATTTACTTTGTTCAAATTTTAAGATTCAAATTGAATTCATAATGTCGATTAATTTTGTTCTTTGTCCCAAGGAATGCACATACAATTTTTATGCATTTTTAACTCACTTTGCACTAGATTAGAATGTCAAATAAATAAATATATCAAATTAATCTATCATAATTAACTATATGCGACCCTTTGTTGGTTACTCGCCTACTTGAAACATATTCTGTATTTAATAAATTGAAACTGGATATAGGAGAAAAAAATTGACACATCCTTTTTTTTAGGGTAAATTTTTTCGGAGGTCACTGAAGTTTGCACTGTGTCCATAATTAGTCACTGAATTTTAATTTGTCCTCCCACGACCACTGAACTTCTATTTTGTCCGAATTAGGTCACACCGTCACGATCCCAATCTTTTCCGTCCAATACTTGACGTCTGGTGCGATTATTTGGGTTACGAATGAAATCACCTCCTTGTCAGAATCATCTCTCTACTCTCCCTCTCGATAATTAATCTCTCACAGACCTCACTTTCATCTCTCTCACAAAACATGGTCTGTCGCCACCTCTCTTTAAAAACCCTAACCACCCTGTTAATCTCCCCACCTCTCTTTCAATCTCTCTCCATATCTCTTTCTCTACCGCAATCCTAAGTAGAGCAAATCTAAGAAATACAATCGGTAACCTTGAGGAGGGGCTGTGTAGGTGAAGAAGAAACTATAGGCGAAGAAGTTCTCTCAGTTCCCTTTCTCTGTCGCTCTTACCTTAAATAATACCAATTGCTGCCTAAAATACCAATTGTTATTACTACTTTCTTTCATTGAATTGACAATGCTTGATATGCTTGAAAAAATGCATTGATGATGAGGGACTGAATTTGAATGTGGTACATGCTTGAAAATCTTTCTCAGGGTCATTTTCTGAGATGCAGTATTCTGAGTCAGCACAACCTTTGGTCACTGTTTCAATGACTATATTTGTTCTGTTTCGAATTTTAACATGAGATTTTCTTTGTTTGAAACTAGACTTCCAGAGGAAAACTTTGATATCTAGCATAAATTTTTCTAAGTGGGTTTGGTATTTTTCCACGATTTTTAAATCCAGGGCAACTTTCTGAGAAACAGTTTTCTGAGACAGACAGACCTCAGTGCAGTTTTTTATTTTCTATTCACTTTCTGTATTGAATTAGGCTTTGAAACTTTCAGATTTGGAATTAGACATCTTGAGGCAGTTACAGAAATTTTTGTAGAATTTTTAGAGATTTGTTTCAAAGGTTCCAAGGCATGAACTTTCAGGGAAATTTGCTGGTACAGTTTCTGAAATTTAGTTTCTGTCTGATTTCAGAAATTCGTTATAAATAATGTGTCAGTCCAAAAATTATGAAACTTTTACAGGAGATGCATAATATCATGTTTTATCTGCAGTTAAAATTTCAATTCAATATTTTCAACCGTTTGTGAGATAAAAAAGATTTCGTGAACTGTCAAAATATTTCTGTTGCTTGTACCAGAAAATATTTTCAGATTTCTTACAAGAAAAAAAATTTCTGTTCAACCAGCATTGTACCAATCAAACTACATTGCATATGATGGTACTGTGACTATTATCAGATTGAGCAAACTACATTAATAAAGTAAATAAAAGCCAAGTTGACCAGTGCATTGTTCATCCTGGATTGGAAGGTGCCCAAGATGTTTTCAGCTCAGTGATCTCATTGCAATGGCATTTTGGAAAATCCTTCAAATTTGGATATTCCATGGCAGCGATAGAGTTGGATCGACTAGAATTTTGACAGCGATGGAGTTAGGGTTCAGTGGAGGGAGTGAGCTCTTCAAGGAGAGGTTAGGGGAGGAGAAGTAATCAGAGATAGCTAGTAGAAAAATCGGTTAGAATCAATTGAGGACAGAGTTGATGAATTTGTCAATTTAGTTTGAGAGAGAGAGGAATGTCGACGAGAGAGAATGGGAGCGTGTTCTTCCGATAGAGAGACGGAGAGAGAGACAAAGAGGCTTCTTCGATTTCATTCGTAACCCAAATAATCGCACCAGACGTCAAGTATTGGACGGAAAAGATTGGGATCGTGACGGTGTGATCTAATTCGGACAAAATAGAAGTTCAGTGGTCGTGGGAGGACAAATTAAAATTCAGTGACTAATTATGGACACAGTGCAAACTTCAGTGACCTCCGAAAAAATTTACCCTTTTTTTTAATAAAAAAAATATGGGACAAATAATAACTCGTTACACGCAATGACGCAAGGTCGTGCAGATATGCTTACACAAAACAAAAAAGCGATACAAATAATTGATGCACTTGATAGTACTTCAATTATATACCTGCATGGATTCTGATTTCCGGATTTTTTTTTTTTATTATTCTACGATTCTTCGAAGTTGATCTTTTGCTGGACGCCAAATGAGTATTTCAAAGGTACTTTTATTTTTCTAGGATGCATCTCAATCCATCTTTTCCTGGATTTCTAATGAGTATGGATCGTACATAATCTGATTCTACTTCATTTGAAGAACTATTTATAATTTCTGTCCGATTTAACAGAAATTATTGAACTCTTTAGTAGTTTAGTAGATCCACTTTATCCATATCAAATTATAGACTTCACATGCTTGCTTCTGCTTTTTACGAAGGTATATACTTAATCAGAAACAATATTGGAGTCATTTGAATAAATTCAAATAATTAAGATAAAAAAAATTAATAACAATATAGCAATGTTTTCAATACCCAACCGGCATCCTTACTGGCCAGTGGTCGATATCCTGTATTTTCCAAAAATTTCTTATATTTTTATCTCTTAATACCAGATACCGCCATTTTGACATTGTTCTGGTATCCAGTGTTACCAGAATTTTCCGGTTAACGGTAGGGTACTATTGAAAACATTGAAATATAGATATAATATTAGACATATAGATAGACAAACAATCAAATTTTATACAGTTTTAAATATTGTTTGATGGTCCATAAAAAATGTGAATCGTATTTAAATAATAATGTAGAACTTACCCAAAATGGTTGTTATTACGTTTACATGTAATCGAGAAAGAAAATTACGCACTTTGAGAATTGAGATAGAAACTTCATTCCTAGCCTGGCCTGTCTAATCCAGTTTACCTACCAATTCCAATATTTGTTTAGATATTTACTCAAAACTAATACTTAATTAGGAATACTCTGTGTTGCTGACAGTGACATTATTGAAACAAATAGAGGGCCCTAGTTGGGTTGAGAAAACCACACACTTTGTGGGCCCCGTTCGATGTGACTGTCGGGCCGGATCCTAATTTTATCTCGAAAAAAAGTCCAATCCACCGTGGCACTACTATTTTTTAGAATATCTGACATTTTTATTTGATTGCAACGCTGAAGACAAGGCATAAGCTAGGTGATTAAGAAAAAATAGTTATTTATATCCAGCAATTCCAATTTCTTTAATACATAGTACAATTTTTAAAAGCTGCGAAAATGTCTAATATCTGATTGTTTGTCTATTAATGGAAGTCAAATATTTTTAGTTTTAAATAAGTTTCAAAATATTTATTTATTTATAAATTTTACATGTAGATGGTAATTGTCTGAACGTACGGTTAGAGCTCCTGTGATTTTATATTTCACTGTATAAGCATTTGTAAATTAGCTCAACATTCTTGTGCATATCTTGTGGTGAAAGAAAAAAGTATATAGATTTCCAGCTTTATTTGAGCCGCCAGCCCATAAAAATTCGTTTTGAACGATTTCCGGTCATTGAACAATTTACCCCCGTCAAGATAATTGAACACGAAAATTAGTCCATAAAAAATTAGTCGACGAAAATTGAACACTATATTTACATTTTAGTGAGTTTTTTTTTTTTTTTTGGTTTAAGAAAGCCTTTTAGTGGCTACCAAGGAAATAAAAGGCAAAGCAAACGATCGTGGTCGTATGTGTGTGTGACCATGGGACCATGTGTTTACCGCGTTGTTACCGCGTTGCGGTTCCTCTGTGGTCAGGTATGTGTTTACATTTCTGTAATATACAAAGGATTTACAGACTACAGATGGGCACCTTGCCCAGCAGGCGGGTACGTCTGCTTAGCTTCATTATTTGTTTCCATTTTATATTTTCATTTTATGTTAAGGACATTTTTTCCATTTAATATTTTCATTTCATGTTAACGAGATAGACATGGCTACAATAGTACAATTTGTCCATGATAATATGTAGACCTTTATGCTCAGTTCAAAAAAGAGCAGGAGACTTTGATCCTTTTTCCCCCTTCATACTTGATACTCCCATCAATGTTGAATTGGAAGCCCTATTTGGCTATTTCTCAAATGAAAAAGAATTTCAAGATTAATTGCATTAGACATAATTTTATTAATTAAGTATTTAATTAATGCATTCTCTATTAAGAACTTTCGTTCTAACGAGTAACTCGCTTGTCTTCCTTCCCTGTTCCTTACTTTTATCGTGTACCTGTTAAACATTCTAAGCAACTTCTAGCTATGAAGAATTATAATTTCTTCCATAATAATTACTACTTCACTGTACTTACAAGCCGTCAACTAAGGAAAATTTCCTGGAATCTGAAGATGGAAAATAGATGTAAGTTTCCACACTACCGAAGAGGCACAAAATTTTAATAAAACAGATACAATACCAAGACGTTGTCAAACAGCGAAGCTTCTATTTATTTTTTCTTCGTACCTGTTCAGACTTCTAATTAATTCATATTTGATGCCCGGAAACCTTAAATAATCACTAATCAGTGCTGGAATTCCAAGGGCACATGTGGGGCACACCAGCACACAGGAGCTAGTTATATGTACTATAACTAACTTATTGTACAAATCCATCATATCATACTATCCTAGTTATGTTTTGAAAATAATAGTACTAAAAAATCTTGAAACCGACTTATTATTATACTAATTAGCAAGTACCAACACAAAAATTCTTACAGAAGTAATACATTATCCACAAGTACCCTTGGTAACCAACACCTCAATTAATTCCACGAATAAATGTGAGATACTTTATTCCTAAGGTTGTTAAACTATAAAAGAGAGAAGAAGTCCTTGTTCCTATCTTCCTCATCAAACTCAAAAAGGTTAGTGACACTTTCCAGGAATATATCTCTCTTCTTATCACTTTCATACAGTCTACGATAAAAGTATAAAACCTTTATAAACCAACCCACAAACATAGAATTAGCAAAAATGGAGAGGCTACAAGATCTGTTAACCCTCACCTTCTTCCTCTTTTACAAGAATTTTTCCATAAAAAGCAAAAAACTCACCTTCTACATGATTGGTTTGGCGTCAAAAAAATGGAGGCATTTTGTTGAAGCACTTCTGACAGCAGTTGTAAAACACAAAAATAGAAGCAAGCTTGTTGCGAGGTGTGACCACACATTGTACCTCCATGCCTATGAGTTCTCATGCAGCAGTACTCCACAAAGTTCGCAGTCGTTTCGATCCCGAATTAAAAATAGCCGCAAGTTTTTACCATGCTTAAGTGGCAAGGCAGTGGATGTGGATTCAGAATCTGTGATTATTCTCCCTAGAGACATGATGCGCCATTCAACGACGTATTATAATCATTCAGATTTGGTTTTGGCATTGGAGGGTCCACAAAGAAATAGCAGCTTCATTGAACAAAAACCATCTTCACCTACTTACACAGATGAGTCGAGCATGCATTCACCAGTAAAGTGTACATGGAGCCCGGTTGGATCGATAAAAGAGGCCTGTCGATCAAAGAAATGTCATGCAACAAAGTCATCTCATAACAGATCGGGTATGATTTCGGCTATGGATAGCCTGTGGAGTTCCATCGGATCAAAAGATGAAAAAAGCCACGAACCGGATATCGATTGCTTAGCTGAAGAATTTATTCAAGGGTTCTACCAAAAATTAAGAGAGCAAATATTTTGAGTCGCACTGTCTGTTAATTTGTCAATTTGTAGGAGCTTTAGTCCATGTAAGATAGGAATGCATTCTCTCGTGTATTTTATTTTATTTTCATTTTTAGAAAAGCTACTAAGCGATCAGTTCTATGGATTAATTGGCTTAGGGAGTGTTTAATCTGTACATAGAATGTAGAAGCCTGGTTGTTTCTTGTTCCTGTAGATTCCAGTTTTGCGATCAGTTTGCATGTAGTTTCGTTCGATTGTTAACTATAGAATTAGAGCTTGTGGAATGACTGAGCCTATATTCGTTGGTGTGTTTTTGTAGAAACTAGCTAGAACCTCACAATATGATACACACCACTGATTAAACACTTTAAGAAATATTTTATTTACAAGTTATTTTTAAATCGGACAAAATTAGAAAATAGTACTTTAAGAAATACATAATTTGTCAAAATTTAAAATATGAAAAGGCTCAAATTTTGAATTCTGCACGAAGATTGAAATAATACTGGACATTCAGAATATAATGGATGTTAAATCGAAAATTGAAATTTA
The DNA here is from genome assembly GCA_027725995.1 of Rhynchospora tenuis. Lineage (NCBI taxonomy): Eukaryota > Viridiplantae > Streptophyta > Magnoliopsida > Poales > Cyperaceae > Rhynchospora > Rhynchospora tenuis. The sequence continues at coordinate 205,686,249 of CM050888.1, read as the reverse complement.
TATTCTAAATTATATAATTGTTGGATGAATTTTAATAACATTTCAAAATCCTTTAAAGGCTTAAATAGTCCTTAAATTGTATATTATTTTTTTTTTCTTTTCTAGGCAGCCTCTGTCTAGCCTGTCTAAAAAAAACTTAAAAATTCATCAGATCCTTAAAGTTCAATAATTTACCTACAAATTTTAACAATTCTAAGTTTTGAAAATTTATTATTCTCAAACATAAAGAGGTTACTTCGTAAATGCTCATCATTTCGTCTTATACCTAGTTGGAAGATATGGGATTAAAGAAGAATTAGAAGTGATTTATGATACTCTAATTTGACTTAGGTGCATATTAGGTAGTGGTTAAGGGTAAGGATTGTCCGGGTTGCTGGGAAATGGGAACTTTTCTTAAACATATGCAACTATGCAAGAGTCCAATTTACTACTGCAAAATGTTGGATACCTTTCTTGGAAGCTAACATATATTTTATGGTGCGATCTTTTAAAAAGCTAATTTAATACAATTTTGACAAGTATTATAAATATTAATAAAATTTTGAAATCAGATTTGGACGTTATATATATATATATATGCTATATTTATATCATAGAAATGACATTGAAAGAAAATTTTATAGTTTATCAAAAGTTTTAACATGTATAGTTTAGATTTAATGATCTTTGATGAAATATCAAACGATGCATAACCTATATAAAACTATATACAAACAGATATTTAATATATCCATATTTTTTCTACTTTTTAAAAAGAAATTAATTTGAGATAATATATATTATCAAATTGTCAAGTTATCCGTTAATAAATTCTACTTTTTATTTGGAGCAGACATCTAATTTATCGTTCTCTATCGACTGATCATGTTACTTCTTCTTAGTAGTTAAAGACACCTTTTCATGTTAAAATTAAGGTTCTGGATATTAGATATAGCACCAAGTATAGTGAAAGGATAACAAAAGGAATTATCGGCTACACTTTTTAATGGACTATTTTGCTTAAAATGGTATTGCAGCAAGCTACATGGAGAAAAGGGGTGTCAATGTCACCCCTTTTTATTTTCATAGTACATGTATTTATAACATTTTTATTATTATAAACATATTTTTTAATAATATATATACTATGTGAACCCCTTAAAAAATTTCCTGCCTCCTGGAAGCACTAGCTGTTCGACGTGATGTTCTATTAATATAAAGAATTGAGAATATGTGGAGTTGCTTGCAATTTATTCCAATTTTATTTAATGAAGTGGAATAAGTTTAATTTAACGTCACGGAATATTTTAAATTCACGTCATCAATTTATAGAATATAAGTATTTCATATCTTACCAGGGGAACATTTTTTCAGATTTTTAATTCCACACCATCATTTCGACTTTTTAAAATAATAAATGGCATCAATAAAAGATCGATGCTCTAGTACCCTGTATTTGTCAGAAAAAAATTTAAAAGTTAAAACTGGTTTTAGTATCCGACGTTCAAGAATAAAGTGGAAAATTTTTTATTAAACTTTTCTTTTTGGGAAAGAAATTTAATACTTTATATTTTTTATTATTAAAGATATTCTCATAAGTTTTTATTCACATTCCTCGTTCCTTTATAGTCAAATTAGAAAAATTAAACACAACAAATAAAAAAAAACTCCGCAAATTAAATAAATTTTTATTTCAGTTCCTTTTCCCTCTTTTATTTTGTAGTTTTTGACACGTATATTCGATGAATAGAAAATAAGAAAACCATCATAACGAAAGAAATAAAAAAAAAACATTATAGGAAAACTGTTTCCAGATTCCAAAAATCATATATCTGTCCCATTCTCGAGCCATGATGTGGATTCTGTTTAATCCAGGATTAATGTCTAGAAAGTCAATCAATATTGAGAATCGCAGAATCACCGGACGAAAATTTTATTTTTGACATTAGTCATTCCTTTCTAAACGAGCTCTTGAATATCTATTATACGAGATGAAATATTACTGGAAGAAATGGGAAAAAAAAATTTGACCTAAGATATGTTGAATAACTTTGAAATGTGGTTGAATTAAGTTGAATTATTAATTAAATTTTTTTAGTCCATCCTAAAGATCGCTATCGATGCTGCAGTCAATTACGGACTCTTTTGAGGACTAATCTGTAAGCTGAGATCAGAGCACTGTTGTAAATATAACCACAAATTGAATATTAAATTGTAACTAGTCCCTGAAAAGGATCAATATCCCACGTGTCCATTTCATCTCCTCTCACTCTGAAGAACTTAATCAAGCTCTATCATGGAAAAGATGACCTACAAAAAATAATTATGGACCATGACTTCGTCCACAAAAATGACCCATTACCTTAAAATGATTAAATCTAAGAACGACAGCAGAAAATGACAGTTGATTTTAAATCTTTATTTTTTGGAAAAATTAGCCATATACCCTTCAAATCTTCTTCAATCAGTCATATACCCTCCTAATCTTAAATATTACTATATTAGTCATTTATCCCTCCAATCATTCTTACTCCAGTAATTTACCCTTTTTATTAATTTAAATAATATTTAAATTCTGAAAATTTAAATTTTCAATCGTAAGACTAAAATACCCTTGCGTTATTATCTCTCAACTTCCCCTTCAGATCAATTCACGATATGGATAGAACATATATTGTCTATGGGTTCAACAAAAGCTCTTGATTTTTTAGTGTTATTTCTGATTCTTTGGTGGTCTGATGTTGAGGTAAACCCCAAAAACTAGATGGATCAACCTTTTATAATTTGTGATGGAGAAAAAATGATGTGTCATATGAAAAATAAAAATGAGACCTGCTCAAGTACAATCGCCATGAGTTGATCTTTGGCTCTTAGCCATGCATAAATGTAGATATATTTCAATTTTACTAGCGTACGATACGATCAAGGAGACATGGGCATTGCATCAGTTTTGAATGGACTTATGAAACTTAAAAAACTAGGCACCAATAGGCAATAGCATAAACAAACTCCAAATGTTTTAGATGTTAAACGCCACCTAGCTTCAAAACAATATGTATGATTATTTCATTATTTGCCTTCTATTGGCTAGAAAGATTCTTTTAGGCATTGATTTAAGAAATATTCGTTTATTTCTTTCCATTAGTTTATTTCCATCTTGGTGTTGATAAATTAAAATTGCCTTGAATTGCATATGTAAATCATGGTAACAAACTAATCTTTTCCAGCGATTCTATGAGGAAAGCTGAGAGATTAAAAGAAAAGGGTATTTTAGTCTTTAAATTAAAAAACTGAATTTTCAGAATTTAAATATCATTTAAATCAGTAAAAAGGGTAAATAACTGTAATGGGAATGATTTGAGGGATAAATGACTAATTTTAAAGTTTAGGAGGGTATATGACTAATTGAAAAGGATTTGGAGGGTATATGACTGATTTTGCCTTATTTTTTACAATGCTTAATTCCAAAGGTTAGTAACACATTTAATTTCTTGCAATTTACATATACCAACAAAACAAATTTTGTAATAGGCTAATAGCATGACCCTATGGAATTTCTTCCTCCCGTTAGTTAATCATCGTTTATGATTAGCAACTGTAGTATTGTCCCATATTATCCACTTAAATAGCAAAAGCCAAAATACAGCACTAAAAAATAAACAGTTGTTTGAATGCTTACTTATTATTTGCGGGTGAATCTCTTTAACATGTAATGCTAGGTTTCTGTAAACCAGTAATCAACCAAACGTCAACCAAAAATGTTTTGAGGGTGTATCTCATTACTGGTATTTGATCCTGAACCATCCTTCTTTGGACACATAACTGAGCTTTCTTATTTTTTCATGAATTATAACATAATTGATCCTTTATTTTTGAATTGACAGAATATATTATCTCAGGACAAACTTCATTTCTGACTTTGTGTTGTTTCTTCCTACGCACAGGTTAGTTAATTTACTTTTGCTTTTTCCCCTAGAAGTTGTTGCTCTCATATATGAATGCATTTAGTTTTTAATAATATAAATTTGCATTGATATCCTTCAATAATTACTCGATCTCTTTTATTTAGCTCTATATGATAGTTTCTTTTAGTGAACTGATCACAAATAAAGTAATTTGATGTTTAGATTCGTTTGGCTTTGTATTGTCCCTTTTACATTTCCTGGTTTCTATTTCTTTGAAGCTTTGTCGTAGCCATTCCCCTAAACAAACAGCAAATACAACAGGTTTTCTCTTTATTAACTTTTTTTAATCATTTGCTCTATTACTTTGAAGCAATGACTCCTGCCCTGCGTCAGGCAGACAAGCACCGAACGTATGAAAATCCAGTTGGACAAGGAGGCCGTCAGGGTTTGCATTCCAATGGTTTTATTCAAGTTATCTCAGCAAGGAGGGGGCAAGGTTATTATATTCACTTTTACTATTTGTCTCTAATCAACAGATAATCAATACTGAATTAGTGATGTTGTAGCACAGAAATTGGTCTAATATAAATTGTTTGCATATCTTTTAGATCAAAAAGGAAAGCACTTAGTTTTGAGCATGTGGCACAGAAACTTGTTTTGCCAATTAAAGATGCAGCAAAGGAGCTGAAGGTATCCAAGGCGACATTGAAGTTTTGTTGTCGTGAGCTGAAAATATCCAAATGGTTGTATAAAAAATTGAAAAGCTTGGATAATTTGGTGCAAATTGTATTGGATACTGCGTTTCCAGGATTCTAATATGATATCAGTATCATTAGGGAAGAAATTGAGGCGATCAAGCTCGATCCATCTCTAGACATAAAAGATGAAATTGAGATTCTCAGGCACGAAATCACCACACCATCAAAGACGGCAGCAAAACCCAACCCCGCACGCCTCACCTAACTAACTAACTAACTCCTCCACGGGAACCAACCAATCATCTCTCACGAATAACGAATCGCCAATGGCCACCGTTCCGACAATCCGACCCCACGAGTCAGACACAGACCCTCTCTTGCCTCCACCTCTCCCATACTACTACTCCTCCCAAGAGCATGAGCCCAATTCGTACGTCCTCATTCCCTCCTACCCCATCCTCTGCCTCCGGCTCCGTCGCCCCCGCCGCAACCTCTGTCTCACTTCATGCTCCTTCTGCTTCATCTCTCTCCTCTCCTCTCTGCTCTTTCTCCTCCTCCTCTTCTCTCTCGTCCTCCTCCTCTGGCCCTCCGATCCCGCTATCCACGTCACCCATCTCCACGTCAAGCACCTCCACATCTCCCCACCGCCTCGCGCCTCCTTCGATCTCACCTTGCAACTCAATTTCAATGTCAGAAACCCTGATTTCTTCGCTCTTCATTACAGCTCGGTCCTTTCTTCCGTCAGTTACCGCGGGAGGTACCTCGGCTCCGTCCTTTCGGCTGGAGGAACGGTTGCCGCCAGAGCTGAATCCAATTTGGAAGCTGAGCTGCGGCTTAATAGTGTCAAGATCGTTGATGAATTGGTGTATTTGATTGAGGATCTCACAAAGGGGTCCGTGCCGTTTGATACTGTTACCGAGGTGGAAGGATCTCTGGGTCTCATCTTTGCTGAAATCCCCGTCAAGGTACATTTTCTTTGATCCTTTTTAATCAACTAGCTTCCTGTTAATTACTTCAATTTCTATGTGATTTACTGACGCATTGGTTCCATTGATGCCGCTAATTATGTAAATTTGAGTTGCCAACTCTTAAATCTATCTAAATTTTAACCAGGCTTGTTATTAGATTAGTCTTAGCAAGTAGTTGCAAAATTACTAGCAATAGGAGTTGGATATAATCAAGCACCCTGTAGTCAGTATTATGTAGTGCTGTAATAGGTCAGTGTACACTGGTACTGGAATTGGTACTTTGGTTGCACTGGTTTGCAAAATGCCAATGTTGGATTATACATTGAAATTTGGCTAGAAGAACATGATGAATAATTATGGTCATCCTTTACAAAAAAGGGTCTGTTATTGGTCGAAGCTGGTGAAAGATGACTGGTATATACTGCTTGATGTTATGAATAATATTTTTTTTCTTTTTTTCTTTTTGGAAAAAAAAAAAAATTGGTACCAAAACTACCTGGTATGTACTTCTTTTCGTTATAAACAAAATAACTTCCTTTTTTATGTTGCAAATTGTTCTTCTTTTCTATCTTGAAGAGAAGTATCAAACCTATATGTTTCATATAACGAAACAAAGTCGTACATAACATCTTAAACCAAATTATACCACAGCTAGCTGCCTCTGGTCAATCCAACTAGAGCATCATTTCGAGTCCCAAATTATAATCTAATGTCGCATAAATTTTACAAGCAGTGTGTGATAAGGACTTCCTAGGTGGTAAGAGTTCAAGTCCAACAAGAAAATTTGCACCTGAATTCCCTTTTTCTTTTATCAGGGAAATATTTCTTGCTCGTTGAATGTAAATCCAAAAACTCGCAGCATTGTTCACCAAGATTGCTACCCTGAGGTTAGACTTCCTTTTTGTTCTTAAGTTTCAGACATATTTTAAGTTGGTACTTTTTGATATATACAGAGAGTATTTAACTATTAACCATTTTATCCCCCATGCAGTAAAGGATGATGCTGTGATATTTTGAAGGTGTTGCTACTTGCCAACAATATGATAATAGAGGTTTATTTTAGATTTATATTGCACTTCATTTCTGTACATATAATGTTTTATGTTATTATATATTAAATAAATAAGAAGCAAAAAAAAAAAAAAATAGACAGGATTTATTATTGTAAAGAAATAGAAATGGCATTTGTATGTCGAGTATCATATGATTGTGGTTGATTGGAGTTCCAGTTAAAATACTTCTTAAAATATATATAGAGAGAGAGAGAAAGAATGCATTCAATCAATTGTGTTTGATCGGAATTCTAGTTAATTTAGTAAATTTTAAATCTTGAAAGTTTCAATAGTCCATTTGAACCAGTTCAAAGTTATCTCCATATTAATATCTAAAATCTGGTATACACCCAATTTTCCATTATTATTATTATTATTATTATTATTATGATAAAAAAGATAGAGAGAGAAAGAGAGTGAGACTTAAAGAGAATTAATGTCCTGTGGTCACGGGGAATGGATGCTCTCTTATTAAAAAAGATAAAAGGAAAATAAAAAAGGATAAGAAGAGAAAGAGAGACTCAAAGAGAATAAATGTTCTGAGGCCACGGCCTCACGGGGAATCGATGCTCTCTTATCAAAGAGAAGAATAATCTGAGAATCATATTTCCTCTGACAGGGAAAGGTAAGCCAGATGATACCTTGATTTACAAAAGATATATTATTGCGGTTTTGATTGCTCAATTTCATAAGTATTAATTGTGATTATTAGTCCCGCTTACTGTTCATGGGTAGACTTTAAGAAATCGATAATAGAGCTTAAATAGGTTAGTACAGAGTAGACATTATGCTGAGTTTTCTAAGGATGGGTTTGATCAGGCAATTGGAAGTCTTGCATTGTGATATATATTAGCAATTTTTTTTCCCTCTCTCTCTTTTAGGTCACAATAGAATACCATGAGTTGCTAAATGATCAGTTCGTATTTACAGTATTTAAAATTGATTTTGAGGATAAACAACTAAACTTTCAATACATGCAAATTGGAGAGCTATGAATATTTTATGGAACGGTAGTACATTAAATTTTCTACAGATGACAGTGTAGTGCATATAAGGTGATGGGACATTTGTCTAAGAAAATAAAAGAGTCAAATTGGGGCAAGCCATTTGATTACAACATGGCAGCAACAAGATTTTAATCATACGATCGAGTGCTGAAAAAGATGACGTATCATGCTTGAAAAAGCTTAGAAATTCAGCTTTCTATATGAAGTATTAACTTCTGTGCAAGAATTGTAGATGCTGATAAGAAGCCTCAGGGATGGGCTCAGCACAAATAATATAATTGTTCATTTGTCTATGTGATATGAAAAACTTTGAATATCCTGTTCGCTTAAGTTAATTTTTTCATCTCCATTATTTCTACTCTTTTACTAAAGATGATTTATGCTCCATGAGACGACAAATTAACTGTTGAGACGATTGGTTTTAACAAAACGAGTATTGATATTCCTTGTAATCGAGAAGTGTTACTTTTATATGCTCCATGAAATTCATCAAATTAGCAGAAGATTAAAGTAAAGTTTTCTCTTATTTTTACAAACAGAGATCGAAGAACGATAGGCCAATAAGAGAACAACTTTACAGGAAAGCCTGCGCAGCCCAGCAGGCCTTAGAGCATGGAATCACACCGAACGCCGAACGGAAAATATTTGATCAGATATCAGACAGTCTTAAGTCTTAACAACGGACTGCAATATTTCACATAATCATACCATCTGGTTTTGGGATAAAAGGGGAAACAAAGGCACATCAAAATTCTCAAATATTCAAATTTGTGTGTCAAAATGTGACTTGCATAGAAAAGATCCAACACATATTTTAAGATTTCGAAATAAAAGTAGTTAGTGATTTTGTTATTTTTTTTCCTAAAGAAAAATGTCAAACTCGACAATAAATTTCGTACGTATTTTTATTCCAATAATAAAATTTTCTAGGTGTGTTTCTGCAGATTATTAAACATAATTTTCTGAAGTAAATGTTGCAACTTTAATTAAATAAATAAATTTATCTTAATGTTTAAGACAAATTTGGGTTATTTTGGTGTGTCGTATGACTGTCTTATAAGATACCTCACGAGTATGCATGGAAAATTAAGTACTTAATCTATCACCATATATATATATAGTCACCCATCAACAATATATCCAAGTAACTTTGCTATTGGTAATGTAGCATTAATATTCTTAATAAAAAATAATCTAATTATACTCAATAAATTAAGAATATTGATGATATATGTAATTTCGTCTCTCACTTCAATATAATATATATAGCACAATATTAAATTTAATAAAACGATAGCACAATTTATATAAGAAGGAAAAGCATTGCAAGTTGTCAGACCGTGAGAAAGTGGGTTTAGCCATGATTTATTTAGGTAATCACAAGCTCGTTTCCTTTAAAATGGTTCCAACATTGAATTCGGAAGTTCATGAAATTAAGGGAGTTGTATATATAAAGTAAATTCGGTGCTATCTTAAAATGAATAAATTATCCATTATATAAATGGTTTGAAAATGTAAGAACTCAATTTCATTGACTTTTAATGGGTAATTAGATGATTTCAAATTGTATCAAATTTAATACACCGTCTGTAAAAAAATTAAAATTTTTTTTTAGTTAATGTCAAGTATTGTGGTTGTCGTTGTATCCTTGGTTACATTACATACGGATTTAATTATGGGTGTATTTAAATTATAGTATATTTTTCCAATATCTTAGGTGCCGAGGGTTGGTTCTAGATACCAAATTAATAGTAAATATGATAACATAACCTTACACTTTGCGTTATTCATCTGAAAGAGTGAACTAGTTTATAGATTTAATTAATTAAATTGTAAAGGTTTGCTCAATTGGGTTATCGAACCAGTAGCTTCTTTCATGACCGTCCGATCTAAACGAACGGTCCGATGGAAAACGGAAGCAAATCCTTCTCCAAAACTTGAAAAAAAACGCACCTCGTGAACCTCCGCTGATCTGCCGCTCTCAGGTCTCTTCCAACACGGCCGACACACCTTCCCCTCTCTCTTCTGTCCGAGTTCCGACAAGACGGCAGTCACGGCACCTCCATCCTCTCATTGTCCCAATCTCCATATTTGGTCTGGTCGGAGTCAGGCTCGGACCCGCGTGGTTCAGTCAACAATTTCTTGTTTCCTTTTCAAAACCCAAACTCAAAACCATAATTCCTGCTCTCTAGATAAACAAAAAGACCATTGAAGAGGGAAGAATAAATAAATGGAGAAGATTCCAGCTGCGTCTGCAATGGAGTGGAGTATCGAGCTCGACAAAGGTCTCCGCTCCAAGCATGCTGGTATGATCTCTTACTCTCAATTTCTTACACAGAACATTGAAATGGTTTAAGAAAGAAAGAAGTTGGCATTGTGCCGTAATTTCATAATTGTTTTTATTTTTTTCTTTCAGATTTGCGCAGTGTAGCTATAGAAAATATTGGCCCAAGACTTCAACAATTAAGCCTAGAATCGAACATCACAAAATCAATAGCTGATATGTACGATTTAGTTCCTGGAGAAGATAGAACTTTCATCAACACCATCATTCTGCGCCTTTGCAACATATTTGAGAATGGTGATAATCAAACAAGGAGCCTCGTGCTCAAGGTTTTCCTCCTGGAGCTGAAACAACTGGAGGAAAAGAGCAAGGGTTATAGGGGCATTCTCTCAAAAGAAAGGCTATCGAATTCTGAAGAAATCCTTAAGAGGTTAAAATCAGTATTTCTTGCTGGTGGTTCTGAGGAGAAGGCATTGGCATTGAGAATGTTTGGTTGTATGGCAGATGTGGCAAAGGACAATTTTGAGATAAGAAATTTGGTGATTTCTAGTTTGGATTCGTCAGATGATAGAGAGGTAATTTTAGGCTTTTTTTTTGCCATACTTTTTAGGGTATATAGATTGTATCCATAGAAGTGAAATGCCACAATTTAGAGTTTAGCAGAATCAAAATTGGTTTGTCAGGACTTCATTGCATGGTCAGGGTAAACTGTTTATTATGCTTCTTGGATATGTTGACCTCCTTTTTGCTTATCCCAGTAGAAGCTAATTTGACTTATTTCATGGCTGCACCTTTCATAGGGACACGGTTGCATAGTTGGTCTAATTGATTCGAAGTTTAGACAATTAATTTTACGCTTTTGATTTTATTGAATCTTGCTTTATTTTAACTTTTATTGGGTTAACTATTTAATGTTTGGTTTAATATTTACTAATTGAATAAAATACCTAACTTACACTAGGTTGTATTTCCTTTTTTTAAAAAAAACTTTCTATACAGATTATGGCAGCCCTGATTGCTTCTAGTTGTTTTTCTCTCTTATCAGAGGATTTTGCATGCATCTTTCTACGATTATTGCCTAATATTATTACTTCGTTAAGAGCTTCTGCTGCTGTTGTTCTGACAGCTGTCCATGCTTTATCCAAAATTCAGTGCACATTTGGTGTTGCTACTGGAGCTTACGAGGTGCGTTACAAGAAAAAATAGAAACATATACTTAGGACAGTTAAAGATGCTATCCAATCGAAAATTCTTTTGTGTACTTTGTTATTTGCTTATTATTTTCACATCTAAAAGTTAGTAATTGAGATTTGTTTATCTCTTTCTGCGCCCAAAATGCCCCTTAAATTTCTCCAAAATTGCTTCATGTTGTAGGTTGGTAAAGTTCTTATGACGAATTTGCTGGAAGAGGATTTAAAGCCTGAGATTCTTTCTTCTCTGACAAAATTGGCTTCCAAGTTTTGCATCTTATCCTCGCAACTGGTTTGTTTTTCTTTACTATTGTACAGTTATTTTTTTGGTTTGCTCCCTGGGGAGATGGATTGCCTATCTGTCATCCAGGGTAAACCACATGCAAAATGGTCGTGACAAGTGTGAACCATGTACTGAAATGTTTCTTATACATGATTCCCACATCAGGAATTATTTTGTTCATGGTTTATCTTTCGGTGACAAATACGTGACCTGTTCCGAGGAGAAATAAGTATTGCCCTTAATTTTTAGTCTTTTACAAATTACACCTGTGCTTCATTGTATACACAAGTAGTGCCGAAATATTTTGGATCTTCTTGCAGATAATAGTCTGCCTTAGTAGGAACAATATTTTTCTTCAAAATTATTTCTACTACTGAGCTCTTATTCTAATGTGGATGTGAATATTAGGTCTTGTGGATTTAAGAGTTGTTTTCTGATTTAGTAGGGTGTGTGAGTTATTTAGGTTTTTCTAATTTAATTTAACAAGTCAGTGATGGTTCGCATTTCACTTACATGTTGGTTTCAACAGTGGTATTGTTTTCTCATAAACAACGATCTGTTATTGCTAGTGAAAATATCATAATTGGTACTTTGGTAGGGTGGTCGATAAACCCTGCAGTTGAAAAATGAAATTATCTGTCGTGGTTGGTCAAATCTCACTCTTGTTCAGTTGTTCTCTTTTTATTTTTCTTTTCATTTTATTGGTTTTTTCCTATTATAACTCTCTGTAAATACTTAGGTTTGATTAAATATACTTTAAAATTTGACTTTTTCAGGTTAAGTTACTTTTAGAGCTTCTGAGGCAAGAATCATCACCTGCCGTGAAGGAAAGATCAGTAAAGTGCTTGTACTTTCTGTTCAGTCGAGGTACATCCCATCTTACTGCAGGAATGGATGATTTAGCCGTACTATTACATGTAACTGAGGATGTTGATTTGCCATTGAGATATCAGTATGGAGCTCTAAGAATAATACGCCAGGTGAGTTTCTCATTGCAATTGTTGATTGTTTAAAAAAAGTTTATTGACTCAGCTGTGCTAATTAAACCATGACCAACCATCTTTATGAGAAAATCCTTGTTATAGGTTGGTTAATTTTAGTCAAACTGCTATGTTTTGTTCTGTCTTGATAAGATAAAGATATGAATATCAGGTTTCAGGTATGTTATTCCTTGGTGATTAACAAGTGTGTCTTTACTGCTCAGTACTGAGCCAGATTGGTGCAGTATGAACATTGAAGGGTAATCTGGTAACAGATGCACTTTTTAGTTCCTTCATTTTCAGTTATCACATCTCCTTTTCCCATGCAATAACTAGAAATTGTTATGCTTTTGCAGCTAATTTGCAATTCAATAGCAAATGGAGCATGTATTGAAAAATCAGATCTATTTAAGCTTATGCAAGTCTTGGAAAAGATATCTCATTCTCCTGAAAAAGAGAAGCGAATGCTCTCTCTTCAAATTCTCGTTGATATTGCTTGCAAATACCAAAATGAAATTGCAAGTGGAAACATAAGTGACCTGGCAATGCTTGGTGATCAAGTGACTACAATACTCTTTGATCAGGTCATGTCAGTGGCTAAGATGTTCAGTGATGCAAGTGAAGAACTAACTGAAATGGATTCCACAGAATTTAAAACTTTATTGGGGTTTAGTTTGCAAATAGCCAAGGATAACCCTTCTGCTGGACTCTTTGCATTTGAAAAGGCCCTATCACTAATAGAAGTTCTCAATAAGAGCGACACAAACACTGCGAGAAATCTTCTTTCATGGATATATAGGTTCTTGAACATTTCTCTCTCCAGAATTTTAGAGAACAGAGGTGTTAATCTGGATCTTTATCCTAAGTTGAGAACTATGGTTGAATACATCCAACAATATTCATATGAAAGGTTTTGCTTAAGTATAAATGTTTGCAAAACAAATCATGGCAACAGTTTTGAGCCTCCAAAACATAAATTGAGGATTTGTACAGAAATTAAGGCACTGAGACTTGCTAAGAAGATAATTGAAAAGGGCAATTATTGGGATGCTTATAAAATAGGGATTTCCTCTCTTTGTGAAGGCCTCTGGTTTTGTTCTGCCTTTGTCTTCAAAAAGTTGGTTGGGGTTTTGAAATCCAATGTGCACAATTCTTGGTTTCAATTCCTTCTACTATTTTCTGCAAGTGAAACTGAAATCAGGCTTTTCTATTTTCCTAAACCTGGTCTACAATTGGTTCAGGAGCTGAATAAAGAAGTCGACTTTTCAGCAGATGATTTTGTTCGTTGTGAAGTTATGGATAATAGCAATGAAAATATCAATTTTAATGTTGATTTGTGTAGTTTTGAAGGGAAACTTTGTAGGGTTTGTGATATGTTACATTCGGTGGACCAAATTTTGGTGTCAAATTATGTGTTCTATTTCCAAAGGTGGTTTGTAAGCCTTAGAATGAGATTTCTCGAGGCAGTAATTGAACTGATCAGAATAATTAACAAAAGTGAAATTGGAAATGGAAATCTGAAAGAATTTTTACTTGATCTCTTTAGCTGTACCTTGAAATTTAACCAATTGGCTAAGGAGTATGACCTAATTTCCATTTCATTTCCAGAAGCCGACTCCAAAAGTCTTCAAACAATTTCCAATCTTGCCCTTGTCTGTTCTCTACTGGCATTTTGTACTGGAATTCTTATTGCATTTTTACCCGAGATGGATGGCATCCATTTTTCTATTAATCCATTTTTAGAAGACTTATATAGAAGATTGCATGGTTCAGGCATCGAGACAACACCTTGCCTGAGGCATTTTCTACCTCCAGATTCAGAAGTAATGGGCTTTCTAGGCATATTTCAACCAAGAAAAGATGAGGGGCATTTTGGTACTTTCCATAGAGACTGTCAATCTCTTTATGAGTTTGCATTATCTGGTTTGGATAGGTTAAATGACAGTTTTGCTAAAGAGTCGGCTAAAGAGGCTGATAGTGTAACTTCTCTAAAGAAAGGAGTTGAGTTCTTATCTGAGGTTCTACTCAATTGCATTGGGCTCAATTTGAGACTTCCAAAATACTTCTTCAAAATAAGGTATGCTGGCCTTTATTTTTGTGATTAGTATGGAGTATCCTACCCCAACTTTATTGGGTGACTTTATTGGGTTTCTTTTCTAGCCTACCCCAACTTGTTTGGGACAAAAGGCTTAGTTGTTGTTGTTGTATTAGTATGGAGTATCCTACTGCCCTTTTCTGGTGTATTTTTGTTATGGGATATAAAATTTCTTATAGTTGTTATCTTGTTGCAATTATGGTCCCCAATTATTGTAAGCAAAATAGTTAGCTTGCATTTGAATATCTTTTTATTAATTTATCCATTTAATTATCTCAATAATTTAGAATTTTTTGTTGCAGGGCTTCTAATGGAGCAGAGCTGTTCATGTTTGATTCGTGTCTGCAAAATAATGAAATATCAATCTCGTACGGATCCCATCTATCTCTAAACCTTTGCATCCAGTTAAAAAATATTGCCAAAGATACCCTTTCTTCTATAAAAGAAGTACACTGCATTATTTCAGCTACTCCATCTAAGACATGTTCGTCTGAAAGTACCATAAATTTCAATCCTTCAATCACCCAGGAAATGGTAGAATTAAACACCAGCCTCTTGGAATACGTGAAGAATGTCTCTAGAGGTGTTGAATCAGTAAATATTGATGATGAGGGTGATTTGGTGAAAAGCTATGTGTCTTTTGAGATCAATGTAAGAGGTCAAGGGTTTGGGTCTTGCTTACTGGATGTCTCCAAGTTTGGTGAAGGTTTGTATCAGATAAAGTGGCACAGTTGTTTTGTTGATGAGAATGGGGTTTATTGGAGCTTGTTGCCATTGAATGCTGGGGTTGTATTTAGTATTAAGAAAAGCTAAATACAAATTTGTATAATGTATAATGCTAAATTAGAGACTTAATTAGCCATCCTTTAGTGAAGTAAATGTTTTTTCTATTTGTAATGATTTTCTTGTGCATGAACTTTTTATTATCTTTTTTTTAAAAAAAAAATGAGATACATAAATGCATATAGCCTATCTGCTGAACAAAGTGAGATACCTGACAGTATATGCTGCTGCAGCCTCAGCCATTTGATTTATCTTGTGATTGTTAATTAAATTGATTCACCGATCGGACGGCTGAGGATTGTGGTGCGCAGCTTAACTGGATTTATTGATCTTAAGTAAATGGATCTCAGATAACTGATAGGAATTCAGCTCATTAAACTCGGATTTTTGTAATTATTGCTCCAGATGTCTATCTAAAAATGAACTCATGGTCGATCCATTGACGTCACTTTGGATAACTTGTTTTATGACGTCAGAAAACTTGAAATCAAGCCATACATTTTTAGATTGCATCATCCGAACTTAAAAAGAGGTACAACATCCTGAATTCCTGACACTTAATTCCAGAAAAATAGCGAAAACGAAGGCATTAAACTAAATCATAATATCTAAGGAAAAAAATTTTAGCATCAATAAATAAAGTTTCAGCATAGCTAATTAGGAAGGTGGAACTATTAGATAGCGTCACTCCATATTAAGCATCTGATTGGAGCACCACGGTCATGATCCTGGTCCACATGAAATTTTCTTTGCTACAGGAGTTGGTAAGTGGCAAGTGCCATTGTACAGATCCCGATCCAGATACACTACCTGCTCCAATTTCTAACATTTTCTAGAAGACGACACTCCAATTATCCATTTCTTTAATTCAAATGAATAATGCTTTTCTTCTACAACTTTTCTATCACCTGGAAACTATCCAAGTACATGAAGAGCCTTACGTTCATTATCTAAAAATGTTTTTTTTTAAAAAAAAAATAGCAACTGCTTAGTTTTAAGAAAAAAAACAATTTAAAAGTTATATTGTCGAGAGTAGCAAGAAATATGAATAGATAGAAGAAGCACATAACAGAAAAAAATTTGCAAACTGATTTTCTAAAATTGGGGTGAAACGATTGGAGATTGTTAACAAATCTCCGTACATTATCCATGCTGAATCATGCTTTGGCCCACGGACTGCTTTAGGGAAACTTACTTATGTGTTACGTGGCAAAATTGTTATTTAATTCATTCATTCTGGTCAAAAGAAACTCAAACAACCTAAATATATTAACTCACGCCGATACTTGTCCCCTATTGTGCATTTGTGCTTAAAAATGTTAGATATGTAGAACTTCTATTAGTCCGCTCCGCAATTGTAAATAAAAATCAATATGTTGCAATTAAAATATTACTGCTAAATACCGAAAAAAATAAACAAATAAAAACTCCAATTCACCAACAATTATTAGATCTTGCAGAAAAAAAAACACGAGATTGAATAATTGTTATAAAATAGGACAAGTCTGAATGATACTTTAACCACTATCCACCACGTGACCTTTTTTTTTATATAATTATGTGTAGAAAAAAATGAGGTAAATATATTCATGTGCATTGCTAACATATCTAGGTCAATCGTATCTCGCAAAATCTGTACCACTTTGGCCAATTTACCCCGTAAAGTCTGATAATTTTTAGTAGAACTTCCCGGTAAGTAACAAAAGCATCTGTCCTTTTCAAAAATAAATAAATAATAATAATGACTAACCTTTAAACCCAAAAAAATATATTTAAAGAAAGAAAAATCAAAAGAATCATTAACCTCCTAAACAAATATAAAGAAAGAAAAACAAAAAGAATCGCTAAGCTTAAACCCCCACTAACCTCCGTCTCTCTCTCTCTCCCTCCATTCCTATTTTTTTAGATCACCACTGAGACAGTCTCAGAGAAAAGAGAGAAATGGCGAATCCGAGCCATCCATACGTGCCTCGAGATCTGAGCCTGCCTGGGTATGTGCCATGCTTCCTCTCTCAATCTGAGATCGTCGCGCCCTACCTCGGCTGCTCCGTGTTTGTCGTTGCTGCCATCTGGCTTATCTCTGGTGTGTTTCATTTGCATTTCTTTGTTCCTATTTCACTTATTTGATTGTAGTTAATAGGAAATTTCGAGGATTTGAAAGTTAGGGTTCTAGGAGTGGTTAATTGAGGCTATTTCTTTTTGGTTTAGTAAACTTGTAGTAGTTACATAAAACCCCTCAGGTTGGAAATGAAAGTAAAATTGTTCAAGTTCCTTATCTGATCGAACCACTACACAGGTTCGATTACATAATGATATATTTTTGCTTGAATGGTATTTGGCTTTTCCTAACTAATGTAACAGTTTGGTGTTATTGAATACCAATTGAATATACGAGAAATGTTGAGTACTAAATGAATATATGGCAAATGCTGGGTGTCATGTACAAACATTGCATAATTAAAGATGTGTTTTCAAATTGCAAAGCCTACATACTAATCTGGCTCTCTCGATTGGTGTGACCTGTTTGGTTAAAGGTCGGATTGGGAGGATCTCAAAGACAGATAGGCTGTTGATGTGTTGGTGGGCCTTCACTGGACTGACCCATATAATCCTTGAAGGCTACTTCGCCTTTTCTCCTGAGTTTTTCAAGGTCAATACACCGCATTATCTGGCTGAAGTCTGTAAGTACTTACTGATTCTTTATTTTCTGTGTGTATCAGCTTTTGTAGAGTTGATTTAGGAGACGAGTCATGCAGTTCTAATTAGGACTTTTGGGATTTTGCTATACTAGTCACTCTTGTGAATTGCAATCCTTCATTTTGTATATGTACCTGTTTGGTCTGGTCCTGCTATTGCAATTTGTTTCCTTTTATCTATCCTTTTGAGGTCACTGAATTGGGGCTCCTGCTTGGATTTTAATATTGTAGATTTTGGTTAAAATAAAAACCATTGGTTCTCTTTATCAAAAGTTTCTTGTGAGAGTGATAGTTACTGAACTTATAATTGTCAAATGAAATGCCGAAATCCCGCGCACAATATGTTCTGTTACAGTCAGGCTTCGCACCAGCATGTGTTGCTTTATACCAAGACAAACTGTCAGTATGGTAATCCTTAAATAAGGCCCATACAGTTTTGTAGATTGAAATGCAAATGATGCAGAACGCACATCAATATCCCTTGTATCATTCTTATAACTTTTCCATCTGGCCGGTGTGCATACTTTAAGCAAGAAAGACTCCTATTTTAGCTGTGTAAATATTGAGCATGTGTTATTCCTACTTTTCAGTAGTGTGATTTATTACAAGAATATTGTAAAATTACAGGGAAGGAATATAGCAAGGGAGACTCGAGATATGTTGGAAGAGATCCTGGAGTTGTCACGGTGGAAGGAATTACGGCTGTCTTAGAGGGTCCTGCATGCCTTCTTGCTGTGTGAGTAACATCTACCACCCACTAAATAAATTAAATGGTTTTTTTTCCTAGTTAAGTTCTCTGAGTCATGTTTATTGATGGAAATATACTCTGTCAAGGGTATAGATGCCACTATTTAGCAAAACAGTTATCGTGTCCTAGCACCTTTTCATTAGTGGTTTGAATATAATTTCTGACTGGCATTATTTTCGGGAAGGAGAAAACAGTGAGCCTTGGTCACACTTTTCCTTTCTTAGGTGGAACTTGTTCCTCAGGTTGACTGGAGCCTAATCAATTTAGGTTGTGTTCGGATCAATAATAGTAGTGTCGCTCAGGTTACTAGGTGAGAATGGTATAAAAGGTACAAATCTAAATAGTTGAGAAAGTGTGTTGATGTTGTGCTATTTCAAATAATGCAAATGGTGTTTGGATTGTTTGACTCGAAATGGTAATATTCTGCAAATGGTCTTTGTTATATTCTGGAGAAAGATAAAAGAGTTCAGATCGCATCCAACCAAGAATGATATCACTATTTTAGGTTAGTGCTGTTCTCAAGCATACCCTTGCAAAAAGAGAGTTGAACTGGGAAAAATAATTTCCTGTACTTGACAAATCAGAGTAATTTTGAGTGTTCTGTAATATGTACAAGCAAGTATCTTTTAGAAATGATCAAAGTATCCAATATATGCTACCGAACAAGAGAAATATTTCATATTGCTTAAAAGAGCATGAGGAGATATCCCCAACTAAAGCAGTGTGACACTCTTTTCATTTATAATTTAGTTTAATAAAATCCTGTGCTTTAAAATGTGACAAAGGATGGACAGTTTGGAAACTTTCGACAAAGGTGAGAAAAGGTTGATGAGCATTATGAGACCTTAGGAAATTATTTGTATGTTTAGGGGGATAGGCGGTAACATTTCTTCACCCGTATCCTGCCTTTTTCTTATCATTTTTCTCACCATTTCTTCCTTATCTTTTCAATTATGGCAGATATGCAATTGCAACAAAGAAGTCATACAGCTACATACTCCAATTCGCAGTGTGCCTAGGCCAGTTGTATGGCTGCCTTGTCTATTTCATAACTGCATACTTACAGGGTGACAATTTCTCAACAAACGAGTTCTACTACTGGGCCTACTACATTGGAGCCAACTGCTGGTGGGTCCTTATCCCATCTCTTATTGCACTTCGAGCCTGGAATAGGATCTGTGCGGCGTGTCAGCCTGACAAGAAGAAGAAGACTAAATAAATTTGAACTGTTCAATCCCTAGAATGTCTCAAGTTTAAAGGATCACTTCACACTAGCATAGTGGATGTCAAGCTTGGGTCTTTGTTAATTCCGGGTTTATTTTCTATTAATTTGAACTTTGTTCAATCAGAATTTCTGGTTCTCCTAGCAACATGTGGTTATATTACATTTCATTTTATTTTTTTGTATGAATGCTGTTGCAAGGCAACAAGTTGATAGGGATACGAAGTTCAGCGTTTAAAATTCGATGTTTGTTTGTTTCTTTCAAGTTTCAATTTTACCGTACTTGATAATCTTTTCTCTTCCTATGTTTCATTGAAGATGTTATTTTGGAAGTACTATAGCAGAGAGTTGTAAATATAGTGATGCATGATTTGATAGAGTTTACATAGTATAGGTCTGATTTTCTAGAAGCTACAGTTCTACATTAGAAATTGATAAGAAATTAAGAACACATCGAATGTTACTCGCCAACGGCCAACTATCAGCAAATTATAAGTGGTCCACACTGTGAATTAATCAACAGAAAGATTAATTAGGATGTCAATTTTTTTGGGGAAAAAAGAATAGGGTGCCAACGGTACAGGTACGTTAGATATTCATATTATTGAAACTCAAACCGACTCAGTAGAGAAGATTGGTTTCATCTGTAAAAATTGAATGCAATTAAAGTTTGTTATGATGATACACAAGCATGCCACTATTTGTGTATGGTCTAAATTACTATATCACACAAAAGTATCGGTTGTACTCAACTATCATCGATCCGTTATCTACTACCAGTCACAAAGAACTAAATTTTTGCCGAATTAATTTCATGAAATACAGTCTCCCTGAAGTACTAATGAAATTAAGCAAATTAATTGTTGCATCTGGATATGCTTTCATTTATTGGATCTGCCTTTCATTTATTACATTTGAGAATCCATGCTTGATTAATTCCCGCGTAAATATAATATTATGAATTATACAAAAGTATTAATAATCATGTCCAGAAATTGGATCTGTTATAACATTGTGAGGTATTTTATGAAGTAGTGTTTCGCGTGTATACTAAAATACTCTGAATTGTCTGACAAACATTATTATGAAGATATGGATCTGCATTTGCATCTATTATTTAATATTTCAAGCTTATCACATATGAAACAGATCATGAGAAAATATTTATAATTAAGGCAACATATGGATATGGGTACATGTGCTCCAGTTACATATCCAAGTGACGCGTGACTCATGCTTCACTGAAAGTATAACATGCATTGCTGAATACTCCACCCTGTGCTGTCTTCAAACCCCTCGTATAAATAGGGACAGTGACTCTCATTCAGCACATCACAAATAGCGATTGAAAGGAAAAGAGGGAAAACTCAACTCAAGAGTACTAAAACTATAAGAGTACCATGAATCCCGACGCTGTCGAAATCAGTAATGTTGAGAATGAACTTCAAATCCTCTTGTATTTGCATCATATTTCTTCTGGACCAAACAGAAACCAATTACTAGTCAAACAACCAGATGGTCCTGGTTCTTTTGGTTCAATGCTTGTTCATGATTGGCAGTTGACTGAGGGCCTTGACGTCAATGGGAAGGTCATTGCACGTGCGCAGGGCATACATGTTCAGGCTAGTTTAGATCGTGAGAAAAGAATCTGGTACAGTGACATGAACCTGGTATTCCAAGATGACAGGTAGTACTAGATAAGTAGATAGTAAGTCTGACACACTCAAGTTATTTATCAATATACTTAAGGCTGATAAAAAATTATGAGTTAATTAGAAATTAACTGTATTTTTCTGTTTCAACATGTCTGTAAGTTGTTTGCCCTCATGTCTCAATTAGTGCACAGCTGATATTCCTAGTTTCCTACACACGAACCACAACATATATGCTATTGCTTGCTTGTGTTGTTAGTCGAACTTGAAATATAGTTTTCCCCAAGTTAACTTACGACGTATGATGTTCAGTACATGGACTTGATCTCATGATGAGCATCAACATCTTATTTCATTAGAATTTGATTGATTCTTCACCAACGATATTTTTATATATGTATATATATATGATATTAAATAGGTTCAAAGGTTCGACACTTGAGGTGAAGGGGACTTATATAGCAGGAGGTCAGTGGTCCATTGTTGGCGGGACAGGTGAGTTCGCCAATGCAAAGGGCGTCATATACATAGGGGTGTCAAACGTGTCCAACGGCAACGGAACAGGCCATTTCGTTTGCCGTTCCGTTTGCTGAAACGGCATGTTTCGGCGTTCCGTTATCCGTTCCGTTTGGACGGAACGTAACGGAATGGCTGAAATTCGTCCATTTTCCATATAAACGAATACTGAAATCCGTTCCGTTTTCCGTTCCGTTTTCGAAACGTCTGCCGAAATCCGTACCGTTATCCGTTCCGTCCATACGGAACGGACACGGAAAACGAAAACGGATCTTCCGTTGACACCCCTACATATACAAGAAGAAGGTGCAAAACGTGGAAGGTGGAGAGACTATCGAGGTTATCATCCAAGCAACCTATACTCCTCTGCAAAAGCCGACTTGAGCCGGGAATTAATCACTACCGTGCGATCTATGGATCTCATAAAATATCTTAATTAGCCATATCAAAATCTGTTGCTTGCAATTTATTTTCTTTATTTCCTATATTTTTAGTATGTGTGCTTGCTTTTATTTTCTTCATTTCCTTCTGCTATTTGTCGTGGTCTTTATGCTATGGTTTAGCAAACTCATTGCTTAAATAATTCAAATGGTGTAGTCCTGTTGCTTGATTAATTTATGGTGTTTCAATAATTAATCTTAGTTTGGTTGTTTTTCCAGTTACGATGGTGTTTAATCATTGTATATATATTGCTCCTGACAGTCCATTAAGTTCTGTTGTGCTGGAGATAAGCTATTAAGCTCATTATGCTCGTATGGAGGGCTTTTTTAACGCACTATCTGATATTTTGGTGATTATTTTCATTCAAAGCTAGATTTTAGCCTTGACTGAGGAGCATTAATAATGCTTATGTAGACCTACTTTTATACTGACTGCGACCTGCTTTAGTCGACGTAGGGATCATATTTTAAAAATGTGAAAGTGAAAAACAAATTAAATTTATTTAAATCATTGTAAAGTCGACGTAGGCATCATCTTAAGTTACTTATTGAAACATATTATAAGTTTAGTAACTTTAAAAGAAATTAAATTTAAACGATCAGTTTAATTAAATCAAAAGGGAAAACAAATTAAAAGTTCAGTATAACTTTTACACACTATTAAAAAATGTAATCGTCCCTATCTTTGATGCTACAAAAGAATTTCATTATTAAAAAAATTGATGCCCCGAATTGAAATTGTATAAGTGTTAAATTATCTCTTCCAAGAAATTCTACATTAGTTGAATGTATAGCTGCAATATTATCAGCAGTGTACGTATAAAAGATAATTTCAATAAACGAGATAAAAATTCTGATCGTATTCACCCTGTCAATATATTATGCATTCTTCCAGTTAATAGTTGTTATTTCTTCTTCAAAAAAGTTACAACCGACACATATATTCAATCGGGAAAAACATGCACAGAAGTAAAGGAAAAGAGAAAACACAATAAAGGTGAGAAAAGGTTAATGAGCATAATGAGACCTTTGAGAATTATTTTATTTTTTAGGGACAGGCAGTAAAGTTTTTTCTTCACCCAAGTCCTTTCTTTTTTGTATCATTTTTCTGACCATTTATTTTTTTAATTATCTCTCAATTTATGGGAGATATTCAATTGCAACAAAGAAGTCATACAGCTACATACTCCAATTTACAGTGTGCCTGGGCCAGTTGTATGGCTGCCTTGTCTATTTCATAACTGCGTAATTAGAAGCGTCCGGATCCTCAGCAGGTAAAAGACGGCTGTCAAAACTTTGTTTTTTTATATTTAAATATTAAAATTCAAATATCGAATCCGAACCGTTGATCTTGTTCAATTTTACGGATGATGTGCTTTCATATAAGTTTTATAAAATTTGGAGTTGATTTGATACTTGATTAAGTGGTCAATAAATGAACTAATCTGGTAAATTGATTAATTCTAATACGTTCATAATTTAAGCATTTAATCAAGTATCAAATAGACTCCAAATTTTATAAAACTTATATGAAAACGTATCGCTCATAAAATTGAACAAGATCAACGTTCGGATTCGGTATTTGAATTTTAAAATTTTAAATATTAAAAAAAATATTCGGCTGCTTAGCAGGATCTAGACGCGTAGGCTGGGCGTGGAGCGACGTTTAGTCGTGAAATCGTTCCGTTCCGCAAATACGGAACGTGTAACGGAACCGTTTCCCATTTTGTTGGTATTTACGAAACGTTACACGGAACGTACATCTGTATCGTTGGTATTTATGGAACGTTAAACGGAATGGTCTCGTTCCGTATATGTTTCAACACGTTCCGTGTTAAATTCTACGCATTTAGAATACATCAATAGTAGATTATAGATTGGGGGTTAAGCACAAATGTCGGGGAATCGTATCCTCTGCCTACCTGTGAAAGGTAGGCAGAGTGCCAACCTCTCGTCTGAACGGTTGGATGACGATCCAACGGCCCGCACAAATGAAGGAAATAACACGCTGAAATCGACCCTGCCCAATTGACCGAGTTCGCGTTTCCGCTTAAAAAAAAAAAGCTATTTTATAATTCTCCGTTCATCTCCTTGCTCGTGTATTGTCGAAAGAAAACTCCATCGAGAGAGAGAGAGAGAAATCGAGAATCGAGAAAAGAGGAAGAGAGCGAGAAGCAGAAGAGGAAAAATCGATAGTCTGCGCAGAAGTGGTACCCAATTCTCTCTTCGTCGTCGATCGTTCGCGCAGAAGTCGAAGAGGAAAATTCTCTTCAGTCCTTTCTGTTCCTTTCCCCCTCCTCGTCAAATCTCTCGCAATTTTGAAGTATCTAGGTAAGAATCTGTACATCTCTCGCAATGTGGTTGGGGCCAACCAGTTGGCGTACCCAATTCTCTTTTTTTTTTCTTTTAATTTAATTTTACACCTGCTTTTCGCCACTAGCTAACATGCCTTCGAAAAAAAAAAAAAGAATTTGTACTTCCTTAAGACAAAGGGCATATAGCTGAGACAACATATAGTTGAGACAACAAATTATATGTAAACTTAATAAGGAAATGATATGTAAAATTTTCTTAATCTATTCCATTTTTGCAGTAAAGAAAAGAACACTGAATGCAAACTTAGCAAAAGCACAAAATTTGTCTCTAATCTAATCAGCACTTTTTGAGTAAAGATTATCATTCAAATTTAAGCAGTCTACAATATCTGTCAGAATAGAAGCACTACACTTAACATTCTTTCAAAGTTAATTAAAAGAAATGATGAAAAAAATTGTAGTAGTATAATGTTCAAAGAAGTGAGTTATTTGTTAAAATGAAGGGCTTAATTGCATAAATGATATTTAGTGCTATTTTGTGAAATCAGTGCTTTCATGGTTTCGGTTTCAGCTTTTATTTACTGATAAAGTTAACTATTTGAGCAAAGCTTCATTAGCTAACTGGTGAAGAGGGAAAGTAAACAGTACACGAGATCTCATGGATTCTAGCATAATTAGCTAACTGGTGAACTTCTATATTGTTCACTCTAGGAATAAATGTACACACAAACCCTGACCTCTTCTAAAAACATCCAAAAGCTCAAGCATAGCGTGGAATTCCTGCCAAGGGATAGAATCAGGTGCTACACGGCAATCCAGAATTTGTTGTACCAGTAAAGAAGGTGCAGTTTTGAAGCCCCATGCCTATAGCTGAGCAAGATGGTTGGCGTACATTTGAGCTAGATGCAAGATTGTTGGCGATACATGACTTCTTTTTCTTTTCTGAGCAAGCTACAATTTATTTTTTTTCTTTTATAAATCTCAATATAGATTGGCTGATTTTTATTTTGCTGTCCAATACAGGTACATCTAATATAAGGAATATGAATAATGAGTAATGACTCTGGACATGCTATCTAAGTTGATGTCGCCAAAGCTATACCTTTCATTTGTTCATCCCTTGCAAAGTTGCTGTCGTATAGCATGCATCTGATTTAATATTTATAAATTATTTTATTTGAAAATGGTATCTAAAGCTATAAGATCAGCGGTTCAGCACCGTCTTATACACCAATTTTATTGTAAACGATATTCTACAATTCCATGTGTTTGAAAGGCATGAACGGCAACATTTAAGTGCTCCCTTTGGAATTGGTGCGCCTCAATAAGAATGATTTGAACAAGTTCACTACAGTCTAATTTGTATAATTTCAGTATAGTGAAGTATAGTCTTAATAAAACATGCATTGATGCGGCTCAAACAAGAAAAATAGAATGAAATAGAAATTCATCATAAATTTAGAATTCATTACTAAACCAATACATCAAACAAGGAAAAAAAAAATAGCACATAAGACTAAAATTAATAACACAATCATCATCATCCATAATTAATAACAACATTTTCTAATCATTGCAATTAATATGCAAAAAAAGATTACAATAACACATAAGACAATTGCAAATCCTGCGATTATAGCCTACAACATCCTGACATTTTTTTTCCTTATGTTTAATTGCTTCTTGACCCCCCCCCCCCCCCCCCCAAATCTCGACCCCAAATTATTTGTTGATTTAGATATCGCTGCATCAAATGGGAATTTGCATTTTTTTGCAAATATAGAACACCTCCTTCGGTGAAGAACAGCTTCACTCATCCCTTGTTTTCATTTCTCCATCAAAAAATAAACCTAAAGGCAAAGAAAAAATGACAAAAACTCAGATGTCTGGACGGGTCTGCAATACTTAAGCTCAGTTTTAATGTCTTCGACAAGTAGCAAGTTATTATATAGGCCCAAACAGAGAAGTTTAGACATTGATCCTGAATCATATATATGGCTACTACAACCAAAACAGACATTCACTGCTATCACTTCATCCTGGAAATTTTATATACATGTAAACTACTACTTTCATGGACAGTTTTAACCAGTAATAAATGGGCTAACGGTCCAACCAATACAACAAATTCATCGAAAAGTCCAATAATTCAAACCAAAAGAACTTTAAATTTTAATTGTTTGAGGCCACACGAGAATTATATAAAAATAAGCGACACCATTATTTCTCCTAATTTGATGGCTACCAAGTGCCTAAACATTCCTTTCCTCATGTTTAACATATAGAAAAACTTATTAATGTAAGATATGCATCATAAATTGGAACTACTTCCATCCGAGAACCATTATTCTTGTTCTCTCAATCAATTATTCTTGAATCATACTTTCTCTCAGTTAGAGAATGATGATATCTGTAATCTCATTTGAATCAAATGGTCCAGAAAATCATGGACAATCCAGGGGCTAAATCCTTATGTCCAGCTTGAAAATTTTAAACTCAATTCACAGTAAAATCACAAGTTCCAGATTTGCTGAGCTCGAGATACCAGCATCCAAACTATACAGAAGAAATGAAACAAAATCTTACCTTGGTGTCAGCTGCTCGGTCTCCAATGAGACCAGATTAACATTAGGGCTGAGGCCCCCAATAGAGACCAGCTCACTATACGCTGCCGGCTGCTCGGTCCCACCAAAGGACATGGGCACTGATCCCTTCAGTACTACCTTCACCTAGAATTCCCTTTGTCTAAGCCTTTAGACTCATTGGTACCAAAATAGTAAACCAGCTGGCCTTCAAACAAGACATCCAAATGAATTAAGTGAACTAAGATACAACATAAATCACCATAAGCGAAACTAAAATTAATGACGAACCATTAGGTCATACTAGACAGAACAAAAATTATGATTGAAGAAAAAAGGTGAAAAAATAAAATACGGTTTTAGGCTTAGACCAACACAAATCAACATATTTACAAAGGATTCGAAGAGTATTGCACTATAATATCTCAATCTAGGTTGGCACTGAGGAAAAACACAAAGATTAAACAGAAAAAGAGAGATCGAGAGTGAGAGAGAGGAGAGAGGGAACAGACAACCTTGGGCTTGCCGATGATACTCGCGACGATTTCGACAACTCCGACAGTATTTCACGACGCCTGGCCTCGACAAGATCGTCTCGTCTGTCCTCTCTTGCTCCATCAGAAGGAGATTATCTCCTTCCTTCCTTGATTTCTTCCGAAGGTGGCCGCAATCGACGGATTTTGTCTCTCGCTCTCTTCCTCTTTTTTCTCTCGATCGATCTCGGTTTCTTTCTTTTTTCTCTCGATGGAGTTTTCTTTCGACAGTACACGAGCGTGGAAGGAAGGAGATGAGCAGAGAAATATAAAATAGCTTTTTTTTTAAGAGAAAACGCGAACTCGGGCAGTTGGTCAGGGTCGTTTTCAGCGTGTTATTTCCTTCATTTGTGCGGGCCGTTGGATCGTCATCCAACCGTTCATACGAGAGGTTGGCACTCTGCCTACTTTCAAAGGTAGGCAGAGGATACGATTCCCAAATGTCGGTGAGTGCTGGATAGGGAGAATCCCCTCTTTCTTAGAACACTCTGTCGTCGTCCTCGTCCTTTCCGCCGCATGCCTCTTTCCTCAGTCCTCCTTTCTCTTTCCATCTTTTTCCTCAAGGCTTCAAATCAGAAATCGCGCACGCGGCGCGCCATGCGGCCAGGCGATGCCGATCTGTCACAAGAGCGACGAGGTTCGTCGGCGGGAGGCTGTGCTTGGCGCTGTTGGCAGATGGTTATTATGTGCTCATCTTGGTGCGACGGAGTAGCAACCTCAGCTCTCTCAGCCCGACAGTTGGTGTAGCTCAGCTGCCGCATGGACTGGAGCCGATCTATGGTGATGTTACGGATCTGGAATTACTTGGGAAAGCGTGTGAGGGGTGCGAGGCGCTGTTTCATGTCGCCGTGCCTATGGAAGTGTGGCTCTCCGACCCTCTAGATTTTACACTGTGAGATTTTGTTCTATTACTTTTAGAATTTTAGTCAAGTTTTGGTGGTACAATTGACCAATTTTCTGAACAAATGGGGGTAAAGAGGTGATTGTTTGTCTTTGTGTTTGCTGCTTGATTACAATTCAATGCATTTTTGTTAGGTTAATGTAGAGGGTCTTCAGAATGTATTGAACGCATTTTCAAAGACAGAGACAATGAAGAAGCTAATATATACATCTTCCTTTTTTCGCAATTGGTCCGACAGATGGTGGATCAGTTGCAGATGAGAAACAGGTAAATTAAAGTCTTATGCACTGATCTCTCTTTTTTTTCAGTGTTACTGAAATCTGACGAAGAATGAAGCTCTTATGTGACAAAGATTGAGATAGAAGTAACATGATGCAATTTTGTATAGGGAATATTTAACATTTACAAATCATTGTAGATTTCCTATAAAAACTGTGAATTGTTCAATTGTTAAATGTTTGTACAGTAGACCATTATATACCAGTGAATTCAATTACATACTTATCTTATGATTTATAATATATTGTAATGCTGAATTTCTTAATTGATGAAGTAATAATTATCTCAAATCTAAATTAAAAGGTATAGCTTAATGGTTCAGACATCATTTTACATCATGTTTTTTTTTTTAAATAAGGCTTTTGTTATTTGCAAGGGCACTCCCCTATAATTGTTCTTTGATTACAGATGCACCATGGTAAGTCATTTTGCACAGAGTATGAGAAGTCCAGTACCTTGGATTCATAGCACAATTTTTACGATGACACTTGTGTTTCATTTTTTTTTTAATGCCTCGATGATTGAGATTGGTTTCTGAGATATATTGTGCTTGGAATTTGAGTGAATCATGGAGTGACTACTTGTAACTGCTTCTATTTTTTGTAATTGCTATGTTGGAGTGATGATTGAAGACAAGTTTGATTATAAGTTGTAAATGCTTGTGTAATGATTTCTGTAAATATACTTGTATGTAATTGCTTGTAACTATAAATGCTTGTGTAATGATTTTTGTAAATATTTTTGTAAGTTGTAAGTGAAAAGTGATCGTTTACATTTTTTTGTAAGTTGTAACTTGTAATTGCTAATATAATATTTTCCGTAAATGTTAGTATGTTATTGTATAAAAAATTATAATTTTTTTAAGGTATTGTGACTGTCAGGAAAAATAGACGTTTATAACGTTTAATTCGTTGAATTAGAACGGAACGTCAACGGAATAAAATTCTGTGACGTATAAAAAATGGAACGTCAAACGCTAAAATTTTTATGACTGTCCATTATACGGAACGAATTACGTATAGGGTTATTCCATTTCCGTTATACACGTTACCCGGGCCTACAGACGCGTACTTGCAAGGTGACAATTTCTCAACAAAAGAGTTCTACTACTGGGCCTATTACATTGGGGCCAACTGCTGGTGGGTCCTTACTACATCTCTTTTTGCAATTCGAGCCTGGAATATTGTGCGGCTTGTTAGCCTGACAAGTGACAAGAAGAAGAAGACTAAATAATTTTGAACTGTTCAATCCCTATGTAAATGTTTTATGTCTCAAGTTTAAAGGGTCACTCTACAATAGCATAGTGGATGTCAAGCTTGGGTCTTTGTTAATTCTGGGTTTATTTTCTGGTTAATTTGAACTTTGTTCAATCAGGAATTCTAATTCTCCTCGCAACATGCGGTTTATGACATTTCATTTATTTTTTTGTATGAATGCTGTTGCAAGGCAACAAGTTGATAAGGATACAAAGTTCAGCGTTTAAAAATGAAGGTTGAAGCTCGATGTTTGTTTGTTTCTTTTAATTTTGCGTAGTTGCTATTTTTTATACTCCTATGTTTCGTTCAATTTGTTTCTTTTTTTTTTAATATAATATGCTGATTTGAAGGACTGTAGCAGAGAGTTCTTTCTTTTTCCTTTCTCTTTTTCTTTTGTTTCGTTCTTTCGTTAAAGTACTTTCGTACTTTCTTTTGTTTCGTTAGAGAAGATGGGTAGAGTGCCCATCACCGTCCGATCTAATCTGAACGGTTCATTTTTTTCGGACCAATAATTTTTTTCGGGAGTGGTGGATATCACGGGGCTCTTTTAGCCGTTGAGATTAAATCAGACGGCTCATGATGAGCGATGGGCACTCTACCCATCTTAAAGGGATGGGTAGAGGATGCGGTTAAGTGAGAGACAATGGTAGCGTCTGTTTATTGCTTGTGGGTGCACTCGGCTTTCTATATACCATGTATAAATTCTCATCTCTGGACTGCATATGGTTCATGAACCAACTTCACGCTAAACTCTTCCTGTACGGAAGGAAGATTTGAACGTTCAGTATCCATTTCTTCATTTTCTTTAGTACTTGAGACATCCATTTAAACTTTGTTGAATAAATTTCACTGCTGCTGAAACCGAATAAATTGTTTGGGGCATCTCTCAATATAGTTTTTCCATGAAATTTTACGCACAGCCTCACAAAAATATTTAGAATCCAGTAGCATCAATAATTTTCTAAAAATCTTCTCCTAATTATTTTATCTAATTTCTCCAAATTCAAGGGTGGCTTTGCATAAAATGGGAGTTCTGCAATGCTTCTGACCATTCTGAAGATACCATAAATTTCCTCATGTTCCATTGGATTTTTGGGTAATTTTTCATGATTTTTGGAGCCCATTTGATATTTTCCATGATTTTCTCAAATTTCCTTTAGATTTATTATTCATGAAATTATCCAATTATTTCCATGAATTTTACATCATAAAATTGGGTCAAATATTTTGAATCCTCTCCTAACGCGGTCAACAAATGTGTTAGGTCTCTCTAACGCGGTCAACTAACTCGTTAGGAACCGAGAACTTTACGTTGTTTGTGACCGCGTTAGGACTTTTTCCTTACTAAAAAAAATATTAATGTTTTTCTTATTAAAATTTCTGAGTGAAATATATTTATTATTAAAATTTCCACTCTTTTGACTCATTCCCAGTGGAGGATCCATAAAATTTATTAATGGGGTTCAAGATTATATGTTTACTATTAATGTTAATATATGTTTGTTTGACCCTATTTTATGGCGCCAAATTCATAGACAGTAAATGCATGGGATTTGAGAAAAATCATGGAAAATACCAAACGAACTCCAAAAATTATGGAAATTTATCCAAAAATTCAAGGGAGCATGGAGAAAATTGTAGTGCCCTTAGAATGACTAAAAGCCTCACAGAAGTCCCATTTTATGCAAAGAAACCCCAAAAAACCCCATAAAATTACCAAAAATAAATCCATGAGGAATTTTACAAAACTATTTAAATCATTGAATTCTTCGTATTTTTATGGACCTACCCACGAAATTTCATTCAAAAATACCATTGGGAAGGCCTCCAAATGATTTATTGGAATTGGGCAGCAATTAAATAATGGAAAGTTAAATGAAATGCTGAGAAAATCCCACAAAAATCAGAAGACTTTGGAGCGTGCATACGATTGCAGGGGATCCGGGGTAGTGCAAATGTCGCTGGGTTTAAAACTTCTTCTCCCGCCTCAAGTTTGGCTGGACTTGGTGCATGAACCGAAGGGTGTTGGAGTACTTGGTTCGTCGCTGGCTCACAGAGAAACGCACCCACGCATCTGCCTCTCTCTCATTTAACCTGACAAATGGACCCTAGACGAAGGGTCCTTCTTCTCCAACTGAACAGAAGAAAATCGCGAGGGAGAGAAGGCATTTTGCGCTACCAACTTCCGTAACCGCCTGCTAACCATCTCTCAACGAATTCTGTTAGCCCTACTGGAATCCTCCCACATGGCACGAGAATAACCGTCAGAGGAGAGTCGAGATCATGAGCTGGCGAAGCAATGACCCCATAACCGTTGGGTCAAACCCCTCATTCTTTCCTGTTGACCATAGGAGAAAGCACAATGTCATGCCCTCTCTACCGTTGGATCAAACCACGATCCGTATGCCTCCTAATCGACGACCAGGATCAAATGGAAGCTGTTCCTTCTTGAAGAAGCCACCTGACATTGAAGGCTATATATACCCCATTAGTTGATGAAGCAAGGGTCTTCCGGCCAGTTCCAAGAATCCACTCGACACACATCTCAGAACCTCTAGAGAACTGCTTTAGAGACTTCTGAGCTCACATACTAGCACTATAGATTAGCCATTAAAAAGTTTAGGTAGTGAAATTGTGATAGGCATTTCGTCGAATAGCTTACAAGCACAGAAAGGAAGGTGAAATTAGGTGTTATCAAGAGAATTCGAGCAGTTGTAAGTAAAAGGTAAGATAAAGAGGCGTCTGGTAAGTAATCTTGTAAAGTGATTTGTGGAGTTTGAATGAAAATTTTGGTTTTATGTGAAAATCTTGCTTGAATTGACATCCTGCTATCAGTTTTGATGAAAACTCGTTTAATTGATTCAATTGATAGTTCTTGCTTTGGATTTTGATGTTGTTCTGTCTCGACTAAGGATTCCTTAGCTCTTGACATGGTATTGCTGATCTTAATTAAGGTCTTCTTCAAATCGTGATGTTTCTTGAAATATTTTCTTTTCTGGTTTGTGCATTTCAATTAGACACTGTCCGAATCTTGACTCTTCTCAGTTGAAATGAGTACGAACAATTTAGTCATTGAACATATGTTCAATTTGATGTGCCTCTAATAATATAAGATATTATTTATTCAATATGGTGGAGCTGTGATGGTCTTGGCTGGAGTTTCTCCATGCTTTGGCTGGCTTCACTGCTTCGGTTGGGGTCTCCCCAATCCTAGCCTTTTACCTCGGCTGGTGTATCACCAGTTTCTGGGTAGCATCTCCCTCTCCATGGTTTCAGCCATGGAAGGAGACCTCATCAAAACAAGGAGAGGGGGAGGTGCTGCCCAATTTTTGCCAAAAGAAACAACATAGCAAGAACAATCAATATCCAAACCTATCCAGTGAAGAAGAAAAAAATATATATATATAGGGTTTATTTGCATAAAAATGTAAAATTGCATTTGGACAGTAAGTATCGAGATTATTGGACAGCAGGGAGTGATAATTTCCATTTGTGGAATTCTCTCTGATTTTATACGATTTTATATGATTTAATTGAGGCCCAGGGGCATTTCATACAATAAAAGTCTTATTCTCTAAATCTTGGACTTTTCTGCAAAATTTACTCAATAAAAAGATCATAACTGTTCTTGTAGATATTTCTGTGAAATTTCATAATTTTAGGATTAGTGCAAGGAGGTGTTCTCATGAAGTGACTAACTAAACAGAAAATGCATATTAGATAAATATTTTTGTAAAACATTTCATTGATTGCTTTCTATTGTTCTTAGTGCATTCCTTATACATATCACGACTCCTGTAAGTGGTTTTCCCTGCATTAGAGTAACTCAAAACAAAAACCACCAAAAACAGTGGCAAAAGTGCCCAAAAATAAAAATCTGAAAATTGATGAAAACGATGAATTACTTGCTCTTACTCCCTGTATTGGTTTGAATAGTTAAAACATATCCAATTGGACCCAAATCGAACTTTGAATTGAGCCTAACTGCTGTAAGTATACTTACATACAAATTAGAAGGTAAAACAAGGTGTATAAAGACACAACTCATGCCATATGATTCATACATCAATTCACAACGCTAAAAATCAAATTAAAGGCATATAATCCATGTAAGTGATCCCCTGAAACTATCTACGTGATCACTGGTGCAAGAAGCTGCCTCTGCAAGCCCCACGACTCAGGCCCAATTCAGACCAAACTGAAGCCGAGGTGGCTCAGTCGGGTGCACCCTCCTTCAGGTTCCCACGTGCCAAATTAACCCCATAAATGTCTTCTTTACACGTCGAAGAGTACTATAAACCTCTTACTGGCAGAAGAGAAGAGCCAGAAAGCTTCAAACGCCATTAATGGCGGCTTGAGCTTCCTCAGATGACACACGACAGCACACGCCGCCATGATGAAAATGGAGCTCACCATCCTCTTCGTATCACTCCCACGATCCAAACGAACCCTGTATCGACTGATACTCTGGCCGGAATCACCGCAATTCTGCCGGAGAAATCCCAGGGACCTTTCTGCAAAATTCCCACAGCTCGACGGAGAGGGAAGAGTTCAAACGCAATATTTGACGGATCTTCTGTGGCGAGAAGTATGTGGCAGTCTTGATCACTCGCTACACGGAATCCCAACGTCAGCCTATCCAGTCAGTCCCCAGTCAGCGCAAAATCAACGCCTAGTCAGTCCATTTTGCCACGTGGCCCAATCAAATAATTCCACGTCATCCAAAACTTTGAAAATTTATTTAAAATAGTAGGAAGCTCAGAAAAATTCAAATAAAATATCCATAAAATCCTAAAAATCCATAGAAACTAAATTCACTGATACTTTGGTATGAAATTATGTCAAAATGTGCTCCTTTTGTATTTTCAAAGTATTTTTTTCTTAAAAATTGGATTTTATAAATTGCCAAAACTTTGTAAATACACCAAAATTAGTATGAAACTCATAAAAATACAAATAAAGTATCTACGAAATCTTAAAAATCTGTAAAATCTAGATTTAATGATATTTTGATATAAAAATATTTCAAAATACTAATCTTTTTATATTTTTGAAGTACTTTCACTATAAAAATTGAATTTTATAAAAATAATAAACACAATAAATCTTAGATAAATTTTCTATAGAATTTTGAAACAAGTTTTAAATAATTTCAATATTAAAATAATCTTCAAAAGACTATTTTCAACTAAATACTTTCAAATAAATATTTTCAAAACAATTTTAAAAATAAATTTCATAAATAAAACTTAGATAAATCTTCCTTAAAATTTTCAAGCTAAAACCTAAGTAATTTCAACCCTAAGTGACTATTTTCAAACTAAATACTTTCAAACAAGCATTTTAAAAGATTTGAAATTCTAAAATCAAAATAAAGGAGAAGTAATAAAAATCACTAAAACCTAAATAGAAATATTAGAGAATTAAAAGTCAAAACACGATACCCAAAGTCAAAGTCGAAACCTCTTCAGGTAAAGAAAAGTCACTCCCCGAGATCAAGATCAACGTTGACATAAAGTCAAATTGTCTTTCCAGAAACCAATTCCTACAGCGACCCACACAGTCCCAGGAATTAAACCCTTTCTTGTTCCTACAGCAACCCACACAGTCCCAGGAACCAATTCCTATAGCGACCCACATAGTCCCAGGAACCGATTCCTACCGCGGCCCAACATAGCCCTTGGAATCCAAATCTCTTTTGTTCCTATAGCGACCCACACAGTCCCAGGAACCAATTCCTATAGCGACCCACACAGTCCCAGGAACCAATTCCTACAGCGACCCACACAATCCTAGGAATTAATTCCTTCTTTTGTTCCTATAGCGACCCACACAGTCCCAGGAACCAATTCCTATAGCGACTCACGCAGTCCCAGGAATAAAATCCAAAAGCTTTGTCTTTACAAGTCATGAAACGATCAGAAACCAATTCCTATAGCGACTCACACGGTCCCAGGAATAAAATCCAAAGTCTTTTGTCCTTACAAGTCGCCAAATGATCAAGAACTAACTTCTACAAGTCGCCGAAACTAAGCTACCGCCCAAAACTTACCTGATAAAACAAATGCTTAAATATCCTCAATTAGGTCCCGTTGATTAGGTTTGGTACCGTTAATTGAGTACAGTTTAAGCCAAAAGAAATAAATTCTCAATTGTGCCCCGTCAACTAAGTTTGGTAACATCAATTGAGTTTAGTTTAAGCCAATAATAAGTTGAGATAACGACTTTTCTAGCCTACGACATATAATTTCTCAAATCCCTTAATCAGAGGTTCTCGTGATTCGTCACGGGGTAATTAACAATAGGGGCTTGCGCCTATTGGAAGGAAAGAATCCACAAAATTAATAAACCCTCATGAGAATAGATTCTCGTTAGTGTTTTTCTTGTTGTTAAGAAGCATTTTACACTTGAATTTAAACTCGTGAGGGGTGAATCTCAGACTTATTCCCTTTCTTGAGGAAACCTGATCATTCTTCGAGAAATGACGAAAAAGTCAACACAATGTTATCATAAAAAGGTTTAAATCTAATCTCATTCAATTTATCAGTTGCATCAAAAAGATTTCGTTTCATAAATTTAATTCGTAATTTTCATTCGTTTTTCTTTATCTTATTTAGGGATATATAATTAAGTTCTTTTGTCCTGCAATATGAAGTGCACGAATAGCTAAAGAGAAGATATTCGATATTCTGTGTATGTTCTAGGGTATGCAATGGATGGAGATTGGCATTTCGTTATGATCATTTTATTGATTTCCATTTTATTATTGATTTATTTAGTATTCATGTTGATTATATGAGTATTATTTAGTATTCAATAAGAAATTCACGTCTGGAACTAAAATCCGCACTGAGAATTTATTTTTCATTCCGTGCTTTTGCATGTTTCCACAATGGATGTGGGTTCCAGGTTGCAGAGACGGACTCGATCAAGTCAAGTGAAGATTAAGACAAATATCTTGCCATGACGTTGAGTCGTGGGAATCCAGTATGGTAGGAAAACGTCTTGCGGATACACAGAGATTGTGTACTCGCGGCGGTATTGTCTCACCCTATGGGCCCGGATGCGACACATACAACTAAATATATACAAATGGCATAGCAATAAATATACCGTGAGCAAATATTATTAGTTTACAACGACGGAAGCTGAAATATATATTGTTCCTTAATTAATCCAAAGGGGAAAATATATAGGAATAAAATAGCAGATAACATCGCAAAAGAGGAAAATAGTGTAACTAGGAACAACGAAATTTCAAGCTACGTAGAAACAAATCCAGGAAAGATTGAGTACAGAGTTCAAACTAATGTTGTTGCCTTTATGTCAACACAAGCAAAACAGGCTCACTCAAAGAAAAATAAAGTCAATCTACGGTATATAAACGGTGGGGACATGTCTACATAAGCTGTGAATCTCATGTATCTCTGTGTCACTGGCTTCATTCAAGCACCAGTCTAGCTTTTGAAGAACCGTCAGGTATTGTAGTCCAAGAGGAACACGCAGGTCATAACAACAAGTTACCGAGAGTATTTTAAGAATAGGCATAGCACCTTCCTCTATCTTCAATTCCCTTAGGTTCACCATAGACCAAATTTCAAGTTCTTCTAGCTGGCCAAACCCTCCAGCATAGCAGCACAGCTGTACAATTTCACAATCCATCACCAAAAGAGACCTGAGGTTCTCCAACTTCTCCAGCACCGGAAGTGGATCTTCTGGAAATTTAATCGTGCCAAGATCGAGCGTAATCAGGTATTTTGGCCACATACCAACATCAAGAGCAATTAGATCAGGATATTTATTTGTTCTAGATAAATGGAGATTTTGTAAACGGTGATAAAAGGGAAAACACCTCATATCAATTATCTTCAATGTAAAATATGGGTCAACAAAATATAGAGAGATGAGATGCTTCATTGTTCCCAGTAAAGTGATGATGGTGTCCCAATGATCTTGGCCCCTATTTGAATAAATTCTCAAATCTTTCACATTGGATAGCTTAGGCAACCCTTGGGCCTTCCACGATTCTTTAGCTGTCACACCATACAATGTTTGTAGATTTGTTAGGTCCACTAATGGTGGGGTCCCGAAATCCATCCATAAGTATTAAGAACCATAACATGCCTTAATGTTTTTATGTCCCATATACAATCAGGTAGCTCACAATCGTCTTGTACGTTGAGATGAAGCATATGGAGAAACCTCATACCACCAATGAACTTCCCAACAGAATTTGTGTCCTCTTCACGCAGCTTGAAAGTAATTTAAATATGTCTTGTTTGAAATCTCCCAAATTTGTTGGGTTCAAAATAAGATGTTGGACTTGGACGTTCATTTCCCGAAGCAGTCAACACTTTAAGGCGCGTAAGAAGAGCAATGTTCGGCGGTTCCCCATAATAGAATAAGGAGCGGAGATTTGAAATTGCAGATGCCATAATTTGCTAGAGGATGCTTTTTTATGGAATGCCAGACTTCGCATTTGGCTGCAGTTCTGCATCTCATCTACTTTTGTAAGGACCATGAGAAAGTTTTCCTCTCTAGCTTTATTAATTGCAAGACCATGCAGGATATCATGTATATGATAGCTTTTAATTGAACCATCATAATTTCTCTCCAAAACTTGAATCATGCTTCTGTTAGACAAATTGAATGACATTCAATAAGAACACAGATTTAGATTGGATTTGTTGAATAAGATAATCTAATTTAATTGTCACATTTATTTAATCACTACGTATATCTTTTCGCTTAAAAAAAATCAATAATTAAAAAAATATATATTTTTTGCATATATATTAGGTTTCCTCAATAAATGTAATTGTACGAAAAACCTCTTGTTTCCTTTGAAAAGCTATATTTGTAATTTTCTCTACTTCATTCAAAAATTTCTCGCCGCTATAATTTGTTAGAGATTAACCTAATCAAACAAGAGGTTTGGATGATGAGTTTAGGAATAGCGTTGGGAAGTGTGAAATGTAGAGAGAAAAGTGTTATTGGGAAGAGTGTTATTGAAAATTGTGTTAGGAATGGAATTGGCTATTCCAAAACCGTTTGGATTAAAAATTGGAGAATAGAATTGCCAATTCCGGGAATTGGCCAATTCTCATGCATCCCAAACGACACTTATATTCATTTAGCCGATATTGCTTATTCAGATATATATTTTTCAAATGGATGATATATTTAAAATACTTAAATAGAACATGATCAATTTAAATCATGATTTCGAAATATTGATAATTAAAATAGTGATTTGAATATTTAAATAAGAAAATAAAATAAAAGATTGATTTTTTTTAAGAGATTACCTTTGCACTAGATCTTCCAAGAACATCTCAGCAGTGTCCTCCATTATTTTATTTTCTTGATGCGGTATGAATCCCTCAGCAATCCACTTCAGAAGTAAGAGTGGAGCATAGATTTCATGATCTTCACGAAATGCGGCAAAGTACATGAAGCATGATTTGAGAGCAAATATCAAATCATCGTAGCTGGTGCCTGTAATTTGGACAC
Source organism: Rhynchospora tenuis (assembly GCA_027725995.1). Lineage (NCBI taxonomy): Eukaryota > Viridiplantae > Streptophyta > Magnoliopsida > Poales > Cyperaceae > Rhynchospora > Rhynchospora tenuis. Next base: position 205,646,372 of record CM050888.1, on the reverse strand, counting down.
AATCTTTTCCATCGACAGCCCAATTCAATGTTTCGAGCACCCTACTCCAAGTAACAAAATTTTTTCTCCGTAATAGACCACCCATCACTACTAGTGCAAGAGACAACCCATTACATTTTTTCACAATTTTTTTACTAATTGCAGATAAATCATCATGTATTTCATTGACATCTCGATTCGAAATAGCTTTCTTGAGGAAAAGATCTAAGCTTTGTTCCTCACTTAAGGGTTGAGATCATAGAGTACACTAATAGGTTCGGCTTTTGCAACATTTGCAAATCTGCTCGTTACAAGTATCCTGCTACTATTATTTGCATCAGCAAAAATACTTTCAATTTTATTCCATGGATTACTTTTTTTCCCAAATATCATCTAGTATATCAGATAATTTTCCTTTTCAAGCGACTGATGAAGATCAATCAACTAGTGTTCGCTAAGATTATTAGGTGGTGAGATACCAAGTTGTTCCGCTATCTTTCTCAAAATATCAATTAATTCAAACTTTTGAGAGACTGTCACCCAAATGCGAATGCAGAACTGCTGCTTCATAGCTTCGCTGTAGAAACAAAAAATAGATGGAAATTTAGCTTGTAAGGTTGAACAAATGAGTACATAATAAATTAAATATAGCATTGCAAAATGCAAATATAGCATTTTAAAAAAAATGCGAAGAAATTATTAAGATTGTTTATGACTTTATTAATAAATAATAACTTACTAGCACATACGATTAATAATTATTTTTACCTATTATATACTTTCCGAGCAAGGGTTGTCTTCCCAAGTCCACCGGTTCCTACGATTGAAATCATAGAATGATTTGTTGTTTTTTTTGTCAAGCAATAAGCTGACAACTTTATCTTTATCTGCATCAAAGCGAACAATCCCAACTTCATTAACGCCTAGAGCATCCGTGGCACCAATTCAATTTCTTCTTCAATACCCTCACCTAGATTTGGTATTTTGTATGTTTCTATATTTTCTTTGATTTGTCGAATCTTTGCCTCTATCATGTTGAACTCGTTTTCGAGTTTGTGAATAGCAGGTAGTTTCTTAGCCTTATCAACCAACCTTTTAGGTTTTCTAACCAAGTTTTTGACGACAGCCTTTAGCTTTTTTTTTATAGAGCTGGTCGAGGCTACCATGGAGACTGTCTCTATCTGGTAAGACTTTTCTTCAAGTTTTTCTAAGAGGAAGGTGTCGATTGCATCTTCTATATCATAGGCAACATCTCTCACCTCCTTCACCCACTACTTCTGTCTCTCATCTACAATCCGCCTCATGTTAGCATCTTTGAGGAAAGCCTGAATCCACCTCAATTCGTTGCTCATCTTCTCTGCTTGCTAACCAACAAGAAAAGAGGGAGAGATAAGCCCTGGTGTTCATTTTTCCCTTCTTCTCTTTCTTCTTTCCTTTTAGAATTTACCCTTCCTCATGAACACTTGTATGTTGTAAATGTAGATAAGCCCTCCTCATTTCCTTCTCCGGATTACATATCTCTCTATTGTTATCTTTATATTATTATTTCATTTTTAAATAAGCTCTTAGCTATGGTAAAAAATCATCTGTATATGATGTCCGCATATACAAACTGCATATGAATATATGATGTTTGCATATACGAACTGCATATGAATATATGATGTCTGCATATACGAACTGCATATATTAAATTAAACTATTAAAGTATGAATATAATGTAATATATGATGTCTACATATACGAACTACATATAGCTCACAACGGTCTTGTACGTTGAGATGAAGTGTCTGGAGAAACCTCATACCACCAATGAACTTCCCAACAAAATTTGTGTCCTCTTCACGCATCCTGAAAGTAATTTGAAGCATGATTTTCACGAAATGTGGCAAAGTACATGAAGCATGATTTGAGAGCAAATATCAAATCATCGTAGCTAGTGCCTATAATTTGGACACAATCTTTTCCATCGACAGCCCAATTCAATGTTTCGAGCACCCTACTCCAAGTAACAAAATTTTTCTCCATAATAGACCACCCATCACTACTAGTGCAAGAGACAACTCATTACATTTTTCACAAATTTTTTACTAATTGCAGATAAATCATCCTGTATTTCATTGACAACTCGATTCGAAATAGCTTTCATGAGGAAAAGATCTAAGCTTTGTTCTGAGATCATAGAGTACACTAATAGGTTCGGCTTTTGCAACATTTGCAAATCTGCTGGTTACAAGTATCCTGATACTATTATTTGCATCAGCAAAAATACTTTCAATTTGATTCCATGGATTACTTTTTTTCTCAAATATCATCTAGTATATCAGATAATTTTCCTTTTCAAGCGACTGATGAAGATCAATCAACTAGTGTTCGCTAAGATCATTAGGTGGTGAGATACCAAGTTGTTCCGCTATCTTTCTCAAAATATCAATTAATTCAAACTTTTGAGAGACTGTCACCCAAATGCGAATGCAGAACTGCATATGAATATATGATGTCTGCATATATTAAATTAAACTATTAAAGTATGAATATAATGTAATATATGATGTCTACATATACGAACTGCATATAGCTCACAATGGTCTTGTACGTTGAGATGAAGCGTCTGGAGAAACCTCATACCACCAATGAACTTCCCAACAAAATTTGTGTCCTCTTCACGCATCCTGAAAGTAATTTGAAGCATGATTTTCACGAAATGTGGCAAAGTACATGAAGCATGATTTGAGAGCAAATGTCAAATCATCGTAGCTGGTGCCAATAATTTGGACACAGTCTTTTCCATCGACAGCCCAATTCAATGTTTCGAGCACCCTACTCCAAGTAAAAAAAATTTTCTCCGTAATAGACCACCCATCACTACTAGTGCAAGAGACAACCCATTACATTTTTTCACAAATTTTTTACTAATTGCAGATAAATCATCCTATATTTCATTGACATCTCGATTCGAAATAGCTTTCTTGAGGAAAAGATCTAAGCTTTGTTCCTCACTTAAGGGCTGAGATCATAGAGTACACTAATAGGTTCGGCTTTTGCAACATTTGCAAATCTGCTGGTTACAAGTATCCTGCTACTATTATTTGCATCAGCAAAAATACTTTCAATTTGATTCCATGGATTACTTTTTTTCCCAAATATCACCTAGTATATCAAATAATTTTCCTTTTCAAGCGACTGATGAAGATCAATCAACTAGTGTTCGCTAAGATCATTAGGTGGTGAGATACCAAGTTGTTCCGCTATCTTTCTCAAAATATCAATTAATTCAAACTTTTGAGAGACTGTCACCCAAATGCGAATGCGGAATTGCATATGAATATATGATGTTTGCATATACGAACTGCATATATTAAATTAAACTATTAAAGTATGAATATAATGTAATATATGATGTCTACATATACGAACTGCATATAGCTCACAATGGTCTTGTACGGAAGCGTCTGGAGAAACCTCATACCACCAATGAACTTCCCAACAAAATTTGTGTCCTCTTCACGCATCCTGAAAGTAATTTGAAGCATGATTTTCACGAAATGTGGCAAAGTACATGAAGCATGATTTGAGAGCAAATGTCAAATCATCGTAGCAGGTGCCTATAATTTGGACACAATCTTTTCCATCGACAGCCCAATTCAATGTTTCGAGCACCCTACTCCAAGTAACAAAAATTTTCTCCGTAATAGACCACCCATCACTACTAGTGCAAGAGACAACCCATTACATTTTTTCACAATTTTTTTACTAATTGCAGATAAATCATCATGTATTTCATTGACATCTTGATTCGAAATAGCTTTCTTGAGGAAAAGATCTAAGCTTTGTTCCTCACTTAAGGGCTGAGATCATAGAGTACACTAATAGGTTCGGCTCTTGCAACATTTGCAAATCTGCTGGTTACAAGTATCCTGCTACTATTATTTGCATCAACAAAAATACTTTCAATTTGATTCCATGGATTACTTTTTTTTCCCAAATATCATACAGTATATCAGATAATTTTTCTTTTCAAGCGACTGATGAAAATCAATCAACTAGTGTTCGCTAAGATCATTGGGTGGTGAGATACCAAGTTGTTCCGCTATCTTTCTCAAAATATCAATTAATTCAAACTTTTGAGAGACTGTCACCCAAATGCGAATGCGGAACTGCATATGAATATATGATGTCTGCATATATTAAATTAAACTATTAAAGTATGAATATAATGTAATATATGATGTCTACATATACGTACTGCATATAGCTCACAATGGTCTTGTACGTTGAGATGAAGCGTCTGGAGAAACCTCATACCACCAATGAACTTCCCAACAAAATTTGTGTCCTCTTCACGCATCCTGAAAGTAATTTGAAGCATGATTTTCACGAAATGTGGCAAAGTACATGAAGCATGATTTGAGAGCAAATGTCAAATCAACGTAGCTGGTGCCAATAATTTGGACACAGTCTTTTCCATCGACAGCCATTGTCACGCCTCCTCAAGCTCTGTCGAGTCGCCACTGTCGCACCTCTCTCTCCCTGCTCAAATTTACACCACCTCGAATTCCTTCTCTCCATCCTCCGCCTCCTCCTTCTCCTCCCTCCACCGCCTCCTCCGAACTCCTCCTCCTCCGCTCCGTCTCCTCTGACGGCGACAACGCCAAGACAATTTCGAAGCTTAAAACAAACCTTCGATTAGAGGATTCAATTTCGGAAACAGGATCTGAGATCACTTGATCTCTCGACTTGACAAAAGGAGAATCAGTTTCGGAGCTTTCTTTTCCGATTCAGATCCGATAAGCTTGGACGATCATAATTGCGATAAGCTTTCTTTTCCGATTATATACATAGTCTGGAAATTATGTTTTAGTTGATCTCTTGTTGGTTTTAGAAGTGTGCCACGTGGCACTTGCAATTGCCAAGTCTGCTACACTACGCATAAACCATATTTGTATAATTATGAATGCCTTTATGATTTTGCTCGCATACCACGTTATCAATTTGTGTGAACTTATAGGTTGTAAATGCTCAAAACATGAAAACGCTAATATCAGGATTGTACATACGAAGAGAAAGGTGGACTGTCCAAAGCTTAGTCCACGTGGACAAAATACAGACAAATATTGGACATTAATTGGACATTATATGAACTGGACGAGGACAAATTTTTGTTATGTATTGTGGACGTGGACCAATCACGGACTTAAGCTCTCCAAGATTGAACGGACATGGACCTGTATTGGAAATCGTCCATTAGCAGCACTAGCAGAGATAGATGCATTATATACAGCAGTGCCTGATTTGATGGAATTTGCATACTATATTGCAGATTCCTGGAATCTAAGGTTGTCCAATTAAAAATATAAGAACGAATGGAATGGTCCTAGCGACTTCCGTAGCAAATTATAAGTTGTTCATGAACGAACAGATTTGTTAAACATTATTATAGCGTGCGTGACCAATTGAAACTACAGTTGAGAATATTGAGAATCCATTAAATTCTGTTATGCAGGAGAGAATCCATTGAGCCCATTATACTTGTATGGAGGTCCACTTTTAAAGCATTATCTGATATTTTAGTGATTATTGTCATTATAAACTAGATTTTTTTTTTTTTAAGAAAGGTGGATCATAGACACCCGTTTCATTGAGAAACATATATGATTACAAAAGGAAAAGGGAAAAAAATTTAATACCCTCATTCTAAATCTCTTCTCCTAACTTTCTATTTTCTAACCTTATCATTGAAAACTACACAATTTTGTATTCATCGTCTGTTCTAGTTGTCATCAACAACTCACTAAAAACACGCTAAAGCCAAGCCTTATGAAACTGGAACAGATCATCCACTGTCCATATCAATAAACGAAATCTTAAACATAATCAACAAGATTCAATTATTTACAGCCAACAAAATAATCCAAAACTTTTTTCTTTTTTTTTAAAAAAAAAGAAAAAAAGAAAGAAAGAGGGAGATTTTTGCCATCTAACATTTTTTAAACAAAAAAATACATGCGGGACTTGAACCTTGACTTTTGGAGACTAGCCTAATACTCTTACTACTGAGTCACTAGGCCACATGCCATAATCCAAAATCTATCACCAATATATTCTCAACATAAAAAAGATTATTACGTAGTTAGTTTTTCCCCTTCCAGTATATCATATCATCCTTCACCGGTATACTTGAACCACATCACCATTTGACTGAGCAGCTTTTATTATTTTCTTTGTTTCCTTTTTTATTATTAAAATTTTAATTCCCTAATTGATAATATATAGAGAATATCTATTATGAACCATGGTTCATTTAGGGCTCCGTGAACCATAACCGTTTGAACAATGGTTTTGCAAATTGACAAATCTAAATTAACCAATCCAATATATATATATTGAAATCTCATAGCAAACCAAATTTTACAATTTTTAAATTTTTTTTACTATTATTTTCGAATTTTTTAAAACTTGCCATTTTTGGACAATAATTAGTGAATTATCGTCCAAAAATGGCAAGTTTTAAAAAATTCAAAAAAAATAGTATTAAAATATCAAAATTTGTAAAATTTGGTTTTATATGAGATTTCAATATATAGATTGGATTGGTAAATTTAGATTTGTCAATTTGCAAAACCATTGATCAAACGGTCATGGTTCACGGAAGGCTCTATGAACCAAGGTTCACAATAGATATTCTCTAATATATAATAGTCAGATTAGCTTGTAGATGATTTGAATGGAGCTGGCATAATTATCAGAACTATACAGCACATGTCCATAATCCAAAATATATTTGACTTCTACCCTATCAGTGTGTTGTGCAATTCCCCAATAGTTGTTTCTCCAAAAAGTTACAACTTACACGAATATTCATACTCCTTTATGCATTTGCAACAGAATACTTATGGGATTATATATTAACTGCAGACCAGGTTGTAATTATAAATAGATACCAAAAAGTAATTAAGTTTGAAATAACATTTTTATCATTTTCCAGTTCTTGCTTTTGGAATTTTCCAATCTACTTTCTTTCACTGATTGTAAGTTTGTTTAAATCACAGGTGAGATGCGCACAGTACAAGGGTATTAAAATTTCAGGATGCCCGGACCGCTTCACTAATTGACATTTTTCAGTATTTTTTTTTTCTCTGTGGCGATTAATTATGCAGTGTGATTGAAACAGCACTTATTACCAGACACAAAAGGGAATTGAATTGCATCCACTTTAGAGTAGGTGAGATTGGCATGCATTGATGGCACTCCTATGTTTCAATCATGTTGTTGGAATGCAACACCTTGATAGGAATATAATTGAATAGTTTGCCAGCTTAACAAGTAATTTCTGTGTGCCTGAAAATAGTCTATCATTGATGTGCCTAAATAACCAATTTATTTGGACTTTTCCTAGTAACAAGTCGTTGATTTCATTTATTACTTTTCCTTTTCCGAAAACTTCTTTGATGAGTCTGATTATGTTTGTATATTGCTTCATAAAATTTCGGAAATTGGGTATAAAAAAGTGCTTGGAAGCAATAAATTTTGTTATTTATACTTCCTGACAGAAAGCTCCGAAACAGATTGGGGGCTTTATTTTACTCGAATTTAGAAGCTCTCTATTGTCTTCCCTCTTACAGATCTCACATGCAATGCAACTGCTTGTCCCCTTTCTTTTACTGATGCTAGTATGTTACACACCACACCTTTCTTTCAACATAGCGAACTGTATCGGTTTCTCTCTGTTCACAAGTCCTAACATCTACTTCTTGTGTCTCGGTAATGAAATATTCCAATGAAAATTCCGTAAAAGATGATTTAAGAAAAAGTACAGCCATTGCATTAAGAAACTAATGTGAAGTTTGCAAACCAAATTCAGTATTTACTGATAAGTGAATCCAGGGCATTTAATAAGTAAACATGCTCAAATAAAGAACTTGGGTGCTGAAGACATCCTCACTGAACAGTTGCATATACATCTCAAGGAACTGGAATAAAATTACAACTTAAATATAATAGAAACTTGCTATTCAAACAACATAATAGTCTATATTTACATGCTTGGATCAGACGAGGTTCTACATCTCCCTCTAATGCAACTCTTCTCACTAGTACTAGTAAACTCATAAAACATGCCTAACTAGATATATTGGATACCTCATATTTACACAAGACTCTCACTGCTGCTTTGCAGTTTCCGAAGGTACTTGAAGAGGATTTCAAAATAGAAATCATCTTGAAGAGGATTTCAAAATAGAAATCATCGAGAAAACAAAAACATTTTGTACATCAAAAGGATCGGATTCTTTTGTTGCAAGTTAGATATCAAGGATCTTTTTACCGAAAAAATTTCTCAGGCAAAGGTGGGGACTGTTGCGCGGCGATTGAAGCCCTCAATTCTTACCTTGGGGCTGCTACCATAAGTAGATTTGAATGTAGGCGCAACAGTGGGCTTTTTGCCAGATAAATCAGTGCCAAAAGGAGACAAGACTACTGGAGATTGAGAATTAATTTGATTAAGAAACTGTGCATCTTTTACTAATGGGTTATTGGTACGAACAGGTGGAGACCCACAAAAGAAACCTGTATTGCCAGTCAGATCATCAAACTCTGAATCACTCTGCAAAGTAGACAAGGATATGATTTAGACATACAACAGGGGCATTACAAAGAATTATTATAAATGCATATTGCAGACAAAAGAGCATTTAAGCTATTTACCTTGTTATTTATAAGGTCAATGATATCATGAGGACCATCCACTTTGCACATGGGCAATAAGCTGCGCAATAATTAATTTTGGCAGAATCAGTACAGATTAAAAAAACCCAATCATAAATTTTATATTATGAACAAATTGATTATGAACATCGATTTGTTGAAAACTCAAACCCCAAAACAGACAAAAACATCCCTATCATATCTAGGCTTCTAGCGTATTAAACCCACAAAAATTGGAAAATATGAGTATTGCTTAGTTGAACTATTCCTCAACAACTTGTATGTAGAAATTATCCCACAATAAAGCTAGAACAAGGATAACCACAACAAAATCTCACCTACCACTTAAACTGAAATTTGAAAGACAACACTCAATTTGCAGTCTAACCAATTAATACACGAACCTTGAAGGCTTAGGGCTTGATCTGTTCAGAGTCTCAATGAACAGCGGGACCCGAGAAATTCGACATGGCTGAGGACAAATGACTTCTGATTTGGGAGCAGGCTGGCCCTCAATTTGCCAAAACCTTGATCGTTTATCTGACACAAAATCAGACCTCGGCATGGTTTGTGCAAAGTTATTTAGCCTCACTGAACAGTGCTCCATTAATAAAGCCTCCTGTGTAGGGTAATAAAAATCAGAACGTTAAAAAAGGCATTTAAAATTATAGACACATTTACCTAGAGAAAAGGAGCTTGTGTTTCACATTAAATCAGCTCAAGGAAGTGAAATTACACTTTCAAGCGGCTAGACTCCTAAATTTATTAAGGTTTTAAAAAGAATAACCTACTAAGCAAATTTAGAGAAACTAATAAGACAAAATAATGGCGCAAGTTCAATCTATCAATTCTAAATATCCCATCATAACACTTAAATTCGTAAATCGTCCGATCTAGAAAAAATATTCACAGATCGGAGAAGATCCAACGAAAAAATAAGCAACATACAAATATCTTACCTGTAGACAAAAGCTAAACAAATATCCTAAATACTAAACAAAACATATCAAAATATTTGAAAAATACCAGATTAATGTTGCCTAAAAGGCGTGATCTCTGTCCGATCTCCTCCTATATCTCGCCAGAACCACTCCGATCGCCAGATCTACAAAATCTATCTCTAGATCAAACCAAAACGAAGCGAACTCTCACTTTCCCTCCTCATATACACAGATCTACACAGCAATCCATGGATCTACGAATCTAGCATCTATACGACGCAAAGAGATGAAGAGAATTCATCACAAAAAGAGAGATTTATTCAAACTGATGAATGATTTGTACAAATCTCTTTTTTTTTTCTTTATTTATTTTTTTGCTTTTTTTATCTCTTTCTCTCTCTTAATACACGGCGAGATAAACGGCTCGCCTCGCTTTTGAGCCTCTGGTCACATGCTTTATATATAAAAGCTGAGCTGGTGCATCAGTTTCCTAGACTGTGTCTACCATTATTAAAAGCGCAACATGCGACTAATCTGTGGGCACATCTCATTTCTTTGAATAATTTAATCAGGTGCGTGCCATCACGCAAAGACCGCGTCTATATAATAATCAGTTTGTTTAATTATGTGAGCTGTGCCCGAAGGGTTGTTACAAAATCGATCTTCTCCAGTGACAGGTCAAATGATATCCGCCGTTCAGTTAAAATATTCGGACGTGTCGCTCTTCCAATCAATAATTGGGAAAGCGACGCTTCGTTTGGAATGGAGGCAAGAGATATTTTCTCTTCGGAGTGTCTTTATTCTATTACCCGCGTCGTACAGCTTCGTAATCCGACAAAGAATTCGAATCTACTATTTAAATGAAATATTCTTGGTGTTTTCATTTTTGAGTACACCTAACATCTGACAAGTGGGCTAACATAAAAGCTAATATTTTGGTCTAGATGTTCTGATATGGACCAGGTGCGCTTTGATATGATTTCGGGATTAGTTGAATAAACAAAGGGTAAACAATTTGGAGTTTGGGGCTCCAGTTAGGTCAGGTCTAAGCGGGAGTTTAGGAATGCTAGTCTCGGTTTTAGACTTTTAGTGTGTTGTCATAATCAAGCTTTTGTCGTTTTATTGCAAAAAATTGAATTAAATGATGCCCAAAATTTGAAAATAAAATATTTTAAAAATTCGTACGCAAACAGGGCGCTGGATGGATTCCACACGGTGAAGAAATAATATTTTTTTTCTTTTCAATATATTTCCGAAAATTGTCTTCCTATTCCTGGTGTTGGTGTTTGTATGTATGTAAAATTAATAAGTGCTAGAGGAGCATTTGTTTTTATTAATTAAATATAAAGAACTTTATTTGGATTGAGTAAAAATTACTGTATCTTTATTTCCAAAAATTGCTGTATCAATTAATTGCCATCGCAGCGTTTTGCCTCTTAACTTAATAGCAAAAATTTCAGTATCAAACTATCAATTTAGAATGGATAGCAAGTAGCTCAAAATACATATAAAAAAGAAATTTCCAAACTTTTTTTAAAATATTCAAAGTCACTTCTATTAATGATTATATAAATCATATTTCTTTTTTTTTATTTGCATGTACATCTTACGGCTATGTACTGCACATTGCATGTCGACATGGATCCTTTTTATTTTAAAGGCAAAATTGTTGTGTCCTGAAAGAAAATAAATTAAATCTCGTCAAGAAGAGTTATTCTATGTCGAGGTATCCTGCATTTAAATGTTTCTATTTATGTAAAATGTTATTTTTTTTCTTATTTATAGGAAAACTTACCAATGGAGTGAGGAGCATTTTTTTTTTTTTTTTTTTTTTTTTGTAAAATGCCGCGCGTAGGCTTAGGAGCAAATTCAAAATAGTTGTTACAGTGTAAGTAAGCTAATAATTAGTTGGATTATGGTTGTTGCTTTGATAAAGACGCCGGCTACAACTCTCAACCCGCGTGATTATAATTTTATAATTTTTCTCAGGTACATCTCTATAAAATAAGTTGTTCTAATGATAAAGAAAAGTACCGATTGGCATCCTATGACTATGAGATGACTAGATGACAAACGACTCTCGGTGGGATATATTCTTAAACGCAAATGTTTATTTATTCTCTTAATTGAGACGGTTTGGAAGGTATAAATAGATAAATTGTATCAAAATTATAACAGAATACTGATAGGACAAGGATGAAAATTGATGCAATAACCTTGACAGGACTGCCAAATTTTCTAAAAATAAATTAGACGGAATTATGAAAAAATAGAAAACATAAAATCGAGCCAAATTAATTAAAGTCAAACCCCTACATTTTGTAATTTTCTTTTCTTTTTTTAGTTCCTCTTTCCTTCATATGTTGATCTTTTTAAGTAATTCTATAAATATTTTAAATAATAAAATCACAATAAACTAACAATATATATCTTCTAAATACGGCTTAGGATAAGATAAACTATTATTTGTTTGAATTTTTTATTTGTGCATAAAAATGCATTGAGGTATCTATTATTGACAAACATATGCTTATTTTTTCATTCTCTACAAATTTGAAGCAAAAAAATTCCATAAAGACTGTATAATAGACCAAGGCCTCTCAGCCTCTTCCTCTACATCATGTGCCATCTCGACCTCTTCTTCTTCCTCATGTGCCACCAGAGCCTATTTTTATTGATCTTCTCTGATTTCTCATTGCATGATTTAAAAATATATACAAAATTAGAAATACAGCTATTAATATCATATTTTTATGAATTTAATATTAATATCATATTTTTATATAATTTATCAACTAGGAACTAATATGCTTTCACCCTTTTCTGGGAATAATAACTAATTATCGTTCGCATTCATTCAAATAGTTTGAGAAATCTTTATAATATGAATCAGGTTAAATATGCATGATAATTAATGGAAAACTCGTGTCTCACCTTCTCTGTTCTCTCTTTACCCTTTTTTTTTTTAAGAAAAAAATATCTTTACATGCAAAACTTTTATTGAAAATTATAAAATACTTGCTGAGAAAACCTTGACAGATCAATAGTTTTTATAGTGTGACAGTGAACAGAAAAAAACCTTGCCGAGAACTGAACATGTACTATTGAAACAACAAACGATGACGGATCAATATTCTGGAGTCCGAAACTCCTGATTGTAAATACCTTTGACAAGACATTTCCCTAATAAGTTTAGTAATTTTCGGTTATAAAACAAGTCATTGGCGTTCATCCAAAGAGATGACGGTCCTCATCGCGATTCGCGAATAGCAAATTTTGTGGCCCATCAAGCATTTTAAGTCTCCGAAATCATCACTGCAAAAATATTGCTGCTAATGTAGAAATGAAAAAAATAAATAAATAAATAGAAACGTGGTCGGCAGGATTCGAACCTGCGCGGGCAAAGCCCACATGATTTCTAGTCATGCCCGATAACCACTCCGGCACGACCACCTTAGTGATTACTTTTCCCTTAAATTAAATATTGTATTGATCCTTCTCAGTTCTCACTTCCTCGTCTCGTCTCGTGGGATTAAACTAAAAAGTACTAAAAAGCTGCTAATCATTCTTGCCTCCGCTCTCTTCTTCTCCAATGGAGGTAGGTGGTTCCTTTTCTCGCCTCTCTTCCCCAAGGCCCCTTCCTTTCTCCCTTTCGAACTGTGCCAAGCACCCAAATCCAACTAAACTAAACTTAAGCTTCAGAAATTCGGGTTGTGCTCCAGTCTCCGCCTCCGTCGAGAGAACCTCTGGTTCTAACACTGCAGTTCAACTTGATTCAAAGGTACTTTTCTCAAAGCTTTTTCCTTTTGAAGTACTGGTCTGGTAATGAACAGAAGGCATCGTAGAGGCAAGGATTAGGATATTACATGCTGTAAATTTCTTACTTGTATTTTTTGATTTGCTAAAGTTTTACTTTATTGTTCTTATCAAACCAAATCGTTCAATAATTTCCTACATTGTTTAATTTTCTGGTGCATTATTGGCACTAAACCTTACTATTAAGGTTCTATTATGATTTAGGGTTTTTGATAGTGTTATTTGGCATGCAACATGAGGACACACACAGTGGAGTGACTCACTTCACCAACCAGAGGATTTGAAGACAATAGCAACAAGAACTACTATTGCTTCTCTTTTTAGTTTAATGCTTCTAGCGTTTAGATAAATTCTGTGCTTGTTTAGCGTTTAGATAAATTCTGTGCTTGTTTGGGATTGAGTGTTGTAATAATTGGTTGAGTACTGCAAAAACTGTTTTGGGGGCCAGCATACTTACTTTGCTGGATGGTACCAGCAGTGACTTGGTTCAGGTTCCAGTCATAGGAGTGGTTCTCTTAGGTTCATTTTTTTTCTGAACATTCGGCAGATAGTGATTTGTAGCTTGAACAATTTGATTTTTACTGGTTTGATTGGATGCTCTTCAGCAAGACTGAAGAGTGGTGGGCGCTCCCCACTTATTTCCAAAAAAAAAAAAAAAAATAGTGTTATTTGGCATTTGGGTTTTAGCCCTTTCAACCAAACCAAAAGGGAAATCCAACTGAGATCATCAGATCAACAAATATGTGTTGTACCTGTCATATGAACTATTATTTACTGGACTGTTTAAGATGCAGCAGACTGTGTGTCTCTGTCTGTTGGGGTATGGAACGAGAATCATTAACTAATTTGTATTCGTTAGTGGAGTGATCAAACGCTTGAGTTTTAGTGGAAGTTATGAGGTTTGATATCTGTACCGGCCGTCACTAATATGGTGTTGTACTGTCTCAAGAGTTTCTTAATTTTACAAATCTTGATGTTTCATCATCTATGGGCTCTTTAATTGACCACTAAGCTCAACAAGAAAGCTGAACATGGATGCGTGCTCAAGTTATTTCCTTCTGTCTAGAGTCAACCCATGAGAGTGCCCAACCTTTGGATATTTCTTTTATTAGATATCTGAATGTGGGTGGACAATATCCATCAATTATGAAAATATGGTTAGTGGTCAAGTTACTAAAGCTAGAGGCAGAATGTAAATTTTCAACTGACAAATCACAATTTGCAATTATGGGAATTATTCATCAAGTATAAAATTTTGCAGGTTGAGACGATACTTGACAGTGTGAAATGGGACAGTAAAGGATTAGCAGTTGCAATTGCACAGAACATAGACACTGGCTCAATTCTTATGCAAGGATTTGCGAACAGGGATGCCTTGGCAAAGACAATTTTATCCAGAAAGGCCACATTTTACAGTCGGTCCCGCTCATCACTTTGGACCAAAGGAGAGACTTCAATGAACTTTATTAATGTGCATGATGTATTCCTTGATTGTGACCGAGATTCGGTAGGTCTCCTTTTATGGCCTTTTGTGTGCTTATTAAAAAAAAAAAATCAAAACAATTCATGTACATGGACAGTTTAGACCTTTCAAAAGAACCATATACTTTATCCTCAAGGGCCCTCTAAGAGTTTTATTGGTAATGTGTGAACTAGTGTTAATGTTGATTGATAGGAACAGCCCTATAGTATTCATGGTATGATATTGTTATTTCATCATAACTAGCTAGTATAAGCACGGTGTCAGAGTTTCAAATTATATACTGGAATGGTTGGCTAAAATATGCATATTAATTTCACTTTTCTTTTGTTAATGGTTCTTTTTTGTGTTGTACTAGATAATATATTTGGGAAAGCCAGATGGTCCTACGTGCCATACAGGAGCCGAAACCTGCTACTATACTTCGGTGTATGACATGATGGAAGGCAGCAAGGTTCATAATCTCAAATTCCTGTTGCGTAATTTTTTCCCCTGTATTTTCTTAGTTTTGTTGTCTGGTGTGAAGGTTTATCCTTTTTTCTTTTTGATTTTTTTGAAACAAGTAGGTTCTAAACCTACCAGTTCCATTTACCAGAAGCAAAAGTAATGGTTAATCCTTTTAATTTTTTGTGTTCGCTACTGTTAACACTTGCCACCTGTTGGAATGGTTTGCGATTACAACTTGTTATAGTTGATATCAGGTCTAATTGAGACTCTGTGAGATTTTGGCCAATGCACATTCCATCTAGTACTTGCTGGTATTACATTAAAGCAGATATATTACCAAACTTTCTTTTGGTTCCAATGTTGGCATTATTTTCTTACAAATATGCATTGCCAGGTCATCATTATGGCTTAAGGCACCAACTATTTGTGTACTTTTCCCCAAAAAAAAGGCACAATAATCGAGTATTGGTTGGGCTTGGGAAAAATTCAGAACAAACCAATGCCACTGATTTTGTAGTCCCAAGATTACTTTAACATAATTATAACCTCGTATCGGGTCCAAATGATGTTGCACTAATTTGAATTTTGTCCAGCTTTTATTTCCTTCTTTCCTCTTATTGTTCGTCTTTTCCTGTAAAATAGATTATAACCTGCTTGGCTTGTTGAGGATGAAAGGAAGAAAAATATAAAAAAAAGACTATTTTGTTCCAGGATAATGATAGATGTGAAATTATCTTAGAAAATAATTATATTATTCCAGAATGTAGATACCAAAAAGATTGTTTTAAGTTGTTCATTGTTTGCTGGGAATATCATTAGTAGAGGGTTTTTTCTGCAAATATTGGTGTGTTTGAGAAAGCTGGAAAAAAACAAGATAAAAATAAAAAGAAACATACAACCTAGTGTTTTTTTGGCGGGTCATGGTTATTGAGCATTAACTTTCCGTTGAAAACATATCCCAAAATTGAAGCAGAAAGCAAGTAAAATTGTTAAAAAAATGGACGTGCCTGATATCTGATTTTGAAGTCCTATAATTTGATTTCAGTTAATCTTTGTATTTTGAAACATTTGGAAAAAAATCTGTCTGTAGGAGGACAAGGAAGAGAGGTTAGCTAAGACAACACTGTACTCATTGGAGGCAACAATTTCTAAAAGAAAAGAAGAAATCAAGACATTGCCAAATGGAAAACCCTCATGGACCAAAAAGTTATTGCTCAACCAGGAGTTACTCTGCTCTAAAGTTCGGTATGTTAAAACCATTTTTTATACTGCTAATCTGTTAAGACAGGATTTTTGTGATTAGTTATAGAATGGGGTTTTGTGTGATTAGGGATTAGTGGTAGCATGGTGTTTTGTAATTAGAGATCGGTGATAGCACACAATTTTGTGATTAGTGATAGCAGGGGTTAATACACTGTGTTCTCTTCTTTCTGACCAATTATTTTCAACTATTGAACCTGGCAACACAGTGATACCAACCTAACTAGTATCATAATCACATATACAACTAGGGCAACCTGTTGGCAATGTACAACTAGCAATTTGTGGTAACATTCTGTTCACCTTGCTCAGGACCTAAGCACGTTTATCAGAGACAGGTAAAAGGACCTAGACATTATTGTTTAACTTGCATTATATTGTGATGCACGAGAGTTCTATCATGATTTTGCAATGACCTGTCTAATGTAATTTGTTACAGAGAGGAGGCTGGGGAGCTGATTCAAACTCTATTAGAGAATGAGGACAAAGACCGCACTGCCTCAGAGATGGCTGATCTGTTGTACCACTCAATGGTACTTCTAAATTTGAAGGATGTTCCAATGGAAGAGGTACTTGAAGTTTTAAGAAAGCGATTCTCTCAATCAGGTGTGGAAGAGAAAAACAGCCGCAAGAAAAATTAGCCACCTCATTCTGTAGCATGTTCAGGTCGTGTTGCAACCTTGCAATTGCAAAATTTTGTATGTTGTCTTATTATTGTTATTTTTCTTTTGTTTGAGCAGCCTTTTTATTTATCAGGATTTAATTGGAATCTCTAGGAATGCATCAAAGTGAAGCATTATGTATGAATCCAATAATTTTGTGTGCGTTTTGCATACAGAATAATAAATAATCTGTTTCTGAAAGGCGCTTTCTCTCGCATTACTATGCCTAATTGATTTAACGAGGGATGTATGCTACTAGAATTAGAATTTAGGAATGTGTCGAAGCAGGTACTTGACAAATTTTCGTTCTAGGACCAGATCCTGATTAGACATAATGAAGCCATTTTCGTCATATATAAAGATATTTAAAGAAACAATTGAGAAAGCAAAACTTTGGTTAATAACAGCCAATTTATAGTCTCTAAATGCACCTGCAAGCTACGATTTATTTATTTTATTTTATTTTTTTTTTTTGACAAAAGTACCTAAAGGGGCACCTGCATGCTAGCTACGAATTTAACGATGCATTCCCGGGAAGCACCCGAGTTAGTTTGGACTTTGGACGGAACAATCCATAATCCATATTCGGTATACAATGAAAAAACGGGGAAAAGAAAACAAAGGGGGAAAAAGCATAATAAAAACAATGAAATAAATTGTTGAGAGTGGGATTTGAACCCACGCCCTTTCGGACCAGAACCTTAATCTGGCGCCTTAGACCAACTCGGCCATCTCAACCTTTCCGTTCGATCTTCTCAATTGAAATTTAATCTTAAATTAGTACATATATATTCATTAATCATTAAGCATCAGGTCAACTAGGCACTTAACTCTAGGTGGTCTACTGGGTTTGCAGTAATATCTTAAGGATTTTCATACGGATGTGAGTGCAACAAATATTCTTATGATATTATACTTAAAAAAAAATACAATTAGATAGTTTACAATATTCGTTTATTTCCTATCCTCTTGATTGATTATCAAATTAGCCCTACTATTTTAAATTTTTTTTCTCAATTGAAATTTAATTTGAAATTAGTACATATTATTCATTAATCATTAGGCATCAGGTCAACTAGACACTTAACTCTAGCTGGTCTATTGGGTTTGCAGTAATATCGTAAGGATTTTCATACGGACGTGAGTGCAACAAATATTCTTATGATATACTTTAAAAAAAAATAAGATACAATTCGATAGTTTACAATATTCGTTTATTTCCTATCCTCTTGATTGATTATCAAATTAGCTCTACTATTTAAAAAAAAAAAAATCTCAATTGAAATTTAATTTGAAATTAGTACATATTATTCAATAATCATTAGGCATCAGGTCAACTGGACACTTACTAACCGGTCTATTGGATTTGCAGTAATATCTTAAGGATTTTCATACGGATATGAGTGCAGCTTATATTCTTATGATATACTTAAAAAATATACTATTCGCGATAGTTTAGAATATTCGTTTATTTCCTATCCTCTTGATTAATTATCAAATAGCTCTACTATTTTAAAAAAAAATGTATGGTAAAAGATTGTTTGTTAAATTAAATTAGAAAACACCCGTATGGGAATGTTAAAATATTATTTGACCTATTAATCAAAAAAATTAATTATCAAACACCAGTATGGGAATGTTAAACTTTGTAATTTATATTTGTTTTGATGTTTAATTTCATTAGAGTGATCGTAGTTTCTGACATGTACTCCCTATTAGTCTTCAGTTTGATTTACAATCAATTTACAGACGAATCGGTATTGGAAGCACTACTAATTAATCAGCTTTATTAGTGTGTTTGTATTGTGATGCAGGTCATAAGTGGTCATTCGGAAGGGATCTGTTAACTGCATTTGGCTTATGCAATACTTGGTCTGCGGCTGGAATGACACTGGAGATGCAAACGATGTGACTAGGGCTGTGAGGTATCTTAATTATCTGTTAGTTGCAACTAGAACATATAAATAACACTGCCACGGTCCCCTGTGTATTAGATTTTAATTTTCTTATATTGTATGAATATAAATGAAGTATAAAATTACATGCACTGGAGAGGCCCTGTTGGTGGTAATATTTTGTTTCTGTATCTATGTTGAGTTTGACTCACAATTTGCTATCTCGATCAAATAAAGATTTGTATAAATGTTTTCTTATTATTTTGTAATATTAGTTCTAAAGATAATAATGCTGTGCAACATAATAGGAATATTCATGTAAAGAAGATATTAGATATGCAAAGACAGTAAAATTGAAATATGAATTTACAGAAGAGACATCAGATTGACATGCATGTAACACCTTTCTACCATCAGGACTTCATTACCTACATATTCTAGAAGAACAATGTGGCAAATTGGTAGTCCGGTAATCTTTCATATAATTACCGATACAAGAAATTTCATTTCTTTCTTTTAGTAGGAAAAAAAATTTGGGCTTTTGAAGACCAATAACGATGCACATGGAATTACACAGAATTGGTGGTCGTCTTTGCAGAGCATTAATGATATCGGAATTTATGATGCACAAAATATTAACGAAAACCATTATTTTTGCAAAGTCAACTTCTCGAGTTCAACAAAAAAGGATCCGGAGGGAGATCCCATCTAGCTTGCAAAACAAGAAGGCTGACTATGTTGTCTGGTTCTTCAGTAGAAAAAAAATAAATAAAAAAATAACTATGTTGCCTGGGGCTGGGGATTAATTAGTCATTTGACATTGCCTATTTTGCCTAATTTCAAACTGACAAACTCTCTCCATTTTTGGCGTCTTAAATGGATTGTTACATGATTTCCTACTTACAATGGCTATTTTGTTGTATGATCTAATGCCTTGATTTACTCTGGATTGAATGATGCTGAGATTGGTCTTGAACGATGATTATTTAATCTGAGACATTTTATTCACAAGAACTGCTTTCAAATCTTATGCTAAGTGATTCGATTCAATCATAGAAATACTAATATAAAAAGCAATTTCAAGCTAGCCAAATATACATAAGTGGTAAAATAACTCTTTTTTTAAAATTTTTTTCCCTTGAAGATAGTTGTGTTAAATAGTAGACAAATCTGCAAAATTAAGGAGAATGAAAACATGTTCTGCATGAATGGATGGATATCAAGGAGGAATGCAGCATTTGGATCTTCCAACTTCCGCTGATATCAATTAACTTAAACAATACTACAATATTGGGTACATTATATACAGTAACTTTGGATGAAGTCATATCTCCATTTTGAAAAAACAATGGACACATCCATTTCAGAAATTTCAGATTAAATATAGTTTAGTTTTTAAATTGTTTAGCTACATTTAAAAATTCATTTGACTATAAAAAATTATGTGTGTGCTCATAAAAATGTAAAGGATTTAAACATGTAAATTTTTAAATTATAGACTTAGAAAATATTTTAAATAATTTTATGAATCTCATAAAATTTAATATGCATAAAAGTTTCTAAATTTGTTTGGAGGCCTTGAATAAATCATTTTGCTATGAATATTTATGTACTTGCTCAAAAATATATGAATAATTAATTGATGTAAAATTTTAAAGTTACAAACCTATAAATATTTTAAATAATTTTTTGAATCTCACAAAAATTGAATTTCCGTAATTTCATAAATTTCATTAGGTTTTTAATTATTCTAATATATTTACAACTTTATTAGTGTATGAAATTTTATATAAATGATGTGAAGATTATAAGAAATCCAATCGTGCCATTGAGCTATTTTTAATTTAATCATATAATTATATGAAATATGGAATATGGTTGGTGCCTTTAAAATTATTTGAGGACATTTATTAATTCAATTGACCATAAAATTTTATATCCTTCATAAAAAAAATGAAATACCCTACAATATAAAATTTCATAGTTAAAGAGTTCTAACATATTTTTGTGAAATTTCTAAATCTGATTACTCAACTCTATTGTTTCATAAATATAGCTTTGTTTTTCATTGTTTCTAAACCTTTCCAAAATTTGTTGATTTATAAAATTTTATATACGTAAGAAAACCAATCTAATTTTTTTACTCCTCCTTAATTAACATAACAAAACATCACGCACGAAGCACATAACAAAATGCTAATTTTTTTCATCTAAATTGTAAATATTTTATTTTTTTCTATTTCGAGACACAAATTATTTTTAACACAACATTTTTCCTGAAATATTTAAATATGACTATTAGTAATTATAATTATCTGATAATAATATATTCTTATGATATTATATGAATCAACAAAAATTATATGAAATTAAAGTGATATAGGTTTTTCTTTTATACATTTCTTTCCACTTTTTTTAGTTGTTTATAAGATTTTTCTAGATTTGTTTGTATTAAATTTTGTGGATTGTCTTCAAAAATTACGTAAATAAATTAATATTTTTTAGAGTTTTAATATGTTAATTTATCTATCAATATTTACATAGTTTAAATGATATTCATTGATAGATGTATAATGTTAATCAAGTTTATCCTTCGTGTATTATTTTTCCTTTCCCACCTCCAAACTTAAATGGCCAGACATCAATAACACCTCACGCGCGAAGCGCGTATACAACGCTAGTTCTACAAATTTTCTATTGCTCTCATTCACATGTCATTTAATAGGCAGGCAGGTTGGATCTGATAAGACCTTGGGTCTTCGGATCAGAGGACCGACAATCCGAATCTAATAGTACATCTCATCTTGAAATCAGTAAAGTAAAATAAAAAGTCGCATGAAAGAAAATAAGAACACCATTACTACTATAAATATGTCCCTCGAAATAATACTGCAATATTAAATTTGTGAAGCATAATCATTTACTAAGAAAATGGTGTTACAAATTTGATTAGTTGAAAAAAAAAATCAATCTTTGATTCAAATATTAACAGCATATGTTGCCTTCTTCACAAACATATACAAGAAGAAAGTTTTTTTTTAAAAAAAATATTTTAATCTTAATAAGTTTACTTAAATTTATTAATGAAGGTATATATATTAATTTTTCTCTCAATTAAAAGTTGTTAAAAATAGTCCAGTATACATATATAGCTTACCGTTTTTTAAAACAAAAATAAATAAAATGTTTAAAAACATTTGCATAATTTATGTTATCATGTATGTAATAACCGATTATTTTTCAACGGTCAAAATCAAGTAAAAATTTCTCAACGATACATAGATTACCGGGTTTACCGGCCCTAAGCAAACAATATTTCAGAAAACTATTTGATTTCCAAATAATAACCTATAGGTATAGTTGACATGGATCCGTGCATGCCGTTGACAACAAAGACATTAATGAACTCTTTGAATTGGTAATTAACTAATTATTATAACAATACAGCACGGTAACTCTCGTATATATATATAGCCCTCCAAATGCATCCCCCAAAGCATAAAGCAAAATAAATATTAACAATGGCAACACAAACTTCTAAATCCGGTGCTATCTCACTTGTTCTCCTCCTCCTCACCGTCAATTTCCTTGTTTCCACCTTGGCCGATGATGACTCCCAAACCTTTCTTGAATCCACCTATGTAGTATTAACGAGTGGTTGCATTGTCAAAAAACCCTACGATGAGTGCAGGGGTTGTATCTGCCCAAAACTCCTCCGCGATCTCTCTGATGACCAGAAAAAAAACTGCATCTGCAAGTATTCTTCTACTGATCCGGACAACAAAAGACTCTCGGACTGTCGCGACAAGGTTCCTGTCACGTGTTAATCATTTTTTATCAGTGATGACTCAGAGTTTGGTTTTTGGTTTGGTAGGATTTTTGCTTGCGTGTAATTGTTTGCTTGAACCTTGGATTACTTATTGTTGTTTTTGTTTGCTTTAGAAATAATATTAAATATATTATATAGTTATTGATTAAAGCAATTTATTTCTGATACAAGTCAGAAGCGACTGGAAAAGATATACGAATATATAGTAAAGATTATTTGAAATTTTATTACCAGGGTACTGAACCGTCCCATTTTGATTTGGCTTTTCAAATCTTGTTAACATAATATCAGTAAGGTACCACTCTATTAAGCTAATAGTTAGGCTCTGTTTCCAAATGGACTTGCTGCTGCTTGATAGATTAATTTGAGATAAATATTAAAAAAAAAACATTTATCTGCGCAATATCTAATCTTTAGCTTCATGATAAAAATCTGAAAATAAGTAAGCAAATATCAAGTCCATAGCATAGCTGACTTTGAATGGGAGGAGAAATGCATTTATTTTATTTTATTGTGAGAGAATTTGTTTTATGCCATTATCAACCTTGTCAATTTCTAATTCGCCATTCTTAGATGAATGACTAATTAAAAATATACCACATTACCACTACACAGTTGTCAAAAATTGTTTTATGCCACTATTTTTTTCTAAATTATATAGCTTCTATATTAGTCATACTAAGATCTATCAGTATATTTAAATAATCCCAAAATACCCTTATTATTAAAAATTAAATTGGTTAAATAGGTTATATGAAACCCACGGAAAGAGGGGGTGGGGGGGGGGGGGGGGGGGGGGGGGGGGGGGGTGTGTGTGGACGGGATACACGGCTCCTAGCTCGCATGTACGTGTAGATGAGTAGATCTGGTGATATCATTCTTTTATATATTTTAAGTGGCTCAATAGAGTATTGATATTTAGTAAACTAGAACAGCTTATGAATTGAGTCCGCTTGTAATGCAGCGCAACGATTCATCATCTGCATAAGGTGCTTGAAGTATTCGAGAAAGTGAACTAAAGTTAGATTGAGACATTAATTATCAGTATATGGGCAGTTCTTTTTGGTCTCAGTTAGTACACTTATTTTTTTTTTTTAAACTCAGAATCACTGTACTCCAGCAACATACTAGAATGTACTGAAATCTGACTGTAGTGATTACATACTGTTAGCCTTGTAAACCGAGCGAGAATGTTAGATTTTCCACCACTAGAATCTTCAATCAGATTGATTTTGAAGAGAAACCAAAATCATTTGTATTATTAGTAGCATAAGTGGCATAAAGTAGATTTTTATTATTTTATAGTGGCATAAAATAAAATTTCTCTATTTTTTTAGTGGTATGAAATCGATTACAAAGTGATGGAATATTTCAAAATTTAATATTTTACAGTGGCATATTCAAAAGGACATGATGATCATTTTATTTGGTGGATGACATAAAATAAAATTTTACTGTTTTATAGTGACATAAAATAATTAGTCATCTAGAGACGGCATATCACAAATTTACAATGGCATAATTTTTTTCCCTTTTATTTATTTTTTTCTAGCAAAACGTCGATAGTATGAAATGAATATAATGTTTTTAAATTAGACCTCCTCACGAGAGTAATTAAAAAAAGTTGAAATTGTTTGGTATAATTGGAAGCTCGCTATGGCAGAATCCAATTTGTATTCTACTATTCTCTGAGTAATTTTACACTTTTTAATTGAATTATAGCCATTTCATAAACTAACCGGGGCATCAAGATACTTTTAGTGAATACAAATACCAGTATTAGCTTACTAAAATATTCTAATTCTGTCCATAACACTCATTATTTGCACATTATGTGCGTTATCAACATGTATAATCTAATCCTTTTGAATTTTTATGATCATAAACTTATTCTCCATTGTATAAAAAAGTTTAAATATAGATTATTGTGATTAAATGACATAAAATGAATGCACAATCGCTTTAAATACTCAAATTCTGTCCTAAACGCTCATTATTTCCACTTTATGTGAGTTATCAACATGTATAATTTAATCCTTTTGAATTTTTATGATACTAAACTTATTCACCACTGTATAAAGAGATTAAATATAGATTCTTGTGATCAAATGACTTAAATTGAATGCACCATCGGTTGGAATGCTCTAATTCAGTCCTGAACGCTCATTAGTTGCACTTTATGTGTGTAATTGACATGTATAATCCAATTCGTTTGAATTTTAAAGATCATGACTAGATTCTACACTGTATAAAGAGTTTAAATATAGATTATTATGATGAAATGATTTAAAATGAAGACACAATTGCTTGAACAGCTCCAATTTTGTTCAGAACGCTCAATATTTGCACTTTATGTGCGTAATCAACAGGTACAATCTAATCCTTTTGAATTTTCAAGATCATAAATTTATTCTCCACCGTATAAAGAGTTTAAATATATTATTGTAATCAAATACTTAAAATTAATGCACAATCGCTTGAAATTTTCTAACTCTGTCCAGATGCTCATTATTTGCACTTTATGTGTGTTATCAACATGTATAATATAATCCTTTTGAGTTTTTATGATTCCGATTTCCGAACTTATCCTCCATTGTATAAAGAGTTTAAATATAAATTATTATGATAAAATTACATAAAATGATTGTAAAATCGCTTTAAATACTCCAATTCTGTCCAGAACGCTCATTATTTGCACTTTATGTGCATAATTGACATGTATAGTTCAATACTTTTGAATTTTTAAGATCATAAACTTATTCTCCATTCCATAAAGAGTTTAAATATAGATTATTGTGATCAAATGACTTAAAATAAATGCATAATCGCTTGAAATGCTCCAATTGTGTCCAAAATGCTCATTATTTGCAATTTATGTGCGTTATCAACATGTATAATATTATCCTTTTGAATTTTTATGATCCTGAACTTATTCTTCATTGTATAAAAAGTTTAAATATAGATTATTATGATCAAATTACATAAAATGATTGTAAAATCGCTTTAAATACTCCAATTCTGTCCAGAACGCTCATTATTTGCACTTAATGTGCGTAATTTACATGTATAATCCAATCCTTTTGAACTTTTATGATCATAAACTGATTCTCCACTGTATAAAGAGCTAAAATAGAGATTATAGAGATCAAATGAATTAAAATGAATGCACAATAGCTTGAAATGCTTCAATTCTGTCCTGAGCGCTCATTATTTGCACTTGATATGCGTAATTGACATTTATAATCCAATGCTTTTGAATTTTTAAGATCATAAACTTTTTTTTTCACTGTATGAAGAATTTAAATATAGGTTATTCTAATGAAAAGACAAAGAATGAATGCACAATCGATTTAAATGCTTCTATTCTGTCCAGAATGCTCATTATTTCCACTTTATAATCCAATACCTTTTAAATTTTAAGATCATAAAATTATTCTCCACTGTACAGATAGTTGAAATATAGATTATTTAGATCAAATGTATTAAAATGATTGCAACATCGCTTGAAATACTCCTATTCTGTCAAGAACACTCATTTTATGCACTTTACGTGCATTATCAACATGTATAATCCAATCCATTTGAATTTTTATGATACTGAACTTATTCTATACTGTATAAAGAGTCTAAATATAGATTATTGTGATCAAATGAATTAAAATGATTGCAAAATCCATTGAAATACATCAATTATGTCCAGAACGCTCATTATATATGCACTTTACGTGCGTTATCAACATGTATAATCTAATCCATTTGTATTTTTATTATATTAAACTTATTCTCCACTTTATAAAGAAATTTAATATGAATTATTGTGATCAAATAACTTAAATTGAATGCACAATCGCTCGAAATGCTCCAATTCTGTCCAGGACGCTCAATATTTGTACTCTATGTGCATGATTGACATGCATATTTCGATCCATTTGAATATATAAGATCATAAACTTATTCTTCATTGTATAAAGAGTTTAAATATAGATTATTCTGTTCAAATGACTTAAAAAAATGCACAATCTCTTGGAATGCTTCAATTCTGTCCAGAATGCTCATTATTTGCAATTTATGTGCGTAATCGACATGTACAATCCAATTTTTTTGAATTTATAAGATCATAAAATAATTCCCCACTGTATAAAGAGTTTAAATATAGATTAGTGTGATCAAATGACTTAGAATGAATGCACAATCGCTTGAAATGTTACAATTCAGTCCAGGACGCTCATTATTTGCAATTTATGTGCGTAATTGACATGTATATGTAAGTTCTACAATAATTCTAGAATGCGGAAATAACCCAGAATCGTAAAATACCTTGTGCCATCGCTAATCGAAATCGAGTGTTGAATGGATGAACTTGAAACCCGCAAACCAAGCGTGTCTCCTTCATCACTGATCTTCTCCATATCTTGTGTCTTCCTGCAGTGAGATCTTGACGAGAGGGCACTACAGAAACCGATGTAACTTCCCTATACTCGATGGTGTATCCAAGGGAATAGTCGGTTCTGACTTGTCTCCCATCTCTTTCCTTATATTCTCTCTTACTTGCTATCTATATAATAGATGAACTGAAAGAATGGCAAAACCTCATGTATTCCATCAGTACAGAGGCTTATATAGGGGTGCACATCACTCAGAAGGCACCACAAGTGAGTCAGAATGAAAGGGTGCAAGATCAGACCACTTTGTCCAGATGCTCTGTATCTGACAATATGGACGAAATACTACATTCTCCCACTTGAGCTTGCATCCTTTACATTTATTGCAATAATGCTTTCTGTTTTCCTCTATGTGAAATGAAAGAAACATTATGCACGAACCATGACAGTAAGTCATCTTATCGTTACTAGTGCTTAAAGCAACTAATAAATGCGAATATTACTATCCATGATTACAATGCACAATGAAACTTTTAAATCAACCTTTTATGTGATTAGCATACAACTTTATGAATAAACCCGACGCCTATTCCAAGTCAATCTTTATGATGTATTTCTTAACCTTATGATCAAAATATATATACCATATATGTGCGCACAATCAACACAAGAAAACATCTACACTTTTATGAAGAGTTAATAGACAATCGTACGATTAATATTAACTATAGGATCAATTCCTATATATACCCGCTACATGATCTTTGAATTCCTTTAGCTGCAGTATTTATTCAAAGAATCGGTCAGCTTCTATTCTGTATGAACACATTTAATGACCACTTAATTCTTCTTAATGCACTCTTTCAAAGTCAAATACTTAATGTCGATTCCTCGACCTTTACCTTTATTATTCTTGACTAGAAAGACAGCGACAGAATTATCATACAGAATCCTTAATGACTTAGATATAGAATTCATGACTCTAAGTCTCACAATAAAACTCTTCAAACACCATCGAGGGTAATCTCAAAACACACAACAAACTAGACTTTATATTGAAGTAATAGACAATGTCAGTTAAATACTTCTTGATAACACAATTTCCACTGGCTAACATGTATCCTGAATTCGATTTACTGAAATTGACACAACCAGTTTATGTACCAAAATAACTTCAACTTTCCAGTCAGTTGAGACATAAGCACAATATCTTTAGTACCTTAAAGATATATCATTACTTTCTTAGCAATTTAATTGTGGTCTATCCCCTAATTATTATGATATCAGTCCAAATATTTAAATGGCAAAAGCTATGTCAGTTCTTGTGCACAAACCTGATCATACTTTATGCTTTCAAATTGCCTAAATGCTTGAAGTATTTACTATTTGTTTCCTTTCTGAGTTATACTGAGGATACTGATTTAGAATGAATCTATCATATATATTAATAGGTACTGGACGCGGTGAATATCATTCCTTCTGGAATCTTTCTAAAATCTTATTGATATATGCTTGTTGAGATAGATCAAGAATATCTTGATTCCTATCTACATGGGTTTTTATTTCTATCACAAACAAAACTTCACCCATATCCTTCATATCAATATTTTAGAAAGAAATTATTCACCTTATATAATCATCTTTTATCTTTAGTTACAAGTAGAACATTATCTATATATAAAACAAATAGATAAAATCTACTCCCACTAATCTCCTGATATATGCAATAGTTCATCATATATTTCTTCAAAACGTATGAAGAAATAACCTTATGAAACTATTAATATCATTAGTGAAATACTTGTTTTAATTCTTATATAGAATACTTTAACTTGTTAACTAAATACCTATTTCCTCTAAAGAAGAAACTTTTATAGTTATTTAATATAACCTTCTCCTCTAGATCACCATTAAGAATTGCAACATTTATATCCATTTAATGTAACTCCAAACCAGAATGAGCTACTAATGCCATAATCATGTTAAGTGAATCTTCTTTAATACATGTGAGAAAACCTTCATGTAATTCACTACTTCTTCTAAATGAACCAATTGGTGACAAGACTAATTTGGTATTACTTTATGTTTACTTATGAATCATTTTGGTTTTAAGAAATCCATTACAACCAATAGGTTTAAACCATAAGTAACTTAACCAAATTTCAGACTTCATTGCACACCATTGACTCTTACCGATTTTACTTGGCATTATACTATACTATGGACTAATTGCAATTCATTATCTTAGAAAATATCAGAATCTTATTCAACAATAATACTTTTATAAGAGTCTCGTAGATAAACTACATATTATAACTAGGATAACCGACCTAATCCTTTATTAGATCACCTTGATATTGAATATTAAATATTCAACTTGATCTATTATTGTATTATATGTCGGTTAACGAATGTCAATAATTGGATTATCAATATTTATTGATCCTTAATAATATATCCAATTATGAATTAGAGGGAGTTTTTGTACGACCTAAAACTGATCACTCCCACTAATCTGAACATTCTCTAGAACTTAATATTTCTAGATTCATATCCTAGTCATATTTCATATTTCTAATCTCTTTACCATTTTCTGATCTCATAATCTTTTATTTGCTTACTGTATTGTTTCTCTAGTTCCACCTTAAAACCTTATAAGTATGTAGAGATACATATATTGTGAGTAATCATCAATTAAAGAGATGAATTCAAGCTATACGCTTGATGTCAGCTAGTCATTTTCTTACTTGTTAATCATATCTCAACCATATGAACACTCTCAACTTTATCCATAATATGTCTATTCTCCTATTAAACACATATGGTCAAAAATACCAAACTGACCATTTATCTTTATATGTGTTATAACCTTATAGGTAATTTTGATAAGACTATATTAAACTGGACAAGTATTCAAAATAAAATATACAAGTAATGACTCAGAAATATTATATAGACTCTTTTGTTGAATAACTATATTCCTCATTTTCATTATGTGCTCTCGCACCTATAATGGTAATAAACATAAAAGATAAACTTTTATGATGAGTATTATTACATTAGCCTTAACCTAAGAGGCCAACTACTCATCTAATGTCTTATGTAAGAACTTTACATTAATATACATATCAACCAAATCACTATACATTGAAAGAACTTATTCTTTATAAACATGAAACATAAGCAGTTAAACTGCTCCCACTGTTCATTATAACTTATGTTCATAAGTTCAACCTCAAAAGTGGATCCTACTGGTTGATAAATTTAATATTCTTACAACTTTAATGAAGAAGAACAGTATCCTTCTAGACCTTATAACTATTATCCTCGACTCAGGAACTTTGATACTTATCATTTCTAAAGGGAATCTGCTATCCTTATGAAAGTAGAACCGATACATGCTTATCTTTATATTGAGACTTAACTTTATACTTTAATTTACCAATGCGAACTAAGTGATTTATCTTTATGAGTCAATTCCTGCATAATATTACCTGTGGGCTAAATATCATGCTATAACTCTTTATGTAATTAAACATTACAACTTTATGAATCAATTTCTTACACAGTCTAATTACTATGATTTGATTCTTCATACTTCATGATATAACTAGTCAATTATATTCTTATCCTTAATCCCTGTGGGCAAATTAAGTATTCATAATTTAACTATTATATCCTAATATATTAAGTTAACTAGGTCAATATTCCTGTGGGACGATACTAACTTCGTTAACTTAATCTATTACAATCTTGTGTCTGTTTAATCCAAATGTGATTTTATAAACTTTATATATACATAACTTTAATCCAACTAAGGATGCTGTGGCTACTCCTTAATATATTAATATATATATTCATCACTAGACACAAACTATGTCCTTTCTTCCTAATGTGATTTATAGATACACTATATAATATATATACCTTAATGTAATTGAAGATGCTGTGGCTACTCTTCAACTAATTAACATATATTAATCAACTAGACATAATATATTATAGTTAGATAACTAATATATATGTATATGCTCAATAACTAGCATAGTTATCTAACTTTCTTGATTAATTGATCCTTGATCAATTTATTTGTCTAATTAATCTAACAATAATATCAGACAAAACTTTATTCAAACTTTTCCAGACAATCCATTCCAGAACCTGACGGTTTGTCCCAGTTTGAATCTATCAATACCCAGACGTATCCTCATGTAACTTCATTCAGAATAGTCCGCTCTAAAACTAGACTATTCGTTCCAATGTGCCTGAGTAATGCAAACAGAAACTTTATGCAAATTTAATCTGGAACGGTACGTTCTATGCCCAGAACGGTCCGTTTTGATTTGCATCTGAAACCCTAATTCACTGATAATTAGCCTCTAATTAAAATATTAGATTATATAACAGTTAGGGTTTAGTAAACTTTCATAGATCATCTAACTATAATTATCTATATCTAAATAATTATCATATGCACAGTTACTGCCATATCCTTTATAAATACAATTTGTGTATTACTATACCACATGTATAGTTCTTCAAGTTTGTTTAATCAATGTAATGCTTGTAACGCTAATACTAATAGAATATCAGATAGTATGATGGTCTGTGGACTACATCAATACTTTATTACTATAGTATATTCAAGCATATCATCATTGACTAATCAATCTTAACCAAAAATGCCAACCATCTTTACAAAATTATTTTCTATGACAAACCGTGACTATTTTATAGAATTCCATAATAGTTATGTAATCTACAAGCTTTAATTAACAATGGAGAACCATCATATGTCTGATTATACCTTAATTTTCATCTTAAAATTCATTTCTGGACTAAACTATGTTGGAACGGTCGTTCTAACTCCAAAAGGGTCGCCCCACACGAAAGGGTGCGTCCAAAGTTCCATCCAGAAACTTTCTGACAGCCTGAACACTTTCTGGTAAACTGACAATAACTTTCTCTATACTTATTTGTTTTCGTGTTCTTGGTCATTACAGAAACTAGATTCAAAGGTCTTTCTTATGACGCAAGTTTCATCAAAAACAAGTTTACAGATCAAAAGCTATGCCCCTCGAAAGACAGACTATCACAGACAAAACAGGACAAACTGTCAGGATGACCTATCTTACAGACAGCATATCTCACTCATACTTTATCGGAATTTTGCAAATTTACACTCTATGGAAAGATATCTGAAATATCTACATCCCAGTAAAATTTCATGCAAAACTGAATTATCAATTGAGAGAAATCTGGCCCGTAATACTGAAAGGTCAGAAAATTCAGAACCCCGACTGTCTGACCACTGCTGGTTGCGACTTTATTATCTCACTGTATACCCACTTGATTTTCAAGATGTTGGTCTCGTTGGAAAGTAGACTCAGAGATCTTTCCAATTCCGAAAACCTCACTCAAATTGAATGAACGGATCTTGAGATAATGCTCCACGAATTTAGATAATCAAGAAAATCAGACAAAAACTCAATCCACTCAACACTTACAACAGAATTTCTTATAAACCGTTATGAAATCCTATTTCAATAAAGGCAATCCAGCGGTATAACCCGCTCTGATACCAACTGTAAGTTCTACAATAATTCTAGAATGCGGAAATAACCCAGAATCGTAAAATACCTTGTGCCATCGCTAATCGAAATCGAGTGTTGAATGGATGAACTTGAAACCCGCAAACCAAGCGTGTCTCCTTCATCACTGATCTTCTCCATATCTTGTGTCTTCCTGCAGTGAGATCTTGACGAGAGGGCACTACAGAAACCGATGTAACTTCCCTATACTCGATGGTGTATCCAAGGGAATAGTCGGTTCTGACTTGTCTCCCATCTCTTTCCTTATATTCTCTCTTACTTGCTATCTATATAATAGATGAACTGAAAGAATGGCAAAACCTCATGTATTCCATCAGTACAGAGGCTTATATAGGGGTGCACATCACTCAGAAGGCACCACAAGTGAGTCAGAATGAAAGGGTGCAAGATCAGACCACTTTGTCCAGATGCTCTGTATCTGACAATATGGACGAAATACTACAGTATAATCCAATCTTTTTAATTTTAAGATTATAACCTTATTCTCCACAGTATATAGAGTTTAAACATAGATTAGTGTGATCAAATGACTTAAAATGGATGCACAATCGCTGAAAATGCCCAAATTTAGTCCAAAACGCTTATTATATGAAATTTAAGTGCATAATTTACATGTATAATCAATCGAACCCTTTCAAATTTTTAAGACCATGAACTCATTTTCCAATAAATAAAGAGAATAAATATAGATTTTTGCAATCAAATGACTTAAAATAAATGCACAATATCTTGAAATGCTCTAATTCAGTCCAGAACGCTCATTATTTGCATTTTATGTGTGTAATTTACACGTATAATCCAATTCTTTTAAATTTTTAAGATCATAAACTTATTCTCCACTGTACAAATAGTTTAAAAATAGATTATTAGGTTGAAATGACTTAAAATAAATACACAATCGCTTAAAATGCCCAAATTTAGTCTAGAAAGCTTATTATTTGCAATTTATGTGCATAATTTACATGTATAATCCAATCCATTCAAATTTTTAATATCATAAACTGATTCTCCAATGAATAAAGAGCTAAAATATATATTATTACGAATTAATGAATTAAAATGAAT
Source organism: Rhynchospora tenuis (assembly GCA_027725995.1). NCBI lineage: Eukaryota > Viridiplantae > Streptophyta > Magnoliopsida > Poales > Cyperaceae > Rhynchospora > Rhynchospora tenuis. The sequence continues at coordinate 205,612,301 of CM050888.1, read as the reverse complement.
GCACAATCAATTGAAATTCTTCAATTCTGTTCAGAACACTCATTATTTGCACTTTATATGCGTAAGTGACATTTATAATCCAATCCCTTTTAAATTTTAAGATCATAAAATTATTCTCCACTGTACAAATAGTTGAAATATAGATTATTGTGATCAAATGAATTAAAATGATTGAAAAATCGCTAGAAATACTCCTGTTCTGTCCAAAATGCTCATTATATGCACTTTACGTGCGTTATCAACATGTACAATCTAATCCATTTGTATTATTATGATACTAAACTTATTCTCCACTGTATAAAGAGATTTAATATAGATTATTGTGATCAAGTAACTTAAATTGAATGCACAATCGCTTGAAATGCTCCAATTCTGTTCAGAACGCTCATTATTTGCACTTTATGTGCATAATTGCCATGCATATTTCAATCCTTTTGAATATTTAAGATCATAAACTTATTCACCATTGTATAGAGAGTTTAAATATAGATTATTCTGATCAAATGACTTAAAATAAATGCACAATTGCTTGAAATGCTCCAATTCTTTCCAGAATGCTCATTGTTTGCAATTTCTGTGCGTAATCGACATGTATAATCCAGTTCTTTTAAATGATTAAGATCATAAACTTATTTTTCACTGTATGAAGAGTTTAAATATAGATTAGTGTGATCAAATGACTTAGAGTGAATGTACAATCGCTTGAAATGCTCCAATTCAGTCCAGAACGCTCATTATTTGCAATTTATGTGCGTAATTGACATGTATAATCGAATCTTTTTTTAAATTTTAAGATCATAAACTTATTCTCCACAATACAAAGAGTTTAAATATAAATTAGTGTGATCAAATGACTTAAAATGGATACACAATCGCTGGAAATGTCCAAATTTAGTCCAAAAGGCTTATTATTTGAAATGTAAGTGCATAATTTACCATGTATAATCAATCCAACCCTTTCAAATTTTTAAGATCATTAACTCATTTTCCAATAAATAAAGAGCATAAATTTAGATTATTGCGATCAAATGAATTAAAATGAATGCACAATCGCTTGAAATTCTCCAATTCTGTTCAGAATGCTCATTATTTGCACTTTATGTGCCTAATTGACATTTATAATCCAATCCTTTTTAATTTTTAATATCATAAAATTATTCTCCACTGTATAAAGAGCACAATTATAAATTATTGTGCTCAAATGAATTAAAATGATTGCAAAATCGCTTGAAATACCCCAATTCTGTCCAGAACGCTCAATATATGCACTTTACATGCGTTATCAACATGTATAATCTAATCTATTTGTATTATTATGAGACTAAACTTATTCTCCACTGTATAAAGAGATTTAATATAGATTATTGTGATCAAATAACTTAAATTTAATGTACAATCGCTTGAAATGTTCCAATTCTGTCCAGAACGCTCATTAGTTGCAATTTATGTGCATAATTGACATGCATATTTCAATCCTGTTGAATTTTTAAGAACATAAACTTATTCTCCTCTGTATAAAGAGTTTTAAATATAGATTATTGTGATCAAATGAATTAAAATGATTGCAAAATCGCTTGAAATACTCCAATTCTGTCCAGAACGTTCATTATTTGCATTTTATGTGCGTAATTTACATGTATAATTCAACCCTTTTTAACTTTTAAGATCATAAACTCATTTTCCACGATATAAAGTGTTTAAAAATAGATTATTGTGATCAAATAAATTAAAATGCTCCAATTCTGTCCATAACGATAATTATTTGCAATTTATGCGCGTAATTTACATGTATAATCAAATCCTTTTAAATTTTTATGATCCTAAACTTATTCTCCACTGTACAAATAGTTTAAAAATAAATTATTGCGATCAATTGACTGAAAATAAATGGAGAATCGCTTGAAATGCCCAAATTTAATCCAGAATGCTTATTATTTGCAATTTAAGTTCATAATTTACATGTATAATCCAATCCTTTAAAATTTCTAAGATTATAAACTCATTCTTCAATGAATAAAGACCTTAAATATAGATTATTGCGAATAAATGAACTAAAATGAACGCGTAATCGTTTGAAATTCTCCAATTCTGTCAAGAACGCTCATTATTTGCGCTTTTAATTTTTAAGATAATAAAATTATTCTCCAATGTACAAATATTTTAAAAATAGATTATTGCTCAAATGATGACAATAATCTATATTTAAGCTATAGATTATTGTGAAATGAAAATGTCATCAAATGATCAAATTTTTAAGTACTAAAAATAAAAACCAGAAACACATTCTAGAATATATAAAGAGTTTAAATATAGACCAGAAACACATTCTAGATTTTTAAGTACTAAAAATGAATGCAAAATGGTTTGAAATGCTTAAATAGTGATCAGAATATTTAAAATTTTCACATTAAAAGTGTAATTACTATGTATAATCCAATCATTTTGAATAAGTAAGATAAGAATCATATTCTAGACTATATAAAGAGTTTTAATATAGATTATAGTGATCAAATGACTTCAACTGAATGCAAAATCGCATGAAACGATCAAATGATGCTCAGAATATTGATTATTTGCACATTATATGCATAATTACTATGTATAATCTAATCATTTTGGATAAGTAAGATAAAAATATATTTTAGATAATTAGATTATATAAAGGGCTTAAATATAGATTATTGTGATCAAATGACTTACAATGAATGTAAAATCGATTGAAATGTTCAAATGATACTCTGAATTTGAATTATTTGTACATTATATGCGTAATTATTATATAATCCTATTATTTTCAATAAGTAAAATCAGAAACTTATTTAGACTACATAAAGAGCTTAAATACAAATTATTATGATCAAGTGACTTAAACTGAATGCAAAATCGCTTGAAATGCTCAAATAGTGCTCAGAATATTCATTATTTTCACAACTTATGAGTAAATATTCTGTATAATCCAATCATTTTGAATAAGTAAGATCAGAAATATATTCTAGACATATAGAGTTTAAATATAGATTATTGTGATCAAGTTACTTAAAATAAATACAAAATCGCTTGCAATGTATAAATGATACTCAAAATATGCATTATTTACACATTATATGTGTAATTATGATGTATAAGCCAATCATTTTGAATAAGTAAGATAAAAAACATATTCTAATCTATATAAATGTCTTAAATGTAGATTATTGTGATCAAATGACTTAAAATGAATGCAAAAACGCTTGAAATGTTCAAATTATATTCTGAATTTACATTATTTGCACATTACAGCTAAATTACTATGTATAAATAAATCATTTTGAATAAGAAAGATCAGAAACATATTCTAGATTATAAAGAGCTTAAATATTGATTATTGTGATCAAATAACTTAAACTGAATGTAAAATCTCTTGAAATGTTCGAATGATGTTCAGAATATTCATTATTTGCACATTACATGCATAATTACTATGTATATTCCAATTGTTTTAAATAAGTAAGATCAGAAACATATTTTAGACTATATGAAGAATTTTAATATAGAGTAGTGTGTTGAAATGACTCTATATATATGAAAAATCGCTTGAAATGCTCAAATTATGCTCAAAATATTCATTTTGTCACGTTAAATTCGTAATTACTATGTATAACCCAATCATTTTGAATAAGTAAGATCAGAAAAATATTCTAGACTATATAAAGAGCTAAATACAGATTATTATGATCAAATGACTTAAACTGAATGCAAAATAGCTTGAAATGTTCAAATGTTGCTCAAAATATTCATTATTTGCACATTATATACATTATGTATAATCCAATCATTTTAAATAAGTAAGATCAGAAACATAATCTAGACTATATAAAGGGCTTAAAAGTAGGTTATTGTGATCAAATGACTCAAAATGAATGTAAAATCTCTTGAAATGTTCAAATGACTCTAAATGAATGCAAAATTGCTTGAAATGCTCAAATTATGCTCAGAATAATCTTTATTGTCACATTAAATGCATAATCCAATCATTTTGAATAAGTAAGATCATAAACATACTCTGGACTATATAAAGAGCTTAAATATAGATTATTGTGATCAAATGACTCAAAATGAATGCAAAATAAAGAGCTTTAAATTCTCAAACGATACACGTGATAAAATTTATTGGAAATATATATGTGTATTTTCAATTTATAATGCAACAGTTTGAATAAGTAAGATTTAAATTATATTCTTGACTATATAAAGATCTTAAATATGGATTATTGTGATTAAATGACTTAGATTGAATGCCAAATTGCTTAAATTTCTCTAAGTTGTGTTGTGCAACGAGACTATACGTATAGTAAACTGCATGTCACATATTGTTTTTGAAAACATTAGTTAGATGCATTTTTGGAGGAATTTTGAAAATTTATTGAGTCATGCAACTAGAGGACATGTATATATTAAGTTCTGTAATTATATATAGAGTATATGCATATAGATGCACAGAGAGGAAAATTCATGAATTCACGTGTGATTTCATATCTGTGGAAGGGATCATCTTGGTTTGTGGGTATATCGGCATATATTTATGTAGTTAGATATGGGTCAGAGGATGTTTGTATAGATTGGCAGCTATGGGTTACATAACATTAAGCATTATAGTCATGAAAAGTTTATTTACATGTTTCTATGTGGAATTTTTGTTCAATTATTGTGTTGGAAAATAATTTATTTAAAACTGAGGTACACATGTAATTGTAAAAAAACAAGAACCAGCCCTACCCGTTTAACCCGTCCAACCCTACCCGTAATTTAATGAGTTCAAACATTATTCCGATTGGGTTGGATTTTAATTTTGTTAACCTGGTTGTATTGAATCGGGTTATATTTTTACTCTTGATACCCGTTAACCCGAACAGCCTGACAAATATAACTTCTAGTTTTGATTTCTAATTGAATACACCCGAACTTTTTAATATAAACAGTTTTATAATAAAAATTTTTAAATAGAGGAATAATTTATTATTATTTTTTTTAAAAGAACAACGCTAGTGCGTTGTTGTGACCAACGCTATATGGCTGGCCCTATAACACTGGTCAAACCAACACTATAGGGTGAACTTTCCGTTCCCATTTTCTATCTTTTTTTTTTTCTGAATTTTAATTTTTATCATTAAGTTGCATTTTTTTTTTCTAAATTTCAAATTTTATTATTCAGTTACATTTTTTTGTTTTTTTTTTCTAAAATTCAATTTTAATCATTTTTCTGTCTGTGTTTTTAATGAATGTAATTTTTGGTTAGTTGAATCAATGTAAATTTAATTATTGTATTGAATGAATATAAATGTCGTAATTTGTTTCCAATTGTAATGTTTAATTAATATTAATGAAATATGTACGCAGTCAATAATGATTTTTACGCCATATTTCATTTCATTACGTACGCAGTAAAAAATGGCGTACTAGAGAGATACCCTTAGTTTTCTTGTAAATTTTTTTTCCTATTGTCGCCTTGTTTTTCGCTTCTCTCGAACTCTTGTTTTTGACTGCGTACGTAGAGAGATGGGGTGGAAATAAATCAAGAACTGGAAGCTAATTGCCTTGCGCTATACATATATGGCGTCTGATCTAACGGTCGAATCTAATCAATAGCTATCTATAGAACTTAATTTCAGAAATAATTAATTATGGAAAGAAAGAAGAGAAGTTTTTTACTGATAAAATTCTTTCGGCACTACTAGCTTAATGGGAACTTTCTAATGGTCGTTTGGCGACAGTTAATTACTAGTGAGAGGATCCAACGGCTAGAATTGTTACAACCGCTGCATCTTTCATATCTTGTTAATTTATATACAATCTTTTCGGTGATGAAGTAAATTAGCAATTAAAATGTATATTTTTTAAATATTAATTTCTGCAATCAAGACAAAATGTTGCATTGAGAAAGTTTTATTAATTCATAGACACATATATGCGTATTGCATTTATTGCATTTATATTATAGGAATCATTTAAAATTTGTGTTTATGTTTATTAGTAATTATTTTATTTAAATCCTTATAAAATTCATTTTGTTTCATGAAACAATAAAAGACTTGTCATCGATCTACTACTAGTTTGTCAAAATATAAAACTATCGTAATTCTAAGTTATTACCCTTAATTTGACTAAAGTAAAATTATTTAATACATTTATTCGTGTTGAGTTACTTTTTAATTTGTCAGACGAGAGGGAATCCTGACGTACGAGTTCTAGATAAATGCCCAATAATTGCTTGAAAGCACTATATATTCAAATTTTATGTTTCGAAAAAAAAAATAACAATTCTCGAATTTTCATGTGCAAACATTACTTCTTTTTCAACCTAATATAATTTCCAACATTCCAATCAAATGCTTTGCGATAATTTTTTTTTTCTCAAGACAAATATTTTCCTCATAAAGATAACACGGACCTTATGGTAAGCTAATTGTATAAATTAATCTCAATTTATCACAAAGGTACAAATACTTGTTTCACTGTCGATATTATAATAAAAACAAGTCTATCGATCTGTCCTTTCTAATAGCCTCAAAACATTTGCACCTCTGGTGTGTTCCTAACCCTATACTTGTACCGCTTTGCAAAAAACAAGAAAACGAAGAAGTTAATTATGCCAAGCACAGTCAACAACCAATAGAAATAATCAAACCTACCTGAATTAATATTTTGAGATAGCCACGGCTGCTTCCCTTCTATCTCATTCCCTGTAATTCCATTGATAACATTGTTCAAAATAGTTGCAAAAAAGCATCCCAATCCACCAGCCACAGCAGCATAAGCTGAACCTACACTTCTCATTGCATCAGGAGCCTCTTGGTACAGGAACTCCAGCAATCCCACAATGCAAAATACCTCAGCCACACCAATCAAGATATATTGGATCAAGAGCCAATACGCACTTAAATTCGGCATAGGACTCAAAAAAAGGGCCTCAAAACCATGATCAATAGCATAATTCCTTCTATATCTCTCAAATGCACCACCCCATGCAACTGACAAGACTGATAATGCGAGGCCTAAACCGACCCGCTGCAATTGAGATGCACCATGAGGATGGCCTGTTAGTCGGCGTGCCAGAGGGGCGAAAGTGGGGTAATAGAATGCGAGGATGAGAAAAATGCTGAGGCAGGGAAAAACAGGCATGCATGTAACTGGCAGCTTCAAAAGGCCGATGTGGGTGTTCATGGTGTAGGCTTGTTGAACCGAGAGAGTAAGATACTCTGTAAGGATCAGGCTAAGCATGATGGTGCAAGATGGGATTGGAAGAAGCTTGAGGAGTATTTTGACTTCCTCGACTTGGGTGACTGTGCAGAGTCGCCATGGGCTTGGCTCAGGTCCATCTTCTTTGAGTTGCAGAGCTGCCTTATCCAGACACCTAAAATAAGTTGGAATATTATTAGTTCGTTTCAAAAAGATAAATAAAAAAAAAAAAAACGAAAAAGGAATAAAATCAGCACCTGAAATCGTCGGTATGTTCAATCTTCCCACTCCCCTTAATGGCTGACCTCTTACCAGGAACCTCATACAAACCAATAAATTCACTGCTGGAGAATGGTACATTCCTCTTCCTAAAAGCTGCAACCAGAACTTGTGCAACACGCGTCAGTGGGCTCCCTCCGGGTAAGCGGTGTCGATACAATGGAGTACCAACAAAAAATATTGCATTTGAAATTCCCATAGCAAGCGCCAATGAGCCAAAAGCTGAGCCCCAACCATGCTCCATTTGTATGTATACCACCATGGTAAATGCAATTACAGCACCTGTTGAGGACACAAAATAAATAAATCAATTACCCTCACTAAACTACCAAAATCAATCTTATGAACTAGCTTTTCCTTTAATTACCAATGGTAACAGAGAGGTAGAAGAAATTGAAGAAGCGATCAAGGTGGGACTTGTAGTGTGGTGATCTTTCATCAAATTGGTCAGCGCCAAAAGAGGAGACACAGGGACGGATGCCAGCAGCACCAAAAGCAGCGACGTAGAGGACAGTGTTGAGGTAGAGCATCTGCCATGGCTTGGCAGGAGTGCAGGTTCCAAGCAAGGTTGCTAGCTTGTCACAATTTGTTTGGTCTGGCATGAAGATCGGCATAGTAGCACACAAGGTTATTCCGGTCAATCCCTGGTTTATGCAGATGGTTACGAGTGAGGAAATAACAGTTATGGGTTACACATTTACACTTTTAAAAATGTTGATTTGACAGTTTTGAGTGCCAAAAAGTATAAAATTTAATTATTACATGTTATTAGTAAAAATAATATATTGTGCCTCTCATGGTCTGTAGTTGCTACTTCTCATTAAATGACAAATAATTGCCTATTGATTTAGCATCTATACAAGGATCCATACCATAATATGTACCAGAATTTATTATATACTATTTCAAAATTAGAATCCTCTTGGTTCTTTTTTTCCTTTTCTCTTTTTCTACTTATTAGAATGTTCAATTGGTGCAGTTTAAGCACTCACAAGAAGATAGATGGTTGTGAAAATAGCAATGGTCCAGTAACGGCCGAGATATGCATCAGCCAGAAAGCCACCAAGCACTGATGAGGCCTGAGATATCCCCAAAAAGGTGTTGACAGTATTGGCTGAGCTCGTGAAGGGACGGTGCATGACATAGAACATGAATGCCACCATATTAACTGACAGGCCAAAATATGCCATTCTCTCAGCCATCTCATTTCCTGTTTAATTAGATATTGAGGAATAAATGCTCAAATGAGTAAATTGAAGCATCATAGTAAATTAGTAATTACATTTAATTTTAATAATTTACAAAGTAATCATCAAAATTAAAATATAGTAAGATCTTTTAATTTATAAATACATCACTCATATATCATATTGCTTTGTAAGTTATTCTAAATTGTAATATCCCAGTTAAACCTTTCAAATCTTGAACCCTTAAACCTTTCCATGGTACCAGACAATTGAAGGCAGGATATATTTCTTTTGATGAAATGAAATTTGTTAACAAGGTAAACCAGTGTTGAAATTGAATAACAAAAATTGGAAGGAATATTTCAAAGTGCTAATAGACATATGGCCTGATTAGGATGATGTACAGGTCCTTCATTGCAATGCTATCTTTAAACCGAGCAAAAGCTTGAAAAGAGTTATATGCAAATACAGTGTACAGGTACAATATGGTACAAAAATCAGGGGAAGAAAAAGGCCTCTATAATTATATTACAGAAAGATTTCTGCATACATTTACATAAATAAGATGCATCATGATGTTGTACCACAAGTCGTAGCATGACATGACTCACCAAATATAAAGAATGCAGCGACCCAGCCGCCGGTCTTAGAGAGATCTTCTATCGGCTTCCCCCGTACAGTCACCGGTGTGGTCCCCCCAGCCACATACTGACCTCCGATAGCCCATGGGAACCGCCTCTCATCACTCTCAGCAAAATGTATACTCAGCTTCTTCCTATGTGACACGTCAGAAATAGCCTCAGAAACAACGGGCTCAGTCGATTGAATCTCCCTTGAGTGATCCATTTAGCACCAAGAGAATTGGTTTTAGTTCCAAAGAATGAGCAGTTGGTGTTATTGTCTCCTCCCTTGGCACTGTTTTGTAAAGTGAGAGTGCATGGTACAAACTGGTTCGAGATGCATTCAAAAGTACCTATAATTAGATCCCAAAGTAGTGCAACGGAAACCAAAAGCATTTAATGTGGAGATATTTATGAGAAAAGACCTGTTCGGGGCCAGTATTAAACATATTGACCAAAAATGAAAAAGTATTAAACATATTGGAATAGTTAAACTGGTAACATATTTATCACTGTCAACTGAACTGTTAAACATGTAATTGAGACAGACATTCTACTCACGACTCTATTTATAGGATTCTATACCTACAGTTGTAAAGGATATTAGATCATTGCAAATGAAATTAGTAAGATCATGTGTAGTGAGTCAAATTCACCAGAAAACCACACGTCTTCACGGTGTAAAAGCAGATTCTACTTTCATAATGATAATCTTATCTTGTCAGTAAGCCGCTACACGGTATACTTCACTGAAATTGCCATATGATTCCATCGTACATTTGAAATCAGAAGCGGGGAAGGGAGACAGAGACAGTGGGATAGTTTTGATTGGGCGCGCATTAAAAGTGCTTGCCACCTAACAACATTAACTGCTGGGCCTAAAGTCTAACTATCCTACACTGTACAGTGTTTATCAAAGAAGAAATAGTTTATGTTTTTGTGAATATAAACAATTTTTGTGCCATCTCATTTAAAAGAAAAAAACAATACAAAAATGCGACTGAGTCAAAAAAAAAATTGTGCAGTTATAATTGTGTGATTAATTGTAAATTGTGTTATTAATTAAATACCGTGTACCTAGAGAACGACACATCATCAATACATCATTATGCAACTTTTGATCCGGAATATTAGGTGTAGTTACATAAATATGGTTTGAAATGGGAACTATTAGGTATAGTTTCATGATGCATTCGCTTAGCACTTCCATTTGAAAAAAGAAGAACAAAGTAACAAATTTGGTAGACCTATCATTCAAATCTTTTGACCTAGAGCATGCGACAGACGATGAATGCTGGTCATTTAATTGTCACCATTCGTGGTACGACCTTTAACACAAATCGGGAGATTCCCGTTGTGAATTGAAGTCGAAAAAAAAAATTTCTTGAATTTGTATTTTTTGAATTCAAAAGTATTCTTAACAAAATGTTTCTTATTCTAAAAAAAATGTTTTCTCCCTTTCATTTGGGAAAAAAAAATTGAAGATATTTTCAAGGTGCTATCGATAGGAACTCTTACTACCATTTTTTTTTTTTTTTTTTTTTTTTTTTTTTGAACTCCAATGAACAAATATATTACATATCTGAATGGTATCTGAATCGAAATATCGGAGAGCACAAGTTTTACCGTCAATGTATATTTATTGTATTATTCATAGGAAAAAATATTATTTTTAAAAATTGAATGCGACTTTATCAACATATGCTGTACGTTTTTTTAAAATAACATATAAAATAAATTAAAATTTATTCTTTCAGACACGAAATATTTTGATTAGATCTGGAAGTCAAATTATTTATAATGAAATATTTTTTCTAGTATATATAGTAAGGGTGTATAGTTTTGATTGGCAATATGCTGTATAGTTTTTTATTTTTTTTTATTTTGATTGGCAATAAATAAGATATCCCTACTACTTATAAAAGCACATACCCAAAAAATACACCCACCTCTAGATCTAGAATGTATCATTAGTCATATATCATTGATGAATATGATATGTAGCTGGATGACAATCTCAAGATGAAAACGTGTTTTTCTTTTTCTTTTTTTATGTTCGAGTCAAAAGATCAATAGAAGTAAATTTTTTTCAATGTGATCCCAATAAATTCTATTTTTTAAGGTACAAATTACATTTCATTCACCTGCCCCACTTAGGGATGAAAACGTAGCAGATAAACTCTGTTTTGATCTGTATCTGAATCCGAAAAATACGTGTAATATCCAAACTATATCCGTATTCGGAAAAAATATGGATACGATATGGTTTTGACACTATCTGATCCATATCTGTATTCGTATCCGACAAAAAAAATTTAGATATTATCCTTATCAGATAGATATTAATATGTTTATCCATATATTTAACGACCGAAGATGATTAATATAATTACTTTTCTACATTAGAGAAGACTTTTAATTAGAAAATAATTAATTATAAATTCTCTTACAATAATATTTTGATTTGGACTGGTAGTATAAAATTAATTTTATTTTCTATTATCAAGATGATTATACAGATTAACAACATTAAAATTATTTTTTCTCTAATCATGATGATTAATATACTATTTTGATTTATGATGACATTTTATATCAATATTATATCTTTTTTTTTTTTTTTCTATTAGATCGTTAATTTATAAATATATGTTTTAATATCTGAAATATATCAACATTTGTATTCGTATCCGTATCCGACAATATATGATTCTTATTCGTATCGTTTAATGTCCAAACCGTATCTGTATCTGAATATATCCCTAACTGATAAAAAAATATGGATAGGGATATAATTTCACCACTATCCAATCCGTTTTCACCCCTACCCCACTGCCAGTTTGATTAGTCCGAATATACCTCAGTTATATAGCGACGAAAGATCCATAAAATTGGCATAACCCATTTACAGGTTGCAAGATCATGTTATAGACCTATGAAATACTACTAGAAATTAAAAATATTAATATTGGAAGCATGGTCTACGTTCCTTTTTATCTACTAAAAGAAATCATTTTTTACCGCTATTGTTTTTACTTGATGAATGTAAAACGTATTTTGGAGCCGTCTTAGCTCAGTCGGTAGAGCGCACGGCTTTTAACCGTGTGGTCGTGGGTTCGAATCCCACAGACGGCGATTTTGAATAAGAATTTCATTGTTCATTTTGAGGGAATTATTAATTAAAATTTAAAAATTAAAAGTGGGAGACTATAAAGAGGTAAAAATTAATTTGCTTGCTTAATTAACCTTGTTAATCTGACCCGACTATGACTGAGAAATCTTCTGTTCGAATTTTTTAAATTTCTATTAGAGATAATTAGATTTATGCCATTACAAAAAGTTGTTAATTTGAATAATGCCATTGCTAAATTGATAATTAGATTTATTCCATATAAAAAAGGTTAAAATTAGATTTATGCCATTGTTATTTTCTAAAAATATAATTATTTCTAAAAATACCATTCTCTAATTTTGTCATTATTTGAAAAATTCGTAAGCTACCCCTACAGGTCCGCTGTCCATCTTTTGGTCCTTGGCAGTTGGCAATGTGAATTATGTACCTACAATTTTAAAATCCACTTTGATTTGCTTAAATTTTGTTGCCATTTTGTTCCGATTATTGTATTTCAAATCATTAGGAGACGTATATATAATAGCCAAAATCTTTATTTACTTCAAATAAAACTAATAGAATTCCTTAATAACACGTGAATCAGTGAATGGGTGAAATTTAAATTTTGGCATAATTATTTGATTTATGCCATTGGATGACTAATTTAAGACATGTCACTATAAAATTGCAAAAAAAAAAATTACTACCATTATTTTAATGCACTCGCTGGCATAAGACTTTACATTTTTACTGTGGCATAAAATTTATTTTTAGTAATTTGTAGTGCAATAAAACTAATTTATTATTTAGTGATGTCATTTTTGTAATTTCAAATTTTTATATTGGCATATTTAAAAGGGTAAAATTGTCATATCAATTGACCGATGACATAAAACTAATTTTTACTATTTTGTAATGGCATAAAACTAATTTGTCATTTAGTGATGACGTTTTACTAATTTCAATTTTCCGCAATGGCATAAAACTAATTAACCCTTTCAATTATTGTTTTAAGAGGATGTTCCAATGCTATCACAATTTGATGCCTCAAATGTCTCCAAATTTACTTTTTTATTTACTTTTTTCAAATATAAAATTCAACTTTTGATTTTGTTCAATTTAACGAGTGATGTGTTTTCATACAAGTTTTGTAAATTTTGAAGTTTGCTTCATACTCGATCAAGAGATTGAATATTGAACGAATCAAGTTAAAATATTATAGATTAATTCTAATATATTTATATTTTTATCCACTTGATCAAGTATCAAATAAATTTTAAAATTTATAAAACTTATATGAAAATTAATCGCTTTTTATATCAAATAAGATCAACAGTTTGGATTCGAAGTTTGAATTTTATATTTTAAAAAGTTAACTAAAAAGTGAGTTTTGAAACATTCAAATTGTGGGCACTGGAATCCTCTTATTTTAATTCTTCCTTTTCTCTTGAATTACTCTTATTTTCTTAGCCTGCATTTTTATTTGTAGCCAATTAGTCCCCAAAAAAAAATTAAAACTATTATTAAAATATGATTTTATTATTAAAATAATCAAATTTTTTTAACAATAGGTTTGCAATATGGTTGTTTGAATAAACAATATTAAGGAGAAGTTTTAACAATAGGTTTGCAATATCATTTGAAAATGATCTTAGTATCGTTCATTGAAACGACGATATTGCAAATCTATTGTTAAAATTTCGATTACTTTGTTATAAAATCATAATTTAATAATATTTTTATTTTTTCGGTAATTATCTCTCATGTTTCCACGACCCAATTTGGCCCAATGCAAAACAGCTAGGACCACGCCAGGACTGGAGTTTTACGAGGGTAATTACTACTCACCATCCTTCTAATTACCATCCACACCATCCACATGCTTCAAACAGGCCAGATTGGGCCCAGCTACTGGCCCAGTCTACTTATATTCCTCTAAACCTCCTCTCTCTCCAAACTCAAACCCTAGCTGCACCATCTCGTTTCTCTCTTTCACCTGCCTTCGACCTCTCCGCATCCCGCGGTGGCGCGCCAGAGAGCCCATCTCTTCACGAGCAACTCGCCACCAAAGTACACTCCGATCCAATCTCTCTCTCTTTTTTTGAATTCTTCTCCGATCTCTCTTTTCTTTCCAGATCTATGCAATTTTTTATCGTTGAGAAGCAACATACATATCCCATAAAGCATTTTTGTATCATCTGGAAGGCTCCGTTTTTTAAACTGACTAAGCCATCGACACTTGATTTTCATTTCAAGTTCATTTATATTTATGTTTGTCTAGGTACTCATTCAACGTACCATTTTAATTTGATTTCTGTATATGTTACCTTTTGTTCCTCATTGTTAAAGTATATTGAATATTTTTTTTTCAGGTGGTTCAAGAACTTGGGTATATTGCATAATTCTCACGAAGGCCGAATAAGCTACCTTGGTTTGTCATGAGATGGAAATACACAGTTCTGTACTGTTATGATATTTGAGAAGTTTTGTACTTTTCTACGTTCTGTAATTGTTAATTTACTACAAATGAACAAAATGGAGTAATAGTTTCTCTAATGGATTAGTTAATCATTATATGTGTTAAATTAGTATGTCTAAGGGATAATCTTGTTTCAATATGTATTACTTTAAAACTTCAGTGTTACAATTGCATTTAACTAAACACATAACTAATATTAACTCATCCTTTATGGTCATAATCATAACTAAAATATCATATTACAGCTGCATCTAACTGAACACATAATTCAAGTTAACTCATCCTTTATGGACAATATCAGAACTAAAACGATAAAGGAGAACAACATCTAACTAAACATATTGCAACTAACTGAACACATAAACTCTTTAAATTCATCCCTTAACGTGTTTAACTGAACACAAAAATGCGAAAATTCAATTTTGAGATGTAACTAACTGAACACATAAACACTTTAAGTTCATCCCTTGACCCGTTTAACTGAACAAAAAAATACGAAAATTCGATTTTAAAATGCAACTAACTGAACACATAATAAGTTTAACTCATCCCTTGATGTATCTAACTGAACACAAAAATCCGTCAATTTGATGACGTCAGCGCGAAAAAAAATGAAAAAAAATTTTCAAAAAAAAATTGATGACGTGATCATGCGGGTTTTGATGATGTCATCAGACGAAAAATGATGGCTGAAGCCCAATTTGGCCTGTTGAAGCCTATTGGATGGTGATGGATGGTAAATACTTGGATGGTGTATATAATTTCTGTTTTACGAATAGAGGCGAAGGAAAACTTTCTGAACAATATTTTGTTGACTGTTTTCTTATTTGTCACGATCAAAACCCTAAGCCCTACCCTCGAAATTAATCGAGTGGTTATGTTTACAACTTGCCTCTTTTTGAGGAAAAGAAAAAAAAAAAGTAGGAGGTAGCTTAGCTTAATTAAACTTGGGAAGCTCTCTTTCTTCCGTTTCAATTTAAGTGTAAAACGTACAAGCAATGACACGAAACACCTGCCGTTACAAGTTACTACATGCAAAGTGTTCACACTTTCTTTTTATGTTGGCAAATAAATTTGAGGGAAACAAAATGCTGATTATAAAATAAACCTTTTAATAACTACAGTTATAACCGGTGTTTCCATTATCTTTGTTTTAGTTTTTAGGAATGTTTTTTCAGACAGTGTTTTGAAAATGAATCTAACTTTAAAGCCTATTTTCAAAAAAAAAAAAAACTTTAAAGTCTGAAAAAGTTTCCTAAACAAAAATTAGAAGTCTTTTCAACACGTTCATTCTTCAATAAAAAAAAAAAGATCTTCTTCGATGCCTTCATCTCTGACAGATTGGGCCCATCACCCATGTATTGATAGCCATCAAGGTAACGCCGTTAATTGAGAATCCACTTAGCCTGTTGTATTGAGATTTGAGACTTTTCTGGTTCTTTAATTTTTTTTTAGTAAAATGAATGTCCCTTTGAGTCATATAATTTAGAACGGCAATATTCCCTTTGATTTGATAAGTCGTGTTATGAACTTATGATTGTATAGCGATAAAAATGCATTCCAAGTTCGAGTCACTCAGCATTAATTCATTTCCCCATAATCACGTACCGGTCCTAGTTAGATCGTTTTGTTTGTTTAAAATTAAGTTGTATACATATTAAAAACTAATTTTCCTGATTATAAGTTTCAACAAATTATAACAACTCGAGCAAACTGTTTTTGAAATGTGATTAACTTTGAATGTGATCCTTATACATTTTCAAAATTTGTATAATGTTCACATATCAACACTATGAATTTTGAAAGCTGTAAAATCATGAAATTTTTTACTTAGTAGTTCTTTTAAATTAGTTAGAATTTGCATTATTTAGTATGACCTCGGAATGGTAACATTTTATATACATGCATGAAATATGAGCAGTCCCATACGGCTCACCCGCTAAAAGGAAAAAGATAAAAAGAAAGAACAAAAGGATGCATTTGAGTACTTAAGTCCATTAACCCCCCCTCCACTCGGACTTTTATCATACAAATTTACAAAATGAAAGCGCCAATGAATTGCCAAATAAGGATTCACAGCCCTTGATAATTTTTTCACAAAAAAATAAAGAGAAAAGAGAAAAAAAGAAGGGCCTTCAAGTAGACATCTTGAGGCAATTGTCACATGGGTTGGGGCCTTCTCTGCATTTTGTTCTGTTGAATGTCTCACCAAAATGTTCCAGTAGGGCTTGTCTCCGGCATTCATTCTGATTTTTTTTTTTTTTTTTTTTTTTCAGGAACAAAAGTAGGAAATTTACTTTATGATTACTCAAAACCAACAACTGCAATTTCAACTAATACATGATATACAGAGGCAAGCACGACATGTTTAGTTGCTCTGAAAGAGCTATTAATTCAGAATTTGATAGCCCCTACCAAGTATCTTGATAAAAAAAGGTTCACTATTCTCAACAATCTTCAGTTGTGCAACTTGATCTGTATTTTCTTCAAACAATTTGCACCATTTGCACACAATTAGTTAAGCATCACTTGTGGTATTAACATAAAAGGTGCAGTAAAAAGTAGAGTCACGCTGGTGACAAGTTATGCTGAATTTCAAAGGACATTATGTACTTTCTCACAAAATTACGAATGAATTAATTAATATACCTTGAGTTCACAGTATTGTTGCATTTTTTTGGCTTGATCCATGGCTACCTTGAAGCTCTTCTTATTTCTATGGACTGCTGAGTTGCGAAACATGCAGACCACTCGACTAAAATCTTTCTTCTGGTACAATACAATGCAACTGGACAGTAAATTATCTCTGCCAGCTCGGCCTGACTCCTGGTAGTAGCTCTCAATAGATTTTGACAGGGTGTGGTGTATCACGAATCTCTAACAATGCACAAACAAAACCAATTAAAACCCAACTTTACCACCCAGTGATTAATTAAGTGAATGAAGCCTCTGTTAGCCCAATTTAGCCTCAATTAGCAAACAATTCTGCAGTATACAGGTCCTTAAATTATACCAAAAATTTCCTACCTAATTGAGTTTGTTTTGATACTTTCAAGTTTAATTGAAATTGTCTTCAGCTCTCAAATGCGCAACTCAAAACCACAGAATTTAAAAAAAGTGAAAAAACAAAAAGAAATACACCAAGGTTTAAACAACATCAACAAAAGAAAGTTAAAACAGATATAAAGAACTCACAACATCTGGCTTATCTATCCCCATGCCAAAAGCAATTGTGGCACATATGACATCAATTTCTCCTTTCTGCCATTTCGCCTGTATGGACACTCTCTGCCGAGCCCCCATACCAGCGTGGTAATGAGAACTCTTTATCTTAAATTTCTCCTTTAAATGTTTTGCCACGTCAACACACTCATTCTTAGACAGACAATACACAATGCCACATGTGTGACTGAAATTATCTTTTATTAACTGCCCCAGTTGTTTTAATGGATCTTTAGTCTTGCCAATCACTTCATATCTCAAGTTGGGGCGATCAAAGCTCGTCTCCAGTAACAGTGCATTTGGGATTCGTAAAGTGCTTACAATGTCCTGAGAATAACAATAATAGCCTTTTATCTTTAATGGCTTGTTTTGATGCTCAACAATGAATTAATTAGTTAAAAGTCTACTTGCATACTATACTGTTAGCTTTCTTAAATGGGTAAAGCTGACAATTCATTTTGAATTTAAGAATATAAGTATTAAGGCTGTAAAGTGGATTTAATTAAGCTCAATTTCCACTACTCGCATGGTTAAGTAAAGTGACGATTTAAACTAATAACAATTTTTCCTTTCTTGTGAAATAAATAGGGTTTTAACCCTTACCAATGCCATTTTACTGAAAGAAATGCACCTTTAAAAAAATTATTATCACAACACCTCACAATAAACTAGTAACCAGTGGTATACTTATCTGACAATAAACTAATCATGGTTAAAGCCAAATTCAACCTTGATTTCAAAATTGAGTGAATAATGCCAGGGCATGCCAGCTCAAATTGAGACAATAGTTAAAGAAGAGAAAAACAAAAGTTGGTACCCGACGAACAGATGGAGTGGCAGTGGCAGTTAAAGCCATGATAGGAACCTTAGGGAAGTTCTGTCTGAGGCATCCCAACCCTCTATAGTCTGGCCGAAAGTCATGCCCCCATTGGCTGGACAAAGAAAATTACAAAATTATACTAACATACAGCACAAAAAGCATATGATAGATGGTATTGAGTAGTAGCAAATAGTACTGATTAAAATACCTAACACAGTGTGCCTCATCAACCACAAATCTTGCCAATAAGCCCTGTAATAAGTTGAGACAATAAAAAAAGGTAAGCAAATATTCTTTATTTGCTATTAATGTAGATGCTTGAGTGTGTATGTGAGAGGGAGTGAATACCTTCTGATATAAACCTCGCAAAATATCCAGAAAAGATACATTCGCGGCAACTCTTTCAGGAGTGACATATAGAAGTTTGCATGATGGTTTTCCATTTCTGGATTAAAGAAAACAACAAGTAAGCCAAGTTTCATAACTGTGTAGAAGCAAAGTCGTTCTAATATCTGCCCATTTTCCACAGATTTTGGTTTAAGCTAGATAATTGAATTTCTTTCAAGAATTAAATAGAATTATGGATATTTCGCTTAACTGAGGCCTACAAAGTCATAGGGCTCAAATGGGTTAAATTGCCTTTTGTTGCATGCTTGAGGTAACCAGTACCAAATTGCAAAGGTCCTATAAGTTGTGTACCTAGCCCGTCTGTTGTGTATACCACATTACCTAAGCTCCTGAAGAACTGCTGATGTTTGTGCTGGAGTTTGCTGAGAATTCAAGGAGGTAGCAGGAATCCCATACTTCAAGTTGAGAGCATAAATCTGGTCTTGGATAAGTGATAGCAACGGACATATCACTATAGTGACCCCTGGATGTAAAGTTGCTGGAAGCTGCATTTGCATGTAGATGTTAGTAAGCATGCAGTCAGCACAAGAAAATTTCCCAACTTTACAGAAATGCCCTTCCTATTTACTCTTTCTCTCCAAGAAAACAAGGACTGATATTTTGATAATTATTTTCCAGAAAAATTCCAAAGGGTCATATTGGAATATGCACCATTTTACTGGAATTAAAATTGATAGTTATATTTTTAAATGAGTGTTTGTTTCCATATTTTCGTGCATCAGCATAAGAGTAAGAGTTGGGGTATGGCACTGCCATTTAAGTGGGAAAAAACTGACCTGGTAGCAAAGGCTTTTACCGCCACCTGTAGGCATGAGAATGAAACAGTCTCTATTAAGAAGGGCAGCCTTACAAGCCTCATATTGAAGTTTCCGGAAACTTTTGTTGTCAAAAATTGCCACATTTGCTAACTGAATTTCATCCATGTTGCAAAGAGCCTCATAACTTAGAGTCTTGTCACCTTGTCGGTTTTGGAGGGGCTTCATTGAGGTATGACTTACCTAACAAATTTTATTATGAAAAATATTTCAAAACTCAACCAAATATGTTTTGGGGAGCTGATGTGACAGCATAAGATATATTGTCAGCCTGTAGTACAAGATGTTTGGTAAACCCAAAAGATGGCATCCTATGAACCAGCAACGAGTTAAAAAAAAAAAGGGATGAGCGAATTAGCACATAACTTTTAAGCCAAAAGCTTTTCCCTTTTGAAATATTTTGAAAAACAGATTCTACAAGTGTGTTGTAAATAATTCCTATAATACCATGGTGATGAAAGAAATAGGACTATCTCAAATCTTCGTCTATTCATTTTTGTTAGCCTGCTGTATCTAAATACAAATATTGACCTAAGATGCTTGTTTCATGTCCAAAATTTTCCATTATAGTGGGGCTTAGAAGAGAAAATAACATACTGTCGATTTGGATGGCATTCTGCTACTTACTCCTTTTGAAGATGACCCAATCTCTTTTCTCTTAGAACCGCTAAAGGAGCCACTTAAAGCTGCCTTCTTGGGACTCAGCACCTCTAAATCTGAATCATCATTCATTGTGTTGACAGGTGAAACAGGTTCAGTCTCAACCTGTTTTGACTTGCCTGAATAATCCTGAGTGAAAATGTTGTTCAAGGCACCACATGCTTCGGTCTCAATCGCTTCAAGGTCGTCCCATTCTTCTTCATTATGTGCTGCCTCTGCTAGAGCTGCCAAAAAATCATTCCCACAATCCTCCACTGTGATGAATTGTGCACCATCTGATCCTGGAGAAAAAGAAACAGAAAACAAAACATACTCATAATGTCCATAATTGACTTTAAAGTAAATCTGAGGTTAATTTGATCGATCACCAAGGTTAATTGAGGTTATAATTGGATTGAATTTAGGCTTTTTTTTTTAAGCTGAATTTAGGCTAAACTGAGCAATTCAACGGTTACCCATCATGTCAGATTGGGATTTCTTGGGTCAGTTTTGTACAAAACTGTATGTAGCAGTAGCACTTCTATTTGAAGTTTGTCTCTGTTGCCGTGTGTGCGCGCGTGTGATTTTCTGTGGCTTCAGAACATTTCGAAACAGAAAAGGCATGGAAAACTTGAAAGAAGAAATTGTACCGTATACATTGAGGAGGTGATCCAAGCACTGCTTTGCTAATCCTTCGTCAAACCCGGAGTCCGCTGCTAATCTCAACAGTCTCGCTTTTTCCACCTCCATCTCTCTCTCTCTCTCTCCCCCCTTTTCCCTCTCACTGAATTTTGCTCGCAAGCGCGGGAAACGAAGAATTGCGCTTTTACCTATGAAACCCTACATTATTTCTTATTTCTTGGGCCATGTTAATGGGTCGGGCTGCACAATTCTTAACATGTTGGAACTAGGAACCCGGCATTACTTATTTCAGATCAAAAACACTATAAAGTTTTCGGAATAGAAATTTGAATAGTTGGGTCCGTGAGTGTATGAGCTTGTATTTTATTTTATTTTGTTTGGAAGAAAATATGAGCATGTATTGAGGAATTTATTAATGTACCAAAAGAATTATTGCTGTTCCTTTGATATTAGTTTATGCTTTAATTTGTTTCTACATTATAAACAAAAGTAGCTGAAATTTTGTTTTGTTGTTATCAGTTTAATAACAAAAAAAATATCAGCTTTTGTATTTAACAAAGAACGCGGGTAAAAAACAACATTTAAGTGATGCTTTCACGACACAAATAATTTTCTTTTAGATTATGCATATGTTATGTTATATTAGATACTAAAATACACTGATTAGTGATAATCTACAAGACTACAAATGATCATTTGGACATTCCAACAAATTTACTCAACATTTTATTCGAAATATAAATAAGAAGAAAAAAATTTATTTGGAAGAACAGCTGAAAATCGACGATGAGTCCAAATTAAAGTCACAATTTTTTATTTTCCACTGTGAGGCAAATTCCAAATCCATCATCTCTTTCATTTTAGAGAAAATCTTAAAAATATCGTTGATTAGATGGCTAAAAATTATACGGGGATAATCAGATTGTCTACTTAATAGATGTACCAACTCCACTCTCCATAAGTAAAGAGACAAAAAATTCTAATGCCACGAAAAAAAAGGTAAAAAAGGGACAGAGGAAAAAAGAAATAGTAAAAATATAAAATTAAACAACTCTGTCCAAGAATGCACATCATTGGACTGGAGAGCAGAAACATATTTGTGTGTTAGTTTCATGGAATCACAATATATACTTGCATCTTTGTAGAGATTAATGTAACGAATATATACTACAAATCTACAATCTCACCTAATCATTATTACTCATATTTGCAACTCATTGAGATCCAAGCTACTTTAATACAAAATAGTTGTTGTAATCACAATCCTATGAGTTGCATAATCTCACATCATGGTAGTATCATTGGCCATGCTGCGTAACTAATCGTACTAAAATACGGCGTCCTTTAATTTTTAAATTTCAAACTCTTCATTGTATTGGTTCGAATCTTCAAAACCAAAAATATTTTGGCTAGTCGCATGGTCTCAGCCACAGAAAATCAGAAGCACGAAGTCTCATTGCTTCCCGGAAATATTGTTCAAAGGATATCTCCATTTGTCATAAATGGAGAGGAACATTTATTCATTTAAGATGTAAGAACCGGAATTGCTATACTTGGACAAGAATCACAAGCGTTCTTTTGTCGATACTCCATACCTAAACAATTCCCAGACGCGGCAACTTGACACTGTTAACAGCGCCAGTAAGATTTATAAAAGAAAAGAGTCCAGATTGCCTTGCCACCTTTGTAAGCAGCTAAACTTGGTCAAGCACAGACCACTAAATAAATTAAAAGAACCATGTCTTATAATAAATTTTTAATTTCATTCAATCTTAAATCGATCCAAAGTCATCAGAAACTTGGATGTATTGTCTGATCGATAGGTTGATTTTTTTTTTATTAGTTTTGGTAAAAGTATTGTTTTCTAATCTACGTTTCTTACTAAAAATATACCTATAAACGAAAAGATTCCAAAACATGTTTCTTCTTCTTAAATTACGCAAAAAGTATTTTAAGACTTTTCCTAGGACATTGTGTAAAGGATTACTTGGATGATGGTAGTTGTTTGGCTATTTGGATTAAAGTAAGGTAACGTCACACGCAACAAATCTTCCTTTGCCCAAATATTGTCTTTGATTTTTTATTAACAAAACGACAATGTACAAATTACGACAATAAAGTCATGGATGTGCTTCATGGTGGTTATGGTATACTGTTATTAATATATGTTATGTGGTCAAGTCAAATTATTCTTTATTTTTTGAAACTCTTATTTTCTTGGAACTTTCTAAACGCATTAGAATAGTTTCTCCTCTTAATTCCAATAAGACATTAACACTTGTTTAATAATAATTAGCAGATCCATATTCCCATGATTACGAAGCGAAATTTATTTACGAACAAATGCACGGATGTGAATTTAAGAAATAATAATATGCGTTCCATTTACACCCCCCGAAGGAAAAATAAAACGTAGGATTCCTTGCCTATAATATTCATCTTCTGCCGTTAAAGAAATATTTCCACAACAAATTGGCTCGAATCTTTTTTAAACAAATTGAAGAACATAACATTATAGTGGATAAACTCATATTATCAAGAGACAGTATAACATTAACATAAAAAGACAGGAAATTATATTATTTACAATCCTGACAGCTATGATGGAAATTTTACACATTACATGAGAACAATTTAAATGAACCGCAAAAAAGAAGAACACATTACAACTCAGAGTAAGTAATAATATTTACAAACTGTACGTTTGTTGTAGCTCTTCTTTTCAGGTGGCGCACATAGGAAAGGGCTCCTACATAAAGTAATAGGATTACTAACAAGGAACAACAACAATTACAAAAGAAAAATAAATGCAACTTTTATGCTTGCATCATGACACGTATATATTAAACAATAAGAATTATATGCTCTCTCAAAGAAGGGGGTATATCAGATTGTTTTTGGAAAAATATTCACAAACTAGTCTTGCTTCCTCCCTCATATAAGTCATAATGACAAAGAGAAGAATCTGTCAAACTAAATGGTTGAAACCAGAGTCCATAGTACAAGTTCTATAGAAAGCCAATATGAGTAGAAAATTGAGACTTTGAAGGATAGAATTTGCACTAATAAGGTTAAGGGACTAAACTAGTAAGTTCCACAAAAATGGAAAAGACTGGCACTAAAAGCATACCTGCTTTCCTGCATTAGGCCCATCTGAGTAGAAAAGCATAGGCTGGTAAGGCTTATCTTCATTCATTAAACTTGAATTTTGAAAATGAGAAACGAGAGCAGCTTTCCCTTGGATTCTAGCATATGTAAGAGAAGCCACTTTCTGGCTGCTAAACCTTCCCCATTTCTTGCCATTAAAATTCTACAAAAGACAATCGGATTTCATTAGATGGATTATAATTAAAAAAGAACTGCTTCATTGGATATATATTTTTGTACTAAAGTAGTCATATTTTGTTTTCTTAATATTACATAATTGCCTAACCAAATATGAAGCATATTGACCACTATGCTGTAGATAGGCATGGACTAAACTGATGGCTTTAGCAGTACAATATAAGTCTAGTATAAAATAGGATGTATCTCCAGAAATTTGTTTGTCTTCTCTAATTATCTTTGTTCTTCTTTTTTTTTTTTTGATTTTCAAAACATGAGAAAGTTATTATCTTTTACATTGTGCAATTAGAGAACATACCTTGTAAAATGGGATAATATGCTGAGGCTGGGTCAAGTTGATAAAGGCATAACCCACATTGCACTTGTTCTGAAACCAATGTGAGTTAGTCATACTTACTGAACAAATGTATATCAAAATA
This sequence comes from Rhynchospora tenuis, assembly GCA_027725995.1. Lineage (NCBI taxonomy): Eukaryota > Viridiplantae > Streptophyta > Magnoliopsida > Poales > Cyperaceae > Rhynchospora > Rhynchospora tenuis. The sequence continues at coordinate 205,587,099 of CM050888.1, read as the reverse complement.
ATAACTAAATTGTCGAAAATTACCTTAAAATCAATGGGCAGATAAATAAAATCGTAAGTCCCTTTATGATACTCGTTAATTGTATCCAGAAGCATATCGCATGTATACCTGTTTGCCATTTTTGCCAACATAATTATTTAATCAACTTGGACAGAAGTCACAGAACAAATTTGACACAACATTCCTGTGGCAGATAGTTTCCAGCAAAACACTATAATGTGAATTGCTATACTCCTTTAAATCTTATTTGAAGAAATTTCTATAACTATACCCAACTAAGTAAAAAGTAAAAAAAAAAAAAAAAAAAAAAAAAAAAAAAAAAAAAAAAAAAAAAAAAAACAAGGGACAATACAGACATCTTCACAAGTATGAGGAAATGTTTCGCAATAGAGAGGTTCCCGAAATTTTGCATAGCTACACAGGACTGCTTTAAGGGAGTTGTTCTTTTTGAAAAAAATAAACCATAACAAAAACACACATGCCTGTTAGGGATGTTTTTTATCATGAGTGTGGTACGAGAATCATCTCCATGTAACACCTTCTCTATGTCAATCTCAAATTGGTTCTTGCTGTCAACCCCGTTAGCTTTCACACTTCTCTTTATATCAGTAAAACTCTCACTTGGGGGCAAAAATGGAACCTTACAGTCAGGAATTCCAAAATCCATGCCAGGTGAAAAAATATTATACGGATAGTAGATGTTGTGAGGGAAAATAGGGGTTGTGGGGCCATGGTACAATGGAGGGAGAATAGTGTTTGGAATAGGTGTGCAATTGGGAGGGCAGAATAACGGAACAGCAGGCTCATTATAAAAGTTATGATGCCCTTGAAGAGAGTTGCATAATGTCCCACTAAACTCGGATCCTGTAATAATGCAATATTGATCAAAGTAAGCAAGAAAGAGTGAAAAAGTACATGCAACATCAGAATCAATCTCTTTCACTGATTACTTGTTGCTTCTTTTAATCTCTATTGGTTGCCAATGTTTTCTCTAGCTAAAAGATTAATGCTTTTACAATTTCAATCGAATAAAAACAACAGAGGTGCTTTATGCAATATATGTAGAAAGGAAACATGGAGATGCTGTACCTAAGCACTGTGATTGACAGCTCTGGTAGTGCCTCCTGGAGCTGCATATGCTGCATTCCTTGCTTGAGAAATAAACTTCCATTGTAAGTAACATGAGAGAGGAGAGAAGATTGATTTTCTCAAAGGCTACTAGACAGATACACACATCCTATACCAGTTAGGCCTCGTTCTGGTATTTAACAGGCTATGCCAGTTGGTAACAGAAAGGGGTTTCTCAGTATTCTTTTATATGCACTTGTTCTCAGTTGAAAGTATTATTGGTAAGCCAATAAATCATACTGGTACCACAAATTCCCTTCTAATAAGGTGATTTATTGGTCTTTGTATGAGAGAGAAATTAAAACGAGAATATTTACCTCAAAAACAATCTTTGTTCTTTGAAAAGGACTTGCTGAAAATTTCTCGCAGGCCTTCTCGCTATTTACTTGCATCAAGTTATTAAATTTACTGCCATCAATATTCAATTCTCTTTCAGGACTGATGCGTGATATGCCATCACCCATACCATTTCCCATTGCTGGCGTGCCACGAAAATGATCGAGGTCATATAAGTCATCATCGCTGGGTAGTAGGTTATGAATATTATTTATGAAACTTGGTTCTATGGTTTCTCTCATAGGTCCAAAAGGCTTGTATTCCATAGGTTTATTTACAGCAAAAGATTGATCCAGAAGAATGCTTTCCCTTACTGTAATAGAAAAGGAAAAAAAAAAAATAAAACATGAGAAAAACCATCCCAGGACATGATACACGTATTGGTTCCAATAACATTTTTGTTTCAGTTCTTCTATGATTATTTCCTTTTGTATAAAATCCAATGCTGAATGTAGAAACTTGGTTACAAAAACTAATCCAAATAAGGACGCCTATACCAATTGAAGCAAAACAATCACAAACACAAGTGCCAGAGGTCTTGACATAATCGTATTACAACATTAGACATATAGCACAGTAGTTAGTTAATACTTACATATTGGGTTCGACATGAGCAGGGTTTTGCTTTGGAACAAGGACAGGAGAACAAAATAACACAAGCTCTTACAAGTACGATTAGGATAATAAAAACCAACAAAAAGGCACTTTTAAGGAGAGAGAGAGAGTACCTTGGGAGATGGATTAAGTGAGCCATACGGAAAGGAAGAGAAGGGGAAGAGGGAAGGGGAAAGAAGGGGAAGAGTAGATGCTCTCCTTTTCCCTCGGTGCATCTTCCCCTCCAATGCAAGAAAAGAGGCGAGTGTGAGTGTGGGTGGGGGTGGGGAACGGAAGCAAGAGAAGAAAGACAAGCAAACGAAAACACAATTCATTCATTCATTCAATCCACTATACTACTACTACTTTCGATTGCTTTCTCCCTTCTCCATTCTCCCTTCCTTCCCTCCGCCAATTTCTCCACCTGAGTATTTGATTTTCTGTGGCGCTTTATTTGAATTATTTAATATAATTGCGTCTGAGATCATCAATAAGTCCTAGATATTGCGATTGATGGACCCTTCCCAGAATTTGGGCCGTTGATTTATGGGTTACAAATCATAAAAAGCCCATGATCACTATATGGGCCACTCAAGAGTTGGTTTTATATGGTTGATGCACTTAGCTTAGCTTCCGAAAAAATTATAACTAACTTTAATTAATTTAGAAATTATAAAATAATCCGTTTTTAATTAATTTTTTAAAAATGACTGCGCAGTTTCGGAATCTGAGATTCCGAAACTAGCTAGTTTCGGAATCCGAGTTTCCGAAACTAGCTAGTTTCGGAATCCGAGATTCCGAAACTAGAATTAGGCTTATTATATATTGCGCGCGACCCCTCCCTCTCTCCCCCGTCCCTTTCATTTGCTTCGGACGCTCTCTCTCCGCGAGATCTGAGGTAAGTTTTTATTTTTTATTTTTTTTAATTAATTTATTTATTTAATTTATTTAGTTATATTAGTTTAATAATAGAAAAAATAGGAAAATTATTCAAAAAATATGAAAAAAATTATAAAAAAATCAGATTAAATTCTATTATTTAGGATAAATATATTTTAGGAAATTTTTTTTTTTACATGTTGTAATAATAGAAAAATTATTAAAAAAATTAGGTTAATAATAGAAAAAATAGGAAAAATATTTAAAAAATATCCAAAAAAATTTAAAAATGAGATTAAATTCTATTCATTAGGAAAAAAATATTTTAGCAAATTTTATATTTCTTACATCTTATAATAATAAAAAATTATTTAAATAATTAGGTTAATAACAGAAAAAATAGGAAAAATATTTCAAAAATATAAAAAAATATTAAAAAATCATATTAAATTATATTATTTGTTATGTAAATTAATGATATATTGTTTGATATTTGTACATATTATAATAACATAAAATTATTTTAAAAATTAGGAAAATCAATAGAAAAATTAGTAAAATTAATAGAAAAATTGGACAATTCTTATAGGTTGATATATTGTTTTGGTTTTCAATGTGCAGAAAAAATTTCAAACAAGATTCAAGATTCGAATTTCCTATTTCAGCAGCAGTTGTCGATCGAGGTGAGTATTTTTTATTCATTAATTTATTTAGTTTGCATAGTTAATGTATGTAATTTAGAATAGTTTATTGGTTGGTATGATATGATATGATAGTTTTTTATTTTGAATATTGAATATGATTGTCGATTGTGATATGATATGATATGATTGCTTGGTTTGAAATGGGTTTATTTAGGGGGGATTTGGGTAAAGAAATTTTCGGAAACTCTCCCGGTACAGGGGAGATGCTGCTGATATTTTGTTAGATTTCTGAAATTGAATTTTTTTTTATTAAGTGAAAATGCCCCTGAGAAGAAGAACGTCTCCAGCTTCACAGAGATCTACGAGGTTACGGACCGATCCTCAGGCTTCTACTTCAGTCGTGCCTGAGGCTACGGACGTCGTTTCCTCTGGTGTTGCTGATGCCGGCGCTTCTACCTCAGCGGGCCCTTCTTCTTCCCCTCCTCCTCCTCCTCCTCCTCCTGGTGCTGATCGTCTGTTGCATTTGCAACCAGACCAGCTTCGTGGCCCTGATGTATGTTATTTTATTTTTTTTCATTACTATTTGAAAATCAACTTCAAATCAATATAGTCTCTAATTTTTTTTTCTGATAAATAAAGATATGGCATCCACTGATGCACAAGCCGATGATGGCTAGGACTCCTCAGGTGGACCAGCATCTGACGACACTTGGGTTGATCCACGTCGTTCAGCTTGGTCATATGCCTGTGGATCATACGCTTGTGCAGGGTTTGGCCTTGTTCTGGAGGCCGGAGACCCACACGTTTCACTTTCCTCATGTCGGCGAGATGACCGTCAGTCTAGAGGTACGTGACATTTTATAAGTAAATTTCATCTTACTTGTGTTATGATTTATATGTATACTAATAGTATTTCAACTATCATACAGGACGTGGCTTTCTTATATGGTTTACCCGTCACGAGTGGCCGAGTCGTGACGGGTCGTTGTCATTTCGATTATATCGAGCTTCTTTCGACATATGCGTTGCCGCGGGACACACCGCAGGAGGAAGTGGAAAAGTGCTTCCGAGAAAAAGATAGAACGTAAGAAAATTATAAAACTTATTGTGTAATTTATAATAAACTTAATGTTTTGTTCTGACAATAAAGTCGAAATGCAGGAAAAAACATTGCGTTAGATTTACGAAGCTGCGAAAGATTTGGAAGGATGTTGTCCTTGACGATGAGGATCAGATTGCTAGATACACACGGGCATTCGTGCTAGAGCTTATTGGTTGCACGTTATTTCCGGATGCCACGGGGGACTGTTCCGGCTTTTTATCTCGATCTTTTGCGGGTTCGTAGATTTTTATAAAATATTTATGAGTTCTGTTAATTATTATAATATGTACATTTGTTTTGCCATAATTGACTGCCTGACATAAATGAAATTTGTAAATATTTGTAGGATCTTCGTACTGCTCCCTCTCAGGGAGTGTACAATTGGGGTGCGGCCACACTTGCTGCTTTATATAGAGGTTTGGACACAGCAGCAATAAATAACAGTACGAAGATCGGGGCTCCGTGGTTACTTCTGCAGGTCTGGTCGTATGCGCGATTGACTTTGTGTCGGCCGACGATCACGGATGATTTTAGCGACTGGGGTCTACCATCTATTGATACGTGTGCACCTTACAGGAGGTATGTTCATTGCATTTGAGATTAAATTTTTAAACACATTTGAATATTTGCAGGAGATGTTCAAATATATTCAAATATTTGCATTTAAAAATAAGATAACTAAACAAACATGTTCAAATATTTGCAGGAGATGGACTACACGTCACAGATCTAAGAAGTATCAAGGCCCTGGTTACTCATCCGGAATGGATTATGCTCGGGACTTTCTCATGAAGATCAGACCCGAGCACGTCCATTGGAGGCCTTATGACCATATGAGGGCCCTCATACCTCGTTATGCTCAGGTTTGTAATGAATATATTATTCTTTTACATGTTATAATAATACAAAAATTATTAAAAAATTATGTTAATATTCTTTTGAAATAATAGTAGAAAATTGCATTATATGTTATGTATAATAATAATATAATTTTTTATTTTTTTAAATTCATACATTTTATGCTCAGGTTGATCCGAGCTTGTTTGTTGTCCGCATCCCGTGCATTCATTACTGGATGGTGATGTGGCACTACGCCGATCGTGTCATGCACCAGTTCATGCTGTACCAGACAGTGCCGCCACCTCGACCTGAGGTACAATAAAATATATTTTTCACTACTATATTTACTTATTATTACTTAATATATTTACTTAATATAATTTCAAAATAAAACAGGCTTGGCAGAGTACGTCACAGCTGATGGGATACATGTTCACCACCTACCGAAACAGAGACTGGCGTGGCGTTTTCGAGACGGAGGTAGGCATGTGGGGTGACATGGCACAGGCTAGGGTCAAGGAGGAGCGGCCGTGGAGCGATGCTATCGAGGCCACGTATCTACGCTGGCTGAGGGTACATGGGGGTGCGTATGTCGTACATATTCCGGAGGAGACAGAGACAGCTCCGGTTGCCAATATGTCGTACCTTCGCGACAGTCCTGCACACGTGGCTTTGGTGAGTTCATTTTGATGCAATAACCATTCACAATAACCGATTTCAAATATAATTTGATGGCTAACATTGGTTAAACAGGTTAAGCATACTTTGAGAGACGTGCTTCGAGCATGTGCATGGGCGGTGAAGAAGGGATTCAGACGTGCTGGGAAGACGCTGCTTACTAGTTGCAGCACGACATTGGATCTTGTCGGCGAGCCTCATCGGATACCTCATGTATTGGAGTCGAAGGGTCTTCCGACGGATATCGCATCCATACCTGATACGTCGTCTGACGAGGAGGAGCTTCCGGAGCCCGGTTGGGAGGAGCATCGGTTCATGCAGGTATATCACAAACTTAATCTAATATTATTGTGTTATTCTTCTTATGTTCTTCTTTTTCAAAATTATTTTTATAACATTATTACTGCTATTATGTGTAACATGGTAATTTCAGTTTGCATGATTTCGATTCATTTTTTGATGTTCCTCGCCCTAGCCAGCCGATCACTCAGAGCAGACGCTCTCATTCCCGACCATCTGTGCCTGAGACTGCTGAGCCTGAGACTGCTGAGCCACAGCCTCCACCTCCACCTCCACCTCCACCTTATTCTCAGCCACACCCAGACTACCCCACCCAGCATACTCCTTATCCTCCGTACCAGACTCAGACGCAGTTTGGAGGGGGTCATATGCAGCAAAGTCAGTATGGAGGGGTTTATATGCAGCAGCCTCAGCAGAGTCAGTACCAGACTCAGGCTGATGCTTATTTCCAGACATACGGTATTTCCTTAGATGATGATCCGTTGTCGACTTTCTCTCAGTCGCAGCCTCAGTATCAGTCTCCATTTCCTGGATACAGTCCACAGTCTGGTCATCCTGGGGCATCATCTAGTAGACCTCCTCGATTTCCCACTCCAGTTCCTGCGCCTCGTCCCACTCCAGGACTTGCTCGCGGCCGACAGCGCCGACAGCCACCAGGCGCTTATATTGATTATTCCCCGGCAACGGGGAATTACCGTCGTGATGGACGGAATTAGGATTTTTGCATCTCGTTTTCTATGACATTGTTATGATATTTTCATCTCGTACTTGGTGTTTTTTTATATATCTCGTATTGTGATGTTTATATTTCATATTTTATATATCTCTTTAGTTTTATGCTTACAAAAAATTTTAAAAAAATAACCTCATGTAAAGATTAAACAACCAACTAAACCACACAAAATGTCAGCCAGATTAAAATTAAACAAACAGTTAACAAAATACATATAAAGATCACATATGTTAACAAGATGCATAATTAAACAACACAATAGTTTGTCCACAAATAAAGAGAACGTTAAGGCATTCAATTATCTTCAGGAATGTTAACACTCGGTTCTTCTTTCGGAGTGTTAACACTCGGTAATTCTTTCGGACTGTCTTTCATCTTTTTGGCAGGAAGCTTGAAAAGTGCCCTGTAATCTCGTACATGCATTAGTTTTCTTGATTTTTTTGTAATTACACCATCTTCATCGTCACTCAAAATTGAATTCAACTGCTCCTCGTTTTTGAGTGTTGGAGTATTGTCAACTTTTGCATCAACCTTCGCTTTTCCCTTCTCCATATCTCTCAAAGTTCAATTCAACTGCTCTTCTTGTAAGATATTTTCTGTACATTTTAAAAAAATAATATCAACCTAAACGAATTATCCAATTTTAGTATTAATTTTTCCAATTTTTAAAATATTTCTAAATTATAAAACAATTTTACAATATTTTTTTTACATATTATTTATAATATCTTTTAACATGTTTCCAATATTTCTACAATATTCTTACAATATTTCTAAATTATATTATTATTATTATACATAACAAATAGAATTTTTTCTAATTTTTGCACTATTTTTTCTAATATTGACCTAATTTATTATGCAATTTTCTATTATTATATCATGTAAAAAAATAAAAAATTATATTATTATTATACATAATATATAAAGGAATTTTTTCTGATTTTTTCAAAATTTTCCAATATTTTAACAATATTTTTTGTATTTTTTCTAATATTAACCTAATTTTTAATGCAATTTTCTATTATTATATCACGTTAAAAATTAAAAAATTATATTATTATTATACATAACAAATAATAAAATTTTTTTCACATTTTTCAAAATTTTCAAAAATTTTCTCTATTTTTTCTAATATTAACATATTTTATCTAAATAAAATAAATAATTAAATTAAAATATAAAACAAAATAAAAACTTACCTGATGCTCTTCGGAGACGCGAGAGGCGAGAGAGGAGAGAAATGAAAGGAACGAGGGGTGGGGGTTATATAACGGGCAAATAATTGATTAAATAGTGGTTAAATAGTGAAATAATTGATTAAATAGTCATTAAGAGCGGGAAAGTAGCTAGTTTCGGAATCCTAAAATCCGAAACTAGCTAGTTCGGAATTTGAGATTCCGAAACTAGCTATTTTCTCGCACAAATGTCGGCAGATTTAGTTTCGGAATCTCAGATTCCGAAACTGCGCAGTCATTTTTAAAAAATTAATTAAAAACGGATTATTTTATAATTTCTAAATTAATTAAAGTTAGTTATAATTTTTTCGGGCTTAGCTTACCACAAACGCTCTTAGAATAATAAGTAATGACCAAATCAGACATATATACACATACTAAGTTCATGAGAAAAATTAATACTTGAATTTTATATAAAATATAATGTGCCTTATATATCATGTCATATTACGATTGATTCTTATACTTTTGTTCTTGATATATAATACTATAATAGTCTAGATATTAGTTAATATATGTTTTCTAAATGTCATATTAGGCTGGACCTGAAATGGGTGTATTTTATTCACTTCTTGATACTTGACTGGGCTTTATCAGTAGATATTAACCGCGAGAAATACAGACATTGAAGAGTGAAGGCTTGCTTTCTTTAACAAGACCGAAGCGAATATCATTATATCAACCAATGCTGATAAGTGCAATCAAACTCTAAGGCAATCAAGCAATCAGATCTATTTTTGACAAATTTCGCTAATTTCTACTTTCCGAAAATAGAAAACGCGTCAAACCCCTCTCACGCGTTCGCTCTTCTGTCCGCGCAGTCTCACCCCGCGTCACTCTCACCCCACGTCACCCCCCTCATGCGCGACCTTCTGTTCGCGCACCTCTCATCCCGCATCAATCCTCACCCCGCGTCACCTCTCCCTTCTTTCCTTCTTTCGTCCATTTTCTCTCCTATGTAACCTCCTTCCGCATCTCTCTTCTCTGTTCTTGGTGTATGTCAAAATTTTTTAATATACTTCCTTATGCATATTAATTTACTCCCTTAAACCGACATAAGTTACTTCCTTTTTTCCATATTAGTTACTCCCCTTTATTGAACTAAATAGTTAAATCTATAACATACTCCCTTATGTATAATAATTTACTCCCTTAAACAAACATAAGTTACTCCCTTTTTCTATATTAGTTACTCCCCATAAATGAACTAAATAGTTAAATCTATAACATATTCCCTTATGTATATTAATTTACTCCCTTAAACCGTCATAAGTTACTCGCTTTTTCTATATTAGTTACTACCTTAAATAAACTAAATAGTTTAATCTATTACATACTCCCTTATGCATATTAATGTACTCCCTTATATACAGAAGTTACTCTTTTTTTTTATATTAGTTACTCCCTTAAATGAACTAAATAGTTAAATCTATTACAAACTCCCTTATGTATATTAATTTACTCCCCTGGACAGATATAAGTTACTCCCTTTTTATATATTAGTTACTCTCCTTAAAGGAACTAAATAGTTATACTTATTACGTACTCACATCTCTTATACTTAATTACTCTGTTACACTATTTATTTACTCCCTTATAGCTATTTAGTTACTCCAAAATAATAGCAGAATCAAATCTGAATATGATTTAATTATTAGATACTTTCTTCATCTTATTAGTTACTCCTTTAGAATATTTAGTGACTCCCTTATACTCATTATTTATTCTTATAGTTATTTAGTTACTCCTTTAAAATTGATTATTTACTCCTTATAATTATTAGTTACTCTATTTAATCAAAACTCAATTTAAGCTTATTAGTTACTTCCTTATTCTTCTAATTTACTCCCAAAATTAATGTTAGTTACTCCCTTATTGTTTACATCCTTAAATTCTTAAATGCACTATTGTTACTCCCTTCTACTCACAAATTACTCTCTTATAGTAATTTAGTTACTCCCAAGACGTGTCAGAACCAGATCTTCTTTCTTCTTATTCCAGATCTGATAGCCTTCCTTCTCCCTCTGTACTCACAAAATAAGTACCTGATCGGTCTGACAATCATGATAGTCGGAGTTAACTCCCTTGTTTATGGATGAGACATGAGGAGAAGGAAGATGGAGAGGAAAGAGAGAAGAAAGGTTCAGAAAAAAGGAGAAAAGGGCAGAGATGTGGGATGACAGAGCGGGAGGATGAGCGTGAGAGAGAAGGGAAGAAATGAGAAGAGGAAAGAGAGAACCATTCGGGTGAGAGAGACGAGAAGAAGGAGAGAACTAGTCCTGCACGAAAGAAAAAGAGGAGAAGAGGAAGGAGAGAATCAGATCTGCGTGAAGGAAAGAAAAGAAGAGTAAAGCTATGTCGCGTGAGGATGAGGGTGAGGGTTAGAGTCGCGTGAGCGTGAGAGTGAGGGTGAAAGTAACAGTAGCGCGCCTCTGATTGCTTGATTGCTTAAGACTCTGATTGTCTCAAACAATTCTCTTATATCAACACTTGTAATTGAGTTCGATACAAATCGGACCAACATGGTCCATCTACAGTGACGAAAAATTTTCTCTACGCCATGCATCTGAATTAAAAAAAAAAAAGAATGCCATCTTATGTCAAAAAGAAAAAAAAGAAAAAAAAAATTTATCGTGCAATACTAAGAAGATTTAACCTCTAAACGTAATCCAACCGAGGATATTCAGTTATTCACAAAACACAAAGCAATTTTCTTTTTATTTTTGTTTTGAGAATTCAATATGTCCTTTTTTTTTTTTGGAAGAAAGAGATAGATCAAAGCCTCCATAAAAAAAAAAATCCATTGGAGTTTTGAATCCGTACTTAATTAATTTCACTTTAGGTGTGTTATTTTTTTAGTATTGATTTAGCTTCCACATGTGTTTTTTTTCTTAGGTGGGACTGCGTGAATGCAAAAGTTATTATCCTTCAGACTTGACCTGCCCGCTTATTTTTTTATTTTTTTATTATCCACAATAGAATTTGCCTTTTTTTTATAGTGAAGTCACATAATATACTTATCCGCGCTAAACTTTCCAATCCAGGTCAACAAACACAACTAAGAAAAATCTTCCGAAAGGGACGGATTTAGAATTTCTGAAGGGAATTAGTAATAAATAAATGCAATGATACATATCCTAAAGACATGAGAAAATATAACTAATTTTTTTTATTAAAAATTTGATCAGTTCAATTCGAGTTAACAAATAATAAATGTAATAAATAACTGGAATTGAACTGGTCAAATTTTAAAAATCGAGCTAGTCGAACTCGACTTAAAGTCGAATCAAGTCTCAAACAAGCCACCAACATTTTTCGTTAGCCCTAATATACTGCTCTAATCATCTCATCAGAACATTTCATTTTCGCCGATTGTGACACAATTGCATCCGTATCATTAAATTCAGGGAATTTAATTGGTTGAGCCATCTATATCATGGACAAGTCAGATTATTTTCGATCGTCACCCTTGGGTACACCAATATTTTGCGAATTTAATAGGTTGAAAGTGATGTCTAATCGAATGCACGCTAAACAGATGCCCATTTAACAAATTTGAATTGATGGAAACTTTTCTTTTTCGATAACTTGGTAGTGGTTGCCAAGAGAAACAAGTACAAAATGAAAAATAGAAACTAAAAACGAAAAACCAACACGGAAGAACTAGGGGGGAAGCCATATTAACAGTACTTCCTGTACAGATTATGCTGAGTGCTAACCCAGTGAAACAGAGACTCTGTATCCCTGGCTTCTGTCCTGAAGACACGATTGTTTCTTTCGATTCAGATTATGGCCCATAAAAAAGCGAAGAAGAGTGTGAACTGTTGGTTTGCAGTGTTGAAATGGGGACCGCACGTGTAGCACTGTATCTATTAGAGAAACTAAATTATGATGACCATATCTTAAATGCAAACCAAAAAAGGCTGCAATTTTGTTCAAGGCTCGAATATTGACACATCTCGCTACACTATACTCGTACGTGTACTGTGTCGTCTAGCGAGGAATCATTGCCAACGCCCTAAAAGAGAACTTTCTTACCATATTTTTGGATATACATGGTAATTAAATTGTGATCTAAATACCATATGTCTGGTAATTTTACTAAAACAAAAAAAAAAAAAAATGAATAAGATTTTGTAACTGGAAAACGTCCACTGCGTCTCAACCCTTTATATTACTACATTCTAGCCTGTAATTTAGGATATCAGCACAACATCTTATGATATAAAAGAGTTTGATTTTATCCTTACTGCAGCATTCTAGAGGATGTTAAATTCAACTTGTATGTTTTAGTTCAAAAATATATATACTTCAGGAATTAACCTATTCTTTTTTGTAACTTTTGTTTATCATAATTACTTGAATAATAGAGATTAGATAATTTGATTATGAATGAGAACCCTTTCTCCAGGGAAAAAAAGATATTAGCAAAGGGTTCCGGTGCCACAAGTTTATTTTTAGTATTTAAATTTAAGTATATCTTATTCGAACTATATATATATTGAGCTTATTCAATTCAATGTGAAATACATAGCTATGAAATTTTATTATTTTAGAGTTAATTTGATATTTGATCAAGATGTTAAAAAATAAACGAATCTAGCTAGTTAACTATGATATCTTAATTCTAATATATTTATTTATTGAATCCTTAATCAATTATCAAATTAACTCTATATAAAATTTCATGGTGCACTGTGCCCTCATGTTCAGTTTAATGTAGTTGACGATTTCATTTTAAACTCCATACGATACAAACACTTGTTTTAGCCAAAATAAACTTTGTTTGGACCAAAATGTGCCGCAGCTCAACTAAGGGCATCCCTAGTTCACTTCGAAAACTCGAAGAAAAAGGGAAAACGTGGTGTATAAGTATGAATACATATATTAAGTTGGCAAATAATTAAGGGACCCATACGGTTTGCAATATTAATGACTAGTCTGTGGATAGTGACCACTCTACCATCCGGCCGTTCTTCTCTGGTCGAGCCACTCTGTTTGATTTCCCTCCATCGATCATGGCAGCCAGAGACGGAGCTACATAGAGGCAAGCCCAGGCACTTAGCAAGTGCCTGGGCTTATTTTCTGAAAAATAAAGTCCGATTATATAGATTTTAGAGTGTGCCTGGGCTTTAAATTATATTGTGCCTCTGTTGGGCCTGCTGGCCTGTAATTTATTGTCTATTCTTTCCTGGTTCTCTTCGTGAGTATTCTTCCTATTTTTTAAAAATGAAAAAACAGATCCTAACTCTCTTTCTAAATTCTAATCGCTACCTTTCTGTCTGGTCGACTGGTCCAGTGGTCCCTTTTCTATTTTGTTTTCCCCCGTACTCATTCCGCCTTTCGTAACCCCTAAAGAGGCTCCGAAATTGGCCCTGCACTGCTCGCGCGAAGGTCAACTGCACGCAGCACGCCTGAGCTTCCTTTCTTCTCCATCTCAGCCTCCATTTTTACTGTTCTTCGCATATGCAATCCATAGCTCTCTGACTGTCCGCTTCCCTTTAAGGTAAATTTGTACAAATTTGAACTAATTCAAAGGAAAATCAATTTGCAATTGTTATTGATCACGCACAGATTTAATGATACAATTATATATATATGAATTGACTCTTTTATTAAAGTTATTGTTTCTTTTATTTTTTTTCCTTTTATTGTTGAATTAATTTTATTGTTAGTGTGCCTATCCTTAAATTTTGGCTGGCTCCGTCCCTGATGGCAGCCCGATCCGGTTCAACTTGCTTTGTGAAGAGCCATTAATTCTCTATTCCTCCACTCTGAAATTAAGTTTTCGCGCTTAAAATTCACTTGTTGCTATAATTAGTTTTTAACTAGCAAAAATTAACTATTAGACAAGTGAAGAAAGTTGAGAGATGTTGAAACCTTAGTTTGAACTTTTAGCTCCTTGGAAGGGAGTAGAGATACAAGAGGCAAGGAGACTAATCGGAGAGAGGAGAGAGAGATCATAACAGTAGAGTAGAGGATGAGCCAACACGACAAAGAAGGAGATGAAAGAAGATAGAAATTAGTGAGAATGTTTTCAAATCTAGACGAGAGTAGAGGAGAGGGGAGGAGCCATCAGTTTTAAATAAATTCAAATTTTCATTTAGTTATTATGTAATAATAACCGTTGTTAAGCCATAAGCAACGATTTTCATCTTAAAACCGGTTATCAAATTAACAACGATTTTTAGATAAAAACCGTTGTTCAGTTGTTTCCCGATTTTATGTTTGACTGGTCTTCTAGCAACAGTTTCTATTAAATAGCTAAGTAGTTTAATAAATTTCAAAATTGTCTCTGCATTAATTTAACAACTGTTATAACAAATAAGATTTGCTAATTAAATAGGATTGCGATAGACCCTTTCTGCAGTTAGTGCAGTAGTGACTCTATACTCTGCTTTTTGTTCATATAACTTTCGAATTCATCGTTGAATGAGGTGACCTCGAGAGGGATAATCTGAAAATAAAAATATAAATAAAATGAGTATGCGACAATTCATACTGCAGTATTGGAAATAGCAATTGAAACCGAG
Source organism: Rhynchospora tenuis (assembly GCA_027725995.1). Lineage (NCBI taxonomy): Eukaryota > Viridiplantae > Streptophyta > Magnoliopsida > Poales > Cyperaceae > Rhynchospora > Rhynchospora tenuis. Next base: position 205,572,094 of record CM050888.1, on the reverse strand, counting down.
TCACTTTGAGCTTTTTCTCAATTTTCTCTGGCACCGAGTCCGATATACCTTACTAGAATTACACGAATCACTTATTGTTCGCATGATTAGTACAAAACATGCGAATATGCGATTAACGAAACAGATGATCTTTGGCCCCCGCTTTAATTAAGATTCTCTGGCCTCAAATTACTTGGTTCTCACACATATTCTAATGGCATAGATTTTTTTTTTTTTTTTTTTTTTTTTTTTTTTGAAGAAACAAGAATATTTATTTATAGAAATATAGTCCATTCTATGAAATAGTGTTGGTTTTTTATTTCTGTGCCCAACCGAAATTGAATTCGTTATCTCTCAAAATAACGATGGAGCCACTTATCATATGTGTACTGGACTTCCATGTTCTAATGGTCTACATTCAGTTTAAATCATGGAAACATGTTGAAGAAAGTGGGAAATTGGTACCAAATAATTAGCTCAGAAATAGATTGTCAGAAATCGTCTGAACTTCTAAAAATGCTTCAATATACTGTTGTTTATTTTATATTATGACCACTACTTTCACACTTACTTTTCTACTTTTAGTGGCTCGATGACTTTTGTTGGATTTTTTCTAGTCTATCTCAACTTATTTGGGACAAAAGACTTAATTAGTTGTTTTTGTTGTTGTAAAAGAAAAGTAACCTCGAGGGTTACCTTTTCATTATAAAATGAAATAATACTATAACTTAGGATTAATTCATTCTCTCATCTGTCAATACCACACTATAATTTATGAATTTATTGAACTCCATTAAAAAAATTTCTAGTTCTGCCGCTGAGTAGGAAATTAATACTAATTGTCTTGGAAAATAAAATTAATTGTCCTGAAAATAATACTATCCTAAAAACTAGGACAATTAGTATACAAAACCAGGACAGTTAGTTTACAGAACTATGATAATTAGAAAAATAATATTAACTGTCCTGGAAAAAAATTATTGCCCTGAAAAATAATACTAATTGTCCTAAAAACTAGGACAATTAGCATACAAAACCAGAATAATTATTTTATGGAATTAGGACAATTAGGAAAATAATACTAACTGTCATGGAAAAAAAGTATTAATTGTCCTAGAAAAAAATGTGGTGGAGGAGGAAGGGAAACATAAGTACTAGGAGGTGAGGGAGAACGCTCTAGATGATAAATCTAGAGGAGGATGAGGATGAGCGACAAAAAATGAAAAGATAGTTAGAACTTAATTAATCGCGTTCCGAAAAAAAAACCGTGTCCCAGGAGATGATAGGGAATGATAAATTTCGGGATGGTGGTTATCAGCCTTTTGATCTGTCCAACGCCACCTACAAAACCTTCTAGGCTTAGTGAACCCAATATACCGAAATTCGTACTTAATTAAGGAAGTTTGTATTAGTTTATTTATGACATTCTGATCCACAGTTAGGCAACTTATTTAAAATCTTGAAGAGAATAAAGCAAGTAAACATTACTAAACTTGGAATAATAAAAAAAAAGGCGATACGTACGCTTGTGGCGTATAGAATCAGTAACCTAATCATGTACATATATGAGATCGTAAAGGCTGGAAATCATAGTGTTTCTCAAAGAGATCGAATACACGTACCGTCAGACTAAAGTAGGGTATATACTATATGCTAGTAATTAAATTGTTATGAACTTTTTATCCAAAAAGGGCATGATTTATTCTTCCATGTGCTGTTTTATAAATAGGAGATCGATGGAGATACTGAGTTTGGCTGTCGGTGTGGTAACTGTTGCATTATTAGTTATTAGCTTGGTATTGAGGCGGAGATGCAATAAGAAGCTGCCACCTGGCTCCTTGGGCCTGCCTTTCATTGGCGAGACACTCCAGTTTTTAGCACCCGGATCTTCATTGGACATAAGTCCCTTTGTTAGCAACAGGATAAAACGGTTCGTTTATAACAATTATTTGTGTTTTAAGTTTTTAACTGTTTAACATATGGCGGAGCCAATAAGTGGCTACATGGGGCTTTTGACCCCCGTGCTCCAAAAATAATAAAATGTTTATGTATATTTTCTTTATTTTTTTAGAATTTTCTATAATTTTCCTCCCTAATTAGTGATGAATTACTTGATATTGTCTAATCTTTAAAATTTTGTCCCCCTACCATTATTTTCTGGCTCTGCCCTATTATCAATCATGTATCTGTGTTAATGCAAATCAATATCCAGACATAAGGGAGAACTCATATTTTGTTTACACTTCCATTTTTCATTTTGGATGCTAGCTATATCATCTGTTTGGCACAGAACACATACTAATCTAGCTACAACTATACATGACTTTATTTGCAATAATTTTTTCCTGTCAATTTTATTTTCTATAGTAAATTGACCACTGTATTTTAATTTACTTTCGAACCAATAAATATTATTTTGTTTCAAATACTGAATATTGATGTCATCATTGTCAACATCAGCAAAAAAAAAAAAAAAAAGAAAAAAAGAAAAATATATCCGAAACAACAAAAGGATCGAGCCTATATCAACAAATAGTCCAAATCATTGTAGTTTTACTTTTATTTGAAGAAAGCTGCACAATTTAAATAAATAAAAATAGGGAAATTTGTGTGAAACGAATTTAAGCTTAGTGATCGATTTATTACGAATAGTACAATTAATTTGGTATCACCTAAAAAATAATCCCTAATACTCTAGTAGCAAAACTCCAAAAGATCCCTGACTGTTCATTCCATTCCTATATTTTTTTCGTTAGATATGGAAACATGTTTAAGACAAGTTTATTGGGGAGGCCGGTTGTGGTCTCGGCAGACCAGGAGTTCAACCACATGGTGTTTCAGCAAGAAGGGAAGCTGTTTCAGAGCTACTACCCTGAATCCTTCAACAAGATAATAGGTGGAAACAACATGCAGGTGCAGGAAGGGTTCGTTTTCAAATACCTCAAAAGCATAATGCTGGAATTCATCGGCCACCAGAGGCTTAAGGAAGTGTTGATCCGTGATTTTGAGAAGGCTGCACGCAGTAGCATCTTCATGTGGGCGCAGCTGCCTTCTGTTGATCTCAGAGAAGCGGTCTCCACTCTACGTTTAATATATAATACAATTTATTTTTTTATGTACATTGTATATGTTTAATTTTTCCAAAAGAACTGTTAAGCATTAATTATCTATATATAACATGTGCGTTTTTTATATTTTTGAGAAATTTAGATGTTATTTAATTTGATTGCCACGAAACTGTTGAGCTACGAAGAATCATCAAGCTCCCTTGAAGAGCTGAGGAAGAATGTTTTCGACTTTAGCCGAGGGCTTCTCTCTTTCCCCATTTACATTCCTGGAACATCATTTTACAAGAGCTTAAAGGTATATATAAATGTCTGTGAATTCTAACGGACTTCAATTCAGTATATCAAAAGTAAAAAAAAAAAAAATCAACATATAGCTAACATTCACAAAGAGAGAGTTAAAAATAAAATAAAATTGAAATAGAAACATAAGTAGTTGACAAGTTAACAATAATTTGCAATATTACAAACAAAAATTCTAATCCATACATTAAAAAGCACTAACATATATAAGTGCAGCAATAAAACACTAAACGAACTAATAACGTTGAAATTAATCATCAACCAAACCAATAGGTAATTAATTAATTGCTGCTATAATCTTCCAAAAAAAATGTTTTAACACAGGGACGTAAGAATGCACTGAAGATTCTAAAGAAAACATTATAGACACGGATGAGCTCTCCGGAAGTGCAATATGGCGACTTCTGGGACAAATTGGTAGAAGAGCTGACCAAAAAAGACACCATCCTGACAGAGTCGATTGCTCTGGATTTGGTCGTTGCACTGCTCTTTACAGGCTATGAGACGACCACTCATCAATCACTCTTGCATTCAAGCTTCTCGCCGATCACCCTGAAGTTATTGAAAAGTTGGAGGTAGGAAACTCTAGCAGTTATATAAAATTTGGTTTCATACAAATTTTTAATATGAAGAATCAATCTAACGATTTAGATCGGTTGTTTGAAATTTGGTTACACAAATACGATCATGTAGGACGGATCGCATTTGTCCTATGCGTAGGACCTTAGCATTCCTCTATATATATATATATAGAGAGAGAAAACATATGGTGCATACTAATGTACCGGAGTTTCGGTGCATACTGATCCGAACTCTTCGATCTGCTTCAATATGGCCGATCCAAACCGTCTAATATGATCTTCCTATTGAAATCTCCTTGCCGACTAAATTTTATATTTTTTCAAAATTTTTAAGTATTTTTTCAGATTTTTAAAAATTGCTATTTTTTAACGGTTCAGAAAAAGTGAGATTAGTGGTTTTCAAAAATTCTAAAAAAATAGTAAAAAAATTTAAAAAAATATAATATTTGATCAGCAAAGATAGTATAATAGCGAAATCATATTGGACGGTTTGGATCGATCATTTTGAAGCAAATCTAAAAATTTAAATTACGTACTATGCACGTACATTAGTATGCATCATATGTTTTTCCTGTATATATATATTTTTCTATATATACTTTTCTTGGGTTAATTAGTAGTATACGCTTCTCACTACTGTGACCCTTTTATAATTTGTAGGAGGAGCAAGAAGAGATTAGAAGGAAAGCAAGTGAACGACAGGATCCTAAAATCACATGGGAAGATTATAGATCAATGAGATATACATCTCAGGTTGTCACCATTTCTAATCTTTTAGTACACCTATTTATTTCATTTTTAATTTTGTATTGCACTTGTAGATGCTTAATTGTCCTTGGTTGCACAGAGCCTCAACAGGGTCTAAGACCATATTTGGCAGCAGATTGGTAGAAAATTGAATGTTTTATCTCCATTTAAGATTTGAAATTTTGAATTGGTCTCGGATAACCGATTAAATTTAATTTTGAGAACTGTGTACACAACAGAAAGCCCGGCCGTTTGATTCATCACTAAAAGTTGTACTGCTGGTTTCCTTCCTCTCTAGCCAAGAAACAAAAACAACCCAATTAAAAGAAAACATAAAAGATCACGTGACATATAGAAACACAAAACCTAATAAAAAAATATATAGTAGAAGAATGCTCATATTAAAGAACCAAAATATATACAAAACAGAATCTACCCCAAATGTATACATTGTGACCATAGGCTGTAATTATACCTTATAGTTCCATTCGTCTTTCCATGATGATGAGTTCCTAGAACATACACCCTCTTGTTTCATACATGATTTCTAATGATTTGTCAAGAAAATGTCTTCTTTTATATATATATATCTTTCAGCATTTGATCATTGGTCCAAATCTAAAATTTTAATTAAGCCTATATTTTGTATTTCTTCCAGGTCATTAGTGAGACACGAAATGAAATCCTCTGCTCAGGGTGCTCACCTTAGATCCGAACCGTCCGATCAATGATGGTGCCCCGTGAAAAATACCAGATCGATAGGCTCGAAAAAAATCTAACCGTCGTGATTAAATCGAACGGCTCGGATTGAAGATAGGCACCGTGCTCACCTTAAAAGGTGAGCAGAGGATACTGGTCCAGTGAGACACTTAGGTTGGGAAGCATTGCTCCTGGTATTTTCAGAAAAGCTATAAAGGACATCGAGTATGAAGGTACGCACCTTCCATATATTATAACTTGAGTACAAAAACTAAACTGGAGTTTAAATACCAAGCTAGAGAGAATGAATGATGAAGTGGTATGTGAGGCATCAGAATTCAGAAATGAGCAGTTGTCATTAACGTTGCTAGCTACTTGCTAGTTGAGGCTTGTATAAAATTTAATCTTTTTCTAATTAAGAGCAATTAAACTTGAAACAACAGGCTATACAATTCCAAAGGGATGGCATATAATGGTGTGCGCTCCAGCAGTTCATCTCAATCCTATAATATATGAGGACCCTCTTTCCTTCAACCCTTAATAAAAGGTATTGAAATTAATTCTCACCACTGTTTAAATCTATCACCAAACATATGATAAGCAGGATATTAAAAAGTAATACAAACATTTACATTAAGAGCTTTTGAGAGTTTAAGCCATAATTCATTATCACGTAAGCGGAATAATTAAACTTAACTGACTCTTGAAAAATCACTTCCACATATTAGTCATGTCAACATGGTATACATAATGAAAGAACAAGTAAAAAGCTTGAGTTTAGCAAGTACGCTTAATTTCTTGTACAAAGGCTAAAAACTATACATGTCCTTCTATAGGACAAAACGGATCGTGGATCCAAGAATTTCATGGCAGTTGGAGGTGGGATGCGTTTTTGTGTTGGAGCTGATTATAGCTTGCTTTTCATGTCCATCTTTCTCCATTGCATGATCACCAATTATAGGTACTATATTTTTTATTAGTAAATATGTTTGTAATTGAATATATAATTTGATAATAATCTAGATTCCCGAAATAAAATTTAGCACAAATATGTTCATATTGCAACCGTTTCTACTACTACAGAAAAAATATAATCGAGATCCTCATTTTTTATTTGTAGGTGGAAGATAATTAAAGGTGGCAAAGTTACACGTGCTCTTGGTCTTGAATGTCCAGAGGGCTTTGATATTCAACTCATTAAAAAGGCCTAAATTGAATTCCAAACAAAAATGTATTATGTGTTTCTTATTTTCTCAATATAATATTGGTAAAATAGTAACCAATATAAAAAATAAAGTCGTCCTACCCGCTGGAGAATTGCATGGTTGTATTTGTATATTCGTGAAATACAATTATGTGTTATAAATGTATAATTGTTAATTTGCAGCCATTGTAACCATGATATGTATTGTATTTGCACGAACGATGTATGACATAACATTTTACAGTGTTTAATACTTCAAACATTGTAATAGGTGTGTTTTGAGACCACTAGACCATATAGAACTTGTAGCGAACCACAGCAATGGAATTCATGATGGGTCCAAGGCGAAATCGAATCCTGTGTCGCGCGCGACATGGGCCGTCCGATCTGAATCTGATGGATATGGGAGCCATGTGCATCTAATAGGCCCGAAAAAATGAACCGCCCAATAAAAATCGAACGGCTGAGCGTGCGTGTAGCGCGGTGTCGTGCAACACAGGATCAGGGTCCGTCCAAGGCCTCACCATATATGGTCTTCCTCTCATTGCTTTTTTTTAGTTCATGCGAATAATATAATAGAAAAAAGAGCAGAGATGTCGCATGATAACAACCAATCTACCAAACTGAGAACCGCCTTCCTATCTAGCGCACCTGCTCTTCGAACTACAGCTGCCTGTTCTGAAAATGCCAGGTTCCAGAAGTGCCATTCAGACCTAGGCCTGTCAAATGTTGAAAAAGGCATGGAGCATCCCATTCCGTTTGCTGTTTTGTTAAGAAAAACGGTACAAGATGTCATTCAGTTAACCGTATTATTTTCAAAAGAACGGCACAAAATTCCGTTTCGATATTCGTTCTGTTTCACATTTTACACTAATTTTATTTGAAAACGAGACGAAACGATTCGGAACAATACAGTTTTGTATTTCATTTGCCGTTTCACCAACTGTTCTGTTTCAGCTGTAAGGAACGACATAACAACGGTTAATGGGCTGCCACACAGGCCTATTCAGACCTCCTCATTAGGTCTGTCAAACGTGGTTAACGATCACGGAAATGACTATATTCGTTATCGTTTTGTTTAATTAAACAGCACAAATTAATTTTCCGTTAACCAAATCGTTTATCAAACGGTATAAAAATTAACTACGTTAATCGTTTCGTTTAAGTAAACGATATAAACGATTTAACGTTAAATCATAGTACATTAGCAGCGAAAAATAATATTTTGCTCAATCTCAGAAAAGGGGAAAATAGATGTACGAAATTGGAATTGGTTTTCAAATATTGTAATAATTCCTGCTAATTCTGTCCAAGAATCAAAACATTCTAGCTCGTTTAATAAAAAATATTGACAAATTTAAACTTATTTGAACAAAAATTGACAATTTTGCCAAAATATATTGACACCTAGAGACTGGATCTGGATCAAGGACCTTCCAAGCAACGATCTGAGATCCGCTCCAGTTTGTGCCTCGGTTGAATGGCTGATCCTCTAATCCGGCGACTTCTCCCCATCCGTACCCCGTCGTCAATGGTGGCAGAGGTGGAAGCGGCTTCAGACGAAGGAGTAAGAGGAGGTGGTCTTTCTACGGTGGTGGCGGCGCTCGAGTCGCATAGAAGGTTCCCATTGATAGATTTGTAGAGAGAAATATGCATGGATTTTTGTTTCATGTTTCTCTATTTTTTCTTTTCTTTTTCTCAAGTGGTGTAAAGAGAGAACATCCCAGGATTCATTGTGCGAGAGAGAAAAAAGGAGAAGACAGAGACCAGTGGAGGTGCTTGGGTCCCCTCGTTTTCTCCGCCATTTCCTCTGCTATTCTCAATTCCAAACTCATAGAATAGTATACACGAAAACGAAATGACGAAAACGGAACACCCTATTTCGTTTACCATTGCGTTTATGTGTCTTGTATACCGATTTATTTCGTTTTCCGTTTCGTTTCATTAACGAAATGAATTTCTGTTCTGTTATTCGTTTCGTTACCCTTTAACGTAACGAAATAACGTGCTATTTGTATCCGTTGACAGGTCTACTCCTCATATCTTCCCACCTGAAATCCATATGGCGTCCTGTACAATGCCCATAAGATGCTCGATGGCATGCCCCATAATGATATCTTCGCACTGAACCGCACGCTCTCCTATGCCAAAAATGGCAGTCTCAAGGAGGCAAGATATTTGTTTTACTTTCTGATGTGGGATGCTTGAGTGAAACCTTAATTAATTAAGTCTTTCCAAAAGATGCAGTACATGGGAGTTGCACCTGACTGTGTTGACTATTTTAATTTTTAAAGGTACTTAGTTTGGCACCGACTAAATGTGTTGTTTTTTCCTTGCAAATCGGGATCCGAATCATCTACGTGTTTTATAAATAGCACGCAGCGCAAGTATTTGATTTTTGACCGTTCGATCTAATCACGACGGATAAATTTGTACGAGCAACATGAATTTTAATGGTTTTGATATTAATCACGGAACATCCATTATTGATCGGATGGTCAGAGATTAATTAATACAAAAGCCGTCAAAATATTTTTCGATAAAGCAAATGGACACCCGAATTATAAAATCGGCTTTAAAGAACCAGCACTATACATTAGAAAGATGTGTTCTGTAATGTAATTTCTGCCGCACTTTAAATTATAACTGATAAAAGAAGTATAAATTGTATACCGTTAAAGACATGGTTTTAAAGCCATAAAAATCGACAGTGGACAATTAAATTTCGGGTGATTGGCTTTGTAGAATAATCAAATGAAGGATGATTTAGTCATAAATGATAATTGCAGTCTGCAGTTTTTTCATCGCTTGTCATTTCTAGCATAAAAAATGAAATTTTCGCTTTCTCTGATGCGCGCTCTCCTTCCTTCCTCTTTCCTGTCGCTCCTCTCTTATGTTTTCTCCCTTGCATCTCTCATCTCTGCTCTCTCGTCCGCACCTCTCCTCTCTAATCTCTCTTGCTTTTCTTTCCCCTGAATCTCTTCTGTCTCCTGATTTTCGTCCTTGTGCACTAGAAGACTGCCTCATTTTTTTAGGATGAACATATACGATAACAATCTAATTAAATACTTAAATCAACAAAATAGAAGTATATATATAACGATTGTCTAAATAAATTAAGAACAAAGTGGACATAAATAGTAAAGAAAGTAAACATTTAATAAGAACAAATTTAACAAATATATATAATGAAAAGAGTGGTGAGCAATTTATGCTCATTTTTTTAAAAAAAAATTGATATAGAAGATAAAGTTGAATAGAAATAGAGAAATAAAGTGAACATATTGAACACTTATGACAACATAGTGAACACTTTTAAGTATAACAACATGGTAAAAACATATAACAAACATAACATAACAAATAAGGGCCTCCTCCATAAAGGGTGAACTAAAGCTAAGGTAAGGAAGAGTAATGAAGTCAAAGCTAAGGAAGTATAAGAAACCGAAGTTTACCTGCTCCACTTTACAAAAAGCATACATGAGAGTAACGGATTTAACCTTGGTAAAAAGACAATATTTCCCTTTGATTTGAATTGGAAGAGTAATATTTCCCTTTAAGTTCTGGGGATCTTTGATTTACTTCTGTTTCCCCTCATTCACCCAAGAACCACCATTGGAGCAAGCTAACATTGTTACTCTTCCTTACCTTAGCTCTAGTTCACCCATTCTGGAGAAGGCCCTAAAGTGAACACTCATAACATTAAGATCAACATATAGAAAACATAATCCGAATAAGAAACAAAATGAGAGGAGAAAAAATACAAATGAGAAATAAAAAATAGAGTAGAAAATAAAAATTCACAGAAAAAGATGATAGTACGAAAGAGAAAGGGAGGGTGTGGAGGGAGATAGCGTGGGTGGAAGGGAGCATTGGAAGAAGGGATAGGGAGTTCGTTGTCCCTGAGTGAGAGAGGATGATGAAATCATTGGAAGGGTGGTGTGGGCAAGAGAGAATGAGGAGAACACTGGAAAGGGAGGGAGCGTACACGATGGCGCTAGCTAGCGTTTCTAGTGATGGTAATGGTAAATAGTACTTTCCTGATTTGGTTTGTACGGATTGAACACGATAGTTTCACAATAATTAATCAAGATTAAAATAGTGCGCAAGTGACACCATCATCGGAATCACAACAAAAATATAATCATAAATTAGCAAAGAGTAGGTCAAACTGTTGGCCTATTTGACCATAGTTTCAAGATCTAGGATTTTTGTGTTAATGGAAGAGAGAAAAAATAGAGGAAGAAGAAGGTGGTTGCTGCCCAAGGACTTGTTTTCTTAATTTTCTTCAACTATTATATGGTTTTTGGTCACATGTGCCTAGTACGGGATTCACACATATGTGAATCCCGTACTAGGCATTACATGGGCCATTTAGAACATCAAAACTAGTCCAAACACTCATCTAAACCTATCCAAATAAGGCCCAATAACTATACTAACTATTAGCCTACTATTTTACCATCCTATTACACAAATACTAACTAAAACATTAATTTCAACACTCCCCCTTAATGTTTTGTTTCATCCCCAACAATTCTCTAAGATATATAAATTTATCACAAGGAAGTGCTTTGGTGAAAATACCCGCCAATTGGTCACCGGTCTTGACATACTTGATCATAACCTCTTCATCTTCTATCATCTCTCTAATATAGTGATGCTTGAGATCTATGTGCTTAGTTCTTTTGTGGAACACCAAATTATTCGACATTGCAATTGCCGACTTGTTGTCACAAAGAGAATCGTGGCCATATCTTGCTTCTCCCCCATATCTTTTAAATCTTTTCTCAACCAAACCACTTGCTTAGTTACTTCACTTGCCGACACATATTCGGCTTCCGTGGAGGAATGCGCCACCCTATCTTGTTTCATTGATCCCCATGAAAAAATACTCGATCCGAGTGTAAAGCAATACCCGGATGTATATTTCATGTCATCCAAACTACCGGCCCAATCGCTATCACAATATCCAAACAACTCAATATCTTCTCTTTCATTTCTTTCAAACACGAGACCATAGTCTTTGGTACCTTGTATGTACCTCAATACCCTCTTTGCATCACCAAGATGCGTTTTGCTAGGTTGATGCATAAACCTTGATAACAAACCCGAAGCATACATGATATCGGGTCTAGTAGTGGTTAAATATAACAAACTCCCAACAAAACTTGTATATTGTGCCACATCAGCATTCCCACTACCATCATCTTTCATCAATTTCTCATTCACCAACAATGGTGTCTTTACCGGATTGCAATTTTCCATCTTCTTTTGAGAAATAAAAATACCATCTTCTCTTTGATCAATTTCAATACCCAAGAAATAATGTAGCATACCCAAATCATTCATCTCATATTTTCTCATCATGTCATTTTTGAATTCATGCATCATTTTCTCATCATTTCCGGTAAATATCAAATCATCAACATAAAGAGAGACAATAAGCATATCGGTTTCACCATGCTTGACACAGAGTGTTGGCTCGCTAGGACTTCTCTTCAATCCTTTTTCGATGAAGCATCCATCAATGTTTCCATACCATGCACAAGGTGCTTGCTTTAACCCGTACAAAGCTTTCTTCAACTTGTACACTTTCTCTTCTTCACCTTCAATTTCAAATCATTGTGGTTGCACTACATACACCTCTTCTTTCAACACTCCATTCAAGAAAGCCGATTTCACATCAAATTGGTAAAGCTTCCAACCTTTGTGTGCGGCCAATGCAATCAACATTCTTATTGTTTCATGTCTTGCTACCGGAGCAAATTTCTCTTGATAATCAATGCCGGGTTTTTGTGAATACCCTTTGGGAACCAACCTTGCCTTGCACTTTTGCACCGAACCATCCAGATTCATCTTTGTCTTACAAATCCACTTCAACCCAACAACATCCTTCTCTTTTGGTTTTTCAACCAACTCCCAAGTTTCATTTTTCACAATCATTTTTATTTCATCTTCCATTGCATTTTTCCACACCTCCTCTTGAACCGCTTCCTCAAAGCTTTCGGGTTCAACAACACAAAAGTTACATTTTTCATACACATCACTTAGCCTTCTCAATCTTATCGGAGTTGAGCTTGGAGTAGATGAGCTCGACCCGATATGTGTTGTAGGAGATTGTGGTTGCCCTTCTTCTTCTTCATCATGGCTATTTTCAATTGCTCCATTTGACCCTACTCTTGGATCATCTTCATATACCATCGTTAGTATTTCAACACCTTTTTCTTTCCAAACCCACTTGTCTTTTTCATTGAAAATCACATCTCGACTTTCAAGCACTTTGTTTCTCTTCAAACTAAAGAGCCTATGGCCCTTTGATTTGGTGCTATATCCAATAAACACATATTTCTCACCTTTATCTTCAAGTTTGTTTCTCATTTCTTTTGGAACATGAGTATAGAAAATCGATCCAAATACCTTCAAGTGATTTACAGATGGCTTTCTACCACCGGACCATGCTTCAAATGGTATCTTGTTCTCAACCGCTTTGGTGGGACAATGGTTCAACAAGTAAACCGCCGTATATGTTGCCTCCGCCGAAAATGACAATGACAACCCTTTCTCATTCATCATGGTTCTTGCCATCTCCACAGTTGTTCTATTTTTCCTTTCCGCGCGCAACTCTATTTTATTCCGATGTAAAACCGATTGTTACTTGCCTTCAAGGCCAATAACCTCACAAAACTTATCGAACTCTTTAGAGTTGTACTCACCACCTCTATCACTTCTCAATTAATGATCATATTTCAAAAATAAACGTTTTTAAATAATTTACTTCCATAATGTACAAAATTGTATATTTATATGTGTAATTTTTAAACAAATGGGTCAATTGCACCCCGCCTCTGTTAATTGTATATCATCTTCAAAGCTTATTGATGGTGACAAAGTAACAGAAGATCCATTATAATTATAATATAACTATATAAAGATCGGCCAGCATGCAATGCACGTGCCACTATAGTAAAAACAGTGTTAGTTTTTTTTTTCGTTTTTTGTGATTGTTTTGGTGTAGTTTGGTTTAGATAGTGCATCAAGCGACCACATTGAATCTGAATGCACAATAAGCTTAGTCGATGATCAATCACGTGGGGCCCCAACAGTGGCGGAGTTTCATAATGGGGTTCAAAAAATTTGTAATGTGAATATTTAAAAAAAATCAAAGAATATATATTTTTAATTATAAATTTATTTTGTTAACTATAATAGATTTAAAATTTTAAAAAGGGTTGAAGTTTTCTAATTAAGTACTATGACAAAATATTATGACTCAGAATGCAAAACTATTTTATTAAATTATAAAGTTTTAAGAGGTTTTTCATCTTCTATTTGAATTCTTTAAAGTCTATTTCTTTAAATTGATGTAAGATGAGAGCGTTAGAAAATTCCTCGAGGTCAACGATATTCTATACAATAAAGCATCACATAATTATCCATTTACTGACCAAACGATCTATTCTATAATTTGCACTCAATGTAGTCTCTATTGATTTAAAGTTTTTTCATCGATGATCTAATGAAAAATATATATAATTTATTTTAAATAGTTCATAAAAATTTAATTGCGTAAATTATTTTTGGTAGAAATGTTATTTTGTTTTGAATAGTGATACTATAAATATTTTTTTATTTAAATGAAACCTGGCGAAAAATGGAAAATGTTAAATTGATTGATGAAAAGCAATTATGCTTATATTGAAAATGCCTTGTCTTTTGGCACATTTTTTTTTAAAAAAAAATCTACTTATTAATGGTTTCTTGATAACATAATAGACAACAACTTACATATTATTTATGCTCAATTTAGAAACATATATCTAAGATTCAGTATGTAATAAGTATAAATATATTCCAAAAATAATTAAGGTTTATTTTATGAAATATATAATTGAAATCATTCATCAATAATTAAGGTGAACTCGGTGGTGGGGAGATGGTTTCGGTGAGAGAGGAGAGCTTGGCCAGATGAAACAGAAGAAAACAGAGAGATGGAGAGGAATTAACATTAACATATGGAAAAATTAAAAATAAACGGAGAGAAGGAGCCCTCGGTGCTAAAAATATGGTCCTTTGGATTTGATCTGAGGACAAATCTCAAAAAGATTTAATGCACAGAAAGTCTGTAGTACATGCCCTCTTTGCATATGAATAGTAGTATAGCCATTATATATATATATATATATATATATATATATATATATAATTATTAAGGACTTCGATTGTATCTCTACACTTTATACTCTGCTTTTTTTGTTCATTTAACTCAAAAATACATTATGCTTTTCAAAGTCATCGTCCAGTTAGGTGATCTTGAGAAGAATAGTCTGGAGTCTGAACTCTAAAAGAAATAAATAAAAATGAGTATATCGATACCATATTTGAAATATAACACTTGGAACTGAGTCCCCGCGCCCCCCCCCCCCCCCCCCCAAAAAAAAAAAAAGAAACAAAAAATTTCTGTTGCATTGAGTTTTATCTTGTGAGCAATTCAAGTTTAGAGTAAATTGACAAGAATTAGAGTTTCATACAGTGAAAATTTTTGGATCAATCTTTCTCACAGATTTTCTACAGTACAGCGCGCCTTGTCAATCATTCACTCACGGATCTCAGTTATAAGAACAGAGACCACATGATTAAAGCTTACTTGAAAAAAAATATATTAAAGAGAAATTTTATCCAATCTCTTATAATTTAAACATTACAAAAGAAATATATATTTTTTTCTTTACAACAAAGTTGGTTGGGTCATCCAGACTTCACAATTTCTGTCCAATCAAAGAACAATATACTAACAAGTTGAGAGTTTGAGATGTTAACGGATCCTATAATTATCATTCCAATTATTTGCAAAAGTGCTGCAGTACAGTCCAAATTACAGTCCAAATAGTAAGAATTAAAATATAGAATAAATTTTAATTTTCATGTGTTTACATATATTAACTTTCAATTTCAATCAATATCATTTTGAATGATGCAGCTCAATATCAAGCGACTGCTATGGAAGGTCTATTGTGTTGTTAACATTGTTACATCTTCATGCGATTGTCAAAGAGCAATATTATGTCCTTGAATGACACTAACACCAGCTTGGTTTGAAATCTATACAAGGAAAATATTCCTGCCAATTCACTCAGCTAGAAGGTCTAACGTTTGGTTGAAAAATGGAATAAGATGAATTCAGGTGTAATTGAACATTAAAACGCAGTGTAGATATAAAGTATGGCTTGTGTTTTTATTTGGTTAACTTGACAGTACTTCTTTAATCTTTATTGCAATAGCAATTAATTCGAGAAAAAGTGATATTTGTATTCAGGTCTCATTATCTGGGTATTTATTTCAGAGTCTCTTTCTTTCATAAAACATGCAAACTCTTTAATTCAAATAACATGAAAGTACATTCATTTGTATGTTTTATGTTCACAAATACAGCCTTATATTATAGTAAAAATCTATTGAAAAGTGAAATTAAAAAAAAATAATAATAAAGATGAGACCAAACCAAAATTAATTTAAGAAGAATTGAACAATTGTGATTCTGTACACCAAATCTGATTGTCTGCTTGCCTGCACTAAATAAACAAGCAAGCTGCTTGGTCGGGATTTGAACAGATACCTGTTGACCCTATGTATACCATTTCTCTCACTACATGAAACTACTTCAAGTGCATCAATCACTCCGGATGCTATCGAGGCCAGTTGCATCCGTTTGCCGATGCCACAGATCTATGGCATCCGCTTTTATCCGATAGGACTGCCCTTGATGCTACTGATTCAATAGCATCAGTATTTCAATAGCATGGGTAATAAGCCCATGCAACTGCAATTATCAGTTGCATCAACTAAAGCGGATGCCAAGGTCCAATCTTTGCATCCACTAAGTGGATGTAATTGATTTTGTTAGCATCAATCAAATGGATGGCAATATATGTTCTTTGCATCAAGTAAATGGATGCTACTATATTTATTAGCATCAACTAAAGCGCATGCGAAGGTCCATTCTTTGCATCCACTAAGCGGATGTAATTAATTTTGTTCGCATCAACTAAGTGGATGCAATATATGTTCTTTGCATCAAAAGAATTGATGCTATTATTTTTACTGGCATCAACCAAAGCGGATGCCAAGGTCCATTCTTTGCATCCACTAAGCGGATGTAATTGATTATGTTAGCATCAACTAAGTGGATGACAATATATGTTCATTGCATCAGGTAAATGGATGTCATTGTTTCGATTAGCATCAACCATGATGATGCGGTTACATGATTTGGCAATTCGCTAAGCGGATGCTATTCTTTAAATTAGCATCAAGCATGCTGATGCATTTGAATAATTTGGCAACACAATATTTTTCTTTTAGCATCACAAATTAAATAATATAAAAAACTTAAAAGCACAAAAAATAATATAAATCATCAAAAATTTAATTTTCAAACATCCATTATCCATAATACTTCAAATTAACCAAAATAATATACAAGACGCTTCTAGATAACTCGAATACCAAAATAAAAATATAATAGTATCATCCATAATAAACATACCAAATCAATACCAAACAAAACATTGCATACCAAACAAAACTCCAAAATTCTATTATCTTTCCATATTAAAATCTACTAATATTCATCTTCTTCTTCATCACTTCCATCACTTTCAAATTCTGACTCGTCATCATCACTTTCATCACATTCTAATTCTAGCTCGTCATAGTCTGGTTCATCATACTCGTTTATTTTTTTAAAGTTTGTGTGCCTTCTTTCTTTCAAAATATGGAACACAATCGATATCTTCATCATCGTCATCATAAATAATCTTACATACCTTCTCTCTTTCAAAAGGTGGAACATAATCGACATCATCATCGTCATCGTTGTAATAGATCAATCGATTAGGACTCCTAATGATCAAAGACCTACGTTGCTCAACACCCTACAAATGAGAATGAAACATAAAAATATATACTTAATTTAGTATCCATAAATATGCAACATATATATTCATTAATGAAATTTGGAGGCAGGAGATGCACATTTTGTCCGATAAAAAAAAAAGGCAAAGTACGGCTATTAAAAAAGTATTGTAGACTAGTATTAGCTGCAGCACAAGGGTCTGTGCTTACTGTTCAATTCATTGGAGTTCAATTTTCTTACATGTGAACTCATGATACTTGTTATTTGATCATTGAAGTTGGTAGCAGTGCACATGCACCCAGCATCTTCTATACTTATTACTTTATTAGTTACATTATTTTCATGAATGAGTAAAACTGAATTTTTTTCTAGCTTATTCACTGTGCTCTTCATATAAAAAATAAAAAATGAACTCATCTAAAATTGAACAGAAAACTTCAAAACCTCAAAATATATCCGACTTTTAGACCAGCACATGTGCTCTTACTAGACTAATCCAAACCCAAATAAGTAGCACAATATATGTCTCTATATATGACAAGAAAATTTTCAGATTTACATTCCAAACCTTAAAACAGAAAGTGTTTACAAAGCATTCCCTAAAAATTAGAGTTTTGTATCAATACAAAATAAGTAGCGGTATACCAGAAAAAATAGCACTTTTGATTGCAATTTTCAAAAAAACAAAAATAGATATAACATTAAAGAGAACTTATTAACAAACCCAATAGTATTAGCCATCTGAACGCGATGCTTCTCGACTCTATCCTCAGAATTGATATTTCTTGGGAACCTTCTGTTGTGGAACAGGAGTTGACTCGGACGACTCGGAAAAAATCGGCCGAATCGGATCGGAGAATCGGATTTAAAAAAAAAAAACATATTTTATGTTTTTAAAAATAGAAAAAAAATGGAAAACTATTTTTATTGAAAATCAATTAGTATATTTAGTTTAAATCTAATAGTTTTTTAAAATTGAATATTCAATTTAAACAAAACTTTAATAATTAACCTTATTTGGATAAACATTCAAAATATTAAACACTGACATGCTACCAAACGATGCAACGGTCATACGCAACATAAATATATTGTCTGTTGGCCACAGAAAATCTCAGTCATATAACACCATTCCTCTTTCTTTCTCCCAGCGCCTCCTCCCATTTTTTTGGTTTTTTTTTTTTTCACCTTGTCGAAAATTTAAGCTTCGAAAAACTGTGCAATGACTTGAACAATTGAGATAGGAGATTAGAGACGAGGCCAGGTAAGGTTTTTGCACTCAAACGAGATGAGGAGAGTACCGCTCTGGCGCTCAGTCGCTTAGGTGGCGGAAAAATATCACAGATGCAAAGCACTCCTCCGATTCCGTTTCAAAACCCCTAAAATCGGCCCGGTCTCCGCCGATTCCAATCCGAATCGGCCGAGTTGAATCGGAATCGGCCGATTTTTGGAACCATGAAAAAAACCATGAACAATCAATAACCGTATATGCTAATCACACCTGGTACATTTGTTAATAAGAGAACTTTATAACATTAAAGAGAACTTATTAACGAAGTTGCGAGAGAAGGGAGTTAACAAATTTAATGACCGTATGCTAATCCATGAAGTTATACCATGAACAATCAACAAATTCTCGACTCTAGCAATCAATATCAGAAAGGGGAGAAGTTGCGATTCAGGTCTTACAATCAGGAGGAGCAAGGAAATTGAAAACAAACAAAGAAGTCAGAATTAGAGTTCTTGTCAGTGATAATTCTTCAACAGGGGAACCGAGAGAGAGGCAGCGAGAATGCGAGAAAGGAGGTTTCTCTTTTGGCCGAGAGGCAAAAGTAGCGAAATAGTATTAAAATAATGTTAAGCAGGTACATGAAGGGTCTGTACAGATGGAAAATTAAATGTGAATTAATGCATTTGCTTTATTTAATTAGGTACTGATTTGTTGTCTAATTCTATGGAGGGAATAGCTGTGATTCTACCCGATGAAATGGAATAATGACTATTATATATTTCAATTTTACACCAATACAATAGAAAATTAGTAATACTCTAGAATAGTTAGGGGGAAATTATTTGGGTCTGGCGCTTATTTTTTTTTTTTTTAAAGGCAAGTGGCGCCTAAATGTTATGTGCATTCCTAAATAATGACTATTATATATTTAGGAATGTAGCGCCTATTAGTGAATATTATGTGTATTAATAATTCTATTAGTAAATATTATGTGCATTAGTAATTCCTAAATGATATCCGTTAAATAATATTGCACTCAGATAGATTTTTTAGAGCAACTAAATTGATATATAATTCCTAAAGTTTGATATAATTAAAATACAAATTTTAAGTTATCCACTTAGTTAATTTGTCTGGACCGTTACTATTTTATTATGCCTGTACTCATTTAATTTGTCAATAGACAAGCACCAGTCAAAGTTTTTACAATTTCATTTCAATTTATCAAAACTAACAAGTAGAATCTTGTTGACTAAATGACGAGTATAAAAATATTTCAAACACCAGTTATAGTACAAAATTATAATTCAAAGATTTGAGTAAACAAAGAAATTTATCCATACACTACGGCATTTTTTTTTGTTAACACCGGTTAAATCCATATTATTAACACCGGTTGGGCACCGGTGCTAATAATGAGTGGTGTTAAAAATATATAAAAAACCGGTGTTAAAAATCCGGTGCTAAAAAACATCCGAATTTTTGGCGCGCAAAGGCGGGCAAAACAGACAATCTTTAGCACCGGTTTTTCACTAAAAACCGGTGCAAATAATATCTCTTTAGCACCGGTTATTAGTTAAAAACCGGTGCTAAAGGTCTGTATTGAAAACCGTTTTTTTTAAGCATTTTTATTATCTTTAGCACCGGTTTTTTAGGTAATAACCGGTGTTAATGAGATCTTTAGCACCGGTTTTTTATTAATAACCGGTGCTAAAGGTTGATGCCGATTAAAAAAAATATTTTTTATTTTTCGGGCTAGCCCCATATTTGCTAGCCATAAAATGCAATATCAAAACTAACAATTAAACATAATTCATGCATCATAATCACAATTCATATCAAAACTAACAATTAAACACACATAATTCATGCATCACAATGATATATATCAATTCATGCATCACCGTACAATATTCATATCACAATTAATACACATACACAAGTCACAATTCTAACAAGATACAAGTCTATATAAATACGAAAAGAACTCATCTAAAGTTTCGTTAAGGTCCTTTTCATCATAAGGCTTGCCCTCTGGTTGCACAGCCTGCATATTGACACTTTGTATAATTAGTAACCTAATCTTATTCAATTGAAGACAACATAAAATCTTAAACTCTAAAGATAACACAAAAGTGATTCATACCGATACGATCTCCCCGGTCATCGCGTAGTGACTAAGGATTTTGCGGAGTGATGTCATCGCATAGTATCCACAATCGGTGAAGTTCGGCTGTCGTGGACACTACAAGGAAAAAAATAATACTATTAAGATTAAATTCAATAAATGAGAATTGAAATGAAACTATTGTAAGTCCGAGCTATGTACCGGAATCATGTCAATCTGGAATCTGGGAACTTTAGCCAGTCTTGACAAAGCTCTGCAACATTTAAATATAAAGTTAGAAAAATTAATTTGTGATTATTATTATAGATAGATAATGTATGTGTTGACTAAAACTCTAAACTTACTGATTGAATACACCTAGAATCGGGGATTGATAACTGCCTGAATCGAGAGAATCGACAATCCATAGCATTCGTGCCGAGAGTCTAGCGATAATAACCACATAATGCGACCTGCAATTACATATCAAAGGACTTATTGGTAAAATTAACTTTAAACCTCAAAATGTAAACCATAATTAAAGTCCAAATTAGGAATTTTATAACTAACCGATTCTGATGCAGTAAAATATGATAAGGATCCCTTTTTTTATATTTCTGAAAGTTATTCATCATGTAGGTTATTGTGCCGACATTATTGTTATTTACATCCGATGCCGAGCATCTTTCCGGATCCCAAAAGATGAAATTTTTGAGATAGGTGTTGACACAATATTCCCTACACCACCTGCATTGCATGTTATATTCATATTATACAAATCAATTATATTTGGTTCAATTTAATTAGACATATTATATAATAATCAACTATTGTTAAGTTTAGAAAATACTTACATGGTCCAAACCTTCAGAACTTGAATGAAGGGCTCTCTCCTATTAAAGACATGACCGATATCAGTAAAGTCGAGATGGAATGACTTCAATACTGCGAACTCGAAGTTACCAGCAATATCGAAATACGTCATTTCTGGATCCATCATCCTGATATAGTCATGTATCCTTTTTGCATTCGGCCCCAAATTTTCCAATGTGCCCTCATCCGCAAGCGGTGCGCGCATCTGAAAATTGCCCTCGTCAAAGTACTCCTCCACTTGGAATTCTTCTTCCTCCTCTTCTTCTTCTAACTCCACTTGCTTTTTCTTCTTTTTCGGAGGAGATTGTAAATGTGCCGGAAATCGTTTCCAATTTTCCCTCAGTTGAACCTTAAAATCCATATATTAGTCATAAAATAATAATTTTCAACTTAATTACACTATATATATATAATTAATACAAACTTTTGAAATTTAGAATAAGTTATAAGATCTACCAATTTTGAAATGTCCAAATCGATAAGTTCCATCGGCCACCTTAGATATGAACCTTGAAATAAACCGAGCAGGTCATCTGCGTTGGGAGGTGGATAAGGTACTGGCGCGTTTTTGAATTGATCGAAAACTTCCAGAACTTGTACCCTCACATCTTTCTCACCCAAAGATTCTCCGTGAACCGTCTCATCACTGCTCGTCCGTGGAAACACTATTGCTCTTGCTACAAACACAAGAGTCGCCGATCCTTCTGATGGGAGGAGGAGCAAGCATTCCTTTGGCCCCTACAATTATAAGCAATATCATGTTTAATGACAAATCATAAACTATATACTCGCAAGCAATATATAACATTAGCTCGGTGAAATTAACAAACCTGCAAACTATAGTCAGGAATCGGGTGTGGTTGATTGTTGCTACCCTGTGAATGGAAAAGAGTAGCTTGATTCAGTATGGGATCGTAAACAACTTGTGATTGGCTTTGTGACAACATCCGCGAGAAACTTTGCTCCATTTCTTCCCTTGCAGCCTTCACTTTCTCGTCCAACATCCGCTCTATTTCCTCGTTGCTGTATCGATGGGAGGCTTTCTTCGTACCCTTTCCAAACACTTGCTTCACGCCAGAATACACTGGGTAACCCCTCAAACGTCCTGAGTGTTCTGGCGTCCCAATCGAAGAAGTCAAGAGGTCATTTTGACGATTGGGTTGAAAACCAGATTTCAATTTCTCATTCTGTCAGAAAAAAA
Organism: Rhynchospora tenuis; assembly: GCA_027725995.1. Classification (NCBI taxonomy): domain Eukaryota; kingdom Viridiplantae; phylum Streptophyta; class Magnoliopsida; order Poales; family Cyperaceae; genus Rhynchospora; species Rhynchospora tenuis. The sequence continues at coordinate 205,549,189 of CM050888.1, read as the reverse complement.
ATTCATGTCATAATACTAAGTTGAAATTGTTGAATACATAAATTTCAAATTTATTTGAGTTATGAAACATACCGCTGTGTCAATGACAGCAGCAACCTTAGCATCTTTGCAGTGGAGTTCACCTGTTTGTGGATTCTTTGAGGCGCGTGCCCTACTCCATCTAAAGGTCCTGCTGTCTACTTCTTGGCTAATGGTCGAGGTCGCACCATGGACCACCTCTCCCTCTTTCCATCTCTTGTGTACGGTCAAGTAACCGCCTGATCCGAGTGTGTGAGGCATGTCTTTCTTTGCGGCATTTTCGCGTCCTTTCTTGCTCAATTCCTATTAGCAAATTAAAAGGACTTATTAGTACAAAGAGTTAAGATAATAGTATTGGCGAATAATTCTATATAAAATATGTTTTCATACCGCAAACGTAGGACTTTCAAGATATTTATCGAATGCCTCCCATTCTTCTTTCGCGATGTTAAATATATCCCATGGTGCTGGTGCATCCGCTTGCGGATTCTGCTTGTATTTTCGGTTCTACAATGAGAGGTAATTGTAATTATTGAAACTGAATCAATCAATCATAATTTAAAGTGATGTTAAAAGAATAATCTCTTACTAGTCTGCCTTTCCAACCCCTCCAGATATTGTTACAATTTGTAAGAATCTTCTGCTTATGTGGGCAGTCCGGCGAAAGATTCCATGTTCCAGCTATAGACTTGAACAAATCTTCTTTCAGCTCTTTTGGCACTTGATTCCACCTAACGTAACTGCATTTAAAACAAGTATTAAGTTCACATGCAAATTTATATATTGATATTATCCACATTCATATATATTGATATTACCTGAGAGGAATGAGATCTCTTGTTTTAAAAGCACACCAACTCGTGAATTCTCTTGCGTCATCACCTTCCGGTTGGCCTTTATCGTTGAATTTTATAGACAACGTCTTTCCGGCAGCTATCTTCCTTAATGTTTTCAAACATTTGGCCGTTGACCGTTTTCCCCTTCTGCTATTACTTGTTTGGTTATCCATATTTGATGTGGCATTGTCATCCATACTCATCTCATTCGAGCCTGATACAGGATTCTTATCAGGATTCGACATGACTGCAAATTCAATACATCAATTAGAACATCAATTCATATATATATTCATATATCAATTAAAACATCAATTAGAACATTAATTCATAACAAGTTAAAATATCAAATTCATAACACAATAATTAGAACAATAATTAAAAGATTAATTAAAACATCAATTCATACATAACACTAATTAAAATAAGTTCATACATAACCATAGCACAAACTATAACATAACATAAATCAAAACACAATCACAACCCTAACCCTAGCCCTAATCATCATCCTCTTCCTCCGGGACCTCCTCCACTGGTTCCTCTTCCACCTCTTTCCCCTTGAGACTACCCTCTCTATCCGAAGAAGTCCGGCCACAACCCGGTGGAAACCTCCTAACAGCGGAAACAGACCTCCTAACCGGAGGCTTGTAGAAATATCTGGGAGGGACATATATTTTTGTCCGCCTGGGAGGAGCATATATATTCTCCTCACTCTTCGCCTTCTCCTCATTCGTTTCAATTTTCACATCCTTCTCATTGATCTCCAACTCATTCTTCTTATCCTTCTCCATCTATATTTGCAATTTAATATATCAATTTATATATCATTTCCTATAAATAACTAATTAACTAATTAATAAGTAACTAATTCTACAATAATATTATCATTTAATAACTAACTAATTCTACAATTTTTAAAAATTTTTGACATAACCTCCCCTATACATAGTCATCTTACCAAAAAAATTAAACCCAATATCAATTTCAATAAACCAATAATTAAACCCAATATCAATTTCAATAAACCAATAATTAAACCCAATATCAATATCAATTTCAATAAACCAATAATTAAACCCAATATCAATTTCAATAAACCCAATGTCAATTTCAATTTCAATAAACCCAATATCAATATCAATTTCAATAAACCCAATATCAATATCAATTTCAATAAACCCAATATCAATTTCAATAAGCCAATATAATTAAACCCAATAAGCCAATATCAATATATTTCAATAAATATCATAGCATGCAAACCCATAATTTATCACATAGCATGCAAACCTCCAAAACAGCCCCGGCCTATACAATCCTCAAATATGAAATATCAAATAATTAAAAGACTAATTTCGGGTTTAACCTCATAATTTATCAAACACAATTTTTGGCCAAATATACATGCAATATCAATTGATACTCACAATTTCGGGTTCAACCTCACAATTTCGGGTTTGAAGTTAAACCCGAAATTGATACTCGGAGAGGAGTAGAGGGAGTAGAGGGGAGTAGAGAGGAGTAGAGGGAGGTTGCGGCGGAGAGGAGTAAAGGAAGTAGAGGCCGTACCTTAAATTCGAAGTGGCGGAGCAGCGAGAAGAGAGCTTGCGGCGGAGAGACAACAGCAACGATTGAGAGCGGCGGGTGGAGGCAGATCGAGCGAGAAGTTGCGGCGGGTGGAGGCAGATCGAGAGAGAGGGAATGAGGGAGGTAGAGAGTTTCGGACTTAGCAAAAAAATCGAGAGAGAGGGAATGAGGGAGGTAGAGAGTTTCGGACTTAGCAAAAAAATCGAGAGAGAGGGAATGAGGGAGGAGAGGGAACCGGTGCCTCTTATTTTTTAAAAAAATTTGAATGATTTTTAGCACCGGTTATTAAGTTAAAAACCGGTGCTAAAGATCCAAACGAATTTTTTCGGACGATCTTTAGCACCGGTTTTTAACTTAATGACCGGTGCTAAAAATCGGCTCATTTTTTTATAAATTTATGTTTTTTATTTCTGTTTTGTATTTCTATTTTGTATTTAATTTCTGTTTTTTACTTAAATTCCATATTTTATTTAAATTCTGTTTTTTATTTAATTTCTTTTTTTAATTAATTTCTTTTTTTATTTAATTTCTGTTTTTTATTTAATTTATATTTTTTAATTAATTTATGTTTTTATTTAATTTCTTTTTTATAAAATATAAAATAAAAATATTTTTAAATTAATTTCAGTTTTTTATTTAATTTCAGTTTTTTATTTAATTTCTGTTTTTTAATTAATTTCTTTTTTTTATTTAATTTCTGTTTTTTAATTAATTTCTTTTTTTATTTAATTTCTGTTTTTCGGTTAATCTTTAGCACCGGTTTTTAACTTAATAACCGGTGCTAAAAATCAATTCAATTTATTTAAAATTTCTGTTTTTTCTTTAATTCTGATTTTTTAAATATAAAATAAAATTATTTTTTAAGTAATTCCTGTTTTTTTATTTATGTTTTTATTTATGTTTTTCAATTAATTTCTTATTTATAAAATATGAAATAAAAATAAAGATGAAGTTATAAAATAAGATGACAAAAATTATAAAATATAGATGAAGTTATGCTACACATGATTGAAACACAAGATAATTAGTTGTACTAGCTAATTAATCTTTTTTCTTCTTAGGTGATTTTGGTCGGGCTACCCAAGCTCCTGCATCTCGATGATTGGAGCGTAAATTTGTTGCTAACTCTGAAACTGGTAGCGGTGTTCCATCCATCCCTATAAAAATTCATATTACATAATCAGGCATCAATACACCAAATTAATTCAATAATAAATATATTGTTATTTAATATTATACCTGTGGAGAATGATGGAATTTCATCGAATTGGTCATATTCTTCTTCATCTACGACGTCTTCAACGCCAACAATGCGCCTTTTTCCCTCAAGTACCACATGTCGTGACATGTCGGGCGGATCACGAATGTAAAAAACTTGCATTGCTTGTTTGTTTGCAAGTATAAATGGATCATATGCATATCCTAGCTTTTTTAAATCAACAGTTATCATTTCAGTTTTTTTCTCTTTTCTGACTGCACTTTGTAGGATCCATTTACATTCAAACACGGGTATCCTGAATGCATTGTAATCAAGTTCCCATATTTCTTCAATCCACCCGTAATACGGCTCTGATGACTTACCATCACTTGATATGGCTACAATTTTGACTCCGCTGTTTTGTACTGTGCTTTTGCCATCTTGTTTCTTTGTGTACCAGGTAAATCCATTCAGATCGTACCCTTGATAGGTGTGCACATTTGCAGTGGGACCATTCGCAAGGTATTTCACAGTTTCATTCTCGGACGGGGATAGTCGCACTTTGTTTCTGAACCATTTTACAAAGTTTTTGTTGTGCTCATTTGTGATCCAACCTTCACCTTTGTGAGGATTCTGCTCTCGCAACTCGGCTATGTGTTCGTCCACATAAGGAGCCACGACGGCAACTTGTTGAAGAATTTTAAGATGTGCTTTTTCTCTCCTTTTAAGGTCCACTGTAATTATTTTTAAACCAAGTATATTTTTTCCTAAAAGTCTACCTTCGTGCCGATTCTTGGGTAGGCCAATAGGTTTAAGCCCATCAACATAATCAGTATAGAAATCAATAACCTCTTCGGCCACGTATCCTTCGACTATGCTCCCTTCGGGCCGAGATCTGCTTCGTACTAACCTTTTCAATTGTCCCATTGCTCTTTCAAAAGGGTACATGTACCTCAAATATATTGGACCACACCAGCTTATCTCCCTGACTAAATGAACGGTCAAATGCACCATTATTACAAAGAATGATGGGGGAAGTGCATCTCCAACTCACATATGGTCTGATAAGCACCGGTTTCTAACTCTGTCAGTTTTTCAGGATCAATCACTTTGGAGCAAATTTCATTAAAGAAGAAGCACAACTTAGTGATAGAGTTTCGAACATTTTCCTTAAAACATCCTCGAATTGCAACTGGGAGCAACTGGGTCAACAGCACGTGATAATCGTGCGACTTCATTCCAATCAATTTCATGTCCTTCATTGATACCTTCCTTGAAATATTCGAGGAATAACCCGTTGGAACCCTAATATCTTTCAAACAATTCAACAGACTGAGTTTCTCTTTCTTTGTCAGAGTATAAATTGCATCGGGTAACCAATCCCGTCTTTTAATAGTATCTGGCTGGGCAGCTAGTTCCAGTCGAATTCCCATTTCGACCATGTCTTTCCTCACATTGGCATTGTCTACTTTTCCTTGAGCATTTAAAATCAAAGCAACCAAAGCTTCACATATGTTCTTAATGATATGCATCGCATCCAGGCAATGCCTAACATCCAAATATGCCCAGTATTCAAGGTTCCAGAATATAGACTTCTTCTTCCATCTACCATCCGGGATTTTATTGGCAAATGGTTTACCCATTTTAACTTTAAGATCTTTCACCTCCTCATAAATCTCTCTTCCATTTCTTGGTATCAGTGCTCGTCGGTTCTCGGTTTTGCCATCAAATTTGGTTTTGTAATCAGCTCGGCGGTAGGGGTGATGACGGCTAAGGAACCTATGATGTCCCAAGTAGACCATTTTCCTACAATTTGTCAACCATTGATAATGTGTATTATCCTCACAAATAGGACATGCCTTCTCTCCTTTGTTCCTGTAACCGGATAAGTTCCCGTAGGCGGGAAAATCATTTATCGTGCAAAAAATCATCGCACGTAAGGTGAAATAACTTTTTGAATAAGCATCGAATACTTTCACTCCCTCTTTCCACAACTTATCAAGGTCTTCTATTAACGGAGCTAAATACACATCAATATCGTTTCCTGGTTGTTTTGGACCAGAAATGAGCAAAGGCATCATCATATATCTTCTTTTCATGCATAACCATGAGGGAAGGTTGTAAATAACCAATAAAACTGGCCATACGCTGCGATTGCTGCTCATGAGACCATAAGGATTCATCCCATCCGTGCATAGTCCCAATCTTAGATTCCTAGGTTCACTTCCGAAATCCGAAAAATAACTGTCTATGTTTGTCCATTGGGGTGAGTCTGCAGGATGTCTGATCATTTTATCTTTCTTTCTGCCTTCCGCATGCCACCTTAGTAGTTTAGCATCTCTTGAATTAGTGAAGAGACGCTCGAACCTTGGTATTATCGGCAGATACCACAATGTTTTCGCAGCTGGTCTCTTTTTACAACTATCTTCATCATCTTCCAAATCATCGTCCCTTAGTCTATAACGGGATGCATTACACATTGGACATTTATGAAAGTTCTGGTACTTATTCCGAAATAGTATGCAATCATTCGGACATGCATGAATTTTCTCTACTTCCATATTCAAAGGACATAGTAATTTTTTAGCCTTATAACATGTATCCGGCAATGTATTTTCTGCTGGAAGCATTTTTTGCAAGAGACCGAGCAATTCTGTGAAACTTTTATCGCTCCAATTATTCCTGGCTTTTAGATTATACAGTTTAAAAATAGTTTTAATTTTTGAGAATTTATCCTGATCACAACCGGGATATAATGGTAAATGAGAGTTTTCATCCAACTTTTGAAAAATATCAGGAATATCATCAATAAAATCAGCTGGTATTTCATTCATCATTTCATCCAAATTATTTTCTATAAAATCATCATCACATTGCTGTTCACTTACATTGTTATCCACAAATACATCATCCCCCCAGTTATTTTCTACATTATTTTCAAAATCAGATGAATTAATGCTAGTCCCAATATTAGCCTGATCTTCCAACTTTTCACCGTGTTCAACCCACCTGAGGTATTTAGGTGTTCTCATCCACCCTTTCTCAATCAAATGTGTTCTAATCACTTGACTATCCTGTCTCTGAAAGTTAAGACAATGTTTACAAGGACATAGACTTCTGGGCTTTCCAGTTGACTTTCGATTTTCTTCAGCACATTTTAGGAATTCATCCACAACTCCAACAAATTCATCTGATATCCGTGAATAATCAAACATATACTTCTCCCTTTGATCCATCTGCGAAGATAAATGTATATATCCAAAAGTCAGGGTTATAGGGTTTATAGCTAGGTTCAATGTATCACATGAGGTTTTCGGACCGGTTACCATCCTAGCCCACTCTTTGGATACCCTGTCTCATTAGCGAGTGATACGTTAGATGTAATATGTTGTCTGAGAAAAATTCGACAGCATTTCCCCTTATGTTCCCTGAATACGCGAACACACGATTGCTCGTGCGTACGTATCCGTGGGAACACAAGGGAAAATGCCGCCGAATTTTTCTCAGACAACACATTACATCTAACGTATCACTCGCTAATCCTAAATGAGACAGAATATCCAAAGAGCAGTCCCCAACTGGGAACTATCCGAGATTAATCCCTAATGGATTAATCTCGGACGGGCACGACCTAAAATAGTTCAAATTCCGGCAATTTGGTCCTATATGACAATACATCTAATATATGCACATGCCAAACAATTAATTAATTAACCATGCATGCTACAAATTGATAATTTAAGAAATTGAAATTATGGAGGGTTAAAATAGAAAATTACCGAAATTCTCTCGAATCGATGATTTTCTCACTTTAATAGAATCACCTTCTCTCCCTCTTCCTAATTAATCAAACCAAAATAAAAAAAATCAATTACAAATAATAAATTTTATAAAATACAAATAATAATTAAAACATAAATTAATTCAAGAATATACCTCAAATGTAGCTTTTTTAACCTTCTACTTGCTCTCCTTTGCTTTCCCTTTCTATTTTTCAATTTTTCTAAATTTTTCTATATTTTTAGCTATTTTAAATAGATGATTTTAGATTCCAATAAATGCTCTCGATTTTGGAGGAAAATAAATTCACGCAGGAACAGTAATGGTGGGGATGGTAGGGGTGGGCAGGGAATGGATCGGGAAGGAAAGGATATAAAAAAAACACATATATTTTCAACACCGGTTTTTAAGGAAAAACCGGTGCTAAAGCTTATATGAAAAATAAAAAAATATTGAATTATTATTAACACCGGTTGTAACTAAAAAACCGGTGCTAAAGATAATATTTTTAGCACCGGTTTTTAAGTAAAACCGGTGTTAAGAATAATCGGTTTTTTTTTAATATTCGCGGCTACTCTTTAGCACCGGTTTTTAAGAAAAACCGGTGTTAAAGACATTTTCTGACAATCACAAAAATGCCACTGTGTATTATTTATACCGGTTTTCGGAAAACCCGGTGTTAATGTGGCGGTGCTAATAAACTTTTATGGTGTAGTGATACGTAGTATAACAATATAATACGAGTATTTAATGACAACATTAAAATTAATATATTCTCTTATATGTTTTAATATCCAAAATATATCAGTATTCATATTTGTATATGTCAATATCTTAAACGTATTCATATCTGTTTAATTAAGAAGTAAATATTTTTATGGAAATCTAAAGTATTGCACGACTAACCTATAGAAAAAAAAAAAAAAATCCCCTCCTACAACATGGATCTCAGACCTTCAATTTTCATTGATAGATCGAAATCTGAATTTATTCAAGAAATTGCTTTTGGCAAATTTTTTTTTGGCAGAAAATTTATGTCAAATTTTTATATGGCGACTTTCTATGACAGAAGTTACTAATTTTGAACTTACAAATTTTAACAAAATTTTTACGGAAGATGTTTTATATTTTGCATCAGAATTTTTGACAAGTTTGAAAAAATAGATTGGATTATTCTTTTTATATAAAAACATAGTGCCAAGTCTAGTTAGTGTTCGTATCTGACCAAAATGGATATTTTGGTTAACGATATAACATTTATACATTTAGTTAATATTCGTATCCGACCAAGATGGATATTTTGGTTAACGATACAATATTCATACATTAGAGTTAAATGTGTTAATCAATGTCATTATACGTAAGAAAATACTTTTTTGGCCATATTTTTTTTATATAATGTTATTTTTTATGAGCACAATTTTATTGTCTTTTAGAATTTTCTTAAGATATTTTACAAATTCTAAGCATGTTTCTTAATTCAACAGAATGTCATCTTAAAAAAGATATTGATTTTACGAATAATATTATTTCAGAATGACATTATTTGTATTCAATTTTTTTAAATAGCTTTTATCCTGGATAAGATTATCTTAATATAAGAATATTATTATTTCTAGGTATATGTTTCCTTAAACCTTTTTTAGCATTTTTTTTTGGTGCGACAATTTAAACAAGTTGCAATAAAAAATTTCTAGTGTTCGTACTTTGCAATTGAATTGTTCATACAGAACCGTAAATTCTCCAAAATAACAAATTGGCAACGACGGCCAATTCTTCTAACAAAAAGTTTTGAAAATATGAACAAAAATAAAAGTCAATGCTATTGAAAAATCTCGAAATTACTGATTTACTAACTGAAATAAAACTAAAATATTAGCTATTACAAAATAGCTAGCAGAACACAATCGAATTCTATGTCCAGCACATAAAATAATTTAAATATTAGGGAGCTTATGTGCAGCCGCAACAGTTGCATTTACATATTAAGGAATTCACCTACAAAAAATAAAAAAAATTAATTGAGGAGCATATAGCCAAATAAAAATATTTTCTTGTTGGATGGTAACTCTAGGTAAAATACATGCACTTTACTGTTTTGTTGTATACATTCTTTCGGGTATAAATATCTCATTTGTTTGTATAAACTCTTTTGTGATAACTACAGACAAATGATATCCAAATAAATCACTCCAATTGAGACATCAGATATTAATTTACCACCATTTATGAGTATATATATACTACGAAACTGTTTAACCAGTTAGCACTAGATGGCATGGTTTCTAACTGATGACTACATGAAAATTATCATGACAATTAAAACAGAGAAACCACAGTACCTTTTCTACAGCCCCACCTTAGATAAACCTGAAAGTGATGAAGTATGATTAGTTGTGAAAGAACTAAATAAGTAACCTGTGCGTATTCCCATGTTCAACATCCCTTTTTAAATTCTTATCAAAGTTCAATTTACCTTAGCTAGTTTAAATAATGATGCATCAGCATTTTTCTACCAAACTAGCTAGTACCATCCATAAAAAAATTTGCTTATCTGACCGTGTGAATAAATAACTAAATATTTGCAAAATTACATATAATATCTATTAGTATTTAAAATAGTAACTCAATAAATCTCCACATAATTTGTTTATATAATAATAGTGTAGTACATGACAGCGTACCGATTTCATAGATGAGATAGCTATCATTTAATTGTGAAATTGGCACAAAAATTCTAATCGTCAGAGTAGAAAACTCATTTGCATCTATTCCGGAATTGACTAAGTAGGCAACAAAGTTAAAAAAATACATAGGCAATTAGCTACTCAGTAATAAATATATGGTTAATATGACCACTGGTACACTCATACTAGTTGGGTTTTAATTTTAAACCCATTGAAAGAACCAAGATCAGTCTAAAAGAGAACTTCATGATTGATGAACAAACCAGCAAATACTATATTTCATTAAACTTTCTGAACTATTGAAGAAAAAATAAAAATCAAAACTTAAAAGAAGGATCTAGTACTTAACATGCTGAGATCCAAACGAAAAATACAATAGATGTTCTCAATCCATACCAGTATCCAAAAAAGTAATTGGTACTACTACTGTTTATTGTACAACAACTTATAATTGATGTTCTACCACATAAAAATCACATCAGATGTGATATATATTTGAAATAAAATTATAATAATATGTTAATCTGAAAAAAAAAAATAACCTAACTAAAAATTGAAAAGCTGTAACTTGGTAAGATAACTATACAAATATTAAAACGTCTCACAAGCACTTGATCGAGCAGATTACTAGTTAAGGTAATAGTGATTTAATATAGAATATTGTAGTACTGGTAAAAAAAATTAATAAAAAAAACTTACTGGCACAAAAACAGTACTATCACAAGAACAATAATAGTTTGAAACGAGAGAGATCCAAAAAGACAAACATGAAGCAGAATCGCTGCTTGCCTCTGTGTGAGAGACAAAGTGGTAGCAGCCACAAAGGCTAAGTATTTTGCAAAGTCTATCACTCTTTGTGCATCCCACTCCTCTTAAGACTGACGGGGATTGAGAGAGAATGTAAGAGGGGAACGAGAAAGTGGGACCATAATCATGATAAGAGGTGATTTTGATTTCTCATGGATGAAAAAAAAAAGCTATTGTGAAAGAGAGATGTAGGGTTTTTGAGAAGGGAAGAGAAGAGTTGCGATGGGTAACTGTAGTTATTGAATTTTTTAGGTAAAATGAAAATTTCAGACAGAAAACGAAAAAAGAAGAGTAGCATTTGGAGGGAAAATGAACGACAAAAGTAAGATTTGGAGGGGGAAAAAAAAGGAGGGAAGTGAGTCTTGGAGGGAAGAAAAGGAGGGAAGTGAGATTTGGAGAAATAAATGACCGAAATAAAAATTTGGGAAATTGAAGGATAAGAAATTTACCCGTTCCATAAGGGATGGTACGTAATGGTGTGCGTTGCAGCAGTTCATCTCAATCCTACAATATATGAAGACCCTCTTTCCTTCAACCCTTCAAGATGGAAGGTCTTAATATTCTGACCTCCATTTTTTCATTCCAGCTAGCTATCACCAAATATTTTACTAAATCAAACAAAACTGTGCAAGAGGGTTTTTGAAATCTCACTTGTAATCATATATAGTTTATATATATTAATTGTCATGCATGTGGATGTGCGGGCTCTTACAATTCTCTTGTGAAGAAGAGTTTTGTACTTTAGACAAATTGGCTAGTTGATTGACTTTTGCACTATTAATTATCAAGTGATGTAATTTGCAGTCCTTGAAAATTCACATCCACCATTAGTCACATCTGCATAGTGCTTAATTAATGATAGAACAAGTTCCCAGCCATTGATATACTTTTGCAAAATTTGTTTTACTAATCGCTATACTTTATATATCCTTCTATAGAACAAAACAGAAACTGCTCGTGGATCCAAACATTTCATTGCATTTGGAGGGGGGAATGCGCTCTTGCGCTGGATCAGATTACAGCTTGCTTTTCATGTCCATATTTCTCCATTGCTTGATTACCAATTATAGGTACTACACTAACTAGTCGAAGCATCCGAGTGTAATTGACTTTATATAAAGACAACCAAATCATATATGGTTGTGTAGTGTTTATCCAACAATTACAGTCAAAACATCAAGGTTTAATTTGAAAGTAAATGGTTATAATTTAATAAAAGTATATATAAAGCAAGATAAAAACAAGTGGTCACATGGTCTGAATATAACTGCCATAGTCTAATGTCTGATGTGCGTCTGAATATGGGAGAATCAAGGGTAATCTGGAGTTCTGCATGGTGTTATGAGCGATCACTCTAGGATAGGCATTACAATTTAAAATTTTTAAATTAAGGCTATTGTAATAAACTTTAATACAAGTAAGAGTACATACTCTAATTGTTTCTACTATATATAGAGAAATTCTCGTTGATTTCCGGTTTACTTATTTATAGGTGGAAGATAATTAAAGGTGGCACTGTTACACGTGCTCTTGGTCTAGAATTTCCTGAGGGCTTTGATATTCAACTCATTCCAAAATCCTAATTTGTACTTCAAGTGAATGTATTCTGCGTTTTCTTATCAAGATATAATTGTGATAAAATAACAGCCTTGCTATATAATAATTAAATTCGTTCAACCCTCTGAACATTACTGGATGCATTGTTCGTACTTGTGAAAGATAAATGTGTTTAATTATAATAGAATTGATTATAAATTGGCAACACTACTAGAACCTTAGGTACTCTTCATGAGTGGATTTGGCAAGAGGAAGATAAATTGTCATCTAGTGATAATGATTTACTTCAACAACCCCCTCAAGAAGAAATCAGAAACCTCGTTTTTTCTTTTATGAATTATGAGTGCTTATAAAGTCCTTCGACCTGATGGATTCACTATGGCCTTTTACCAAGTATTCTGGATATTGTCAAATCTGACATAATGGCACATTTCAATGACTTCTTTAATGGAAATCTAGATACGGCTAAATTCAAAAGCTATCATTTTTTTATATTTAAAAAATCTCTGATGCTGCAAAGCTAGGAAATTTTAAACCTATTAACCATTTAAACAATGTATATAAGATTTTTAATAAGGTTCTCACCAATAGGCTGAATAAGATACTTACAAAACTTATAAGCAATAATGAAAGTGCCTTCCTTAATTAAGATACATCTTTGATGGAGTTTACTACTGTACAGATTCTAATCATATGCAGTCAACTCATGATAAGGATATTCGTCTTAAGTTAGATTTTGAAAAGGCATTTGACAATATCAATTGGTATCATCCTTTTGACATTCTTAAGGCAAGAGACTTTATCTCCAAACGGATTAGCTAGATTAGATGTTGCTTGATGGTAGAGCAGGAGTCATGATTAACAATAAAACTGGAAATTATTCACAACGTATCAAAGGACTAAGGCAAGATGATCAACTGTCTTCCTACATGTTTATCTTGGTATTTGAAAGACTAACCAAGATATTAAATAAAGGATTAGAGGGAGGACACTTTAAGAAAGTGTTACATCTCTAATATGCTAATCTTCTAACTTCTAACTTAGTCCAATATGCTAATTTAGTCCAATTTGGACCAACAATTAGCGTTGGAAAGAAAGTGTTACATCTCCAATATTCTGATGACATATATATTCTCAAATTTAACAAGCTAATAATGAAAAACTCTCATGGGCTCTTAAAGCTTTCGAGGGCATTTCTAGTGAGGAGGAAAAGCATTGGGCTAGCATCCTCTTCAGTTGCATACTCACTAAATTGTCCATCAAGTATCTAGGCTTATCAACTCATCATTGTTAAACGAGCAACATTGGCCCAAAAGCCCAATAATCAAAATCTGGAATTTTCTACCATGCACTTCACCGACCTTTGTTTGCTCAAGTTAATTCTAGAAACTAGTAGTTAAATCTAATTAGAAGTCTAATGAAATATCTAGAAGAATCACCAACCGACATTGATGTTGTATAAATAGGCCATAGCTCATTTGGATGAGAGCATCAAGCAAAAGCCAAGCAAAATAAAATCAAAGTCCTCTTGTAGGAATATATTGCTAGTGTGTAGTAGTTAGGAGGTTAGGAAAAATTGAGTAGCAGTGTTGTAATCTTGGAGATATAATATTTGAGTAGTAGAGGTTGTAACGATATTTTGAGTGATAATAAAGAAGAATTTTAGCATAGCGCCTCGCCTCTACTCAACAATCTGGTATCAGAGCCGGTTCAAGCCAGTGCTGTCAGAGCGGACGGTCGGATTTCGTGCGAAGGTCACGCATAGTGTCGGGAGTTACGATTCCTAGAAGAGGCTTGCTAGACGTCGTCAACCTAGCCGAAGCCATGGATTTCGCAGGTACGACTAGTGGTCTTAAAAAGTTAAATAACACCAATTATACAAATTGGAGAACCTGCATAGAGTCTTACCTACAAGGTCAAGACCTATGGGAGGTGGTCGGCGGATCCGAGACAACTCCGCCGGAGGTAGTAGAGACCACGGTACCAATAGGTGATCCAGACCCAAACCAAACTCCAACACCGACCGGAAGAAGAACTCCATCCGTAGAGAAATCGAAAGAAACCGAGGCTCTACGGAAATGGAAAATCAAGGCCGGAAAGGCTATGTATGTACTCAAGACAACCATAGAAGAAGAGTTGCTTGTGTACATACGAGATGCGGCCACACCTAAGGTCGCATGGGACACTCTGGCAACATTGTTCTCCAAGAAGAATGATGCCCGCCTCCAACTACTCGAAAGCGAGCTCATGACAATCTCACAAGGAAGCATGACAATCAACCAATACTTCACGAAAGTGAAGTCGTTATGCAACGAGATTGCACAACTCGACCCCGAAGAGAAAATCAGCGAGCAACGCATGCGAAGGATCATCATCCATGGTCTTAAGCCCGAGTATAGCGGGTTCATAGCGGCAATCTGAGGATGGCCAACTCAGCCAACCTTATTGGAGCTTGAGAATCTGCTCGCGAACCAGGAGGCTCTAGCGAGGCAAATAGCCGGAGTCTCGCTATAGCAAGAAGAAGAGGCGCTATTCAGTAGCCGCCGGAAGGGTCGATTCGACAATGAGTCAAAAGGCAGACCCAATCATAGGCCAAACCAACGAGGAAGGCCGAAGGAGAAGGGTAACTCTTCAGGGGGAGCTCGCAATCAAAGAAGCAACAGCCGCCAGTCCGATGATCAAGACGATAGATGTTACAATTGTGGCAAGAAAGGACATTATGTTCGAGAATGCTGGTCCAAGAAGAAGGTTCAAGGGAACGTGGCAACATCAAAAGACAGCCGACATGACAAGAGTCATGAAAGCAGTAGCGAAGACGGTTGGGATGTCGAAGCTGCTTGCGCGGTTGCAACTATTGAAGCGAAGGAGGAGCAAGAAGAGAAGCCGGAGGTCGCACTGACTGCGGTGACCAAGTCAGAGCGAATCAACTATGAGAGTGACTGGATTGTCGACTCTGGTTGCTCAAACCACATGACCGGCGACATCAAGAAGCTTGGAGACTTGGAAAAGTATAATGAAAGGCAGGTGATTGTGACCGCCAACAACTCCAAGTTACCGATCGCCTACATCGGTAAGACAACAATCCCTTCTCGCTTCAACCCAGAGCAGATAGAGTTGCACCAAGTCTACCACGTTCCCGGCATGAAGAAAAATCTTCTGTCGGTTTCACAACTGACGGCACAAGGCAACTATGTGTTGTTCGGACCTCAAGAGGTTAGAGTGTACCGTAACATAAAAGCGTCAGGCACACCAATCATGGAGGGCCGAAGAATGGAGTCAATATATGTGATGTCGGCGGAGTCGGCCTACGTAGACAAGACTCGGAAGAACGAGACATCTGATCTCTGGCATGCACGATTGGGGCATGTGAGCTATCACAAGCTGAAGCTCATGGTCGAGAAGTCGATGGTCAAGGGCCTATCAGACGTAGAGGTACGCACCGACATAGTATGTGCGGGATGTCAATTTGGTAAGGCACATCAACTTCCTTACCAACAATCCAAGTTTAGAGCTAAGGAGCCATTAGAGCTAGTCCACTCAGATGTCTTTGGCCCGATCAAGCAAACGTCTATAAGCGGTTCCAAGTATATGGTGACCTTTATCGACGACTTCTCGAGGTACGTGTGGGTGTATTTTATGAAAGAAAAATCCGAGACACTTTCCAAATTCAAGGAGTTCAAAGAGAAGGTGGAAAGTGAGCTCAACAAAAAGGTACGGTGTCTTCGCACTGATAACGGAAGAGAATATGTATCACACGAGTTTGACACCTACCTAAAGAAGCACAAGATCCGACGACAGTTAACCTGTCCCAATACCCCACAACAAAATGGCGTGGCAGAAAGAAAGAATCGTCACATTGCTGAAACATGTCGAAGCATGATACACGCCAAGAATGTGCCAGGGAGATTTTGGGCCGAGTGCATGAAGACGGCAGCACACATCATCAACCGTCTACCTCAAGAGAAGATGGGTTTTATGTCACCATTCCAGAAGCTTTGGAAGATCAAACCCACAGTAAGTCATTTCAAAGTTTTCGGTTGTGTGTGCTATGTGTTCGTGCCTGATCATCTTCGAACCAAGTTCGACAAGAAGGCGGTACGATGCATTTTCGTCGGCTACGACGACGAAAGAAAGGGCTGGAGGTGTTGTGATCCTACAAACGGGCGCATTTACACCTCAAGAAATGTAGTGTTTGACGAAGCCTCGTCATGGTGGCCATCTAAAGATATGATCCCATCTGAAGTGAAAGACATGGAGGCGGAGATTGAAGAGATGGCAACAGACATAGCACGAGATGATCATGAGGATCAAGACGATGGCGATAGGAGCTTAACTCCTTCAAAGTCTAAGAGTCCATGGCAGACAGGAGTGCACGAAGAAGTCGAAGATGCGACTCTGCAACTGCCGGAAGAAGTTGAAGAAATGCCTCCACCACTTCGGAGATCTTCTCGACAAAGACGTCCAAATCCGAAGTATGCGAATGCCGCAGTAATCGAGGATGTCGAGCCAACATCCTATGAAGAAGCGGCAAAGAACGACAAATGGCGGAAAGCTATGGAGGAGGAGATGACGGCTTTGAGGCAAAACCAAACATGGGAGTTGGTACCTAAGCCTAAAGGAGTGAAGCCAATCTCGTGCAAATGGGTGTACAAGGTGAAGACCCGAGCTGACGGATCAATAGAGAGATACAAGGCACGACTAGTCGCACGAGGATTCTCGCAGCAGTATGGACTAGACTACGATGAGACGTTTAGTCCAGTAGCAAAGTTAACAACGGTACGTGTTCTACTAGCCTTAGCTGCAAGTAAAGGATGGAAGCTTTGGCAAATGGACGTGAAGAATGCCTTCTTACACGGTGAGCTTGATCGAGCCATTTATATGAACCAACCACAAGGGTTCGAGAGCAAGACACATCCAGAGTATGTGTGCAAGCTCAAAAAGGCATTATACGGACTAAAGCAGGCTCCAAGAGCATGGTACGGGAAGATTGCAGAATTTCTCGTACAAAGTGGCTACACGGTGGCAACATCAGATTCGAGCCTATTCACCAAGCAAGTCAGAGGCAAGTTCGCTATAGTTTTGGTGTACGTGGACGATCTCATCTTAACCGGAGACTTTACAGAAGAAATTCGACGAACGAAGGAGAACTTATCAGTCCGGTTTCAGATGAAGGAGCTTGGAGAACTCAAGCACTTTCTAGGACTCGAAGTTGAGAAGACAAAAGAAGGTATGTTCCTTTGTCAACACAAATACGCAAAGGACCTTTTAGAGACATTTGGAATGTTAGAATGCAAGCCACTATCTACACCAATGGAGCCAAACCTCAAGCTTCGTGCTGGAGAAGGGAAGGATCTAGAAGACACTCGAATGTATCGACAATTAGTGGGTAGCCTTATATATTTGACGCTTACTCGACCAGACATAGCCTATGCATTCGGAGTAGCAAGTCGTCTGTAATACCCAGTTTTGAGTTCTGTAGAGTTTTTAAGTCTAGCGTGTCGATTTTCTGTTGTTTCGAATTTTTTTCGAATTTCTGATCAGAATCTGCGTGTTTATTCGTTTGTTGTTATTAGCATTTTAAAATAGTTTGAATACTTTATTTATGCACTAAATATTTTGGTAAAAGATATATTGAACCGTTGTGCGAAATCTAAATTTTTTGGAGGCTCAAAATCTGAAATTATTGGAAGTTGGAATTTTGGGCAAGTCTAGGGGTGTTTTGCAAAACTTCCAACACCTTTCTAACCACCCCACAGCCCTCCCTCTCCTCTCCCACGTTTTTGCACCAACCACCATTCTCCCTCACCTCTCTTTCACTCAAGAACACAAAGAAACCATCACATAAACTCAGAAAATCCCCATAAAATCCGACAAAAATCAGATTTGAAGAGAGGAGACCGAGGAGAGCTTGTTCAACCCAAATATTTCCGAGTTTGAGCCATTTTTGGGTGAGTTTCCTTTGAAACTTGTAGTATTTCGTGTCTAAGTAAATTTCTGAGATTTTTGGAGCTTTATTTGAGTCAAAAACTAAGTTTTCGAGTTGAGTTTAGTAGTTGCAAAGCTTATTTCGAAAATGAGTTGAATTCTTTGAAGATTTCGAGTTCTTTTGTAAAATTTAGTTTTTCTAAACTAAAGTTCTGTAAGGTAGCTTAGAAATCAGTTGTATGACTTAGTTTGAGTCTTGGAAAGTCAGAGTTACAAGTGTTTTGAGTTGTCGAAACCGATTCCATCGTTTTCTGAGTTTTCTGCTGATTATTCTGGTGTAAGCGTTGTGTAACGCTATGTAACGTTACACAACGTTACAAGTCGTTTTCCCTGACTGCTTTTCTCTGAAATTGTTGCTCAAACGTTAGACAACGTTTCTTTCCGTTGTGTAACGCTATGCCAAAGCGTTGTGTATCGCTCTGTAACGTTGCACAACGTTATGGCAAGGTTTATTGAGCTTTCGTGTTGTGCACTGTTGAAGTGCGTTGTACAACGTTTCAGTAGCGTTGTACATCAGACCAAAGTTGTAACGTCGTACAACGTTTGCCTTCCGTTGTGTGACGCTAGAGCACTGGAAATTTCAATGAGTTTGGGGACACGGCGTGTAACGTTTGTTCAGATTTTTATAACGTTTGGTCTGTAGCGTTGCATAACGCTACCTTGCGTTGTGTAACGTTATCTGACAGTGTTCTGAATGTCAGAAGTTTCTTCAAACGTTGTGTAACGCTCTGACGCGTTGCATAACGCTTCTGACTTGTCTGTTGCGTCATGTAACGCTATATAACGTTGTATAACGTTTCACCAGAACTTAGTCTGTTTTGAAGCTCTTGTTGCACTCCGTGCGTTTCCGACCGTTTTAAAGAGTTGTTTGGAGTTTGTATCTAGTTGTTTTTGCTTGTTTTACTTGTTTCTAGTGTACTTTGCTTAGAATAATGTTTTTGTGTAGATTTGGACGGAGACGTGTCGGGACTCGGGGAGACCGATACACGTGGTGGTAACTAGGATTGCTTGCTTGATTTCCTGCTTGTGTCTGCTTTATTTCAGGTGCGGATGCACACAAATCTTGATGTATATCTGAGTTAGGAACTTAATTGCATGCATTACATATTTGAATTGCTTAATCCGATGCATACATGCTTGTATTTATCACATGGTTATAATTATGATATTACTATTATGCATGATGAATGGTTACCATCTTGTGAATGATTACTCTGAATGAAAAACCGTTGTGACGGCACTTTGATTATCTTGTTGTGGAATCTGAAACTGAATTAGAGAGTGGTTGAGCTGTACCCCTTGGATTGTGAGATTCCAAGTAAAATAAAACTCAATATATCCTTCGGGATTGGTTTGTGGGTTCTGAAAAACCCAATAGGTTGCGTACCCTTGGATTGTGAGATCCAAGTAAATCTAAACTCAATATATCCTTCGGGATTGGTTAATGGGTTCCGAAAAACCCAGCGGTCACGTATACCATCGTTTGTGAGTAACGGAATAACTCTCAAAACAACCATGATACTCTCGATCTGATTATGAGTTCGAGGAACTCTTATTTGACTTGATCTGTAAACCAGACTTGCATTAGATAGTTGGCCAAATGCACGAGTCGAGTATTCGTTGTTGCTTTGGAACTTGAATAGTGGATTTGAGAACTCGACTCTTAACTTGCATTCATGTTGTGTAATGAGATGTGCATTACTCGGATTGTATATTGGATTATATATGTTGTATTATTTTCCGTCTTGGCCGGTGATTAGTTCCTAAACATGTACCTCCGGGTTTGTGTGACTGGAACTAAATCCCGCACTGAGATGATTATTTATAATTATCTCATTCTTCCGCTTTTGTGGGTTCCAGGTTGTAGATCGAGCGGGGAGCATTTTGCAGAGTAAGCCTACACCTTGACTAGGAGCATGAAGTGTGGGATATCTAGATGTCCTTTTTGTATAGTTAACTTGTACTTTTGTTGTTGTATGGCTAACCAAAGCTACGTGTACAAGTCTAACTCGTGAAACTTACCTTGTTTATTTTAAATGAAAATTGTTTTAGTAATTCAGTTAAGCTTTGTTTACATCTGGATTTGTGATACTTCATGCTTTTGCTTGGAAAGTGTTTAGTTAGGTTAAGCCGTGGCACTCCTGTGTTGGTTACGGGGTGTGACATCGTCACATGCAAAACCCCAAGAAGCCACATCTAGAAGCAGTTAAGAGAATCCTACGATATGTCAAAGGTACTTTAGACTACGGTATCCTATATCGTAGAGGAGAATGTCAAGTGACGGGTTATTGTGATGCCGACTATGCTGGAGACTGTGACACAAGGAGATCAACAACTGGTTACATATTTAATCTAGGATCGGGAGCTGTGTCTTGGTGTAGCAAAAGGCAACCTACGGTATCACTCTCCACGACAGAAGCAGAGTATAGAGCAGCAGCTATGGCAGCACAAGAGAGCACGTGGCTAGTGCGACTACTTAAGGATCTCCGTCAACCAATTGATCAAGTGACACTTCACTGTGACAACAGGTCAGCAGTATGTTTAGCAGAAAATCCGGTGTTCCATGCAAGGACCAAGCACATTGAAGTACATTACCACTTCATACGAGAGAAGGTCCTTCAAGGTGAAATTCACATGGAATTAACACCGACTGAAGAACAAGTTGCTGACATTTTCACGAAGGCTCTCAATGCAAAGAAGTTCGAAGAAATGCGTAAACAACTTGGAATCATCAGAAGACCGGAAGTCAATGGGCTCAATGTTAAGGGGGAGTGTTAAACGAGCAACATTGGCCCAAAAGCCCAATAATCAAAATCTGGAATTTTCTACCATGCACTTCACCGACCTTTGTTTGCTCAAGTTAATTCTAGAAACTAGTAGTTAAATCTAATTAGAAGTCTAATGAAATATCTAGAAGAATCACCAACCGACATTGATGTTGTATAAATAGGCCATAGCTCATTTGGATGAGAGCATCAAGCAAAAGCCAAGCAAAATAAAATCAAAGTCCTCTTGTAGGAATATATTGCTAGTGTGTAGTAGTTAGGAGGTTAGGAAAAATTGAGTAGTAGTGTTGTAATCTTGGAGATATAATATTTGAGTAGTAGAGGTTGTAACGATATTTTGAGTGATAATAAAGAAGAATTTTAGCATAGCGCCTCGCCTCTACTCAACAATCATGACTAGAAGAACCCTAGTAGATCAGATTGGAATATGTTAATAGAAAAAAATCAGGAGCAAGCTTTCCAAATGAAAAGGAATTCTACTTTCACTTCGAGGTAGAGTTACACTATTAAACTAGCTGCTCTACTTTACCATTTCTCCTTCAAATGTCTGGCTTGGGCATGAAGATTGATACGATCAGAACAAAAATTCTTTAGGGGCCTCAAATATTAATATTGGTAAAAAAGTCAGCCTAGTCGTATGGGACTTACTAACTAGATAGAAAGAGTTTGGAGGTTGGGTATTCTAAATTTAAAGCACATGTATCAAGTCCTACTAGGAAAATAAGTATTGAAAATATGTTTATTTTTTATTCAAAAAAAAGTATTGAAAATACGTGTAGTAGAGAACAATCCTCCCTCTAGAAAGATATTTCTCAAGAAAAATATAAAGATAAAGTCCTTACTGCTAATCTGCTAACTTCTGGAGAAATATAAATCTTTTAACTCCTAGGTGTAAGATAAATTAGACTAAATTAGTTGGAGATGGCTCTTCCATTAATTTTTGGTATATAATACTTGGTTTGACAATTTTCCTATCTATATAAGTCATCCAAACAACTATGAGAAGATTAAAAACCTAATTTTACTGTAGTACAAGTCTAGAATGATGTAATGCTATTAATGTCTTAATAATGTAATGCACAAGTCGAGAGGGTATTTCTAACCAGGTTAGAGCTGAGAAAAATAGTCTTAATAATGTCCTCAATAGTATCAACTTCACAAATTATTCAGATTCTGCAATCAGGGCTTTAGATAGCAAACAAATATATTCAGTTAGTTTCTTTTATAAATTCTTAAATGATAGTAATATAAGAATATATATGAAGGAATATGTTTGGAAACTTAAAAATTAAACTTTTCCTTTGGTTTGCGCTACACATTAAAATCCTCACTCTGTAGAATCTTCTTTTTTTTTTTTTTTTTTTTTTAACACTCTGTATAATCTTCAGAAGAAAGACTGGATCCCAATAAATGTGTTTTTTTTTTTTTGTATTAACCTGAAAGTGTGAACCATTTATTTGTCAATTATCCCTTAATTAAAGATTTTTTTGTTGGTTTTAATCTCTTTAATGATAGGAATATTTCTCTGAATTGTGAAAATATCAGTACCATCTAGAGAATAGTATGATCGCACTTTCCTCCATTCATAGTAGTATGAATTGTAGTTTGTTGGCTTATATGAATGGAAGGAGAGAAATAACATAATTCGAAATAATATAGATAGAAAGATTAACAAACATGCCTTATATACTATAACATTTTAAAAAATTTCATCTTTTTGACAGGTCTTCATGCACAGGTAGCTTCAGATCTCTTGCTGGTTTCTAGGCTGAAGCCACCAATTGGAACATGGAAGACGGACATACTACTTTGCAGAGCCCTCTATGCAATTTTTGAAACTTGCTACAATTTCTTGTGGTCTGTGTTTGTTTGCGATGGTTGTCAAAGAGCGAACTTTAGTGACTTTTTTCCTCTTTTAAGAAGAACCGTCTGTCTGTTTTTGTGCTTGTTTGAATTGTAGACTAAGTAGGAGGTATTTTTGTTTACAGAGTTGCCGCTTGTTTGTATCGGTACTTTGGCTTAATGAAAGCTGGCTACCCTTCTTGGTTGCTTTCATTCAAAAACATAAAAAAATAACGAGCATCTTTTAGGCCCCAGAAACCAAAGAGAATCAAGTACATATATAGTATGCAACCGACTTAAAAATCATCATCCCACACTGATTAAATGGGAGAAGAAAAGAGATGAAAAAAAAAAATCAAAATATCATGTATGAATTAGAACCAACTGTGATTAATTTGAACTTGGGTTTAGGGGAGGTCTATGAAGAAAATTTATTAATTTAACCTAATAAAAGTATAAAACAAAGTATGTAATAGAAAATTATGATTATTGGAGGAGACCAGGTCCTCGCCAGTACCCCGATCCGCCACTTATTCTCATGATGAACAAATGGTCACCGCACAATGCTTTATTTAATTTCTTAAGTATCAGCATTTTGATATATATCTATAATCTATTCCTTCTTGGCATCATCTAGATTCTTCAGCTGATTTAAATCAGGTAACATGCATTAGCATTTGCAGAACAGAAGATAGTAATTTATATCGAAGGGATATATAGAAAAGAATACAAAACAAAAAAACTCCAAACTAATTTTACTTTTATGACTCAAAATTAACAACGCATTGTTTTTTACAAATTATATTATATATATTTTGAATTTTTTTCGATCTGTACTAAATTAATTATGTAAGTATTTTTGCATTTCATATGCGCCCTATATAAGATTAGTTATTTGGTTCAGATAAATAAGACTATTAATAGAATAAATTCAATATCTATTGCTAACAGAAGAGGAACAAAAAAGGGAATGTTTGGACTACCTACCTTAGCAAGGTATGCTTTGTTGAAGCGATATCCCTGAAAAAACACTACAAAAAAATTAATAGCCAAGCACATTTCTCAAAAGCAACAAGTGAAACTTTTAAAATCTGAAATGTAAGAAACAACTAGCCTTGTCAGTGCCATAAATGTAGTCACAGTAAGTGAAAACTGAAGCAAAGTTGCTTTGGCTCCGCCCCCCTACATAATGGTGATAATCATGGTACTCGGCCCCACCATAGAATGGTATGAGCTTTGTCGGACTGAAAGGAAAATCAAACCTTTTTTTTTTTTTTTTTTGGACAAAGCAGAGGGGAAAAAAAAAAAAAGAATCATGAGATCAATTTTAATCAGCTTCAAGCGAAGACGAAGTTTTAACTAATTGAATAGGTTAAGTAGGAACAAAATTTTCTTTGATGCAAGATACTTTTTTCGTTTATTAACAGTCGGGTGTTATTTTTTTGTTAAAGAAAAAGTAAAAAAATTTGAAGAAAGTGTTGGGTGTTGTGAAATATCTAAACGAGCGACGGATGTGAGTCGCAAGCATGATTGGGTAGTATTTTGCAAGGAAAATCAGAACCTAGTTCCAAATTACAAAATGTAATTAAATCCTAATATCCTATAAGGGAAACAAATAATTTGTAGAAACGAAAGGGAGAGAAACACAGACCCACAGTGAATATCAATCGCCTCAGCCTGACGGAGGATGATCCAGAGCAAGAAAGTGATCATGTGGCCTGGAACGAGGGCTGGGGCCACAAATGTGGGGATCCCGAGGATCAACATCTCAGCCCAGTGAGCATAAGGGGCTGCAAACCCAATCGGGGCTGTGAATTCATGATGCACCTTGTGAATTTTCTCGTAAGCCCACTTCCAATGAAGAAGACGGTGGATCCAGTAGTGGCCGTAATCTTCTATCAAGAAGTAAACAGCCAGTTGAAGTGCCATTTCTCCCAGTGAGGGCAGTGGCAGCCCCGTACGAATCCCAACCAACTGTAGTGAAGCGGAGATATATGCAGATCAGATATTTATCTATTGGTGCCGTGCAGAAATATATGGGATAGGATTGTCAATATTATCGTTGACTTAATTTGGGGAAACGAGGTCGACAGAACAAAAAAAATAAAAAATGGTTGCCTACGAAAGTTTGACTCATGAAAGCTAGTCATGCTTCTTTTGTACAACCAAAATAAGGAGCCATGATGAGAAATTCATCATTTTCACTAAAGATCTACAATTGTAATGTCTAAATAAAATAAATCATTTTTTTCTGTATCAAAGGTGCTTTGGTGTTATCTATATCAAATTATCAAGTAACCATAATTGTTTTTTTTTCTCCCATTTATTGTGGCTGGGTATCTTTTCTACAAAAAGGCAACCCAATTAAATTGAAAAAATTGAAAAAGAAGAAAAACTCCCTGATCCAAAGAGTGGCCGTTTCCATGACATGCATTCTAAAGATACTATAAGATAAAATATATTACACATATATATACATACATACATACATACACTATAAAATGTATTAAAAATTAAAATTAAACCACCTGATCAAAACCTTAAATGAGAAACCATAAAAAAAAAAAAAAGAAATTGTTTCTAACCTTAGTAGTGGGGTAAGAGAAGAGTTGGAGGGGGGCCACAACAAACACAAAATGGCGCAAGACATCCTTGTAACACTTGAAGAAGGAGACGGGAGTGAGGTTAACCTTGGGCTGGATCTTGTAAGGTGCCACTGCACGAGGGAACCACAGCTCAATAAGCACGATCGGAAGGGGGACCAGTGTGAAAACTAAGAAAACAAAGAGGATGTTGTGGTGATAGACGAGGTGGTCTGGCATTGTGGCAGTATAGTTGTACCAGATCGTTTCGGCAGTGGTGAGCCTCCGGCAGAGTGCTGCCTCCGCCTCTGCTATGGTGCCGTGCAGTATCATGATTGAAATTAGCTTTTCAGAGCTCAGTACTATTTCATTTGGAAGCTTTTGGCGAGGATAGTTGATATTTATATATAGTCTATATTGGAAAAAATAAAAATAAAAATAAATAAAAATAAAAAAAATAAAAAGGCAAGCTTTCGTACTCCAGTTCTTATATTTTTGAAAAAAATTGTTTCGTATGGCGGTATGGGTCTGGAGCTTTGATTCATCGTAAAACATTTGGGCCATTTTTCTTATCAATTCGTAAAACATATTCATTTCTCCTACAGATTTAAAAATCGTGGAGCCGATGGCGAAAAATCGAACAAGTAATTAGTACTGACAAATTATCAATTTTAATTTATATTTCAATGGAGAGAGGTTCCACTGCCACTAATGCCACCAAATTTCAGCCATTGGATGAAAATTAATTGATGGTTATGATCAAAACAGTCAATAATAATAATACTTTGTAATAAATTTTTTCAACTTCTAAGGCACTTACATTTTTGTCTTTCACCAATGCAATATGTATTTATTAGGGGTTATGTTTGGTAGGAGGCGAAGTTAGTGAATTTAGAGGTTGGAGTTAGTACTTTTTGAAGTTAGTGGTTGAAACTAGTGAAGTTAGAAATTGTGGAAAATTAGTGCTAATTTGAGGTTAGAAAATATTATTTGGTGTGGTATATTGGAGTTAGAGGTGGAGAAAAATAATAAAATATTTATTTATTTCTATATTAACTAAATTACATTTGATTATTGTAGTAATTATTTTTTTAAATTGTAATTATCATTAATTATTATTATTATTATTTTACTTTATTATTATTATTATTATTATTATTATTATTATTATTATTATTGTTATTATTATTTATTATTATTACTACTACTACTACTACTACTACTACTACTACTACTACTACTACTACTACTACTACTACTACTTATAACTACAATTAATGTTATTATCCAATAATAATAATAGTGATAATAATGATAGTTGTTATTATCCTCTTCTTTTATTAATAACAACAAGAAGATAAAATTATTATAATTTTTTTAATATTACAACTATTGATTATTAGAAATAAATAATAATAATAATAATAATAATAATAATAATAATAATAATAATAATACTAATAATAATAATTGTTACTTGGGCCAGGAATATGAAACAATTAAACTCCTCACTATTGTTCTCTCATGTATCTCGATGGCACCTGTCCTTTCTTTCTCTCCAAATTCTTTTTTGAAGAAGCAGTATTATTCGCTAGTTGAAGAAATTGGGAGATCATGTTACTTAGGCCATGCAAGTTTGGCCGCAAATTGCTGGAGTCAAATCTTCTTATTTTTAGTTCATTTTTCCCTTAATTCTGAGCTCTTAAGCGAATTTGTAACTGTTGGAATTTTGAAGTGGAGACATTTTCAGCGGGTCGCTGGAAATTCCAGCGGGCCGCAGGACAATTCGCACCTTTTGGTGTTCTGGTCCTTATCTCTATATATTCTCTAAACAGATTCATTTTCTGTATGGATGAGAGTCATTCTGTTTAGACAGAGAGACAGAGAATAGAGGGAGAGAGAGATCCACTTCTCTTCTACTTGTTTGATCAGTAGGAGCACTCGATGGAGAGTGAAACACCGCAACCTATTCGAGAGGTTGGCGCGTGGCAGTCCGTCTGGCACCGTGGCTGTGGATAGTGTGGCAGAACTCGTTGGTACTCGACTTCCAATTGTGGTTACTGTCCACTAGCGTATGAAGACGGTGGTCGTGAAGACGTGGAAGGGCTTAGCAAGTCATGCCGTGAAAGGAATCGCAAGAGATCCTGGAAAATCGATTTCCGCTGCGGTATGTGTTTACCCACGATTTTCTAACAGTGGTATCAGAGCCGTTAGGTTTCTTTTCGGTAGGGATTGATACCTAAGCCTCTTCTCTGTGATTTCTGGTCGTTATTGAGTGATTTTGTGTGTCTAATTTCGTGGTTTGAGGGAGAATTAGGAGAAACCCTAAGTTCTGTCCAGAAACAGAATTTCTGATTTAATTGCCTGACTTCGCGGAGGCATATCTCGAGATCTGTTAACTTGTTTCGAGTGAAACTTATTGCGTTGGAACGGGCTTGAAGTCTAATTTCCAGAGAGTCTAAGAACTCGAAAAACAAACAAGTATTCAGAGAGATAATGGCCTCGCAATCAGAGGATGTCAGTCTGTCTGGTTTCTGGAATTTCTGACCTTTCTGTAGTGCGAGTGGATTTGTGATCACATCGTAATTCGTTTTTCTATCAAATTTGGACTGGAGATAGATCGTTTAGAGATCTTTCCAGAAAGTCTAAGTTGCAATTTTTGGATAAACGGTGAGTGAGAAATCGCGCTCGCAAGTCGGGTCTGTTCTGGTAAGAATCAGAATTTGGTGTTTTAGATCTGATTTTCAAAGGGTTTTTTTTCATACTTCTGAAATTATTGAAAAATAATGATTGCCATGATTGGATAGAGCATTGAGTGTGTTTTCCAGTGATATATGGAACATAATTTTTCATCGAAGTATGATCGAGATATCGCGGGTTTGAAATCAGGGTGCAGAATCTGATTTCTGTCGATTCTGTAATTCTGCCCAGTTCTGGCGGGTCGCTAGAATTGCCTGTGGGCCGCTGATTTTTCAGTGGGTCGTTGGATTTGCCAGTGGGCCGCTGAAACTGCTGGCTGAGAGCCAAAATGACTGTTGGACAGTCTAAGTGGGAAAAACACTATATAAGTGATCAGAAATTGAGACACATGGATACCAGAGGTCATAAGAGTTAAACCAAACTTGTTTTAAAGATTATCTGAGTGATAATCAATGGTCCTTGTTGTGTATATGACTTTATGCCGGACCAAATACCGAAATGGGAGATATCATCTATTTGTGTTGTCCCATCTAGACTTGATGACACAGTTGAGTGCTGTTATCAAGGTCTAGAAAGTTTGATGATAATCAGATATTGATTCTGAGGGAGAATGCCAGAATCAAGATATCAATATACTTTGTGCGAGATGGATCGTTTCGTGTCAAAACGAACCGTGACAAAGTTCGAGGGTAGACAACCAATTGCTGGTGTGTCTTTATGATATCTGAATAGATTGTTTGATTTTCAAACAAATCTATAGACATTTCATTTGGTAATAAACTATTTGATGGCTCAAATAGATCATTTGAAATATTTCTGATTGTCATATGATTTAACCAGAACAAGCATAAAAAATTATAAATTGTGATTGAAGTTATCCGTTCGATAATTTCATCAATAACCCTCTATTATTTGCTTGTTGATGGTGATGGATGGTACATGTGATACAATCTCACCTAATTGTGATGGCTTGCATAACACATGTTGGTGTTTGCTAGCAATGTGTGATGATACACGCTGGGTGAATTTAGATTGGTAGACTATTGAGATCTCATCTAAATTCTGATCCTTGCGTCGATTTGAGTTATGTAAGGGTATTGATGCTTAGTTCTTGTGATTTGATTGATTGTCCTAGACTTTCTTTTGGTCATATAGGCTAAGCTATATATATTTCTTAGGAATTACTCGAATTGTGCTGCGAGATTTTATAGTTATAACTGAGATGTTATGACTTATGAGAGTGCTAACATAGTGCTTGTCTCTACGTGGTTTTGGCTTAATGATTAGTAGTCGCTGATCTCTAATGAGAAAAGACATTGATGTAAATGTATTGCTGGGTATTACAATATCTTATTGTCTTATGGAGGATCAGGATGAACGTGAGATCATCATATTTAATGTGAAATCCCAAAAAAATTTGTGATTAGTCAGAAACTGAGAGAGTGTAACCGAGCGGGTCGCATGTCTTTCAGTGGGCCGCTAGGGTTACAGATTTGCATATTTCTTCTCACTTTATGTTGCTGAGTAGTTTGTTAAGTTACAACATTTATAATCTCTATTGAATAGTATAATCAATCATTGACTGAGGGTTGTAAACTCAATAAAATTTTGACAAGTACAAGGAGCACAATGAGGTAGCATCTTGGAATTAAGTCAATTAAATTTTGAGTTTCATAATAAATGTCATAAATTAACACTTGAGTATTAAGTGATGGTATTTACTTGTTTGCAAGTACGTCTCACTGTTGGAGTTGCTCGTTTTATAAACGGATATTACTCATTTGGTTATATTTGATGACAAGTCAAGTAATTGATTGACATACTAAGAGGTTATAGTTGTGAACTTAAAATGCAAATGTTTCTGGACTTATTAAAGTACTATAATCTGAAACCGCAAATGCTTATTCATTGTATCTTAATGAGGTTTAAGTTACATAGCATTTAGCTTATGGTTTAGATGTGAGTTACTTGTCATAACATGAAGTAAAGTTATCAAATGGAAATTGTGATGGTGCAATTCAGGAGATTGGCACATGCAATTTGATGTTTCCGTGAGGGAGACACACACCTTAACTCCATAATACTTTATATACTTCAAATTTTGACAAAGTATAGTACTTATTGTTATTCTTTTGGTGTTAGATTTCAGCATTGAAAATATGTATGATGATAATTAGTACTTAAACGTTACGGTTTAAGGTACTAAATGAGCTTTCTTTCTATTATTTACTTCATGAATACATAATCTCATGAGTAGTGATTATTTGGCACACTTTACTATGTAAGTTGAGGGTAATTGATTGGATTTGATTTTAATCAGATTTCCAATTCAATTTTGCCAACTTAGAGAGATAGTAAGTAATGAGACAACTTGATTGCTTGTTGAATAAGTAATTCGAGTTATGGAGATTTATCATGTGCGCTGCACTTAAAGCCTTGATTTGTCACATTCATGACTAGGTTTAATTCAGTCTTGAAAATTGTGAAATCTCTTTAAATATGTCGCGGTTATTTGGACCTTCTTGACAAATTTAAGAGTTGTGACAAAATAGAAATAGTTGGATGATTCACTATTTCTTATATCACATGACATATGGTGTTGCGTGATAGAGTTGAAGGACTATTTTGGTATGGTTCTTATAAGGCTAAGTGGCAGATACTGTGATCTGCAAACTGGTCATACAGTATGCAACAATAGATGCACAGTAGAGAGAATTTCCAATTATGGAATTTCTACTCGAATAACACAAGCAAGCCGCTTGCTGGGCAAGCGAGTCGCTTCCGCTGAGAGCAAATCGCTGGATTGCCAAGCGGACCGCTAGAGCTAGTCAGTGGCAGATTTGAAATCTCCATGTCTATGGTTTGAACTATGGTTTACTATAACTCCTTGGATGGATGTTTATGTGATCATAGGTTCAGATGCACATGAGGGAGTGCACCTTCTTATAAATTTTGGAAATTTATTGAAGAAGAAACCATAGTAGTGCCATGTAAGAGAATCACTTATAGTTTCTTATACAAGCTTCCTTACTGTGAACTTGACTCGGTTGTTGAGGAAGAGAGGGAGAAATGAAATAGGTTCTTCCTCACATCCTCGCACAAGTTCAGATACAGTAAAGCTTATGAGAAGATACTATATATATATAAGATGAGATAGAGTAAATGAAATAATAATATGATTGGACTTATTTGATTTGTCATATTAATCTTTAAAGAACACTTTGGTTCTTGAGATTAATGAGGGTTTGATAAATCAATTGTGAGATATTAAACAATTTTCTGTTGTTGGTGTACAACGATCCGTTTGAGGGTTCAACGATCCGTATGACACTGATTAGCAACAGAGACTCTGTTGATTATGTGAAACGATTTGTTTCGTGGTTAAACAATTCGTATGGCACACAACAGATGGAGTTTATTTGAGGAAATTCTCTTGTTAGAAGATGATTTTGCCTCACATAGCTTATTCTAAGCAACAGATATGCCTGATCAGCATAGCACATGTGGTGCACTATTGGCTGGATGAGTAAGCTGAGAGACTCTTGTTTAATAGTGAGATAAAACTTGTAATAAGTTTTTTTGATATAAGTCCATAAAGAAAGCTACGAAGATATCTGTATGATAAAGGGTTTGATGAGCATTATTGGAAATTGTGCGTTGTGGCACATTAGCATCCAAAATGCAATTCCTATAATTAGAGGTTTCCCTCATACATGATTGAGATAAGTCACTCTAGTTTTACTAGAAGTGTGACATTTTATTGAGCCATACAAAATACCTATTTGTGTAGGTATGTGAGTTATATATATCTGAATAGTATGACAAGTGACATGCTAAGTATCAAGTTGAAATATTTGTAATTGATTTGCCTCTGGTTAGGTAATTCATATGAGTGCAAGTATACTTTATGGATAAAGTTAACTTGATAAAAATATTGTTTCTTTGTGATAAGAAATAAATTTACTCTCTCGTTGTGGAGATTTGAGTAAATCACATACTCTTTCGATTTAGAGATGGAGTATGACTCTCTTGTTGTGGAGATTGAGTCAATAGCATGTTTGAGTGGTCATACATACTCTCTCATTTGTGAGATTGAGCAACTTGACATGATGGATATTCATGTCAGAGGGAGTTTGGTTGAGATAGTCTTTACAATTTGTAGTTGTTGTGACTTCGAATGAGTCGATAACAACTCATTGTAACAGTATGTTTGTGCTGCATATTGTGGGGACATGGACTAAACCAAACATTCAGATATTGATTAGAGACATGATAGCACAGAGTTGATCTGATGTGAGTATATTCCTATATGGAATGGTTCGTTAGGATGCTAATCGACCGTTTCAGCATATACAATATTCTCTGAGGTGTTGCCAGAGATGTTATACGGCTTGTTTCAGACAATCCGTTTAGAGATCAGATCCTCGCCTGGGTATATACTTGAACTTTGAACTTAAAGATGACTTTATTGTTCTTCAAGTATATGTTAGCACTATATGGTAGTATGTTAATAGGCTAAGATTGGGGTCGCTCACACGACCAATCGCCTCTGACACCTGGGGTGGGCAGAGATGAGACTTTATCGAGCTATGTGCGCTTAGTCGAGGAGGACTAAGGAGCTGCTTATGGCAGTCGAAGCTCGTTGTCGCCTTAGTGTTGAGACTAAGATGAGATTTGTCTTCCTTTAGGCGAGTCGACATGAATTGCCCCCCACAATTCATGTAGCCTATAGCTAGCCGAGGTGAGAGTTTCCTTGTCGCTCGAGGTAGCGGACTTGTAGAGACTTTCAGGGTGAGTTGCAATGTATGCGGTCTAGACCATAGACGCTTTGGTTTGCAACTAGACCTGGGCTCGTACAATAAACTAACATACGTCTGTTGGATAGATGGTTCATTGTAGCACGTGTTCATACCACGTGTGCTTGGCGACGTTGGAAAATGAGTTGAGTAGTCTCAGGACTAATACCGCTGTCTCCTCATTGTGTGAGTTCCAAACACGTACCCTCATGACTATTGACTATGTCATGAAGAGTAGGTCAATGTTCTGTCTACTGTGGTATGTTACCCATGGCTATGTATGATTCGGTCTACAGGTGCATTACTCGGAAAGCGGTTGATTTTACTTGGATTGACATGAGTGCAAAAGGAAGATTAATTTCAGATCGCACACGGAAATTTGCTTGTGTTTGGCGCCACCAATTTTAGTCATATGGACATAAATTGGAAACATTTGAGCAAATTAGATTGAAAGGGATAACACATAGTGGCCACGTAAGTGCGGTTGGCGATGTGTATGTCTAGTGCTTGATCTTGAAATAATCTAGGGTATGAGTATATACATATAAACTGCTTATTCTTTTAGAAAAGGGTCGAGGCTCCTGAGTGGCTTTAACTTTATGTTAAAGTGTATTCTTGTAGCTCCCGCATGCAGGTATATGCGCTAGTCGCACGGTCTATGTGCCGTATGAAGACAATGACTGCTTTCAACAAATGTCTCCAAGAGGGAGATGTTGGAATTTTGAACTGGAGACATTTTCAGCGGGTCGCTGGAAATCCCAGCGGGCCGCAGGACAATTCGCACCTTTTGGTGTTCTGGTCCTTATCTCTATATATTCTCTAAACAGATTCATTTTCTGTATGGATGAGAGTCATTCTGTTTAGACAGAGAGGGAGAGAGAGATCCACTTCTCTTCTACTTGTTTGATCAGTAGGAGCACTCGATGGAGAGTGAAACACCGCAACCTATTCGAGAGGTTGGCGCGTGGCAGTCCGTCTGGCACCGTGGCTGTGGATAGTGTGGCAGAACTCGTTGGTACTCGACTTCCAATCGTGGTTACTGTCCACTAGCGTATGAAGACGGTGATCGTGAAGACGTGGAAGGGCTTAGCATGTCATGCCGTGAAAGGAATCGCAAGAGATCCTGGAAAATCGATTTCCGCTGCGGTATGTGTTTACCCACGATTTTCTAACAGTAACTTAAATTATTATTCACTTTCTTGATGAAATCGAAGAAGGATAATTGTGGTAGAATGGAGACAAATTGCAGTTTGAATGTGCCACCTTGATAGGGAATAGGAGTTTCCTAGCGTTGTTGCACACTATGCATTGGGGATTTGGGGAGTTTGGTTAGAGCTAGCGTAACATGTCTCAGGCCGACTTGTTCTTCTATTGCTAGCAAGGGTCTAATAGCGCAGTATAGCGGGCGCGCTACGATAGCGCGCGATATAGGCCATTAAGCGGGTGATAGTGCGAGTATAGCGGCAGATAGCGGAGTCATGTGTCAATTAATGAGCACCTTCAGCGCCACACGCGCACATGCTGTTGCCTGTTGCAGCTGATGCAACCCATTGGTTATATAGAAATCCGGTAGAAATTAAACCTACCTTGTGCGTCTAATGTTTGTAGTTCGAAAACCAGACAGAAAAACTAGGAATTAAATTGCCGAAGGTGGGAATCAAACTCTTATTGTCAGCTATACGGTCCAATGCTTCAACCACCCAGCTAAGATGTTGTTTTGGTTATAAGTGTTATATGTTTTTGATATATACGACATAATAGCCGCTATGTCCGATAGCAGCCGCTAAATTGCCGTCATCCGCTATCCGCTATGGCATTGACATGTCCGCGACGAATTCGTTATCCGCTATTTAAACCTTTGATTGCTAGTGTTAGGCAGGACTCTGTTTTAATTTTCAATGGTTGCTTTGGTTATTTTACATTAGATATGTTTCCTTTCCAAAGCTGCCTGAGAATTTTTTTGTCTGTTTATTAAAGTCAGTAGCTATATCGCAATGGGTTAATTGGTATGGGATCGGTTCTACTGATAATTGAGGTAATTTTAATTTCTGAATTTTTTTTTTTTTTTTTTTTTTGGGGGGGGGGGGGGGGGGGGGGGGTGTGTTCTGGAAATCTGGAATGTTAAAACTTAATAATTTTTTGTTCTAGTTTCCTTTGACCAACGAAACTTGGTAGCCAAATGGTTCCATTTTTAAAAGAATAAAGTTCTTTGTAGTTGAAAATTTTATTAAATTTTAACTTACAATAACGAAAAACTTCATAATAGGGAAAATTGGATATAACTCCTCTAAATTTTTGGTAACTGGATATAACTCCCTCAAATATTAAAACCGGATATAGCACCCTATATAATCTTTGTAGTAAAGGAAATAACCCTTTTGATTAAATT
The DNA here is from genome assembly GCA_027725995.1 of Rhynchospora tenuis. Taxonomy (NCBI): domain Eukaryota; kingdom Viridiplantae; phylum Streptophyta; class Magnoliopsida; order Poales; family Cyperaceae; genus Rhynchospora; species Rhynchospora tenuis. The sequence continues at coordinate 205,513,636 of CM050888.1, read as the reverse complement.
CAAACCTTTTTTTTCATTAAAAAATATTTTCCCATCTTTGGACAAAAGTACCCTTGCCCTCTTCCCATTATGCCGCATGTTGTTTTATTTTTTTAAATTTTTTTTCTCCGGAGCCATTCATCAAAATTAAACAACAAATAAGTGATGTCCAAATTGTTGTTGCTTAAACTAGCGATCTCTTCCTATATGAGAATATCTCTGAGGTACATCTGTCGCACAAGTACTTCAATAATGTAAATGGCGATTACCTTTCACTGGTGAGCATTTCATTGTATTTACAATTTTATGTTATAATTAATATTATTAATTATAATTTAATGTGGCCTATATATTTAATATGAACCGAATTTATCTAAAGGGTTCATCAGATTTTGATGGAAAATCTGATGGACCATGTTCATTCAAATCTGATCCCTTTAATTACCTTAGTATTAAATTAATCTCCTGTTAATTAAGAAGACACCTTCTCATAATTTTCGCATCCAGTAAGAGAAGATACAGGAGAGAAAACGCCATTAATATACACCATCATTTTGACTAAGGGAAATTAGAGAAGATCAGATTTCCGCATAACGACGATGTCTTCTCTCCAGTCCTGTAAGTTCTAAACTCATGGATCTATTTGTTTTTATACAAAATACTTGATTTAGGGCTATTAATTAAGATATTATTATGTTAAAATATTTTAATTTCTAACATTTGGTATCAGAGCGGTAAGTATTTTTGTATAAAATACAGTATACAGTAATTTTCGTATTTACTGGAATTTTTCTGGAATTTACAGAATTAATTTAGTAATTTCCCTTATGTAATTTCCTATACTAATTTCTCTGTGTGCGTTTTCTGGAGTTACAAACTATTACTATCTTTGTTTATTATTTTCTTTACTCACGCACACTCACGCACAGAGAGAGGGAGAGATTTCATGTGCTGTGTTTTTTTGTTCTATGTTTTGGATAGGATGGTTCGGATAGAATACATACAAGTAGGATAATTTTTCTATCCAAACACAATCAGAGCCTTTAATTTTGACAACCACTCGCGACCTTTACGAATTTTGGTTAGCAATTAGGAAGGACGAGCGCCTTTATGTCTGATTTGTAGAGGATCTACATCTCTAAATGACTAAATGACTATTCCTCATTTAATGTACGCGTTTTCTGGTCCCCTCACGTGATAAATTCCATCTTTACTAAAATTTTTTTTTTTATGTTTGGTCCCCACTCAGACAACAGGTGTAACCTTTTGCTAAACATAGGATCAATAAATTAATTGCTTCTTATATGGACGAGAGATTATATTTGTTTTATAAATTTAAGTTTATTCCTTCTCGGTTTACGTTTCCTACTTCAATAATTTATAGGATTATGATATGATTTAAACCAATTCCTATTATATTCCTATGTTTATGAATATGGTTTATTAAATTGCATAACTCGTATATAATTTTGTGCATACTTTTATATATGGCAACATTAAAGTATATGATTTTATATTATATATATCAAGTAACCCAACGGAACTATGTTATATATAATTTATCTTCATATAATTTTACTTTTAATATCTGGTCGTTATCAATTTTACCAACTTTAATTGTGACTACCATTTTATTAAAAGGAACTATGTTTTACATTATGTTTATTGTAATACGATTATGTTTTTCATTTAATAAATTATATGTGTCAATTTTAGCAACTTTAATTGTCAAATATAATTTATTGAGTGGAATTTCAACTTAGTTCAATTTATTTCTGCCCAACGGTGATATGAATTGATCTTTAATGGATCAACTATTAAACCTGAAATATTAATTGGCGTTTTAATATTTTCAGATTAGTTAATTATTAGTCCCCTGATTATAGTTGATCTAATTTAATTTTATTATATGTCCGTGGATTAGTTAATAGTAATCATTATATTTGTCATGAATTTTCAGCATTGAGCAATCTAAATAGTCAAATCAGTGGAATAGCAACATTGAATGGAACTAATTTTCCAACTTGGAAAGAGCAAATTGAGATTGGTCTTGGTGTTCTTGAAATAGACCAAGCATTACGTATGGATAAACCTGAAAAACCAAAGGATGATGCTGCAGATCAACTCAAAACTGCTTATGAAAATTGGGAGCGTTCTAATCGCATGTCTCTCATGATTATGAAAAGCACCATCTCTTTGGCAATTCGGGGAGGCATTCCTGAAAAGAATGCTGCAGGTGAACTCTTTACTGCTAAGGAATATCTCACTTCTGTTGAGGAACAATTTAAGAGTACATCTAAGGCTAATGCGAGTGCCCTCATAATGAAAATGCTCACTACCAAGTACAATGGGACTAGCGGTGTACGTGAACATATCATGATGATGAATGATATGGCCGCAAAATTGAATGGCATGGACATGGCAATTTCTGAAGGATTTCTGGTTCATTTCATTATGACTTCTCTTCCTGCTCAGTTTGGTCCTTTCAAGATCAATTACAATACGCAGAAAGAGAAGTGGAAAATGAGCGAATTGATTGCCATGTGTGTTGAAGAAGAAGAAAGGATTAAGATTGAAAAACCTGACTTTGCACATGCTGCCATTGAAAGTCCAAAACCGAAAAAGAACAATGGTAAAGATAAAGATAAGGGTCAAACATCTGGTGTTAACAAGGCAAATACACCAAGTACAAAGCGTGGTCTTAAGTGCCGTCACTGCAGGAAACCTGGACACATGAGGAAGGAGTGTACCAAGTTTAGAGCATGGCTTGAAAAGAAGGGTAATGATTTAAATTATATGATTTGTGAATCTCTTTTAATTGATGTTCCCTTAAATACGTGGTGGGTTGACACTGGTGCCTCTGTGCACATTACGAACTCATTGCAGGGATTCCATTCCGTGACGATGCTGGAAAAGGGAAAAAGGAAGCTTAAAGTAGCTAATGGCTTAGAGGCTGAAGTGGAGGCCGTTGGAACTCTTCGTCTGGTCTTGAAGAGTGGCTTTATTCTCTACTTATATGATGTAGTTTATATTCCTAGTGTGATTAGGAATTTAATTTCTGTTTCTAGACTTGATGCTTGTGGCTTTATGTTTCAGTTTGGAAATAATGAGTTGAGACTATATCATAACTCTAAGTTTGTTGGTTCTGGATTGTTATGTGATAATCTATATAAATTATGTTTGGATTCTTCCTTTTCTGATTCTTTATTATCCCTAAATGTTAATTGTGTTGATCATAAACGTGGCACAAAGAGAAATCGCGATGTTGGATATTCTTCCAAGTTATGGCATCGCAGATTGGGTCATATTTCAAGAGATAGAATGCAACGTCTCATTAAGAATGAAATTCTCCCAACATTAGATTTTTCTGATTTTCAAAATTGTGTTGAATGTGTTAAGGGAAAATTTGTTAAAGGAAACAAGAAAGGAGCCACTCGAAGTGGGGGACTATTGGAACTAATTCACACCGATATATGCGGTACTTTTCCCACTTCGAGTTTGAACGGACACAAATCATTCATTACTTTTATTGACGATTATTCTCGCTACGCTTATGTGTACTTAATTTCTGAAAAATCTGAAGCACTAGACAAATTTAAAATCTTTAAGGCTGAAGTTGAAAATCAGCATAATGTTAAAATTAAAGTAGTGCGATCAGATAGAGGCGGTGAGTATTATGGTAGGCACACCGACTTGGGTCAAAGTCCAGGCCCGTTTGCTTTGTTTCTTCAAGAATGTGGTATTGTTCATCAGTTCTCAATGCCGGGAGATCCTCGGCAAAATGGAGTGGCTGAAAGGCGTAATCGTACATTAATGGATATGGTACGAAGTATGATATGTAATACCACTTTACCAGAATTTTTGTGGTCGGAGGCTTTAAAAACAGCCACACATGTTCTCAATCGAGTTCCTAGCAAATCTGTTCCAGCAACACCTTATGAATTGTGGATTGGAAGGAAACCACAACTAGGATACTTACGTGTGTGGGGCTGTCCTGCTGAAGCAAAAGTCTACAATCCACACATTAAGAAACTAGATCCAAAAACCGTTAGTTGTTCTTTCATAGGCTATCCAGAGAGGTCCAAAGGTTTTAGATTTTATTGTCCATCACACACCACTAGAATTGTTGAGACACGACATGCAGTATTTTTTGAGAATGGCAACATTAGTGGGAGTAATGAAAAACGAACTATAAACCTTAATGAAGAAGACCGAGATTATGTCCCAACTTCGGTCATTTCGGAGGCTACAAGTTCTGTTTCTCCTTTATCACTAAATGAAGGTATTAATGTTAGTAACGTTCCTAACAATGAAGAAGTACCTTTGCTGCCACAAGATCAGCCTTTGCGCAAGTCGCAAAGAGAACGAAAATCTGCAATACCTGATGATTATGTTGTATACCTTACTGAAGAAGGTGGCGATATAGGTCATGGAGATGATCCTATTTCCTTTAAAGACGCCATGAAAAGCGATAAATCATCTCAGTGGCTGGAAGCCATGAATGATGAGATGAACTCAATGCAACAAAATGATGTTTGGGACCTTGTTGAGTTACCAAAAGATATTAAACCCGTAGGTTGTAAATGGGTTTACAAAACTAAAACTGATTCTCATGGTAACATTGAACGATACAAGGCCTGACTAGTTGCTAAAGGTTTTACGCAACAAGAAGGTATACATTATGACAATACTTTTTCTCCTGTCTCAAGAAAAGATTCATTAAGAATTGTTTTAGCTCTTGTAGCTCATTATGATCTAGAGCTGCATCAAATGGACGTTAAAACCGCATTCCTTAATGGTGACTTGCATGAAGAAATTTACATGAAACAACCTGAAGGTTTTGTTGTCAAAGGCAAGGAACATATGGGCTGCCGGTTGAAACGATCAATTTATGGGTTAAAACAAGCATCAAGGCAGTGGTATCTCAAGTTTGATGAGGTCATAACAGAATTTGGATTCAAAGAAAACACTTTTGATCAATGCATATATCTCAAGGTTAGTGGGAGCAGATTTATCATTCTTGTTTTGTATGTGGATGACATTTTATTAGCGAGCAGTGATTTAGACATGTTGTACGAGACTAAACGTTTTCTTTCAAAGAGATTTGAAATGAAGGATCTTGGTGAAGCCTCTTATGTCATAGGCATTGAAATCCACCGTGATCGGTCTCGTGGGGTCTTAGGTTTATCACAAAAGGCATACATTGAGAAAATGCTTAAGCGCTATAAAATGCAAAAATGTTCTCCAAGTGTTGCTCCCATTTTCAAAGGTGACAAATTCAGCAAGTCTCAATGTCCCAAAACTGAATCAGAACGTAAGCAAATGGAAGATAATGAGTATGCTTCGGTTGTTGGAAGCTTAATGTATGCTCAAGTTTGCACACGTCCTGATATTGCGTTTGTTGTTGGCATGCTCGGCCGATATCAATCCAATCCAGGTCTGGATCATTGGCGAGCTGCTAAGAAAGTTTTACGCTATTTGCAAGGGACTAAAGACTACATGCTTACTTACAAAAAGTCCGAAAGCCTTGAGGTCATTGGTTATTTAGATTCGGACTTTGCTGGATGTGTAGACACAAGGAAATCCACATCAGGATACATATTCATGCTTGCAGGGGGACCAATTTCATGGAAGAGTGCCAAGCAGTCCTTAGTTGCATCTTCCACTATGCAAGCAGAAATTGTAGCGTGTTTTGAAGCTACTGGTCAAGCAGTTTGGATGAAGAATTTCATACCTGAACTTCAAGTGATTGAGAGTATTGCAAGACCAATCACTTTATTTTGTGATAACGAGGCTGCTGTTTTCTTTTCGAAAAACAACAAGTCCAGCGGTGCTACTAAGTGGATAGACATCAAGTATCTTGTTGTTAGAAAGAAAGTCAAGGATAATATTATTGTCATACAACACATCAATACAAGAGCTATGTTAGCTGATTCCTAACAAAAGCACTACCACCTACTCTCTTCAGAGAGCACGTAGCTAGCATGGGTTTGGTTAGTGACTTATGATGTTGTAATGAACAATAGTGTATTTAATTATGTTATGTATTGAAGCTTCATTTATGTATTGACTTTCTATGTTATAATGTTTGCTTATTTTTATGTTGCGCATTATTGTTATTAATATAAGCAAATATACTTATGAGGATCGAATGAATTTAATTAACCATTTGTTGGAAAGAATACCGCTTCTATAATTAATAGGGATCAAATAACAATAATAGTTATTTTGATTATATTAGTTTAGTTTGGTATTTCTAACTGAACAAGGTTCAAGTTTTATTGGCCAATTCTGAATTTGTGTTTTATTATGATATTTTATAGGCCAAGTGGGAGAATGTTATAATTAATATTATTAATTATAATTTAATGTGGCCTATATATTTAATATGAACCGAATTTATCTAAAGGGTTCATCAGATTTTGATGGAAAATCTGATGGACCATGTTCATTCAAATCTGATCCCTTTAATTACCTTAGTATTAAATTAATCTCCTGTTAATTAAGAAGACACCTTCTCATAATTTTCGCATCCAGTAAGAGAAGATACAGGAGAGAAAACGCCATTAATATACACCATCATTTTGACTAAGGGAAATTAGAGAAGATCAGATTTCCGCATAACGACGATGTCTTCTCTCCAGTCCTGTAAGTTCTAAACTCATGGATCTATTTGTTTTTATACAAAATACTTGATTTAGGGCTATTAATTAAGATATTATTATGTTAAAATATTTTAATTTCTAACATTTTACACAAAGAGAGTACCATAGATGATAAGCTCATGGTGCTAAACTCATGGAGCACCAGTACAACTATAGATAAGTACTTGAACTCTACTTTTATTATAATTTTCACATTTATTACGTGAAAAAAAAAACATAAATACTGGAAAGCTTGTTATGTCCAAAAAAGAAAAAAGCAAGTCTTCTTTTTTATCGCAAAAAAAAAATTAAAAAAAAAACATATGCATATAAATTAAATATTCAATGTCAAGCTGCATCTTATCTTCATTTCCTTCCATGTTTTGCCCTCATTTTAACCGCTTTCCTAACGTCTGGTGAGAGCAAAACATTAAATTGGTATCACTTTATTTTCTTATATATGCACTGGAGAAGGAAGGAAAACAAAACGACATGGCAGAAGCGGAAGAGAGCAGGAGTATTTATGTCTCATAATATAAAAAATGATTTTCTTAAATTAAAAAAAGGTTGAATTAGTCTATAGGGGTTATTTAATTACTTTAGTACAAAGATATATGGTGTTCTATCCAATTTCAATATTTTTAGGGCGTTATATATATCCAGTTGTCAAAGTTTAGAGGGATTATATCCAATTTTTGCCTCCCTTGTAATATGTGCGAACAATTTCAGCTACTGGTATATTAGGAGGTGGTCTTTCAAAGTAGTATACTTCTATTTTCTGAAAAGAAGCTTTAGACATTCTATGTATCAAATAAAAAAAAAAAAAGATAAAAAGTTGAACTATAGGGTAAATTGATATTCAAAAGTAGAAATGTATAAGAAATGTTTAACATTATTTTTTCATAAAGGGTTTTGAATTTTTTTTTAGCATTTTGCACTAGACTAATGAGAGGGTACAACAGCGGAAATATATAGTAAATTGATACTTTTATACGAAGTTACGAACGACAATTAGAGAGATATCCTTCTAGATAGCCTCTATCTAGCTTTCTAGAAAAGACAATTAGTATATATAGTAAATTGATACTTCTATACGAATGACAATTAGAGAGAAATCCTTCTAGCTAAATCTAGCTTTTCTAAAATAGATAATTAGAGAGATATCTATCTAGCTTTTCCAAAAAAGACAATTAGAGAGATATCTTGTGGAGAAATAAGCAGGAATATTAAATACATCAGAAAATTTCAGACAGAGCGATAGAATTTCCAACTATGCCACGTGCTATTTATATGTATTTAATGCCTTGAGAAAGACAAAAGTAGTCCTTAGTAGAGCTTTTATTAGATTATTAATTAATCATAACCATTAATTGATTTTCATCCAAAGGTTGGCGTTTGGTGGCATTTATGGCAGCCCAAAAGATGTGGCAGTTGAACCATGCTAGCTCATTTCAATAATGTCATACGCTGAATGATGAGTTTTCGTTTCCTAAGTTCACTTGATAAATTCAAATTCAAATAAGAAGGTTTCAATACCTGAAATTTTGAATTCCACCAAATGCTTATAACCTCACATCATTTATATTTTAAAATTTTAAATTCAAAAGTCTAATCTAAACATTGATCATGTTCAATTTCACAAAATATGTGTTAATATAAATGTAACAATTTTATGAAGAGATAAAAAAGAATAGACATTATTGAATATTATTCTTTAGCGAATAATATTTTTTTTGCCATTTTGATCTATTACCAAAAACACTTAAAAAATATAAAATTTTATAAGAATAATTCTCCCATAAAATTGAACAAAATAAATAATAGAGTTTGACGTTTAAATTTTAAATAAACAATTTGAATTAAAGCCTAGCTAGTTACAAAATTATGCCCACAATAGAATTTGCCTAATAATTTATGTCAAAAAATGAAATAAAATTGAAAATCATGAAATGAAGTTTGGATAAAATTAATCCTAATTGACAGAATGAGCCCATTAGTCGCAAGTATATCTCAATTTTGATGCTTCTAACGCATGATTCGAGATGCTCGAACTGATCTTTATATTCCAATATTATTAAAAAAAATAATTTTTTAAATTTTTTTAGAAATGTTTAACTATTTTTTTTTCAGTTTTTATAAATACTGTTATTGGAGAATCCATAACTCTCAAACTATTTGCTATTCTAAAAATATGAAAAAAAAATTAGAAAATTTGAATATAAAGATATATTTGGCTTGCTCAAATCGGTTGTTAGATATTTAAAAATTAGATATAATCATGATGATCGACAGGCTTATTCGTTGGCCGCGACTAATTTTATTTTATTCGAATTGTAAATATTTATAGGATGCGGCAATACCCGATCTAGTATTTTCGGCCCTACAGTTACACAATCTATTATGATATGGCTCAGTTTGCCTAAAACTAGGATTAAGGATATGATCGAATTCGTTAAGATCTAGCTTGACTGACAGCTGGCAGTGAGACGTGTGGGAGTTAGTCAGTTAGATCCCACGTAATTAAGATGGCCCGCTAGCAGGCCCGACAACTCGCCAAGTCTACAGTATGACTAATTGTATGCCTGTCATCTGGAATGTTAGGACCGACACCCAAGATGGGTAGGCTTGAGGTCTGATTTAGACACATCGAAGCATCCTTAGAATTTTCTCAACACGCGAAACTGAGCAATAAATCAAGCACAAAATAACATGTCCACATGATCCAACACTAACACTCGATTTGCGTATAACCCACTAGGTCCTGGGCTCCTGGCACAAGCAAGTTCAACCTGCTGGATCAGACTTATGATCACTATTAGAATTAGAACTATATTCATTTTGCAGAGTGTGAGCTGCACGTGGAGGCCCTGGTTTACTGTAGTTAGAACAGTAAACGCATCTTGGCCCTTGATTTTGGGTTGATCAATCTCGGCCGGTGAGCATTTCTCTCGCTGGTTTCGTGTTTGGATGCGATCCAGGGATATCTTTTTACGCCTCACTTTCTCCCTCAACAACTCCGTACTAACCCCACGCTTTCCTATTACGGCCACGAAATCTGTCCTTGGATTTTGGTGCGTTGTCGATCATCCGATACATTCCTGTCCTCAGCGCGACGTGCCTGCACATGCTTGGTCCGATTGGATGATTTGGCTGCTCCTCGCATTGTGCATTTGTGCTCTGATCGCCTCTCTTAGCCCTTTCTTCTCTTTCTCACTCGCACCAGCCAAAAATCCCCCTCCATCGACCCTCATTTTCCCTCTTCTTCTCCGCCATTACCTTCTCCAACTCGAGCTCCCACCATCTCCTCTTCTTCCACCTCAACACAAACAGCCATGGTTGCCTACACCTTCACCTAACCTTCTAGAAAACTCCTCTCCTCTCCAAATCCCTCTCTAAAATCAAATTCTCTCTCTCTCAAGAGTGTGGTTGGCGCTAATGGAGGCTGGTGGCAGTACGGCGGCGGCGGCGGTGACCACAGGCAGAAGTGCGGCTGATCTAGATGGTGGATCGAAACCGACGCCTCTAGCCTCAGGTTTGGAATGGCACAAAATGTTCAGAGGCACATCTCCGTACCTCTCTTCTTTCTTTTTCTCCGATCACCAGTGGCCTGGATTAGGTGTTATTTCTTTTTTTTTTTTTTACAAATCACCACCAAGCTCAAACAAAAGCTTCATTAGGTGTTATTTCTTTTGCTTAAACTGTACATATTTTATCTTTATATCTCCTGATTAAGCTTAATTATGTATTGTTTCTTCCTAAGTGTTTCTATTCTTATTGATGTTCTACTCTTTCATGTGATAAACAATATCATTTCATTTTGGAATAATTCGGATCCTTTGTTTGCTTTGACAGTTTGTTGAAATAAGGTGATTTTTTATGGACTATTGCTAAGCCCCCTAACCAGGTATGAAACTTTCTTTATTTTTTAATAATTTATTTTGATAGTAGCATATGATTCAAAGAGAAGTGCTTTGTTCTGATAATTAAGCATGGCCAATTTTCTTCTTTTTTTTTTCTCTTTTCTACTTCTTATAGTGTGACTGGTACCAGCATTGTGGTTGCTACTTTATTTTAAATTTGTAGTAATAATGAAGGTGATTACTGTTGTTTAGGCTTAGAAATTGATTTGTACACTAGAAAGAGACATATTGAAATTGACTATGGAATAGGTATGCGTGGTACAGTGGTACTACATAAGTGCATGTTTTTATGTTGGGATTATATATGTTAGGAAATATTTTTTTTTCCCAAATTTACCACCACCCGTTTATATTTCTAATGTGTATACTTCATAGTATGATTGTAAATAGTTATTGATATTATCTTGCTTACTAACTCTAATATAGCTTTAATCTGATTGTATTTCAGAAAAAGAAATGAATGTGATATTGCTTAGGACCTTATTGCGGCGAGTACCTTACCTTTTGACTTTTTCCCATCAATTTTGATATCTATTCAACTGTGTGTGTGTGTGTGTCTTCTTTTTTCTTTTTCTCTCTTTTTTTTCATCGTTATTAGATTTTTTTCCTATATTTCTTATTTTAGTCTGCATTCTGATTTTTTCTCATTGAAGACAAATAAGTCCTAAGACAAGGTTGGTCGGAAATCTGTAAGTCCACTTTCTCCTTCAAGTTTTAAAGTTTTTATCACTTCAAATTTTGACTCGCTACTCTGCAAATTCATCTCTTTTTCCTTTTTAGTGAATGCATGACAAATATCAAAACATTTGATGGTATGTTAATGCTTAAGCTAACAAATAAGCATAGTGAATTCTTGCAAATATGTACAAAAAAGTTAAAAAGATGTACCTTCTCTGCAGGGAAGAAGCTGAATGGGTTGTTAAAACTTCATTTTCTTAGTCACTGCGTTATCATGATGATGTGCTCCTCTCCTCAGGTTAGTTGAGTTTTTAGTATCTATTCCTGTCAAGCAAAGTAAATTCTGAAATTAAGGAGCGATTAAGCTTTCAGTTGTCTCAGTTACTTCCCAGATATGCAACTCTATAAATGTTTTACTACAAAATTTACTGAAATGCAATTAGCAATAGTGTGCCACAAATTGATTTGGACGACTGTATATTAATTTTAACAAATGTCTTTCAAAAATAGCTAATTAAAATAATTTACATATAAAAAAATGAATAAGGTCGAATATCTAAAAGTCTCACCCGAAAGTTAAAATCTTCCTTTAATTATTGGAGGCTAATATTCATCATTCTATTTTCTTTGGATTTTCCATTTTAAATGCAGCCACAGTTTTGCACTAAAACCAATTTAATCTTTATATTATTTTTAGGTCAGTGGTTCAACGTTAGATCTGTATGGAGGTTAACTTCACAAGCCTTTTTTTATGTCAGATTGGATCTACCATTGAGGTATTGAATCTCATTCTTCATTTATTTTTTGGGCTTTCTATTATATGGTCATGCTATGGTTATCGATTTGGAAGGTTTGGAAGGTGGGGTAGGGTGGAGATTTATTGATGGATATGAATTACTCTTCCTTGGGACCTATAATTAAGTTATGATGGTGTTTTTCATTTGGGTCTGCTCGAAAAAAAAAAGTTTAGTTTTGTTTCAATTTTGTTTATACAGTTTTGGTGCAGGTATACGAAGCTTGGCCATTTATTTGTTGCTGCTAGCCTGCTACCACTTGATAAATTGATACCACTATTTGAAGAAAATGTTTTTGGCCTAGACTATAGTGATACGCAAGCGAGTCACAGTTTCAGTCCTATTAAGCATTTTACAAAATTGATTATTTATTCTTTTGTACTGGTTTAGTGATGACAAGGTGCTTTATTTTTACTTATTTGTTTGATAGAGAAGGAGAAAGATGAGGGTCCTCTTGAGGGATTTCTAAGGTGTGCCAATTTTCAGGTTAGTATTTCTCCATTTATCATTCAACTCGATGAATAATGCCAACTGGATAACAATACACTTTCTCGCATGTTTATACTACCTTCTCAATTTGGAACCTGTCATTGTTGTTCGGGTGTATGACATAGTGGATTTCAGTTTTTACTTTTTATTACTGTGTTGTTGGTGCCTTCTGCCCAGTTTAGTTTGATTGTAGAAAATTTTGAAACAATTAAACATGGATTCCTGTACAACGTCTATAAGGGGTTTATGTTAATTGATATGTTTTTCTTTACATCTGTTATTTGTTTGAGGTGAACTTTACATCACCCAAAAACAGCTCAAATACAATACTTCCTATTTAGGCGTGGGGTAAGAAAGTAAAAGTTGCAAATTTATTTTTATATTTATATTAAAATAGCACTACAATAACTATTATTTTATTAAAACTTCTTTTTTGGAATGATGAATTCAGCAACTGAGTCAAGTTGTGCATTGCAATTTGCAAGGGTACATCTACAAAGAAAACTACCATTTTGCTGGCGTGATACATGAAAAAAAAAACCTTTGAGGTTTTATGGTTAAACTTATTGGCTGCAAGAGAATGGTTAGCACCTTTGCTTATTGCCATTGATATTTGTAACGTTTGATATTAATTTTGTTGTAGTTTTCTTCATAAGAAAATGTGGATCATTTTTGGTATAAAATGAGTATAATGGACAAACATTATATATACAGAGTAGTACTAATAATGAACAAACATTATGTATGAACAAATCTTACATGGTGCTAATCATTGATTCGCACCTCAAGAATTAGGCTTTGCCTTCAGAAATATATGAACAAATCTTTCTTCTGTTTTGGCATTTTCACAACATATCCATACTCATTAGGAAATCATTTTCATAACACTTTCGTATTGGGATGAATCGCGCAACGCGCGAGATTAGAACTAGTATCACTGCATCTCTGATCCAAATTTTACATTTTTTTTTTTGGATTTTTTTTACTAATTTATTTTTGAATTTTGGATTTTCAGCGCTGATAGTATTTCTTTATATCAAAATATTATTTTTGCGTAATATTTTGGATGTTTGGTAATCTGGACTTAATTGAGGCTACTGCATTTGGCTTCGTTTCTTTCTCAGTGTTTGGGAGAATCTGTTCGTGATATCATTGTTGGGCTTTGTTATTTCTCACAAAGGGTCGTTGTTAGTTCTAATATTGAGGGGTTTGTTTTTTCATATGAGTTCTCGTTTCAATAGGAAAGAGACGGAGTTCAGGTCAGCTATTGTATGGTTGTTGTTTTTTTTCATGTAATTTTGGACTTTTATTTGTAAGTTTTCAGCTGGATGCTCCTCACTAAAATGAAGAGCGGTGGGCGCTCCCCACTCATTTCCAAAAAAAATATATATATTATGATAACACTTTTTCTGTTTTTATTCCAAATTGACTATTTGTAGTCAAAATGAAAAATATACGAAACACCATGATTCTTTATTTCTTTATTCCGGTATCGACGTGAATGATTCCTTGTTTAAATAGACGACAGAGAACATGGGTACTGCAGTGTGCAGTTTAAATGGGAATATAAATTTCCATGGCATAAGAATTAGTTAAATTAAGAAGCATCTGTTTGGTGATAAATTAAATAATAGACTTTCAACCAATCGATAAAGGCTCTGATTAATTATTTATCTATTATTAAATTTTTTAATAATTAATTATGATTAATAATACAAGATTAACGCTAACCCCTTCATGGTGAAACCACTAACCCAACTCTTGGGAGAATTAGTGGGTTAGCACAAGGTTTGCACTAACCTTAACTTACCTCAATTCATTTGATGAGTTGAGGTTAGTTGGTTAGTTAATTTATATTAATTACCCACTAACCTTTGGTTACTGCTAACCTTTCATTGCACCAAATGCACCCTAATGATCTTGCATTATATGCTATTAGAGATGTCAACATTATAGGATATAAATTTTATAAAAAAATATTGACCTCAATTTGATACTATTTAATACAGCTTTTATAAACAGGGAAAAATCGAACCATTTAGCCTTTACACGCTCGACCCTGTATGTCATTTTCAAACCCCCGAAAGCAGGACAAGTGGAAATTTAGTCTTTAATATAAAATTTAGCGTGAATGACAAATTAGAATCGTGGTGAAAAGCAACACCCGAGATGCATCAATTAGTATGTTATAAAATCATTAGGTGACACATTTAACTGAACACTTTGATTTATTAAACTGAATACATTGGTTATTAAACTGGACATCTATAACGAACATCTAGGGTGCGTCCTTTGTTCAACGATGGCACGCGATGTCAAATTTGCCGATGGCACTTGTAATATACGGGAGAAACATGTTTTGGGCTACTAAAAATCATTTCCAATTTTCTGTTTTAAAGCCCATCGAGTATTGAATCGGGTACTCGAACAGAGAGTGGATTAATGGGCCCAAGGCCTCAACATATAAAGTCTCTCTCACTCTGTTTTTTCTCTGATTGAGAAAGTTTGTAAATAATTGAAAAGAAAAAAAGAGCAGAAAGGTTGTATGATAACAACAAAACTCAGAACAGCCTTCTTCCTATCCAACGGTTCTCGGTCTTCAACCTATTCACTTGCATATACTCTTTACCTATGGGCACGAAATCTCTCTACAGATGCCTACCATTCAGACCTTCTCATCTCTTCCCGCTTGAAAAATGGCGTCCTATGCAATGCCCATAAGGTGCTCGATAAAATGCCGCATAATGATATCTTTACTTTAAACCGCATGCTCTCTGGCTATGCAAAAAGTGGCTGCATCAAGGAGGCAAGAGAGTTGTTTCACGCGGTGAAAGATCGCAATTTTAATGTCGTCTCATGGACAATTATGATTGGTATGCTTTCTGATGCGGGATGCTTGAGTGAAGCCTTAAGTCTTTTCCAAAAGATGCAGTATCTGGGAATTGCACCTGACTGTGTAACTATTTTAAAGGTACTTAGTTTGTGCACTGACTCAAATGCATCAGTTTTGGCCTTGCAAATCCACACCCGGATCATAAAATCGGCTTTTGGTTGCAACCTCACTATATTAAACACTCTAATTGATGCATATTGCAAATGCGGCCTTACTGAATTGGCATTTGCTGTTTTTGAGGAGATAGAACAGAGAGACTCGGTCACATATAATGCATTATTGTCAGGTTATTTCAAAGAAGGCAATTATCTAAATGCATTTGCTCTATTTAAACATATGCTTAAAACGTGTACCTGTCCAACTGATTTCACGTTTTCAAGTATTCTGAACTCTGCTACTGGGTTAGCAGACCCGGGTGTTGGGGCCCAGTTACATTGCCAAATCATCAAATCTAATTTCACATGGGACGTGTATATTAACAATTCCCTGCTAGATTTCTACTCGAAGATTAATTATGTACATCATACAAGAAAACTGTTTGATGAAATGCTTGCAAAAGATCATGTCTCTTACAATGTCATGATTTCGAGTTATTCAAGGAATGGTCTTGCAAAACAGGCTTTGGAGCTTTTTCAGGAAATGCAGTTGCTGAGTATTGACCACAAGGACTATCCTTACCCGAGCTTGCTTAGTGTTGCAGGATCTCTTTCAAATCGTGATCTGGGAAAGCAAATACATGCCCGAGTGGTTCTTCTTGGGATGGCATCAAGTAACCTTACAAGCAATGGACTTATCAACATGTACTCAACATGTGGGTATTTGTCTTGTGCTGACTTAATTTTCAGGCAGTATACAGATAAAAGCACTACTTCGTGGACTGCATTTATTACCGGCTGTGTGCAAAACGGCCTATATGAAGAGGCACTGAAACTTTTTGGTGAGATGAGAAAGACAGGTCTAGACTCTGATACGTCGACCTTCTGTAGTGTACTAAAGGCCTGTTCTAGCCTTGCACTAATTTCTCTTGGAGAGCAACTACACTCTTGTATATTAAGGTCGGGTTACCTCTCAAGTATTTTTGCTGGAAGTTCTCTTGTCGATACATATGCAAAATGTGGTCTTCTAGAGTATGCAAAGAAAATGTTTGATGAAATGACTGAGAAAAACATAGTTTCATGGAATGCCTTGATTTGTGCTTATGCACAAAATGGAAAGGGAAAAAAAGCAATTGAAATGTTTGAAAGGATGGTCACTTTGGGCTTGAAACCTGAATCTGTCAGTTTCTTGAGTGTTCTAAATGCATGCAGCCATTCAGGTCTTGTGGAGGAAGGGTTAAATTACTTCAACTCTATGACAAGTATATACAATATTACTCCTAGGAAAGACCACTATGCATGTATAATTAATATGTTGGGTCGGGTTGGCTGTTTTGATAAGGTGGAACAGTTATTGGATCAGATTCCATTTGAACCTGACCCTATTATTTGGAGCTCTATTCTCAACTCATGTAAGATCCATGGGAATTATGAGTTGGGGAAAATAGCCGCTGATAAATTATTTTGCTTGGAAACGAAAGATGCCGGCCATTTTGTGATAATGTCAAATATTTATGCTAAGAACGGTAAATGGGATGAGTTGGGTAGAGATAAACCGACAAGTACATATGTTTTCTTCAAACGACATGAAACATAATAGAATTGTTGAAATTAAGGCTTATTTGGATGAGCTAAGTGTAGAAATGGAAAAAGAAGGGTACAAAGCTGATGTGACTAGCGACCTGCATTTGGTAGGAGATGAAACTAAGGTCAAGTCTTTGAGGTATCATAGTGAGAGATTAGCCATTGCATTTGCATTGTTAAGTACAGAGAATGGTATAATTAGGGTTATGAAAAATCTGCGAACCTGTGATGATTGCCATGTGGCGATCAAGGTCAAGGTCGTTAGGCGAGAAATAGTTGTGAGGGACTCAAGTCGATTTCACCATTTCAAAGATGGATTTGTTCATGCGGAGATTATTGGTGAGATAATTTGTACCACTTTTAATTTTGTTTCTATTCTTTTTTGCTTTACACTGATGAATAGGTATATTTAATCATTAAATGAAGGGGCTATTTAGCTTTGTGGAGCTGATAGTTGATTTTCTTGTTGCCATCACACTATGTTACTGAGAAAAATACTGCTGTCTCAATATTTTATCATCCCACAGATTGTTAGATACCGATGTTACTATAATGTATGATTTAATAATATCACCAAAATATTGAGAAACGCTTTCCGGTATGATTAATAAAAAAAAAAAAAAGTTAATTCTTCTAAAGGAAAAAAAAAATAAAAGGAATAGCTTCTAACTTTGAGTTCTTATTATGTTTTTAGAAGATTAAAAAAAAAAATAATGTATCCGACTGCAATTCCAAATCATTTAAAGTGTGCCTCTGTCCAGTCAAACTGTGCCTTGTTGCGGCGCATTCATTGGAGGTTAAAATTCAACTCTGAAGCTAGGGTTTCTTAATTAAAATGTGTATATGATTTAAACGCCTATTTTGATGTACAAACAATAATTTTTAATGCTGATTTCGATGGGCATTAATTAATGGAAGAGTTGAGAAATAATTAAAATTTCCTTTGTAATCAATAGTAGTTCATTTTAATTAGGTTTATCTTTGAAATCAAGAATAGTATTAGCGGCATTGGTATTATAGTGATAAAACTGTAAATTTTATAGTATCTACATTCATATTGTAATAGCTAAACAAAGCTATAAGTCACAAATAGAAACTTTAACATTGTTGAAAAATGTAAATATAAATATTATATCCACTACATGAATTATTAATTCTACCAAATTAAAACGCTCTATTTCTTTTTTTTTTTAATGTTTTCTGTTGTCTAACGATACTACACAAATATAATTTTATTGCTACTCAAATTAATCTATACAACATACACTTCCTACACATGCATACACATATACTTAGATTTCACTAATTTGGTGCGCACACATAGAGCATATGCACACCCCTATTTATACACCCACAAAGTCGGTTAGTTATCATCAAGCAATTTCTAGAATATCCCAACCGACTCAATTATATCAACTAAATTCTAGAGAAATCAATTTACAACTTAACTATTCTTGATTTTTCTAGATGCTTCAAACATCGGTGATAATCTTCAATTAATCCGAACTGGGCTTGGGCTTTAATGGGCTACCTAGTCGGTGATGATTTTAACACTCCCCCTCAGCACCGACTCTTGTCTTTCGGTACTCCACGTCCATCTGGATCATCGTACTTCTTGTGATCTCTATAATGTTTTCGAGCATGGCAACGCATTTTTATTGTCGGTCTATCTTCAATTTGCTTCACCACAAATTTCGACTTTGCATGTGGTATCTGCAATTGTTGTCGTCGAGTTCTTCTGCCATTGGCTTGACAGACTGCGCGACCATTCATCTCTCGTCGCGGTATCACGTGTACTTCTGCTGTCTTCTCCATGACCGCAACATCATCACTCTCCTTAGTGATGGATTCCATCGTTACGCCCTCTCGTGGTTTCTTCTCAACTGCCACCGTGCAACTTTTCAATGCAGTCTCCTCCTCGACTGCCTCCTCAAAGAACCATGGCTCGAAGTCTATCTCCTCTTCAGACTCCAAACCCGTCTTGTCAGCTATCGCAACGGTCGCCAAAACGTCCCACTCTTCTTCACTCTTCACGTCGACTAGTGCCTTCTCCTTCATGGCCACCACGACGTTTCCTTCTTCATTCTTGAACTGGCACTCTCTCGCATAGTGCCCTTGTTGTCCGCAGTTGTAGCACACCATGCTTCTCCTGCGGGATTCACGATCGGCTCCATTGCCCTCTCGGCCTCTTGGAGCTCCCCCTGAACACAAGCACCTACAACACTCGTGCATAGTCTTCCCAGACTTCTCGGTCACCAGCTGCTGTATGTGTTGGCCCCTGTTCGACACTCTCTATCGACCACTGTACAGGGCCGTCTCGTCTTCCTCCTTCTTCATTGTCAACCCGGCAAGCTGCTTGACAAGTGCCTCTTGACTTGCCAATAGACTCTCTAGATCCAACAAGGATGGTTGCATCTGCCACCCTTGGATCGTCGTCACGAATGCGCCAAACTCCGGCCGCATTCCATTTATGATTATCCGCCGCATTCGATCTTCGCCAATCTTCGCATTGGCATCTAGCTGCTCAATCTCTCTACATAAATTCTTAACTTTGAGAAAGTACTCACTTACAGTCATGTTGCCCTGCGAGATGTTCATCAACTCTTTCTCGAGAAGTTGCAATCGACTTGTGTTCTTCTTCGAAAACAGTGCGGCGAATGTATCCTACGCTTCTTTTGGCGTCTCGACATCTTCGATATCAGACAACAAACTCTTATCAACTGTTGCCTTCAACACGAACAAGGCTCTACCGGCCTTCACCTTCCACTTCTTGTACGCTCGGATTGAGTTATGTGGCGGCTCCGTCTCATCACCACCAACAACATCCCATAAGTCTTGTCCCTACAAATAAGACTTGATACAAGTACGCCAATCTCTATAATTGTAATTGTTTAACTTCTCTATTAAACTACTCATACTGCTCAAATCTGACATATCGACTCGACCAACCAAACTCAACATACACTACTACTTAAGCTACGACTCGAGAAACCAAACTATTCCAACGAATCCCAACCTGGCTCTGATACCAATTGTTGTCTAACGATACTACACAAATATAATTTGGTGCGCACACATAGAGCATATGCACATCCCTATTTATACACCCACAAAGTTAGTTAGTTATCATCAAGCAATTTCTAGAATATCCCAACCGACTCAATTATATCAACTAAATTCTAGAGAAATCAATTTACAACTTAACTATTCTTGATTTTTCTAGATGCTTCAAACATCGGTGATAATCTTCAATTAATCCGAACTGGGCTTGGGCTTTAATGGGCTACCTAGTCGGTGATGATTTCAACATTTTCTATCAAACACCTCAAGTAAAACTGGAATGAAATCCTCTGCGTGTTTGGTCTCTGCGTGTTTGGTGCACGGCTGGAGATCTGGACCGTCTGATTTAATCTCAACGGCTATAAGGGAGCCCCGTGCATTCCACCACACCCGAAAAAAATATTGGCTCGAAAAAAATGAACCGTCTGATTTAAATCGGACGGATCCGCACCGTGCGTGTTTTTCTTAAAACACGCAGAGGATAAAGGTCCAAGTAAAACTACTCAATTTCGATCGATTTTACTGCCCAGCAAGTTTCTTTTCGACGTTCATATTGCTCCTTTTCTTTCCAAATCCATATATTAGTTTCGAAAGAATATGCAGTCATATGATAAAGTTATTTATTTATGGTAAAAAAACAAAATAATGTTTCCGTCTGACGTGGCTAACGTATTTGTTGCATCGCGAGATAAAAGCAACCAACTTTACATATGAAATTAATATTGTCTAAAAGAACTTAAGTTTTGTTTAGTGTTGCTTCTAATTTTGAAATTCTATGTGAAAACTCTCCTAAAATTTAATTCTGAAAAAAATAATGATTTTAAATAAAAAAAAAATTGATTACTCCAACTGATAGAATCTATGATTGGGTTCACGTACCAGATCAACTACTGATATCAATATAATATAATAATTATATCAAAATCATGAGATTATAACTACGGAGGTTTATGAAAGAAAAAACAAATATCATATTTTATGCGTATCAAATGCATTTTTTTGACAATACTCTTAGAAACAATGTCCCTCATTTCACCTTACCAGTTCTGTTGTTGTTTAAATTAATCTATCAATCTTATTACAAAAACAAACACTGATTTTGATAACTACCCTTCATCACACCCTGGTCCACAGAGTCTGCATTGTAGAATATCTAAGAGGAAAAATCTCGGCGAAATTATGATCAAAACTTATGACCTTACATCAGTAAGGTAGCAAAACTTATGACCTTACATCCACTGTGTGTACCGCACTTTCGATCCACGGTTCATTTTTTACGGGCCTATCAATCTGGTTACATGCACGGAGCTCCCATATCTATTGGATTCAAATTAGGCAGCCCAAAAACGCGCTACACACACCTGATTCCATTTCCCAAACATTCTTGAGCACCAAACACACCCGAAAGGAGAGAAAAAAAGAGGCAAACTAAAATTTGGGAATCAAAAAAATTCAAACGATGAAATTAACGAGTTTTTGGTTCCCGAATATTCAACTGATCAATTAATTTATTATAACGTACTCGATTTTTCTTTGACAAATAAGCCAGCAACCGTTGGCGTTTTCCCAGAATTTTTCGTAGACCCCTTTCCGATAAAAAATCTTTTTTGTGCAATTCGAAATGGGAAGTAAGCCTCTGGATCTTATTGGTGAAACTGAATACTTGAAATTCAACAGAACCCTTATTTTCTTCTTGTGGAATAATGGGAATGGATGAATTTTGGACCATAAATAACAAAATTTTTCTATCTTTTTTCTTTCTTTTTCATGGATGATTTTTCCGATCAGGAAAAATAAAAAAAATCAGAATTATGCCTGTTATTTGAATCTAGTACACACAACAATTTGGATTTATTCATATACTACTTTGTTATTCTATCCAAATCAAATCTTTCATTTGATTTGGATAGAAGGAGATAATCCATTTCTGTATTAAGCAAAAATGCCTTTACGGACAAATTGAAGAACTCTGCTAATTTCTTTATTCCTATATTGGTATAAGAAATAGACTATTTTTGAATTCTAGATTTTGGATACATATGGATCCTTAACATACTGAAATGACTTCCATTATTCGTATCAAACCAATAGCGATTCATACATAATAAATCTTCTAATCGGTAATTGGGCCAAAGAAAAGATTTGCATTTAACGAATTCATTTGCATCTGTATTAAGTTCCTCCTCATTGAAAACATTGAATAATTGTCTAGAGTTATTTTTTTGAATTTTTTATAATTTTTTTTTGAATTAGGGTAATTGAAAGAACTCAAAATTCGCAATTCTCGACAACGTCTAGAAGATAGAATATCTTCAGGACGAAGGAAGTCCTGACTTTGATGCTGATTTTGATTGAACAATGAGGTATTGATACTTATCATTTGATAGGAAATGGAAATTTTCAATATCGGATCCAATGCCTGATAGATCATTATTTTCGTAGGTCATTTTTCAGGGGCCCACATTGTTGCTATTCGCATGCATGATGCGTCTAGAGAATCATTTGAGTGTGTGATGGAAATTTTTTTTTTAGAAAATTATTCCCCCGGAATATTTGGCAACTAATTAATTTCTGGTAGTTCAACCGCAAATTTGTTTTTCGTTAATAAAATAGCGCCAGGCAAATAATTTAACTACATACGCAAAATATATATATATGAGGAAGGTTCCGCTACCAACATTGCCCCCAAATGCCAACATTTTGCATTTAACATTTGGATTTTAAAATTTAAAAAAATAATTAAATAGCAAAATGTTGGCATTTGGGGGCAACTAAAATATTGGTAGCGGAACCTTTCTCATATATTTATATATAGACTGTTCTCTTCTCCATAAGTCTGTCAACTGTCAACGGTGGTGCCCATCAATATATCCCTGCTATAATCATCTCATTAGAACATTTGGGGAATATATTTTGTTGGCTTGTCTGTTTCATGAAAAGTCAGAGCTTTATCATTGGTTGCCTGTTGCTTTAAACAGCCAGTATATCTTTTTAGGGAAATGTTGAATAGATTTTTAACTAATTGCCAATTGGCAAAATTTATTATTTATATTAAATCTGAAAATAATTCTTACGATAATGACATATACTGTAATGAGTTTTATATTTTAATGATGTCAACCCTAATTAAGTAAACTGTAATCTTACAATCTCAAAGTTAAATGATGTGGTTATATCCAACTTAATTATAGTGAACCTGTTAATAAAGCAAAACAAAATACAAAATTAGTCACATTTGTCCTTGAAATATGAAATTTTGACTAAATTTTAATAATTCATAGAAAATTAGAAATAGAACATTTATTATGAAAATAGTAACCATAAAGGAAGAAACTTATAAATATATCTAATTAATTACGATTTGTAAATATCAGTGTTTGATTTTGGGATAATAAAACAATTTTTATTGTACTAGATATCGTAGAGGATTTTATATTCTGATAAAAATATATCTATAATTAATTGCAAACCTAATTACGTACGCTTAGAATTAACTGAACTACATATTATTGTTACCAACATTATACTTAGTATGGATTTGAAAATAGAATTTATTTAGATCCAATGATCTTAATAATTCAGAGTTAAATTTAAAAATAAGACAGTCCGGATTCACGTATTCACGGCATACCGCGCCCAGGCTACCCTTGTTATCTAATCCTTTCCCCACCCTTGAGTACCAGTCAATGTACCACATATTACAATTAACTTTCATCAACCAAAAAAACATCAAACCCATCCTTTCCAACCAACAACTGCGCCTCAACATAGTGTTTCAGCTGTGGTATTTTTAATAATAAAAATATTTTACTAAAAAATTTTAATAAGAAAAACGATAATATTTTTTTCAATAAGGAAAAAGTCCTAACGCGGTCAAAAATCCAGTTAAATGCCAGGGTCCTAACGCGGTCAACGATAGCGTGAAGAAAGTCCTAACGCGCTTATGAACCGCATTAGGAGAGGATTCAAAATTCCGACTGTTTTTCCTTTTTTGAAAACATTTGTGCTTTGTTATTGTTGATTTTGTATTATTTTAAAGTTAATTTTGCTATGTCTATTTTGCTATGTATATTTTGTATTATTGTTTAGACTGCAACCACTGTTAGAAAATGCTCATATTTTAATTTTAGATTAATTACAACTAATTAATCACCATTAACAACAAGCAAATCAATAGATCTAGTGCTAAAGCAATCACACATCCAATCAAGAGAGGAGGTAGGAGAAATTGTACCTCTCATGAAATTGTATTCATGAGGCTCGAATCCATGGCATGGGAGTCGATGGGGTGCGTGCTCCACCATCTCCACCATCTATGGCCGCCTCTAGCCCACCAAGGACCCACCACCAAGCTCAAAGAGAATGCTAGTTCTCTTGAACCTCTTGCTAATCACCTTGCTTCTCTTAATTAACTATTTAATGGAGAGGAAGATAGGTGGGATGCTCAACACATGAGCTAAGAGAGGAAGGGAAGAGCCATGGAGAAGAGAGATTTTATCTCTCTTCTAGGTGGAGGCGCAAGGGAGGGGAGAAGAAGAGAGATGACGGCTAGGGTTTTCTCCCAAAGAGACCCCTTTATATAGCCAACCACTCTCATCCAATTTTCATACTATTTACAAGTATGCCATCCACCCTAAGAGGCCACCTAATGGGCTCTCTTGGGCCATCTTAATAAAAGGCCTTTATTCATTAATTCACCAATTAATGAATCTCCTTTAATTGTCTCTTCATTCTTCCTTAAATCGGGCCTTTAATTAACCAATTAAATAGAAGCCCAATTAGCTCAAACTAATTAAAGTAAGTTGAACATAATTAATTATTAACTCATTAATAATTAATCTATGATTAGCTAATGCATTATATTGTTTCCATATGATCCTTTTAATTTAATTAATTATAACGGTTCATAACGGTATATAATTAATTAATTAACTTATCACATTTCACAATACACATTATTGTGAATAAACAATAAATACACCAAGTGGTTAGAATCCTATTTGTGCGACCCTATTTGAGGATTTATACTATGTTGGCCATGGAAATAAATCGTTATTTATTTCCAATAATCATAAGCGGTATCTAGCAACACGTTATGACTCCCAATTCGTATAAATAATGTACCGTTACAATATCTCAATCCTGCATAAGAAATAAAAGTATTTCTTTGTTTGATTCTTATGTCACACGATATCTTTGTATAATCCAAGATAGGAATGTGTCATTCTTGCAGATTATACATTTCTTGATCTAGAGTTGATCGTCTAGTTTGCATGCATACGATCCAACTCAATCAAGGGGCCCAAACAGATATCATCACTCACTAGGTATACTAATGAGGGACATACGGTTTTCTTGATGAACAACTTTTCCCCGCACAATTCAAGAGAACATAAATAAAGTCCTTATAGCAGCCTTTATCAGGAATCAACGTTAGACGATATTTATTGAACCTATCCTCATGTGGAAAAGGTGAACATCTCAAACTTAGAATCAAACTCATATGAAATAAACAATGACACATAACACAATCCATATGTTTATTTCATTGGGTCAAGTCCTGTACTATGTTCCAATAACATACACATATGCAATTAAGTTCGTAACTCCTTACTTATGATTTGTAGAACTTAATCATCACTTAACTTGCATACTAATCTTTTATGATAGTTAATGTTCCTTGTTAATTATCAAGATTATGGACGATTTAGATTTATTATTGTCATTCTAATGAATGATCCACAGAGATCTACAATTCAGATCCTCAACCTGAATGATCTGTCAATAATAAACTCTAGGAACAAATGATCAAATATCATCATTAACATAAACTAAGAAAATAAGTCATTAAATATTGACTTCTAGGACATAACTCCAACAATCTCCCACTTGGCCTAGAGTCAATCAATAGTGACTTCTAGCCAGTGAAGAATTTAGAACAATGTCATATATCTATATATATACATGTCTCGAACCTCAAAAGATGTAATACACTTAAAGCAAGTTACTCATACGTCCATCACGCATGGATGCACAATTGCATCTCGTATACCGCTTAAGGTAGAGGTTAAGTTAGAGTGTTCGCTGTGTCCGCGAACCTATCAAATTTTATTTGACCCTATATACATATATACTCCTATATATGTGTTCTTGATCATCATCATGTGAGATCAAGTGACATCGTCATAGATCTTAGTTGGATCACCAATTTAATATTGGGTTCTTCAAGTTTAAGCTATGGTTCGAGATGCATAGAACCATATTAGCTTGACTGAGAACTTCACGATCCTTACTACATTCTTTCATTGCTTCACAAGTTGCTATATATTTTGTTTTGGTGACGGAAACGGTTGTAATATCCCATTTAGAACACCTTCTAAACTTACAACACCACATTTAAACAAAATATGTAGCTCAATTGTATTTATATCAATCTTTCGAAAACTAGCATCAATATATCAATTTATATGAGCTTTCTTTTATCTTATCAGATGGAAAAACATATCATTCTTTCTCATAAGATACTCGAAGATATTCTCGATTATTGTCCAAACGTGTTTTTCTTTGTATCCAGTTGACAACTGCTTGTCATACTCCTTGGTTACAACACATAGGGGCATGTGCATAAATATGGCATCCGTTATGAAACTCATAACAGAAGGATGCTCGAAATATATCGTGCACTCTTTTCGAATTGAGTTACAACACACCGAGTAGAACTCAAGTGTATGCCATACAACTTGGTTAGACATCCTTTCTAGGAGTCTATCTTTTCATGTTACTAGAACACTTTGTCATTATATGCACGTTTTCTCAAACCTGAAATCCATCATAATCTATCTCCATAGATTTTGTTTCCTTGGATTTAGGTGACTTACCCAAGTTCTCTATTGAGAAAACATTCTCCAATGAGATCTTGACAATATTCATTTCTTTAATTTTATTCCCAATTAATGTCTTGTATCTTGTACAATACATGTAACATAATAATGCTCCCACTGAATATCTTGTCTATACAAGATACTTTTGACGAAGTGCAACTCCTTGACTTCTTTGTCAAAATGTTTATTCCAATTTCCACAATTCTTGCTTCAATTCATCAATTGACCCTTGAAGCACATATACATTTCTAGCAATACAACAAATCCTCAGTTTGTGTCAAATTCACAACAACTTCCTTCATTCAATCGAAGAAGGCGGTTTTGATGTATCTTTTCATATATCTATATATACGAAATATAACTATTGCTAGAATGATCTTTATTGACTTATACACAGCTACAAGCGAGAAGCCGTGCTTTGTACTTGGTCAACTCGTTATCGACTTAGACATAGCATCAATCATGAAATTGTGCTTTGTACAGAGTCGACTTGTTATCGACTTAGACATAGCATCAATCATGAAATTGTGCTTTGTACATAGTCGACTTGTTATCGACTTAGACATAGCATCAATCATGAAATTGTGCTTTGTACAAAGTCGACTTGTTATCCATATCTATCTTTCCTTTTAAAGATCTAAATGTTCTAGATGGATCGCTCCTTCTTGAACATCAATCAAGGTCTATACCTTGTTGTTATATATATGGATTGTACTTAAAGATCATATAGATTCAAACCATACTTGTGGAATCGGGTCTTTCCATCGCTTCTTTATTTATCAACGGATCCTCATATGTCAAGTACGAGGATGTTGTGAAACCTATGTACCTTTCAGTTTAGGCAATTCATTCTCGTTGATCTTTGTAGGATTGGTGCTTGAGGTCAGTAAACTACTTCTACAACATCTTGTAGAGTAAGTTCTTGATCCTAATATATTGCATGAGTTTCTCGAACATCATCCATTCGTGAGATGTTTGAGCACTCTTTAGAAGTGAGCGTGTTTATAAACTTCTTCCTTTCACAACTGCTTGTGAGTTAAGTTCCGCTCAACTTCCACTAAGCACCATGTATGGAGTGACAAGTTCCCTATAAAGGTACTTCTTGTAGTGACGCATAAACTCCTTTAATGCTCACTTTACTCCCACTACTTCATCTTAAGAATATCATTCTTTAAGATTACGTTATGATGAGCAACAACTACTTTGTTCTTATCATGTTCATAGAAGTAGTACCTTTTGGCTAATTCAAGATATCCTTCAAAATAATAAGCGTCTTATTTGGGTCCAAGCTTATCAATCAATCGAACCTTGAAATAAGCTTCTCAACACCAAATCTTGAGAAACAATATACCTAGAGATCGAATCTCGTAAGATATCTTTCTCAATAGACTTCGATGGAATTTTTATTCAGTGTAAACAATATTGTCCTCAAACACAAATCCCTTACATGAGTCGAACAAGTCAATTTGATTTATTACCGATCGAACTATATCAAACTATGTTCGATACCTTCATCCTTGGATACATTTTTTCAATGTTCCTCATGAAGCGAGTAGTGAAACGTATTTCATACTCTTTAGGTAATACATCAAACTATATGACTGAACTATTTACCATGATCCATCTTAAGACTTTTGCTTTTATTGAATAGTTTTTCAACTTTACTCTTGAAATCCTTTTGATCTTGTCAAAAGATTCATACTTATACCATATCAAATAGATACGTTAATATCTATAATGATTGTTGGTCAAGTGGTAAAGTTTCAACAACCTTTCAATTGCACAAGTACCTATAGGTCTATATACATCAATATGTATAAGTCTTAATAAGGTTACTTGTCCTTTAAACCTTCGTAGTTCAAAGGCGCTTTTGTCATTTAACAAACACGATTCGCATGAATTTCAATTGATTTGCAATCAAATTGATTTACGAGCACCACGTTACGTAGACTCTCATAATGCGATTCTTGTTTATATTCGACTAAGCGACTATTTTACATAAAATTCAAATACTTTATGTGAAGTCTTACATATTTGTCATTCGAAATTTGTTTATCTATTTCAAGCAAATTCAATCAAGATGCATGAAATCTTATACACAAATTCATAACAATAAGAGAACGACATTTCTCTATTACAAAACATGATCATCCATCATCAAATATGAAATGGAGATAAGGTTTTATGGGATGTTTGGAATAAGGTATACAACCTCAAATTCCTAAACAAACTCTTTATTTAGTAAAGATAACTCTACGTATTCAATGGTAGCGGCTTAGACGTATAAGCCATTTCCAAAACGGAGTTTACTTTACTTATCTCGAACTTTCTCTTATTCATCATTGCCTACACATTTCGTTAAATGCGAGCACATGAACTAGCACCTAATTACTAGTGTGAATTAGAGATAGTGAGATAATTTGAACGACAAATATCTTAAGGTTTAGAACATCATGGTATTTCGGACAACCTTTCAAATGCCTCCCATAAATGGCAAATGAAACATCTCATGTGACACACGGTCACTAGTGAGGGTCTCAAATATTCAACTCATATATTGGTAGAGTATTCCTTTAATACTTAACCAATCATTTTAAGCACTAACAAGTGTGCGAACAACATATCCTTTATCCATAGAAAGAGATTGTATGACAATATCAACAATCCTTGATATTGGAGATCTCAATATCTCTAGTTGTCAATTAGCTACTCAAACCTTTCGGTTCGCAAGCTAATGAAACATTTATCTTCTTATAAGAAGAGTCTCTTGGTTAACTCACATTCCATTACTCGATCATAAATGATTGAGTCTATCTTTTACTTTCTCTAAGACCGTCTTCTTGAGTAAGTGGATGAGAGTATAGAAGTCTTAGTATAGTCCTTATGAATTCTCCAATTCAAAGGTCCAGAACTTCTAAAAGGATATGAGCATTCGCTTTATTGAATAATTTTCGTCAAAACTAATCATTGCGAAGCTATTGTTCGGGAAGTCGAGGAACGTTTTTGGGATTAAACTTGCTCAAGTTTCTCATTTCCAAGAACATGTCTTAGAAATCGGTATTTCTTCTCCAAGTAAATACCTTATAAACGAGCTTGTCGTTTTCCAAAGATTGACCGCAACGAAATTAACATATTTAATATCTATAACAAATTCAATTTAAGGTCATTTAGTTTATGCAATGTTTTGTTTATGGAATGATAAACAAAAACTCCCACTACATTTATTTAGTGTCCCAATGTAGTTGGTTTTCCAAGATCCCCGTTTTCATCAAGTAGAGCCTGCTATGGCACGACACCCTACTTAACTAGACAAGGTAGGTTCTCCAACCAATCATATCAACCATACGACTCTTGGTTTGTAAATATCTAAGTATATTTACAAACTTCGCCCCGATGTCCAAGAAAACTTGTTGGGTCCATCGATAAGCAACCTCTCTCTATTTGCTCCTAACAAATCTTTTCATTTGTACCCCGACTATCAAGGTTGACAACCATGACGTCCGCTATGGCGGACCGCGCCATGATTGGCTATTGACGTGAAGGGGATAGAGAGAAGGAAGGCGGTCGACTTAATCAATTTAGTTTGGGACAAAATAAGTGACTCTTGTTTGGTGGTCGTGTAAGCATACACCCATACCTACCTATGACAATTCAAGGCATTCACAAACAATCACATAACATAAGCATCTCAAGCATTGCCGTGGGTTTGTATGGCTCCCGCTTGCATTAATCTTCGTCGCATCTCCATGTAACGAGACTAATCTAATCAAGCCCTCCCACTAATTACTAAGATCCTATCTAATAATTAAGGGAAATAAATACATGTGATAAAATTCCTAAAACCCCGCCTAGGCCTTAGGGGCATGCAAGCCTCACAAGTTACATCAAAAATTAACCACTTAATTATCAAGGCACCTTAGGCCACTTTACAAGCAATCACATGCATTCACAACATTTTACAACACACAAGGCATTGACATCTTGAGCCATATCAAACCCACATCCTCCTACAAAACAAAGTTAGCACATATACAATATACATGATTCACTTGCTCTTAATTAATTTCATTAATTAGAATCTTTGTGCATACTTGTTGCTCAAGTTTTCCGAATGCAAAGAAGGCTTAACCTTAACAACTAATTGTTTAAGCCCTTTTAAATTAAATCCAACTATCAAAACAGAAAGGAGGGTATTTAAGGAGTCTTCTAATTAACATTTCAATAAATTGATTAATTAGAAACTATTTTAACTAATTAAAATACGAAATTCGGGACCCGAAAAAATTCAAAATAATTCGGTCTCCAAAAAATCTGAAATAAATCCAGAGAACTCCTTACAAAGATTGTGATTACCTGTAGAAATCTCAAGAAGAGATCAATTATCATCAGGGAGAACCAAAAAAGACAAATCCTCAGATTGTGCGCGAAGCACCGTTAGAGAAAATTCTGTTATGGGTCTCAACCTTTTGATCTGTATGATCATCCCCTTGATATTTTTCCAGCAAACAATTTACATAGAAAAATACTACATACAATAGGCTATCATTCCATGAAAAGAAAATCCACAAGTTATATTCAAGATCAACGAGATAACAAGCATTTAAGCAAGGTATCCTGTTCTGGAACAGACCGTCGACCAAAAAGGTTTCACTCGGTTGAGGTATCAAATCTCAATGAAAATCTATGAAATTAATTTTCACAGATTCCAGACTTAAAGGAGAACATTTCCATTTCAACACTTTTCCATAAAAGTTTCTCAATAAGTACAGTTTTTCAAAACAATCAGTTTGTTTGAAAAAACAGATCTGATAACTTCATCACTTTTCATCCTTGAACGCCCACATAATATCCGAAATATGCAACAAAATTTACATATCCAGAAAGAGCATCAAGTTTAGAATAATTCTATCTAAAAGTTACAGGTACTTTGTATACAAACTTATTTGTTACCAACCACAACAACAGAACTGTGCAGCAGAATAACAGATCTGCGCACCGTTACCGTTTAAATCACTAAAAATTCATTTTACATCGAATTTCAATGATTCCAGTGGGAAAACAACCACAACTCAAAGGGCTACAACCTCCAATAAGAAGGAAAAAATTTCAGAGAGCTTTACACCACGAAAAACAAGCAACAAGACAGAAAACAGCCTTTCCAGGGCCAGCAAGCATGCACATCACTAATTAACTTAATTAATTACGAATTCTCACTTAATTAAGTGTGAAAAACCTTAAGCACAACCTGGCTCTGATACCACTGTTAGGAAATGCTCATATTTTAATTTTAGATTAATTACAACTAATTAATCACCATTAACAACAAGCAAATCAATAGATCTAGTGCTAAAGCAATCACACATCCAATCAAGAGAGAAGGTAGGAGAAATTGTACCTCTCATGAAATTGTATTCATGAGGCTCGAATCCATGGCATGGGAGTCGATGGGGTGCGTGCTCCACCATCTCCACCATCTATGGCCGCCTCTAGCCCACCAAGGACCCACCACCAAGCTCAAAGAGAATGCTAGTTCTCTTGAACCTCTTGCTAATCACCTTGCTTCTCTTAATTAACTATTTAATGGAGAGGAAGATAGGTGGGATGCTCAACACATGAGCTAAGAGAGGAAGGGAAGAGCCATGGAGAAGAGAGAAAAATCTCTCTTCTAGGTGGAGGCGCAAGGGAGGGGAGAAGAAGAGAGATGACGGCTAGGGTTTTCTCCCAAAGAGACCCCTTTATATAGCCAACCACTCTCATCCAATTTTCATACTATTTACAAGTATGCCATCCACCCTAAGAGGCCACCTAATGGGCTCTCTTGGGCCATCTTAATAAAAGGCCTTTATTCATTAATTCACCAATTAATGAATCTCCTTTAATTGTCTCTTCATTCTTCCTTAAATCGGGCCTTTAATTAACCAATTAAATAGAAGCCCAATTAGCTCAAACTAATTAAAGTAAGTTGAACATAATTAATTATTAACTCATTAATAATTAATCTATGATTAGCTAATGCATTATATTGTTTCCATATGATCCTTTTAATTTAATTAATTATAACGGTTCATAACGGTATATAATTAATTAATTAACTTATCACATTTCACAATACACATTATTGTGAATAAACAATAAATACACCAAGTGGTTAGAATCCTATTTGTGCGACCCTATTTGAGGATTTATACTACGTTGGCCATGGAAATAAATCGTTATTTATTTCCAATAATCATAAGCGGTATCTAGCAACACGTTATGACTCCCAATTCGTATAAATAATGTACCGTTACAATATCTCAATCCTGCATAAGAAATAAAAGTATTTCTTTGTTTGATTCTTATGTCACACGATATCTTTGTATAATCCAAGATAGGAATGTGTCATTCTTGCAGATTATACATTTCTTGATCTAGAGTTGATCGTCTAGTTTGCATGCATACGATCCAACTCCATCAAGGGGCCCAAACAGATATCATCACTCACTAGGTATACTAATGAGGGACATACGGTTTTCTTGATGAACAACTTTTCCCCGCACAATTCAAGAGAACATAAATAAAGTCCTTATAGCAGCCTTTATCAGGAATCAACGTTAGACGATATTTATTGAACCTATCCTCATGTGGAAAAGGTGAACATCTCAAACTTAGAATCAAACTCATATGAAATAAACAATGACACATAACACAATCCATATGTTTATTTCATTGGGTCAAGTCCTGTACTATGTTCCAATAACATACACATATGCAATTAAGTTCGTAACTCCTTACTTATGATTTGTAGAACTTAATCATCACTTAACTTGCATACTAATCTTTTATGATAGTTAATGTTCCTTGTTAATTATCAAGATTATGGACGATTTAGATTTATTATTGTCATTCTAATGAATGATCCACAGAGATCTACAATTCAGATCCTCAACCTGAATGATCTGTCAATAATAAACTCTAGGAACAAATGATCAAATATCATCATTAACATAAACTAAGAAAATAAGTCATTAAATATTGACTTCTAGGACATAACTCCAACATGCAGGCTATACTATTTAAATGAAAAAGTATTATTTTATAGTTAATTTTGGTATGTATATTTTTTTGTTTAGTTATTTACGAGACTTCTTTAATGTGTATTGTTTATTTTTTAATTTTGGTATGTATATTATTTATATGACTATTTTTAGTGTGTATTGTTTATTATTAATGTCGTTTTTTAATTAAATTTTGTCTTTATTGATCTCATATTATTTTAAATGTGAGATGTTATTGCTTATTTGTTCAAATTTCTTTTCTAATCCAAAACCATTACTCGTGTATCGTAATATTGTTTTTGAATAGTCGCAACATACAAGCACCAAAAAAATACATTAACCTAAAAAAAATAATGAAGTCCATAAACAACATAAACTACCCATCCATAATCCAAAACATAATAACCTACATCACAATATATAAACTACAATATATAAAAGTCCATAACCTACAATATATAAAAAGTCCATAACCTACATCACAATATATAAACTACCTCCTCCTACGTCCAGAAGGTGAAAATTTGTCGCATTTTTTTATTGGACGTTTGTCTTTTCTCTGAGCCAAACATGGAGTACCTGACTCATCCTCCTCCTGAATCTCCTCACTGTCGGTACTGTCGTCATCCTGACCACCCTCTTCATCACCGTCTTCACCACCCTCCTGTTCACAAACCTCTTGGCTTTCTTCTCATCGCCAACCTGCTGATGACCCTCATACTGACAACCCTCCTGTATGGCGGTCTGCAGCAAGGTAGTGAAAGAGGCTCCCCCTCCCATACTACCCAATGGCGAAGAAAATGAAGGAATGTTATAAGGTGTACCAAATGCTGGCATAGTGAAAGGTGGAGCAGTCTGGCCGAACGTACTAAAAGGTGCAGCAGTCTGGCCAAACGTGGGAAAAGGTGGCTGGTATCCTGGCATATATGGTCTTGTGCTCTTTGTTTCTCAATGAGAAAATTTCTAAAAAATATATAAAAGAAAAAAGAGCAGAAATGATGTATGATAACCATGGTTCTGAAAATCGGTCGATTCCAAGTCGAATCAGATGCTGTCAATGATAGAATCGTCTTCTCAATATGAGACTAAATGGATATAAGTGGAGATAAATGAGTAACTTAGAAACTGAACTTCTTCATTCATATACTTGATAACACTTTCTTACAATAGATTTTCTCTCTTCTAAGTTCTGAATTTCTAAACACTCTTATATTGCTTATATAATCAAACTAGTCTTCATAATTAAAACACTCAACTACCTAATTAAATAGCATAATCTTCTAGACAATTAAGGACTCCAATTTTCTATGCATAATAACTATCATTGAGACTCTAAACATTTAAACTCTTTGACCAAGCAAAACACTTAATTAAGTTTACATTTCCAATATCCTTCCTTAAACTTAATTATGCTCCAGCTCGCATCCCGAGCAGCTTCTTGAAACAATTGAACAATCATGCTCCAAGCGGTTTAGTGAATATGTCCGCTATTTGATTTCGACTCATCACATGAGTCAAATCAATGTCACCATCCTTCACATTCTCGCGTATGAAGTGAAAGCGAACATCTATGTGCTTGCTTCTTTCATGATGCACCGGATTCTTCCCCAACTCGATTGCTGATTTGTTATCGACTCGAATCTCCGTCGGTTCGTCTCGAGCAAAATTCATTTATTTCAGCAATTTTCTCAACCATAGTGCGTGACATACACATGAAGATGCAGCCACATACTCTGCTTCACAAGTTGATAAAGTCACAATTGGTTGTTTCTTCGACACCCATGTAAATGCCATGTCTCTCATGTAGAACACGAAATCCGCGGTGCTCTTTCTATCATCAATATCACCACACCAATTGCTGTCCGTATATCCAACAAGATCAAACTCGTCAGTATAAGAACAGAACAAGCCATGAGATAAAGTACCTTTCACATAGCGAAGAATTCGCTTTATGGCTTTCCAATGTGACATCTTTGGCTTCTCCATGTATCGGCTTACCAAGCCGACACCGTATGCAATGTTTGGGCTCGTGCACACTAGATAACGCAAGCTTCCAACCAAGTTTTTGTATTGAGTTACATATACGGCCTTGCCTTCATCATAACGAGACAACTTTGTCCCACTCTCAACCGGAGTACTCACCGGATTGCAATCATCCATTTTAATTTGAATCTTTTCAACACGTCTTTTGCATATGCTTCTTGCGAGACAAAAAATTTCAGATTTGTCTTGCTTCACTTCCAACCCGAGAAAGTATGATATAAGTCCCAAATCTATTATCTCAAACTCTTTTGACATCTTGAGCTTGAACTTCTCAATCATATCATTATTATTTTCCATAAAAATCATATCATCAATATACAAAGCAACAAACATAATGTCATCATCACATACCTTCACATATAAAGCATGTTCATATGGACATTGCACAAACCCGTGCTCCTTGAAGTATGTATCAATTCGGGTATTCCAAGCTCGTGGAGCTTGCTTCAACCCGTACAACGCCTTCTTAAATTTCAGCACTTTATTTTCTTTTTATTTCTTAATGTAACCCAGTGGTTACTCGATGTAGACTTCTTCTTTGAGTACACCATTGAGGAATGTTGATTTCACATCCATTTGATAGATGTTCCACTTATTTTGGGCAACCAATGATATCAACAAGCGAATTGTCTCCATTCTCGCAATGGGGGCAAACACTTCTTCATAATCAATCCCCGCTTTTTGCTTGTAAACTTTGGCTACTAACCTTCTTTGTATCTTTTAACCTCGCCTCGAGCATTTCGCTTCTTCTTGTAGACCCACTTTACGCCAATCGGCTTATGATTCCTAAGTAACGTCGCAAATTTCCAAGTATTATTCTTCACAATAGCATTCATCTCTTCATTCATAGCTTGCTGCCATTTCTTCTCTTGAACGGCTTCTTCAAATGTGATATTCTCGGCATCCGCTAAAAGACACACCAAGTGCAGCTCGCTTGTTGCCTCATACAAGTCTTGCAAGGTTCTGGTTCGAGGTGTTCTCGCCTCGTCATCACTTGAGCTCGCACTTGAACTCGAACTTGGCTCAGCTCGGGTTGTTGTGTTTATCAAAGTAGAGCTCGCTATGATTTGCACTTATTTCTCAACATCATGCGACTTCTCTTTCATAGAATTTCAGCACCATACATCCTCTTCATTAACCTGCACATTATATGTATTTTATTAGTTGCTGGCCAATGAGCTTATATGCCTTCAACCTTTCATCATAGCCGATAAAAATCAACTTTTTGCTCTTGTCATCGAGCTTTGTCCTTCGCTGATCCGGAATGTGAGAATAAGCCACACTTCCGGACACTTTCAAATGAGACACTGCTGGTTTCACACCGCACCAAGCTTCTCGCGGAGTCATATTCTCCAAGCTCGCTATTGGACATCAGTTTTGCAAATAAACCGCGCATTGCACAGCTTCAGCCCAAAATTATTTTGGCATATTCTTACTTTTCAGCATGCTACGAACCATGTCGAGTATGGTCCGATTCTTTCTCTCGGCCACGCTATTTTGTTGAGATGAGTATGGAGCTGTTAGGAACCTCCAAATACCATTCTCCTCGCAGAAATATGCAAACTCCTTAGAGATATACTCGCCACCTCGATCTGACCTCAACGCCTTTATATGGTTTCCATTCAACTTCTCAACTAGCACCTTAATTTTTTTAAAAACAGCAAACGCCTCGGACTTTTCCTTCAAGAAATATACCCAAGTTCTCCTCGAAAAATCATCAACAAAAGTTATAAAGTAACGGTGCTTACCCAATGAGTTTAGTGTGATCGGACAACATATGTCCGTATGTATCAACTCTAGCGGCTTCTTGGCATGATAGCTCGCTTCTTTTGGGAATGAGCTCCTTGGATGCTTTTCAAGCACACACCCCTCGCAAAACTTATCACAATGATCAATTTGTGGCAGCCCCTTCACCATGCTTTTCTTTGACAACTCTTTCAAACTACCAAAATTTAAATAACCAAACCGCAAGTGTCACAACCAAGCTTTGTCAACCACACATGCCTTCAAACATTTAACTTGCACATTCATTAAATTCAACTTAAACATACGGTTTCTGGTCATTTCAACTTGAGCTATCAATTTATCATTTTTATCTCTCAAATAAAGGGTTCGGTCCTTCATCACCACCGTATAACCCAATTCCAACAATTGACCGAAACTCAAAATGTTACTTTTCATATCAGGTACATAATAGACATTTGTGATAAAAGTCTCACTTCCATTTTTCAGCAGAATGAGAACTTTACCTTATCCTTCAACTTTCACTTTCGATGCATCGCCAAATGAAACATGACCATCTACAACTTCTTGCATCTCACTGAACATGTGCTTGTACTCGCACATATGATTGCTCGCACCGGTATCCAAATACCACATGGTCTCTTGATTGGGAGCTGCTTCTTTGCTTGCAAGTAACAGCACGCCATCTCCAATCAATCTTTTCTTCTTTCTTGTCATTCTCATCTTTCTTCTCATGACGACATTCATATGCATAGTGACCACATTTATTGCAATTGTAACATTGAATATGAGACCTGTTACCTCCTCTTCCTCGACCTCGGCCATTGCCAAACGAGCCTTGCTGTTCCTTTTCATCTCGGTTATCTTGTTGTTCGCGACCACGACCACCTCGGCCACGACCTCGGCTACAACCCCGACTATGACCTCGATCGCTGCTGGTCGGTCTTTCTTCTTTCAATGTCACCTTCGCTTGAAGTGACTCCTCGAGCACCTCTTGCTTCTTCTTCTTTTTTCTTTGCTCGTGGGCTTCCAGCGAGCCCGAGAGCTCATCAATAGCCATCTCATTCAAATCTTTCGACTATTCTATTGCACACATAACATTTTCAAATTAATTTGTCAAAGAACAGAGTACCTTCTCAACAACTCGAATTTCAACAAGTGGCTCACAATTTCTCTTGAGTTGGTTTACCACGGTTTGCACCCTTGTCATGTACTCAGACACACCTTCAGTCTCCTTCATTTTTAAGGTCTCAAACTCGCCTCTAAGTGTCTGCAACCGCACTTGCTTCACTCGATCAACCCCTTTGTATGCCTTCTCAAGTGTATTCCACGACTCATGCGAAGATGTCGCACCGGCTATCTTCTCGAAACCCGACTCATCCACCTCTTGATACATGATATAAAGAGCGGTCTTGTCCTTCTTGCGATTCTCTTTCAATGCCCTCGCATTAGAAGCCGCCAACACTGTCGTTTCGGCATACTCTTGATAGCCATCCTCGAATATCTCTCACACTTCTTGTGCACCAAGGAGAGCTTGCATTTGTATACACCAGTTGTCGTAGTTGTTCTTTGTAAGACGGGACAGCGGCATGTGCCCAACCGTCGAATTACCGGTACTTGCCATCGGCTCTGATACCAATCTGATAGGATCGTCTTCTTAATATGAAGCTAAATGAATATAAGTGGAGATAAATGAGTAACTTAGAAACTGAAATTCTTCATTCATATACTTGATAACACTTTCTTACAATAGATTTTCTCTCTTCTAAGTTCTGAATTTCTAAACACTCTTACATTGCTTATATAAACAAACTAGTCTTTATAATTAAAACACTCAACTACCTAATTAAATAGCATAGTCTTTTAGACAATTAAGAACTTCAATATCCTATGCATAATAAGTATCATTGAGACTCTAAACATTTAAACTATTTGACCATGCAAAACACTTAATTAAGTTTACATTTCTAACAGTCAAACGATAGAAAAATGAAGGTGTTGGAAGGTCTGGGTGGGGAAAGGCAATCGCACATGGCGTCATGCCTAGATCCCAAAAGCACGCTGTCCTCCATGCCCTTAATAAGCTTTTTTTTTTGCTGTCAAAACTCTAAAGAACCCAAAATAACATGTATTAACACATTCTTCTGGAAACAAACAATGTGAAAGAGCCCCCAGCCCGAAGCCAATTTCTGAAGTCTCAGGTTGACCTCGCTGTAACGCCAATTTTATGACGAAGTTGGTGTATCTTATTCTATTCGTGAAATTTCAAGGGCTATTTCATTTTTTTAACGCCAATTTTATGACGAAGTTGGTGTATCTTATTCTATTCGTGAAATTTCAAGGGCTATTTCATTTTTTTCCCCCTTAGATTCTATTAATTAAAAAACTCTGGCTGTTCTATACCTGAAGCTCTCCTTTGCCTATAAAAGGAGGGGCAATAAAGTGAGATCATGTAGAAAATGGAGCAAGAACTAGAAAGAGTTTTTCACATGGTTGGTGGAACTGGAGAGAGCAGTTATGCTGCCAACTCAACAATGCAGGTATTTTGATCTTGCTTTTTTATATTTATGATAAAGTATATATATAAAAAAAATCCTAGAGGTCCCTAAAGAGATCTTATAACCAAAAAATTCGTCACATTTCGATATATAAGAAAGCCCTCATAAATTAGAATCTTTATGGGAAGCAAATGACTATGGAATGAAGGAATATTATTTGGTTAATTTCGCATTCTATGGATGGGGGCAATTGTTAGTGTGCAGTAAATTCTTCGATGCTGGCAACCATTAGTATCTTGCTCCAATTTCTATAGGATTACAATACTTGTTCGGAATTTCGGATTCCAAAATTTATTTCGTTTCTGTTTTTTGATTAAAAAAAAATAGAAATGGATTTAGGGAATTAAAGCTACAACCATCAAGTATATATATAACCAATATTAAACCATCCGTGTGAACATGGGAACCTAGATTTTGTTTTTCAGAAAAATCCTATAGGACAGAACTTCCAAAGATTGTGAGCAGAAAATCATATTTACGGTGTTTTTTTTTCCTTTATTGGAAAGCTAAATGAGCTAAATAATTTTGCTCAAAGGTCCTTATTGTGAGCAGAAAATTTGCCATAAAAGACCCATTTCAAGAGATGAATTTATAGGTGTCGGTGATATATATACTCTTGCTAGTGTTTTTTTTTTTTTTTTTTTTTTTTTTTTTTTTTTGCCATAAAAGACCCATTTCGTTTGGATAACAAAGTTCTCTATACACAAACTCGAATTACCCTAATATCTATAATGTCTTCTCCGTTATATTTGTTTTTCTCTACCAGAAAACAATTGCATCCAATGCTAAATTTTTGGTGAAGGAAGCCGTTAAATCACTTGCAAGTACAGTCCCTTCAAGTGAAAATTTACTGGTTTTCGCTGATTTGGGATGTTCAACTGGTGGAAACACATTGCTTATGTTCTCAGAAGTCATGGACAGCATCTCAACAACTTGTAGCAAACTGGGTCGACCTGTACCTAAGATCCAATTACTCCTAAACGATCTACCAGGAAATGACTTTAACGCGCTCTTGGGTTCTGTTCTTTCTTTCCAAAAGGAGAGGATTAATGAATCCATAAGAGATGGGTCTATGCCATTTTATATGGCAGCAGTGCCCGGTTCTTTCTACCAAAGGTTGTTTCCCAAGAGGAGTGTTCACTTCATTTACTCTTGCTGTACCCTGAATTGGCTCTCTCAGGTAAAAGCTGCTGAAAGCCTGAAACTGTTCTAAAAGTTGATGATTTATTATTCTTATTGGTTATAATATTGATATTCTTTCTTTCGGATTATATCGTTCAACTGAGAATGCATAATTAACAAGTTTCATTAGAATAAACTAGAAACAGAAGAAAAGTTTTTTTTTTTTTTGTTGCTAGAGAAAACTCGATCACTGTGAGATGTATTCCAGAAAAGTGCCCTTGTGAAGTGACATCGGTATTAATGCTAAAGCCATTAACTCGGACGCAAGGAAAAACTGAAATTTAAGCTATTGAAATATGAATTTACTAGCGAGTCATTAGGGCCTACAAATTGTTCAAAGAGCTAAACATATATAAAATAACCAAAAAGGAAACACTAAAAACCAACAAAAATTAGATGTTAACTTGTTAAGCCATTTCATGTCCCAGCACCCTAATGAGCAGCACACTGAAGCTCACCTATGTTTTTGCAAGTTCCACAACA
This sequence comes from Rhynchospora tenuis, assembly GCA_027725995.1. Taxonomy (NCBI): domain Eukaryota; kingdom Viridiplantae; phylum Streptophyta; class Magnoliopsida; order Poales; family Cyperaceae; genus Rhynchospora; species Rhynchospora tenuis. The sequence continues at coordinate 205,471,573 of CM050888.1, read as the reverse complement.
TGGATTCTTCATTTTCAGGTACCCATGGGATTTGATAGAGCAACAGAGGGACGGATTAATAAGGGAAGCATTTACATCTCCCAGAAAAGCCTACCTCTTGTGTCCACAGTATATCAAGAGCAGTTTCAAAGAGATTTCTCTTCATTTCTCCAGCATCGTTCCGAAGAGCTATGCAGTGAAGGACATATGGCTCTGATTATTCCGGGTTGTACTACTGCAGATCAGTCACTGAAAGAGACAGCTTCATATACCACATGGTTTGAGGAAGCTCTCACTAAAATGGTTTCAAAGGTTGTTCTAGGATTTGTATTCAGAAAATAAAAAACATGCATGCTTAATTAGGTGTTCCAAGTTTCCAGAATGGGATATCTGGCAAGTCCTAAGTGCATGGCACATGTCATGTACATCATGCTACCTAAACATTTCATGCCATATTGCCATCCTACATGGCTCAAATCAAGCACAGCCCACAGATCTATTGCCACGTACATAACACACCAAATGGCACGTGTCCAAGCAACATACCGTGCCTTGATATGTCCATATGACGTCGTGTCTGCCATGCAAAGACATGGCACCATGAACAACATGCATTCCCTTTTCCTACTATATTTTGTGCTGCTTTTGTAAACCACTGCTTTCGCAATCCCCTAACAAGACCTAACCAGCTACAATTCTTTATGGTTGCCAGCAGTGTGAATTGAACGAAAGCATGGTACTTAATTACTTTACCTAGCTACACTTGGTTAAACTGACACCTGGGGTAAGAGAAAAAACTAAACTATGATTAATTATTTCAAAATTTCATCTTGAGTTCATATATTTAAACAAAAAACTAAACTAGCATTAATTATTTCAAAATTTCATCAATTTTTTTCATAGTTGTCATTTTTGGAATGTTTCTTTCAATTAGTTTGTTTCCAAAAAAGGCTAGTATTGAGCAAATAAAAAGATAATAGTAACTTTCAAAAGAATATAAAAATTTTGGTTTGCTATGAAATTTCAATATGTAGATTACTAGATTGCATGAGTTAATAAAATTTGTTGATTTTAAATAATTCCAACTGATCATGATGTGTAATAAATTTTCTCTATATATTTTCTTTTCATCAAGCAAACACAATTTATTTTTTCTTCTTTTGTAAAATAAAGCAATCGATTAATTTCCTAACAGTTGTAGTACTTATTTTAGGGGGTGGTGAAGGCTTTTGATATTGACTCTTTCGACCTGCCAACGTACTTTCCAACAATGGAGGAAGTGAAGCCAATTATAGAAAATGAAGGATCATTTGACCTTATTCATGACTTTGTTCTTGAATATTCTTTTGCTGATGCCATTGGTAATTATACACCCGGAGACACCGATGAGAAGTGGGAGAAGAAGTTAGCACTGGCTTTTAGATCTGTACTAGAGCCTCTGTTTGCGTCTCATTTTGGTGATTCCATAATAGATGAACTCTTCTCCACCATGTCAAAAATTGCGGCTGAGCGTTTAAATGTAGACAACTGCAAATATATCAGCTTGGCAATATCTCTGAAGAAGAAAAAAATGTAATGCAGTATGAACTGGGAATTAAAGTTTATTGCTTAATGCTTTTTTCAATTGTGACCAAGACAAATTCTAAAATACATACTTTGTTCTGTTTGCTAGAGAAAAATCGTATATGCCATCTGAAACGTCTCCTTTATGTATCTCTTTTGTTTGTCACTTCCAAACTAATGGTAATAAACAGGCTTTGCAATTAATTTTCAACCTCAAGTTCTGAAGTAAAACCTATTCTCTTCATGATTTTGATTATTTCGTAAATTTGCATAAACTATTTTTAGAACCCAAACTCATCTATATGTCATAGATTGATTAGTCAACAAATTTGATTATCATGTTCATGCAACACAAATATTTATTTCTTTCGATTAGGTCAGGAAGAGTTTAATTTGGTTTTCTGTTGTCATTGTCTTGTCCATGTTCAAGAAAGTAACAAATATGTGCACACCAGCAGAGTGCAGGGGCGGATCCAATGTAGAACACCCCATGGCAAGTGCCTGGGATAAAATTTTTAAAATTGAGGACTCATATATGTAAACTTGGGTTGTGCCTGGGCTGAAAAAAGATTAGTGCCTGGGTATTTTGTGAAGATTGAATAATTCAGTGCTTAAGGGCTTGTTTGGATGGGTTGGGAATAGTGGGAATAGTGTGAAAAAGTGGGAAGAGTAGGAAGAGTGGGAAGAGTGCTATTCCTAGGTTGTTTGGATGGTGAGTTTAGGAATAGCGTTGGAAAGTGTGAAATAGTAGAGAGAAAAGTGTTGTTGGGAAGAGTGTTATTGGGAAGAGTGGGAAGAGTGGGAAGAGTGGGAAGAGTACCTATTCCCACTATTCCCAACCATCCAAACAAGTCCTAAGATTTGACCTAAAACAAATTATGCCTACGCTAAAACAAAATCTTGGATCCGCCCCTGGCAGAGTGAATACGTTAGGAACAACAAATTGTAATCACTGGGGAAATCCGTTCATGGAAATAACGTAGAATTTTGAATGGGGGCAATGAATGGATTCCATTTGACTGAAATCTGAATTTAGTGAGTTCAAAGGAGTAAATAGAAGTTCCGATTGTACCTCAGATACGTAAAAATTATTGAAAGATGTGGTAGTCCAGTCAAATGGGTGCTATGGTGTTATATGAATATATAATCTATCTGCTATGGTGTCAGGTATTAACATCTCTTATTTATTATTTATTTAGTTCGCAATTAATTGTATAGCAGAAAAAGGCTGTCACTCTTTCACAGTCTAAGATCACAATTTAAGGTCATGGAGTAGATAGCTTCTGGCTTTTACAGATAATGGTAGAAATTTAATATATAACAAACTGTCACATTCTTGCTATAACTTGGTAATGAGATCTTACACAAAAACTAACAAGTTTTCTGACTTGCCAGTAAAGAAAACAAAAATGATTTTTTTTTTTTTTTTTTGGGAAAATGCTATTGGCCCGTTTCCATTACAGAAACAAAATATTAAAATTCCTAAAAAAATTCTACAACCAACTACAACTATCTATTTCCTAACCAAAATCTTCCTGTATACTCCAACTCTGAAACATCTCAATAAAAAACATAAAAAAAATACAAGCACTAAGTAAAACCAAAGATAAACCCTCACTAAGTCATCTAATAACATCTTCTTAACTACCTACTATACCCTTACGTAATGACCAGCAATTTTCATCTGCATTCTAATACTTCTTCTAGGTCTTTTCTTACCACCACTCAGTATCAAGTTATCCATCTTAACATCAGTTATTTCTTGGTCTACCATGTGTATTGTTTCCCTTGATATTTTACCAGCAAACTGTTTTGCCATAAATTTTAGTAGCACCCTTTGATTCCTCATCACTTATTCTAACATTTTAAACGGTGGTGGTGTACTGGTTCTCGTCTTCTATTTCTTACTTTTCAGCTTCTATTTCATTCTTATCTTTTTCAAATGATCAATACTTCGAACCTCATCCTTCTTCAGTTTGTTATCACTACTCCTAGTATATGTACTTGTCTGTGTTTGACTCAAAAAAGTTATGTTTCCTTTGTCCTAGTATATGTACTAGTCTGTGTTTGACCCAAAAAAGTTACGTTTCCTTTGTCCCCAGAAACTAAATTGAAATGATGTAAATCACTTTTATTTTCCACAGACTTGCAGTTGTCCTCCTACATTGCTTGTGGTTGCCATCCTACACGTTCTTCATTGATTGTATCAGCCTCCGACAAAGACCTTGTACATCTTTCAGTGGAACTAGAACTAGAGCTACTGGCTCTTTCCTCATACACGCTATCCACCTGCTCTTCTTTTTGAACTCTATGCTCTATGCACTCTATTTTGTGTGCTGGTATAAGGATGTTTGATTTGATTTTTGTCATGTCTCTCACACTGTTTTGGTCTACATATCCAAACATTAATTGATTGTGATGGTCAGCTTAAAAATGGTGCCTATACTACGTTGAGACATATTCACATCAAGACTGGTATTGTCTTCTCTAACTCTTTTTATCTCAGCCCCTACTACATATGTATTTCCAGTACCAAATCTGATGGTTCTACATTGGGCAGCACGATACCCCAATCTATTGCAAACAAAGCAAATCACCTTGTCGGGACATTGCCTTGCAAGATGTCCAACATTCTCACCAAGATTCACCAGGTTTTTATAGTCAGGTTGATCTACAACACATCGTGTTTCTCTCACTGGCCGCCACTGGATCAGAATAGATTTTATCTATCGCTGCATCACCTCCTTCTTATTCCCAAATGTTTTCTCCAACATCTCCTTGGCTGTTGGATACAGTGGGTGTACCGGCAGCAGAAACAAAGTAAAACAAAGAGTTAATTTCAGCAAACACGTGACGGACATAAACCAAATACTCATAATAGAGAAGCTAATACTTGAGAGTTAACAACCAATAGCACAATCAAGCAATATCACAAGAAAATAAAGAGGTGACACAAGATTTTACGTGGAAAACCTGAAAAAAAAAATCACGGGAGAGATCGGTGCAAATCCACTAAATCAAGAGTTTATCTAACAAGTACATGAAGATCATCAAGCTATTTACCTTTCTCTCTCTCACAATTTAAGGTGGAATTAACAAGACATTCAAGAAAATTGTAACACCCTAGATAGCTCAGGAAAAGAGACAAAGAGCTGCTCCAAGAGATGCGCAAAGAGAGACAACACTTCTGCGCATAATCTCCTTAATTTTCTCTCATTCTTTCCGTACTGGGCCTTCATGGGCCGAGCCCATTTTGGCTTCGTACACAATAATGGCTTCAAGAACCTCTCTGCCAAATTTCTCTGCTGCAATGCCAACACGATGTAGTAGTCTAGTCAAGAGCTAGCTCGTCGATCGTCGGATCTGTCGCCTCTCGTAAGAAATCCTTCCGAGCACTCGCTCCGAGAAGGAGATAGATGAACTGACGATCGCTGCTTCTAGGTGCGCCACCACTGCCTCAAACCTCTCCATTAGTCCTTTCTCCATATAGAATCGAGAGAATTTTGTGGATTTCTCGAAAGTTTTTTGAGGAATTTTAGCAATTTTTTGGATTCTACGGAAATCGCCAAAAAAAATCTCCTAAGCGGCGTCTCAATATTCGTCAAAATGAAAAAAATGTTAACACCTATCAAACGAAAGAAGTCTTCAGCTATTAATGAAGCAAAAGAATGGACGAAGAGGTAGATGGACAATCTACCTCATCTTTAAGTATTTAACTTTGTTAATATTGTTTGCTCAATCAACAGATTCTCTGTTTGGGATGAAGCAACAATTTCAGCAGGAACTGTGCACAATGTTGATGAAGAAGATAAAAACCTTTTAACTGATCCTTCTTTTTCGTGTTTTCTAGTTTTAGACTTTAGTTTTAAGAAATGTGTGATTCTTGCTGTCTGTTGGTTACTGTGTTGTCTTGTTTTGTTTTGGATTGGCAAAATTATGGAGTTTTCAGACAATGGTCATTCAATTGCTAATTAATCTTCGAGTAGAAATCTTGCTGCCTGTTTCCCGTTACCGTTACACGTGCTCTCTTGGGCTAGAATTTCCTGAGGGCTTTAATAGTCAATTCATTCCAAAATAATAAAAAGACTCAAAGGAAAGCAGAAATGATAACTGTCATCTATAATTTTGTCATCCCTTGTCATCGCTTAAGTAAAGTAAACATATGAAACAAAAAAGTTGAACATATAAATAATAAAAGCGAACACATACAAACAAATAAGTTTTGTCATTCTTGTTCAGATTTTTATATGCATGTTAAACTTATTTTTATTGAACTTATTTGTTTGTAAGTGTTCATTTGATCATTTATATGTTCATCTTATCTATTTTATGTGTTCACTTTGTTCAATCGATGGCAAGGAATGACGAAATTACAGATGGCAGTAATCAATTTCCAAAGAGAAGTAGGAACATATTATATTTGAATCTTCAGAAATGATTTTCGGAACCATTCGGGCGAAAATATGTTTTGGGCTATTAATTTCATCTCTGAATATTCTCTTCAAAGGCCTATTAATCATCAAACTTGGAACCCGAACAGAGACGGGATAAATGGGCCCAAAGCCTCGACGTTTATGGGTCTCGCCCTCTTTGTTAACTAAATGGATGATTGAAACGAAAAAAGAGCAGAAAGGTCGTATACTCGTATGATAGCAACAAAACTAAAAACAGCCTTCTTCCTATCCAATGCTTCTCGCTCTTCAACCTATTCACTTGCATATACTCTTTACCGATGGGCACGAATTCTCTCTACAGATGCCTACCATTCAGACCTTCTCATCTCTTCCCGCTTGAAAAATGGCGTCCTATGCAATGCCCATAAGGTGCTCGATAAAATGCCGCATAATGATATCTTTACTTTAAACCGCATGCTCTCTGGCTATGCAAAAAGTGGCTGCATCAAGGAGGCAAGAGAGTTGTTTCACGCGGTGAAAGATCGCAATTTTAATGTCGTCTCATGGACAATTATGATTGGTATGCTTTCTGATGCGGGATGCTTGAGTAAAGCCTTAAGTCTTTTCCAAAAGATGCAGTATCTGGGAATTGCACCTGACTGTGTAACTATTTTAAAGGTACTTAGTTTGTGCACTGACTCAAATGCATCAGTTTTGGCCTTGCAAATCCACACCCGGATCATAAAATCAGCTTTTGGTTGCAGCCTTACTATATTAAACACTCTAATTGATGCATATTGCAAATGCGGCCTTACTGAATTGGCATTTGCTGTTTTTGAGGAGATAGAACAGAGAGACTCGGTCACATATAATGCATTATTGTCAGGTTATTTCAAAGAAGGCAATTATCTAAATGCTTTTGCTCTATTTAAACATATGCTTAAAACGTGTACCTGTCCAACTGATTTCACGTTTTCATGTATTCTGAACTCTGCTACTGGGTTAGCAGACCCGGGTGTTGGGACCCAGTTACATTGCCAAATCATCAAATCTAATTTCACATGGGACGTGTATATTAACAACTCCCTGCTAGATTTCTACTCGAAGATTAATTATGTACATCATACAAGAAAACTGTTTGATGAAATGCTTGCAAAAGATCATGTCTCTTACAGTGTCATGATTTCGAGTTATTCAAGGAATGGTCTTGCAAAACAGGCTTTGGAGCTTTTTCGGGAAATGCAGTTGCTGAGTATTGACCACAAGGACTATCCTTACCCGAGCTTGCTTAGTGTTGCAGGATCTCTTTCAAATCATGATCTGGGAAGGCAAATACATGCCCGAGTGGTTCTTCTTGGGATGGCATCAAGTAACCTTACAAGCAATGCACTTATCAACATGTACTCAACATGCGGGTATTTGGCTTGTGCTGACTTAATTTTCAGGCAGTATACAGATAAAAGCACTACTTCGTGGACTGCATTTATTACGGGCTGTGTGCAAAACGGCCTATATGAAGAGGCACTGAAACTTTTTGGTGAGATGCGAAAGACAGGTCTAGACCCTGACACGTCGACCTTCTGTATTGTACTAAAGGCCTGTTCTAGCCTTGCATTAATTTCTCTTGGAGAGCAACTGCACTCTTGTATATTAAGGTCGGGTTACCTCTCAAGTGTTTTTGCTGGAAGTTCTCTTGTCGATACATATGCAAAATGTGGTCTTCTAGAGTATGCAAAGAAAATGTTTGATGAAATGATTGAGAAAAACATAGTTTCATGGAATGCCTTGATTTGTGCTTATGCACAAAATGGAAAGGGAAAAAAAGCAATTGAAATGTTTGAAAGGATGGTCACTTTGGGCTTGAAACCTGAATCTGTCAGTTTCTTGAGTGTTCTAAATGCATGCAGCCATTCAGGTCTTGTGGAGGAAGGGTTAAATTACTTCAACTCTATGACAAGTATATACAATATTACTCCTAGGAAAGACCACTATGCATGTATAATTTATATGTTGGGTCGGGTTGGCCGTTTTGATAAGGTTGAACAGTTACTGGATCAGATTCCATTTGAACCTGACCCTATTATTTGGAGCTCTATTCTCAACTCATGTAAGATCCATGGGAATTATGAGTTGGGGAAAATAGCCGCTGATAAATTATTTTGCTTGGAACCGAAAGATGCCGGCCATTTTGTGATAATGTCAAATATTTATGCTAAGAACGGTAAATGGGATGAGGTTGCCAGGATAAAAAAACTGATGAGAGATAGAGGTATTAAAAAAGAACCTGCATATAGTTGGGTAGAGATAAACCGACAAGTACATATGTTTTCTTCAAATGACATGAAACATAGTAGAATTGTTGAAATTAAGGCTTATTTGGATGAGCTAAGTGTAGAAATGGAAAAAGAAGGGTACAAAGCTGATGTGACTAGCGACCTGCATTTGGTAGGAGATGAAACTAAGGTCAAGTCTTTGAGGTATCATAGTGAGAGATTAGCCATTGCATTTGCATTTTTAAGTACAGAGAATGGTATAATTAGGGTTATGAAAAATCTGCGAACCTGTGATGATTGCCATGTGGCAATCAAGGTCATGTCGAAGGTCGTGGGGAGAGAGATAGTTGTGAGGGATTCAAGTCGATTCCACCATTTCAAAGATGGGGTTTGTTCATGTGGAGATTATTGGTGAGATAGTTTGTACCACTTTTGCTGTAATTTTCTTTCTATTCTTTTTTGCTTTACACTGATGAATGGGTATTTTTAATCATTAAATGAAGGGGCTATTCAGCTTTGTGGAGCTGATAATAGTTTTTCTTGTTGCCATCACACTATGTTACTGAGAAAAATACCAAAGTTGTAACAGACATGCTGTCTCAATATTTTATCATCCCGCAGATTGTTAGATACCGATGTTAATATAATGTATGATTTAATAATATCATCAAAATATTGAGAAGCGCTTTCCTGTATGATTAATAAAAAAAAGTCAATTCTTCTAAAGGAAACAAAATAAAAGGAATAGCTTCTATTTTTTGAGTTCTTATTATGTATCCGACTGCAATTCCAAATCATTAAAGTGTGCCTCTGTCCAGTCAACTGTGCCTTGTTGTGGCGCATTCATTGGAGCTTAAAATACAACGCTGAAGCTAGGGTTTCTTAATTAAAATGTGTATATGATTTAAATGCCGATTTTGATGTACAAACAATAAATTTTTATGCTGATTTCGATGGGCATTAATTAATGGAAGAGCTGAGAAATAATTCAAATTTCCTTTGCAATCAGTAGTAGTTCATTTTAATTAGGTTTATCTTTGAAATCAAGAATAATATTAGCGGCATTGGTATTATAGTGATTAAACTATAAATTTTATAGTATCTACATTCATATTGTAATAGCTAAACAAAGCTATAATTCACAAATAAAAATTTTAACATTGTTGAAAAATGTAAATATAAATATTATATCCACTACATGAATGATTAATTCTACCAAATTAAAACGCTCTATTTCTTTTTTTTTTCTTTTTTTTTAATGTTTTCTATCAAACACCTCAAGTAAAACTACTCAATTTCGATCGATTTTACTGCCCAGAAAGTTTCTTTTCGACGTTCATACTGCTCCTTCTCTTTCCAAATCCATATATAAGTTACGAAATAATATGTAGTCATATGTTAAAGTTATTTATTTATGGTAAAAAAAACAAAATAATGTTTCCGTCTGACATGGCTAACGTATTTGTTGCATCGCGAGATAAAAGCAACCAACTTTACATGTGGAGTTAATATTGTCTAAAAGAACTTAAGTTTTGTTTAGTGTTGCTTCTAATTTTGAAATTCTATGTGAAAACTCTCCTAAAATTTAATTCTGAAAAAAACAATGATTTTAAATTTAAAAAAAAATTTTGATTACTCCAACTGATAGAATCTATGATTGGGTTCACGTACCAGATCAACTACTGATATCGATATAATAATGAGTAAATTTTTTGAGAAGTACTTGAACTTTCTATGTAATTCAATTTTAGTTAAAGTTTAATTTGTCCTTCCACTTCCATTAAAGTTTCAAATTGTCCAATTTTAAACCCTTTACTGCGATTCCGTTTAACTCCGTTTAATTTAACCAATTGAGGTGTAAAAAATAAAAATATTGTTTCTTTCTCTTCTCTCTCAATCGGTCTTCTCTTTTCGCTCAAATTTTTTTCCTCCTGAAGCAATCTTGAGGCCCACCGCCTTGTCTCCTCCATCTCCATCACTTCCACTGCTGAAATTCTCCTCCTCCTCCGCCACCCGGCTCATGCTTCCCAACTCTCCGCCATCATTCCCTCATCTCTCCCTCTCATTCAATCCCCATTAACCTATTGATTTAGATTGTCCTTTTTTATACCTCAATTGCTTAAATTGAACGGAGTTAAACGGAATCATAACAAATGGACTAAAATCAAACAATTTGAAACTTTAGTGGCTGTGGAAGGACAAATTAAACTTTAGTGACAAAAATTGAATTACATACAAAGTTCAAGGACTTCCGAAAAAATTTACTCATATAATAATTATATCAAAATCATGAGATTATAACTACGGAGGTTTATAAAAGAAAAGAAAAAAAAAACAAATATCATATTTTATGCGTATCAAATGCACTTTTTTTTTTTAACAATACTCTTAGAAACAATGTCCCTCATTTCACCTTACCAGTTCTGTTGTTGTTTAAATTAATCTATCAAGGTTACTAAAAAAACAAACGCTCAATATCTTGATAACTATTTCTTCATCACACGCTGGGCCACATAGTCTGCATTGCAGACTATCTTAGAGGAAAAATCTGGGCCACATATTTCTTAACGCGTCTCTTTTCGGACTTTGACCCGTTTAAATTCCTCGGTCTATTTATAATGTTTATCTCTACTGCTTATAAATGCATCTAACAAAAAGAGTAAACATTTCATATAAAAAGAGTAAACATGTCATATAAAAGGGTAGAAACAATTCTTATATCAATTATGGACCATTGATTTGTGTAATTTGATTTGATCAGTGGTCTAGATCTTAATTTTAAATTAAAAGGTCAAGATTTTTTATTAGAAAAGTTTAAATTACTACCAAATTAGCTATTCATTTAAAAGGAATGACTAATAAATTATTGATTTTACTATATCTTTATTGTCTATAACATGTAAAGTTTTATATGAAACAAAAATAATATCAATATTTTATTTTCTTATTTGCCCACATCTTGAGGGCATCTTTTGCTAGTTTATTTAAAATCGCTTAACCTAAAGCAGCTAGATTAACTCTATTCCGGGTTGCTACTAGTGGACCCCACAACTACAAATCAGATTTATTAGCTTCACACCATTAATCTCGCCCGAGCGGCCGAGCGACCCGCTGCACAAAAGATCTCGCATCAATTAGTACATCTAAATAGCTTCAATAAACCTGTTTCATTCCGACGGGTCGAGCAACCAACCCACTGACACGTAGGTCCCACCATCTGAAAGAAATATTGTACGCCATAACGTGGTGAACCGGTCTAAATAAATAAATTAGAATTTCTTCTCAATTTCCCTTTCCGTGCCTCCTCTCTTCCTTTCTTTGCGATTAAACAACCATTCAACTTCAATCTCTCTCTTGCTCTCTCTACTCAACAAATTCTTACGCCAAGTGAGAAATGAAGAAGATATTTGGCGCCAAGAAGAAGGAACCGCCTCCTTCGATCCAAGACGCCACCGATCGGGTATTTTTTAACTTTGTTTTTCTTAGTGTCGCTTGATTTTTCCGATTGATGTTTGTACGAGAGAGACATTAGTTTGCGCTATTAGTGTGTTGATGGTACGAATCGGGTTTCATTTCGGATTTAATGAAGTTGTGGCACTTCGAAATCCGCTTTTGAGAGAGAAATTCTGGTTTGGAGTTAATTTGGGGAACTTTTTGTGCGTAATTCTCTTGTTGGACTTCCGTATAGAAGTCTTGTTCCTGTTAGCTTTCCATCCGACTGAATTGTTAATATTAAGCGTTGTTTTGTCTAGCTTGGTTGGGAATTTTATGAACAATTGTAGGTGTTCGTCTTCCATAGTCATCCAATTTTGAAAATTTGTTTGCCTGAAGCATGATTGATGTATAAGGTGCTCACGTTTTATGATTTGAAAATACCAATTTGGGTCACACAAATATTTTTTTATTCTAAGTTTATTACAACATAGTTGGAGGCCATGTAATTACAAAATTGGGGTTTTAAGAGAACAACTTGTAATTGAAGTTTTCATTGGTTTTCAGTTAATAAATGTCAATGTATGATGAACTGTTGAACCATGGTAATCCTATTTCTTATATGATTATGTGATTTTTCAGATAAATAAAAGAGGTGAGAGTGTTGATGAAAAAATTAAAAGGCTTGATGTTGAACTGGCAAAGTATAAGGAGCAAATCAAGAAAACTAGACCAGGTCCTGCTCAAGAAGCAGTGAAAGCCAGGGCAATGCGTGTTTTAAAGCAAAAGCGCATGTATGGCATGTTACTTTTTGTTGCTTGTTCTTCCATTGCTTGAAAAAATAGTTTATCTTCTTGTTTAATCAATAATTCAGTCATGTTCTGTGTAAGATATGTTGTAATTGATAAGCATTTCCCTGTCTAGAATCAAATTACATCAAATGGGTTTGTGTCCGATGGTAATATACCATTTTATTCTGATTAGGTATTACATATCCATCATATCTGAAGTTTTAATTCTCTTGAATTATCAGTTAACCCAATGTGTTAGAAGTGCATTATGTTTCACTCATATTGGTTCATTTAGATTATTCCATGGACAATTATGCAAGCAGTATTGGTATCTGTTATACCTTCACATACTGAACTAAAAGTGATGTGTATCTCATCAGCATGTCATGATCAATTATATTAACAGAAAAAAAATGTCCCGACCCAGCTTTATAGTTCTATTTTACTAGTTGATGCTATTCTCATCAGCATGTCATGATCAATTATATTAAAAGAGAACAAAAATATGTCTTGACCCAACTTTATAGTTCTATTTTACTAGATGTTGTTATTCTTTTCTTTGCAGGTACGAAGGGCAGCGTGATATGTTGTATAATCAGACCTTCAACCTGGACCAAGTCTCTTTTGCCACTGAAGGGATTAAAGATGCTCAACAAACAGTACATTCTGACAATCTCATACTAAGCAACAAATTTGATTCCAGCATCTGATTTATAATATAATTTTTTTTTTTCTGTTCTCTCTAAATTATGAAATCTATTGTGTTTCAGATGTCAGCTATGAAGTCTGCAAACAAAGAGCTCAAGGGGATGATGAAGACAGTACGGATTGAGGACATAGATGTAAGTCTGTTCATGTCTTTACCTAGAATATATGGTATTATTTTTTTTATGCCAGGATAATCATGATATTGATAAATATTATTAATATTTTGTTATTTATGTAGTATCTAATCTAACTGAAAATAGGTTGGGTTCATCTGTGCGCTATAAAACCTCTAATTATCACACAGACATATCTACCATGCTGTTTTTAGGAAAAAAATAGCAGCACCTTTTATCTCAATAGTAGAGGGGGGAAGTTATTTTTCTTCCTTTTTGGGGCAAAATTTACTTATAGTTGGTCTTTTCATGCATCCGTTAAGATGCATTCCAATCTGTATGCATCAGTTACCATTTTACTAATTGTAGCCAGTACAAATTATTGCTTTAATGAAACCAGAGTATGCAAGATGAGATGATGGATCTGATGGACGTGAGTAATGAGATCCAAGAATCCCTTGGTCGCTCCTACAACGTCCCTGATGACATTGATGAGGAAGACCTAATGGGAGGTATGTTTTATCAGAAATATTTTAGCAGTGAAACACTGACATTACAAGTTTATCCCCTTGCAGTTGTTATTGTGCCACTTTAAGCTATTTTCATTAATTAATTATTGGATGATGTAGTCTTCTGTAAATAGCTAGCTTTTAACTACTTTGGAATAACTGATGCTGATTTACTTTTAAATTTGATTGGAGATTGATTGGTTGTACTTGTGAAAAAACCTATACATGGCTACTCCAATTTGCAATCTTATTTATCAAGGCTTACCCTTTTGGTCAGGTCTTAAGCTATTATATTTATATGTATACTACTGTGACATTGGTTTTGCTTGAACAACTCAATGAAGTGCAATCATATTTTATTCTTTAATGAATCCATAATAAATAAAGCCCTAATTCAAATCTTTTTTTTTATTTGGCATTGGCCCCTTTGAAATACAGAACTGGATGCATTGGAGGAAGACATGGGTACAGAAGCTGATGCAGTGCCATCATACCTCCAGCCTGACAAGGAATCTGATTTGGAACCAGATCTCAACTTGCCAACAGCTCCCATTGGCCAGGCTAATGCAGTACCTAATCGACAAAACCCTCAGGTATTAAAACAAAAAAGAGTTCTTTTTCAAAGATCCACTTTTTGTCAGCATAGCATGACACCCAAAAAAAAAGGCACCTTTTTAAATAAACAATGAATATGCTTCCAGAATGTTGTGTTTGTCCAGTATCTGTTTTTTAACATTTCCATTAACTATTGCAATGTCATTGTTTATTTTTAATTTTCTGTGACTATACTAGGACAGCTTAAAGTAATAAATATGAAACAAAGAATAAATAACAGATACTAGCTTTATAAAGAGGATAATCTTAAATTTTTTTTGTTAGCTACACTATGAGGTGGTCTGATAGGTTTAAATTCTTTTGAAATTATTAAACTTGGGTTGAAGTGGTTATTTTTTATCTTGTTAGAAACATAGAGCACATTGATGGATTGAACAGCTGATTTGGTTCATTGTATGCGATCTACATTTTTCACATCTTGTGGGATACCATCTTTTATTAACTGTAGAATTGTATTGTTTTTTTCCTGAATTTTGAAAGATGGACCTATTTGATATGCAATTTTTTTTTTTACTTTCTTATGTTTTTGCACATTTTTTTCAAAAATTAAACAATAATAGTTAAAAATTTTCAAAAACAGTAAAGTCTGTTATCCTGCAAGATGTTGACTGAGCGACTAGGATAAGCTGTGCTAAGCTATTCTAGATTTGAAAATTGAGATACGTGTAATGTAATTCACCGCATATAATAAGTCATAAACTTTTATATATGTATTTCTGTCCTTTAGACATTTTAAATTTTCTATGATCTGTAGATATGACAGCTTAATTAAATCAGTTCTTATGGTCCTGTTCTCCATAATTATTGAAATTTGAAGTCACTGAACATACTTCTCATTTGTGCAATTTATTGGTTTTTTTCAGGCCGAGGATGAGTTTGGGTTGCCAGCAGTACCGCGAGCTTCCCTCAGGGGTTAGAAGAAACTTTAGGATGATAGTTGAACTCATATTGGTCTTATGTTTTTTATATTGTATTCTTTTACAATGTAGAACTAGTACTCATTGTCTCTCTCTTTGTCGTTCCCTCTCTGTGGTTAAGAATTGGCTTGTACTATGGAAACATGGAAGAGAGAAGTGTTGATTTGTATATTTTGATCCACTCCGGAGTGATATTGTCATTGACAAGCACCACTCCTTTTTTGTTAGCTAGAATTCATGTTTGTGTCTAACTGTCTAAGCAATAACCCCGTGCTGTTTGCCTCTTGACTATGCTATTGAAGGGATAATTATTGGGCTGCATTTTGTTCCTGCGTGATATAATAAATATTGGGGCGGATTTTGGAGTCCACATCTGCTGCGATAGAAGTGCTATTAAATTATATTTTTATAAGTACCAAGATGTGGTCTGTCAGATTAGATAATGTTTCTAAAGATACAAGATGTTCTCGTCCGATTTTTATCAGACGGTCAAAACACTGACAGCAGATGCGCCGATTTTTATAGAACCAGATAAGGTACTTCAAATACGTTACCTGAACCTCATCGAGGATCACTCAATACAACATATTGCAATCTATATTGACCGATCACT
This sequence comes from Rhynchospora tenuis, assembly GCA_027725995.1. Classification (NCBI taxonomy): domain Eukaryota; kingdom Viridiplantae; phylum Streptophyta; class Magnoliopsida; order Poales; family Cyperaceae; genus Rhynchospora; species Rhynchospora tenuis. Next base: position 205,455,666 of record CM050888.1, on the reverse strand, counting down.
TTTTATTCTATTATCACTGCATCAAAGGATCTTCAACTTCAACTATGGGGTGAAAGTATCTACAAACACATCGAGGTGAAAAGATCTCAATAAATATCTTCCCAAGATCCCTTAAAAGTTGTAAGAATATCTAAAATATCTTCCAAGTTTGTGGGTCCCTAAAACATGATATCCACCAGTTACTGAAGATAGAATCTCGGATCTTATCCAGTACATACATATAAATACCAAGATAACCCACCATTATCACTCCACGCTAGCAACTAGAAAGAACAGAAAGAAGAGAGATTTAAGGAACCAAATTATCACCTAAAGAAGAGAAAAATGCAGGCTGCTACAGCTATCTCGTTCACTGTTACCATGCCTATTAAAGGTACCAAAAGCTTGGCACCAAGGAGTGTGGCCAAGTTCAACCGAAAACTCATCAGCCCCAAAGCTGTTGCCGTCAGTGCTGAGCCATCAGTTATCAGCTACGATTCACCAATCTCGTATGGCCTATTCTTTTTTCTCTTCATGTTTCTTCTAAATAGGATTGTATTGTTTCCGTTTTAATGAGGCAATCAAAGATTTGGAAGTAATTAGTGGAAGAGTTGCTTTCTGAATACCAGTCTATGCTTAATGATAGAATAACTAAAATTGGGGAGTTGTGTTAGAAAAATTTGTACCAAAAATTAGCTAGGTCCTTTGCTTATGGAAAATTAGTAGTAAATATTAAACATTATTTCATCTGAATTTTTTCCTTTAATTTTAACAGAGTTTTCCCAATGGAGGCTTGTGATCTGATTGGTGGAGATGCCTGTGACGTGCGCATGTTCCGTGAAACCAAGCTTGAAGCAGTTGCAAGCAGGTCTGATGCCAGGGTAGCTACAGAGGAGTTTGACAGAGATTATCTCGAGTACAATGAATCTAGGACGTATGTTTAATTATCTTATGCCCTCTCTCTTTCTTATTTATTGGTTTTTTGTTGAAACATGGATAGGAAAATGATAGCATTATCTTGCCAAGAGGACCATCTCTTACCAGTGTATTGTTTTACTGTACCTGACAAGTATGGATCCTGGATGGTTTTAATATTTGATATAGATTCTTAAAATGAGCCATTTTGTGAAAATTGATCCAGACTTGATGTCTAGTTATCAAATTAGCCATCAGTACAGCACCATGTGGTATACTGTTGAATTTGTACAATCCTGAATTCTGTTACAGTAGCTTATGTGACGAATTAAAATTTGTTTTTTCAGTGTTTTTCCTGGAGAGGCGTGCGATAATCTTGGTGGAGAGTTTTGTGAAGCCCCATACCAGTCAGGAGTTGCACAAGAGCTTGCGTTGGCTATGTAAATACACCTAGTTTATTGTATAGAAGTAGTGTAATAAATGATAAACACTTAGTACTAGTTGCTTGTATTTAACTCCATGTATGAATATATAAGCTCTGTGCTTATGGTTTAATGCTAGTTCTGCTTGTTTTCCAGACATGAGTTTCTCTACTTCAGGGTACTCGATTAAATTGGTTGATTAAGAAGCATAAAAATTTTGTAACATTGAAAAGGCAAATCGATTCAACTGCCAGAAATGAGAGCTCAATATTTATGTAAACCCAAAAATTATTACTATTTTAGTAACTTATGGAATCTGTACAGTTAAAATTAGAAAATAAACAGTCCAAAGGTAAACTCAGGTGACGAATAAGAATGCTATAGAAACTGCCTCTACCACTTTTAATATAAGTAGCCACTTCAAATCAACCTAAAGAAATGAAAACCATATAGAGAGTATATTGCCAAAAATCTATTTCGATTAACTAATTTACAAATGAAGCAAAAATGTTCAAAAAGAAATACTGTTATATGTCAGATAAATAAGCATGTTAACTTGCTTACCCTTTTCTTAACAAACATTTCTCTTATTACTACCAAAACAAGGAATGGTTGAAAGTTGAACCTAAATATGGGGACCACTATTATCTCTTAGTGATTAACACTATCACCTTCTTTCATTGGATCCTGACCGTTCAAATGAGTAAACTAGAGAGAAACAGAAAAAAAAAATAATAATTAAAGAACAATTAAAATCATAGAGACATAACAGTTCTAACTTATTTGATAATAATGACAACATGAAATTAACAAAAAGAGTGAAATATATGGGTTCTAGGTGACATGTATGGAAAAAATAATTTTAGTTTCTTAATAGTTTTTCTACTTGCACGGGCCCTGAATAAGAGTTTTGAGCCATGAGACGCTACATTTTACCACTCTCGTGCCACAGCAACTTGAACAAAATTTGGAACTCCTTTCCTCCTTTATTCGATCCTGAATTGTGGTAACAAGAGTCTTGTTCTCACTCATCAACTTTAAATTCTCATCATGCAGCAATTGATTCTCTCTCATCATCACTTCAATTTGTTCCTTGAACCTGTTATTCAATCTGCTCTGTTCTTCATACCGCCTCAGTAACTCGTCCATATGTGTTTTGTTATCTTCCACAAGCTCCAATATCACTTCTGAAGTTGAAATCCTTTTCTCAAAATCAATCCAACGTTCAAAAACATCTTTGCCAGATCTTTTTTGGCTCGTTTCGCTCAGTTTTGAAATATTTTTCTCAAGGATTTCTGGATCAACATCACTGACACATAATTCAATCTCAGAATCGGATGATTCATTTCTTAATGGCAATGAGCTCCTATGAAAAGAAAAGCTTTCATAATGCCTTTCTGAGATTGAAGAATATTCCTCAAGTGTTTTTTGGCTAATTTCGGTTATCTTTCCATTTTGCGACTGGCTGTCTGGATCAAGTGATTGTGGATTCAAATCGGAGGTGTTCTCCAATTGGTTCAATGTTGAAATTGAAGAAACTGAAAAACGGGTAAGTATGGGGGAGTACTGATCTAATAAAAGGTGATATAATTTTTCAAATTGTTTGATTTGCCTCTCTAGCTCGGATTTCTTATCGTAGTAGATCTCAGCGCATGCATCAGAAGAGTTGACGTTCTCTGGCTTTATTAGTGACACCATTGATTTAGTACTTTCTTCAAGATCTACACAAGGCATAAATAATATTAAGAAGAATAGCAAAAATCATGTAAATACGTAACATCAACAGTTGATAACCATATAAATTAATACTGAAAATAAAAACTAGAATGACCCAGACAGCATGTTTGAGGTAATAATAAAAAAAACTTAAAAAATATTAGTACATATTTATTGCTGTTTACTACAAGTATGCATTCAGTAAAGTATTCTGTGATGGATTTGATTTAGAGATTAGTTAATCCAGTAACATTATTTTTAGCGAAGATGATTTTGGAATTTATTTATGACGATTAACAAGGTCAAAACTGAAGAACAGAATATAAACAATTATAAGTACAGTGATATTCTTGTAAAATAAAAAAGGCAATTTTGGGCAATCAATTTGGCCAATTTACGTGTTTTCTGAACGAGCATGAACATCGAGATCGATCTAATGTACATAGACCCGGCGTTTCAGGCAATAAAAGAAATTCTGAAGCGCTTGATGAATTAATTAAAATGTAAAAAAGACAAAATAAGAAATTAGGATTAACCGACGCGATTGTTCAATCTCATGAGTTATAAAAGCGAGTTCCTAACCTGACAACGCTGATTGAATCCATGCATATGGAGTGTCATTGCCACTGTTTGATGAGGATGCATGATCAAACTCTGTTCCCATTTCCTCTGATCTCTGATTTTTCTTGACTGGAATTCTATAAGATTGAACACTTAAGTGCCTTTGGGTCTACTTCGATTGGTATTTCTAGTAATTTTATTGGGGGTCGATCTGAGAATATTTTGAAGAGCTGGTGGTTACTTACCATGAGAATTTGTAGGTCTTCAAAAGTGGTTTTGGATCATGTCCCTGTATTTCGCCTTCACACTGGTTGCAAGTTTATCTGGGAAGATTTGCTCAATAAATGAGATAGTATTTTTCAGATTTGGTTCAGCCCGTTAATACCCATTTTGAATTTGCGAATGTTTGACAGATATCACAAGCTTCTAAAATTGGTTGTGTAATTGTAATTAGATACGTGCAAGATCCTTTTTTTTTACAGCAATTCATTGGAAAGGCAAAGCTGGGGATTACTATTTGCAAAACTGTCAAATCTTGGATTATGCGGCAGAATTGATGAGATTTTTTTTTCTTTGTCAAAGACTTTGACTCAATGTATAAAACTGTAAAAGAAAGGAAAACAAATAAAAAAAAGAACTTTTTTTTAGGCCTATTTGGGGGCAGTCGATGTTGGCCCATAATAACCCATTTTATGAAAAGTGATTGGGGAAGCTCAGGGCTCAGGCCTCCGGAATAGATGATGTTTGCAGTTTCCATCCATATGAGTATATGACATATGACACATCTCAGTTCAGCTGCTTCTCTTTTTTTTTCTTTATTTTTTGATGCAGAAGCTTAAATAAACTAAAATTCAATTAATGGCTGAACAGATTTAAGACTATATATATCTAGTCATCAACCAAATAATATTAAAAATAGTCTCCAAGTAACATACATTCATAAACCAGTCTATGGTACTAATTAACATAAAATATGGTCTTATTAATGAATCAACTAAAAACATGGTAACTAATATATGCAATTATTAATTGACCATCCAAAAACTTGGTAATTAAATTATGCGCGACAATCCTTCACGCTTCCGTCTCGTACTATTCATCCTCTCCTTTCTTCTGACACTGATGCTTCTGGCATTGGCACTGCACCGATGACCTTGTACTGTCCAATCTCTTTAAGGCCACCAATGCTTTCGCATTTCCAGTTTCACTCTCTCCCTCTATCCTCGGCAAGCTACCGGTTGCTTTACTCATCCATAAGGCTTTCATCCTCTGCCTCATCTCACATGCATTCAACTCATGCCCCTCAACACCACAAAAATCGCATTTGACCATTTTCAAGGCCTTTTTCTGTGCCTCTCTTATGTCAACAGCCTGTTCCCAGCTTGCCGCTAGCAGTACTGCCTCATCTAATGTCACTGGCCTCTGTGGCGCCACCTGTTCCTTCAGTTCTTCTCTTAAACCATCAATGAAGATTCCTTTCAGTATGTCTTCGCCCATTCCATGCTCTGGCCATTTTTTCAGAATCCATAGCATGCGCAGATGGTAGCGTGTCACTGTCTCATTGCCAGATTGATAAAGAGAGACGAGTTCAGTGCGGGATCGGTTGCTGAAGTCTGGAGGCTGAAAAGCTGATAAAAATGCTGAGCGGATTTCCTCCCATGGCAGGGATGGATCAATGAACATGTCATACCTGTTAAGAAGAAACACAGGTTGAATAGACGGAAATTATTTCCTAATTATAATTTTTAGAACACAATCAACACCATGTAAAGCAAACATAATTTCTGACTTGTAAGTTTTTTCGCACACAAAATTTTCTCGGAGAAAAAATTGAGCAATACATAGGAAATAAACGTATACAAGATATTTAAAATATAAAAGATCCGTCCCTTTCCCCGTTCTTAAAAAAAATGATACAATAAAGAGGTCTGTTAGTTCCTTTAATTGGATGAAATTTAAGGTTCAGTCTAACTTTTTTTTTAATTAAAAAAGCGATAAAAAAAAATAGTTGGCTTCAATCTAGCGAACTGTAAATGATAAAAGTGATACCAAACTTAGGCCGTAATTGATAGAGCTTTAACATTAAAAGCACTTTTAACACGCTGATTTTATTAGTTGGACCTTGAAGCTTGAAATCCACAATATATATCATATATTGATTTTTTTTTAACCTTTATCATATTGATTAGATGTCCAACCACTCATTCTTAAACAAAACAATCAAAATTTCTTTCGATTTACTTAGAGCATTACATAATTTAAATTAAATTAAAAATCGAAATGTTTGCCTACGAGGATGAGTGAACATAAAATAAATGTTTGAAGAGAAGAGATAAGTAAAGTACCATAGTCCAGCATAGGAGTTAAGAGAAGCCGGAAAGATATGAGCAGCCAAATCCTCCGAGTCCGCGTTATTTACACGACAGATACAGTCGAAGCGGAACAGATGTGCGAACGGGCACTCGTCGGGCTCTCCACTGAAGATCGGAAGCGGTGCCACAGGGATGTAATCCAGTGTAGTGTATGGGGCGTTGTTGGAGTCATAAGCAAAGTCATTAGGGTTGTCTTCTGAAGGAAGAGGTGACGTGGCTGGTTGTTCATCGTCGGATTTGTTCTCACTAAAGGCTTTGTCAATGGAAGGAGATGGAGGGCTTGAACGGCGGTTGTGGTGGTGGTGGCGGTGCCTTTTCGAGTGTTTGGTGGTGCGAGAAGGGCCCATGGTTCAGAGAGAGAGAGGGAGAGAGTCGAGAGTGAGCGAGTGGAAGAACAAAAAGACGTCTTTGGTTGAGGGCATAAAAGTGCGTATAGGCCGGTTCACATACAATCAAGTCTTTAAGGAAATCCAACAGTCGGTACCCTGCAATTATGATTTATGAGAGACGCAATTCGGTACCTTCTTTTTTTTTCTTTATTTTCTTTAATTGTTTTTTCGTTTTCTGCACATGCGAAGAAAGGTCAATCAAGCATCTCTGACGATGTGCACCGAATTGATTATAACATATATTTTGTAGCACGTTGAAAGCGCATCCTACTGTTTATTTTTCTTTACAAAAGAAGTACGCATGATTAATTAATCATATATACTTAAAAAATTTTCCAGTTGAAAATAAACAACCTTAGAAAGAGTCTGCTAATTAATTTTAGAAATACGAAGTTAAAATTATATATGTACAAAATTGAAAAAGAAAATGGCTTTGCACTGTACATTAATGATGCCCGCAATAACAATTAGCAATTTGCTTTAGTACTTTTCCGCTTTACTTTAACTTAACACACTATAATAAAATGCTGTTCAAGTTTCAGAGAAAATGCTGTGAGATGGTTTCATATAAACTTGAACAGCTCCAACGTGCTCAACACTTGATAGCTGCATTGTAGTTTAGGATTTGAAATCAATATTTCTTTTGTTTGCTATGAGATGGTTTCATATAAATTTTTATTACTATGTATTCGTTTTTATCTTAAATGATTTTTTTATTATACTGTGTGTTGGATTAACAAAATATATAATTTATTTGTGATCACACTATAAAAAAAATCAGAATAAAATGAGAATAAGAAGTGAACAGAACAGTGGAAGCAACTAAAATTCACTATTTCCTTGTAAAAATAATTAAAGTAAATTTCCATTTATAATTTATGGTGTCCATCTAACATACAGAGCGTCTAACATATTGAGCATTTCAAAGAAAAGATGCCAAACATTTATTGAAGATTATTGTAATTTTTAGCATAGGAAAGGACTAACTTAATCTAAAAAAAATTATTTTTACTAATATAGTCATTATCATTACTATTATTAATTAGACTAAACAGATTTTGTGGTCATGCTGATGGCTCAGGACTTCGACGTATCAATGCCTAAAATAATCTCAGCGCCCTCCTGAATGCCGTTCGATCCAAAAGTTCCCGCCGTAAAACTCTTTGTTCCGTCTGCTGATGACAGAACCATTACACCTATGCTTATCCTGGTCGCACGAGCTATTCTTGTCTTCAGTTCCGCAATTGGGTCACCAGGTCTAACATTAAAAGGAAACCTTCGCTCATGCAATTCGGGATTTTTATTCGGCATTTCTACTTTGACCACAATCTGCATGATGCTTGCTGATAGACTTGTGGAAATCAATTTGAAACCTTGCTAGCTTGCTATTAGTGTGTGTTGCAGTACAATGCAGTCGGTAAGGAGAATTTATAGATTAAGAATATAGATTACATACATGGTTTGAAAACTCGGCGATTCAACTCCGACTCGGCGGCCAACGATCCGAGTTTTGGCGAGTTGGGTCGGATTCGGTTGAGATCGCCATTAATGGTGGTATTTATTCTTGGAGAGAGGTGAAGGAGCAAGGAAAAATAATGGAAGAGGTTTTCGACCTCTCTTGGTGCTCCATCGCAAAAAGAGGAGGGAGGAGAGTGGGAACGGGAAAGCAGTAAGGAAGGGGAAGGGATCAGACTGGAGGCCTCCATTTCCGCTCCTTTTTTTATTTTTTAATATAAATCAGATCAGACCGTCTAATTTATTCAGGACAAGAAATAATTTTCAGAAAATAAATAATTGATCAAAAAATAGATCCAAGAACATGAAAAAATTGGAAATTTTATTCTCTACGATCCTAACTGATATATTAAGGCGTTTTAATGAAGTTATCTTCATTAAAATATTTTTTTTCTAATTTTTCATATATTTTTAAAAAAATTTTAGAGCTTAAAATAATTTTTTTTGAAAATCCGAGTTTCCGATCCGAGTCACCCGATTCGACTCCTTAATCGAACACTCCGAGTCCGAGTCCGATTCCGAGTTTCAGAACCATGTTTATGCTCCAGGCCGCTATATGCCTATATCCGTTTGCTTGATTATACATTTTATACTAAAATGCTGTGTTGAACACCTTTTTGTACAATATGCTGCATAAAAAGGAGAATTTAATTACTTCAAGCAAACTTGAAGGGGAAAAAAAAAAAACAAAGATTATCCTCTTGCATATATACATGTCGACATTTGTATGCATTCCTTTTACGTATTTGCCAGTGGTAATTACATTTTGCATTAGATTAGCTAAATATTTTATTTAGCATTTAGTGCTTTTCAGATTGGGAAGGATTCATAAAGATAAATTTGCACAAATTGAGACAAATAATTAATCCTGGAGAACTGATCAATGAAAGAGAGAAAAAAGTAAATTAATTACTGAGTGATCATTATTGTACCGTTGAATTAGGATATTCTTTCCTTTAGTTACAAAGTTGCTCAGAAGGTGCTGTCAAACCCTAACTGATTCAAGAGGTCTTGTCCTGGCTCACCAATTTGTACCAACATAGCACTGCCTTCGTCCTGAAACGAAAGAGAAATATGTTTTTAGCAGCATTTACCTTGGCTGTTTGGCCTTTGTCTAGTCAAGTCAATTAGTACAAGTGCATGCAACAAATAAGGCCTCAGCATGAAACATGAATCGGCAGAGATAACGACAGAATGGGCTAGACCAAGTACCAACAATTAATTTTGAACCACGTTTACTTTAGAAGTTTCATAAATCAGCTGGACTGTTAATTGCGTAAGTACTTTAAAAGTTTCAATTTATTTTCAATATTTTATAGATTTCAACTCTAATAACCATTAATTATAAATAAAATAAATATTTGCAATCAGATTTCTAGTCCAAATTCAGAATTTTTTATGAGTTAAGCATAAAAAACTAACAACCAAAAATGAAATACCAAAAACTGACATCAAGATTTATTGAAAACTTGTTTTTTACATTTAGTTTGGTCATAAATCGATATTTTTTTTTTTTACCTTAAAACACTCCATCTTGCAAATCACTTTTAAATTATGGCTTATATATCTCAATCACAAAGAATTTATTTTACTTTTTTTTTTTTTTGCTTTTGTTGAACATTGTGCCAATTATTGTGATCATTAAAAAATTGCAATCATCTTACAACTTATTTTTTGTTTTAACTTAATTCTGTTGGTACTTAATTAATTATAAATATGATAGATTCTGATCGTGTGGCTTCTTATAATTGATGATTCCAGAAAATATGAAACTCAACCTGAGACAAGGCAGAAGTGTGGTCCAGCCCCTGAGGTGGGAGTAGATGAGAGGTAGAATGAGGATTCATCATTAGGTAATCAAGTTCTGTATTTGTGGGTCCATTACCGTTCCTCATGTTTGGTTGCTTATAGTCCCCATAAGGCAACTCTTCATAAGTCATGCCCCCAACTCCCCCAATTCCCTGTATCTTCACAATATTAATTAATCAATTATTTAAAGAATAAAAAACATGTTTCATGTATAAACTCTAGCTAGAAATCACCTCGATGTATAGATATATATAGTTCATTCAACACATCAGTCAATCACAAATATATAAAAAAAAAAGTTCTGTATATATGCATATGAGATTTGTATTTCTTAATTTGTGAAAATTTAATTAATCTTCTCTTTCTGTTTTCTTTCACAGCTGCTGTCAAATTTTCTAAAAAAAAAATCTCAATATATGCAAATTAAAGGCAAAATAAATCAAAAAATTAAGTACTAGTACAAGATGATATAGATGCTTACTGCTGCATCTTGGTCAAAACAATATTCGAAAAGTATGTTTTGATCCTCTGAGGAAGCAAGCTTCATGGAGAGAAACTGCGAACATTCATATAGTGCGGCATTTGTAATTCATGCGGATATCGTTTTTGTTTTATATAATTACGATTGATTTCAATTAAATAAGTACCTCAACTTGATTCTGCAAACATTGCACGTAGTTGATTATCTCATCTAACACCTGAGCCTTCCCAACTATCTACGCAGACATTAAAATTTATAAAATTCACCATTTCAACAACATCTATACATACTATTTTCTATTTTTAAAATTTGTAACTATTTCCAAAATTATCAAGTCAAATCCATTGTCAATGATATAAATCCCAGCCTAATTTGTATATATAAGTCGCACATTCATAGTCAAAATACCATGCAATAAAGTGAAAATAACTTGAAAGAAAAGATTTGAGTAAAGAGACTACATTGTCGCAACCAGGAACAAGGCTTTGTAGCATCTTCATTCTCGCACTAATTTTCTCTCTTCTGACCTACATATTAAAACCGCAGCACAAATATTCAAAATCTTGTCATACCAATGGTACCTTCTTATAGTTTATAGATGCTCTGTTAGGTACAAATAAACTTTTGAAGATGGTAATATAACATAAAATATCTACAATATCATATAGTTAAATTTGTTGTATGACGTTTTTTTGTTTCTACAAATCGCTTTCTCAAGAACTGTACTTAAAATGATCGACAGTTAGTGATGGGCTGAAGAAAAACATAGTGTTCAGTGACTTAAAAATGTTGCAATGAGAAAAGAAGGATTCATGAATAATTGAATATAAATAAATTTCACAACATTTTAGGAAAAGGATGTCTTGATGAACAAATTGTATGTTAGTTTCATGATGATTATTGAGATACCCTTTCAGCAAGGCTGTGGCTATCTGTGGCCTGGCCTCTCCTTGCCCTTACATGAATGTACCCATCTGGTTGCGCCTCTAATTTTGCTTTCATCTCTTCTTGTTTCTTCTTTTCTAATTCTCTCTTTTGCTTCTTTCTCTGTCCACCATTGGAATCCTTAGGCAGAGAAAAAAAGAAATAGATTTTCTAAGTCAAGACTATCAAATTCTACATAAATATTACTATATAAAAAATGTGTTTATAACAGAAAATAAGAAGCCAAGACTGAGAAAGTATATAAGAAAAAATCTATGGACTTTGCTTTAGCTTTGAATGTCCTTAATTTTTCATTAACTCCAGTAATATTTGAAGTTCATTAATGAACTAAATCTATCATACTAAAGTAATCAATTATGAATACCTTGCATTCTGAGGAGGTTGAGCCAGAGAACCTATCTTTCGCTCTTCTTCTTTTAGGAGAATTATGCACTCCAAGTTGGGTTTTATCATCCAATATTGAAGAGACTGAATCACTCATGGCATCAGTTATATTATTTGATTCAGGGTCAACAGTGGAAACGGAGTTCTGATAAGGTGCAATTGCTTCCGACAAATAATCGAAAGAATTGTCGAAGAGATTGGCGCACATGAATTCCTCAATGTTAAGTTGTTGTTCTCCTGATGGAATCATGGATTTACTTGAGGCTTGATATTGTTGATAGAAGAAGGTTCTTTCCATGGATGTAGTTAAGAAAAGAGAGAACTGAGTAAAAATCAAATATGTTTAGGATAAGTGTGCTAGGTGTTGTGTAGCAACTAGCAAGGCGGCATGGGCATGTTTATATAGATATTGAGCCTAGACAGGGAGCGAAATTAAGAGAAAGAGATGCATATGGAACATGAGTGAGTTGATAAGACCAGTCAAACAGTCGTAGTTCTTTGTGGCAGATACTAAATTTACGGACTGTGTGGCAAGTTGCCAATCGGAGCGCACTATAATATTGTTTCTTCACAGGGAATATTTTTGCGGTTCCTGGTTGCTGCATGATGAATTTATTAGTGTATCACCACACCATATCATTATTTTCTCCACAACAGCTGGACCATGATATAAAATTCCCAATTACATATTATCATCAAGGTAAGCATGCCATGATTTGGATAATTTTCTTTTAAGTCGGATAATTCTATTTTATCAATTCCTATGTACTACCCACAGAAACCACAGTTTAGTTTAGTACTGAACCTGGAAAGAATAATTTGATTCTGAGTAATTTGATATCCAGACTTGTTGCGGTCAACTTGCCACAGAAAATTTGGAGATATTAATTTGATGATAATATATGTTAAATTTATATGCTTATCTTTCCTTGCTTTTTGTATGAAACTCCGCCAGTTACATAACTAACAAGATTTCTTTCTCTTTTTTTTTGGGGTAATAATCCCTTAGGTTTAAATTTTTTTAAAAAATTAATATAAAAAACAAAACAAAACGAGCTGTTTTGACCGTCTGTGGTAGGGGTGAGTGAGTAAAACTAGAGAAAGTGACCTCTCACTCTCATACATTCTTACTGGAACTTTATTAAGCGGAATATAAATGCACTTATTCATAAAGCAGGGCTAGGCAAGTCAAATTTTATCTCAACTTTTTATTTCAGGAAGCCTACACATGAAAGACATTTTCCAGAGAAATCACCACTATAAAACAAAGCAAAAATATATGAACAATGTGATATATATACTTTAGGTTCCCAGCTTTTGGATCAATCAAATCTTGATCTATGGCATCTTCGTACATCGTACAACTGTCAAAAGCTGCAACCTTTTTTGTTGTCAGATCAGATAACTCTAAAATCATCCCCACTTCCGTCTCTCTTCTTACAATTTCAACCTCAAATGGCCCATGGGCCATGGGCCAGGGATTGTGGAAGGGGAAGAACACTAATTTATTAACAGTTGAACACTATAAATAATTACCTGTATTTTTCTGTTGTTTAGAAAATTGTAACGTGTGCAGTAAAAATTGACAAATTCATTTGATTTCTGAAGCTCGTCCCCCTAAGGGGTCCTCTCTCTAAGAGATATACAATTACTATTATTATATAAAATTTCTACAGGAGAACGTTTATGTATTAATTAGTATTATTAACACAACAACGTCACTAATGATGAACACCCATATGCATGTTGCATATTTTTGTTAAAAATTTGTTACAAACATTATAACAATAAGTATAACAAGTTGGTGGTGCATGTAAATATATTACGCAGCAATATAGATTTAAATCAGCATTGTTTGATTGTAAAAGAGGTCGTTTGCGGTCATAAAAATTTTCACATGTTTCTATGCCTGTTTCTGAATATTTTATTTATTTTATTTCTAAATTACATTTAAAAATGAAGATCAAAGTTATTTTATTTTTTACTTTACACACAGCTTGAAACGTTGGCCTCTTTAAATTTAATGTTTATATCAATTTCAAGTTTCTAAATAATGTCATTATTTAAGTATTTAGCTCTTATCTACCTAGCTTGTCAAAAAGAAAAAAGGAAAAAAGTATTTAGCTCTTATTATATATGCTGCGCTCCTTGCTTGTCTCCATGACTCCATTAAATGCGGTATAAGCAAATTCTGCTGCTCAGCGACTCACTGTCGGTACCTAAGTTAAATAACTAATTTCTAGGCCGGAGGAGTCGTTTATATGCCTTCATTACTTCATATATTTAAATTTTTGAAGCGCAAAAAATGTGAGATATTTAGAAATATAATAAGCAGGAATATTTTTTGGGTAGCATTAATTGTTGCCCAATCATTTTTAATTAATTAGTAACAAGATTCAAGTCTTCCGTCTTTAACACACACTCTAATCATTAAATTTAATTTCAAATACCAAGAAAACCTTCGATTTTAAAGTATGGTAGTTGAACTGTGTGTGTCACTTCAACAGTATAGCACCCCTGGCGTTTATATATAGAAAATTTGAATGCAACATAAGACATATTAATTGGACCCCAACGCTTTGTCTTACTTGAGCTTCGTATTTTCAATTTGTCTTTACTATAACAGTACAGAAGTTATTTTATTGACAAAATTTTGATACGCCGAAATACGTTGTCTTAATGTTATGAACTGTGCATTCAATTTATATAAATTCCTGCTTGAACATTTTGTTATATGAACTCAATATTTATAGATTACTTTTATTATGAACTCGCAATTAATTTTGTAAATTTTTAAATTTGCATTTAGATCATGCTATAATCTAATGTTAATTCATAGATTTTATGAAAACTTATAGATAATGCCCATATATGATCCGAGCCCATAGAGACATCAGACATAGAGTTCATTTATCAACTTTAATTAAGATTGAAATTAACGATCAAACCCACTAATCACGTACCGTAATGCAAGAGTTCGATTTGGTGTTTTCTTCCTTCCAGATGAATATAGTGAATTAATCATGTTGTTCGGTTTGGGAACTAATTATGGCTCGTTTTGGAAACTTGCAATTAAGTCATTGATCTATTAAAATCGTAGGTATAACAACTTCCATGTAGCATTAAATTACTCTTTCACGCATACTTACTATTAGATTTAATTTGTTTTAAGGACTCCCCTAACAGATTTCTATATATGATCTCTATCTCCTTGGTGCGTTCCTCTAACAGTTTTTGCCTTTTTACTTTAAACGGTAAATAAACTAGCAACTGAGTTATACAATAAAAACAAAAGAAAAAAAAAAATCGTACATAACTAAAAATGCTAAGAATCTAATGGTCCCAGCTCATGTGATTGAATTTTAAAGGCTTCCAAGTGATATTCGCATGGATAAAACTTTACAATGTTGAAGTTTATTTCTAAAGAAATAGCGTGTAAATTCATGTAACAAATATGGAAGCTAATTTTTACAATTAAATTAATGGAACTGGTAGTTATAATATCATGATTTATTCCTAATAAACTTGGTATTTATATTTATAAGGTTTCATATAAAAAATTTGTTTTCTTAAATAAGATTCTACTGATGTTTATATTAATTTGTTTTCTTAAATAAGATTCTGCTGATGTTTAAACTGTTCATTGTACTATGTAAACTGATATTAAAATTAATAAATCTTATAACAAAGAAAATTATTTTTCGATATAAATGCAGCGGAGTTTATATTGTGAAAGCTAGTTTTACACTATAAAATTGGTTCTTACGAATGAAATTTAATAATTAACAAAGAATTATTTTAAAGTAATTAAAGCTGGTATAAAAAGACGGTAGGCATTAAATGAAATTAAATCAAATAAGTGGGATCAGCGCGGGTACAGGGTCACTCTTATTTTAAAATAAAGTATGGAGCAGTATAATTACCAAGTTATTTTTTTTTAAAAAAAAAAGTTTCAGTTTTTTACTCAGTTTTTTATTATGTATAACATTTGCGTTGAAATCATTGGGACAGTACAGTGACGACTAACAATATGTTAAAGGAGAAAATGCATAAATAACACGAGAATTTAATGCATGTACATGTCCAAATATTTCTGAAGAAATGGATTGATTGATCAAACCCGTTAGTACTAATACACATGCATGCTTTTGACTAACTTTGTACAAGTACAAATGATTAATGAGTTAAGAAAACTTCTGACAGTAAACCTGGGTTTTCTCCGAGCTTAATGAGCCGAAATCAATCAGAGATGGTCCGGGCAGTTGGGATGCCCCACGTTTATGTTGTGGCCTTGTGGGCTCGTGGCGAAAATGCATTTAATTTGGGCAGCTTCTACATGCACGTGTAAAGTGCCAGCTGGCCAACGCAGTGAAGGATTTTATCCTCTCCATTTATCTAAAATACAAGACATTATAATTTTCACATTTTACAAAAAAAAGGAAAAAAAAAATCTGGTCAAGGGTGCAATAAATCGACCTATACAATGAATAAATTAACTTTAATGTTTTTTTAAAGATGTATGACCACAAAGGTAAGTGGTCTATCTTGAGAAATTAAATAATATGAAAAATCATGATGTGAATAAGTTTTTTAAAGGAATTGCTTACCATGATTCTAGCATTCCCTAGATGAGGCATTTTCATTTTTTATTTTCGACCCAGCGTCATCCCCATCCTTTCCGTTTTCGTCTTTAACCCTCATCCAGTGCCTACATACTTTCCAGAGCGTATATATCCTTATTAATTACCTCCTCTCCTACTGGCCCCTTGACAATTAGTAATTTTCCTAGTTTAAGATACTATTTCTCCTAAAAAATTATTATTTGTTCTGAAAAAATATTTTATCTTGAGAAAAAAAAAACTAATTGACCTATTTAAAAAAGCTAATTGTCCTAATTCTGTAACATAACTATCTTGGTTTTGTTTTGGAAAAAATGTTTATCTATGGAAAATAATAATAATTGTCCTAGGAATTAAAACTAATTATTTTGATTCTGTAACATAATTGTTTTGGTTTTGTTCTAGAAAAAAAAATATTCATCTAAGGAAAAAATAATAATTGTTCTAGAAAAAAAAAATTGTTCTAGTTCTGTAACATAATTGTCCTATTTATGTAACATAATTGTCTTGGTTTTGTTCTGGAAAAAAATGTTCGTCGAGGAAAAAAATAATAACGGGTCTTATAGGTGCAATCTCCATTTTTACCATATGCACCGTCCCCACTAAAAATGGAAAGGTGTTAAATGAAAAGGTCACTGGAACACCTTTCCATTTTTGGCGCTCATGTCTCCTCCCCTCACTTCCATAATCTCCTCTCTGATCTGTATAATAAGATGATCTCTTATACAATTATATTAAGGTGATCCATTCTTACGAATAATTAAGCATTTATGCTTATAGTTGATCTCTTATTAAATCTTATAAATGCACTAATAAGGTAATCCTTTGTTTCACCTAATTGATCATTTATGCTTGTAAGATGATCACTTATTACATCTAACAAAACTTTACAATATGATATCTTATTATAACAATCCGATCATTTATATTTATAAGATGATCTCCTATCATATCTAATATATGCACTTATAAGATGATCTTTTGTTGCGACAAACTTATTATTTCCGCTTATTAGTTGATTACTTATTACAACATCTTTAGGACTAAAACAGATGATTTAGAAAACAGAGAAGAAGGTTGGAGGGTGGAAGGGAGGTCGGAGGGAGGAACGCCGAGGGAGGAAGGGAGGTAGGAGGGAGGAGGCCGGAGGTCAGAGTCGGATGGAGGAAGGGAGGAAGAGATTCCATTCTTACTTACAGAATGAGGAGAAAATATAGAAGGGAGATGGTATGGATGGTACTTTAGATGATAGTATGAAACAATTTCCAAATAATAATTGTCCTAGAAAAAAAAAATACTAATTGTCTTAGAAAATATTACTAAAATGAGGTGGGAAAAGGGAGGGAAATATAGGAAATGGAGGAGAGGAGTTCGATCTGGATAATAAATTCAGAGGATAAGCGACAAAAATAGAATAGGAGTTAGTGCTTAATTAATTGCTTTTCGAAAATAGAAAGAAAGAAAGCGCATCATTAAGGTGAAGATGGAATGATAAAATATGGGGATGATCCTTGTATAATCATTCTCAATAAACTGATCTAGAAAAAAATATCTACGACAAAAGTTTTCAAATACTAATAGTATAAATATATTTATACCCATATTTATTTAGTACAATACGAATACAGCTATTCAGATAAATAGATTCCATTGATATTCCTACATGCATATACTCTTGTATAACGAGGAATCAGTTTTTGTAGTCTTTTTCTTTATAAGATTGATTTGGCATCGCCAATCCAATAATATTTGTATTAAAAAATTTGAAAGAAATTAAGTCTCCCTGGTTCAAATCGAGACTTCATAATTAAAGAAAAATAATCAAGCCACTAGGAGAAACAATCGAACTTATTAATTTCCATAGTTACATTTTAACTATTTTGTGACAATGCTCTTCTAATAAAGAGGTATAGAAATTGTTTTAAATGCTTTAACATTCCCGGCTGCTTTTAAGCATTCGTAATTACAGCGCTTGAAATTGACCGAGTAAATTTAATCACAAGAAAATTATTTGAAAACTCAAAATCTAATATTTCCTAAATTATAAAAAGGGTTTATGTAACAAAATAATGGCAATCTTTTCTCTAAGCATTGTTCTCTTGATCCCCTACAATCAAAATTGCATTATATAAAATGCCTGCACAGTCGAAACATAAGATAACAGTGACAAATAATATCAAAATGATTATTTCAAACATCTAATTAAAATGATATATAAAAGCTTTAAAAAAAAAATACAAATATCAATTTTGATTACTCAAAGAAAAGTCGATCATTATAATTCTGGCCTACTAGAAAATGCGAAAATCCTATTTTGGGCCGGGTACTGATTGTTGGGTCAGTAAGTCTATGGCATCATGGCATGCAACAGTTCTCTTTAACCGGTCGGATTTTTTTTTTTTTTTTTAACAAAAAAAAAAGGCAGTTGGTGAGGTATTACACTATTTCTGGTGTTAGATTTGAATATAAAAAGTACAGCATTTTAAGATTCATACATATTCAGATTTTTCCGTAGTTTTTCCTTCTATTTTTCCGGTTATCACCAATATCTATGTATTCTTGCATAAATGCAAACGAATACCGACTGATATAATCCAAACATTGTTTCCACTGTATCCATCTCATTGCTTCTAAACATAGCAGCAAGTAAAGCTTCCTTCTCCATTAAAAGAGGCTAACGCATGCCAATGATGTATATATGACACTGTACGATCAATCACTGCAGTAGTGTGAGAAATTTTTATTTCAAAAGAAACATATAGCAAAGACCAAATTTATCGTAAATTAAAAATGGAGCCGCCGTTTTTTAATTAAAAATAAGTCATGGATACAACGTTCTCAGGACAAATGACATGATTTATTTTAAATATGCAGGTTAAAATCATTAAGAATTTAAATGAAGACCTATATTTCGTCTGTTCAAATGATCCAACTTAGATAAATCTTAAGTTCGTTTAAAAAAAAATGGTTTCATGCTTAAATAGGTCGGTGTACAAATAAAATGGGTAAGATCTAAGCTACATTCATCTTGGACTCTGTGTCTCTGTCATATTTTTAGTTGCTTCAAGGATATAATAAAGGCACCACTCCTTCCCCACCTTAAAGATACTGCACGAATATAATGGATGGTCAATTAAGGATAATATGACACCCACTTGTATAAACAACTTATTTAGATAAATTGTGTATTAAATTTTATGCAAGTTAACAAATATTTCGTTGTTGATGAAATTATAATAACATCTGCCACTATACCAACAAATTATTATTTTATGAAATGTTTGTAAACTTCGATTAGTCTACCGAATATATGTTAAAGTTTCAATTCTTGCTCAGTGTGCTTCTTTTATAATTGGTAAATAACTTCTATGTTATTTGAACAATGATTTTTTTTTTTTTTGCTAAAATAATAAACTATCACCAATGAATAAGCTTTGGTAAATTAATTAATTCATGAATGTGAAGCTATCGATTTTCTATTTTCATTACATGATCGTTTTGGGCTCGTTTGGATTGGTTGGGATTAGGCTAGGAATAGCTAACCCGGGACTAAATTTGAGAAAAAAACACTATTTACGAGACTAGTAGGAAGAGTACTATTCTGGGACTAAGAATGTTGTTTATATGGTGAGTTTAGGAATAACGTGGGAAAGTGTGAAAAGTAGAGAGAAAAGTGTTGTTGAGAAGAGTGTTGTTGGAAATTGTGTTATTCCTGGGATTAGCTAATCCTGGAATTGGTAATTACGTTTGGATGAAAAATTTAGTTCCGAAATAGGCTATTCCTGGGATTAGCTTATTCTCATGTGTTCCAAACGAGCCCTTTGAACTTCAAACATGCTAACTCTGTTCGAAAACTTCTTCCTAGGCAGCCGCTGTCTAGATTTTTTTTTTAAAAAAAAAAAAAAATCTCTCTTTGGAAACATTTCATTTCTGGCTTAAAATATTACGATGAAAATTCTGTATGAATAAGTGTGAATAATATATAAATTATTCCAATAAGTATAAAAATTTTAGAAATTTTAATTCATATAAAATTTATTTGCTGAGGCAAAATTCCAGAATGTAATTAAAGTAACTCCTTGACCCCCTCCCCTTTTTTTTTTTAAAGATGTACTCTTAATTAGGCAATTTTTTTAACATGAGTGGGGACAAACTGCATACGACTAATTTGTGGATACAAGATCCTCTGTGGATTTTCTACGTACAATGAAATGTGTGACAAAATCCTGACAATACTGTATAGCTACTATATTGGTCTAGCTTAGAGCTATAGAAAAATAACTCGGGTCCTGATAACGCTGAAGGTTCCTTTAAATTTTGCCGAAGGTTATCTCTATCTTATCTTATCTTATCTTATCTTATCTTACTACTTATAAATGCACCTAACAAAAAGAGTAAACATTTCATATAAAAGGAGTAAACATGTCATATAAAGGGTGTAAACAATTCTTATATTAATTATGGACCATTGATTTGTATAATTTGATTTGATCAGTGGTCTAAATTTTAATTTTAAATTAAAAGGTCAAGATTTTTTACTAGAAAAGATTAAGTTACTACCAAATTAACGATTAATTTAAAAGGAATGACTAATAAATTATTGATTTTACCATATCTTTATTGTATATAACAGATTAAGTTCTATATGAAACAAAAATAATATCAATATTTATTTTCTTATTTGCCCACATCTTGAGGGCATCTTTTGCTAGTATGAGTCAAATGCATCTTGGTAGCATTGCAACAGCGTATTTTTAAGCAGTACCATGAATAAATTTCGATCTATTTTGATGAGTGTACCACCAATCCGGCAACAACAAATATCTTTCTATTAAAAGTGACGAGCTATTAAATTTATATTCATCACTAACATTCCGTCATTGATTTACATGATTAATAGTTATGAATGCATAGAGTAAATATTTGTTTGCACTCTTGGTCCAATTATTTCATCAGTCCTTAAAAAAGTGGTTGCAGCAGGGATGATTTTATTTGAGCCCCTAGAAAAAAACCCATGTAATCATGTAAGGTAAATCTATGAGAAAAAAATAATAGTTAAGTACATTATTGAACTAAGAAAACCGTTTATTTATTTCTTTTTACATACAACAAATTTAGTATGACATAAACTGTAAGACCGCAAGTGTTTTTTTTAAGTCTTTAATTGACTAATTGTCATTCTCACACTTTTGAAGGGATATAACAGCTCCTTCACACTGATTTGGTTACCTACTTAGACAATATTTGAAGAGTGAATGGCTTGTCTTTCAACATATATATATTTTTTTTTTGAAACTATATGTCTTTCAACATATAAGGTCTCCCAGAAAGTAGTAATTAAAATATGCACGAACTACTCTAAGGAGATTAAAATATTTTTTCGCTCTGTAAAGTAGGATTTCAGTGTTATATATATAGCCGCTAAAACATAGAAATAATGACTTGTAAAACTAAAATGTGGGATTTTGCATTTGATGCACTGACAATTTAGATATCGGTGGAAATTGATACGGAGAGAAAATATTAAATCGAAAAGATAAAGAGAATGACAGATCTAAAAGGTTAACTTATTTTTCTTTGTCACCAACGTGGTACCAATCAGATTCTTTCTGCATTGACTTTTTGCACGTGCCAAAGGTAAACTATAAAATCTTTAAGGGTTAATTAGATTTATGCCACTGTGAAAATTTGAAATTAGCAAAATGCCATCACTAAATAACAAATTAGTTTTGTGCCATTATAAAATAGTAAAAATTAGTTCTACGCCATTACAAATTAATTTGTCAATTTTACCCTTTTAAATATGCCACTACAAAAATTTAAAATTAGAAAAATGCCATTACTAAATGGCAAATCAGTATTATGCCACTACAAAAATTATAAATTAGAATAATACTATCACTAAATAACAAATTAGTTTTATGCCACAACAAATTAATTACAATGAGTTTTGTGCCCTGTAAAAATATATTAAAAAAAAAAACAGTTTTTTGCGCCACTAGAACGATGCATGAAATTCAATATAGAATGTGTATACTCTAATTGGAGTGGCTGGTGCCAATATTTATCAAGCTAAATATAAACAACGCAAAAAATAATGTCACGATGCTTTTCAAAAGACAACACAAATACTGTGAATTAGTATGCACGTGTTATCATGGCGGCATCATGATGCATAAACTTAATTAACTCATGATCATCATATCTCTAGTAGAACATTCAACATGGTACAAAGAGCTACCAGTAAATCCAAGCCGTATATGATATCAAACTATCAAATCGTAATATTCGTCATGAACTTCTGTCAAGTCCCCCCAAATAACTTTTTGGAATGTAATATTTGATTATTTCTTTCCTGGAATTAGACATGAACATAAGCGAAGGGCAAAGCATGGATTCAAACGAAGGAACAAAGGTTAAGAGTAATAACATAATTTGAAAATTCGGAAATATAAAATTTTCAGCGCCGTCTTTTTTATTTTTTTAGGGTTTAGGTTTATTCAAATAAGGGCAATTTGGACATATTTAAAAATAATAACAGATTTGACGATGGTATTTTTAGAATTTACAATTTTTTTGGAGAAAATAATGACATAATACTAATTTTAATAATTTTATAGTGGCATAAAACTAATTAGCAATTTAACAATGGCATATTTCAAATTGATAACATTTTGTAGTGGCATAAATCTAATTATTCAAATCTTTAATTGAAATTTTTATACTAATCACCAATCAATTACTAAGTTGCGAGTTGCAGAATAAATTATTAATTAATTTATAGAAGCCATTTCCAATTTGCACTTCTCAAATTATAGATGCTAGATGGCCGCTCATTACTAAATTCATTCAAAGAAACATTGCTGTATTATTACACAATAAATAAAGTGTAAATACTTGTTTAACAGATATGTGTTTTTAAGTTTACCCATTAAGTCCCTTCAAACTTTATAAATGCACCTAACAAAAAGAATAAACATTTCATATAAAAGGAGTAAACATGTCATATAAAAAGGTGTAAACAATTCTTATATCAATTATGGACCATTGATTTGTGTAATTTGATTTGATCAGTGGTCTAGATTTTAATTTTAAATTAAAAGGTCAAGATTTTTTATTAGAAAAGATTAAGTTACTACCAAATTAGCTATTTATTTAAAAGGAATGACTAATAAATTATTGATTTTACCATATCTTTATTGTCTATAATAGATAAAGTTCTATATGAAACAAAAATAATATCAATATTTTATTTTCTTATTTGCCCACATTTTGAGGGCATCTTTTGCTAGTATGAGTCAAATGCATCTTGGTAGCATTGCAACAGCGTATTTTTAAGCAGTATCATGAATAAATTTTGTTCTATTTTGATGAGTGTACCACCAATCCGGCAACAACAAATTTCTTTCTATTAAAAATGACGAGCTATTAAATTTATATCCATCACTAACATTATGTCATTGATTTACATGATTAATAGTTATGAATGCATAGAGTAAATATTTGTTTGCACTCTTCGTCCAATTATTTCATCAGTCCTTAAATATGTGGTTGCAGCAGGGATGATTTTATTTGAGCCCCTAGAAAAAAACCCATGTAATCACGTAAGGTAAATCTATGAGAAAAAAAATATTAGTTAAGTACATTATTGAACTAAGAAAACCGTTTATTTATTTCTTTTTACATACAACAAATATTTAGTATGACATAAACTGTAAGACCGCAAGTGTTTTTTTTAAGTCTTTAATTGACTAATTGTCATTCTCACACTTTTGAAGGGATATAACAGCTCCTTCACACTGATTTGGTGATTTACCTACTTAGACAATATTTGAAGAGTGAATGGCTTGTCTTTCAACATATATATATATTTTTTTTGAAACTATATGTCTTTCAACATATAAGGTCTCCCAGAAAGTAGTAATTAAAATATGCACGAACTACTCTAAGGAGATTAAAATATTTTTTCGCTCTGTAAAGTAGGATTTCAGTGTTATATATATAGCCGCTAAAACATAGAAATAATGACTTGTAAAACTAAAATGTGGGATTTTGCATTTGATGCACTGACAATTTAGATATCGGTGGAAATTGATACGGAGAGAAAATATTTAAATCGAAAAGATAAAGAGAATGACAGATCTAAAAGGTCAACTTATTTTTCTTTGTCACCAACGTGGTACCAATCAGATTCTTTCTGCATTGACTTTTTCCACGTGCCAAAGGTAAACTATAAAATCTTTAATTGAAATTTTTATACTAATCACCAATCAATTACTAAGTTGCAGAGTTGCAGAATAAATTATTAATTAATTTATAGAAGCCATTTCCAATTTGCACTTCTCAAATTATAGATGCTAGATGGCCGCTCATTACTAAATTCATTCAAAGAAACATTGCTGTATTATTACACAATAAATAAATTGTAAATACTTGTTTAACAGATATGTGTTTTTAAGTTTACCAATTAAGTCCCTTCAAACTTTATAATTTTTCATTCAAACAGTCTTTCAATATATGTTGCTACTAATTTGACGGCTCTCCAAAAAAAAATTATGGTGGATTTATGACTGGCACCTGTAGGCCTGTCAAAATGGTTCCGTTGGCACGGTTGACGTTCTGTTTCCGTGCCGGTGGAACGGAAACGAAGGCTGAAATCTCTTACGTTGTATTGAGTGAAACGCAAACGAAACAGGAACTGGTTCCGTTGGTAATCACGGAATGCAAACGAAACACTGGGCTTCCGTTCCGTCGGCCAACGTTACTTACGTTTACCCCAGCCCATTTATATTTTTTGTTTGAGCCCACGTGTTACGTGTAGATACAGTCGAGGTCGAGTAGATACAGTCGAGCGACATAGAGTACGCGTGCTTGGGCTTCTTCATTACACTTTCCTAAACCTAGTCGCCGCAGCTGACTCTCTCTCAGTCTCTGTCTCTCTTTTCTCTCATTTTGTCCCTCGATTAAGGCTCAAACTCTCGATCTCTTCCACTTTTTTCTCGATTTGTGGCTTAGATGTGTAGATCTATGAGTATTGTGTCTTGTGATTTGTGAGAGTGTGAGTGTGACTGTATTAATTTTTTCCTCCGTCGCCTCTCTGTCTGTGCCCGAGCTGACTTTAAGTGTGTGTGCGTGAGAGTGTGACCTTTGGAGGCTGGAGTCCTTTTCGATGATGTCTCTTGCAGCCTTTGATACACAGCCTATAAGACTGATTCGAGCAGATAGCTACACAGTGTAGATTAGAGGCATGATGATTGCATCGCCGTTTAGGGCTTCTTGCCACCTGTCACACTCACAGTCAGGCATGGTACAACATAAGCCATCATTTGTAGCAAACAATTTTTGCTATTATGCGCAAAGGCCAAAGGTAGAGACATAGCCAGAGAGAGAAAAAGCAAAATCAAAAATTCAGAATAGAGAGAAGAGGAAAGCGCAAAGGGAAGTTGTTCACTTGCTTTTAGCTCAGCTCAGGTCAAGTTGTTTACTTGTTTTACTTGTTTACTTGTTTACATGACTGAAATTTTTTTTAAGTCAAATTTGAAATTGATTTTGGGTTATACATAACGCTTATTTTGGAAAAAAAAAATATTACAGATCAGTAAAACTTTTTCAAATCAGTAACGGAAATTACTGCAACGTTTCCATGAACGTCATAGACCACTTTATTGAATGTTAGAGAACGGAAAATGTGGCGTAGTGAAAAAAAAAGTAGTCGTCTGTCTGTCAGGTTTATAGGTCTCTCGTGGCAGGGCAAACGTCACATTTAACTTCCAGGACGTGACAAATAATCATTGTTATTGTTGTTGGTATAATCATCAACGCCATCATTGTTATTAGTATCATTAGAATTATAATCATTAGTAACAGATAACTAAAAATATATATAGGACATTACTTTATTAATAATTTTTAATATTTACTTAGTCTTTTTTGTTTATTGTATTTTCGAAATTCAAATTTTATATTTGGAATTAAATTTTAAAACAAAACATGGAAATGAAGCTAGGTACATTAATTATTTTTTATATTCTTTGAAACCAGTGAAAAAGGAGTTATTGAAAGGAAAGAGCACACCGTATTACATCAAATTACGGCTCTTGCACTATTTTATACTTCTATTCCATTCACGAGCACACTGTATTCCTTTTACCCTGTTTTTATTTATATTAAATTACTAGTGCAGAGTGCGTACAGATCGCTAACCAGCCGCTTCCCTTGGTTTGCCGGTTTTTGAACATTAGGATGGGATTTGTTAAACGTAAGGTAGACCATAACTGGGCACAGCCGCAGAGCAGGCTGAGTCCAACATATAGAGAAAAATATTTTCTCTGGGGTCCAGACGTCATGTTCATATGGAAATTTTCAACCATATCATACGTAGTCATATATATATATATTAGATATACCTAGAAGATATATGTACACCAGGAGCCTCCAGTTTACACAACGCGCGCGATCAACATAAGGAAGCAAGGCAACGAATATATACTCCTCGGACGAGGTCCCTTGTCTTGCACACTTCAACATACAGAGAGTAACATTTGCAGTTGTAACATTTTTGCGCACCTATAGAAAGTTCTCATCTCTTTTATACAGCTACTGAATTACGTATGTCGTATAAACCTATTTATTAATTAAATGCAGGCAGCACGTAAATATGGGGCAGACAGTCACAACGTTAGCGAAGTTATCACCTACTATATTGAAGCTCACGGCAATGGGTAATGGATTCGGCAAAGAGGTACACATCGACGATCAAATAGGCTCAGTTGCTCACATTTCTAAGATATGGATTTACCATGATGTTGCTCTCCATGGCCTTGTTGTCCACTATCAACAATTTAACGACACGGAACCATCCTACTGCGTGGGTACACCGGAGGGGACGATGAAAGAGGTATGGTTATTAATTGATTATTACTTTTTGTTGAGTGGTCATCAGTAATATTAATTGATTAAAAGGAAAAAATTTCCATACTTTACAATATATCTTGTATATATATAATTGAAAAAACAAATTATGAGTTTACCCATGAAGCTTATGACGAAATAACGTTAAGGTTCTTTTTAATTTGTAGATAAAATTTCTTCCAAATGAGTACATTACGAGCATAAAAGGCTGGATTGGTACAGAGGTATTTTGCAATGCTGTAGTATCAATCGAATTCGTTACTAATCTTTCTAAATACGGACCATACAAGCATTGGTCGCGTACTAAGGTTCTGAATTTGGACTCGTTTCTCTTCGGATATTGGTACGAATTTAATGTTCCTGACAGCCGAATTATCGGTTTTCATGGACGCATCCTGGAACTCCCGTCGGGATATTTTCTCGGGGCTATTGGAGTCTATGTCGAGGTAAAAACTGCTGTTTCACTTTAGTTTAATTACTTTCCTCTTTTTAATACAAATCCACAAAAAGATTCTCACAATTAATTCTCTTATTTCACTCAAAATAATGCTGTTAAATCCATACAACATTTTTGTTATTCGATAAAGTAAATAATATAATAGAACTTAGGAAAATTATCGGAACAAATCCAACAATCTGATTATCGGAACAAAGCCTTCACAAAGTTCAAAGTTCAAACATCGACATCTATAGCTAGGGAAGATGCTTTGGACACGCAAAATTCTTCTTAGAGCATTCCTCTGAATTTTTTTTAGACACATTTGCCGCTCTAAAATAATACAACTGTCATAAGTCTTGCCAATTTCCTCTCTGCAATTATTTCGCATAAAGTTTCCTTAAACTTCTTTAATTAATTTCTTAATCACCACCTGAACTTCGTTTGCACTCTCAAAATTGGCAAGACCATTAGAAAAATGATAAATATTTGTTAACAATATAAATTGAACTTTATTAAAATTGCAAATTATTTTTTTTATGTAAAATATTACCAGATTTTTTATGTATAAATAGATTATCCAAATATATCATTTATTTATATTTTTAAATATAACATTTTTAAGGGTCCGATTGTGTTCGACGTTGTTTCATAATCACAAAATATTATAAATGCATCACAATACTTGCACACCATATGATATTTTAAGAATTTTTATTATTATTGTAATTAAAGCAAGTTAAATTTCAACGCATAATCTAAAAGAAAATTATTTTTGTAATTAGAGAAAGGTTCCACAGAGGGGGTCCGTCCAATGCACTCGTTATTGAATTTAGAGTCTCAAAGGACTGATCGATACCATTTAGTGTAATATTCATATTGAAATATAGTGCAAAACCAACTTTTATATTTTTTCTAGTATTTGTAATTTTATTTAGATTTTTCTAAAAAGCTGAAATATTGTAAAAAAAAGTTTCAAAAAATATAAAATTTAATTCCGTAATAATTTTTTAAATAGAGATCACATTGTATAGATTGATCGTTTGAGATTCAAAATCTAAAATAAGCGCATTGGATTGTTCCCATCTGTCCAATGTCTTAGACTTTAGCCTTATTCCTATAATTATTATAATTAACATTTTTGTTACTATTATTATTATAGTTAATTTAATTAACATAAATATTATAACTATTCATAAATATAATTAATTAGTATAAGTATTATAATTATCATTATGCTAATAATTATAATTATAATATCCTTAATTTTTTTGTCGTCATTATGTCCTATGAAATAAAAAAAAAAAAGCAATTATTCCATATTTTTATTCTCCCTCCATGTGGAATGGAAAATTGGAAATCACTCATGCATTCACGGATGAGTTGATTCCTACACAAGATTTATCCGGTGTTTAGTGAGCTAAAAATAGCAGGTTAGTGAATTTATTATGAGGTCAAGCTACCCTGAGTGTTTCCAAATGTGGTTGGGAGACACAAGGGCAACTTTGTCATTTAGTTAATATAGCAATACCCCAAGTGAAATTTTACGTGCCCAAAGCACCTCCCTATAGCTAGCTAACTATCAAACTAATCGCAGGAATTGATTTTTGGCAACATTCAAATTCGTCCGAACAACACTTTGGACAAATATATCCCTAATGTCTACTTTACTTTTTTAAGATCTAAATTTAATTGCTTTTCTTAATTGCATCTTTTGCATATCTTACTGAAATAAAAAAACACTTCTAAGTATTACTATTCTTTCTTCAACTTCTTCTCCAAAAAATTATTTTACAAATTCACTAATTTTCCCTTGTAAAACATTAATTATAAGAAAAAAAAAGAACATGAAACCGACAAAAAATATTTTTCAAAAACATTTATTCAAAAGATAATTGACAAAAGAAATTTAAAATTCACTGGTATGTAAAGAAAAAATTATAATTTCACTTAATGGTGATTTTAAGTCTTTAAGGACAATAAAAAATATTACTAAATATCATGCAGCTAGTTTATTTTAATTCTAGTTTTTTACTGTAAGAAAAAAAAACACTATATATATATTTCACTTTATTTCAGCTCGTGTTTCATTTGATACCATATATATATTGAGCCAAACTTAGAGAATAAATAATGATTTATATATTAAAAAATATTTGCATAGAAGATATTCTGATCTTGTTATTGAAGAAACAAATAGTTGCCGACTGAAAAGGGGAAAAACAAAACTTTTCTGGAAACTTTTTGTAAAGAAAATAGGATGTTGTTCAGTTCAAAGCGAGGGCAACATTGTCATTTGAAAATTATTATGTTGTTCGGATTTAATTTGTTGTTGACCGGATCACCTCCCACTAATCGCACCATGCCTTAATTAATCTTAACTAAAGTGTTTAAAATCCCTTCTTAACCAGGGAAAGAAATCCCAGACCCAGGTATGAAGAACAATAGTTTCTCTCAAAACCAAATCGGCCATCTAAACCTGATTATTAACCACAATTTGGATCTTAAGAGAGAGATATGAACAAAATACCTCAATCTTCTACCTTCTTTTCATTTTCTCTCCAATCCAACAACCGATAATTAAGCCAACAAGATTTCAACTCGCTCGGCTAGTATTTATAGGAAATGCGAGTGAGGAAAGGAGAGGAACGAGGAAGGGAAGGGAAAAACCGACTTAAGTGGCTTCTTCTCATTTGCTTGCCACAAGAGATCCCTCAGCCTCGATTGTGAGGCTCCCATATTTTACGGAAAAGAGAGGGAGGAGATGAGCTCGGATCAATCGAGAGTCGAGAGAGGAGTGACACTGTGACAGCGCCAAGGAGAGAGAAAAACGGAATTTTATTTAAAATCATCCCTCTAGATCTGGTGTGGCAGAAATTGTGTAGTAGCTAAAGATGCGGCAACTCATATAAACTGATATTTTAGTTATATTTTTATTAAGATTCAATTGATTTGATTAGAAATTTCATCATAAGTAAGCTTTGACTTTGCTAGAGATAATTATAGATATTACATAAAATTGAATTCGACTCCGATTAAATCTTCATATGATATTGAATTCATTTCCCAAGAATATTGACTAGTAATATTTTTATAATAATTAGATATAACCTATTAAATTTCCAATTCCTCCTATAAATAATTGTTCCATCCTGATTCAATTTAATTTCTTGATCAAACCTTATAATTGATTTGATATTTATATAGATAAGTTCGACAATTATCTATCAATATTAATTATTTTTTGTTAATATTTTTGTCAATTTATTTATTCCGATATTATTAAGGAAATTAACCTATTTGACGCAATAAAACCTGTTAACCTGGTTTGGTATAAACATTGCTGATTTTGATTGAAACTAAATCTGGGACGTTCTAGCCTTCTAGGATTTTCCTGGGACAAATATTGAGCGGCTTCTAAAAACATCATTTATTATTATTTTGGATCAACTTTTAACACCTATAGCATATTATTTGTATGAAAATTAGATTTAAAAAAAAAAAAACAAACAAACAGAGAGAGAAGTTATTCACAGGTTTACTTGCTTCTTCCTCATTTCTCTCTTTCGCTAAAATCCTAGGCATCTTGAAAGACTATCAAATGGGCCATCAGGCCCAACACTATCTGAATGTTGATGTACTGCATTTACATTGCAGAGTGAAAAAGAGATTAAGCTGGATAAAGGAGGGTGTACGAATCCTGATTTGGCAGCCATCCTGGAGAGAGATGTGCTTAACAAGAACCCAGGTGTCAAATGGGATGATGTGGCAGGTCTCAGTGAGGTCAAAACTCTTCTGCAAGAGGCTATTGTTTTCCTCTTTTGAAGCCCCACTATTTTCAGGTTTATCTCTCTTTCATTCTCTCTCTCCATATCTTTTTGCTCTTTGAAGGAGGTTAATTATTAGTTTATTTTTGTCATAGTTATCTTCAATTGGTCGATTTTTTTTCTGATAATAGTCGAGTTATTTGGGTTTTTAATTTTAAGGCAAAGACTCTCGTACCGTTAGCCCTGTCAACGAAATAAAAATCCACATGATGCCGTTCCGTTTATACGAAACGAAACGAATAACAACAGTAATTTTAATTTTATTTCAATAATGAAACGGCAAACGAAATACGAGATTGTACCATTTCGACCATTTCAGGCCTAGTTTCAAACCGTTTTATGTGTTATGTATGAAGTGGAATGGTTAACAAAATAGAATTTTGTGCTATTTCGAAAACAAAGCGGTAAAAGAAATGGTTGTTGATACCGTTTTTGTTAGTGGAACATAAACGAATTGGACCTCTGCCGTGATTTTCTGAGACTTTTGACAGGCCTATGTACAGTCGTACTATAGTCAAAAAATCTTTGACTCTTGAAACATGGTCACACAAAGAATCTAAGATAGATAAGTTGTAGACTTGTAGTATTCGCCAAGTGGCACCCAACTGTGCCTTGACACCTATCATATATATCTCATTTTGTTGCTTCATTCTTTTTCCTTACTTAATTATTGACAAATTAATCTAGGTTAATTAATTCAATGTATATATTAAAATTTCATGTCCTAAATGTAACCTTGGTATAACAAGTTATAAGGGTAGACCAACTGTTACTTGTAATTATAGTACAAATTAAATATTTATTTCATGTTTTACTTTTTTTTTACAATTTATAGTTTTATCCTACTGAGTCTAGTTTTGTTCGTGCCATCTGAATTCTGATAAGTACAATGTGGTAGCCATTTAAGGAACTACTTTAGCAATTAATAACATTAGAAAAAAAAAATTGGATAAATAAAAACGAAAAATAAGTGACGCGGGCAGTCTGGCACTGATAAGCTTCCCCGCCCCCTATTAATATTATTATTAATTTTTGCTTGATATAGGGTATACGTAAGCCCTGTAGAGGGGTACTCATGTTTGGCCCACCGGGTACTGGGAAAACTATGCTAGCCAAGGCTGTGGCCACTGAATGTGAGACCACCTTTTTTACTGTTTCCTGTGCATCACTGATGTCAAAATGGTTTGGGGAGAGCGAGCGTTTGGTTAGGTGCTTATTTGAATTAGCTCGGAATAATGCACCCAGTATCATCTTCATCGATGAGATTGATGCCCTTTTCAGTGCTCGTGGGTAAGTTCTTGACTTCTTTTTTTCTAGATTAAGTGTAGTTCTATTAGGGATTTAATATTTTGTATATATAATAAGTACAAAATCTGCAAATGATATATCAAATGCATTAATCAGATCATAGTTTTATTTTCTTTCAGAAATGAGGACGAATCATCAAGAAGGATAAAATCAGAACTTCTTGTGCAAATTGACGGAGTGAACAGTAGCTCTAGTGCCGAAGATGGTCAGAGGAAGTTTATTTTGGTTTTGGCAGCCACCAATTTTCCTTGGGGAATTGATGAAGCATTCAGGCTCGCTCTCTCTCTCTCTCTAAAACAATAAAATTTAATTTTATGCCATTTCCGATTAAAATGACCATGGCATCCTTTCGAATATACCATTGTAAGATATTAAATTTTGAAACATGCCATAACGAATGAAATAATTGATTTTAATATATAATGTGAGTTTTTATTGAATTTAAAAAATACTAGATAACATATATAATAGATATACTAGAGTGGTAGTTTAATGTAAAAAAAAAAAAAAAATCAAATATTTTAATATGAAATGTGATTTATTTATTATTTTATATATACTATGGTATCTTACTTTTTTAAAAGTGATGTATCCCCCGCATCGTAGCCGATACAATACCCAGTTACCCACATCTGCACCCGTGCAACATAGGTTGCTAAGTACGAAACATGTTACAACTTACATTTTTTAACACACTGCTAATAGCAGACATCACTTTCTTTCAATTTTGGAGTGGAAGAGTTTCTTTTCTTGTGTCGTTCTCCTCATAAACTGTTATTTGTCTTAATTAGGAGGCGTCTAGAGAAGCGTATCTACATCCCTCTGCCAGATTTTGAAAATAGAAAGAAGCTTTTCATGATCAACTTAAGAACTGTTGAGGCAAATAACAATTTAATTATTAATCTCTATTTCCAATGCTAATAGGATCCAATAGACCAATACAGAATTCATCCTCACCATCCATATCTCCCCTTCTGACAGCTGGCAGCAGATGTAAATATTGTTGAGCTGGCCCGCCGCACAGAAGGCTACAGTGGAGATGATGTCACAAATATCTGCCGTCATGCATCCATGAACCACATGCGTCGAAAATTTGCTGGCAAGACAATAGATGAGATCAAGAATATGTCAGATGTTGAGATTTCAAAGGTTCCTGTGATGCCGCGTGATTTTGACGAGGCACTTGTAAAGGTACAGAGGAGTGTTTCTCACGATGATATTAAAAAGCACGAGAAGTGGTTTCGCGAATTCGGATCTACTTAATTTGTTTGTTTACTTGTACAGTTGTTCTTTCTCTTTCTATTCTGTTCTTTCATTTCGTTTGAGTTCTTTATTGCGGTTTCTGCGATGGATGAAAGCACTATGTAATGTAGTATTATTTGTGTAATTTCTTGAATATGTGGACATTATTATTTTTCCAAGATTAATTTGATTTGAGGATATATTTGATTTTTAAAACTGTCTATATTGGTTCCATTAATTTTGAGTAATGTCGGTGTTCATTTAAATACAAAGCACCCTACAAATTAAAATTTAAATGTCAATTTGGCAATTTGCTCCTAAATTGGTTGAGTATTGAGTGGATGGTACTGTTACTGTCCAAATATTAGTTTGATGGTTTGGTTTAAAACTTTATATATTAATTGTTTAAGTTCATTAATTTTGAGGAATGTCGTTGCAATTAACGATATTGAAGTGGCGCAGGATAAAAAATGGAAGTTCCGCGGAAGGAAAATTACATAGAGAGATAATTTTCATTAATTAATTATCGGGTGATAACTGATAAGGACCATCACACATTCATATCACCACCATCATCATCATATAAAAAAATAATTTATAAGACTTTCTATTTTACTCCATATAGGTATCATCATGGATTTAGTGAAAGGCAAAAGGGTCGGACCGGATTTCAATGGACCGGGTTCAACAGGTTTGGTATAAGAACTGGGTCAGACCAGATTGAGAAAAGGGGTTCAAATGCGATGGGTTAAATGGATTTATTTTTTGAAAGAGTCGACCGGCCCTTTGAAAATTCAGCCCTTCTAGGTCAAAAAAAAAATAGAGGTATATGGGAAAAGAACTACATAAAATTGGAGCTATCTCTAGTTTTAGTTTTATAGGGAAAATATAAATATTTTGGACTAAAAAAAATCAAAAACAACATTAAGTTTCTATTTAAAATATTAAAATTAAAGAGTGCTTTTCACATAAGAATGAGTCCAATTATATACTTTTTTCCTTTTTTTTTAAGATACCAAAATCAAAGCCCAAGCACCTTGCCAAATCAAGCATAGGCACTCTAACCTCTAAGTTTCTAACAAAATAAAAAAAATTAGCGACTGGATACTGATTTTGAATAAACAATGGCATGCAAGTGCCGCCCCTTATCCTGCATTGGCTCCGCTCCTGCACCATCCTACCCCTCTCCTCACAAGCAATTGATACGTCTCACAATTCGATACAGCATGACAGAACTAAACATATTGGAGTAAGTAGACATTTTTAAAAAAGGAATATTGAGTTCAAGGTTATTGAATAGAAGTTTGTTAGATCTAAAAATCAGTGTGCCGATATCCTAACCGAAGGACTAAATGGTACGGTATTTCAAGATGCAATAAGCAAGTTAGGTCTAATTGATCTGTACATGTTAACTAGAGGAGAGTGCTGAAATGAATGGTAATTCGGATCGAACTAGTAGCAATTCGAACCGAATAGTGAAGTCGGAAGATGAGCTGCGAGACAATTATGACCGAATTGGTGGAAATACGGTCCAAATTCCTCAACCGACCTAATGAATATGGCAAGAATTGGTGGCTAAGCTTAAAGATTATTTCATTGTGTGAGTAAATAAAAAGTTTCCTAAGAAGACAGATACATGATATATGTGTGATTTCTTGCTGTAGGGGCTAGTTTCCTTGTGATATAATGTTTCTCTATTTATTTCATCTCCCCCAATTTGTAAAAATAAGTTGTAGGAGTAATTAAAAATTGTATGGGTGTGTATGGAGGACGTAGACACTAAGATGGTGCTGAACCTTGTTAAACTCTTGTTTCTTGTGTGATTTCTTTTTGAATTTGGTCCGAAATACAAGTTTTTTGGTCAAAACAGTTGTGCTTTTTAGTGTTTTCTTACATGTTCCTAGTATTAAACATATTAAAACTAACCCAAAAGTTAATATATATGGGTATTGAAACAAATAAATGATCAACACTTTCTGCATTATGACAAAAGTGACATTTATTTGGTCCACATCATCCTCTTTTTATTAAGTTATCAAAAGTAAGAAATGTATTATGAACTTCTAACCAGAGGAAGCATTTGTATTTTAATGGAAAATGGAAGTTGAAATTTTAATGTATTATGAACTTCCTAGAAATGCCCCTAGTCAAATGGAAGTTGAAATTTCTATTATTCCAAATTTGGACCATAGTACCATAATCTTTTTTTTTTAGTTTTCTCAAAGATATTGTGAAAGTCTTTGGTTAAGGTAATTTTACCATGCCATATATTGGTGCTCCTACCATTACCTATAATTTTTTTTATACCTATTCGAAGATAGAATATAATAATCGACGGATATTGAAGATTCTTCCAAAGAGCAAAAGAACCATTAACTCCCTTGTGCTCTTTAAAGAAATAACCCCAAACCCATTCACAAAGAAGAGTTGCATTCATTTGTTTCAAATTCAAAATCCCAGCCTCCAAACTCCTTTCTACTACAAATAATATTCCAATTGACTTAACAATACTTTTTGTTCTCATTTTCTTGAAAGGAACTGATCGGTTCTGTGAATGTGCTGGTCAAAATTAAAATCCTAAACTACCGATGTAAATCATTTGCAGCACAACTTAGTGGTCGAATCATAGGGACGGAACTATTCCTAATATGAGTCTATCCTAATTAATTTAGTTAAATCCTACGATAACAAAGAACTTGGGTGAAAGTATTTTTTTTGTTTTTATTATTTTCTGACGGTGATTAAAGGGTACAATTGTCAAACAGATCTAGGATAAATAAAAGCTCCAAACTAAACTCGAGAAAATATAATAATCAAACAAAATAGGGGGTCTGGTCTAAAACACTTTGACTTTTGTCAGGGGTCGAACGGACCGTTCTAGCTACGGAACAGTCGTTCTAATCTTTATTGGCACTCTAGAACTGTCCTCTCGGGCGGTTTATTCCAATTAGGAGCGGAGGCAATAGGGGAATACATGGGGTTGTTGACCCCTGTGCTCCAAAAAACATTAAATTTTTATGTATATTTTCTTTATTTTTTAGAAATTTCCTATAATTTTCCCCCCTAATTAATCATGAATTGTTCAATTTATGAAATTTTGTCCCCTCAATCATAATTTTCTGGCTCCGTCCCTGATTCTAATGTTAGACTGGTCCGTTCTAAAGGTCAATACCTCATTTGTTAGATTGTCTAGTTCAACAATTGCATTGTTT
Source organism: Rhynchospora tenuis (assembly GCA_027725995.1). Taxonomy (NCBI): domain Eukaryota; kingdom Viridiplantae; phylum Streptophyta; class Magnoliopsida; order Poales; family Cyperaceae; genus Rhynchospora; species Rhynchospora tenuis. The sequence continues at coordinate 205,418,623 of CM050888.1, read as the reverse complement.
ATGCAAGTTTTGGTCATTCTAACAGAGATCGACTTTACTCAAACTCTCATTCAAGTTAAAAATCTAAATCAAACACTGTACTTCTAAATCCTCTAAACGTCAACTGTCGTTTCTTGATTTAGGTGATTTAGTTCATTCCTTGGATCTATAGGCAAACCTCAATCTCTCGATTGGAGTAAAGTCTCGATCTCTCGAAGGCTTGGTCTAACCTCTCGGAAACTAACCAACCAATTTGCGATATTATCATGTCATGATTCAAGTCAATAGATTTTATATCCTAACTTCTAAACGTGGCCTTTGTTTAGTGAGATATCAATCAACAATCATCAGACACAACAATAACATATAAAATCAAGCACAAGGAATGAAACATAAACATCAATAATTAATTAAACTAACCATCCCTAACAAACTTAGTAACAAGTCAAAGGTTTTTAACCATAGCCTCTAAAAACGACTACTCACTACTCATCATAACAAAACAATAAGCAGTATTCATCGATAATGCAAATATAGAGAAAAAAACAAGAAAATAAAACAGTCGGCTCGAAATCTTCTCTAAGTAGATGCTCTGTCTCCACTGGAACATGTCGTCATGACCTTGGAACGATGGGTTCCAAGTGAGTCCTTCATTCTACGGCGGTTGTGTGTCTGATCAAGCTTGGAAGGCAGCTAAAAATCCTAGAAAAGTTATTTCCCTCTTGAAGGCTGAGCAAGTACTTATATAGTATCCTCAAGAACAGACTTGATGTGAAAATGCGCTAGGAGTTGCCTTATATTGGAGAATAATGCATGGAGAGAAACTTAATAAATTCAGCCTCTTCAAAGATGGAAAGTCTTCAGAATTTGGAACGGTCTGTTCCAATAATGAACTGGTTCATTCTAAGTATGTCTGGCTGAGAATCCTCCTCTGGTCTGGACTGGTCAGTCCTGCACTTGAGCTGGTCCGTTCCATTCCTCTGAAAAGTAGGTCATTGTCGATCCATTCCGCTCATTCATCGATAATCCTACAAAATGAGACTTTGGGCTACGATGGCACATGGTTTGTACAAATGTTAGTAAAACAAAGATAAAACAAGTAATTTAAATGAAATTAAGGCTCTAAATTGAGGTGAAAGGTATGTTTGAAAATCCCCTTTCAGGAACCTCAAAAAAAATCTCTACTAATATTATTTATTTGATTAATTACCCAAAAGAAAATTTAAAATAAGAGAGAAAGCATGCATGAATAAATTTCTTTCTATTTTGATAAGTGTACAACTGTACAACCAATCCAGCAGCAACAAATTTCTTTCTATTAAAAGTGACAAGCTAGTGAACTTATATATATCACTAACATTCAGCCATTGATTCACATGATTAATAATTAAGAATGCATAGAATAAACATTTATTTACCCCTAATTATTTCGGCCCTTAAATATGTGCTTGCAGCAGGGATGATTTTATTTGAGCCCTAGAAAAACCCATGTAATAACGTAAGGTAAATCTATGAGAAACAAATATTAGTTAAGTAGTTATTCAACTGTGAAAACCGTTTATTTATTTTTCATTACAACAAATTTAGTATGACATATATAAACAGTAAGACCGCAAGTGTTTTTTTTTTAGTCTTTAAAATTGACTAATTGTTATTCTCACACTTTTGAAGGGATATAACAGCTCCTTCACACTGATTTGGTGATTTACCTACTTAGACAATATTTGAAGAGTGAATGGCTTGTCTTTCAACACATAAGGTCTCCCACAAAGGAGTAATTTACTTATGCACGAACTACTCTAAGAAAATTAAAATATTTTTTCGCTCTGGTAAAGTAGGATTCCAGTTTTATATATATATAGCCGCTAAAAAAAAGAAATAATGACTTGTAAAACAAAAAAATGTGGGATTTTTCTTTTGATGCACTGACAATTTAGATATCGGAGGAAATTGATACGAAGAGAAAATATTTAAATCCAAAAGATAAAGAGAATGACAGATTTGCAAGATTAACTTCTTTTTCTTTGTCACCATCGTGGTACCATCCAGATTATTTCTGCATGAGCTTTTTCTATGTGTCAAAGGTAAACTATAAAATCTTTAATTGAAATTTTTATACTAATCACCGATCAATTACTAACATGCAGTGTTGCAGAATAAATTATTATTTGATAGAACCCATTTCCAATTTGCACTTCTCAAATTATGGATGCTAGATGGCCGCTCAGTACTAAATTCATTCAAAGAAACATTGCTGTATTATTACACAATAAATAAAGTGTAAATATATACTTGTGTTAACAGATCTGTGTTTTTAAGTTTACCAATTTAAGTCCCTTCAAAGTTCAAACTTTATAATTTTTCATTCAAACAGTCTTTCAATATATATATGTTGCTAGCTAGTGATTTGACGGCTCTCCAAAAAATTTGGTCAATAATTGACCATTATAGTGGATTTATGACATGGCACTTAGCATTTGAACCTTACATGCATAAGATTGTTGGTAAAATGGAAATTTTGCCATGTTGAAACTTCGTGATAATATATTTGCATATTGATTCTGATAAGCGGAAATTATGCATATAAATACCGCTTATATTAGGACTTAATTCCATTAATTATGTGTGTTTCTAATGTTTTAATTGTTAATTTAGGTTAGAAGCAAGGTACTGTTATGGCTACTTTTATTTTGTACAGGATCTGTGTGATTTTGCCACTCTTGAAGCGAGGAAACTGAAGTCTGATCATGATCTGCGGCCCACCGAAGGTTTGTGTGACCCACAGGAAGACCCAGCGTGTAGCAGGTGAGACTTGGCAGCATAGAAGATTTCTGCGACCCGCAGGACTCGACAGCGGGCCGCAGAAGAAGCAACCGACAGCCCAAAATAGCCTGACCAAGTTCTGCACCCACCTCTACACCGACATATCTATTTCCGGCGCCTCAAAACCACGTCTCCGACAGTTTTAGAGCCATCCCACGTCTATATAAACACCAGAGCAGATCAGAAAAAGGGTTCGTGAGTTGAGAGAAAATTCTGCTAAGTAAGAGAGCAATCAAGGGTTTTCAGCGGGCCGCAGGGAGCATCAGCAACCCGCTGAAAGAGTGGCAGAGAGCAGAAAAGGGAGATTCTGGATTCCATCTGTTGTAATCTTGTTTCTTTCTTTATGTTTTCTTATTATTCAGATACCTTTTGTTGTTTTATGATATATACTCGTGAGTAGTCGTATATTAGGGGCCATAGTAGTGAACCTTTTTAAGTTTATGATTGATAATATGCTTTAAGTTATATTTTCTTTGTTTGCATGTTGTGTTTTATGCTTTGTTTGAATTGCTTAGATTATTCTATCTGAATTGCTTAAGTCGAATTGCTTGCACCCATTAAAAGAGACGTCTTTTGATTGTTAGGTGGTTAAATCCAAAAGTTCTTAAGTGATTAGGATAAAGTATGGTAAACACGATAGTTAGTGCCGGAAGGTCAAACTAGGGTTAAGAAACGGAAGTTGAAACCCTTCCCAATTACGGAAGTATAGGGAGTCGTAGGTCGTAAAGCATAAACTAATTTAACTTAGACCAAGAAACGGAAGTTGAAATCTAGGTTGAATTAGAGAGAGTTAATGTTAACTTTAGGTAACCTGGCCTTAAACGGAAGTGGGACTTAGGAACCTTAGTTAGGATTAATTATCTACACAAAACAACAATTAAAATATGCAAAAAGTTGAGTCTGCGCCAAACCTAGCGGGCCGCAGGAGGTTTCTGCGGGTTGTCTATGACCCCAGGCTTCTGCGGGTTGTCTATGACCCCAGGCTTCTGCGACCTTCTCAGGGGTCTTTCGACAAAATTGGAGTTGGAGAGTTGAAAGATACAAGGATGTCTCTCCAATTAGCCGACCGATCAGTTCGCTTTCCTCTTGGAGTTGTGGAAGACGTGCCTCTACAAGTAGGTAATCTCTTTGTTCCTTGCGATTTTGTTGTTGTAGATATGGAGGAAGATATGGAGGTGCCCATCATCCTTGGACGACCTCTTCTTGCCACTGCTGGAGCAATGATTGATGTGAAGAATGGCAAGATGTCCTTGGAGATAGGCGATGAGAAGATCGAGTTCGAAATCGAGAAAGCCATGAAGATGCCACCTTGCTACGACTCAATTTTCATGGTGGAGGCGCTCGATGAGATGGTGGAGGAGACTATCTTCTCAAGGATCGTGAAGGCGTACGAATCCTTCTCTGAAACCATCGAGGAGGTCGAGGCAGACTATCTGTTCAACGAAATTTTGCAAGCGATAGAGCCTCAGCCACCTCTCTTTCCCAGTTCCTGCGGCCCGCTGGCCTCATCAGCGGCCCGCCAAGCCTTCTCAGTTCAGCTCAACCACGCAGACACAGTTCTCAGCCTGGACACCAATACCTGCGACCCGCTGGAACCTCCTGCGGCCCGCAGAAATGATGTTCCAGAGCCGCCAAAACTGGAGCTGAAGCCTCTGCCCGACAGCCTCAGGTACGAATACCTGGGCCCAGACCAGACATACCCTGTCATAGTCAATGCCCATCTCGACAAGGACCAGACCGACAAACTCTTGAAGGAGCTAAGGGCACATCGAAGGGCAATTGGCTATTCAATTGAAGATCTCAAGGGTATTGACCCGTCAATTTGCACGCACCGAATCTTGCTTGAAGAAGGGTCTAAGCCATCCATTGAGCACCAGCGAAGACTTAACCCAAACCTTAGTGAAGTTGTGAGGAAGGAGGTGTTGAAGTTGTGGGATGCGGACATTATTTATCCAATTTCCGATAGTGAGTGGGTAAGTCCAGTTCATGTAGTACCTAAAAAGGGAGGAACCACGGTTATGAAGACCGAGAACAATGAACTGATCCAAACAAGGGTTGTAACGGGTTGGAGGATGTGCATAGACTACCGAAAACTCAACACCGCCACACGCAAGGATCATTTCCCCCTACCTTTTGTGGATCAACTCTTGGAGCGCCTTGCCAACCACTCCTACTTTTGCTATTTGGATGGCTATTCGGGTTTCTTCCAAATCCCCATTCATCCAAAGGACCAAGAGAAGACGACCTTCACATGCCCCTATGGAACTTATGCCTATAGGAGAATGCCATTTGGGTTGTGCAACGCCCCCGCCACCTTTCAAAGAGCCATGATGGCTATATTTTCAGATTTTATTGAAAAGGACATGGAAGTTTTCATGGATGATTTTTCGGTTTATGGTACATCTTTTGATCATTGTTTATCTAACTTGTCTAAGATATTGCAGCGATGCGAGGATGTCAACCTAGTTCTTAATTGGGAGAAGTGCCACTTCATGGTTCAAGAAGGTGTGGTGTTAGGTCACAATGTCTCTTCCAAGGGCATTTCGGTCGACAAGGCAAAGATTGAGGTCATAGAGAAGATGAGCAACCCTACATGTGTCAAGGATGTGCGAAGTTTCCTTGGCCATGCCGGTTTTTATCGACGATTTATCAAAGACTTCTCTAAGATTGCAAAACCATTAACTAATCTTACAATGAAAGATGTTGAATTTAATTTTGATAATGATTGTGTTAATGCATTTTGTAGGTTGAAGGAAGCCTTAATATCTGCCCCCATATTACAACCACCGGATTGGACACAACCATTCGAGTTGATGTGCGATGCAAGCGACTTTGCGGTGGGAGCGGTGCTTGGACAGCGCAAGGACAAGAAGCCATGTGTCATATACTATGCGAGCAAGGTGTTGGATGAAGCCCAAATCAACTACACCACCACCGAAAAGGAGTTGCTCGCTGTTGTCTTTGCTCTAGACAAGTTTCGACCCTACCTGGTCGGATCTAAGGTGATTGTGTACACGGACCACTCGGCACTCAAGTTTCTCATGAGCAAGAAGGATGCCAAGCCTCGCCTCATCCGTTGGGTCCTTCTCTTGCAAGAATTCGATTTGGAGATCCGAGACAAGAAGGGGACAGAGAATTCAGTAGCAGACCACCTCTCCAGGCTCAGATGGGACGAACCAAAGCCGTTACCAATCAACGAGAACTTCCCACATGAGCAACTGCTGTCTGTCGGCCCAGTTTCAGCGACCCGCAGGCCATCTCAGCGGCCCGCAGAGGATCCCGTCGACCCGCACATCTCGAGCGAGCTTGGGGGGATTTCCGCGACCCGCACAAACCTCCTGCGGCCCGCCAGAACTGAGCAGATGCCCTGGTTTGCTGATTTTGCGAATTATCTGGCAACCGGCATGCTTCCACCTGAGCAGACGTACCAGCAAAAGAAGAAGTTTCTCTCTGATGTCAAGTACTACTTCTGGGAGGACCCAATCCTTTGGAAACTGGGAGTTGATGGGATGTTTCGTCGATGCGTGCCTCATGAAGAAATCCACGACATCCTTTTCCAATGCCACTCATCTTCTTATGGAGGTCATGCTTCTCACACCAAGACAGCCACCAAGATCCTTCAATCTGGGTTCTATTGGCCAACAATCTTCAAGGATACTCGTGCCTATATACTTGCATGTGATCAATGCCAAAGGACGGGTAATATTTCTAATAGACATGAGATGCCATTGAACTCAATTTTAGAAGTGGAAGTTTTTGATGTGTGGGGGATTGACTTTATGGGACCTTTTCCATCTTCATGTGGATACCAATACATCCTTGTAGCGGTAGATTATGTGTCAAAATGGGTTGAAGCCGTAGCATGTAAGAAAGCCGATTCAATGGCAGTTAGGAAGTTATTTAAATCAATCATCTTTCCTAGATTTGGTGTACCTAAAGTTGTGATAAGCGATGGAGGGAAACACTTTATCAATCGCCAATTTGATAACCTTTTAACAAAGCTAGGGGTAAGACACAAGGTAGCAACACCTTACCATCCTCAAACTAGTGGGCAAGTTGAGATATCCAATCGTGAGATTAAGAATATTTTGCAAAAGACGGTTGGAAGGTCAAGGAAAGATTGGGCCCTCAAGTTGGATGATGCATTATGGGCATACCGCACCGCCTACAAGACACCTATTGGCATGAGCCCATTCAAATTGGTTTATGGAAAGACATGCCATCTACCTGTGGAATTGGAACACAAAGCTTATTGGGCAACTCGCGCAATTAACTTTGATTACAAGGAAGCGGGGGAGAAACGAGTTTTGGACTTGCATGAGTTGGAAGAGATTCGGTTGAGAGCCTATGAAAGTGCTAGAATTTACAAGGAACGCACCAAGCAATGGCATGACAAGCGTATCCTAAGGCGAGAGTTCAAAGAGGGCGATTTGGTCCTTCTTTTCAACTCAAGGCTAAGGCTATTTCCGGGCAAGTTAAGGACTCGTTGGTCTGGACCTTTTGAGGTAAGAAAAGTGTATTCTTTTGGGGTAGTAGAGCTTTGGAGAGAGGACAAGTCCATGGGAAGTTTCAAGGTGAATGGACAACGTCTCAAGTTGTACTCAATGAACGTGTCGAGGCATGGAGAGGAAGAGCAAGTCTACTTTCTCACCGACCCGGCACTAGCCGAGACGTAGATATGAGGAGTCGAGCTCAAGACTTTAAACGAGCGCTGCTTGGGAGGCAACCCAAGGGTTTAATTAAAAAAATTAGGATTTTTATTTTTCCTTTCAAAAATACAACAAAAATACAAAAAAAAAAATTGAAAAAAAAATAATAAAAAACGAAAATAAAAAAATTATAAAACCAGAAAAACACATAAAAAAGTAAGAAAATTGAAAAACACAAAAAAATTAGGAGTAGAGTTAATTTTAACTTACTTTCGGCTTAATTTTCAGGAAAACTGGTGCTCTCGGGAAAAAGTCAGCAACCCGCAGGGCCTTTCAGCGACACGCAGAGGAAGGTGCGACCCGCAGCTCCAACCAAGCTTGGGGGAGTTTTCTGCGACCCGCACAAACCTCCTGCGGCCCGCTGGAATTTAACAGAAATTCAAAAACTGCCACGACGCGACTTTTAGGGGCATAACCGTAAACTCACCCCTCATTTAACCCATTCCCAACTGATCTCTCTCTCTCTCTTTCTCCACTCTCTTGCGACCAGAAACCCTAGCCAGCGACCAACCGCCGATCGAGCCGCCGGAAGCCGTTTCTCCGCCGCCGAAGCACTCCATCTCGCTCTCCTCACCACCTCTATTGCATGCACAGCCTCTACTTTGGTCAAATCGGCGCCGATCACCGCCATTCTCGACTCCTACCTCTACCCGCTTGATCGAGGTTTCAAAACTCTAATTTCCTCTTTCTAAACTTTATTCGAGTGTTTTTGGAACTTCCCTTTTCTCTCTGGTACCACCTGGAACCACAATACCGGAACCCCAAATCTGGTACCCATTTCCCGCCCACACCCCATTTTCTGCGACCCGCTAAAAATCTCTGCGGCCCGCCGAAAACCTCGTTCCAGAAACAGAAAGACATCCAAAACCACTGAACTCACCCAATTCTCATGGCACCTAAGTTGTTTGATAAAATTTTTAAGAGGAGGGGAAGTAAGAAGAGTTCTCAGGGGTTTGGTGAGGGTTCCTATGCCCCGGTGCAGCAGCCGGTGGAAGAGAGGCCCGAGAGCCCGGATTTTGATGAAGTCGAGCGTGCTGTTTTTGGCAGTGAGGAAAGGGATGTAGAGGAGCAGGGAAATATGAGTGTTGATCAGAACAATGAGGAGGAAGAAGTGGAGTATTATGAGGGGGAAACCACTGAAGAGGAAGAAGAAGATGGGGATGATCCCGCTAGTCCATCAGGGAGCAATTATGAAGATGAGATAGCTCGGGCAGCGACTGGTGCTGTCCCGGGTAATGAAGAGAGTGAGGGAGAAGATGAAGAGGAAGGGGACGGTGGTGACAACATGGACATTGATGAGGATGCGGTGGTCACTCTCACCAAACCCGCCAAATCCTCCAAAACCGTCAAGCAAGAGCTTGCCGGCCATGAGCCGGTTTTCTATGAGGCCGAGGCCAAGGTCCGGTATGGACGGTTGAGGGAGAAAAAGATAGAGAATAGCCGCTGCCTCGACCCTCAAGTCTTGAAGCAATTGGGCATAGAGGATGATTTTTACATGCTCACCGAGAAAGCGGGGTTTTTGAGGGCATTCTGGGAGATAGATGAGCCCTCCTATACCCGGCTTGTCATCGAATTTCTTTGCACATACGACTTCTGGTTTGATCGGACCACGGGGAAGTATATGGCGAGTTGGATTTTCCGCGATGTGCAGTATACCAAGACCGAGGATGAGATAGCCGATTACTTTGGCTTGAAGAGAGGGGGCTTAGATGTGAAAGACGAGGACGAGGGGTTTTGGGAGAAGATAACGGGCTTGCGGCAGCCCAAGGAGAGGAAAAGTTTGGACATTCACATGCCCGTTATACGCTTCATCCAGCGGGCATTGTCGCTGTCCATCTTTGCTAGAGGTGAGTCAGGTTCGAAGGCCGTGATAGGGGAAATCTCCGTCTTGTGCCAAATGCTTCGGGTGAGAGAAACCGAGCACCAAAACTTGGCCTATCACATGATGAGGAATTGGAACAACGTGGCCAACATGAAGACCAAAGGGGCAGGCCAGATCACAATAGGTGGGTACATTACTCACCTGGCCAAACAATGCGGCATCAAGGACTTCCGCATGAAGCAAAGTGCCGGGCACATCTCAACCTCGACTCGCTTGCAACCATGGGCCATGTGAAGAAATCACCTAGGGGGGTGAAATACGTGGTGGGGGACTACAAAATTGACATCCCCATCACCTTCAGGATCGATTTGAGCAAGCCCCAGAGCTGGTTGCTCGTGCGGGACGGTCGTCTCGTGCTTCCAGCACCAGTTTCTGCCTCTCAGGCTGGAACCAGCGGCCCGCAGCCAGAACCAGCGGCCCGCAGAGAAGAAGTGCCTCAAGATGGGTCGCAGGACACACCAGCGGCCCACACAACTGCAGCTCCAGCCAGCGACCCGCAGACAATTCCTGCGGCCCGCACATTCGACACAGAGGCAGGGGCAGATAGAGTTTTTGGCGATTTCTGGGGGACGGCCACACCTGATGTCCCCTTCTCTGGCCCTGGCAGCAGCTCTCAGCCCCAGGTGGACCCCTCACAGCAGCAGGGATGGGCCCCACCTCCATATGACCCCATGGGACAATATCGCATGCTTTGTGATGTGCACTCCTATCAGCGGATGCTCCGTGGGGATGTGACTGAGCTCCATAGCCGCTATGACAACCTTGAGCAGCGATTTGACCTCTTTGAGAGGAGACAAGCGGAGGAGATCAAAGAAGCGAGGGCATTCCGCGAATACCAACGAGGTTGGTATGAGAGGGAGGAGGAGAGGAACAAGACAAGAGATGCCCTCTTCGACCACTGGGCCAGTCAAATTTTTGGGCCACCACCACCACCTCCAGAAGCAGCATTTGTGCCACCACCACCTCCGGAGGACGAGTACCAAACTCCACCGGAGAATTAAGCCGTTTTATTGTGAGTTTTCTAATTTTCCTCTTTTATTTTCTCTTAGGTAATTAATGACACTAGGAACAGTGCCATGAATTAAGCTTGGGGGGGGTAAATAGGAAAATTAGAGAATTTATGATGTTATCTAGGAATTGCATGCATTTTTCGCATTTTTGGCTCTGTCAGGTTTGTTTTCAGCGGGCCGCAGTCCCTTTCAGCGGGTCGCAGAAAACATAGCTGGCAGAGCTCTGAAATTTTCTAAGTTGGAGAATTTCAGTGGGCCGCTGAGTCACCCACTCAGCTCGCTGCTAAGGCAGCGGGTTGCAGAAATACTCAGCGGGTCGCTGGAATTCATCCAGACAGTTGATTTCTTTGCATTTTCATATAGTTTTGTATATAATGCATAATTAAGTCATGTAGATGCATGTAGATAGGTCTAGGAAATAATCATTAGATGACTAGATGATGATTTGAGTAAAGTTTGAGCAGAATTGAAGAATTTAGAAAATTTTCAAAAGAAAATCACATGAATTTGATCGATTTAATCGAATGAAGAAAGGACAAAAGTTAGGAACTTCCATGAAATATCTCAACTTTAGCTAAGTTTTTCAGAATTGCAAAAGTTAAACGTGATAGGTAAGTTAGGTGAATTAAGGTCAATTTTGCCAAATTAAAAAGTTAGGTCAATTAAGGAGATTAAAAATTAGGTCTAGAGCCGAATAGCCATTCATTGTTTTCAAGTTTGTTAAAAGTCGAAGATGTAAATACACAACATAAAAAAAAAAAAAAAAAATCGAAAAAACCAAAGATAAAATAAAAAAGGGGAACTAAAAAGCGGTGCTCTGACGATGGCCATTGCGGAAGGCTATAGGTTTGTGTGGATAGAAAAATGGATCCATCAAAGTAAAATTGAAGAAAACTTCAAAATAAAAATCCACACTCATCTGGCCGACCTTTGTCGCAAACAATCCATGCCCCATGGAAAATCACAAGTTGTAAATAAAGATAATTAATAATTCAACCCAAAAACTTTTGGAATAGAATGGGTGGGGATTTGTACTTTTTTTTTCCGCCTCACTTTAGTTTGACTTCCAAATGCGTTTTCGAAAATTAAAATGATTGGCTAAGTAACCAAAAGACCTAATAAGAATTGAGTTAATTGATTTTAATTGTTTAATTTTGGTAGGATTAAGGTTTTATTTCATTTTAAATTACTTGTTGCATTAGCTTTTGTGAATCGATAAACTTAGGGATTGATGGGATAAGTCATGGAAGGTAATAGCTAGAGTCCTAGGGAGAATTCGATACGAATTACAAGATCATCAAAGAAATTTTATTGCAAAATCTGATGTGAAGTTTGGAAATTTGATTTTGAAAATTGCTCAAGTCATTGTTTAGTTATTTTAGTGATATTTTCTTAGACTTTGTAGATAATGCATGTGGTTAATTGTTGTTAAGTCTTGAAACAGACCTTTAAGAGTGAGCTTTGCTTGGGGACAAGCAACGTTTAAAGCTTGGGGGATTTGATAAGCGGAAATTATGCATATAAATACCGCTTATATTAGGACTTAATTCCATTAATTATGTGTGTTTCTAATGTTTTAATTGTTAATTTAGGTTAGAAGCAAGGTACTGCTATGGCTACTTTTATTTTGTACAGGATCTGTGTGATTTTGCCACTCTTGAAGCGAGGAAACTGAAGTCTGATCATGATCTGCGGCCCACCGAAGGTTTGTGCGACCCACAGGAAGACCCAGCGTGTAGCAGGTGAGACTTGGCAGCATAGAAGATTTCTGCGACCCGCAGGACTCGACAGCGGGCCGCAGAAGAAGCAACCGACAGCCCAAAATAGCCTGACCAAGTTCTGCACCCACCTCTACACCGACATATCTATTTCCGGCGCCTCAAAACCACGTCTCCGACAGTTTTAGAGCCATCCCACGTCTATATAAACACCAGAGCAGATCAGAAAAAGGGTTCGTGAGTTGAGAGAAAATTCTGCTAAGTAAGAGAGCAATCAAGGGTTTTCAGCGGGCCGCAGGGAGCATCAGCAACCCGCTGAAAGAGTGGCAGAGAGCAGAAAAGGGAGATTCTGGATTCCATCTGTTGTAATCTTGTTTCTTTCTTTATGTTTTCTTATTATTCAGATACCTTTTGTTGTTTTATGATGTATACTCGTGAGTAGTCGTATATTAGGGGCCATAGTAGTGAACCTTTTTAAGTTTATGATTGATAATATGCTTTAAGTTATATTTTCTTTGTTTGCATGTTGTGTTTTATGCTTTGTTTGAATTGCTTAGATTATTCTATCTGAATTGCTTAAGTCGAATTGCTTGCACCCATTAAAAGAGACGTCTTTTGATTGTTAGGTGGTTAAATCCAAAAGTTCTTAAGTGATTAGGATAAAGTATGGTAAACACGATAGTTAGTGCCGGAAGGTCAAACTAGGGTTAAGAAACGGAAGTTGAAACCCTTCCCAATTACGGAAGTATAGGGAGTCGTAGGTCGTAAAGCATAAACTAATTTAACTTAGACCAAGAAACGGAAGTTGAAATCTAGGTTGAATTAGAGAGAGTTAATGTTAACTTTAGGTAACCTGGCCTTAAACGGAAGTGAGACTTAGGAACCTTAGTTAGGATTAATTATCTACACAAAACAACAATTAAAATATGCAAAAAGTTGAGTCTGCGCCAAACCTAGCGGGCCGCAGGAGGTTTCTGCGGGTTGTCTATGACCCCAGGCTTCTGCGACCTTCTCAGGGGTCAGCGACCTGAGTTTCAGCGGGCCGCAGATGATCTCTGCGGGCCGCTGATTCTGGAGTAAACTGAAAAGTATTAACTACTAGTCAACCCCTAATTCTTAATTAGTGTTTTAATCCTTTTAACTCATTGAACTGTTTAATTTAGGACTTTTATTTAACTGCAAACCATTACTTTAGATTTGTTACAAACATTATTTCTTTATACCTTTAATCTAGTTAATCAATAGATTAATTTACTTAATTAATTGAATATTCCGTCCCTGTGGTTCGACCCCGATAATACTTAGACGATTGTTGTACGCTTGCAACTGATTTTAGGTAGAATTGGGTAATAATTTAAGTATTGATATTTTACATCATATTCATTTATCGAATGAAAGGTGGTTTTAATTCAGATTGGGTCAAGAGAGTAACCGGAAAGCAGCAGATGAAGCAGCATACATTCCTGCAATGTTTTTGAAGAAAAGTTTTCTCCTGAATTCTCAATTTGACAGAACAAGATTTCAAGCATGAAATGGGCAAGAAGATGCAAGGTATTTGCAATGACAGACGCTGTCAATCCTTCTAAAAAAAAGAAGATGCAAGGTACAAAATATAGAGTTAGTGGAAGAGGAAAAGTCTTGTGGGCTCCGCCATTTAGTAGGTGGAAAGGAAACTTGGTTTTCAATCTTACTCTTTGATGAGAATGCAAGCTGTAAAAACACGCATTAATTTATATTTTTCAATGCTTTTGTATGCACTGTGGGACAACAAAGGATCTCTGCTTAAATTAAGCAACTAGTGTTGTGATCGTGAGTACTGTTGTAGATTTTGCAACTACTGTTGTAGAATTTGGCAAAGGAGCTCTGCTTGAATTAAGCAACTAGTGTTGCATCCGTCATCACATATTATCAATATCAGATGATTACAAAATCCTCTTTCAATTGTATTTGGTAATTGAAGGACTCCTTCTAGTTATTTCCAATGATCCAAGTAGTAGATGCAAAGGATATACAGGTAAATACAATATTTTTGGTGCTTGGTCAGGTTTGCACCATTGACATGCGTCGGTTCTAATATGCGTAATTTAATGTTCACGCCAGTTCAAAAAAATACATTTCTTAATTAGGTACTTACAAGTGTTTTAGATATGCTAATGTTCCTGCTTACCATTATAATTTACTTGAGAAAGACAACGCATACATGGTCTGAGGACTGGTACCCACAATTTTGCTATCCAAAATATTGGTTAATTGACCCATACATATTGCTTCTCTACCAAGCACAGGTAGCGTGCAAGCCTCAATTTCTTGATTTTGTGTATACGAATTAATTTGAAGAAGGAAATAAGGAAGTGTGAATTGCATTCATCTCAGAATTGATTTCAAGTTATTACTATACGATGTTATTTATAAATTTACAGCGAAAATTGTCTATGATCTACGACATTCATTTTTTTCCTGGTACATATCCCTTCTTCTCTCTTGCCGAATGGAATTAGACCCAGATAATGTTTGCATCGAAAAATTTGTTGTACTATCTTCCACTTGATGAAAGCAGTAGTTTATTGGTCACTCCCTCAGTCAATAATAAAAGGGTTGTGTCCGATAAGTCTGGCCATCAAATTTCACTTAGACCCAGTGAGGTCTGAACTGTCCTCAAATTACCATGTGTAGGTAAGAAAGATGCACTGCCTAGAGTATCATACCATTCCTCACTGTGGTCTCTTGTGTGTAACTTGTACCAGTACTCAGACAAAAATGTTTCCAGAGCTTGCATTTGAATTAGTTAAATGCAACAGGCTTTTCCCTTCACAAAGTGTTAACAACAGTTACAAAATTATACAAATATAAGAGCTACAGATTCTTCTATAGACTATACTTTGAGGTTCCTAGTATTCTACATACATCAGAGTCATGCCAATCAGATAATACAGTCTGCCCAAAAAATAAAGAAAGAAAAAAAAAAATACTACATTTAATATTATGTACTTGAGTGTATATATGCAAAACTGGATGCTTGAACGCTGTATTTATGGCTTTGTGTTCTTTGTGGTAAGAGAAGATCGCATATTCACGATGGCTGATTCATGAGCACCTAAGCTGATAGCCTGCTTACTAGCTTGGAAAAATCTAGAAACAGCCCGCTTTATATATGCATCAGCCTCTTTTACTGTCATTTTCTTTCGCGTCTCTGTAAAGCTGCTCAGGAAATAATCCCCATTTAAGATTGATGCAAGCTCAACCAGTTCAGCTTGAAATTCTGAGAGCCAGCTGTCCTCATTTGATTGGTTGGTCCTTAAAGGCACCACATCTGGAAGCACAACTGCAGTATATTGTAGCCATATTATAATATAAACAAGCAGAATTGCACAAATGTTCTACATACAGTCTAGTACAACAACCTTTATCAATTTGGTATGCATTTGATTTCGAGTTCAGGCTATGATCTACAACTCATCAATTGGTGCTTGATCGTTGATTAATAAACGGACAGTTTGAGCATAATTAAATTGCATGTATAGTCATAAAATAACAAGCGAACTTTGAAAATTATAGCAATACCTGGGCAGTCAGTACGAGGCGAGGTCAAGTCAGAGAAAAGTTGTTCAAAGGTGCCAGCCCAAGCATCTCTTTTGGTTAAATAGTCTGAAGAGAGATTATACAACTTCTTTATGGTTGCTGGTATAGATGAATGCTCATACTCTGAAGTCGGTGTGGGTCCGTTTGGCCGAGTTATGACTGTATTATGTCAGTTACAGAAAAGAAAATTATGCATCAGCCGATTTGAAAACCAGAAAATCATGCATTGGTAACATCAGATGTTTAACCTTATTAGTAAATGCATAGATTAGAACCGTCCTTCCTGAAATGCTATCTGGATTTGTAAGATACTTGGTTGGTAGGGCATTTTGTTAATTACCTGTTCCTTTCTTAATCCAAGGAGAAACCATAATGGTCGGTATTCGCACTCCCAGCCTGTCAAATTTAAAGAAAAATGGGTCTGAACTCGTCTGCCCGTCTGGATTAGGCACTCCTGTATAAGGTGTTGCCACATGGTCATAGAAACCCCCATGCTCATCATATGTAATAATCAACAGACTCTCATTCCACTGGGGTCCACTTCTTAGTGTCTCGTATACCTCCTTGACCAGCTTCTGACCATTTGCCACATCATGGGCAGGATGGTCATCATCCGCAGGAAATCCAGTGAGGTCAAAATATCTATCAATAATCAATCATCTGCTTAGCTGACATACATGGTGGTTGCTAGTGTTTTTCAATTCTTTCTTCTTTCTTTTATTCTCATTTTGCAAGCTGTACCCAAAACTTACTGAAAGTTGCAGCTATTATAAAACTGTATGCAAATAAATCCATATTGCTAACAACACCAAACACACATTAGTTATTGCTGGTAAAAACAGCCTCATAACGTATAGTCCAGTAAAATCATAGCCCCAGAAGCATTCAATCATGCTTAACCAAGTTAATTCATGTCCAATTTATGTCATGAGCAAACAATACAACTTAATTGATTTCAGTTTAATTGGATATACAAAAATGGTTAGCTATGGAGGGGTAAATTTGTCAACTGTGAACCAGACATATCCTTTTGCGACAAGCTATTGTAATTGACTCACAGTTGTATACAATGCAAAACGTAAATTGCAAAATGAATAACTTCTTATACCACTATATGTTATTAAAATTACCTTGGCTCAATCACGCTTAGACTAGGCAACTTCCCTCTTTTGGCATGATCTTTAAACTTTTCATAGTAGTGGAACTTAGAGATGTACTTAAGCTTGCGTAGATTGCGGTAGAAAAGTGTGGTAGGAATATTTCTGAAGTAGATGGAGAAATCAAGGCCGTTTTCTATAAGAGAATCAAAGATGGTCTTTTGTGGATACCTGTAAAAAGAAAGACCGAATAATTATTTCCTTTTTGCATTTTTGACCCCTACAGAACTGTTATATTAACAATTTAGTGCTACACTAAATCTGGCTAAACTTACCCACGAATGAGATTCCATTTATCATTACCAATAGCACCATGAGAGGTAGCAGAGTAAACGAAAAGACGGTTGGGTTGTGTGGGACCCGGTATGGAGGAGAACCATCGGTCAAAAACCGCAAATTCTTGTACAAGAGAAGCAAATACTGGTATATTTTGTGGATTGAAACCTGACATGACTGTGCCTGATAAGTCATTTGAGATGCTCAAGGCCTGTTGCACAAAGCCCAGCATAGAAGGCACCCGACCAGACCCAAAAACCTTTATGTATATATTTTGAAAAGGTTAATAGCAGTAATAAGACATAAAACATCTCAAAGCACCACAAAGCAAAATCTTGCAAGTTGTTAATAATTAGATAACAAATGTCCTACAAATAATATAGAACAATGAGGAGTTCTGTGCTTTCAGTTTAACTAATAAGTCATACATTATAAATAAAATTGACCACCTTTTGCCAACATTATCAAATTTGGTCTTTGCATTGATACAAAGGAAATTGAATAAGCATCAACCCAACCAACAATTGCAAGTTTATGTCATCTAAACAATGGAACATAAAGTTCTGTTACAGTGATTCCTCCCAATGCTACATGAGAAACCAAAAATTCTAAATTAAGTGTAAATAAATAAATAAATAAATAAATAAATAAAAGCACGCCATGCCTGTTGCAAGACATCCTCAAAGGAGTGACCCGGATCGGAATTCACATAAACAGCATCCTCTGATACGCACACAAAATGTGGGTTCGGGTCCTTGGTAGAGTTGGGGTTGCATTCGTCACCCGTTAACCCATCAATTGAGGGATTCACCGACCGCTTCATCCAACCAAGCATGTGGTCAAAGGACCTGTTCTCTAGTACCAGCACCACGACTGCCTTGATGGGTTGTTGAGCGCCATTGATGGAAACAGAGGTAATGGCGAGGAGAAGAAAGAGAAGGGAGAGATTGAAGTACTTGGTAACTCGCATTTTTGCGCGAGAGTGATTTTGCTACAAGGAGAGGAGGCAAGAGTTGAGTTGTGAGACTAGGGAAGAGAAGACAGTGGCACAGTAAGTGAGGTCGCAAGATTTATTATTAGAAGAACTAAGAATTAAATGCTCGCTTTTTTTTTTAAAAAAAAAAAAGAACTAAGAATTTATGTCTTTTGTGAGGATTTGTGGGTTTATTTTGTTATTCTGGAAATAACAGACATCAACATTTATGAGCAAGTCCAGCATTTTGGAAGATGCAAATTTCCGTGATAATAATATTTAATATTAAACTTTAAAATTGAAATTTTGATAATAAATGTTTTTTTAGATTAATTAATAATAAATATGTCATACCACATGTGGGGTGGCGTGTACATATATATGCCACTCTCAGAGGCATCTTTATGCACAAACGCGGCTGTACAGAAATTTTTAGTAAAAGATATACATCTTTAAATTTTAATGATGAACATAAATTTTGGAAATTTTTAATAAGTTGAAGATTTATATTTTCAATGCTGCGTCTGTCTTATACATTGCAACGACGCCACTAAACTTTATTGGCCTCCCCCTGAGAAGTTTATTATTAAAAAAAAATAGGACTTTTAATGTTTAATATTAAAACTTGTTATATTAAAATAATATTAATAAAATTCACAGTAAAAGTTGAACTTTTTTTTATATTGAACCGTTTAAATTGGTAGTATTCTATTGTGTATTTCATGTGTTGCTTGAATGGTGTAAGTTACCTGCTTTAGATGGTGTAGAAATGTGCATTTGTATTACCACATGATTGAATTATGGTGGAGAGTTAGCAAATACAAGTTATTATCGAGTTGTTTACCATGTTTTTTTTAGAAACATGAGTTGTTTACCATGTTATTGCCTCATTCTCATTCAGGACTGTCTTTGGGTTAGAACGAGTGTTGCTGGTTCACGCTCACCAAAAGGAAGACGCCAAAGAACGATGTGCTGGAGCCTGGAGTGAGTGATGGGTGTCTTCTGCTGTCTTCTTTGCTACTTCACATGCGCCGACCATGGAACACCATTTTGGAAATTGCATCTGTAAAAAAATTGCAAGTTGCAATTGGAACTCTCAATATAATACAATTAATACAATTAATTTCCTTATAAAATAAATAATTATTGAATCCGTAACAGTTTTGTCTGTATGTTGTGGTGGGGTCTGTTCGTATGGGAAAATATACAAAAAGAAGTTACTGATTTGAGGGATAACATTGTTGAAATTTTTTGCAATATGGACAAATCTACTTAGAAAATTTGATTAATTAATTTGTCAAAATTTACAAACAACCGAACATGAATTATACAATACAAAAGATCTATCCAACTTTTCCACTATTAATCACGCTTTTCGTATTTTTAAATTTTGATAATTGTACTCCAAAACGTAATTCCATACTTTTTCAACAAACTTACACACCAGCTTATTTGATTTCTTTTTGTTTTTTCTTTTCCTAAATCTTTGTTTACTTTTCCATTTCCGATATGCTGTGACAACTGACAACCAATGTGTGTGCGAGGTGAGAGATTAACAGGGTGACAGCACATAGTTTCGTTGTATAAACTACTTTTCGGATATTATTACCGAATAAATCCACACACGCTTTCTATCCTTCCAACTAAATTCCAAAGTTTGCGGCCCTACTTAGAATTAATGACAGTAAAAATAATTAAGTACTTCGGCCTATAGCTAAGTCTTGGGCTATGGACTTGTGATATTGCTTCCCCAGTTCCCTAGCTATGTGTGTTTCAAAGTTCCACAGATATTTTTTAGAGATGTCTCAACTGGACCCACGTAAATATTTCTTTAATTAAAGTTCAACAAGAGAAAATGATATGGATTAGGGATTCAAATACTATATTAACTCTTTATTTTTATATACATGATTATATCTTATAGATAAATTATAATAATGAAATTAACAGGATAATTATTTTATATTTTCATGGGGTCAAACTTAATATATATAAAGAATAATATTAATATAATTTATATTTCTAAAAATGTATACGATTACAAAATATAAAAAGGCTGACATTGTAAAGGTAAATCCTCGGCCGCGTTTTAAAAGTGTGCAATAAAATCAATAATGGAATCCTGTATTACTTGGTGGATTTTAGTTATTTGAGTTCAGGCTATGAGGTCATATTTTGTATGGTTTTTGGAGAAAATGAGTGTTTGCGTAGTATATGAGAAACAGGGAAAGAGAGATTATGGTGAGCAAGCTCAAGCTGCATGCGTGGAATCTGTCGGCTTATCTTATGAATGGTACAGAGCTATGGGAGCGCAGCCGAGAAGAGATTCAAGATTTGCTTTGGGATTCCTTTCTCATTCCTTGGCCTTTTTATCATCGACCTGACAAGGTCCACTTTATACCAGGAAACAAATAGCCAATGTTCTAACCAATAGATTAATTTTGTCCATCATGTACTATTCACTGTAATCAATCATTATTTATTTAGGGACGTCACCTCCGGTTTCTCTGTGACACATGCAGGTGTTTTATTGTGGGGCAGCATGTTCAAAGCTTCCGTGTTTACTCAATGGAGCTTGCTTGGTTGGTTAATTAGATTCTTCTTATTTGTTTATTATTTTATTTTTGCAAATGAATATTCAAGTATACAACAATGTAATTCTATATATTAAACAGGAATATATAGATCTCATCCTAAGAACTTAATACAAGTATACAACCTCAAAAACTCATTGGAATCCATGGTCGGTACAAGTAGACAGCATGTCTCTAGGATCTAAATTGACATGAGACAGTTAGAATTAATGCGATGGACAAGCAGCTAATAATGACAAACATGCAAAGTTCTCATTATCATAAAAATGACAACATTTTGTTGTTTCTCTGTCATTATCAAAAACATATTGTTTGTATTAAGAAAAAAAATTTACCTCCTTAAAAGTTTATTGCCGAATGTTCTGACAATTGCAACTTGACAATAGCATGGATTCGCAAAAAGCCACAATTATTCTTAACTTAAATTTCAACTATCTTTAGTATTAATCTTCAAAAAATTAAAAATGTGCGCTAAATGTTGCTATTGATTAATCGCGTAGCCGTTATTTAGGAGTAAATCTTGTACAAAAGGTTTCTGTACATAGGTTGTACTGCTTGTATAAAATAATTTGACGTGGTGCGACTTTATCCGTGAGCGAGCATAAGGCAATCATTCCTTGCAGAAAGAAATCTAAATTTAATTACGATGGTGCCAATATGATGATCGATAATACTTAAGGTGATGATAATTTACGAAATAAAAATCACTATCCAATTTTGCAGTAGGATACAGTTCAAAATTGGTTTTATAAAACAAACAAGATTGCAGTTATTGTGAACTAAAGAAAGAAAAAGGCTGCGAAGTATGCCATGTTGCCATCCGCAAATTGTCAATGTTAAAAATAGAAAGGTTGCATATATCGTGCACAACCCCAAATGTAACAACACACTCAGTGGTGGATCTAGGGAAAAATATTTAGATGAGACTGAGTTTATAAGAATATTGGACTAATATAAGTTAATCATATATTCATCTCATACAATAGACCTTTGAGTACTCCAATGGCAGAAAAAAATAGCTGGGGCTAAGGTGGGGCTCCATGAAACCAGATCCTCTGGTCGGCAAACCAGCTGGTCGGCACGATCCAGACCGTCTGATTTAATCTCAACGGTTAAAGAGAGCCCCGTGAATTCTACCACTCCCGAAAAAAATTATTGGCCTGAAAAAATGAACCGTCTGATTTAAAATCGAACGGCTCGGATCGGACACCGACCACATGGTTGTAAAAAACGTGCCGACCAGAAGATTCGGGTGCGAGACTCCATGGACTTGACGGCGCTAGATGGGGCTCTAGCCCCACCCGACCCAGTGGTGGATCCGCCACTGAACACACTTAACCATTGATGTGGAAAACAAATAAATTAGAAAAGAACTAACAAACAAATAAGAAACCACTAAATAATGTAGATCCATATGTATTTAATATCTCTATTTCTCTTCTATTTGACTATGTAGAATGTATGTTTCCCTATCTCTGATACAAGACAAAATGAAGTCACGGGTGCTGGGTGGTAGTGTGGTAGATAATGAAGTTGACTAGCCGCAGATTGTAACCCACAGGCCACAGCCATACCTGATACCGCATAAATCAGAATTAGTTAGGTATAGTGGGCCACTGGGCCTCCTTTCTTTGTTTATTATTTTTGCTTCTTTATATTTTTAGAAAATAAATTAAATAAGTCAGCCTTTCAGGTACTTGATGGTATCTAAAATATGCTTATTGGATCATGAAAGCCTCTCATCCTTTCTCAACACCACTCGGCCTACAAGTTTTAAATCTATTGGTTGGGCCTTAAAACTGCTAAGCCCGCATAAAGAGATTGATTTTTTGTTATCTTCCATGAGAGAGATTTGTTACATGACATGAGCTAAAGGACATAATGAGTCCCTAAAACCTTAGTAATACTTAAAATAATTTATTATAAAATGGAAAAATAAACTACCAAGAAGAGTAACTCACATTCATTTTAAAGTATGAATATACTAAAAATAATACATTGAATATATCTCTACTTACTTTCTAACAACAAAAAATAATACTACATTGAACGTTACACTGAGAGCGCCACAAGAGAATTATCGAACTACCAACATCGACTGAGAACAGTTTGTAAGAGATAAGGTCAGTGAAGAGCCAGAAGAAAAAAAGCAATTAAAGTTAAATGACTCTTCCAAATTCTCCCCTCTTTCCTTCTCTTAGAAATTTTACAACAACGGCTAGTTCTCCATTTAAACAGCTCCTTCTGACATCTCTTGCACCATGGGCACTAACCTTCGCTCTTGCATCTTCTCCATTACCAACACAAGCTATCCCTTCTCCCACCACCCCATTCGCTCAATCTCAGATTTTGATGCTTGGATTAGAAAATGGGTGATTTGTTGAACTTCAATTTGCTATTTTATTTTAATTGAGTTCTTAGTATTAGTACTTAACAATTGTAAAAGAAAAAAAAAATTGTCTAACAGGTACCACTTGTGCATTTTGCATAACTATGATTTTAGGGAATTTTGGAAAACTTATGTGCAATTAAAAGCTTAATAAAAGCCAATAAAAATACTAAATTTGGAGCATTTATCCATGCAATTTATCCTGTGATTCTTCTCATTATACTTTTTTTTTTTTTTTTGAAGAAAGCAAGGGGTCAAGCCTTCTCATTATACGTAAATTGCTTAAAAGTATATTAGTATCAATTGATTTAATTTCGAGCTGGTCTCGTTATTTCAGAAAAATTAGACCATGCCCATCTACAAATCCTGGTTGTATCTCAACAAATCCCAAATCTTCATCTTTTGCTTCTCCATGGGTGATTCCTGAAAATGCAACTCAAGATGCAGTTCAAGTAAATTTATAAACAAAATTCAAAGAAGGTTTCAGTTTTGTTTTCGATTCATGATCTCAAGGTGTTTGTCTTTTGACCTTTGTGTTTTCATTCACAGAAATTGAGGGATGCAATTGTAAAAACACAAAAGAGTGTGAATTTCAAGGTTGATGAGGAAACACCATACGGTAATCTCATTTTTAAAAATAAAACTACAATGTAGCGTAATTTTGCTAATTGTGGGGAAGACACAGATTGTACTCGACTACACATTATTCAAAGCACCTGTTCTATTATGGCAGGGTGTCTATTATACTTGTAAATAGCCACTTGGAAGAATGCATATTACTGGTCAATACCAGAACTATAACTAGCAATTTCTCTCTATTGTTATCAGTATGAACCCTTCCTAGATGTGCTGTGCTGTTATTTTCTAACCAAAAAAATGGTATCCTGTAGATTCTACTGGCATTCTTTGCTATTGGACTCATGTCACAGAACATCTGTTCTGGTTTTTCAAGAGTCACTGAGTCAGTCAGTACCAGAATAACTAAAAAATAAAAATTAACAATAATCTTTAATCCATTGTGGTCGGCACCAAACTTATACACACCAAGTCTTCTGTTACCAACACAATACTTTGATACAAATACTCAATTAATTACATTCCAAAATAATAATATTAGGCCATTACTTGCAAGTGGAGATAGGAGGTACTGGCTTCACACCTGATATACTTGAATTTCTGGTGAAGAGAGACGTGGTAGCGTACCGGTCAATGGCGACTAAAGTGACTTACGTTTACCCTTTTACTACTGCCTTGGGGGACTCCAAGGGACAAAAGGAAAGGGTGAAGAAAATCATAGAAGAACTGGGTTGGTTTGCACCTGATATTGAGTTAATGGACTCATAACCATAGGCAGAATATATGTTTTTTTTTTTTCCTTCCTAATTATTTTTTCGGGTACATAGATTTGTAAACTGTCAATTTTTTATCAATAAGATGATCTCATTTTGGTCTTTTGTTTGGAAGATATTCAAGGTATATGCTGGGTCTTAATTTTTAGAGTGTTGTAGTGAAGAAATTAAGTTAAGAGAATACAAAATGTCTGCTTTTAAATCTCCCACATTTTCCTTTCCTATATATTGACAGTATAAATTAAACATATAATACGCTACATTTGAATGTGAGAACAAATCATCACATATGCCATGTGTTTGATTTAACACGAGTTTAACTTGGACACATTTTCCCAGCCCTTTTCAATATCTCATCCACTTAATCCGTTAAACTGAGAAAACATTTGAAGCCTGCTTAGGCCCAAAATAGTAACGTTGTTATCCAATATCCAAGCATCAGTCCATCCACTTTAACTGGTTCAAACGAAATAATTCCCAAAATTGCTCCTATTGCTCGATCTATCTGTTTCCCTCCAAAAACTGGAAAACACCCACCAAAACAACGAAGAACGCTCCTGTTCCCGCCAAGTCCTCTATTTGAGACTACTTCAGTACAAACTAACGGTAATTACTATGACTATGACCCACATGTCAGTGAAATGAGATGTGTACCAACCAGGTGTTGTGTGCCCACACGGTGATTCGGTGAATGTGTTCGCCGTTTAACCTCATCCATTTCGCACCTACCGAGGCTTTCTTCTAAACGAGCGGGTCTCATCAAAGACGCGGTATCAAACAGCAACTATTGCTTCCAACCAATGAGAATTTTAGAAACGTCAGTTGAGCAAACTAACGTGTCCACGTGTTGTGTTTTGGTTTCTTTCTTTTGGTGAATCTTTTCCAAATGGAACACGGACTTCTAGTCAAAGTTACCATTGCCAGCTGTTTCCCCGACCACACGAGTTGTCGCATTTTGTTATTTTTATATTTTATTCACATCCGCGAAAGGTGGTTTGGTGGTGTTTAAATAATACGAGAAAATGCTTACGGGTGCTTGCCTTTTTAAGAAATTACTAACGGTCGTAGTCGATGATTTTTCTAAGTAACCTCGAATTCTTGGGAATTTGTAAATTACCTCTCTGATTTTGAAAGGGTCATCATGACTGAATCTCAAAAAAAAAAAAGGGTAATCATGACTCAAGAATTAGAGAAAGTGACGTCAGTTGATTCACTAGAGATTCGAAATTGACTGCAGAAGAGTTATTGTATGTTAGACGAGTCAGCAAAATTAATAACTTTTTTTTTCTCAAGAACTATAATAATTTTTGTTTAGTTTAACGTTATATTTTGTCCTTATATCAGCATAATTGAACGATAAGTTGTTTAAGGATAGGTTTACGAATGATAACTGTAATGAAAAAGAAAAACAATAACAAACAACAAAGTCGAATTATTTCAAGTTATTTCTTTACGTTTTGTAGTGCTTTTGTCATTATACCATTCGAATGAAAAGCGTAACACAAGTTGTCTAAAGAATCATGGTATAACAACTGTATAAATTAGGTCTATTTTAACTGTGAAATCTTTATTTGATTTATTCATTACTGAAGAAATAAAATAATCAATGACAATTGAATAAAACTTGTGGTATGTAATTTTTATTATTTTTAATATAATACTATCAATTTTGGATTTCTCATTCAGCTCATCTAATTTTCGTCATTAATTTGTATTTTTTAAATATTAATCACAACTATACATTTTATAACTTCAATCGTATACTGATTAGCTTGTCTAAAAGGAAAAAAAAATCTCTATTGTCGTGTCATTATGTGTAATAATGTACTCACTGCAAATAAAAACTTAATTATGGCTTTTGGCTATCTCAATAGTTAATATACAGTAATTGAACTTCGTACACATCTATTTTGCTCATTAAATTTACTTATTTATGTTCACGGTATATTTAGTTTTTATGTCGCCAAGTGCTACAAAATAACTGCATATTTATTTCTTATATCGTACCACCAAAAATTAGCATGTATTAATTAACAAAACCATTTTATAAAAGGCCTTGTCAGTATTTAATCTCTGCCATCTAGTGTGGCCTTACTTAATTCAGCAATTCAATTTAATAACTTGAATGAAATGTTATCTAAATCAATAGCCTGAATTAATTAAATATACCAAAAGACCGTTATAAATAGGTTGCGGCCCAAAAAAAAGTATAAATCTTATTTGACATATATTGGATATGTACGTAATTTTCGATTGGTTGACTAATTAACAACGGTCAAGACCTAAAATCATGTGCACTTGACCAAGTCTCACTCTCACATGTCACATCCCAGCCGAAGAGAGAATAAAAAGAACAAACTAGAGAATATTCTAAACTAACGGGAATGAACCTAACTGCACAATTCCTAATTAATGCAGGGTTTGATTGATAAAAGGTTCGTACTAAGTACTAGGACCTTCCATAAAAATGTATCAGCCAATCGTGTATTAAACTAGACCTGGTCTACGTAAATGGATGTACCTATAGGCTATATCACCGTCACCGTGGATAGTTACGCCAATCATTTGTATTGGTCTACAAATTAAATGAACATCAGGTTCATTCAAATAGAGATTAATCACAACGGGTAGCTGCACGAACCACTAATATTTGACCACGTGGTCCTGCTTCCCATAACGGCTCTTGCACCCCTTGTCAAATTCATTCTCTGTCTTTACACCACTTGAGAAAAACAACACACAAAAAAAAAGAAAACAAAAAACAGAGAAAAACAAAAACAAAAATCAAGGTCTCTCTCTCTCTCTCTCTCTCTCTCTCTACAAACCCTAGCAATGGGGAAGCTTCTCTGCGACTCGAGCGCCGCCTCCGTCGAAACCCTAGCTCCGGCCACTCCTCCGTCTGGGTCGCCTCTCCACTGGGCGCCTCCGCCTCCGCCACCTTCGACCACAGGGTACGGATGGGGAGAGGTCGCCGGACTGGAGGACCAGCAACGGCGCAAACTGGAGCGGATCTCCGATCGAGGCGTTGCTTGGAAGGTCCCTGATCCAGATCCAGTTTCCAGCTCTGATTTGGAGAACGACAGAGAGGCGATTTATCAGGTATGAGACTACGCGTCGATTTATTTTGTGTCAATTTTCGATCTAGGAAGTTTAAATTTGTAGGAATTTCTTGATTAAGAGAGGTAGAAAGTTTTGATTCTTGGACAAAATTAGTGGGAATTAGTAAATTGAGAAATTGAGCAAAGTATTTTCGTGCATCTATTTTTCCCCCTTTCTGAGAAATTGAGCAAAGTATTTTTTTACTACTAGTATACTAAGATTTAACTAGTTTTTGACATCCTAAAGCAGATTTTTATCTGTTTCTAGGCTACAATTTGTCTTCGGATCTGGGGCTAATAGCTTCACGTTCGGTACTTCTAAGTAACCCAATGAAGGAACTTTTACATGTGATAGATCTGAAAGTTTTGCAACATGATTCTAGTTATTCTTTATTAAAAACAAAGCTTCACTTTTTAGATATTCCGACTGGAGCATGGTGGAGAGGTAGAATCAGATGGAAACTGCCTATTCACTGCCACAAGGCGGTCAATGTGTGTAAAAATGAGTGCCAGAGAACTAAGACGGTGCACAGTGCGGCGGTTCCAGGAGGAATATGAAAAAGAAGAGAACAAGGAAGGGATCGACTTGGCCATTAGGAACATGTATTCGCCTGACCTCAAGGCTGGCTGGGGTGTGCATGTCGTCCAGGAGGTCAAGCTCCTTGCACGAAAGGAGGACAGAGTGGGGATGGATAGTGCCATCAATGAACTTATGGAATTGGGGATCCAAAGGTAATCTGTTTTGTTTGATTTTCTTTTTTGATATTGTAACACTAAATTCAAGGATACTTGGTCAGGTTGCTTTTTGTACCTACAGGTTCTTCTAGTTATGTAAGATTCCTAAAAAATGGAATTGCTGTTGTGTTTTTTTTTTTAATTAGTTAATCTTAGGATATGATACGGTTTGAGGGATTTGAGGACTCAAGTTTTTTCTTTCAAGGATTACGCTACCGAGTGAACCACGTTTATAGCTAGGCTTTAGCCGCGGATTTATCATATCGCTCGAGCTCCTGGGTATCTGATCGAAAGTTGTCAACAATCCAGTCAGTATAAAGCAAGAAGAATCTTAGAATACGTCGTCATCTTTGCTGCTACTGCTCGCGAGTCACCCTCTTTTATGCGCTACGAGGGGTACTTTGGACTATTTTGGATACTCCTGCCTTTCATGAGTGAATTGCCAGAGTAATATGTGTATTGATGGTATTCGGTACTTCAACATAAAAGTGTAAAAAGTTTTGCGTTTAGAGTCTCTTTTTTTTGCGTCATAGGAACAATTAGGGATGTTGCTTATATTTGTGTCAAAGAGTGACGTTTTTTTTTCCTTATTGGAGGGGTGGGTGCATAAAATTTATCAAGCATATAAGATTTTATCATTTTCTCTCTTATTACTGGATGTTTCTTGATGTGGGGAGACTAGGTAAAATTCATGGACTAGTTTTCAAACTCGTCTGGTTTGGGTTTCTAAGCAAAATCATTTTATAATTTCTGGAAGGTTTCTTTTCTTTCTATATCTTGGTGGTGCACAGGTCTATCTGTCCCATTCATACACAGTTTCTATTGTTTATTAGTGGTTTTGAATCTAGCTATTACTCTCTTCTCTTTAAATTTTTTATTCCCAACAACCACTCACATCTCTATCAACGTTTTTTTTTAAAAAAAAACAAATTGTGCCCATGAATGCTATAGCACTTAATTTGTTTCTTATAGTTTCTGATAGGCAATCTAAGCTGCTCCACATGCATCATAATCGCTGACATATTTGACCAGATATTGTCATTATTTTATCAATAGTACCATAATATTAAAAAAGATTTTGTAGATCTGCAAATAATATGGCATAAGAAATAGTTCGTAGTAGATGCTGAACATGACATGTTAAGATCTGTTAGGTCTGGATAGGCAAGTTGTATTTTTTGGGCCCACTTTTAATAGGATTGTACCTCCCAATAAGTTTTTTTCTTTTCTTCAAACTTAGTTTGTATTTGTATTGAATGGCTAAGAAGTTAATGTATCTTTTCTTAACCACAAGAGTCTCAATTAAATGTTTTTCTGATAGTATTGTGGTGTTACGATAATTACTCCTTGAAATACAATTTTCAGGGAGATAGCAGCTGAGACGATTTACAAGGAGAGATGCATAGCAGTCAATGACGGGTCCGGTTGGGCCAAGTACATGTCAATTTCAGGATCCGATGAAGATGAGCATGACATCATCACCTTGCAATACACTGAGGAGGGTTTGATAAGCATAGACGAGAATAGAGATGGCCATGCTGCAGCTTTTGGGGATGATATTGCACTAGAGTGCCTTGCAACAGAGTTCAAGCGTGAGGTCTATGTGGTATGTGCTATTTTATCTCATTCCTGTCTTATTTTCTGTTCTTATTTTGTAGATTGAGAATTTTGTGAGTAGTAGAGTGCAAAATAGGAATTGAGATGAGAACTGTGGAATTAGAAATTTGAATTTAAGTGATGGCACTATGGCTTTTGTAGCATCTATTATAATAATTAAGTACGCGTAAGGCCTACTATAATTATAATTAAGTACACTTACAGCTATTAGATAAAGTTAAAGAGTTGTAATTGTTTCTTTTATTAATGTGAAACTGTATGTGGCCCAGGTGCAAGCACATGGTTCTGATGCAATGGTGGATGAAGATAATTGCGTCTTCTTCCTTCCACACTGCCCAAGAGGCCCCATTTGTGGGGCCCCCATCTTTTTGTTTATGAAAGGCACAGGTACTTGTGCTGTCTAAACAATTTGTTCTCTTTTAAGAGCCTGAAGTAGCATGCTTAATTAAAATCTAGTACCTATTCATGTTATTGAAAGCAGTTCTTTATTTGATTGTAGGCTGGTGTGGTGCTGGGGCTGATCACTATGAGCCACTTATAACAAGCCTTATACCAAATGTATCCCATGACAAGGCAGCTATTGTACTTTAGGCACCCAAACCCCTCCAATCCTCAAATTTAATTAATTCAATTAGCAGTGTTATTATTTTTGTTTTATTTGAGTTTGGCCGGCTCTTTGGTAGAGAGAGGAGAGTTTGTAGCAGTAGTGTATTTTTCCCCCATTTTTTCCCCCGGCAAGAAGTTTAGAGATATGAGAGAGATTTGACTCTAACTTGGAAGCAGATCTACCAGATTCAGCACACAGCTTTGTGTGTGTCTTTCCTAAGGTAAGATAAGAGCTTTCGGGTGTTTATGCCCTTTCTGATTTTTCCCTTCAATCATTCCCTCTTGTATTATTTGGCTGAGTAATGCAGAGAATAAAATAGAAGCTAAGTTTTTGTGGCTTAAGGGGGCAGTTGTTTGCTATTTTATTTAGTGAGAAGGGCATTTTTTGTATTTGGGTGAGGCTAGATATGAGTACTGGAGAGATGTTGGTTGTGATGAATCAATTGTTTCTGACTCCTAGATTGATTGTTTGAATTGAGAAAAAATTTTGCATGTATCTAGAGTTATCTGTTGAGCATGCTCCAGAAAGACTATCATTAGTTCCAGAAAAAAACTAACATAGTTGTTATGAGTTTGTTACAAATGTATCTGCGCCACAATCACAATTTTGTGTGCGCGTGAAATTGTGTATGGAGTTGTCTGCAATGAATCAGTTCTCTGTGTGATTCTTTAAATGAATTCTTTGATGCGCCATGTTTAAATCGAGAAGAACTTTGATATGTGCTAATGTGCAAGTGGATCCAGAATAATAGCCGAGAACAGTTTTTTCTAATCTTTATGTTATGTTGCTGTAGATTGTGATTTTAAGTGTAAATGTCCAAATGATCATCATGATCAACAATACTTTTGCACACTTATTGGTACACAACGTCTTTGATGCAATTCGTGCCACGACCAAACATAAAATGTTTAAAGAGAATCAGAGAGTGAAACTTGCAGTTTATCCAAACATACTCTTTGACGTATTTGAACTTCACAATTCATAAATTTGAAACATTAAACTGTCAAGTTCAACTGATTTGTCCCAACTTCAAAATTATACTCATTACACCGTCTCTCTGTTAGGCCAACTTACATAGCAGTTGCAATAGGTTTTTGCTTCAATACTGGCATCCAAATTTTCTCAGGTCAGGTTGGTATAGCTTGACCTGGTTTAGTAGGCCATCTTGCACTGATTATTCTCAGTTCATTACCAGAACAATATGTTGAAATCATATTGTTAACAATAGTTACTAAATCGAGACTGGGACAAGCACCAATTATTTCCTCTATGCAAGCTTTACTGGTACATTACCAGAACAACCAAACATCACTTTCATCAAACGTGATATCTGTATATTTGTATTTCCATTACTTTAACATTAGATAATTAAGTTTTTTTGACATTTGTTTACAACTCTGAAAACAAAGCACTGTAGCAAGAAATTCAAACACAACACAAAAACTTGTCAAGGATCCTAAAAAACACTTATCATACCCAAGAATTACATTGACCAGAAGTGTTCCATTTTCCACATTTATTAATCAGTAGAAATCCTTGAAACATGCATTGCCAGCTTCAAACAGACTCCAGTTCAAAGACAAATAAAGATTGAAAAAGAAATCGCCAAAACTAATATCAGAATCCAACCAATTGGCGAAATCCTCATTTTGTTCATCTCATTACTATACTCCTAAACAAAATCAGCAATAACAAAAAGAAAAATCTAAATCTCTAATTTGCTAACCCACAACCAAAAGAAGTATCAGAACATCTTCTTGAACTTTATCTAAAAGAATGCATCGATCCAATCCAAACTCATCTTTAACGGCCACGTTGCGTAGGGTCCACAGTACATTCAGTAATGCGCCAAGTCTTCAGCCTCTTATCTCGACCGCCGCTATACAAAATGCACCGGCAAGGGCCATCATCATTCTCTTCCCAGTCCTCAACGGCCGCAATGCAGTTCACCGGGCCATGGTGCGCGCTTAGAACTGTCACAAGTGTGTGGGGCCCACTGGATGATTCTCTCCTCCAAACGCATATTCTCCCATCTGCTGAACCTGAGAACACCAACGGTCCTGGCGACCTGGCAAGACAAGTGACCTTTTCATGGTGGAAAGACAAGGCTTCAGGGTGAGACCACTGATTCCTTTCCTTCCAAACCAACACTTTACCATCCCACAAACCCGCATACAACTCGCCACTCTCAGCTTCTTCAGTATATTTCAACAAGAGTGCAGTTACTGGAACTGGACTCTCTTCAGTCAACAGATATTGCACGCAAGTGTGTGTTGGGTTTTTCCTCTCCGTGTCTTCGTTCCTCTTCCACATAATTAGTGAACCGTCCAACGAGCCAGAGAACACCAAACAGTCACATCCTGCTGCAACGGCACTTACACCGAACGTATGGTACTCTAATTTAGCTTCGATGAACTTCCAGTCCTCGAGGCGCCAGATCTTCATACAGTGGTCTGTTGAACCAGAGTATAGATACCTCTCATCTTCGCTTAAACACATACAAGTTGTCGGGAAAGAGTGCCAGTACAATCGCTCAAATTTTCGCTCCAGTCTCACTAGTTTACGCCAGAACCATTCTTTCATGCGATCTTTCATTAAGGGTAGACTCAAGATGTGCGTGTACAAAGGTGGTTGTGTTTCTTCTGTGTCTTCCTTCTCCCAAACCCTAATTCTGCCATCATAGCAGGCTACGAAAACATGGTCTTCAGGGCCTAACAAAATTGCGTAGTGTGGGCCTTCATAGTTATTGAAACCTCCATAAGGGAGCCCTTTTTTCCAGACCCGTATGTTCTGGCTACAGGACCCGGTGTAGAGAAGCCCGTCTTGGCCGGCAACCATGCAGCATACGTCCCCGTACTTGCGTTCATACGTGCTTAGCAAGGTGTGACAGGTCGGGAAGATGTCTTCACCTCCAAGGTCACGACTGGTCCAAGGGGAAGGAATGCAGGGAATACGGATACGGCGGCCACTTAAAATGTCACGCAAGGTAGGTTTGGTAATTGGTTGTTGACCATTTGGTTGTAACGGTTCTCTGACTTGGATTATTCTACGCACGATGGCCGAGCTGATGTTGGGGCTGTGCCTTGATTTGTTGGAGCGGGAGGACAGTGCTTCTCCTTCGTTGCGATTCGCCATGGGGGGTTGAATTTGTTTAATTAGTGGTTGGTTAATTTGGTTTTGGATTAGAGTGAAGTGGTTTAGTTTGAGGCGCGTTAATGAGAGGGAGAGAGAGAGAGACAGAGGAAGAAAGAGCAATGGAGAGGTGTGAAGGTGTAGGTGGAGGAAGGACTTATAATGGGTCAGGACTCAGGAGCAAGAACAGAGACGAACTATGAGACCGTTAAATCTTGGTTTTCTTTTTTTCTTTCTCTTTCTTTATGTATTTGGGGTATTTCTTGAATAAATCAAGAGAGACGAAACTCAAGTGAGTATTTGTTTATTTATTTTCTTTTAAAATTTCTCCACCTTCATGAGTCTCGAATTTTTCATTATTGGTGCTGAAATCAGTTTATTTCTGTATTCTTTCTTCCATAAACAACAAAATAGAGGGGCCGTACTTTGTAACCAATTTTAATTCAATATGAAAAAGGTAATGGGCATGACCCATACTTTTATCTCAAAAGAAAAAAAAAAAAACAAAATAGAGGGGCCGGAAAAAAAAAAAAAAAAAAAAAACATTATACATAATTTCCATATGCTTTGGAGGTTATTCTACATTTCCTTTTTGAGCTCTTGAACTATGATATAGTTGCGAGATAATGTACATTATTGTGATGCTGATGGACAATTCTTTTCATAAATTGTAGTAAGTCAAATAAATCTCTCTATTACAAACATACCTAACCAAAATATCTTTTGGGTTTTTTGGCATCGAGTAAACATGCGCTAATTTATTTTTAGTTTACAGAAAGAAGCAAGTGTCAGCACCTTAAACATTTTGCATTTGTGCTAACATAACTGAGAAAAGACTAAAACTATAACTTGATCACTTATGACCTCTTATTTTGAATGCATATCAGATCAAATGTGATCGATTTTGAACGTATGATGTATATGCATAATGTTCGATAATATATTGCACATTCCAAAACAAAATATTTATCTCGAAGAAGATAAAGATAATAAATAAAAAATCAAGCACAATCAAGTAAATACCAAAGCTTCAAATGACGTATAAATCTCGTGCACAACCATAAATTATTTTTTAAAAAAAATATTTATAATAGGTGCAAATACGATAAAATAGGATTCAATTTTTTTTTAAAAAAAAAAGCCTAGAAAATATGATAAGTTATTTTTATATGTGCATTTTGATCAGATTTTGATCCATATTAATATCAGATGATTTTATTACTAATGGCATTTTGAGATGATTATCTGAACCAACAATTATGATTCTGTTTGTAAACATTAGTGAAAGAACAATTTTTCTATTTTTTTGTCTAACCGTATAGTCTTTAGGAACGTTTTTTCTTAAGATCTGACAAATTTTTACAATGTGAGTGGGAGGGTTATGTACAGGTGTAGCCAAGAAAAATAGTCACCAACAGTTTTTCTCATGTCTGATGTTCAAATTATGCTTGCGCAAATATTGTTTGTAGATCTTAAGTGTTACAAGGAAAAGAAAAAACTTTCAAATAATCATGATCAACATTGCTTTTGCACCAGTAAACCAAAAATTCAAAAAGAAAAATATATTTTTACAGAAAACCTTTCACTTGGTTCACCAACTAGGTAGCATCTTCCATTGGTACACAATTGTAGTTGCACACACCACGCCCATATGTAAAAATTAAAGGAGAACTAAAAAGCAAAATTTACATCTCTTAAGTTTTAATGTTAGGTCATGATTGCAGTTTAAAATGTATTGATTTTGAAAACTAAAGACTTAAGTATGACTGGCTTGCGCAAGGATATAAATTATACCGCATCCCACTGTTAGGGTAACTCATACCATCATGGTTAAATTCAACTTAGATTATAGTTGCAATTATGTTCGATTCAATTTAAGACTTCCAAATTTTTTATCACAGGTCAGATGCATCTAGCCTCACTTCATTTGGTTCGCCATTTGGCCACAATGATTATTACCAGTTTACCAAGGTTTTCATTTCTTTGTTCAAATTTTATACTGAGGCTGAAACAAATATGAATTGTTTCCTCTATGCAAAATTATACTGGTACACACATTATCAGAACCAAACAGATACTTTCAAACATGAATTACTTTCACAAGGGTGGCTGAATTACTTTTGAACCAGCGTCCATAAATTGTATGGTGGAATTGATTTTTAAGCTACATTTAATTACATACTTGTACTAATATTCAGATAAAAGCCGTAATTTTTCCCAAATTAAATTTTACTATTTCTAACAGATCACATTCACAGGAACTATTAACATGAAATTAAACTAGACGACAAATTTTATATGACAAACAATTATTGCAATTTCAAGTCAATACTAAATAAATAAAATTGATCAGATTCACATTCAATAGAAAACTCAGCTTCTCAAACTATACAAAAAAAAAAAAAAAAAAATCCTTATGCAAGTTCCATTTAAAAACAACAATTTGGCACATAATTTCAATGTAATGTAAAAACAAAAAAACACAATAAGTAAAAGCGATTAACAAATTTCAATGCAAAAGCAGAGCACAGAATCCCGTTTTAACACAGTAATTAAATCAGCATAAAAAAACAATAATCGGTCGATGGTCAGAAATCTCGTGTGGAAATTTCAATGTGCATCGCATCAATTGCAACAACTGATGCTACATATGATACATTAAATTTCATCATTCCATTCAAACGCACATGGTCCCAATTTAAAAAACGCTAAAATTTGCTCAAGAACTCAAATATAAGACAAGATCTCAGTGCTTCTGTAATAGAATTTGCAAAATTAAAATAGAAACTTACGAAGAAATTGCATTTAGGAAACCAACAAGCAACTGCTCTTGCAAAGAAACTAAGAAAGCCTCAAATAGAAACAACAACCAACAATTTGTACAGTAGATAAAAACCAAAAAAATAAGGGTTTAAGGTGGGTTTTTAATCACTCGGATGAAAGAAGCTTTTGTAGATGGCGCCGCTAGCTGCAGCAATACTCCAATCAATATCAGAAACCCTAGCCTAGTTCTTATAGCACACTTCAAATGTTTGATTTAATCTGGGCTCCATATGTGCTAAATTTGCATAAAATCAAAAGGTTCCTAGAATTATGGGCTCACTTAAGCCATTATAGGCTCAAGTTTATGGGCCGAATTTAATGGCTCCTTAGGCCTTAACTTTTGGAATTAATGTCTACTATTCAAATTTTCATTCCTTTCTTGTATAAAAAATGGTGACTACTTCACACTGTTGTCTGCAACAGGAAATACTTTTTCATAAAGGGAGACAAATAAATAAAACAACAATAGGAAATTGAAATACATCCGTATTCTTCTACCCTTTTGCAGGGACCAAATCGTAGTCCAATGAGGATATCAGAAAAACATAATGAAATCTACTAATCTACTACTGATATTTTAAAAAGGAACAAGATATGAAACTTTTGGTATACTTACTGAGGTATTTG
Source organism: Rhynchospora tenuis (assembly GCA_027725995.1). Lineage (NCBI taxonomy): Eukaryota > Viridiplantae > Streptophyta > Magnoliopsida > Poales > Cyperaceae > Rhynchospora > Rhynchospora tenuis. The sequence goes on along the minus strand of CM050888.1, from coordinate 205,381,546 downwards.
CTGCTATCAGAAATTACTTTCAAATCGTGCCACGGCAACCTATATTATGTTTTTCAAGAAGTACAATTGAAATCCAAACCTCGTTAGACATTAAACCTTTGTTGCTCCACAGAAGCCAATTTGAAGTTTTTATTCTGTGTTTAAGAGAAATATCATTCTGTCAAGCATATTGCTAGCAGCAGATTGAATTGGCATTCAACATCCAGGTTCATCACTTTCAAGGGGTTTTTATAATTAAATGACATTATAACAATTAGAACTAAATACCACAGGTAACAAGCTCACAGTTGAATTAAGCAAATTTAAACTTTATCAGAATCAGCCTTCAAAAAAAAAAAAAAAAAAAAAAAGAAGAAGAAGAAGAAGAAGAAGAAGAAGAAAATACTTTATCAGAATCCACATTTGTGTTCACAAGCAGCAATAACTTTCCAACTTCATTTACAAACATGTCCAGAAAGAACCAATCTAAGCAAATCACCAATACCAGACACAAATAGACCTCATGAGTTTAAATATCAACAAAAGAAAAATCAACCTGGAAAACCTGTCTAACAATATACTTATTTGCTAATCTCCAATCAATCTTATACTGCCTTAACCAGGCCCTCCTATTTTTCGACATAAATTATAAAAAAAAGCAAAACATAATTAGCTGGCGTGACAAGCTAATCTAATAAGAAATATGGTTATCAATAAGAAAAACTTCTACACAATTCAGGTAGTTGTTCTGACACACGCCATATCTTGAGTGTCCTATCAAGAGCACCACTGTACAGGACCCACCGGTCGCCGGCTACACGGGAAACACATTCCCAATCTTCCTGCACTGCGAGGCATCTCACTGGGCCCAAATGTCCTTTCAGCACAATCACAATCGTGTGCGACACAGCTTTATTGTCCCTCTGCCACACACAAATAGTCGTATCTGTCGATCCCGAAAAAACAAACTGACCTGAAGTCAAGGCCAGACAAGACACCGCACCTTGGTGGTACCTCATGACCTCAGGCATATAATTGTCCGACTTCTTCCAGCACCTCACCAAACCATCTGATGAACCCGCATACAACAGACCCATACTAGAACCCTCAATACCATACACGACAGCATTTACTGCTACCTTTGGAAAGTACAAGCGCTTTAATGAGTGCCTCACTTTTCTCTTTGTGCAGTGCGGCTCTCTCTCCCACACTTTTATTGTACCGTCATTCGAGCCAGAAATTACAATCCCAGACCCCATTGCCAATGCATTTATTACTGCACCTTTATGCGCGCACATGGTGTTGACAAGCTTCCCGCTCTGAATAAGCCATGTTTGCAGAGTGCCATCCACCAAGCCAGAGTAGATAAAGTTTCTGTCGTCACTTATGCAGAGACAAGAAACCGCCGGCGCCGGGGTTCCACGCTGGAGCAAAACCTTGTTCTTTAAGAGGTTGGTTAGTGTTGGTTTTAGTAGAGTCGCGACATGCTTGTATACATCTTGCCTCGTGATATCACTCTCCCAAACTGTAATTAGACCGTCATTGTGCCCACAGAAGATACGGGCTTGTGGGTCTTGCATAACAATTGCATTGACAATTCCCATAGACTCTGAGTATTCAATACATGCAAATGGCTTCCCACTGCGCCACTCCTGTACTTGGTTACTATTGTATTCAGAGAAGAGAACCCTATTAAAACTGGAAGCCATGGAGGAAATGTGCCTGAACCGACAATTATAGGTTACTGGGGCTATCAGAGTCGCACCTCGCGATAACTGGTAATCAATGAAACCAGCATCGGCACATGTACGGGCATTGGATGTGGATGCACCTGTCAAGGTCCGTTCTTGATAAGTTGAACTAGTAGCATTTCTGGGGCGGCTTGAGGCCAGGACCCGAACCTTGTCGGCTTGTGCACAATTACCTTCTTCTTGGATAAGATAGTCAGGTAACTTACTTTTCGTTTGTCGACCCATTACGCCAATACTGTCTCTCAGGGATCGCCTTATAATTCTTTTCAGGGAGTCTGAAATGGAGTCGGCTTTCCCTTTCTTATCATTCTCCATGGCTTTGATTTGGGTTCTGTAATTGGGTCGGGTTAACTAACTGGTTTGGATTGGTTTTGTTTTCTTTGAGAAATGCGTTAATGGCAGAGGAAGGAAGTGGAGAGAGAGAGAGAGAGAGCGGAGGCTTTTAAATTATAACGCGAAGAGGTATGGACAGGTCTCAGGTGAAATGTGTAATCTTGTGAGAGACGGTTATAACTTGTAATTCTTTCCTTTTCTTTATCTTTCTTCTCTTGTTATTTTTTTTTCTTTTAATCCATATGATTTTAGGTGTATGCTTTTGTTTGGACCGATTTTATTTAACAGTTAACAATCAGCTTGTTTTAAATTTTTATTCACTCCTCATTTTATATGTTCAATTGTATTAATACTACAATAAATATAAATTTATAATACAAACACACTTATCAATTCAACTTACGACTCCGTTGACAAGTTCACACTTTTCATACAGTAGATAATCACACTTTTGTTCATTTTCAATTTTTGATAATTATGATATTTAAAAAAAAAAGAATTTTTTTTCATTCATCCAATACATACGTTACTATATATTTTATGTAAAATAATTAATACATAATTTTTTTTAATATAAAAAAGTAGAACCCCAAATTCTAAAAATAAAATTATCAGGTCCTGAAAGAAAATGAATAGAAAAGGGGGATACTCTTCTGCTCCAGTGCCCCAAAATTTTACATTAAAGAAAAAGAAAAGAAAAAAGCATTACAAATTTGACATTAAAATAACTGGACGCATCCAGTTATATCCAAATGTCAGGAACTCCGAAAGAAGCCACTGTAGCCTATCTTTAATTCTACAAAGGAAGCACCTGTCTGAAAGGAAGCGTGCTTCTTCTTTTACTTGCCACTACACTGAAATGGAGATGAGAGCAATGACCTTACCTTTCCCTTGCCACTGCGCCTCTTCCTATTTGTCTCCTCTCCCCTCCCTTAGCTCTCCTCAATTCTCCTCTCATCATGCCACCTCCCTTGCCAAGCCCCTCTCAAGTTCTTCCTCCCACTGGAGAGTAACCCCAGTTACTTCTAGAAGATCTTCCCTAATTACCTGCTTCTCTGACATGAACCCTCAAGCTGAACTTGATTCTAATTTTGATATAAAGGTGAGAAATTTCATCCAACGTGAAGGCAATTGTTGGTATTAGTAAGGCGCTTGATGATAATTTCTGGGACCTTTCTTAACTTCTCAGATTTTGTACCATGATGAACTGACCAACCTGTAGTGAGTAATATAGTTTTGATCTTTTTAGTATGTACCACACAGTGCTGAGATGGATAAGACAATACTGTAATACTTGGTGTGGAAGAACCCAGTTCTAATTTTACTGTTAAAAATTATTGAAGATCTGAATTTAGTTGATTTAGTTCTCAGCATAGGGATTTGATTGAAATATTACAATTAAACATACTATGACCATACCCAGTTCTGGGAATCTTTATTTTACTGTTTAAACTTACCAGCGATTGGAATTTATTTGATTGATTGGATTGTACTGATATATAGCAACTATCATACCAATGCAGAAGAAAGCTGCTGATGTGGTAGATGAATTAAAAGGAACATCAATTTTTCTCGTTGGTATGTTCACTATTCAAAATCAAGAATGCAGTTTGTAGAATTCCTCATTGGTGATAAATTAATTGCGTAAGATTTTGTTTGTTTAGGAATGAAAAGTGCAATGAAAACTCATATTGGAAAAGTTCTCGCTGATGAATTGAGATATTACTTCTTTGACAGGTTTGCTTATCGTTTTATTTATACACAACTAAGAGAGTGTTGTCCTAAGAATTACCAATTTATCATTGAGTCAATGTGCCAATGTATCAACCTGAATCTGATGTCATAACCTTTTTTTTGCGAGGTTTAATTCAAGTTTTAGGTATTAATTCTAGGCTTAATTATTCAGTAAACAATCTCATTAATCTCTTTGTTTAATACAGTGATAGTTTGGTTGAAGATGCATTTGGGGGAGAAGCTGCGGCCAAATTAGCTTTTCAATCAGACCCGAAAGGTTTTAGAGAGTCTGAGGTACTTTGCTATTCATATTTTTTTATTTTTTTTATATTTTTTTTATTTATTCTTATCTATTTTCTAAGGAAATTTTTTCTATTTTATTTTTTCTTATCTATTTTCCAAGGATACTTGTCTTGGATTTTGATGCTGTACCTATCTAACAGTAGAGTGCTGAGGTTGGTAATGAGTTTGGGCAGACCAGACATGCCCACTTGTAATGATACTATGAGTTGACTCATTTATGAAAAAGTTCAGTTGATCCAATTGGTTGGAATTGCCAAATTGTCAGATAAGATGGTTTTGGGACTACTTAATTTTTGCTCCTTATCCCTACATGGTGAACATTACGAACCTAGGAAACTGATATTTCACATCTTCAATCCTTCATGACAACAAAATTTTAAATTAAGCGCAAACAGGTTGGATAAGTATACATCTGACGCGATGTACAGCATGTCAAGAAACCTTGACTCAATCTGGTGCATTAACCTCGTGGCCTTATATTGGGTGGGTCTATAGGGTTGACAATGCACTCTTTTGGTCATCACTTTCTCTAGTTCTGGTTTGAACTTTGAAGGACTTACAATTTAAGAGTAAAAGCAAATTGAAAGAAGAGAGAATGAAAGGGAAGCTTGAGATCCAGTTGAAACCGCAATCAATTCTGGATCTGGTATAACCGTACATACTGGAACAAAATAAATTGGAAATTTATACTTTTTCTGTGAACTAAATGATCGCTTGTGGGTACAAAAACTTGTCAGACAGAAGTGCTGAAGCAGCTGTCGGCTATGGGGAGGTTGGTGGTTTGTGCAGGCGACAGTGCTGTGCAGAGCTCAACTAACTTGTCAGTGCCATTCCTGTGTTATAATGTTATTTTTCTCAGTACTTTTAGGGTTAACAAAGAAAATCAGCGCCAAAAAGTCCCAAATCAATGATGATTGTAAAGTAAAAAAATTATCCATAGGTTGGATAAAATAATTAAAGTCATATAAAAAAAGGATGCTAGAGTAGAAATTGTATAATTAATTGGGGCCTATTTGAAATGCCTATTTTAACAAAAAGAATTATGTCTCCAGCACTTTAGATTCCCCACTCTTTAAAACAACCATGCACAATTAAACAGAATCCTAAGAAAGTGCAGTACCTGTTGGGTAAAAATTCATATAGTACCATGATGATTTCTTAATATTCTGTATTAATAGGGATCTTTCTCCAACATCTTAGCTAGGCTTTTTATCTTTAATTTTGAAGGGCTCTTTTGAGAGATGGCATCTCAGTCTGGATAGACCTTCCATTAGATGTATTAGCGAAGGAGGCACCTCAGACCATAACAAATCCTGATTCTTTTCCAGAGGTTTGTGAAATTTCTTATATGGGCCTCTTAATCTCAACATGCTGGCATTGACCCTGTAAAAGGTGAAACTTTTTGGAGACCACTGGCCATTCTATAGCTACAAAACCATCAAACAATGCGGTTATGTTCCATGTTGACCTTCAATCTTGAACTTAAATGCGTCATATAGCACAAAAGGCGAGGGGAGATGTATAATTTGTTGATCCTTTACGTTTTGGTGGTTTTTGATGACACATTTCCTTTCTGACACTACCTTCAAAATCTTTTCCTTTAAAACAATATTTAATTTCCTTGTTAATTTCTTATGGATAATCATATGTATTTTAAGCACATTTATTTCTGTATGATATGATGTTATGTCGACCCATATTTTTATTTTCTCTATGTGATTCCTGGGGATCTGAAGATAATTTAGGAGAGACTGGTATGTATACTGGTCATAGACCTCTTTCTTATGCTTTTCTTCAAAAAACCAATGGACATAAACTTAGCCTAGAAAAAAGTCAAAAAAAAAAGAGCAAAACCCGTATATCTTTCTTATATGCTGGTTGCAGGTGGGTCCTACTTTGGTACTATGTTTGTTTGGGTTGACTGTGCAGTAACAATATTGGTATGCATTACTTGGATTAAGGGACCAACTAAGAATGTAGTTTTCTATACACTCCCAATTTATTTCTTTTTATATTACTGCTTATTTATTTATTGGCATGAGTTCAGGTACTAGCTGCCCTTTCAATGAGGTATAATGATTTAAGAGAAGGATACGGAACTGCTGATGCTACGGTCTCTCTCCAAAGTATGTTTCTTCGTCCTAAATGATAACCATAGTTATTATATTAACTTGAAGCAGGAGAATAAAACTCAGTGAGGGAGGGATGGAGGAAGGCAGGGAGGGATGCAGGGAGGCCATAGAAAAAAAAAAAAAAAAAATTGTTTTGTAGGGTATCTGCAATGTTTTGAACATATGCAGGGATATTCTTGTATAGTTCAGTTCTAGGGAGTAAACTTAATTTCGGTAACTCGTTACTCACTGAAAACTAAATGGCTATGAAATCTGACAGGACTAGCTACACAACAAGGATATGATGACTTGGATTCTGTCACAACAAATGACATGGCAATTGAGGTTATTTGTTTACCATTTATTAGTATTTCCTTTCCCTTTTTTTTGGCACTACTGTTTACTTGTGGAAATAAGCAAACGTTTGTATGAATTTCGAAGTGCAATATTCAACCTTGATTGGTTATCTTGGTAAGCTTTTTGCGTCCTAATTAATCACCGCAATACTGACACTGTGCTCTATTTTCTTGTAAAATAAGGAAGAATAATTTCGGTATTTCTAACAATATAGAGAGCGAGTGGTAAGATCTCCTTTTGGCTCGTTAAGTTATGCATTGATATTATGTTTGTTTGTCTGGTGCATTATAGACTTTGAAGCAAGTGGAAAAGCTAGTGAAGGTTAGGAAAATGATGGAAGCTGCTGCAAAGCCATTTTGAGAAAAGATTAGACAATGTAAATTGGGCCTATTTTCGTTATTTTCTGATAGATGAGAGACCTAAGTTCTGATAGATGAGAGACCTAAGCAAATTTCTCTCTTGTTTAGTGCTCTAGGCGTATAGATGAAGCTATTCTTGATGATTTTGTTTATTTGGATGCTTTTTGTTGTTAAATATTTTCGTATATAAATGATGACAGTCAATTACAGCTGTAGTTTCTTCCTAATGTTTTAATCTGGTTCTTTTTTTGACATTCTAGAATTGTTGCACAACCAATTATCTGAGAGTTAGATTCCGATAGTTTATTTGCACGAAAGAAAGCACAATAACCGAATTCAAATCCTTTGTCAGATCTTGTGAAATGCTGAGCCCACAAGCTTTGATTTACAACAAGCGCTTAAATAACTGACATGAGCAAAATTATCTTAACTAGACGTTAAAAGCCCACCCAATATGCATTTTTCTTCAAAACCCACAGCATGAATGCCAATCTTGACATTAAAAGGCACAACCATGCTAAAAGTAGGTCTAAAACAGACAATGTAATTGCTTTTCTGAATTCCATTAAGGACACAATCAAAATATTGCATCGTTATTGAATGCCTCAAAACACCAACCGAATACTCAAAATCCAAAGCATTACCAATAGGAGATTGATTTCCAGTAAATAAACACTACAGTATTACCATTCTAGATTCCTAACAGATCAAACATCATCACATAAGCAGACTATTTCTGACTTTCAGCCTAAATAACCTCAAAAGCACAGTAAATATCCACCGGACACACCATCACTGCCTTGACCTAGATTTGGCACGACTCGCCTCCTCAGGCGTTGAAGGAAACAACTCTACATATCTCGAACCGATGGTCATCTTATCCCGGCTCATTGCCTGTTTAGCAATATCTGCTGAGGGAAACTCAGCAAATGCCTCACCAGTCGCCTTCCCATCAAACCGGCAGCAGATGTGGACATCGCTTTCCTTCAAGTGGAACTCTTCTCCAAAAAACTCCACTATCTCAGCTCTGGTGACTGAGTAGGGGAGGCCACGTAATTTAAGTATTTCAGTGAAGTGCATCTCATCGAGGTTCTTTGCCTCATCCTCCCTTGGTTCTTCACGGGGTCGCTTGTGTCGAGCAGGAGGTGGGGACCGCTCAGGTGGATATCCAAACACACCAAAGTTTACCTGTGGAACAAATGATATTGCAATTATAAGAACTAAAGAGAGAAATCTGACATAGCAAGTTCTTTTTTCTTTTCCAGTTTCCTTTATTCTTGTTGCAGAATAATAAACCTGCTGTCATAACATATTTGGAAGAACACTACACGGCTCTAGTAATTGCAATTTTGCAAGTATGACTCGCCATTTCAGGCTTATTTGGCAATATCACCTGATAGTTGATTTACACAAGCAAAAGAAGAGACTGAAATACCTTGCTTTCTTCATTAGAATTCAACCGACATAACTTGATCCATACACATACTAATTCTGATATACAAATATAACTTTATTTTAGGGTACAAGAAGAGAAACATGAGGAGTCAGCACAAATTTTGACAATATACCACAGATAATTTGTTAAAATTTAAAACTTATCCAACGTAAATTTAGTTCAGTTGGGTTATCAGGCAAAAGAACTCAAGTGTGTGCAAATTTGTCAGTAATCAACAGAAGTTAACATCAAATGGTCATCTGAGATCTTCAATGAACCAGAAAAGTCCCGTAAATAATTCACAATAGTTGATTAATGTTAGACCTTAACTTGGAAAACAATTAAAGAATGTAGGTAGAGAAGCAAAACAAAGATGTTTTTTCAGCAGTGAAGCAATGTGTAGTTGTGTACTACCAAACTTGAAAAAAAAAAATAAACAAAAATAATGTAGAGAAGACGAATCAACATGTTTACCTCGGCAGCAATAGCATTGTAGTAGTCGCTCTTCTTGCAAGCAAAGACCTCAACATAGCGATGCCCCATGTTTTGCCGGTCCCGCTGGAGTGCCAGCTGTGCCTGCATAGGGGTTGGAAACACCACATATGCATCCCCGGTAAACCGGCCGTTCTTGTTCACAAACAAGCAGTCTACAACATCCAAGCCAGAGAAGAACTTGTAGATGTCAACGTCTTCACAGTTAAATGGCAACCCTCTGATTCGCACCACTGGGAAGTTGTACAAGCCAGCAGTCGAGCCGCCACCAGGAAGACCACCACCAGGAAGGCCGCCGCCAGGAAATGGGGGGTAAAATGTGGGCCCCATGAAGTATGGGCTTGGGTCGAATGTGCGCGACATCTTGGATCCGCCAGGGGTGCCGTCGTATGCATCGAGTAGACCCGGTGCACGGACGCCTGAAACTGCGAAGTAGGGATTGGATTCGATCATTCGCGGTGGCCTCTTTGAGCCCCCCTCGCTATACCCACCAGACCCATCCGAGAACCCACCGTCAGATCCCCTCCCACCAGGCCCCGCCATAGCCCTTCAATATTTAATCCCCACCAAAGAAAAAAAGGAGAGTAACCCCCCATCACTCAAATCCCCATTTTTTGTAATTACCCATAAAATTTAAATATAAACTCTAAAACGGTAGTTAATGATGTAAAAAAAGAAAATGCTTGTATAGTTGCGAGGTTTAGTAGATTAAAAAAGAACCTAATTCTTAAGGTCTTAAAAGATATTTAAATAATTTAGATGTTCTAAACCAAAGTAAAAGCAAAAAGTCGCAGCAATTTATGGTTTAAACTGTATGTATACTTTCTTAAACCCCTCCTAATTTCTTAATATTTGCAAGCATTTTAATGCATAAAACAAGTACAATTACATTTGACATTCAAAATAGGTACCATTAGGCAATACTGGCACGAATTTCTGAGCTCCATAATTTCATCAGGGATAACAAAACCTAACATCCTGATACGGTCGATTGCTACCATAAATCAAGATATAATTTATAATAACCCGTGGCATTGAGAAGCGAATTAATTAAATAAGGGAATAAAACAGTAACAAGGAACAAATGTAAAATAAAAGTAGGGTAAGGGTTAGGGTTTACTCTCTGGCTCCTCCGTACATGGACGCCGTCGGATTGTTTCCTTTCATCGTCGAAATGAAGAGAAGAGAAGAGAGGTTGTTGTAGTCTTGTAGAGGGTTGCCTACCGCTGTCGTCGTTTGTCGATCGCCGTCGTCGAGAACGGAAATATCGCCAACCCTTACTGGTGTGAGAGAGAAATAATAAGAAAGGAAACGAGAGAGAGATTTTAGGATTTGGAGCGCTGACGAAAATTTCTCAAAAGGGCCTTTTCCTTTAATAATTGTTAGCAGGCCATATGATATCTGTAGAAAACATAATTCAATATAATGTAGGCCTGGCCTGTCAGGATTCACTTCAAGCCCAATCCTGGAGTGACCCTAAACATAAGTATATGACTATGTTTTATGAAATTTAAACGTATTCAAACACGACACGGCATGACACGTGAAAAAAAAAAACACAACACGACACGGCACGAGGACACGAGGCGTGCCGTGCCCTTAGACATGTCGTGTCCATCCCTTAGAATTTAGACACGACACGGCACGACAAATTATCCGGACACGGCGTGTTTGACACGGCACGTATTTAGAACACTAGTCACTATATAGGACATGGCAATTGGGGTTATTTGTTTACCGCTTATTAGTATTTCTTTCCTTTTTGTTTGGCACTATTGTGTACTGGTTGAAATAAGCAAAATTACTTAATTGCAATTTATACCTTGATTAGCTATCTTGGTGAGCTTTTTCCATCTCATAATTAATCTCCACAACATTGATACTGCGCTTTATTATCTCGTAAATAAGGAAGGTAAGCATAATTTGACAAACAAATTCGTGATGCGAAAAATTGGTAACATTAAAAGTACTCCTTTTGGCTGATTTTGTTGCATTGATATTATGTTTTGTGTTGTCCGGTGCATTTTTAGACATTGAAGCAAGTGGTGGACCGTGGAGCAAGTGATGAACGTCAGAAAAATAATGAAGCTGCTGCAAAACCATTTTGAGAAAAGATTAGGGATATAAATAATGGCCATTTTCGTTATTTTCTGATAGATGAGAGAACTAAGCAATTTCTCTCTTGTGTAGTGCTTTAAGCGTATAAATAGATGTAGTTATTCTTGATTATTTTGTTTATGGGAGATGCTTGTTGTTAAATTTTCCAATATATAAATGATGACACTCAACCACAGCTATAGTTTCTTCCTAATGTTTTTATTAGATTCTTCTTTCTTTCAGTTTGACGTTGTAGAATTGTTGCACGACCAATTATCTGAGAATTAGATTCCAATAGTTTATTGTTGTACTCTTTTTTTTTTGCTTTTAATTTTTAATTCAGAGTTTGGAGTGAATTCATGCAAAAAAAAAAAAAAGAGAACAATAATAATAATCAATAGAATTGTTGAAGACATGTTCTAACTTCTAAGTCAAAAAATATAAAAATTTATATATATAGTTGAATAGAAAAGTAGAAAAATGGACTGCATAAAAGTTATACAGTAATACGAGTCAAACCAATGGGTCCTTGACAACGATGTTGAAATTCTGTTGTGAACGTAATATATCCTTGTGCAAGTTTATTGGACAAGTGAACAAAGTATTAAAAGGTGCCTTGTTAGTATACTCATACACTACATTTACGTAATTATCAATTAGTGGTTCAAGATTTCTTATTTGAGGAGACGCAATTTCTAAATTTTAAATGTGTTGTTAATCCTACTGGTTGATGCCTTGGCTGTTTTACAGACAAGCGATCTTGTTTTACTAATTTTCTTTATTTCACAAGAGCAAAAAAAAAAAATGAAAATTTAATAAGAAAACGGTATTAAAATTCACAGCCAACATTTCAAAATGGGGCCCAATCCAATAAATAAAATTATGAAAATAATTGAAACTTTTTTCACCTTTCTCCATATAATACAAAAATACGAAAATTTTTAGAAAAAAAAGCAATCAAAAGCCTTGATTGCCTGCTTACAAAGATACGAAAATAAATGTTTGGAAATGGGAGATAATTGTTGGAGATGATTAGTTAATCATCAAAATTAAATTTTGTATATAAAAACTGTGTATATAATACTTGTAACCGTTTGATCTAAATCCAACAACCCAAATCAAAATCATCCAACTCGATTAAAAGCATTGCAGAACGCAGGCCGCAGCGTAGCCACTTAGTTTCTTTGCATCCATTCAGTACAAGCCCATTATGTGGCGGGTTACATTATCAAATGAAAACCAACCAGACACGGGTCTATACTTTTCTTCGGTTCTAGAACAAAATTCGGACTTGGTAAACATATCAGAGATCCGATCCGATCCGATCCGATCCGACAACACCTCTACATTACATTACTCGTCTTCTCTTTCTCTCTCTCCATTCCATTTGTTCAACTGAAATCTGAGCTACAACCCTAGAAACCAGCCATGGCGATCTCGCGATCTCTCCTCCTCCTTCCCTTGCTCCTTGTCGCCATCGCCGCTGGAATCGCACATGCATCCGACGCCTCCGTCCCTGTCGTGCTGGCGCACAAGAAGGTCTCGCTCGAGAGGCTCAAGTCCGGTTCCGAACAGGTCACTGTGTCGATCGATCTCTACAACGAGGGATCCACGTATGTAACAATTTTAAACTTTAGATTTATGTTCGAGTTCACGAATGTGATAATTGACCTGTAGATTTATGTTCGAAACCTGTTTGATTTAATGTCTTTGCAAATGTTATGATCTATGAATATCTTACGGGATAAATCGAGTTGGATTGATTTTTTCTGATTAAATAGGGTAGAATTGCATGTTAGATTTAAACTGATTTCATGATGTGTTGTGTTTCTCGATTTCCAATTTATTGGAGAGTCCGCTTGTGAAAGTTTACCATCCAATTATTGTTGAAAGCATTAGGAAAACTTTATAACCCTTTCATAAGCTCAGATCTGTGGTTTATTTACTTAGTGGGCATTGAGTATGAAATTTAATGGAAATTTAATTAGTGCTACTAATTTAAAGGTATCCATTATGAGTGTTCAAGTATCATGCAGTGCTTTTATGTATCTGGTAACACTATAGTGGAAAATCTTAATAGTTTTGAGTTTTGACTATAAAGGAAAGTTGTGTAGTTTTTATACTTTCAGAATTAGTATTTATTTTGTGTTAAATTTATTTTATCAGGACTGCATATGATGTGAGCCTAAATGATGAGACATGGTCAAAGGATGTGTTTGAGGTTGTTTCTGGAGCCATGACCAAGACATGGGAAAAGCTAGACCCGTAAGTTATTATATCCTCTAAGTGGTATTTGTACTATTGCAATTCCACATATTTTGTTGAGGAAAAAATAAGAATAGTACTCAATATGCTTAAAGAAATACAATTGCAGAACACAGGTAGTACCTGTGATATTAATGTATCCTGCCTACCCTTCTAAGACATCATCTTTCCTAAGTACTGTTCTTTTTTTGAATTTTCTGTGTTATATTTGCTAAGAAAGTGAACCCTGGGGCCTTTTTTCCCCGTGTCTTGTTCGGCATATAATATTATGGTTTGAACTTTGAACATAATTTGTTTTGAAGTGTAATGAGATTTCATAAGCATTTGAATGATAAATAAAACCATTTATGGTTATTGTGCTTGTTCTTTAATATTTTCAGGGGTGCATCAGTTTCACATTCATTTGTGTTGAAGTCTGATGTAAAGGGTGTCTTCCAAGGGTCTCCTGCTGTTGTTAAATTCCGTGTACCAACTAAGGCTGCCCTTCAGGTATGATTTCATATTAAATTACTAATCACATATTAATGATTACCCATAATTATTGTTGTTAATTGAATTATGAGGTATTGGGTATCTCCACAAGTACTACAGTGGCTTTAGCTCTGACTAGTTTACTTATTGGTGCCTAGATGACTTGATTGTTCTTTTGGTATTTCAGGAGGCATTCTCATCACCTGTTCGTCCTCTTGACATCCTTGCTGAGAGACCTCCTGAGAAGAAGTTTGAATGGGTGAGTTGTACCTACAAACCAAAATTTATATGCACCTCTTCTTAATGTACCTACTTCGTACCAGCATGACCAAAACAGTTCCAAACTTCCAATACAAATGGTTCTTCAAACTCCACATGTTCACATTTCAATTATACAGAAAGCCTAGTGGACTGCCAACCATTGTTTCCCTCATGCTGATTGAAAATATGCCTCATACATTGAACTCTTCTTTTTTTTTTTTCCTTTTTTTTTTTTTTATTTGGCACTCTCTAATTTATGTTTATTTTCTTGCAATAAATCAATACTGGATCTGCATGCTTGGTCTTGACTTTAAATTCTTCAGGCTAAGGTAAAGTTATCCATTAATATCAATGTTTTCTTATATTCTCTGTTACTCAAATTTGATTCTGGTTGGGGTGCAAGGATCCAAATTAGATTAGTTATATGTTATTGTTCTTATCTTTCGATGGGGGGTATAGATGCTTACTATAATTTTTGAACAAAATCATGTCCGATAGACTATGGGACAACTGGACAAGGATTCGATTAGATTCACTCCCTGTATCATATGCTGAAAGCTGATCTATGTTGTTTGACATTTTTTAATTCAGAAACTTGCGGCAAAGTATGGAGCTCTTGTTTCAGTTGTGACTCTGGTGGGGCTCTTCATTTACATAGTGGCTAGCCCGTCAAAATCTGGAAAGGGTGGCAAGAAGAGGCGCTAAAAAAACAAGCAGTGGCATTGATGTAATATCTTTTTAATTGAGAAAGGAACCTTTCATAAAAACGTTTTGTTTAGGGATTTTGAGTGATAGTTGTAACCTTCAAATGTGTTATTCATCACTGATGTAGCATAGATTTCTTTTGAATGACATTTTTTTTTATATTTTAAATAATCAGGAGGATTATTGATTCGGAATTTCGGATCAATTTGGAGGGGTACTTTTTGGGGTTTTCGACTTGGTTGATAAAATGGTAAACTGACTGCATGTGGTTAAGCATCGAGCTTTCTCAACATGTCTCGTAATTATCATCTACCGTTTGATCTGTGTAGGGTATCAATCAAATAGTTAAGATTTATTAATTCATTATGATTAAAAATATCAACGGACGAAATTGTGCAGTATATCCCGCAACGGATAGTTATAAATAAATAAATGGTAAAAAAACTTGTAAGATTTAGTTGTAATAGAAAATGTCTCAAAATATTGACGTGCAAATTCTTTCTCTCACATGGTGTATTTCATACAATAATGTATATGTGTTTGAGAGAGTGAATCTTTTTATATTTGAAATTTTATCATACACAATGTTGACCATTATATCGTGAAACTACACGAAATGCGTTCTTAATCAAACGTTATTGGCAATGAACCTTTTTAATTACTATCACATAAAATAAGAGTTATTTCTTTATTCTTCATTTTTTATTTATTATCAAACATACAAGGAATACATAAACAGTGTGGTCTCAATCCCAAGGTCAAAGTTCTTGGAGAATTAATCTCAGGTCTCGTGAAAGATTGAAGACAAGTTACATTAATTCAAAGTATACAAACTTGGAGCCGTATAGACTGAGAGGTTACAGATTATGCTCCAAGTTTTTCAGTTTCATGTCTCGTAGGCTCGTAGCTCAGAAGTACCACCGTTTATTTATAACGAGCTCATGCTCATTGCAAATTATAATCAAAGAAATTAAACTAAAATCATATGAAATTATATTACACATAAATAAATCGAATGTTTGATACAGCGTACCAATATGGCAACTAGATAATGTTGTATCGCATTTTACTTCTATACTAAGCATAATATTACGAAAAAATTATTTGTATACTAACTAGTAATTTTTGTTAACATCTCAGCAAAAATAAATTAGTATTACTATGATCATGGTGTCAAATTTCTCTCTCTCTAAAAGTAATGGGAAATTCCACCAACAAACAAAATGGCTACATAAGCGGATCATAGCCTGTAACTCCAACCCCCTCACCCCCCGAACGAGATCTTTTGCTGAGTTTTTAAAAACGCAACAGTGCAAGTTTTTCCTCATGGCCGTCCGATCAACAATGGATGCCTCTTGATTAATACCGGAGCCATATTCGTGTGGCATGTGAAAATCTGCCCATTGAGATTAGATCGTACAGCCTTTGCTGAAACACTAGCAGCGCGTGTTTTTTAAAAAAAAAACGACTGAAAGCCCGTTGGCAGGTAACTCTTATTATATGTAACTTCTCCTCTACAATTGAGACTTCCGAATAAAAATTCCATAAAAGGAAAATATAATTAAAATAGTTTATCAAAGGACATTATTTTCTAAAGTAAGTTAACTAACAAATACTAGACAATTTTATAAAGCCGAACTTTAATCAAAATAAACAAATTTAATTTCATCCGATCATAATTTTCACGTTATTTAATCCGATAAAATTATAAAAAATAATTTTAATCAACTGGAATCAAATAAAATCTCAGACAAATTATTATTATTATTATCAAAATGCTTAAATCTTCTTTTACAAGGATCTTTCCTTTTATTTTTATTATTGTGATGACGTCGTCCTCTTCGCCAGTTCGGACCTCTTCTTCCTTATAAACCGACTCAATTGAAGGAAGGTGCGATTGCGAGCGAACAGAAGAGAGAGAGAGAGAGAGAAAGCGCGCGCGCGAGAGGATCATCGATTGCAAATAGAGGGTTTATTTCGCGGCGCAAATACCTCCTCCTTGTCAAGCCTCTCTCATCTCTCTCTTTCTGACAGTTTGTGCTTCGAATTTCCACTTGTGCATGTAATTTCTCGAACCAAATTCATATTTTTTCTCTCCTCTGATGGGTTTTCCCTGACAAAACAACCTGCATTCATCTTGGTTTTATCTGTGAGGAGCTATTGATTTTGGGACCTTTTAGCTTGAACAATTTGTATTCTTATTTTTTTCTAGTTTGTAATTGGGGTGTGTTACTATCTATTAATAATTGAAATCGTACCTCACCTGATCAAGTGGAATACTGAGAATGTATTAGCATCTACTTCTGTTGCTCAATCATTCTGGTCAGGTGCCAGATGGAGCTTGCTTTTGATTATTGCAATTTTTTACTGGTTGGTTTGTTAAATAAGCTTTGGTACCATGCTAATCAGGTCTGGTATCAGAAAACCTTATAGCTTATATTATTTGAGAGGTATTTATTGTTTTGTTGTTTGCTTTGACAGGTTTCTGGCAGACTTAAGGGGTTTAATTTATTGGTTGTATAGATTGTCCAATTATTTGAAACCTAAAGATGAATGAAGAAGAGGATCAAGAGAGGCTTTTGTTTAATAGCCTCGGTGTCACATCAGCTAATGTTGAAGATGTCGAAAGAATAATTATATCAGAGGTAAAACCCTTTATTTTAAGGAGCAGTAGGATGCATGGATGTGTATTGCATGTTATTAAAAACTGACATGCTTGAGTTCTGTTGTGGGTAGTGTGGAGCTTAAAAATCACACACTGATACTTTTTAGCATTAAGTTCTGTATGATTCCTTGTAATTTTGCACCTTGTGCAGAAACCAAATAATATTTTTCACTTGTATGCATGCAATATGTAGTCAGTTTTAATGCAACTTACAGTACGTTTTAACTTATTAATCTCAAGGGAACTACTGTATTGCACGAGGTGGAAATAAACAATTTTGCTAATATCAAATTCCCACAATCCAAGGCTATGCCTGAATGAGGGATCCTGATTTTACCAACATCCAACAGTATTGTGAAATTGTGAACTGTGTATCATAATAAAATTTCAGAAAATGGAGAGAAGACACTTGGCTGAAATGCTTGCTTTACATTTAGTCTTTCCCTTCTTTCTGAAAAGGATATTGATGTTCCCTTTGGTATTGGGATAAGCAAATCCCCTCTTGTCAGTTCATTTCTCAAATAAATGTCTCAGCTGGTTGCATTGGTTTGAGTTTGTGAATACTTGAACTGTCATTGAGCATAAACAATACATAATCCTTAATATGAATATCTTGTACAGGCAAATGATGAGTCCAAACATGTCATTGTATCAAATGACATCTCTGACATAATCAAAGAAGATGATGAATTGTCCAGAAATGAGACCAAACTTCTAAACAAATTGCGTGCAATTGAGCTTGAAATCGAAGCTGTTTCTTCTAGCATCAAACCTGAGGTGTCAACCGGCGAAGAAGAGACTGAGGAGGGCGAAACAGGAAATAACCTCCAAAAGGCACTTGCAACGGACCGGTTGAAGAGCCTTGAGAGGGCTAAAGCACAGATACAGAGAGAGATTTCTGATTTTAGTGTTGGTCCCTCTAGGAGAGAGGACACATTACTCCAAAAATTGGTTGAAGAGAGACCAAAGAAGAGAGAGAAAGTTTTAAAAGAAGACGGTGAGAGCTCTGGTGGACGTCCAAAAAGGCACCTCAAGACGGTTTCTTATGCTGCTGATGATGATTTTGATGCAGTATTGGATGCAGCCTCGAGTGGCTTCATGGAGACGGTAAGATTTATACTTCCTTCATTTCCTCCAAATTAAGTTGCTTTATCTTTTGGTTGATAAATCTTCCAAAGAGAATACAGACTCCTATGTTTTTTTTGATGTGTAACTTGTGAAAATATAGTTTTCTTTTCTGTTACATTTCCAAAGTAAAATGGAACATTTGGTACACTTAATTTTCAGAAAAGAAAAAGAACAGAATTGATTGGCCCCAAAACTTAATAAAAGAGGGAACATTATAAAATATCAATTACCAAAATAATATGTTTCACGCTGAAAGAAAAAATAGAACAAAAGAAAAATAAATAAAGAAAACGAAGGGGAAAGAAATGGGAAGTGATTTTTGCTGAATTTGGTGAATAATCAGGGCTCATCTAATTTTACCTAACATTTTGCATTTGTATATAGTACATGTTTGATTTGCGATTTCACTAAGATAAAAGGAGTATGAAATTGATAATTCTTCAAAACTAGGAATTTCTCAGTGATTGTGTACGCCTGTTTTACACAATACACAGCCTTGTTAGGTTCACGGGCACAAAATATGCGGTTCACATTCATTGAGTGCAAACTTCCTACTTGTAAAATTTGCACATTTTCGAATGTAATTTTTCCTAAATTGCATTTATATATAGCATGTTTGGTTGGTGATTTCAGTGAGATAAAAGGAGTATGAAATTGATAATTCTTCAAAACTAGGAATTTCACAGTCATTGTGTACGGGCCTGTTGCCAGGTCGAAAATAAACTCCATAAATGTTAGCCAATAACCTTAAAGCATAGCAAGTCACTGTGTCTGTCTATGCCACAAATAATAGTTAGACCATGTCTAGCTAACTTTTTTTTTTAATTTGGTAAAGTGAAATGCATCATCGTTGGGGTTTACTTAATTTCTTCCTCATTGTACACCTGTCTTGCCTAATCTGCAGGAGAGAGAGGAGCTTGTCCGGAAAGGGCTGTTGACCCCATTTCACAGCCTAAAGGGATTTGAGAAAGGTGTGCGATCTACCCAGCCGCAATCCTCAAATTCTACTATTGGGAACCGTGAGTCAGAAATAGTTGCAAGGGTGAGAAAATCGCTAGCTGAGATCCAGCAAGCCAGGCCTACAACAAAGCTGATGGATCCAGCTTCTTTACCAAGTCTGGAACCACCGACCGCTCCGTTCCAAAGGTTGCGAAGGCCGCTTGAAATACCTGCTTCAGATGGAGAGGAGAGAAAAAATAAGAAGAGATGTAAGGATGCTAAGAAAAAGAGGCCATTACCTGGCAAAAAATGGAGGAAGAAATCACATGATGCTACTGGTAAAACGCTTTTATTTGTTTTCAATTTTTGGCTTCTGTATTTCATAATTGTTGGACAAAGCAGTATATTTGTTTTTATTTCATCTTTAAAGAGTTAGCAAATATGATGATAGACGTCCAGTATGGAAGCATATTGCTTCCTTTTTGTTTCTGATTTGATTGTTCTGGGATAATAGCTGAAATTGTAACTTGGCAAATTTGTTGCAAATTCTCTGGGCATAGCCAAATATGTTATTTGAAAAAAATTATTTCAGCACATGTTCCGTTTCTCAGTTTAAGTTTCTAATTGTGGTCTTTCCTGATCAAGTTATTCATTTCCTTCTTTTTTAGATGAGGAAAATGAAGAAGATGAAGAATCAGAAGTTGATGCGAGCTCTGCATCAGATATCTCACTTGAAGGAGGTCTGAAGATCCCATTCAATATTTACAATCAACTGTTTGAGTACCAAAGAATTGGCGTGCAGTGGCTCTGGGAATTGCACTGCCAAGAGGTGGGTGGCATTATTGGAGATGAGATGGGGCTTGGTAAAACTGTCCAAGTCATCTCTTTTCTTGCCTCTCTACACTACAGCAGCCTGTACGAACCTTCCATTGTGGTTTGTCCCGCTACACTTCTTGAACAGTGGGAAAGAGAAGCAAAGACATGGTACCCCAAATTCAAAGTGGCAATCCTGCATGATTCTGCTCTCAGATCCAACACAAAGATATCGTCAGAGAGTGGTAGTGAGGATCTTGAAGATGAGGAGGACAAGAAGTTGCATGCGAAGGCCCGAAAGAGTGAGAAATGGGATAAGGTCATTGACCGGGTGCTTAATTCTGATTCTGGGCTATTGCTGACAACTTATGAGCAAGTCCGGATTAACCGTGATAAGTTATCGGGAATAAGATGGGGTTACATGGTTTTAGATGAGGGACACAGGATTAGAAACCCAAATGCTGATATAACTCTAATTTGCAAAGAGTTTAAAACCAAGCATCGGATTATCATGACAGGTGCACCAATTCAAAATAAGTTGTCTGAGTTATGGTCTCTTTTTGATTTTGTCTTTCCTGGAAAATTGGGGGTATTGCCAGTATTCGAGGCTGAATTCTCGGTACCGATCACAATTGGTGGTTATACAAATGCGACCCCATTACAGGTCTCAACAGCTTATCGGTGCGCCGTGGCGCTGAGAGATATTATTTTGCCATACCTGCTAAGGCGCATGAAGGCTGATGTCAATGCACAGCTTCCCAAGAAAACTGAGCATGTCTTGTTTTGCAGTCTGACACATGTACAACTATCAGCATACCGGGCTTTTCTGGCTAGCTCAGATGTCGAGCAGATTTTTGAGGGGAGTAGAAATTCTCTGTATGGCATTGATATTATGAGAAAAATTTGCAACCACCCTGATCTGTTGGAGAGAGAATTCAGCCAGAGAGATCCAGATTATGGAAACCCAATGCGGAGTGGTAAGATGCAGGTCGTGGATCAAGTGCTCAAGGTTTGGAAGGAGCAGGGTCATAGGGTCTTGATATTTACGCAGACCCAGCAGATGCTAGATATTTTAGAGAATTATGTGAACTCGAAAGAATATGTCTATAGGAGGATGGATGGCTATACTCCTGTAAAACAGAGAATGGCGCTGATGGATGAGTTCAATAACTCTGACGAAGTATTTGTGTTCCTTCTCACAACAAAGGTGGGTGGCCTTGGGACAAACCTAACAGGTGCCGATCGAGTTATCATTTATGATCCAGACTGGAACCCTTCTACTGACATGCAGGTATGTAACTGTTGAAAGCTCTTTTGCTCCCCTTTGTTGGTGAGGATCTTTTTCTTATACATTTGCAAATGTAGGTTATTGAATTTTCACACTCCAATTGGAAAAACAGCAAAAAAAAAAAAAAGAAAAAAAAAGAAGGAGAAGTTGGATAAGGAAAAAAAATGAAAATGGTTAAGAAATATTCTTTTTCTTAGCTGCACCTGATATGTGTACTATTTGCAGTTAGATGCAATATCTTTGTGTTTGAAATTGACCCCAAATATGTTGGACCTTAGTTGAAGATATTATAAATTGTAGCTTGGGTGAAGGAGAAATGTTTTGTATTCTTATGCACTGCTTTGACAAAACATGTTCTTTTCTTACATTGTTGCATACCTCGACTTATATTGCATAGCTGAACAAGCACCTTTCTTTGCCCGTCAACCAAATGTAAACTTTATAGTGATGTTTTTGCACATATCTGAAATTTCTGCATGTATGCTTCGAACGGGCAAATAATGGGTACAATTTCTGTTGTTTCAGGCAAGGGAGAGAGCTTGGCGAATTGGCCAGAAGCGGGATGTCACGGTTTACCGCTTGATAACTCGTGGCACTATAGAGGAAAAGGTATACCAGCGGCAGATCTACAAGAACTTCCTTACCCACAAAGTGCTTAAAAATCCCCTCCAAAAGAGGTTTTTCAAGGCAAAGGACATGAAAGACCTCTTTACGCTCCAACATGATGCTGGAAATACGGAGACGTCGAATATCTTCGCACAGATGTCAGAAGATGTCAATGTTAGGGTTGAAAGCGGAACAGATGCACAGAAAGATGAAAAAGGGAAAGCGAAGGTTCTGGAAGAAGAGAGCGAAAAGGCTGATGAAGAGAATGACATACTGAAAAGCCTTATGGATGCTCATGGGATTCATGTTAGTTTTTATTTTGTTTTGATAAAAAAATATTTTTATCAGATTAGGTGGCCTGAGTTAAGCTTTCAATTAAATTAATTTAGCCTTAAGCCTGCAATGCAAAAAGAAATCCACTGAACACCCTTTAGATTCGGTGAGTAGGCTGAAAGTGCAGTAATGTTGCAAGCACTTTGCTTCTCAGTTTTGGTTCCAAACTGATAGGTGTCCTGTTCCTTTATTGGTTTTGTGTCCATGTTCTAATACCTCTCCTCTCTATAGAGTGCCATGAACCATGATGCCATACTGAATGTGAGTGAAGACCAGAAGCTGCGCATGGAAGAAGAGGCCTCGAGAATTGCACACAGAGCAGCTGAGGCGCTACGTAACTCTAGTGTGCTTCGCAGCCGTGAGAGCTTTGCAGTCCCAACCTGGACAGGCCATGCAGGATCAGCTGGTGCCCCTGCCCCATCTGGCAGAAGGTTTGGGTCCACTGAGACTCACCATGTTGTCACGACTAGGACCCCCACTTCAGCCTCCTTTTCTATTGGTTCTGGGACTGGACCAGCTAATGGGAGGGTTCTATCATCGACTGAGCTTTTAAATAGGATTCGTGGGACCCATGCAAGTGCTGCTTCTGATGCAATTGAGAGGGATTTGGAGGGGAGAAGGGGTGGGAGTGGAAGTAGAAATGTGGTGATTCAGCCTGAAGTGCTCATTAGGTTGATTTGTAGCTTTTTGCAAGAGAGAGGGGGCAAAGCCGATTCTGTGTCTATCACAGAATATTTTAAAAATAGAGTTAGATCTGAGGACTTGGTAATGTTTAAGAGTCTCTTGAAGGAGATTGCTGCTTTGGAGAAGGGATCTAATGGTTCAAAGTGGGTTTTGAAACCCGAATACCAGCAATAGTTAGACTAGAGATAGGATTCTCTGTTGCTTTAACTTGTGTTGTCTTTTTTTTTTTTTGAATTTAATGGAGACTATCAATAAGGTCTCTATCTGCTTTTTTCTTGAAAACTAACTAAAAAGTGAAGAATAGAACTAAATGTTTGGTTGAATTGATTATGGGTTCATTTGCTTGTCATACTGTTAACAAGAGAATGATTTTTATGCGCTATGGGCAAGAACATAGTCTAGTAAAATACTTTTGATCTTTTTCAAAAGAAGAGCTAGGAAGAATGAGGAGCTAGAGATCTTGTGGGTTGAGGTTGTTACTTTTCAGGAAACTAGTCTGGTCAAGATATTAACATTACTCGTACAGGTCAGTACAGAAGGACTGGATACATGCTGATTTTATGTCACACAGAATTTGTTGAAGAAATGACATTGGTGCAAACTGGTAATGAAGGCAAATTAGTGTAGCTTGAGAGGTGGTCATCAGTACAAAAAAGACTGCTTCAATAAATGATGAAAGGGAGAAGCTGATTGAGGAAGGAAAGTTCACACAACTTATGGCCAAAGAATGAGAGATGGGGTGGATTATGAACTGTTGGAGGAGTTGGTATGTGAATAAATTGTGCCCATAATGGGCTCCAATGTAATATCCAAAGTGTAAGAGATGGCGGGAAGAATAGAAGAAAAAGATATATGGGCAGATGTGCACCGCAAAAAGCATTTCGGGTCTCAGAAAATTAGGAGGCTGGTTCAACTGGTATAAGTAGTACAAGCTGCATCCTATCTGTGGTTTCACTGACAGAAGGTCGGTACAACTGGCGCAAGCACAGGAATATACTGAAGTATTCTGTTCTGGGGAACACCATTTGGCTTTGGTACCTGTGGTTTCACTGATAGAAGGTCGGTACAACTGGCGCAAGCACAGGAATATACTGAAGGATTCTGTTCTGGGGAACACCATTTGGCTTTGGTACTATTCAAACCTTATAACAGGAGTTGGAGGTGGGAATAGGTATAGACAAGTGCAAGAGTGCCTGAGCTTTAGAAAGGCGAGGATTATAGATGAGGGTCTTCATGTAAAGGTGTGCCAATGGTTTCAGTTAATAAGAAAACAGGGGTTTAGAAACCCCTCCTTTGTGGGTGGTTTTTGTAGGGGTACTGTTGACATGCATTGAATGGTGCATGAGCAACCATAACCTTTCAAGTATATAATTTATTTCATAACATTTTTTTTGTATATAACATACAATTTACTATAAATGCAATGCTTTTGTTGATGAATTGCTGTTAGTATTTTGTTGTTGTTGAATAATTTTGCTCCATAAGGTAACAATTTATTGGTACAAACTACACCGTATCTAAACAAAGGACGCGGTAAACTTATTTCAACGTCTTCAATCTTCATTTAAAAAAATAAATGCCCAAAATGAAGTAAGCAAAAGCATCCATATAGAAGAAAGTTAAAAGTCAATTGCTTAAGTTTGAGCAGCCCAAAAACATAGTCAGCCCACTAACAGCCATATTAGACAGGAGCTCTCTCCGGTTTTTCCCTATAACACTGATAGCAACAATTTGATCGCCCTCCAATTGCTATGTTAAACGATACAAGAAAGTTATAACGATAAGTCTTGCTCTAATTTTTATTTTGATGAATAATATGTATTGATTGTACTTCCGGATTGATGAATAATATTTATTGCTTTGTTGCAGCAGTAAGATCGATTATTTGTTTTGCTAAAGTGCATAGATTTTAGCAGTAGATCAATACTAATACACGATTGTATTTTTTTTATGAAGTGGTCATTTTGCCTTCTATCGCAAACATCAAACCATAGTGTATCTATTTTTCTTAGGTGACCTCAAAGTTGTTAAAAATTAATTAAAGTCGTTTGAAGTACATTCAAATAAGATAACGAGTCACAAATTAAACTCTCAACCTTACTGCAGTCCATTGTAAATATTCAAATGATTCTCATTATCTTCCATTTTGGATGCTAAATTAGTCGTATAATGCGATTTATAAGAGCGCGCTATATGCCGACTATTTGTCAAGTGTCAAGTAATCTATTTTAAAATAGCAACTAATCAATTGCCTAGACTAATTTTCGCAGGGCACATCAGTTAGACGCCATCTACCTTTACACCAAATATATCAACTACCCAATCATTCTTCACAAAGTAGTTAGAAGGGGCATTTTGTTGAGGCACCACATGGAAGGAGATAGTCGTAATATTTCATTTGGTTTTATGGATAATTTCTGACATTTGATGTATACATGATATTATCAAATCACAAGAGAAGGAATCGGTTGGGATATTATAAAACAGGTGGGAGGAGGACGGAGAAAAGCACTTACCTGGACGGGGTCAATGGGCTATCAAGAAGGCTCATGGCCTAGGCCAGTGGCCTCCATTGCACATTGGGAGGAGCGCTGGCTTACCATCTGCCCAAGTGGCAGAGTGGACGTCGTAATTTGTGGTCGAGGGGGTACGTGTTCGCGCGGCCCCTGCCAATTCCTGAATTGTAAATGTCTTGCTTCGAAAAAAAGAAAAATACAAAATCTCTCCAGTATTTTGGCGAATGAACCCACTGCCATTCGTCTAATTCAAAAAGTTTTTGTTACTTTTTCATTTTATGTGTGAGATATGAGAAACACAAGATTGCCCGAGTTTAACCCTTTTAAAAGGGCTCTTTTTACCGATAACAATAATTGCCTATATAGCCCGAGTTTGATAAAACAAGTTCGGCGAATAGAACTCGTTTTTTGGAGGCAAGAAAAGGCGAGTTGCCAATGAAACCAGCTTTTTCGAATAAAATGTGAGTTTCCTGCGGAATACATATTTAGTTATTTACTTTACGAAATCATAGAATTGCAAAATCAAGCAAACAGCGCCTCCACTTGATCAGCGACATGCCGACATCCCCTCTCCTTCTCTTCCTTCATCAGCGATATATTTCTCATCCGCTTCCTTTCTCAATTTGCGTTCCCCTCTCATAATTTTTTTCCCTCAGCGCCCTCTTCTTTTTTCCCTCTCACTTCAACTTCATAGCTAAGGTCCCTCTCACTTGGACTTCATAAGCTAAGGAGAAAGAGTTTATGTTAAGTTATGTAATGATTGTTTGGTTATGTAAAATGAAGGAATAAGAATTTAAAAATATTAAATTAGATGTGCACTAATTAGCACTAATTATTATAATAATAATTAATATTATTAATTACTATTACTATAAAAATTAATTGATATTATTAGTTTACAAATATTAATTATAATAATATTTTTTCTTATTCTTATATAAATTATTTTAATCCACAATATATCAATAATAATTATAACTAGACATGGCAGTCGCAGTTTCGCTGCGCTATATTTTTTTAGATTGAAGAATAATTCAATTTATTTCATCAAATTTGTCAAAATTTTTGATGCAAAATATAAAAAATCTGCCCTTAAAAACTTGTGGAAATTTATAGATAAAAATTTGTAAGTTCAAATGTAGTAATTTCTTCCATAGAAAGTTACCATATAAACTTGGTATAAATTTTTCTATCTAAAAAAACTTGCCAAAAGTAACTTCAGGCATAAATTAAGATCAATCGATCAACGAAAATTAAAGGGCTCAGATTGTATGTTGCATGAGGGGATAAATATTTTTTTTTCTATAGATTAGGCACGAACTGTCTAATATTTCCAAATATACCTATCTTAGATTTTCAAAAATATATTTAATTTTAATGATTGGTACGACTATTTTTCATTTATTTTAACAAAAATTTTTAAATTAAAAATCAATAGCGGGCCTAGCGGTCAAGATTTTTAATTAATAATATAGATTGCAATAAAAATTAGTATAATAACCATAATTATTATTATAAATTTATTCTTTATGCTTAGTACTTGTCTAATACTAATTTTTGAAAAAGCTACAATACAGACTCTATTCAAGTTCACGTAAAATTTTGTGAGAAAAATTGTTCATTAAGAAAGCCGTATGTCCCTCAGCATACCTATTGAGTGATGATATCTATTGGACCCTTTGATGGAGTTGGATTATTTCTAAAATTTCTTGTAAACCAGTCTCTTTCTCCTATAGCGAAAATTTAGGGTCAAACACTATGAAAGATTAATTCTAAGACGTTAATAGTTTGATCACATAATAGAGTGTCAAATCGGCTAAAAATTTTATAAAACTTATATGAAATCGCATCGCTCATTAAATTGAATAATATCAACGTTTTGAATTGGCCGTTGAATTTTTAAAATTTTAAAATATTGATAAAATATAAAGTTGTGGCATTGGTGGCACTAGAAACTTGTTCTAAAAAAAATATGAGAGCGAAAAAATAGAATAAAATCAAGTTACGAGTTACGACTGAGAGATAAGTCTGTCAATTGCTCAAATCGACATCATATTCAAATTACACATGAAATCAAATTCTATATATTAAAAATCAACTTATTTGAGAATTATAGACCCTCTACATTAACAAATCTCAAAAAAATTATTAAAAATTTGGTTTCAACAATATTTGAATATGAAAATCAGTTTGATTGTATCCAACTGGCCAGTTATCTGCTTCAAAATTCTGAGCCTGTCAATCACGAGTAAGTTGATCCTATCTCGAAAAATGAAGTATATATATTTTTGGGCAAAGTATAGTGTTTGTCACGTTTTTCAACAAAAACGAGCCTAAATTTATTTTCAACAAATTTTTTTAAGTGAACATTATTGGCACTAAGAATACAAGAAAGTGGAGAGCGTGTTATGGATCGACAAAAAAGGAATAATGGATATAAATATAATTTCCCCTAATCGTGAAGTCTTTTTATATTGATTTCTTGTACAGTTTTTTTTTTTACTTTTCTTTTTGAAAATAATTCTTTGTACAGTTGAAGATGACCTATTATATATACAAAAGCATTTACATAAATTACATATGACACCTGTTAATATAAATATGATCGTGCAAAATGGATGTTTTCCCGGACAAATATATACTTAATTAGTTGACACACACGCATATCACTGTACGCAGGACGCACGTTCTAATCTTTCTCGAATCTGTACTTCTGTTGATTTAAGCTTCTTTATCCTGACGGCTGACCCAGGATACATTGATCGGAAATCTTTAAAACCTAAAAGGTCATATTTTGGGCTTTCCGTGATCATAAGGGTTATGTTTGGTTGGGTCACCCAACAGCTGTTCGCACGAGCCAAACAGATCGCGAACTAAGAACAAGAATAAGCACGAACAAGCTTTGTTCTTTGTTCTCTGTTCGTGCTTGTTCCAACAGAGAAGATAAATAATTATGTGATTCATGATGGAGAATTTTGCAAGTAAAAAATTCAAATATACCCTTCCATTTTCAGAGATTCCTAATATTTGAATTAAGTCCCAAGTATCTTTCTATGTTTCGAAGTAAGTGAATTTCTCCATCTTTATTTCCATTTATTCAATACTTTCATTAAAGAATGTGGATGTTCCAACTAATAATTCTTCTAATAAAAAATACGAAAAATGCTTCCTTCCCTTTTTTGTTTTCTTTGAAAAATACATCCAAAGTCTGTGTGCACCATATATATAAGAATGATATATAACATCCGTATATAACATAAAAAGAGAAATGCTAAACAGAGGACATCTAAAAAGTCAAATCAATCTCTATATCTACTCCTTATAAAAGCATGATCCAATAGTGACTACACGCTAGATCTAGCGTGTATACACTTGTTTGTGCCGCTCGATTGATTTGATTTGTGGTTGAATATCAATCGGTAGACGAAGAGATAATATATTTTGAATTTTCATCTAAAACGGAAACAAATTGAGCACTGGATCACTGGACAAATAAATAATTTATTTACTTTTGGAAAGATATCTATATGTATCATTGGTAGATATATTGATCTACCTATTTTTATTGTTTAATATTTACTGTTCTATATAAAACAAAAATAATATAAATTATTTTGTTTCTTTATTTGTCCACATAAAAGCATTTTTTCTAGTTTAACTAATCATGGAACTAATAAACCTGTGGTCTTATCCTTTTCTTGAGAAATCAA
This sequence comes from Rhynchospora tenuis, assembly GCA_027725995.1. Taxonomy (NCBI): domain Eukaryota; kingdom Viridiplantae; phylum Streptophyta; class Magnoliopsida; order Poales; family Cyperaceae; genus Rhynchospora; species Rhynchospora tenuis. The sequence goes on along the minus strand of CM050888.1, from coordinate 205,352,211 downwards.
TTGCTATATATATGCACACCAGATGCGGATCACAAATGCACCAAATACGCCCGTTGAGCACATAGATACATGTTCTAGGCAAATATAAATTATGCATTCCGTTGCATAAAATAACTAATATTGTTAATTAATATAAATTGTACCTTGCATAACAAATCTAAATAGAGTTTATCAACATTAGAAGGAAAAAGATTATATAAGATTTTATTTACTTCTTTTAGAAAGGATAATTTCACCGCACCTTTAAGAGAAATTCCTTATTTTACAGACAATTTTCCTTCACTTGCATGGTAATTTGCATTTTATTATATTTAATATCGTATTCACAAGAATCACAACGAAATTTGTAAAATATCAATAAAAGAATTTTTTTAGGAACTCATAACAGGTACACATTTTCTTATTTAGCAAGCCAAATTCATTACTATTTCTCATACAATCATCAAAGAGATGGATGCAAAATAAGAAACAAAAATAAATAAAAAGTGAATTTGCTCATTATACATGGAAATACAATAGAAGAAACGCCTTTTTTTTTTTTCTTAGTATTATTGGTTTTGGGAAAGGAGACTAAGCAGAGAAAGATTAATGAATCTATCTTTATTAATTTATTATTGTTTGTAATGGTCTAATGGGAGACTTAGGAGAGAGAGAGAGAATGCTCCAAGCCTCCAACATTGCAGCAATCAATAATAAAGGAGAAACAAATAATATAAGACTTAAGCCTGGACACAGCCCGAATACAAATTAAGCCAGGTATACTTTGACTTTTTACTTTGAAAACCTTATTGAAATACTCCCAGTTATTAATTTCTGCCCCCGATTCTTGTTGTAGCATATATAGTTATATATATATATATACACAGATAAACACACATATCCAGATTCGCACAACCAAAGCTAATTCCGAGACCAAACCAACAGAAAGCGTGCTTAATTATGACCAATAATTCTACTTCATCAGACGATGGGTACTTCAGTCAGAACCATGATAAGATAATCGTAGCCACATTCACATGCTTAACGGCATTTGTTCTCTTCCTAACTTTCTTCATTGCAGTTACAAGGTTCCGGCTGTGGCACAGTAACAGGATCCTAGTAAGTTTCCCAAAGCTGGTGGAACACCCACTCACATGGTTGATCAGCTTTTGTATAGGTCGAATTTTAGATCCTGGATATAAGAACGATCTATATAATATCTGGATGATGGTACTTACCATTGCATACGATAACGTCATCACGATTTCCTCCGGCTCTTCTCCAGGTTTTTCCTGGCTTATACAAGAGTATATATCCTTGTTTAATAGTCTTTATGTAATTTATTCCATATTTAGAGAGGGGGGAAGTGTCGACACTTATTATGTCCCTCTTTTGATTCTATGGTCATTATTCATTACAAAGTTCTTAATTCGACAAGTACTTAACAAGCTAGTGGAGAGTGCATATGGTCTCAATAATTCCAAACTGGTTTCTGATTATATGAAAATTGAGCACGAGCTGACAAAACCCAATGAAGTAGTAGATCCTAAACACATGAAAGGTTACAAGTACCTAGTTCTCGGTGAAGGGAAAATCAACCCCCAGATCAATAATGGACCAGATTACACTCCAGAGATCGAGCTGCCTCCAGGTGTTGTCACATTGGACAAGGTATGGAACTGCAAAGAACGGCTCCTAGACCCCTCTATCGACACAGACAATAGGTTACGTGACGTATGCCTGTCATTTGCCTTCTTCAAGTTACTCAAAAGACGATTTTTTGAGTATCCTGCAGCAGAAGCCCAACTAGAGAAGACACGGCAGCTTGTATTTGACGGGCTTCTCTCGCGCAACATTGATAGCATCTACAGGGTGATTGCAATGGAGATTGCTTTTCTTCGTGACTTCTTTTATACAAGGTATCCTGTTACGTTTGCACTTGGGGTCCCAGTATTACATGTGACTTTACTTGTGGGGATGTTTGGAGTATCTTTGTGGATTTCAGTAAAATCATTTAAGATGCGTCAGGATCCTCAAAATGACTACCTCTGGAGTTTCCACCAACGCCATAACATTGATTACACTATAACAAATATTCTTCTGATCCTGATAACGATAATGGAGGCTCTTGAAACTCTAATTTATGTATTTTCTGATTGGACAAAGGTCATATTTATTTGCGGACACGTCAGACGATGGATGCCGCATCGTCATTGCTTTTTTGATAAGGTTAGTTTGTATATCTGCACATTCAATTTCTCAAATATACGATCATATCTAAATTTTTTGTTGGTTTTTATTAAATTAAGCAACATAATTGATTATTTAATTTTAATCCATTTTCTATAGGTATTAGCTATTCTTTGCACAGGAAAATTCTCCCGATCTCTTAACAACACCATTGGGCAGTATTCATTACTGGAAAATTCCAACAGATTCCACCTTGACTGCTGGTCACCTGTTACCTGTATTCCTTATTCAACATGGTGGTGGTCGCCATCAAAAGTCGCTCCAAATGGGATGAAAAAACGCAAAGCTGTTGTGTTGTCCCCATATGTGAAGGGAGCTATCGTTGGCTCTCTTCGATCGATGAGCCATTACCCCACAAAGGGAGTTGCTTCCTTAAGAGAAAATAAGGTTTATGATGATCTGGCATGGACATGCACTCTCAAAACAGAATTTCATACCCTAATTGTATGGCACATAGCAACAGGCCTATGTGAAATCCAGCCAGTAAAAAATAAAGGAAACAAAGAATCAGTAGAACCTTACCACCCAGTTGCCTCCCACCTGTCCAATTACTGTGCTTACTTAATGGTCTTTCTTCCTGATATGTTACCGGAAAGCATCTTCTCGTTGAAGCTTTTTTTCCATAAGGTCCTCACTGAGACTAAAGAGTTCTTCCGTGGGGCACGCAATTATGAAGATAAGTACAATTTGATGTTGAAGGTTGGAGATTCTGGTAACGGAGTGATCGATATGGGAGCAAGGCTTGCAAAGTATTTAATGGAGATACCGGATGATGTCCGTCGATGGAAGATTATGGCAGATTTTTGGTCTGAGTTTATCATATTTCTTGCTCCATGTGGCAAAGAAAGTGAGCATCTGAAGAATCTAGAATCTGGTGGAGAGTTCATTACTCATTTATGGGCACTTCTATACCATGCTGGAATTGTTCACGATACTGCAACTGCCAGCTCCGGACACCACCCTTAAAGTTTGTATGAACCAAGAGATTTCATTTGTGAGGTTTTATTTTCTTGCAAGTGGTTTGGATCCGTGTGAGTGTTTCAGTAGTTCATTTTGCTTTTATATGTAATTTGGCATTTATGTTAAGGTTATTCCCTATTTTTATTGTGCTTGTAATGCTTCAATTCATCAGTTGTAATTTGATGATTTCATGTAATATAAATACAAAACTTGTGGTGATGAAGTACTTCGATCAGATAAAAAAAAAAAGGTGGTGCTGACGTTAACCTCTTTTATTTACAGATCAAATCGCATGTTTAGTTCTAATTAGTTTATAGTGTACCCTATTGTTCGGCCAGTGGTTTGACTTTATTCCGCTAATTAAGTGGTCTTTGATTCGATTCATAAAAAGAGTATTTATTTTCAATTTTTTCATAATAAAGTCTTTGGTTTCAAACCGACCTTTAAAAATATAAAAAAAAAATAACGTTGCACTAGGGAATTACTACTCTCGCTATGAGTTTGCCCTTTCGGTCGACTGGTTAATTATTTAACCAGCACCGTGAGTCATATTTTCGATGTTCCACTAGTAGAAAAAACAAATGTTTTTCATATGCTAGAACTGGAGATATTTAGTTATTTAAAAAATAATAAAGGATCTCTGTATCAATTTTTCTAGAGTATAGGCTCTCTTGCTCACTAAAAAAAGAGAAGAAAACACATAAACTGCATCGTCATAAATACGCCTTTCAATAATTTTATTTTAATTATAATTTCTAAATGTTTTAAAAATAAACATTTTTTCAATATCAGGCTCATATAAAAAAATATAATAGTTAATTTATATTATTTAATTAAAATTATTTCATTTTCTAGACATAAGATAAATTTTAACTTCTAAATTATTACGTAACAATTACTTAAAGGGTTATTGTATTAATTTTCATCATAAAAATTTTAAAATTGTGAATGACATCGGCATTTAAGAAAGTTACTATACCAATTAAAAAGTTTAATTGGTGAGTGTCAATAGTGGCCTTAGCGATTCGGCTTGAGCAGTTCCGGCCATTTTGGACCCGGCCGTATGTCCGTGGACAACAGTCAACAGACGCTACTGACTGGTTCCTTTTGCTGATAGCAAGAATGCCTATATATATTTTTTTGATTTTTTGAAATAAGAGGCTATTATTTATAAGGCTTTAGACCACTCTGTAAATTAGAGTTTATCCCTCTCCTACTTATTTATCTACTTATTATCTACTTAATCCGCGTCTAGCGGGAATTGAACCCGTCACCTCTAGGATAACGGCGGAGCCACTGACCATCTGTGCTGCACTCCATGTTCGCAAGAATGCCTATATATTACAACCCGAGTTTAATAAACAAGTTTAGCGAATAAAGAACTCGGCTAATAAAACGTGATTTTTCGGCTTACACAAGGTGATTTGTTGCTAATACAACGTGAATTTTGGTGAATAAGAAGAACGCGAGTTATTGCAAATAAGTAGCGTTTTCGAATAAAATGCGAGTTCTAGGCTAATTCAATGCGACTTCTTGGCGAATAAAACACATGAATGATAAGTGTCATCTGCAGTTTTACCATCGCCATTGCTTGAACAAAGTGAACACATATAGAAAATCAAAGTAAACACATACAAACAAATAATTTTTGTCATTCATGTTCAGATTTTTATATGCATGTTCAACTTATTTTTATTATACTCATTTGTTTGTAAATGTTCACTTTGATCATTTATATGTTCACCTTATCTATTTTATGTGTTCATTTTGTTCAAGCCATGACAAGGGATGACAAAATTGTAGACGACAGCAATCAATTTCCAATAAAACACGAATTATCGAATAGGAAATCAGAAATGGACCTACACGGCCCTTTCTCAGGTCCGTTACACACTGGGCTTTTCTTCCATTCTGTTTTGCGGCTCTTACATTGCGGCAGCCTCTGTTCCACAGCCAGTATAAGGCGGCCTTGAAGTTACTTTTATTCTAACTTTTTGCACTTTTATTTGAAATAAACCGACTTTTCCTATATTTGAAATTGATGTTTCCAGGTGAACTTTTCATCATTAGTTTCTCAATTATTTTCAGATCATTCCTTCTTTTTGTAGTCATATTCTTAATTAAAATTACGCATTACAATGTTTGTTTTAAAATTTTAAGAATCACAAATTCACAATGTTCATACTTAATCAATAATCATGCCCGGAGAAAGCAATTTTCTATTTCAATGCAATTGCGCCCCACTATGGGCTTGTTTCAACAGTAATTGGAGTTTACTGGACTAGTGTATTGCTTTCTCATGGCCTTATGAGGAAAATTTTATATAAGTAAATTCTGCATTATCTCACATCCAAAATATCTGACCAGAATCATGTTAAATGACATGCCAATTTTATATACAATATTAATATTTCATTCATTTCGTTAGTATGCTCATTTTCAATTCATAATAAATGTTTTTTCTTGCTTCCTTTTGTTAAACCTTCAACCGCTCTCTCATGCTTATTTGGTAGTTAAATCATGCTTTACACACGTTGATTTCATGGCATCATTGTTAAGCCTTTTCTTATTATATATAGACAAATTATCATCTTGTCTCAGTTAGAATAGTTGGATTGACTTAGGTTTTTTTTTTCTTCTTTTTTTGAATATTTTTTGTTTAGTGTAAATGTTAAGATATTAGAGAAAATTAATGTATACAAAGAGGTACAATGGGAAAAAGCAAAGAGAAACCGAGCTGGGAAAAAAAAGAAGACTTTCTAATTTATGTACAATGCAACATTCAATATTATAAATATCAAGTTGATATTCATAATTGAGTGCTTAGATGTAATGTGACATTTTCTTGGCATCACACCCAATCCCGGACAATTTTGTCTTTCTGTATGATTTTTCTAATGAAGATATACTTTTTAATGAAGATATATGTGGTTTCACTGACAGAAGGTCGGTATAACTGGTGCAAGCACACGAACATGCTAGAGAATTCTGTGTTGGGGAACACCCTTTGGTCTGTATAAATTGGTACTATTCAAACCTTATAACAGGAGTTGGAGGTGGGAATAGGTATAGACAAGTGCAAGAGTGCCTGAGCTTTAGAAAGGCGAGGATTATAGATGAGGGTCTTCATGTAAAGGTGTGCCAATGGTTTCAGTTAATAAGAAAACAGGGGTTTAGAAACCCCTCCTTTGTGGGTGGTTTTTGTAGGGGTACTGTTGACATGCATTGAATGGTGCATGAGCAACCATAACCTTTCAAGTATATAATTTATTTCATAACATTTTTTTTGTATATAACATACAATTTACTATAAATGCAATGCTTTTGTTGATGAATTGCTGTTAGTATTTTGTTGTTGTTGAATAATTTTGCTCCATAAGGTAACAATTTATTGGTACAAACTACACCGTATCTAAACAAAGGACGCGGTAAACTTATTTCAACGTCTTCAATCTTCATTTAAAAAAATAAATGCCCAAAATGAAGTAAGCAAAAGCATCCATATAGAAGAAAGTTAAAAGTCAATTGCTTAAGTTTGAGCAGCCCAAAAACATAGTCAGCCCACTAACAGCCATATTAGACAGGAGCTCTCTCCGGTTTTTCCCTATAACACTGATAGCAACAATTTGATCGCCCTCCAATTGCTATGTTAAACTATACAAGAAAGTTATAACGATAAGTCTTGCTCTAATTTTTATTTTGATGAATAATATGTATTGATTGTACTTCCAGATTGATGAATAATATTTATTGCTTTGTTGCAGCAGTAAGATCGATTATTTGTTTTGCTAAAGTGCATAGATTTTAGCAGTAGATCAATACTAATACACGATTGTATTTTTTTTATGAAGTGGTCATTTTGCCTTCTATCGCAAACATCAAACCATAGTGTATCTATTTTTCTTAGGTGACCTCAAAGTAGTTAAAAATTAATTAAAGTCGTTTGAAGTACATTCAAATAAGATAACGAGTCACAAATTAAACTCTCAACCTTACTGCAGTCCATTGTAAATATTCAAATGATTCTCATTATCTTCCATTTTGGATGCTAAATTAGTCGTATAATGCGATTTATAAGAGCGCGCTATATGCAGACTATTTGTCAAGTGTCAAGTAATCTATTTTAAAATAGCAACTAATCAATTGCCTAGACTAATTTTCGCAGGGCACATCAGTTAGACGCCATCTACCTTTACACCAAATATATCAACTACCCAATCATTCTTCACAAAGTAGTTAGAAGGGGCATTTTGTTGAGGCACCACATGGAAGGAGATAGTCGTAATATTTCATTTGGTTTTATGGATAATTTCTGACATTTGATGTATACATGATATTATGTGGTATTGCAGGGCCTATATGATTTCAGTTTTCTTTGTGGTTTTCAAATAAAATATTTCACATATTTAACTGGCTTCTTTGTTTTTGGCATCACATGAGACGGGGATGTTGGCTCACTGTGTTGACCAAATAAGCTAAATATGTTGTAGTGTTTGCACAAATTGGTTGGTTCTATTCTAGAGTTATTTTACTTTTTATATCCTTTGTTAAGGAGAGAATGCAAATTTAATACAAAAATTTGGTGGTGGTTAACTTTTTTAATTTTTTACCGTAGGTGGAGAGAACCACATTAAAATTCTGATACCGTACTGCAGTCAAGATATCAATTCAATTTTTCTAAATGCAATGCTGTAAAAAGGAAAAAAAAACTACTTGCACCACGCAACCAAGCAAAATGTAAAGAAATGTCTCTATAAAGTGTCAGTTGCAATATCAATACCTAAAATTCGTAAGTAGGGCCTAATATCCAAGTTTTTTCCTCCTTTTCTGGTTTTGACAACAAACATGCATGTTTCAGTAAGCTCCAAATGTTGAATTTGATGTTTCCTTTTGCTATATATTGCTGCATCCAATAAGATTTATTTTTCTTAATTTGGTTAATAATATAACTTGAGATGATTTTCGATATTAACTTGGGTAATGAATTTAAATTGTGCACAAGTGATACACTGTGGACCCTTAACAAATTGTTGATTAATTGCTTACTACCATTATACCCCACATCTGTGCACGACCAGGTTAATGCTTGCTTTAATCAATCATTTATTTATATATTCTTTTTTTTGCTTCATAGACTGAGGAAAAAAAAAGTCATGCTCGATTTTTATGCTGAAAGATCATTTTTTTTCTGTGATGGCTGCAACTGGTGCCGGTTGTTACAGAGGAGCATCACACTTTTAATGAAACCAAATAATATAATCGGACCATATATAATAATAGATAATTACTAAAATTTTAGAAAAATTTTCACCGAGCGAAACTTATATATCGAAGCGACGCTCGATTTGTCCACTAGTTTCCATTAATATAGTACAATAGTAGTGTAAAGTGTCAATAAAATTTGATGGTATAGCAACAATTTCTATATTTTTTTATAATTTACATTTTTTAAATTTTGTTTAAAATTTTTTAGATTGATTGCATTTTTTATATTCTGAGACGGGTGAAATTTCAAAAGGTCAATACTTTCCTGTTTAAATAAAAACAACAATCCAACTTTAGTTCCACATTCACTGTGCGAAGTGCAATATTATAGGTAGCAACAAACATTTCTCAAAATTGCAACTAACAACCAACAAGCTTTAAGATACTTGCAAGGCCACCTTGTATATTTATGCAATTAAAAAAGTAAACCTCTGAATAGATACTATTTTGCCCTAACACAACTAATGAATCCTTTAAAAAAAAAAAGAATCCGTTCTTAGCAACTCCTGTTGGATAAGAACCAGGCACGAGTCCGTCAATTTTGGCAAGGTGTCTTTATAATAAAGAGAAATGTACCAGCCAGAAATACAAAAAGTCAATACAAACTTTATCATGAGGGCTCAGTATGTACCCGTGCATATTAATGCACCCAAATTAAACAAAGCATATACAGCTTTTAATATCTTTCTTGCCCCTCAGTATGAAATAACAAGCTCTTTTTCTTGTGAGAGTCGATCCACAAATATGCAGCTATAATGGCAAATGAGACTAATTCGACGATTCTGCATATCATACTCAATGTAGAAAACAAATCCTTCGATTTCTGCAAAGTATATATATATACATTAAATGTTGTCAAGCACAATTTCTTCATTTTTTATTCTTAGCTAGTAAGCTTTCAGCATTTCATTTTAACTGCCTCGGAGGGCAGCACTTAAGGTACCACGCGTAAAATTAAAGTACAATTTGAAAGAAAAAAATGGGAGACATACTGTCAGATATTTGATAAATGACATATTTGTTAATGTTTGGCATTTAAAGGTCTAAGCAAAAGATGTAAAAAATAAGACATGTTACAAACAGCGCATAAGTCATGTGAAGGTCCCACAATTGGGGGGAAAAAAATTAACTTGAACCATACTCGCATAACCACACAAATTAACCCCAAACCCCTAAATTGTGTACCTTTTGCTTCTGAATCTGAAAAAGCAAATCCTCCAATTCCTGCAAAGTATATATATACATTAAATGTTGTTAAGCACAGTTTCTTCATTTCTGATGCTTAGTAAGCTTTCCGCATTTCATTTTACATGCCTTGGATAGTTGGATGGCAGCACTTAAGGTACCACTCGTAAAATCAAAATACAATTTGAAAGAAAAAATGGGAGACTTACTGTCAGATATTTGATAATGTTTGGCATTTAAAGATCTAAGCAAAAGATGTAAAAAACAAGACATGTTACAAACAGCACGTACTGTAATCAAGTCATGTGAAGGCCCCAAAATGGTGAAAAAAAAAAATCAACTTGAACCATACTCGCATAACCACACAAATTAGCCCCAAATTCCTAAATTGTAATCCTCAGATATTTTTTTGTTCTCGTGAATCTCTTCAGCATAATCAATCATCCTTTCGAGCATTAATTCCTTATTAGATTTGATTATTTCTTCCATCTGATTAAAATATAAAAGGTAGCAAATAATCTAGATTGGTTATGCTTATGCAAGATAATGGAGGGATATAGTTACTGTTCATGCATTTGGGTGTTCAGGTCGGATGCTGAAAAGCCAAAGCAACAAGACATAGTATAAATGTGGTTTCCCAAGCATGGTTCCAGAATCGGAAGCAAGACAAGAAAGAGGCAACCATAAGAGATGGCAACACGCTATAGCAGATATAACAGATGACCGAAGGATACCAAGCTCTGGGGAGACTGGTACAACCAGAGAATATAGCTAGGTTCCATGTTAAATTGTATATGTGTTGTAATTGGTGAAAAAGGTAGGGTAAAGCAGCACAAACTAATACTAATACATGAGGAAAGCCTCTACTGGAAGTAGAGTACATGTAGTGGATGGGATAAGAGAATGAGGAAGTCAGAATTTCCTTATCTTCATCACTTTTTCTTCCAAAGAAAGATGCATTTATAGTATTTGGAGAAAGGGCATTTCATTAGTCCTTCAACTTTAGCACATTTCGCTTATTTCATTGAAAAATATCCTCTATATCATAATAAAAAGATGGTTAGCATGAAATATACCTTTTTTGACTGTTCTTGTTTCTGTGTCTCTTTAGCGGCAAAAACCTCAAATTTCATCCTTCTCAACAATCTTTCCTCCATAGATTTCATCATCTTCTCCATCTGATTCAAATTTAAAAGGTAGCAAATTATCTATATTGTTTATACGAGAAAAGAATTTACAATTTACTGTTTGTGTATTTAACATCTCCAACTTTCTTAGAGAAAATGAGAGCATTTGGGTTCAGGTGTGTACAACCAAATATTATCCTCAGGTAGAATTTTGGAAAGCCAAAGCAACAAGGTGAGAAATTTTGGAAAGCCAAAGCAACAAGGTGAGAGATTTTTCAGAGATGATGTAGCCTGGCAAATTGTAAATGACAGGAGTATGTTGCAATTTTGGAACCATGGTTTCTGGGATGAGAAGTAAGACAAAAAAGAGGCAACCAGAAAAGATGGCAACACACGTGTGGCAGAACTCATAGATGAGAAAGAGTACGAAGCCATGGGAACACCGACACAACCAAAGAACATAGATTCTACATTAAATTGTGCACGTATTGGAATTGGTGAAGGAGGTAGGCCGAGGCAGCACAAAAGTTATACATGAAGAAAGCTACTTTACAGGAAGTAGAGTACAGGCAATTCCCAAAATAAAAAATATATATATATAATATTGCAAGTGAAGGCATTGCTGTTAGCAAACAATGAATTCGCCCTTAGCAAGAGGGGTGTGACCATCAGCAAACGAAAATAAGACGTGCTGTCTATTTTTCTGAACGGGATCAAAAGGGGTATAGTTTGAAGGCGGGCTACAACCGAAAACACAAGATCTCCAGCTAGATATGGCCTGGCAATTATGAAAATAGTTTGCGGACAGGATAACCATACCCACCAGTAGAAATTTTGGATTATGCTTACAACTACTCCCAAATCTATCAAAAGTGACAGGAAGGAAAGGGTACCTTGACTACCGTAAGATTCTCTTCACCATTGGAGGAAGATTGAGTAGTGATCTTCCTGAGCATCTCTAAGCTGCATAAACGGCCTTTGCCAGAAAAGTCGTACGGCATCCGAAATAGAGATGGTGTAATGTGCGCAGCAGTAATATGTTGCGATTGGGGAGGCGGAGGCAGGGGTGGAACTGAGAAAGGGATCAGGGAAGAGGCGATTCTCGCCGGACGGATCGCCGGAGCAAGTCTCGCAAGAATTATCGCCATGGGGTTTGGATTTGCGGGAGGAGGAGGGAAATAGATGCGTACGATGATAGGGTTTTCGATTTGGATCGGAGGAGGGAAACAAGTGCGTCAATTTATGTTATTCTTTTCTTTTTTTTTTTTCTCAGTTTTTGCATTAACGACCCTAAATATTTGAAAATATAATTATTTAGTTTTATAAAGTGTAACTACTTCATATATTTCTTTTTTTTGTTTTATAATTTATACTGTTTACAACACAAAGAATAACTCAATTCTAACTTAATTTTGATCGTCTCATTTTTAGTTGATTAGACTTAATTTTGATTGATATAGAAGTGTTTGCCTCCAAAATTTCGCCGTCTAAAGAAATGATGAGATATCTGAAGAAACCTGCAAAAAAAAATGTTAATCATGACCCATACAAAAAATAAACCACAGACGTAACAACATAACCCATTAATACGCAAAGTAGTCAATTAATTAATTGAATTATGAGAAGTACGCGGGTGCTCATATAATTAATTGATTGATTAAATGCAAAGAGTATCTAAAAAATAGAACGCATTATATGCTTTTCTGAGAGACTCAAACCAAAACCCACCAAATGATTAATTAATTAATTCAATTACGTGAAGTGTGACAAAATTCACGTAATTAATTAATGGGTCAGTTAATTAATTAATTAATCAGGATTATGTAAAATATGTCAATGCCTACATAATTGCTGAGTTAATTAATTATGGAAACCTAAGAAATGAGAATGACACGATGAACATGCATTATGCATTTCAGATGGTTTCATGTTAAAACCCCACACTAAATACCCATGATGTAGCGGTATCAGTCAAATTGCCTCAAATTAAGCGGTATAAAATCCCAGTATGTAGACAGAGCTTAGTACGACGGTAAGAACGGCCAATTCCGCACCAGAAACTGCTAAACAAGTGCATCCATGTGATATGGGCTCATTATCAAATTGAGTTCGCATATTGGGTGTTTGGAAGGAACCAAAACCGAAACCTATATCAATTACATAAAATTGGCCCATCTGTACTAATCAAAGTCGGGCCCCTACCAAATTAATTGGAGCCCAAACAAATTTGGCCCATTCAAATTTGGGTCCGGATGCATCCCGTCATGGATCCAGGCGTATGAGCCCATCCGACTAAGTCCGACGCGTCGAGCATCAGACCCGACAGCGCCCAAAGTGATTCAGTCAAGTCAGCTATAAGCTTGACACGCGTCGGCCTCTAATTGGTTTGTTCCCGTGGGCCTCGCCATTTTCCGTTAATGGAAAAAAGAAAAGAAAAAAAGCAGGAGGGACTGTACTCGCTTACAGAAGAAAGACGACGACGTCGTTAGGGCTTCACCTTTCGCCGATGAAGCGCACCACCACAGCTCGAACCAATGATACCGCTGAAAAGAGAGCTTCACCACGATCCCATCAAGGCCAAACACGGGTACCTTCAGAGTCTGCACAGTGGCAAAATCAAAATATATGAGTCGCTGGCTCTCGAATTAGGGGATTTTGTTACAACAAACGATTAGGAGAAACCTCAATCAAACAGCTTGAGGAGCTTCGTAGATGTTTCAGTTGAAGGATTTTGACACCAATTCCAACCAACTTGGTGAAGGAAGGTGAATATCACTACTCGCCATTGATGGAAATTTCAGGTGCAGTGAGAAGCTTTTCATGGGATGCTTAAAAGGTGGTAGAATGAAGAGTGGTAGAATGAAGAGACACGCGCAACAAGTTTCAAAGTTGTTTCAAAATGGGGGATGAGCGCATGAGCTGACAAAAGCTAAAGCAAGCTCGTCACTGGAGAGCTCCAGTGTGGCAGGGAACCCAAAAGAGAAAGAAGTGGTGAATGGAGGGGATAGTATGTTCTCTGTTGCCTACACTCTGAAAAAGGAATGTCTACTCCTGTGAAGATTCCTTGGCAGAGAGGGAGGTAAGCTTACCTCTTTGATAACAGCCGTTGGATGAGGGGAAAAGTCTGAGTGCTTTGTCCTTCATAGTACATGAGCATTGATGGCATTCAGTAAGGGCCACAATACGAAATGCAAGGCATAAAAGCATGTTGCTAAGATTGAGCACATATCCCACCATACATCCCATATCAAAGGGCCAGATGTTGGTTGCAAATGCTTCCTTCTAGCAACAGCTGAGATCAGATGGTACCAAATGCGTGGGTTCTCTTCTGTGGGTCAGTAATAGGCATAAAAAGGGAAGCTTACTAACAGCAAACATCGAAATCACCCAATAGCATGTAGACACAAAAATTGAAATGAAGAAAATTTGTGAAGAGAAATGAGCTCAGTTACAAACTGACAGAGGGGTAAAAAAGGAAATCAAGCAGAAAGTGTCGCTTAAAATCCCATATGCCCCTACATTGAGCTCGTGAACATGATTTATGATTCACAAATGACTAAACTAACCCCCACACACTGCTGGTTTGGCCCAGTAGGGCTCTTGTCTGATCAAGGGACCCCTCCGTGCAGTCTCATATGCACACAGTCAGACAGCAAGAATATACTAGACAATATTACAAAGAATCAGATGTTGTGTCACAAATGGAGAAAATTGGAATGTTCATAGGATAACCCCCATGTTCATGCACTGTCAAAGTGATAGAGTCATCTCTCTCTATGACCTGAGACGGCTTTGATGATTGCCACCTGTCTCTGTACCCTCCTGGCGCCAAATTGCGCCTCCTCCAAGGATGAGAAAGATAAGAAGAATGCTGATTATCCTGGCCCACATGTCACGCCAGTTGTCAACAAGCTATTGGGGCAAGCCTAATTACAGTGACAAAATTATTTAAATTCATAAATCCAGAAACAAACTTGGAGAGCACTCCCGCATCTTAGCCTTTGATCAAGATCAGAGACATGAAGAAGCTGCCACGTGGCCAGAGAGTAAGGCGCAAACCCTAGCACCCCTCTCCTACAAATACCCCCTCCAGAAGATGAGGAGGAGAGGCCATTTTTTTTCTTTGCTGAGTCGAATTGCTGTAAAAAAAAAGGAAGTTTTATTTAAGGTAAAAATTGTAATGGCCTCCAGTTTTGAAATAAAATGATATTCATGCTTCTGATATACTCTTCCTTTTTTTCTTACCGCATGTTTCTTTGTTCTTCATTGCATAATTCTTTTCAAGTTTTTTTTCTTTTCCTTTCCTTTATGCTTGTTCTGATGAGAGTTGTAGACAACGCTGGTGGAGTGCGTGACATTAGACTCCGTCTCCACCAATTTTTGGCTACAGTTCTTTGCAAGATCAAGCTAGAAAATTTTATTTGCATGAAACCATACATGTAGTGTTCATTTTCTCACTAATTGGTGTTTTGCTGAAAGATGAAACACTGGTTCTCTGGAGTGCGTGACAATAGACTCCGTCTCCAGAGATATCATGTGGGTCTCTTAGCTCAGAGAAATAAGTAAAAGTTTTCTTGCATCAATTTTGCATAGTAGGATTGAAATATCTGTTCAAACCGTCATAATTTTCAGCAAAGTCATATTAGCCACATTTAGTGTATTTCCTTATGCTTACTTGAGCTTTTATGGGTCTGTTGAGTTCATTAATTGGGTTAAGTCATGGGGTACGTGACACTAGACTCCGTCCCCATGATTAAGTCCAGTTTGTGAATTAAACAGCTAATCAAAGTTCAAAGGAGCCGAAAATAGTAATTTCAGTTCAAATAAAAGTTATAGTAAAAAAGTGGGTTTCAGGTCTTACTTTAGTTTCTGCTTAGCACTTAGATTAAGTAAGAAGGGGGGGAGTTCATAGAACCAAAAATATTAAACCGTTATTAGTTATGAGTTTTGACTGTAAAAATAAATGCCTAAGTTCTGTAAACAGATAAAACAAAAATGAATTTTGGGTCAGGTGAGTAATTCATTATTAATTGAGAATTTCAAAATATCCTGGGTTATGCAAAAAAAAAGAGGAAATTAATTAAAAGTTTATGTCCATACTTACATAGTTTATGTTGTATCTCATTTTATCTCTCAAATAAATGCAACAGTTTAAACTTTGGTAAAAAAAAAAAAAAAAAAAATCATTAATAAAAAGATTCCGCATATTTTGATATCCTAATCATGTCATTGTTCCTCACTTTTGTTAGCAAAAACATATTTAAAATTTTGACGCACTTAATATCATCCTCTTCCTATTCTACCCTTCGGTAGTCATGCCATCTTAAAAACAAAAAAATCGTCATTATCATCTCCATTTGTCATATCTTGCATCTGTATTTAGAATAACCAAATGAAAGGAAGGACAGTAGTAAAAAATATTGAATCCTTCTTAGTTAGATTTTGTGTCCTTAGCTTAAGTTCACACATAGTTAAGTCTCTGTCGCATTCATTAATAAGTTTAAAGCTTGTTTCTTATTTATATTTTTAACACCATGCCTCGCCTTGTATAAGAATAATAGCTATTAACAGATGTAGTTTGCGAAAGGAAAAAAAGCCTCAACCGAACTTGAAATGAATAATTGATGTTTCATTATGGCCATCGAGTTATGTAAGTTTGTAAAGATAGAACACGGAGACCAAATTGGTGACATAAATGTCACTTAGATAAACATGCTTTGTCCAAAATCATGACAATCAATAATTAATCGAAGGAAATGTTGTTGGTCAGAACCAATTGGATCTAACTCGCTGGCCTGTCAGACCAAAACCAAACCTGGCATGAAATTGCAAGTTAAACCCTCCGAATTAGGGAAATAAAACATAAATCGGTATCATGTACAAATCTACAGAACTCCCATGACGGCATAGAATCTATCACTGGCATGATTTGACCTCGAGAACCGGTGGCTCGCCATTGTCGGATCCGACCTGAGACATGGCCAAAAGTCCTCCTCACTAGGAGATATAGCTTAGGCGAACAGCACCATTAAACTCGGAAGATCGTTACGACACTCCACAACGGTGGACCAGCAGGAAAGCCACTGGAGCTTGTCAGCGGTAAATTACTGGAGTTGTCCAGTCGACAGTTTGAATCAAAGGAGGGAGACGATGTCGGAACAAGACGAATCCGGAAAAGCTCGGCGCATGGATATGTGCGTGAGCCAAATGGTCTAACCGAGTTATTCCCCCAGCGATATGGTTTGATTATGTGTGACACAAATCATGTGGCGGATGCCTGACAAATAAAACACGAAACACCAAAGTCAAGACCAACCAGAATTTCTCAAATCGCAGAAACTTCAAAAATACATCAAAAATAGCCAGAAAATCCAGAAAATTCTCATAAAATACCAAAATGTCCAGAAAACTATGAGGAATATTTTTCTATAACACTTCAAACCCAAATTCTCAACCAAAGTGAAATTAGAAATAAAATCATAAAAAGTGGTCAAAATTAATAAACACAACACACTAAAGAAAGTTGAATTATTTCTAAATTTATTAAAAGTGCATAAAAGTGTAAGGGCATGAACCCCTTTGACAACAGGTACTTCAAAATGACAAATATGTCTGGACAGCAGGTACTTCAAAAATTTCTGAACAGCAGGTACAATTAAACGGTAACTACCGTTCAGAACAAATCTTATAGAAAGTCAAAAAATGAAACCCAAACTCAAATCCAGTTTAAATCCAAATCCAGTCGAATCCAAGACACAAATCCAAATCCAATTTAAATCCAAACTCAAGTCAAATCCAAAACCAAATCTAGTCAAATCCAAATCCAGTCAAATCCAAAACCCAAATCCAAATCCAGTCAAATCCAAAACACAAATCCAAATCCAAATCCAAATCCAGTCAAATCCAAAACCCAAACTCAAATCCAGTCGAATCCAAAAAAAACCAAACTCAAACCAAATCCAAGACCCAAGCTCAAGTCCAAAATCCAAACTCAAATCCAGTTTAAATCCAAACTCAAGAATCGGACCTAAATCTGAAAACAATACAAATCCATAAACAAAATTCTATAATTATATAAAACTTCCAGAATCCAGGGACCAAACTTTAAATATGTCTGAAAATCAGAATTTGGTAAATTCTAGAACATATGAAGACCAAAGTTTAAAATGTCCAAAGTGACCAGAATTTCAAATACGCCTTAATACCGGAGTTCAAAACGTTTTATAGTCTAACTCTTGCACGTCACAAGGCCAGAAATTCGATACGTCAATAGTTGACCAGAATCGACACACGTTCAAGGATCGGAACCTCTACATGCCTTAATGCCTGAGATTCCAGAAACGTCTGATGACCTTGATTCTAACATGTCAACAAACAGACCTAAGTTTTAAAATGTTGGTAAATTAAAGTCTTAAAATATATAAAGCTTTAATATGATCTAAATACCGAAACTTTACATGTCTATGACCGTCCCCTTTGAGCTTACAATGCATATAGTTTAAAGGGAACAAAACAAAAAATTATTAAATAGGGTTAATTGTTAACCACCCGGGATTAAAAAATCCCAGAAATTTTGGAATTTTAAATATGAATTAAATTTCTTTGCATCATGTTTTGCATCATGATTATTCTCTCATGATTGTATCATCCACTCTATTCATGTCACTATTTGTTTGCGTTCTTTAATGTCAGTATCCTTTGGTAAAGTGTTAGAATGCTAGTCGTTATGCCTAATCCATTGAATATCCCGATCTAGAGGTACTCTTGACTTGGTTCGGAGGTAATTAACAGTAGGGGCTTGCGCCTACTGGAAAAAAAGGACCTGCAGTAAACAATCAAACTCTCGAAAGGTTCGAAACCACGTCGATACTCACATCCCTTTTCGGGTGGGTGCCGATGTCTGAGTTTTGAGACGATCGAGGGGTATCTCGTCCGCAATATCTTTTTCCCCCTTGGGAGCATCCGGTCATTTCCCCCTTCCGAGGACCAGGGTCCAAAAAGGTGCGAGACAAGAAGTATAATAATTTTGTTCATATTTAGTTTTTTTTTTTAGTTTGAACCACGAAAAACGAAAGATAAAAATAAAATAAAATAAAATTAAATGGTGGCGTAAAACTTCTAGTTAAATGCGCAATGATTGTTTTAAAGCACTACATGCCGACCATATACATTTTGTGTTTGAAAAAAAAAAATCTTCAATTAATAAATTTAAATAAAATTTGAAATATTTGATTAAAAAAATAAGTTATCTCGAATATCAAATTTGGATTCTGAAATTTCTACATGACATATAAGTATTATGTATTTTGATTTCTTTATGATTAAAATAACCTTTTTTGTTAATTTATCAATTTAATACATATATATTGATATCTTTATGATTAATTATCCTTTTTATGTTAATTTAGCAATTTACTTTCGACAACGCATAGCTTTATTTTTGTCTTTTTTATTGTCATGATGCTATTTTTTTTTCTACCCAAACATATCACACGTTACATTTTTTTTTCCTCTTTTCTTGTCGTCATACTATTTTTGAATTTTTTTTTTCTACCCAAACATATCACACTTGAAGACAAATAAGCATGAATACTTTATACTGACATCGAGTGGCACTTTTTTATGCTCCCATTTTGCTTAATGTTGGCAATGAAATTTTTTTTTACATGCTTTGACAGTGGCTGTCAAGTTAAATTTTGGCAATGAAAATTGATAGGAAACATTACCTAGAATTAATGGGTTATATTAGAAACGAACTTGATTTGGATAGAGAAACAAGTACAGAGCAAAGGAGAGAGACCAAGAGAGAGCGAGAGAGAGGATAAGAGGTAGAGAGCGACAGTATACCCCCATTGTATCCATTATTATTAGCAAATTGGTTCTGTCGCCTACAAATGAAGCATCAATTTTTTTTTTTTTTTTTTTTGGAAAATAGACTCCCAAGAAGGGACATCTGAAGCATCAGTTGCCGACCAAATCATGTGAGTTTTGTGCATACGTAATACAATGTTATAATTTGGATTATTTGTGTCCAATTGAATAAACAAAAATAGTTAATTAGACTTAATATTGATTGATATAGAAGTAAATAATAATTTTGTTCATATTTAGTTGTTTTTTAGTTTGAACCACGAAAAAATGAAATATAAAAATAAATTAAATTAAATTAAGTGGTGGGGTAAAACTTCTAGTTAAATGCGCAGTGATTGTTTTAAAGCACTACATGACGGCCATATACATTTTGTGTTTGAAAAAAAAAAATCTTCAATTAATAAATTTAAATAAGACTTGAAATATTTGATTTAGAAAATAAGTTATCTCGAATATCAGATTTGAATTCTGAAATTTCTACATGACATATAACATAGATTCTCTAAAATGACACGACACGATCGTGTTGGTAAAACACGAAATGTGTGTTTGCACGACAATAATATTACTAATTACTATCTATTGCATGTCATAACAAAGAAACGTACAATATTGTAACCAACATATTTATTACAAACTTAATCATGAGGTCTCAGTATGTAATCGTGTATATTAATGCACCCAAATTAAACAAAGCATAGACAGTTATTTAACATCTTTCTTGCGTCCTGTATGAATAACAAGCTCTTCCTTGTCAAAGATGTTCCACAAAATTGCAGCTCCAAGGCCGACTAAGACTAATTGGCGGATTTTGTATATCACATTCAATTCAAAAATCAAAATTCTCCACTTTCTGCAAAGTATATATAAACATTAAATGTTGTTAAGGACAATTTCTTCATTTCTGATTCTTAGTAATCTTTCTGCATTTCATTTTACATGCTTTGGATGACAACACTTAAGTTACATCTTGTAAAATCAAACTACAATTTGAAAAAAAAAATGGGAGACTTATTGTCAGATATTTGATAATGTTTGGCATTAAAGATCTAAACACAAGACATGTTACAAACAAAAAATACTGTAATCAAGTCATGTGAATGTTCCAAAATGGAAACAAAAATCTACTTGAACCATACTCGCATAAATACAAAAACTTGCCCTAAACTCCAAAATCATGTACCTTAGATTGTTTTTGGTTCTCAAGGATCCTTCTGAGTCTTTCCTCTGTAGATTTGCTTATTATTCCGTCCACTAAATAAAAGGTAGCAAATAATCTAGATTGGTTATGCGAGATAATGGAGGAATTTAATTGTTGTTCAAGCATTTAATATCTCCAACTTCTATTAGTGAGACTAAGATGAAAGCATTTGTTGGTGGGGGTGTTCAGGCAGGAAATTGAAAAGCCAAAGCAACAAGACACATTATAAATGTGGTTTCCCAAGAGCCAAGAGGGATGTGGCCTTTAGCAAATAAAAATAAGAGGTGTTGTTTATTTTTCTAAACAGGATCAAGATGGGTATGGATTGGAGGTGGACTACAATCGAAAACACACAGTCTGCGTCTCCCCCTAATTGTGCAAATATTTAGGGGACATGATAACAATTAATACTCACAGAATTTTTGCATGCACCTAAGTCCTATTGGGAATTTGGGATTATGCTTATGCTACTCCCAAATCTCTCAAAATTGATAGGAAAGAAAATGATGCCTTGACTACCTTACGTTTCTCCTCATCGCTGGAAGAAGATCGAGTAGTGATCTGCCTGAGCATCTGGGAGCTCCCTAAGCGGCCTTTGCCATTAAAGTCGTAAGGAACCTGAAACAGAGATGGCGTAATGCGTGCAGCAATACTGTAAAGATCAATTGGAACCAGAGGATGTTGCGGTTGGAGAGGCGGAGGTCGGGATGCAATCGAGAAAGGGATCAGTGACGAGGCGATCCTCGCCGAACGGATTGCAGGCGCAACTCTCTCAAAAATCATCGCCATGGGGTTTGGATTTGGCGGAGAGATTTGGATTGAAATAGATGTGCCAATTTT
This sequence comes from Rhynchospora tenuis, assembly GCA_027725995.1. Taxonomy (NCBI): domain Eukaryota; kingdom Viridiplantae; phylum Streptophyta; class Magnoliopsida; order Poales; family Cyperaceae; genus Rhynchospora; species Rhynchospora tenuis. The sequence goes on along the minus strand of CM050888.1, from coordinate 205,330,533 downwards.
AGTTTTTTTTTCTTCTTTTATTTCGGCTTTTGCATTAAGGACCCTAAATTTTTGAAATATAATTATTTATTTAAGTTTATGAAGTCTAACTACATATATTTCTTTCCTTTTTGTTTTACACTGTTTACAACACAAAGAACAACTCAATCTTAACTTAATTTTGATCGTTGCATTTTTAGTTAATTAGACTTAATTTTGATTGATATAGAAGTAATTAATATTTGTTCATATTTAGTAATTTTTGTAGTTTGAACCACCAAAAATGAAAGATAAAAAAAATTAAATTAAATGGTGGGGGGTAAAACTTCTGGTTAAATGCGCAATGATTGTTTTGAAGCACTACATGCCGACCATTTAAATTTTGTGTCTGACAAAATAATTCTTCAATTAATAAACGTAAATGAAAATTGAAATATTTTCAATTAATAAATGTAAATGAAAATTGAAATATTTTATTAAAAATAATAAGTTATCTCGAATATCAGATTTGGATTCTGGAATTTCTACATCACATATAAGTATTACTAGACATGGCAGTCGCAGTTTCGCAGTGCTATATTTTTTAGATGACAATAATTTAGCATAAACTATCTTAGATTTTCAAATATATTTAATTTCTTAAATAATTATATAATAATTGGTATAATTATTTTTATTATATTAAAAAAACTATTTTTAATTATAGAAATAGCGGTCAATTATAGAATAACGATCACGACTTTAAATTAATAATACTATAGATGTATATTAATTTCTTTATAATTAATTATCCTTTTTATGTAATTTAGCAATATATTTCGACAATGCACGTAGCTTAGTTTTCATCCTTTTATTGTCACGATGCTATTTTTTTATTATTTTTCTACCCAAACACATCACCCGTTATACCTTTTTTTGTCTTTTATTGTCGTGATACTATTTTTTAATTTTTCTACCCAAACATATCACACTTGAAGACAAATAAGCATGCATACTCTACTCTGATATCGAGAGCCACATTTTTATTCCCCCATTTTTCTTAATTTTGGAAAAGAAAATTGATTAAAATGAATAAAAGAATAGGACCTAGAATTAAATGGGTTGTATTAGAAACGAACTTGATTTAGATAGAGAGAGTACAAATACAGAGAAAAGGCGAGAGAGAGCACAAAGAGAAGGAACTTCGGAACAGCGAGCCAAGGGGACCCGGTACCGTAATTCTCGGCAGGTTTTAAAGAAACATGCTGTGCAGTTCTTTCGTCAAGGACCGTCCGATCTAATCTCTCCAATTAGGATTAACGGACCGTACGAATCTCGAAGAATATCAATATTAATCAAGGAGCTCCATAAATGATCGTACGGTCAATGATTAAAGCACTCCACTGCAGAGGATTTCGTCCATAAAAAAATTTATGGTTCGTATAACATATTGCATGTAGTAAATATTTGTTTATTCTTTTGTAGTGTTTTCCAAAATGACACGACACGACACGACACGTTCATGGAATTAACACGACACGTGCGTGTCAGCGTGTCGTGTCAAAGTCGTGTCGTGTTGGAGACTTCCAAACATTGACACGTTTTAATACGACACGAGTTAACACGTGACACGACACGACACGACACGTGACACGAGTTGACACGACAAAAAATTAATATTATTTATAACTTATTAAATTATATTGAGTTTATATTATAAATTTAATAATTTTTATTCATAATCTTTTTATTCAATCATTAAGTTTTATTTTAATATATGAAATTTCAACAATTTATTATATTTTTCTATTTTAAAAATTATTTTAAATATTTTTTAATGATTTTTTATGAATAAATTATAATACGTCCTGACACGTTTAACACGTCGTGTTAGGCGTGTCGTGTCATAATACGTGTCGTGTTAACCAATTCCTTCATTTGACACGACATGACACGACACGTTGAAAATATTAACTCGTGTCAACACGACACGACACGAGCTTTAACACGCGCGTGTTTGACACGACACGACACATTTGCAATACACTATTCTTTTAGATTCAAAATTTGATAGGCTTTTAGATTGATATTTTTATAAACAGAATTGATATCTATCATCCCCTATTTTTCCATCCACACCATCCACAGGCTCTAAACAGGCTTTTATGGACCCAACAACTGGCCCAATCTATATATATCTCTCTAAACCTCCTCTCTCCCCCAAACCCTAGCCAATTCAGATTCAGATCGACTCCGCTCCGCTCCTCTCCCACTTCTGTCGCCACCAACCAGATCAGATCAGATCCAGCATGCGCCTCCCTCCCTTCGCCTCATCTCATTTCTCTCTTCACTCGCCTTCCATCCCTCGCGTCGTGGACCCATCTCAACCGTCGGATCAGGCTGTGTCACGCCAGAATATACCATGAAGAAGGCAACAACGAAGACATCGTGGTCAAAGTCAGCAACTCTTCGATCGTCGTGAAGGAGCACGAGACAGCGAGGAAGAGGCGGCGACGACAGATAGTTCTGATCTTCTAAACTATTCGTCTCCTTCACGGATCACACTATAAATTTCACGAATATCTACGGTACTAATCTCTATCCTATCTTTGCTTCTTATTGATTGTTTGTTGTTTTTTCTTTTTTCTGCTTTCTTGGTTTTGCTCGGTTTCAGGCGTTGATGGCTGAGAATATTCTTTGCTTTTACTTTACTTTTCAAATCATAAGATGGAGTATTTAAGTTTTGGTCAAAATTCTTCTTTTATGTTTCTCATAGACCAAAATTCTTGAAATATTTGTGCAACCTTTCCATCGAAAATTTCAAATGGAAACAATGCTTCAAAGTATACGAGATTGTTTTTACTATGTAATATTTGTGCAACTTTTCACTTCAAAGTATAACAGTTGAGTAGTAATTGATTTTAATTATATTTGTTTTGTTTGTGTAGGAATTAAGGGTGAAAAGAGTTGTCGAGAAGGAATTGAAGGAGGAATTGATGAATTGTATTAGTTTGTAATGGTTAAAATTGTATAGGATTTGTGTTATTATTAATGGATGTTATTATTAATAGAATTGTTCAATTTGTTGAAATAATGGATATTATTCTTAATAAATGGTTAGTATTTAAATTATGAAAATTCTATCTTCAGATGCAACTAACTGAACACATAAACAAATTTTAGTTCAACCTTTAAAGTATTAAACTGAACACAAAAGTAAAATATTCCATATTCAGAAGCAAGTAACTTAACAAATAACACATCAAATTCATCCTTTAACGCATTAAATTGAACACAGAATCCCGAAAATGCATTTTTTAGCTGCAACTAACTGAACAAATAAAACTTTTAGTTCAACTTTTGCCGTATTAAACTGAACACAAAAATACGAAAAATTCCATTTTCAGATGCAACTAACTGAACAAATAAAACTTTTAGTTCAACCTTTGTCGTATTAAACTGAACGGAAAAATACGAAAATTTCATTTTCAGATGTAACTAACTGAACAAATAAAACTTTTAGTTCAACCTTTGCCGTATTAAACTGAACACAAAAATACGAAAATTCCATTTTCAGATGCAACTAACTGAACACTTACGACTTTTAATTCAACCCTTATGGCATCTAACTGAACAAATAAATCTGTACATTTGATGATGTCAGCATCCAGAAATTTCCGAAAAATTTTCGCTGACGTCAGCGCGCGAAAAAATAAGGCTGAGGTCCATTTTTGGCCTGTGGATGGAATGGATGGGAAAATTGTGGATGGTGTATATCAACCCTGATTCGAAAACGCTACGTATTTGCAATAACTCGCGTTCTTCTTATTCACCTAAGTCACGTTGTATTAGCAAAAAATCACCTTGCATAAGCCGAAAATTCACGTTAAATTAGCCGAGTTCATTCGCAATAAATCTTGTTTACTCGCTAAACTTGTTTATTAAACTCGGGTTATATAGGCAGTCTTGCTATCGGTAAAAGGAACCAGTCAGTAGCGGGACTGGGATCCTCAGCAGCCGTTTTAAACGACTGCTGGGGCAGCCGTTCCCTTTTTTGTTAATAATAATTTTTTTTAAAATTCAAATGACGAATCCAAACCGTTCATCTTGTTGAATTTTACGGGCGATGCGTTTTCATATAAATTTTATAAAATTTGGGATTGATTTGATATTTGATTAAGTAATTAACAAATGAACGAACCAGGTTTGATTAATTCTAATACGTTCATAATTAAAGCACTTAATCAAGTATCAAATCAATCCCAAATTTTATAAAACTTATATGAAAACGCATCGTTCGTAAAATTCAACAAGATGAACAGTTTGGATTCGTCATTTGAATTTTAAAAAAAAAAATATTATTAACAAAAAAGGGGAACGGCTGCCCCAAGTCCGTCAGTAGCGTCTGTTGACTGCTGTCCAAAATGGGCCGAAACTGCTCAAGCCGAATCACTGAGGCCACTATTGACACTCATCAATTAAACTTTTGAATTGGTATAGTAACTTTCTTAAATGCCTATGTCATTCACAATATTAAATTTTTGTCAAAATTAATAAAATAACCCTTTAAGTAATTGTTACGTAATAATTTAGAAGTTAAATTTTATCTAATGTCTAGAAAATAAAATATTTTTTAATTAAATAATATAAATTGACTAATATATTTTTTATATGTCTGATATTGAAAAAATGGTTATTTTTAAAACATTTAGAAATTATAATTAAAATAAAATTATTGAAAGGCGTATTTGTGACGATGCAGTTTATGTGTTTTCTTCTCTTTTTCTTTTTAGTGAGCAAGCGAGACTATACTCTAGAAAAATTGATACAGAGCTCTTTATCTCTACTACTTATAAATGCACGTTGCGAAAGGTCATAACAAAAATCATCAAAGGGGGTTCAAATAATTGTTAACATCAATTATAAATCATTAATTTGTGTAATTTGATATGATGTACGGTTTAGATTTATAGTTAAGACGAAGAGTCGGACCTTTCCACAACAAAGGGTCAAGGCGCTGTATGGTTGGCACTTGATATTAAATTCGCTATTTTGAAAGGAGCGAGTTCGATTCTCCGTATAACCCAATTTTTTTATTTTGCGCCCCGGTTTAGCCATTTCATTTTTTTCCGCCGCTGCCTAAAAAAGGATTTCAGAAATGGAAATTTCGCTGCCTTAATTATGAAAATCCTCATTAGATTGCCCCATCAGAATGATCAACCATTCAAATTTATTTCATTAGGGTTACTCATTTTTTTTTCCAATTACTCAGAGATTGAGCCCCAAATCTGCGCATCTCTCCTCCTCCTCCGACTAGAGATGGTGATCAACACACATAGCCTCTGGACCTTGATTTAGCCGTGGGCTAGGAGAACGATTATTTGGGAACAAAAAACAGAGATGCAAATTTGGCCCAATTCTGCCTAATTTTCAGCTTGAAAACATTTTGCAATTTCTATGACAGTCTAGTGAAAAGGAGCATGTTTAAAGACCATCAGACCATCACTGCTGGTATGAAAAATTCCTATATGGTGCTCACATTCGTTCTAGTGTGCGCGCACGCACTCAAAAGGACCTTTTGAAAAGCGTGCTCAAATGGAAAAGTTTTCAACAAATTCAGACTTTTCCGAACAGCCATTTATGTGTCTGACTTTCTGTATCACTTCAAAAATTATAGGAAGCGCCGTAAAAATGACTCGTCCCATCACATGGTGCTTCACATCATGCCACAAATAATCCACTAACTTTACTAAGTCTCAAGGCTAATACAAAGATGGCTCTATTTTAACAGCACAGTGTCAGTGTGGATAATTTTCAAAACATTGAAATTGAAACTATTATTACAAGAAAAAGTGGATACAAAGGAAAATGCGCCCCATTCATTTGGTAGTCCATACAGTGTTTGTTAAAGTAAGTAAAGAGAGCATATTCGAGTCCAGGAGAAAAAGCCAAAAGGGCTATATATGTCTTTTTTAATTGATTGCTCTGTTGAGTACCTTTTTCTAGCTAATTGCATGAGCAGACGTTCAATGCCACATTTTTTAAAAAAATTAAAGTTTGATGCCAATTTAAACCATTAAATTTGTTTTTCATCATAAAAGATGATATGCGTGCTTATAAAAAGTTGTAATTGCTTTAATTTGGTAGGTAAGAGACCGAAAAATGAGTGCACTAAATTTATTAAATGCAATTAATATAATGCACTTATTTTTCAACCTCTTGATTTATATGAAATTGGATCAAGCTTTGATAAATATTTTGATCAGTTTGGGATTTGTGCAGATTAAGGTGGATTGTCTTGACAGCCAGTCAGCCACCCGCTTGTTGAGCTTCAAGTTGGAAAACATTTTTTTCTTAAATGTTGGAGAATTTTATCTATCAACAGCTTAGTGCTTGGATTTCTATTGAACTGCAATTTACTTGAAATTTTGGTAATTATTTTCTTTTTATTGTTTATAGTCATTGTGAACATCCCTATAATATGATTTGAAGAAATATAAAGTGTTTTTTTTTTTTTTTTTTTTTTTTTGGGTGTGGTGTTTGAACATAAGAAAATTGGTCGTATAGTTCTCAGTTGTCTTGTTTTGATGTTGCTTGGTTCTTTTTGTCGGCTTATTGTCTACTTGGCAACATATTGAACCAGTACTGAATCTAATGATGTTAGTTCTTAACTTAGCATACGTTGATAACAACATGAAGTCACAAATTATTGCAACTAGGACGTACGCAAAAGGATATTAAATATCCGTTTTGTCCATGTATGGCCTGTATTTACATATTATCTTAGATATGTTATCTGAATTTATATTCGGTCTTATCTGTAAAGTTGAGCGAATAAGGATTCTATTCTGAACTGTCAAAACAATATAATATCCGAGATTTTATAAATTGAAAATAATGAATTATATGTATTTTAGTCTGACCTGTCAAGGTAAAATACGTTTTGTCCATTTCCTATATTTACATATTATTCATATATATACATACAGAGAGAGAAAAAAAACATATGGTGCATTGTAATGCACGGAAACTTCGGTGCATATTAATCCAAGCTCTTCGATCAGCATCAAAATGACCGATCCAAACCGTCCAATATGATCTCCCTAATGAAATCTCCTAGCCGACCAAATTTTATATTTTTTACAATTTTTTTACTATTTTTTTGGAATTTTAGAAAATCGCTAATCTAATTTTTCTGAACCATTCAAAAATAGTAGTTTTTTAAAATACGGAAAAAATACTTAATAATTTCGAAAAAAATATAAAATTTGGTCGGTAAGAAGAATTCATTAGGGAGATCATATTGGATGGTTTGGATCGGTCATTTTGAAGCTAATCGAAGAGGTTGGTTCAGTATGCATCGAAGCTCCTGTGCATTACAATGCATTATAGGTTTTCTCTCTCTCTCTCTATATATATAATCTGAATTGGTATTTTTTCTCATCTGCAAAATAATATTCTGAAATTTGAAGATGTCAAAATAATTTTATTATGAACTGTGAAAATAATATCAATATTCGGATTAGTAAATTTGAAACGTTGTCACTGTCAAATTGCCAAAATATTTATTGTACATTTCAACTTCTACTTTTTATAATAAAAAGATGTTGAATTCTTTTTTCTATGAAATAGTTTGTATACTTATTATTTGTTAGAAACATTGATTAATATACCCATGTATTTTTTTATTTTTAATTCTTATTTTTTTTTATACCAAAACACTTATGTTTTATATATGTGCATATTGATTAGTCGTTTCATTTCATATATATATATATATATATATATATATAGTGAATGGATAAAATACACTGATGTGTACGGATCGTCCCCGTACACATGAGTCGTTTTTCGAGATCCAAAATTCAAACGGCCAATCCGAATCGTTCAAGTTGTTCTTCATATTGAAAAACCCTCGGAGACCAAATTTTACATTTTTTCGAATTTTTTTACTATATATTATGATATTTTCAAATTGGAGGGCCTGAAATACTCCAATTGTAGTGTTTTTTGAAAATATCATAATATATAGTAAAAAAATTCGAAAAAATATAAAATTTGGTCTCCGATGGTTTTTCAATATGGAGAACAACTTGAACGGTTTGGATCAGCCGTTTGAATTTTGGATCTCGAAAAACGACTCATGTGTACGGGGACGATCCGCACACATCAGTGTTCTATATCCATCCTCTCTCTCTCTCTCTATATATATATAAGAATATGCATTTGTATTCGTTTAAAGATTTGATTTTAAAGTTTGATATTTTCTTTATAACCGTACGTATATGCTATTTTGTGATATACGGATATATAATATAATTTTAGTTCTTTTCGTTATGAATATCGTTCCATTTCATCCTACCTGCAACAGAAATGTAGCTGCCAGATTACGATAAGCCTATAAGCTGTTTTTTTTTTATTATCACGAGCTACGTGTGTCCGTGGCACGATTGTCGCCTATTGGTATCATCCTCATTGTATGTCCCAATTATACTTTATATTAATCTGTCATGGATTGGTTTCATCCGGAATTTTAGAACACTTTAATTTAAGATGATATTTTAGATTTAATTAGTATGCACTTGTATTCATTTTTTACCGTGGTGAAAATTTTTGGATTTTGAGATATTGGAGAAAACAATATAAATAGAAAACTAAATGAAAATATTATCTACCTTCATATTTCTACAATAATTGTATATAGTAGCATTAAATGCCGTAATATAAAATATGATTAGCATTAAATGCACCTTTTCCCTCCGTTTTAGATAATCGTCCATCGTTCTCAACAGGCTTCCCATAGATTTTGTTATCGCTTCCATCTGATTCAAATGTAAAAGATATCAAATTATCCAAATTGGTTTTGGTTATGCGAGATATGGAAGAATTAACAATTTACTGTTCGTGCATTAACATCTCATACTTTATTACTTATTAGTGAGTCTACTCTGTGTTGAGAAAAAATGAGATTATAAAATGATTATAAAATGGTTTTGTGTACAGCTAAGAATTATATCTGAGGAAATATCACCGTCAGACTGTCCCCGATTTTAGTGAAGTTTATTTTCAAAGTCTGACAAGTGAGAAAGATGCATTTATAAAAATAAAAATCATTTTGTAGAGATTGGCAGCGAAGGCGTTGCTGTTAGCAAACAATGTGCATGCACATATCAAGAGGGGCAGTCTGGTGTGGCATTTATACAAACAGTTGGGGAACTGGTTAACAATTAACCACAATAGCATCAGAATTTTTGTATACACCAATATCTTATTTGCACTATGCTTACGCAGTTACGCTACTTCCTAATCTATAGAAAGTAATAGGAAAGGAGTACCTCAGCTGCAGTGAGTTTCTCCTGACCATTGGAGGAAGACTGAGTCTGGATCCGCTTGATCATCTCTAAGCTGCATAAGCGGCCTTGGCCTGAAAAGTCGTACGGAACCTGAAACAGAGACGGCGTAATGCGCGCAGAATGTTGTGATTGAGGAGGCGGAGTCGGGGGTGGAACCGAAAAATGGATCAGGGACGAGGCGATTCTCGCCTGACGCATAGCGGGCGCAACTCTCGCAAGAATCATCGCCATAGGGTTTTTGGATTTGGATGGGAATACATGCGCCAACTTTGTATTTACGACCCCTGAATGTTTTAAAATATAACCATGTGTTTTTTATAAGTCTAATTACTTCTCATGATTTGGAGGGGAAAGAGATGCCAACTTTGTTTTGTTTTCTACTGTTTATTACAACACAAAGAACAACTCAATCCTAACTTAATTTTGATTATTGCATTTTTAGCTAATTAGGCTTAATTTTGACTGATATAGAATTAAATAATATTTCTACTGTATGTTTGGTTATTGTTTAATTTGACACACGAAATATGACAAATAATATAAATTCAAGCGTACATCTTCTCGTTAAATGCCTAATGATTGCTTTAAAGCCGATCATATACATTTTGCGTTTAAAGAAAACAATGATTTTCAAAATAATAAATGCAAATGAAAATTGAATTATTTTAAAAATTAATAAGTTATCTTTGACATCAGATTTGGATTCTGAATTCTACATGACATGAAGTATTATGTATATTGATTTATTCATCATTGATCATCCTTTATTATATGTCAATTTACTATTTTTTTGGATAATACCTAGCTTTTTTATTTTATTTGTCATGATGCTATTTTATCTTTGACATCATTTGTTTCTCAATTATTTTCAGATCATTCCTTCTTTTTATTAGTCATATTCTTAATTAAAATTACGCATTACAATGTTTGTTTTAAAATTTTAAGAATCACAATGTTCATACTTAATCAATAATCATGCCCGGAGAAAGCAATTTTCTATTTCGATGCAATTGCGCCCCACTATGGGCTTGTTTCAACAGTAATTGGAGTTTATTTGACTTGTGTATTGCTTTCTCATGGCCTTATGAGGAAAATTTTATATAAGTAAATTCTGCATTATCTCACATCCAAATATCTGACCAGAATCATCATGTTAAATGACATGCCAATTTTATATACAATATTAATATTTCATTCATTTCGTTAGTATGCTCATTTTCAATTCATAATAAATGTTTTTTCTTGCTTCCTTTTGTTAAACCTTCAACCGCTCTCTCATGCTTATTTGGTAGTTAAATCATGCTTTGCACACGTTGATTTTGATGGCATCATTGTTAAGCCTTTTCTTATTATATATAGACAAATTATCATCTTGTCTCAGTTAGAATAGTTGGATTGACTTAGGTTTTTTTTTTCTTTTTTTTTTGAATATTTTTTGTTTAGTGTAAATGTTAAGATATTAGAGAAAATTAATGTATACAAAGAGGTACAATGGAAAAAAGCAAAGAGAAACCGAGCTGGGAAAAAAAGAAGACTTTCTAATTTATGTACAATGCAACATTCAATATTATAAATATCAAGTTGATATTCATAATTGAGTGCTTAGATGTAATGTCAGGGGCGGAGGGAATAGGGGTGCGGGGTTGGGCAATGTCCCCCCTGTCATTTTAAAATTTTGCAATTTAATGTAGTAATGTTAGTCTAATTCAATGATATGGAAGCGGCAGCCCCCCCCGGTTATTTAACGGGCCTCAAAATATAAAAGCTCAAGTGTTCAATTAAGTCTTAATGTAAAAGCCCAAATTCAATTCTATGTCATTTTTCTTTCCGTAGTTCCAGCAGCAAGTGATTAGCAGTGATTGCTGCACAAAGTTGCTGACCAGAACACAATAAAACTTTGTCGACGCGAAACGACAAAACCTAAATTCGCTGCCCAGCTGTCCCATTGACAGGCCCCATTTATTCGCCGCGGCCGCCGATCGACGGGCGACGGCTCACGGTTGCCCCAGTCCGCCCTGCACCTCCACCTCTGATTTCTCTTTGCCTTGCGTGGATGCATCTGAGCATCTTTGCTAACCCACTTTGTGCCTTAGTCACTCAACAATTAGCTTATTAATTCTAATTCTAATCGTAAGTTTACTTTATCAAATTCAATACACACCATTCTCTTCATTTCGCTCACCAATTACTTGCTAATTTAATACACACCGTTCTAATTGTAAGGGATGATATATGGTTAGTTATGCTATACGGGTTGCTAATTAGGTATGCTATCTTAAGGGCGCACAATAAAATTTTTTTTTTTGCCCCCCCCAATCCTGATATCCTGGCTCCACCCCTGTGTAATGTGACATTTTATTGGCATCACACCCAGTCCCGGACAATTTTGTCTTTCTGTATGGTTTTTCTAATGAAGATATACTTTTTGATGGCGTGTGCCCAGTTCAACCTGCCATTGACCAAAGCTACGTACCTTGACTTGAGGTCTCAAACTCTGAATCAATGTCCATGCAGCACATTCGAAGAATTCGAAGGTGTGGGAATACTTTCAAGTTGATGATATCAAATCGCCCTCTAATTTTTCATGTTAAACAATATAAGAAACTTCTTTCATCTTTCCATGTCTAATTTATTATTTATATATTGATGAATAATATTTATTGATTGTACTTCCAGATTGATGAATAATATTTATTGCTTTGCTGCAAAATTTAGATCGATTATTTGTTTTGCTATAGTGCATAGATCAAAACTAATAGCACGATTGTATTTTTTTTTTTTTTTTTTTTTTTTATGAAGTGGTCATTTTGCCTTCCATCGCAAACATCAAACCATAGTGCATCTATTTTTCTTAGGTGTAGTTAAAAATTAATTTTAAGTCGTCTGAAGTATATTCAAATAAAATAAAGAGTCACAAATTAAACTTACAACCTTACTGCACTACATTGTAAATATTCAAATGAGTCTCATCATCTTCCGTGCACTCTGGATGCTAAATTAGTCATATTGATGCACTTTACAAGAGAACTTAACGCCGACTATCTGTCAAGTAATCTATTTTAAAATAGCAAATAATTAATTACCTAGACTAATTTCTCCAGTCCAGTTTGAGCCCAACAAGTCAACAACCATTCATAATTTTAAGAAAACGATTTGAATTCAGCAATTATAAAAAATTGGACGACTTCAAAAGTTGATCTCAATATTTTAGTAATAAAATTTGATATTTGACACAGAAAGATAACAATTAAAATACAGTTAGATATTCTTATGTAAAATAAAAATATTAAACGGTTGACAAAAATATAGTTTAAACTAAGTCCAGAAAATTTTCTGCCGTAAACTGTGAGTGCATGCTTAGTTAAATTTAGATTCTTTTTTATGAGGATAAATTTACAATTTTTTTTTATTCGAGGAAGGATTTGTACATTCCCCCCATCTGATTAATAATTTATGGTTTACTGTTGATACAAGATCTCTAACATATTTTTCCCTAAATTAATATACTAGCTTACCTGTGTACCCATATGTCAAGTTTGACATCATAACTTGTACGATAAGACTATAAGAGAACTCTGCCTCATTAAAATGGCATTTCCTTTCGTTATAAGCATCAATCGAGAACGTCTTAATTTCTGCCCGCTTCGTCAGACATCCGATAAAATTGGAACGATACGCATGGGCCCTGCTGCCCTGCACAAGGATAACACACACAAATCGAGAAGTCGGGAGGTTAAAAGTGAAAACACCGTTTGTCCTTTTCTCCATCTTCTGCTGTTGCTATTATCGTCGGCACAGAGGAGTCAGAAATAATTCTGAATGTTCAGCTGTGAGAACTAATTTCTAAATTTAACGGCATCGATGATGTTACCCCCATCGATCTTTATCTGATCAAAAGATTTCATTTATAAATTATCTGTTCTTGTATATTTTATTGAATTAAAGTCCCCTTTTTTTTATATATATTGTTCCAATCAAAGCCCATTCAAAACCTTAAAGGCTACATCTAATAATATACATGTTTGTTATAAACTTTCATTTAAAGGTCTATCCTTTCTGTTTATACCACAGTATTATTCCCTGATCAGAATGAAATCACAAAGGATGAAACGTGAAAGTGTGTTTGCATTGCAGAATTCAGCTATCAGAGAAGAGAGAGGTGAAAATGATTAAAAAAAAAACTGTTTAGTCAGATTTGCAGAGGCAATTGTTCCTGAATTTTTAGAATAGAACCAAGGTATTTGCTGAGGAACATTTTGTTGACGGTGAACTGTCTGCAGCTGTCAAAAGAAGAGCCAGAATAGATGCTAAGGAGTTGAGGATCCACAACTTGGTATTGTGCTTGTACTTCTTCCCCTCATGTTTTGCTGATCTCAATCTGGTCTTTCTCTCCTCAATTAAAGAGTTAATGTGCTAAACCTCCAGCGAACCATATTTGCCATATTGAAAAGCATCATTCTTTTGGAATTTTTTTTATCATTCTCGTAAGCCTTATCTAAATTGTAGGATGAGCAGCTGGTCTGAAAAAGATTTTGACATCATTTTTAATGCCTCAAGGGCTTTGAGAAGAGCTTGATCATCTACACAGCCCCAGTAAGAACTAATGCCAGGGTTGCAAAATTGACTGAGCTGATGAACCAAGGCTAAGTACTGTGAACGTTTTAAGAGTTTGGTAAACAAGAATTTTGTTTTGTACCAAATCAATAATATGAAATTGAAGATAAGTGTTTCTTACCATATTGTACAGTTTCCACATTTATCATATGAAGCAATTTTTGTTGTTAATTATAAAAGAAGATGATTCATTTGTGGTTTTATTTCTTACCAGTGTTCTTGAGACTTGGGTAAAATGAAAAAGGACAATAAGCTATCTCATTTTAAAATTATGGAAGAATATCGGATAAGAAATTTTGATGCTCTAATAAAAGAAACAATGGATACTAACAGTATCCTCCCTGGTACTTTGGCATACCATAAAACAATGATGTAAGTAGAGCAATATTTTTTTGTTTGCTTTGACAGGCTTTAAAATGTGGCCAGAGGCCAGAGCTGTTGAACCACACTTATCACTTATGGCAAAGAAATCTCATAATTTTCAATTGGCATGAGTGGCTTAGAAAATGAGATACTGCTTTGCTGTCACCATAGCACCTTTTTCCTGTGCGGAGGATGGAGGGGTCATCGAACGGAACTGGTAAAATTTTCTTTCTATAATGTAACTGGTTGAATTTATGTGCTTATTCAACATTTTGCAGTTGAGTTGAAATTGTACTGTACGTCTGTACCCTAGTATTGTCCTGGTCAAGGTTAATTGGTCAATGAATAGGGATCTAATCGCTCAAAAATGACAAACTAGGTAGTATGTGCCCCTCAACAAATGCCCAAAATGAAGTAAGCAAAAACATACATATTAAGAAACTTAAAAGCCGATTGGTTAAGTTAGAGCAGCCCAAAACATAGTCAGCCCACTAACAGCCATATTGATATTAGACAGGAGCTCTCTCCGGTTTTTCGCCATAACACCACTAACGAGCGCTTCATTAGTCCCACATCACCAAATCACAAAAGGAATCGCTTGGGATATTATAAAAGAGGTGGGAGGAGCACGGAGAAAGGCACTTACCTGGACGGGGTCAATGGGCGATCAAGAAGGCTCATGGCCTAGGCCAGTGGCCTCCATTGCACATTGGGAGGAGCGCTGGTTTACCATCTGCCCAAGTGGCAGAGTGGACGTCGTAATTTGTGGTCGAGGGGGTACGCGTCCGCGCGGCCCCTGCCATTTCTCAATTTTTAAGTTTTTGCTTAGAAAAATATAAAATCTCTAAAGAAGAGGAAGAGGCTAATAAAAGATGAGTGTTTTGAAATTTGGCAGGGCCGCTGGACCCACTGCCATTTCTCTAATTCACAAATTTTTGTTACTTTTTCATTTTATGTGTGAGATATGAGAAACACAAGATTGCCCGAGTTTAACCCCTTTTAAAAGGGCTCTTTTTTTTTTTTTTTATGAAAGACTTTAAAAGGGCTCTTTTTACCGATAACAATAATTGCCTATATAGCCCGAGTTTAATAAAACAAGTTCGGTGAATAAACTCGTTTTTTTAGGGAAGAAAACGCGAGTTGCCAATGAAACAAGCTTTTTCGATTAAAATGTGAGTTGTCTGCGGAATACATATTTACTTTACGAAATGCCGACATCCCCTCTCCTCCCCTCCATCAGCAATATATTTCTCATCCGCTTCCTTTCTCAATTTGCGTCTCCCTCTCATAATTTTTTTTCCTCGGAGCCCTCTTTTTCTTTTTTCTCTCTCAGTTCGACTTAACTTATGATAAGGAGGAAAAACTTATATCAAGTTATATCATAATTGTTTGGTTATGTAAAATGAAGGAATAAGAATTTAAAAAATATTAATTCAGATGTGTAGTAATTATATATAATAATATTTAATATTATTAAATACTATTACTATAAAAAATAATTTCTATTATTAGTTTACAAATATTAATTATATTACTATTACTATTACTATTATTATTATTATTATTATTATTATTATTATTATTATTATTATTATTATTATTATTATTATTTTAATTCACAATATATCAATGATAATTATAACTAGACATGACAGTGGTAGAGCTGCGCTATGTTGTGATGTAAAATATGAAAAATGTCATAAAATACTTGTGAAAATTTGTAAGTTAGTAATTTTTGCCATAGAAAGTCACCATATAAGCTTGGTATAAATTCTCTATCTAAAAAAACTTGTTGAAAGTAACTTCTGGCATAAATTAAGATCCATCGATCAGCGGAAATTAGAGGGCTCAAAATGCATGTCGCTGAAGGGATAAATATATATATATTTTTTTCTATAGATTAGGTATGAACTGCCTTAGATTTTCAAATATGTATTTAATTTTAATGATTGGTACCACTATTTTTAATTTATTTAAAAAAATTTAATTAAAACCCAATAGCGGTCACAACTTTTAATTAATAATATAGATTTCAATAATAATTAGTATAATAACCATAAGTATTATTATAAATATTATTCTTTATACTTAGTGGTTACCACTAATAGTAATAATAATTAATATTACAATAATAATAATTATTATATTGTTATTTATAATATAATTACAATGATAATTATAATTAAAATAATCTTAATTATTAATATAATAATCATTATTATTATTCTTGTTAGAATTATGTCATAGAAGCCAATCATTTAATGACTTAATTTAGTTTATATTATTGATAATATTAGATTATTTGTTCCTCGGGATTATTATTGACATATCATTCAGGTTGAGGATATGAATTGTAGATCTCTATGGATCATTCATTAGAATGACAATAATATCTTTAAAGGGTCCCTAATCTTGATAATTAACAAGAAACATTAATTATTATAAAAAAATTAATATGCAAGTTAAGTGATGATTAAGTCTACATTAAACCATGAGGTAAGGTGTTATCAACTTAATTGTATATGTGTATGTTGCCTGAGCATAGCACATGAATTGGCTCAATGAAATAATTATATGAATTGTATTATGTGTCATTATTTATTTCGTTAGTGTTTGATTTTAAGTTTGAGATAGTTCAACTTTTCCACATGAGAATTAGATCGATGAATATTGTCTAATGCTAATTCTTGAAAAGGATACAATACGGACTCTACTCAAGTTCACGTAAATTGTATGGGGAAAGTTGTTCATCAAGAAAACTGTATGTACATGTTGAGTGATGATATCTATTGGGCCCTTTGATGGAGTTGGATTATTCTAAATTTAGGGTCAAATACTATGACATATTAGTTCTGATTCGTTAATGGTTTGATCACATAATTGAGTGCAAAATATGCTAAAATTTTATAAAAAATATATGAAAACGTACTGCTCATTAAATTGAATAATATCAACGTTTTGATTGGATGTTAAAATTTTAAAATTTTAAAATATTGATGAAATATAAAGTTGTGGCATTGGTGGCACCAGAACCTTGCTCTAAGAAAAAAATATGAGAGACTGAAAAATAGAATAAAATCAAGTTACGAGTTACGACCGAGAGATGAGTCTGTCAGTTGCTCAAATTGACCATCATATTCAAATTTAATTTGAAATCAAATTCTATATATTAAAAAATCAGCTTATTTGAGAATTATTGACCCTCCATTGAAAATGTCTTTTAAAAATCTCAAAAAATAAAAAATAAAAAATTTGGTTTCAACAATATTTGAATGTGAAAATCAGTTTGATTGTATCCAACTGGCCATTATCTGCTTCACAATTCTTAGCCCGTCAATCGCGAGTACTTTTATCCTATCTCGAAAAAATGAAGTAGATCTATTTTTGGGCAAAGTATGTAACTATTTTATTTTAGTTTCATTAATTTAACGCCCGAGTGTTTGTCACGTTCTTCAACAAAAACGAGCCTAAATTTCTTTTCAACAAAATTTTAAGTGAACATTATCGGCACTAAGAATACAAGAAAGTGGAGAACGTGTTATGGAAAAAAACAATATTAATGAATATAAATATAATTTCCCCTAAACTTGCAGTCATTTTATATATATTTATTTCTTGTACATTAAAAAAAATCATGTCCCTCAATAATATATCTATTTAGTGATGATATTTATTAGACCCTTGATGGAGTTGGATTATTTCTAAAATTTCGTTTAAATTAGTCTCTTTCTTCTATAGCGAAAATTTAGGGTCAAACATTATGATAGATTAATTCTAATACGTTCATGGTTTGATGACATAATCGAGTGTCAAATCAACTAAAATTTTTATAAAACTTATATGAAAACGTATCGCTCATTAAATTGAATAATATCAACGTTTTGGATTGGACGTTGAAATTTTAAAATTTTAGAATATTGATGAAATATAAAGTTGCGACATTGAAGGTAATAGAACCTTGCACTAAGAAAAAAAATATGAGAGTTGAAAAATAGAATAAAATCAAGTTAAGAATTACGACTGAGAGATGAGTCTATCAATTGCTCAAATTGACCATCATATTCAAATTTCATTTGGAATCAAATTATATATATATATATAGAGAGAATATCTATTGTGAACCATGGTTCATTTAGGCCTTTGTGAACCATGATCGTTTGATCGGTGGTTTTGTAAATTGACAAATCTAAATTAACCAATCCAATCTCATATGAAACCAAATTTTATAATTTTTGAAATTTTTTACTATTTTTTTCGAATTTTTTTAAACTTTCCATTTTTGGACGATAATTCACTAATTATCGTCCAAAAATGGCAAGCTTTGAGAAATTCGAAAAAAATAGCAAAAAATTTTCAAAAATTGTAAAATTTGGTTTTCTATGAGATTTCAATATATAGATTGGATTGGTTAATTTAGATTTGTCAATTTGCAAAACCACCGATCAAACGATCATGGTTTACGAAGGCCTAAATGAACCATGGTTCACAATAGATATTCTCTATATATATATATATAGAAAACCTATGGTACATTGCAATGCACAGAAGCTTCGGTGCATACTGATCCAAACTCTTCGTTCGGCTTCGAAATGACCGATTTAAACCGTCTAATATGATCTCTCTAATGAAATCTCCTTGCCGTCCAAATTTTTTAATTTTTCAAAATTTTTAAGTATTTTTTTTCGGATTTTTAAAAGTTGGTATTTTTGAACGGTTCAGAAAAAATTAGATTAGCGATTTTCTAAAAGTCCGAAAAAATAGTAAAAAAATTCCAAAAAATATAAAATTTGGTCAGCAAGGAGATTTCATTAGAGAGATCATATTAGACGGTTTGGATCGGTCATTTCGAAGCCGATCGAAGAGTTCGGATCAGTATGCACCGAAGCTTCCGTGCATTGCAATGCACCATAGGTTTTCTCTCTATATATATATATATATTTGAAAATGAAAATCAGTTTGATTGTATCCAACTGGCCATTATCTGCTTCACAATTCTGAGCTCGTCAATCGCGTTTAATTTTATCCTATCTTTAAAAATGAAGTAGATCTATTTTTGGGCAAAGTATGTAAATATTTTATTTTCGTTTCATTAATTTAACGCCCGAGTGTTTGTCACGTTCTTCAACAAGAACGAGCCTAAATTTCTTTTCAACAAAATTTTAAGTGAACATTATTGGCACTAAGAATACAAGAAAGTGGAGAAAGTCTTATTGACAAAAAAAATAATAATAATAAGAATGAATATAAATATAATTTCCCCTAAATGTGCAGTCTTTTTATATATATTGATTTCTTGTACATTTTTTTTTTACTTTTATTTTTTGAAAATGATTCTTTGTACAGTTGAAGATGACCTATTATACAAAAACATTTACATAAATTACATATCACTACAACAGAAATTATTTTTAGAGACGCCATTTTTAGAGGCGGTTTTCCATAAACCCGTCTCTAAAAATTACTAGTGGCATTTTAGAAATTTTTGTCAATTATTTTTAGAGGCGGTTTTTAACAAAAACCGTTTCTAAACTTTTTATTGCAAAAATAAAAAAAATAAAATAAAGGCTGTTTATATTTAGAGGCGGTTTTTATAAATAACCGCCTCTAAAAATCTCATTTTTAGAGGCGGTTTTTAAGGAAAAACAGCCTTTAAAAATGGAGCATTTTTAGAGGCGGTTTTTAAAAAAAACAGCCTCTAAAAATATGTATTTTTAGAGGCTGTTTTTTATAAAAAACCGCCTCTAAAGATGCTGAATTTTTCGCATTAAAATTCCCATTTTTAGAGGCGGTTTTTAACAAAAACAGCCTCTAAAAATATGTATTTTTAGAGGCGGTTTTTAACAAAAAACAGCCTCTAAAAATACATATTTTTAGAGGCTGAATTTGATTTTAAAAAATAAACTAAAAATCAGAAATTGATTTTTAGAGGCGGTTTTTAACTAAAAACCAAAACCGCCTCTAATAATCATAATCCGATTTTAAAAAAAAATTTGATGATAAAAAATATTCAATTATGTAAAATAGTAATAATATAAAATGTTAAAAAATATTTAACTATTATAAATAGTGAAAATATTTGATGTTAAAAAATATTTGATGTTAAAAATAGTTCAAATATAAATTATTTAAGTAATTACAAAAACAGTAATTAAATTAAAAATCAGAAATTGATTTTTAGAGGTGGTTTTTAACTAAAAACCGCCTCTAATAATCATAATCCAATTTTTAAAAAAAGTTTGATGATAAAAAATATTCAATTATGTAAAATAGTAATAATATAAAATGTTAGAAAATATTTAACTATTATAAATAGTGAAAATATTTGATGTTAAAAATAGTTCAAATATAAATTATTTAAGTAATTACAAAAACAGTAATTAAATTAAAAATTGGATTATGATTTTTAGAGGCGGTTTTTAACTAAAAACCGCCTCTAATAATCATAATCCAATTTTTTTTTTAAAAAATGATGATAAAAAATATTCAATTATGTAAAATAGTAATAATATAAAATGTTAAAAAATATCTAACTATTATAAAAGAACTCTAGTGTTATGTCATTAATATTTTTCAAGTTAAAAACCGCCTCTAATAATCATAATCCAATTTTTTTAAAAAAAATGATGATAAAAATATTCAATTATGTAAAATAGTAATAATATAAAATGTTAAAAAATATCTAACTATTATAAAAGAACTCTAGTGTTATGTCATTAATATTTTTCAAAATTATAGATGTGCCACTCTAGTTAGATAAATGCCACTCTATTTTCTTTTTCAAAAGTCCAAATTTCTCTCATTAGATCAAATCATTACAAAAATGAAAAGGAACTTATCGATAAGAAATGAATTTTAAAAATTTTTAAATAAAAAATTGAAATTATTATAGTTAATAGAACTCTTTCTAAATGAGACAATATCATATGACATTATAAATAGTGTATTCTTATTTATAAAATTATTGTGGTTTTAGTTCTACATGTAAGGTTAGCTAGTCAAATTAATTACTATATATGCATGCATAATGACGCAAGGTAGCAATAATTAATTTTGATTTAAAAAAGTAATAAAAATCTAAATTGTTAAACAATCATGGCCCTCAATATACTTGTAGGAGTCATGTATAAAATTTGAGAACAACTCAAAGAAAACATAATCATTTCAATTTTACACGAATCTATACAAAGTCATTTGCAATAGGTGAGAAAATATGAACTTTGCTCGACGTGTTGTACTTTGCTTGACATGTTGTATAAATCTTTTTAAGGTAATCTCAATATATCATTTTCCATAAAAGGTAATCTCGTCGCAAGCTTTCCGGAAAGTCATCATATGCCCAAAACGGACGTTCCTATCAAAAGTTAAGCCTCCTTGAAGTTATAGTGTTCCAAAACATCGATTTTTAAAGTGTTTTGTTTTCTTTCATCTCTCTTATATGTATATATAATATGTTGAGCTACTCGTCGTGAATCATAAAAAATATTTAACTATGTAAAATAGTAATAATATAAAATGTTAAAAAATATTTAACTATTATAAATAGTGAAAAATTTGATGTTAAAAATAATTAAAAAATTTTTGATGATAAAAGATATTCAACTATGTAAAATAGTAATAATATAAAATGTTAAAAAATATTTGATGTTAAAAATAGTTCAAATATAAATTATTTAACTAATTAAAAAAACAGAAAATAAAAAAATAAATTAAAAATCAGAAAATGATCTTTAGAGGCGGTTTTTAACTAAAGAACCGCCTCTAATAATCATAATCCGATTTTTAAAAATTTTTTATGATAAAAATATTCAACTATGTAAAATAGAAATAATATAAAATGTTATAAAATATTTAACTATTATAAATAGTGAAAATATTTGATGTTAAAAAATATTTGATGTTAAAAATAGTTCAAATATAAATTATTTGACTAGTTAAAAAAATAGAAAATAAAAAAAAATAAAAATCAGAAATTGATCTTTAGAGGCGGTTTTTTACAAAAACCGTAAAAAACCGCCTCTAATAATCATATCTGATTTTAAAAAAAAATTTGATGATAAAAAATATTCAACTATGTAAAATAGTAATAATATAAAATGTTAAAAAATATTCAACTATGTAAAATAGTAATAATATAAAATGTTAAAAAATATTTAACTATTATAAATAGTGAAAATATTTGATGTTAAAAAATATTTGAATTTAAAAATAGTTAAAATATAAATTATTTAACTAATTAAAAAAACAAAAAATAAAAAAAATAAATTAAAAATCAGAAATTGATCTTTAGAGGCGGTTTTTTGTAAAAAACCGCCTCTAATAATCATATCTGATTTTTAAAAAAAATTTGATGATAACAAATATTCAACTATATAAATAGTAATAATATAAAATGTTAAAAAATATTTAACTATTATAAATAGTGAAAATATTTGATGTTAAAAAATATTTGATGTTAAAAATAGTTCAAATATAAATTATTTAACTAATTAAAAAAACAGAAAATGAAAAAAATAAATTAAAAATCAGAAAATGATCTTTAGAGGCGGTTTTTAACTAAAAAACCGCCTCTAATAATCATAATCCGATTTTTAAAAAAATTTTATAATAAAAATATTCAACTATGTAAAATAGAAATAATATAAAATGTTACAAAATATTTAACTATTATAAATAGTGAGAATATTTGATGTTAAAAAATTTGATGTTAAAAATAGTTCAAATATAAATTATTTCACTAATTAAAAAAACAGAAAATAAAAAAAAATAAATTAAAAATCAGAAAATGATTTTAGAGGCGGTTTTTAACTAAAAAACCGCCTCTAATAATCATAAACCGATTTTTAAAAAAATTTTATGATAAAAATATTCAACTATGTAAAATAGTAATAATATAAAATATTAAAAAATATTTGATGTTAAAAATAGTTCAAATATAAATTATTTAACTAATTAAAAAAATAGAAAATAAAAAAAATAAATTAAAAATCAGAAAATGATCTTTAGAGGCGGTTTTTAACTAAAAAACCGCCTCTAATAATCATATCCGATTTTTAATTTCCATACGTACATATAAATTACTCAATTGGTAGTTTTAATCAATAATGCATTTGCATAATTAATGTAAAATTTTAGAAAACTTTTGGCGCACAACTTTCCCCCTCAAATATTGCAGAAATAATTATCATATAATTGTAATTTTGTGCAATTTCAAGAAAACACGGTACTGGCTTTTATTGCAATTAATAGAATGAAATTTGTGCACACTCTGAAATGTATCCAATAAATCTAGGTTTTTAATTGTTGCATCTCTCGCCTAGTTCCATTTCTGTCTAGGTTGCAATGGCCGCCTCTCTCACCTCTATATCTTCATCATAGAGCGCAAAAAGCGTTCCGATCAGAGAACCTCTCTTCTATCTCTCTGTTTCTTCATTCGATAATCCCCTCATAGTAAGTACTATGTAAGTTATCTTCTATCCGATCAGAGAATTTCTTTTCATTTTAAGTACTATGTAAATTAAAGGTTATTGTTATATTTGTAGGATACCTACAAGAAATTATGACCAAACCATACAATATGAATGGCTCCTAGTAGTGGTCAGATTAACAAGGACATGCATACTTTGAAGCATCAGGAGGAATGTCCCATGGCTGATTATACTGGATTGCGGCAATACTCGACTAGAAAAACTTACTTACTGGGAGGTAGCAAATCAAAGAACTTGTCTTAGATATAGATAGTTTAAATGTCATACTTCTATATTGAGTTCTCTTCTATTTGGATAATATTAATATGTCACAGTTTTTATTTTTAAATTTCAGATAGTTTGTTTTGTCTTTTTATAAGAAATATTTTTCCTCAATTAAGGTGAGTATCTATTACATGGCTATGTTTATGATTATTATTCTGAGAAGTTCGTATTTGATTTTATAAGTCTTTGCAATTGATCCATTTCGTATTAGTTAGTTGAATATATATATTTTTTGGAATTAACTATATATATGATGCTTAAATGTATTTCTATTTTGCACCTCTGACAAGAAATTGCCTCTTTTCTTTTACAGCATGCTATATAGGCTTCATCATCTTCTGGCAAGAGGGTTGGGAGTATGTTTTATGATGACATTGACGGCGACTATTGTAACTCGATCATACTGAATCTAATTTTAAAAATAGGTTTGATGCAGACGACTATGATGAGTTCTCATTAGAATTTTAATCTCCACCAAGTAATGATGAGCTTTGACATATGATAAGTATGTGATTATTTTTGTGCTTCTGTTTGGTAGTCACAATTGTTGGTTATTGTGATTTTTATTTGTTTTGGGTTTGTGTGTTATATTAATTATTTTTGTGTATGTATATGACAATTCGATATTTTTAATGTAATTGTTGTAGCTTGCCTTTAATTGTGTGGTACATTCTGGTAATTGTTTGAAATATTATTTGTTGAACGTTATTTGGATGATATTCACTACAATTAATGCAATTATAGATAGTTTTTTTTATTAAAAACAGTCTTATTTTAGAGGCGGTTTTTATAAAAAACCGCCTCTAAAGATCAAGATCATGAATTATGAATTTTTTTTTCGAATCTGCTGCTATCTTTAGAGGCTGTTTTTTAAAAAACCGCCTCTAAAGATCATGAATTATGAATTTTTTTTTCGAATCTGCTGCTATCTTTAGAGGCGGTTTTTTATTAAAAACCGCCTCTAAAGATACATGAATTTATTTAATCTGATTAAATATTTAATTTAATTCATTTAATTATTTTAAATATTTAATTCATTTAATTATTTAATTTAATTCATTAAGAATTGTGATATTTTTAGAGGCGGTTTTTTATTAAAAACCGCCTCTAAATGTATTAAAGTATTAAAGATGTATTTTTAGAGGCTGTTTTTAATAAAAAAACCGCCTAAAAAACAGCCTCTAAAGATACACCAGATTTTCAAAAAAAATTCAGATCTTTAGAGGTTGTTTTTAATAAAAAATCGGCTCTAAAGATGTATCTTTAGAGGCTGTTTTTTATTAAAAACCGCCTCTAAAGATGTAGAAATTTTTTTTCAAATCTGCCTTATTTTTAGCCACGCCATTTTTAGAGACGGTTTATTAGCCATTTTTAACGCCTCCTATTTTTAGTGACGGTGGAAAACCGGCTCTAAAAATGCTTAAAAAACCGCCTCCAAAAATATTATGTGGTGTAGTGTATGACACCTGCGAATATAAATATAATCGTGCAAAATGGATGTTTTCTCGGAGAAATACAAACTTAGTTGACACACTCGCATATCACTGTACGCAGGACGCACGTTCTAATCTTTCTCGAATCTGTTCCGTTGATTTAAGCTTCTTATCCTGATGGCTGACCCAGGATACATTGATCGGAAACCACTGAAACCAAAAGGGACTTCATATTTTGGGCTTCCCGTGATCATAAGGGAAACAGAGAAGAGAAATAATTATGTGATTCATGAATTAATGGAGAGTTTTGCAAGTAAAAAAATTCAAATATACCCTTCCATTTTCAGAGAGACCTAATATTAGAAATATTAAGTCTCAAGTATTTTTTTTCTTTATGTTTCGAAGTAAATAAAAGTGAATTTCTCCAACGTTTTTTCATTTATTTAATTCTTTCATTAAAGAATGTGGAAGTTCCAACTTATCCGCTTCTTTTATTAAAAATGCCAAAAATGCTTCCTTCCTTTTTTTTTTCTTTGAAAAATACATCCAAGATCTGTGTGTACCATATAAGAATGATGTATAACATCCATATATAACATAAAAAGAGAAATGCTAAACAGAATACATCTTAAAAGTCAAATCAATTTAACTAGTCAAGGAACTAAGAAACTTGTGGCCTTATCCTTCTATTGAGAAATTAATTGCTATATATATGCACACCAGACGCGGAACACAAATGTACCAAATACGCCCATTGAGCACATAGATACATATTCTAGGCTAAATGGCTAATATTAATTATGCATTGGGTTGCATAATAACTAATATCGGTAATATAAATTGTACCTTGCATAACAATTCTAAACAGACTTATCAACACTAGTGGGGAATATCGAGCTTCGCTCGATGTAGATATCTATAATAAATTAATAACAATATTTTTATTATGTTTCTATAGTTTAATTATGTTCATTTTTGAATATATGGTTAAGATATATTTATCTTTAGAAATATAATTTAGTTATTGTAGGTAATTTGATTTGATTAAAGTTAAAGAGTTTGATCAATTTAAAGAAAAAATCATATGTGTGTAAATATAGTTATCATATTATGTTGATATTATTTATGAAATGTAATATGTTTATAAATAATTTAAATAAAAAAAATATATATTATAAAAGATCTGATTTTTTTTTTCAATTGAATGAATTTAATTTATGTTTTGTAAACTGAAATTTAGAATGGTGATGAAGAGAAATTAAGGTGGAGAGGGACTCTAAGCAACACAAAAGAAATGGAGACTTGATGAAAATAAAAATAGGAAGGGGTCACAAAAATCAGAAACAAAACAATGTGTTGCCAAATTATTATATGATGTTGAATCGAGTCAATTTTATGAGTAATAACACCCGACACACAATTAGTTACAAAGTATCACATTACAAAAATCAGAAAAAAAAAAGCTATTGTACAACTATTTCACAGTGTTTGGAGTGTCGGATGATATTTAACTAAATGATCTCGATACTCACACATCTTTATTTATAATATTGATTAGAAGGAAAAAAATTATATAAGAATTTATTTACTTCTTTTTGAAAGGAAAATTTCGTCTCACCTGTAAGAGAAAATTCCTTATTTTACAGACAATTTTCCTTCGCTTGCATGGAAATTTGCATTTTATTTTAGTATTTGTTTAATATCGTATTCACAAGGAAATTTGTAAAATATCAATAAAAGAATTTTTTTATAGGAACTCATAACATTTACACAGAACAACATTTTCTTATCAAGCAGGCCAAATTCATTACCATTTCTCATACATCATATTAAAGAGTGATGCAAAATAAGAAACAAAAATAAATAAAAAGTGAATTTGCTCTTTATATGGAAATACAAGGAGAAGTAGCTAGCACCTTAATTATTTTTTTTAGTATTATTCGTTTTGGGAAAGGAGACTAAGGAGAGAGATTAATGAACTATCTTTATTAATTTATTATTGTTTGTAATGGTCTAATGGGAGACTCAGGAGAGAGAGAGAGAGTGCTCCAACATTGCAGCAATCAATAAAGGACAGACAAATAATATAATAAGACTTAAGCCTGGACACAGCCCAAATAGGCAAATACAACTACAAGCCAGAGTACTTTGACTTTTTACTTTCAAAACCTTATTAAAAAACGCCCAATTATTAACTTTTGCCCCTGATTCTAGTTCTAGCATATATAGTTATATATAGATAAACACACATATCCAGATTCGCACAACCAAAGCTAATTCCGAGACCAAACCAATACAACGCCTAAACGTGCTTATGGCAAATCAAACTACTTCACCATCAGAGAATGCACACTCATACAGAGGGTACTTCGATGAGGAAACTGATAAGATAATCATAGCCACATTCACATGCTTAACGGCATTTGTTCTCTTCCTAACTTTCTTCATTGCAGTTACAAGGTTCCGGCTGTGGCACAACAACAGGATTCTAGTAAGTTTCCCAAATCTGGTGGACCACCCACTCACATGGTTGATCAGCTTTTGTACAGGTCATTTTTTAGATCCTGGATATAGGAACGACCTCTATAATATCTGGATGATGGTACTTACCATAGCATATGATAACGTCATCACGATTTCCTCCGGCTCTTCTGATCCAGGCCTTTCCTGGCTTATACAAGAGTATATATCCTTGTTTAATAGTCTTTATGTAATCTTTTCCTTAGGCAGAGATTTGGTTGACCATGAGTACCCTTATCTTCTCCCTCTTTTGATTCTATGGTCATTATTCATTACAAAGTTCTTAATTCGGCAAGTACTCAACAAGCTAGTGAAGAGTGCATATGGTCTCAATAATTCCAAACTGGTTTCTGATTATATGAAAATTGAGCACGAGCTGACAAACCCCAATGAAGTAGATCCTAAAAGCATGAAAGGTTACAAGTACCTGGTTCTCGGTGAAGGGAAAATCAACCCCCAGATCAACGGACCAGATTACACTCCAGAGATCGAGCTGCCTCCAGGTGTTATCACATTGGACAAGGTATGGAGCTGCAAAGATCGGCTCCTAGACCCCTCCATCGACACAGACAATAGGCTACGTGACGTATGCCTGTCATTTGCCTTCTTCAAGTTACTCAAAAGACAGTTTTTTGAGTATCCTGCAGCAGAAGCCCAACTAGAGAAGACACGGCAACTTGTATTTGACGGGCTTCTCTCGCGCAACAACAATAGCATCTACAGCGTGATTGCAATGGAGATTGCTTTTCTTCGTGACTTCTTTTATACAAGGTATCCTGTTACATTCGCACTTGGGGTCCCAGTATTACATGTGATTTTACTTGTGGGGATGTTTGGAGTATCTGTGTGTCTTTCAGTAAAATCATTTATGAGGCGTGAAAATCATGACAATGACTACCTCCGGAGTCCCCAAGGCCATAACATTGATTACACTATAACAAATATTCTTCTGATCATGGTAATAATAATGGAGGCTCTTGAAACTCTATTTTATGTATTTTCTGATTGGACAAAGGTCATATTTATTTGTGGACATGTCAGACGATGGATGCCGCATCCTCATTGCTTTTTTGATAAGGTTATTAGTTCGTATATCTGCACATTCTATTTCTCAAATATACGATCATATCTAAATTTTTTGTTGGTTTTTATTAAATGAAGCAACATAATTGATTATTTAATTTTAATTTATTTTCTACAGGTATTAGCTATTCTTTGCGAAGGAAAATTCTCCCGATCTCTCAATAATACCATTGGGCAGTATTCATTACTGGAAAATTCCAACAGATTCCACCTTGACTGCTGCTCACTTGTTACCTGTATTCCTTATTCAACTTGGGGGTGGTCGCCATCAAAAGTCGCTCCAAATGGGATGAAAAAACGCAAACCAGTTGTGTTGTCCCCATATGTGAAGGGAGCTATCGTTAACTCTCTTCGATTGATGAGCCATTACCCCACAAAGGGAGTTGCTTCCTTAAGACGAAATGGGGTTTATGATGATCTGGCATGGACATGCACTCTCAAAACAGAATTTCATACCCTAATTGTATGGCACATAGCAACAGGCTTATGTGAAATCCATCCAGTAAAAGATAAAGGAAACAAAGAATCAGTAGAACCTTACCACCCAGTTGCCTCCCACCTGTCCAATTATTGTGCTTACTTAATGGTTTTTCTTCCTAATATGTTACCGGAAAGCATCTTCTCACTGAAGCTTTTTTTTCGTAAGGTCCTCACTGAGACTAAAGAGTTCTTCCATGGGTCACGCAGTTATGAAGATAAGTACAATTTGATGTTGCAGGTTGGAGAGTCTGGTGACCGAGCGATTGATAAGGGAGCAAGACTTGCAAAGTATTTAATGGAGATACCAGATGATGTCCGTCGATGGAAGATTATGGCAGACTTTTGGTCTGAGTTTATCATATTTCTTGCTCCACATGGCAAAGTAAAAGAGCATCTGAACAATCTGGAATCTGGTGGAGAGTTCATTACTCATTTATGGGCACTTTTATACCATGCTGGAATTGTTCACGAGAGCTGGACACCACCCTTAAAGTTTGTATGAACCAAATTAAGAGATTTCATTTGTGAGGTTTTATTTTCTTGCAAATGGTTTGGATCCGTGTGAGTGTTTCAGTAGTTCATTTTGCTTTTATATGTAATTTGGCATTTATGTTAAGGTTATTCCCTATTTTTATTGTGCTTGTAATGCTTCAATTCATCAGTTGTAATTTGATGATTTCATGTTATATAAATACAAAACTTGTGGTGATGAAGTACTTCGATCAGATAAAAAAAAAAAAGGTGGTGCTGACGTTAACCTCTTTTATTTACAGATCAAATTGCATGTTTCGTTCTAATTAGTTTATAGTGTACCCTATTGTTCGGCCAGTGGTTTGGCTTTATTCTGCTAATTAAGTGGTCTTTAATTCAATTCATGAAAAGAGTATTTATTTTCAATTTTTTTTTTTATAATAAAGCCGTTGGTTTCAAACCGACCTTTAAAAATATAAAATAAAATAACGTTGCACTAGGGAATTACTACTCTCGCTATGAGTTTGCCCTTTCGGACGACTGGTTAATTATTTAACCAGCACCGTGAGTCATATTTTCGATGTTCCACTAGTAGAAAAAACAAATGTTTTTCATATGCTAGAACTGGAGATATTTAGTTATTTAAAAAATAATAAAGGAGCTCTGTATCAATTTTTCTAGAGTATAGGCTCTCTTGCTCACTAAAAAGAAAAAGAGAAGAAAACACATAAACTGCATCGTCATAAATAAGCCTTTCAATAATTTTATTTTAATTATAATTTCTAAATGTTTTAAAAATAAACATTTTTTCAATATCAGGCTCATATAAAAAAAATATATTAGTTAATTTATATTATTTAATTAAAATTATTTCATTTTCTAGACATTAGATAAATTTTAACTTCTAAATTATTACGTAACAATTACTTAAAGGGTTATTGTATTAATTTTCATCATAAAAAATTTTAAAATTGTGAATGACATCGGCATTTAAGAAAGTTACTATACCAATTAAAAAGTTTAATTGGTGAGTGTCAATAGTGGCCTTAGCGATTCGGCTTGAGCAGTTCCGGCCATTTTGGACCCGGCCGTATGTCCGTGGACAACAGTCAACAGACGCTACTGACTGGTTCCTTTTGCTGATAGCAAGAATGCCATATATTACAACCCGAGTTTAATAAACAAGTTTAGCGAATAAAGAACTCGGCTAATAAAACGTGATTTTTCGGCTTACACAAGGTGATTTGTTGCTAATACAACGTGAATTTTTGTGAATAAGAAGAACGCGAGTTATTGCAAATAAGTAGCGTTTTCGAATAAAATGCGAGTTCTAGGCTAATTCAATGCGACTTCTTGGCGAATAAAACACATGAATGATAACTGCATCTGCAGTTTTGCCATCCCTTGCCATTGCTTGAACAAAGTGAATACATGAACAAATAAACTGAACATATAGAAAATCAAAGTGAACACATACAAACAAATAATTTTTGTCATTCATGTTCAGATTTTTATATGCATGTTCAATTTATTTTTATTATACTCATTTGTTTGTAAATGTTCACTTTGATCATTTATAAGTTCATCTTGTCTATTTTATGTGTTCATTTTAATCAAGCGATGGCAAGGAATGACAAAATTACAGATGACAGTAATCAATTTCCAATAAAACACGAATTATTGAATAGGAAATCAGAAATGGACCTACACGGCCCTTTCTCAGGTCCGTTACACACTGGACTTTTCTTCCATTCTGTTTTGCGGCTCTTACATTCTGGCAGCCTCTGCTCCACAGCCAGTATAAGGCGGCCTTGAAGTTACTTTTATTTTCTAACTTTTTGCACTTTTATTTGAAATAAATCGACTTTTCCTATATTTGAAATTGATGTTTCCAGGTGAACTTTTCATCATTAGTTTCTCAATTATTTTCAGATCATTCCTTCTTTTTTTAGTCATATTCTTAATTAAAATTACGCATTACAATGTTTGTTTTAAAATTTTAAGAATCACAATGTTCATACTTAATCAATAATCATGCCCGGAGAAAGCAATTTTCTATTTCGATGCAATTGCGCCCCACTATGGGCTTGTTTCAACAGTAATTGGAGTTTATTGGACTAGTGTATTGCTTTCTCATGGCCTTATGAGGAAAATTTTATATAGGTAAATTCTGCATTATCTCACATCCAAAATATCTGACCAGAATCATGTTAAATGACATGCCAATTTTATATACAATATTAATATTTCATTCATTTCGTTAGTATGGTCATTTTCAATTCATTATAAATGTTTTTTCTTGCTTCCTTTTGTTAAACCTTCAACCGCTCTCTCATGCTTACTTGGTAGTTAAATCATGCTTTACACCCGTTGATTTGGGCTTTTTTCTAAAAGGGCCGAAAATTCTTTTGAAATATCCAAAAGGGCGCCGCACAATTAATATTTTCTAAAGGGGCCATTGGTTCACCGATCTTCATGAGCCCATCCTATCTTGTCTTTCCAAATTAAACATTTGCCGAATTCAATATTAGTATGCACTAATTAAAATTGTATATGCAGTACCGTCCATATTTTATAAAAGTAATTTTTAATATCTTTTAATTGAAAATAGTGGCATATAGTCATTTTGTCTTGTTTCATAATGGCATATATCCAATTAGTTGTTTTGTAATGGCATATTTGAAATTGAATTATTTTGGAGTGGCATAAAACCAATTTCCTCTTAATATTTTGTGAACTTGTAGTATGCCTTCAGTTAGGTATTGCAAATGTACTATGTCGTGCCGTGTCAAATATGTTCGTGTTAAGACTCAGGTCGTGTCGTATTGACACGAATGAATATTTTAAACGTGTCATATCGTGTCAAGGGAAGGAATTGACTAACACGACACGTTTGATATGACATGTCGACACGACACGACTTGTTAAATGAGTTAGAAATTATTTTAACTTTTACTTAAAAATTATAAAAAACTATTTAAAATATGGAAAAAAATGTTATTAATTGTACCAAAGTGTATGGACGTTTTTATTTTATTTAAAAATTGCGTGGACGTTTAATTTGGAAATACAAGATAGGAAATTAAACAAGATAAGATGGACTCACGAAGATCGGTGAACCAATGACCCTTTTAGAAAATATTAATTGTGCGGCTCCCTTTTGGATATTTTAAAAGAATTTTAGGCCCTTTTAGAAAAAAGTCCCCAATCCCTCCCCGACACGTGACCTCTGCCCTTTCTCACTCCCAATGCGTCTCTCCTCTGAGTCCTCTCTGCCGGTTCTGCCCACAGAAGAGCCGACACGTGGCTCTGCTTTTCTCTCCGCCCACTGGTGAGGCGACACGCATCCTTCAAGGAGCCCAACGTCTTTTTTTTTTTTTTTTTTTGGGAGAAAGCGCAGGAGCAGAGCCCAATGGCTCTTTGTTTTTTTGGAGTACATAACCTTTTCTTTAAAAAAAATATACATATACCATGGCTGTTCTCTTTGTAAAAATTTCAATTGATTTTATTCAATCACTTGAAAATTTGTAGCAATAGTTATCGGTGTAATAAAGTCAACACTGTACCTTGTTTTCGTATCATTCTTAAGTGGTAAAAGGATATGTTTGGTATGAGTCTAAAATCTTAAGTTGTTCTGGTTGGTATACTAAGCATAAAATTATTATTCTAGTGCTTCCCAAAAAATATTATTCTAGTCAGTATCTTGTCTTGACATAAACTTAGATATAAAATATCTTGCGAAGTTCAATTTACATTTTTATTTATTTGATTTTTTTGGAGACTAAATTCATTTTCAAAAATATAATTGGTTTATTTTTTTATCCTCAGAAACTTGAAATATATTAGTAAAATGCTAAAATTGAAGTTGAATATCGCACAATTAAATATGGAAGACTCAGTTTTACAAGAGAAATCAACAACCATGCATCAATCATCAATCAATACTCAAATTTGATGCATGCACATCAATCATTTTTTTTTAAAATGTAGTTTCAACTTTTTCTTTATTTAATCCAAGAACAAGTTTGGTACATGCGGCATGAAAATAATTTAAATAAATACATGGTATGTAAATTATAAATACATGCTATGTTAAAATAATTTAAATAAATACATGACTGTCACAAATCACAATTAGCCAGAGCCCAAAAAAAAAATTAATGAAAAACAAAAAAAAAGGCAAAAGAATAATAAAAAATTGGACCGAACCGGACCGGACCGTCATAATCGGGGGGTTAGGACCGGACGGGTTTAGCAAGGGTTTGGGTCAAGATTTCTAGAGTGGACCGTGATAACCCGTGGACCCATGAAGGGCCGGACCGCAATAACCCGTGGACCGTGGAGGGTTGGACCGGACCGGACCGTCATAACCGGGGGGTTAGGACCGGACGGGTTTAGCAAGGGTTTGGGTCAAGATTTCTAGAGTGGACCGTGATAACCCGTGGACCCGTGAAGGGCCGGACCGCAATAACCCGTGGACCGTGGAGGGTTGGACCGGACCGGACCGTTTGGTAAACACTAGAGTTTACAAAAGGTTCCTCGTGAGGCCATGGACAAGCAACAGAACAAGGTCATAGTTGGACTCGATTGCATCAAAATAGAATTTTCTTGTTCCTGGCATGATTGTTGAGTAACAGAGTAATATTGTGATGCATTAAAATTTTAAAACAAACATTATAACGTGTAATTTTAGTGCAGAATATGACTAAAAATTCTAAAATAAAGAAGGATTGATCTAGAATAGTTGAGAAACTAATTAGGAAATGTTCACCGGCATCTGTTAAATATAAGAAATTCGATTTAATTTTAAAAAGAAAGTTGGAAAAGAAAATAAAAATAACTTGCAGACCGCTTCACACCCTACAGAAAAACAAAGACTGCTTCTTCAATGATAGAACCGTAAATGAAGAACGGACATGAAGCCCAGTGCTGAATCTGATATGCCCAGCTCAATAACGGGCCTGGTAATGGACTGTGCTAGGTCTATTTCCATTTCCCTCCCTGAACAAGTTTGCACTCGCGTTTTCTGGCAAACAAATCGCGTTTTACACGCGATAAATTCGTTCGAGTGGTTCAAAAACGGCTTTTAATAACCCTCACGTTTCACTCGCTATAACGCTCGGTTTATGAACTAAAATCTCGCAATATCGAAAGAAAAGGGCTTTATAATTTATCTTTCAGCAAAATGTTTAGAATTGAGAAATGGCAGGGGCCGCGCGGACGCGTACCCCCTCGACCACAAATTACGACGTCCACTCTGCCACTTGGGCAGATGGTAAACCAGCGCTCCTCCCAATGTGCAATGGAGGCCACTGGCCTAGGCCATGAGCCTTCTTGATCGCCCATTGACCCCGTCCAGGTAAGTGCCTTTCTCCGTGCTCCTCCCACCTCTTTTATAATATCCCAAGCGATTCCTTTTGTGATTTGGTGATGTGGGACTAATGAAGCGCTCGTTAGTGGTGTTATGGCGAAAAACCGGAGAGAGCTCCTGTCTAATATCAATATGGCTGTTAGTGGGCTGACTATGTTTTGGGCTGCTCTAACTTAACCAATCGGCTTTTAAGTTTCTTAATATGTATGTTTTTGCTTACTTCATTTTGGGCATTTGTTGAGGGGCACATACTACCTAGTTTGTCATTTTTGAGCGATTAGATCCCTATTCATTGACCAATTAACCTTGACCAGGACAATACTAGGGTACAGACGTACAGTACAATTTCAACTCAACTGCAAAATGTTGAATAAGCACATAAATTCAACCAGTTACATTATAGAAAGAAAATTTCAACTCAACTGCAAAGCAGTATCTCATTTTCTAAGCCACTCATGCCAATTGAAAATTATGAGATTTCTTTGCCATAAGTGATAAGTGTGGTTCAACAGCTCTGGCCTCTGGCCACATTTTAAAGCCTGTCAAAGCAAACAAAAAAATATTGCTCTACTTACATCATTGTTTTATGGTATGCCAAAGTACCAGGGAGGATACTGTTAGTATCCATTGTTTCTTTTATTAGAGCATCAAAATTTCTTATCCGATATTCTTCCATAATTTTAAAATGAGATAGCTTATTGTCCTTTTTCATTTTACCCAAGTCTCAAGAACACTGGTAAGAAATAAAACCACAAATGAATCATCTTCTTTTATAATTAACAACAAAAATTGCTTCATATGATAAATGTGGAAACTGTACAATATGGTAAGAAACACTTATCTTCAATTTCATATTATTGATTTGGTACAAAACAAAATTCTTGTTTACCAAACTCTTAAAACGTTCACAGTACTTAGCCTTGGTTCATCAGCTCAGTCAATTTTGCAACCCTGGCATTAGTTCTTACTGGGGCTGTGTAGATGATCAAGCTCTTCTCAAAGCCCTTGAGGCATTAAAAATGATGTCAAAATCTTTTTCAGACCAGCTGCTCATCCTACAATTTAGATAAGGCTTACGAGAATGATAAAAAAAATTCCAAAAGAATGATGCTTTTCAATATGGCAAATATGGTTCGCTGGAGGTTTAGCACATTAACTCTTTAATTGAGGAGAGAAAGACCAGATTGAGATCAGCAAAACATGAGGGGAAGAAGTACAAGCACAATACCAAGTTGTGGATCCTCAACTCCTTAGCATCTATTCTGGCTCTTCTTTTGACAGCTGCAGACAGTTCACCGTCAACAAAATGTTCCTCAGCAAATACCTTGGTTCTATTCTAAAAATTCAGGAACAATTGCCTCTGCAAATCTGGCTAACCAGTTTTTTTTTTTTTTTTAATCATTTTCACCTCTCTCTTCTCTGATAGCTGAATTCTGCAATGCAAACACACTTTCACGTTTCATCCTTTGTGATTTCATTCTGATCAGGGAATAATACTGTGGTATAAACAGAAAGGATAGACCTTTAAATGAAAGTTTATAACAAACATGTATATTATTAGATGTAGCCTTTAAGGTTTTGAATGGGCTTTGATTGGAACAATATATATAAAAAAAAGGGGACTTTAATTCAATAAAATATACAAGAACAGATAATTTATAAATGAAATCTTTTGATCAGATAAAGATCGATGGGGGTAACATCATCGATGCCGTTAAATTTAGAAATTAGTTCTCACAGCTGAACATTCAGAATTATTTCTGACTCCTCTGTGCCGACGATAATAGCAACAGCAGAAGATGGAGAAAAGGAGAAACGGTGTTTTCACTTTTAACCTCCCGACTTCTCGATTTGTGTGTGTTATCCTTGTGCAGGGCAGCAGGGCCCATGCGTATCGTTCCAATTTTATCGGATGTCTGACGAAGCGGGCAGAAATTAAGACGTTCTCGATTGATGATTATAACGAAAGGAAATGCCATTTTAATGAGGCAGAGTTCTCTTATAGTCTTATCGTACAAGTTATGATGTCAAACTTGACATATGGGTACACAGGTAAGCTAGTATTTTAATTTAGGGAAAAATATGTTAGAGATCTTGTATCAACAGTAAACCATAAATTATTAATCAGATGGGGGGAATGTACAAATCCTTCCTCGAATAAAAAAAATTGTAAATTTATCCTCATAAAAAGGAATCTAAATTTAACTAAGCATGCACTCACAGTTTACGGCAGAAAATTTTCTGGACTTAGTTTAAACTATATTTTTGTCAACCGTTTAATATTTTTGTTTTACATAAGAATATCTAACTGTATTTTAATTGTTATCTTTCTGTGTCAAATATCAAATTTTATTACTAAAATATTGAGATCAACTTTTGAAGTCGTCCAATTTTTTATAATTGCTGAATTCAAATCGTTTTCTTAAAATTATGAATGGTTGTTGACTTGTTGGGCTCAAACTGGACTGGAGAAATTAGTCTAGGTAATTAATTATTTGCTATTTTAAAATAGATTACTTGACAGATAGTCGGCGTTAAGTTCTCTTGTAAAGTGCATCAATATGACTAATTTAGCATCCAGAGTGCACGGAAGATGATGAGACTCATTTGAATATTTACAATGTAGTGCAGTAAGGTTGTAAGTTTAATTTGTGACTCTTTATTTTATTTGAATATACTTCAGACGACTTAAAATTAATTTTTAACTACACCTAAGAAAAATAGATGCACTATGGTTTGATGTTTGCGATAGAAGGCAAAATGACCACTTCATAATAAAAAAAAAAAAAAATACAATCGTGCTATTAGTTTTGATCTATGCACTATAGCAAAACAAATAATCGATCTAAATTTTGCAGCAAAGCAATAAATATTATTCATCAATCTGGAAGTACAATCAATAAATATTATTCATCAATATATAAATAAAAAATTAGACATGGAAAGATGAAAGAAGTTTCTTATATTGTTTAACATGAAAAATTAGAGGGCGATTTGATATCATCAACTTGAAAGTATTCCCACACGTTCGAATTCTTCGAATGTGCTGCATGGACATTGATTCAGAGTTGGAGACCTCAAGTCAAGGTACGTAGCTTTGGTCAATGGCAGGTTGAACTGGGCACACGCCATCAAAAAGTATATCTTCATTAGAAAAACCATACAGAAAGACAAAATTGTCCGGGACTGGGTGTGATGCCAAGAAAATGTCACATTACACAGGGGTGGAGCCAGGATATCAGGATTGGGGGGGGCAAAAAAAATTTTTTTATTGTGCGCCCTTAAGATAGCATACCTAATTAGCAACCCGTATAGCATAACTAACCATATATCATCCCTTACAATTAGAACGGTGTGTATTAAATTAGCAAGTAATTGGTGAGCGAAATGAAGAGAATGGTGTGTATTGAATTTGATAAAGTAAACTTACGATTAGAATTAGAACTAATAAGCTAATTGTTGAGTGACTAAGGCACAAAGTTGGTTAGCAAAGATGCTCAGATGCATCCACGCAAGGCAAAGAGAAATCAGAGGTGGAGGTGCAGGGCGGACTGGGGCAACCGTGAGCCGTCGCCCGTCGATCGGCGGCCGCGGCGAATAAATGGGGCCTGTCAATGGGACAGCTGGGCAGCGAATTTAGGTTTTGTCGTTTCGCGTCGACAAAGTTTTATTGTGTTCTGGTCAGCAACTTTGTGCAGCAATCACTGCTAATCACTTGCTGCTGGAACTACGGAAAGAAAAATGACATAGAATTGAATTTGGGCTTTTACATTAACACTTAACTAGATAGCTTGTTGTCGCGGCTTCGCCGCGACGCGTGACTTGGCTAGGTTCGTTCATATGTAGTTTGTTTTTGTACGGTGGTGCGAGATAATGAATATTGTTGTGAGTAATACAGGGCCATCAAAAAAAGAAAAAAAAAGGAACGGCTCACACCGGGCGAAGCACACCATGTGTACGGAAGGAAAAAAATCCACGGACTACGTCGGTGTCATTTGAGCCGTTAAAAATCAGACGAGCGGCATAAATAAAACCGACCGGAAAATCCAAATGGTCAGAACTAAATGTTACTTACTATTTATAGATAGATGTGGTTATTAAAGAATTCAAACTTTAGTATTTTGTTCTACCGGCTTCGCCGCGACGCATATTCAGAATCGTTATCTGGGTTGATCAGATGATTACTATTTTTTCGCATGACTTGATTTGTCACAGTTATACAGTTGTGTAGACGGACGATTGTAGAAAAGAGATCTGTGATTTTCACAAATTAACTTTAAACAGGATAAAAACGCAAAATTGACAAAGTATTTAAGAAATAATTTCTGTAACGACCATTCATGTGATTTCTTTTGTCTTCGGGTATGAAAAAGTACCCGAAAAAATATACGAAAAATAAAAAAAAAATACAGTTCTGTAGACGGATGACTGTAGGAATGAGATCTGTAATTTTCACCAATTAACTCCAAACAGGATAAAAACACAAAATCGATAAAGTAGGTAAGAAATCATTTCTGTAACGACCGTTCAAGTGATTTCTTCAGTTTTCGGGTATGCAAAACTACCTGAAAAATATTCCAAAATATTCAGAAAAAATACAGTTGCGTAAATGGACGACTGTAGGAAAGAAATCTGTATTTTTCACAAATTAACTCCAAATAGAATAAAAACGCAAAATCGACAAATTAGATAAGAAATCATTTCTGTAACGACTGTTCATGTGATTTCTTCTGTTTTCGGGTATGAAAAACTACCCGAAAAAATATTCAAAAAAATTCATAAAAAATACTGTTGTGTAGACGGACGACCGTAGGAAAGAGATATATGATTTGTACAAATCAACTCCAAACAGGGTTAACACGCAAAATCGACAAAGTATGTAAGGAATCATTTCTGGAACGACCGTTCATGTGAATTCTTCATTTTCGGGTATGAAAAACTACCCCAAAAAATATTCCGAAAAATTCAGAAAAAATACAATTGCATAGACGGACGATTGTAGGAAAGAGATCTGTCATTTTCCCAAATTAACTCCAAAAAAAATAAAAACACAAAATCGACAAAATATGTAAGAAATCACTTCTGTAACGACCGTTCATGAGTCTGTTTTCGGGTATGAAAAACTACCCGAATAAATATTCTGAAAAATTCAGAAAAAATACAGTTGTGTAGACGGACGACTATAGGAAAAAGATCTATAATTTTTCCAAATTAACTCCAAGCAGGGTAAAAACGCAAAATCGACAAAGTAGATAAGAAATCATTTTTGTAAGGACTGTTCATGTGATTTCTTCAGTTTTCGGGTATGGAAAACTATCCGAAAAAATATTCCGAAAAATTCAGAAAGAATACAGTTGTGTAGACAGACGAATGTAGTAAAGAGATCTGTGATTTTCACAAATTAACTCCAAACAGGATAAAAACCCAAAATCAACAAAATAGGTAAGAAATCATTTCTGTAACGACCGTTCATGTGATTTCTTCTGTTCGAGATAATATACTTTTACTTGAAATTTTTATTGAGAAATTTTTTTTTCCATTGTATTATTTTGTTTGGACTGTTCACATGTCTACTTTTATTAATTCTATTTGTTAAATACTACTGTCACCATATTACTGCCGATCAAGACGACATTAACCTTAGTTATTGAATATTGAAAATGAACAATATATCTGTGCCAAATAAGATTTTCTTTGACAAACATCGCATATTAAAGTCTGCCCACACATTAGGTGGGTACTGCTGCTAGTCATATAATAACAACGCAACAAATAGACATCTCACTCAATACATAAACAAAACTAACATGCGCAAAACATGCATGAGGCGGAGGCAGATGCTACTTCGGCAAGAAATGCGAGCAGGAGGACACACGCGACAGCTTGGCAAGAGAGAAAAAGGAAACAGATGTGGATCTAGTTCGGTCAGAGAGGAAGAGAGACGGAGGTAAGCGCCGGTGCTAACTCAGCAGAAAAAGAAGAAAGAAGCGGAGACCGGCGTTCGTCTCAACGAAAGAGAGAGAAGAAAGGAACAGAACGGAGGAAGAGAGAAAAATCAAAGAAGAAAAACGAAGCAGAAATAAAGCAGACAACTGAGATGAAATCCCATCCGATGCGTCGTGCGAGACGGTAATTCAGACGGAAATTCGCTAGAAATCGGAAGGAAAATTCAGAAATGGCATTGTTCATAGGAGCAATTATTAAAGCCATCTAACTTTAGTAAGTTACTAGCTTAGTTGTTGTCGCGGCTTCGCCGCAATGCCTAGCCTGATCTGTCGATTGGGTAGATTATTTTATTAGTTTAGAAGTAGATGATGAAAAAAGTGAAAGTCTATATCGAGAAAAGTATTTAATACCAAGAAGTTGACTAGAACAGCACGTACCTGTCTTTGCAACTATATATTTTGAAATATGTACCAGAATATATCATCTCCAATCTCCAAACTATATAAGCATCAATGCCATAATTTAGGATTTACGATATTATAAAGGAGGTTGACAACAAAAATTAAGAGAACATTAAATAACTAAAAAAAAAAAAGAGGAAAGCAAAACTATATTTGGCTGGAAATCAAGCCCTTTAAAAATACTTTGTCAGACATGGCACATGCGCTTTGGATGTACCTGAATCATAAAAAAATATTAGAAATAAATAGTTAATTAAATCAATTGGGAATACAGCTCATGCAATCTTCAAGTCCCAAATCATATTTGGGCAAATTAATTTCTATGAAAGCCTGACGAAACTCAAAAGCATTATGATTCAACACCATGATAGCACCATTTATTTATGTAGTCTCAGGTATACCATAAAAAACCTTTAATGGTATACAAAAAAAATTATCAGATGATGAAATACCTCTGGATAGATTAATAAATTCCACAATTAACCAATCTCAATTGAACAGA
Source organism: Rhynchospora tenuis (assembly GCA_027725995.1). Classification (NCBI taxonomy): domain Eukaryota; kingdom Viridiplantae; phylum Streptophyta; class Magnoliopsida; order Poales; family Cyperaceae; genus Rhynchospora; species Rhynchospora tenuis. Next base: position 205,288,229 of record CM050888.1, on the reverse strand, counting down.
TCCGTTGTTTGCAAATACAAATATCACCTATCAAGACCGTGACTTTGAAGTGATTTTAGTACCTCTCTCTTTTAACCAGCACTTCATGTACCTTCTCCAGTTTAGAGCTTGCAATTTGATATGCTCTTTCACTAATCTTATTTCAGTGGCCAATGCTTTCAACTCATTTGTCAAATGTTGGCCTCTCTGTAATTTCTCTTGTTGTATCTCTTTCATTCTTCCAATAAACTTCACATGAGACTGAAATAGATATCAATAAGTTAGCTAAGAGAAAATAAAAAAAGGAAAGAAGAATCACATTTAATAAAAATGTCAAAATAAACAAATTCTATATATATTTTTATGACAGAAGTGACTTTGTACAACTAATATCAGTTCAGATTAATAGACACAGCAATCCAAAGCAGATAAAAAAATGAAAATTGTTCCTATTAAAACGAATTATTTAGCACCATAAAACTGTTGAAAAATGCATGTCCAAAAAGGAAACAATGATATAAAAATAATGAGAGAGAAAATGATATCAAATTAATATCGTGCTAATCCTAACTGCTCTATATTCTACTCATTGGCAGTGATTCGAATCATTAGACTGATGCCAGCAGTTCCCATCTATTAAATCTGATTTGTAATAATTAAAAAAATGGAGAATAATCATGTTGCAAGAAGATGGTGATAAGAAAGTTACGCCTTATATCTAATTGCAGTAGAAAGCTCTTATGTGTAAATCATTTCACTTTACCAGTACTGGTCTGGTTTTTAGACCAACATGGGAGGTATACCTAATCCACCACCACAACCATGCATGCACACAAACACGCACAAAGAACTGAAAATAAGATAATTACCTTTTATGATGTTGATTTTTTTACTTGTCATCATTCAAATTTTCATCCTACAAAAAAGGAACAAAAAAAAAAAGAAGACAAATCCTTAATTATAAACAATCCAAGAAAACATAACAAAGTTTTAAACAAATTTACCTTTGATAAGGAAACCTGTCAAATTTTATTAATTTGTCAGAATTTACTAAATTTCCCAAATGACCTTCATACATAGCAAATCTATTAGGTAAAATGTGTAAACGATTAAACCAAAGCGAAAATGCATATATGATTTATTAGGGAAATTTGTGAAGGAGGAGAGGAGGATATTCAAATTTTGTAATTGAATTGAACTGCAAGAGAAATAAAATTGAAATACTTCAATTAGCGCAAGCACTTCATCGGACGGGTTCCACGGAGAATAGAACTAAAAGAGCAAAGAAACACAATAAGCGACATCCGACTCAGCGACTAATTCGTTTTTTATACGGATGAAATATCAGGGGTCAAATGACTCCATTTGCTCCAGATTGACGCTTATCATCTTCCTCTAGCTTGGTCCTACCAAGATAATTAGTTCCCTGCCATGGGGTCCACTTGACAGATGCCAAAATTTCCAAAGGCGGGTCAATAATCCACCTAAACAACACCATGAGCTGAAATACAATGAATAGGATAAGAATATTGCAAGAATGTGGTACAAAACTATCGCATAGTATATAATACATCCCTCGACAATACCAGTTAATATATAAGTTAAAACTCTGTTACAGTAGTCGACATCCAGATATTATTATCAACCAGTGCATAACATGGTTTGCAAGAAAACAATTCGTTTTTTCTAAAGGATTTTAGTTTCGTATAACATGTAATATCATTCTTATGTTCCGGTATCTGTGATCTTCCTTTTTTTTCTCTTTATACAAATAGTAAAAATGCTTTTAAGCATTATTGTAATCTAAGGCTTTTCAGGGGCATTTCAGGAATAATATCGTGAAAAGACTACATACTTTGGTGATACAATAGGGTATGTACACATGAAGCATGTCAATCACTTGATGAATATTCATTTTCCTAATTTTTCTTTAGCTGCCCTTTTCATTTATCATTTCTATTCTTTGTTTGGGCTCAAACAGCACATTGAAAAGGATGGCTGCACATAACTTTAGGAAGCTTATATGCAATCTTGATGCAGTAAACATAGGGGCCTGCGAATGGAGATAAACTTGTTAGCATAACTAAAGTATTCAAAGGGTGCAAAAATAAAGTTCAAGTGAGTATGTAAATTTAGACCCAACCAACATGAAACTTGCATTATGGTCGGATCAAGTCACACCTTTACTAAACCTAAGAAAATATATTAATTACTTTTAATTAGGGCAAAAAATTCGCATAAATGAACCAAGTTCCCAACATTAGTCTCTACAATATCAATTGACAGTGATTAATTGGGGTCATTAAATTTATTCTCTACAATTTTAAGTTTGTTCAATGAATGATAAAACATGCACCTAATCTAGTTATGTTTCAAATGGATGATAGCAGATTTCAAATTTTAGCTTTATGATTACAACAATGGTCAATATTACAATAGTATCATATCTCATAAGTAATTATTAATAATATATAATGTACTCTCCCTCATTTTTTGAAAGTATTTAGGTGTATCCCTTTAATTATTAAGGAAAAACAGAAAATCAACATTCCTTTCCAATTTTAGTCACAGGGCAAGTACCAGTATCAAACTCAAACAGACCCAACCTCGGGGGACATCCGATCCCTGAAAGCTCTTCTAAGTCGTTAAGCGACTGTTGCTGCTAACACTTTTCTTGCTACAGTAGTCCTTATTATAATTTATATCAGCAAGGGAAACTAAACATAACGCGATATTCATATCTCTCAATCTAATACAATACTTGCAACTTTTTCTTGAATCCAATTTCAAAATAAAGAAATAGTAATACTTTTATAAATAATGCGTTGAAAGACTTCCAAATGCAATGGTGCATGTATATTTTTTGACGACTTTTCTCTCAATCAAAAAATTTTCATGCCTTTCATTTGTATGGAGTTATTAATTCTAACTGTCAATGCTCACGAAAATAAGTCAATGAATGAAGCATATTCAAGTTTATCCGGCCAAAAAAAATTGAATTCTCAATCAAAATCATAAAAGAATAGAGTATTGCAAAAAGTTTTTATAAAAGATATAGTACCTCATTAGGTACCACTTGGTATATCATTCTCCAAATCCTTCTCTAGTGTAGAATTCTGGCCAATGTCATAAAAAATTTGATATTTGATTATTATCTTATTATGCATGTTTAATTATCAAAAGAAAAATGAAAAAAAAATATTCGCTATTTTTTTTAAAATAAACTTGAATTCTAATACTATGTAGTAAAAAGACTGACTAAGTTATGCATCTAGCTGGCAAAACCAATCCAGAAAAAAGCACCCACTTGAGAGACTAATCTTAACTGATAAAATATTTCTTCAATAAGATCCTAATATTATCTCAATTGTCTCGGCACCAGGATGTATGAAAAATACCATGACACTAATAGCCGGAAACACACTCTGATTTTATCTTTTCGTGCAAAAGCTTTGGTTATGCTTTGAATAATCAGATATTGTATAATACCTTTTTAAAAATAAAAGAGGACTATAATAGAAAAATTATATGAGAACAGAAAACAAAATGAAATGAAAGAGAAATTACAATTAGTCATCAATTGAGCGAGCAAATGCTGATCTCTGCATGTTGGTCTTACCAATGAATCAAATTAACCAAAGCCGTGTAGGAATGTAACCATGCTAAGCTTCCTTCTGACTGTGAATAAGCACACCAAAAAATTTTAAGCTAATTAATATGGAAGAACCCCCTCATGTTATTGCAATTCTTTGTAGGTAAAAGCAGCTACTACTTTTCTCAATTTTCTCATCAGAAGCTTGTTATGCTAACAAAAAAATAAAGTAAACTTACACGCAGTCTAGATTACCTTTTGGAGATTACCGGTTCTTTTGGCTGCATTTCTCTTGGGACTATGGATTGATATTTTTACCTAGAAAACAAATAACAGAAATATGATACATCTACATCAGATTTAATTAAGTACATATAATTAATAGTTAATCTTCATAAATGGCAGAACGTGCAACTTATGAAGTAAAAGGAAGAGTAGTTTTTCTCAAAAAAAAAAAAGAATGAATGAAAAACAAAAGAAGCCAAGGCAGTAGTATTGATTGGGTTGGTACAAATTACAAACCTAATAAGCATCACATTACTTATAATAACAATAGATTTATAAAGAACTAAAATGATCCAAAGAAGGAGAATCCTAACATGCTAATTGTTCTTTCCTATGATATGGGTAGCAAGCATCTGAGATACTTTCTCCAAGAGTTGTTTCTTCATTCACTACACATTCAAAAAGTTCAAAATAAAAATTGAGAAGACAATAATGTCAACACACATTATTCTGAAAATCCATTGCAATATGTATGAAAGAAAATCCATTATTCTGAAAATTGAAAAGACAATAATGTCAACACACATTATTCGGTTCTTCCCTCTTACCGCTCTCTCCAAAATTCGGATCAAATGCCTTCCTACAAGCATCAGATCTGTATAGTAGTGGTACCAAAAACAAACAAAAATCAATTTGTCACCTATTAACTCAAATTAAAGAGACTTCAAGAATTAACCGAAAATTTGAGAAAATTACCTTATATTGAAAACATGACCTCTGTATTCATCATGTTCCCTAATCCGTTTCTTCTTCTTTCACTAATCCTTTCCAATACCAGAATTTAGAGAGAGGAGGAAGCATCAAGGGAAAATAGCAGCCCTGGCACCGAGCCCTCAGCCCTGTGCTCCTGACGTGGGATGTCTATGCAGTAGTTCCGTCATCCTCTTCTGCGAGACTAAACAACAAAAAATATCTAGCATCTAAGAAATCCAATGAAATGAAGATAGCAATACCTGAACGGCTAAAGTTTGCAGTAAATTCTCTCGGTGCTTCGTCTTTAGTTCAGATTTATTCCAATCAATTGGATTTTACAAAATCCAGTCCAATAAAAAGAGTTGCTACTTGAGCATTTGTCTGATTTGCTAACGACTTTTGCAAAGTCAGTGGATCTCATGTGTAAAAAAATACTATAAAATTGTAACCTTGCATTTAAAAAATTTTGGATGGTTAACTCAATAGCTCAACGTAAATGACCCTTTTCAGCCAAATTGTTAAAAAAAATGCCAAACAAAAATTCCAATAGTAAAATAAAAGAGATAAAAAAAAAATCACCAATAGCAGGAGATGCTAGCGGCGGCATCGCTGGAGTATTGGCGGCGGTGCGTGGCCGAGCAGAGGGCGAGGGAGGGTCGGAAAGTTGTTCACCGACGAGCTTCCCAAAACTGCCGATGTTTTGGAGAACTTTACACCTCCCTGCACTGGCGAGAAAGAAGGAGGCGGTGGGATGTGTTGTCGGGTGGGGTCAAGTGGGGAAGAAGGAGGCGGTGGGATCTGTTGCAGGGTGGGGTCGAGTGGGGAAGAAGGAGGCAGAGAGGCGGGTGGTCTTTTCGGCGAGAGAGAGAGAGGAGGCGGAGGTGGGTGATCGGCTCGGCAAGAGAGAGAGAAGGAGGCGGAGGCAGGTGCTCGGATCGGCGAGGGAGAGAGATGGAGGCGGAGGTGGGTGTCGGCTCAGCGAGAGAGAAAGAGAAGGAGGCAGGGGTGCTGAGCTCTCTGAAACGAAGGGCAAGGAAAGAATGAAGAAAGAGGGAAGAAGAAGATCGTATGCGGACGGCTGGATGAAATCCATCCCACGCGTTGCGCGATCGGACGGTCCCGAACGGATGAAAATCGCTAGGAAATCGGAAGGAAATTCAGAAAAGTTACTGTTCATAGGCGCGAAAATTAAAGCTCCCCAACTTTAGTAGGGTATAACTAGATAGCTTGTTGTCGCGGCTTCGCCGCGACGCGTGACTTGGCTAGAATCGTTCATATATAGTTTGTTTTTGTACGGCAGTGCGAGATAATGAATATTGTTGTGAGGTATACATGGAATGAGTACCGTTGTGTTTATGTCCGTAAAAGATAGTTATATATATGTATCTTTATATGTGCGTGATTGAAAAAATGTGCAAATCAAATTAGAAATTGTTAATTACTTGTGTGTACGTGAGACAACGACGTGGCTGTAAAATTTTGATTGAGTTATCATCAAGTACTTTGACGACCGTTCATGTGATTTATTCAGTTTTCGGGTATGAAAAACTAGCCGGAATTTTTTTTCGAAAAATTCAGAAAAAATACAGTTGTGTAGACGGACGAATTAACTCCAAACAGGATAAAAATGCAAAATCGACAAAGTAAGTAAGAAATCAATTTTGTAAGGACCGTTCATGTGATTTCTTCTATTTTTGGGTATGAAAAACTACCCGAAAAGATATTCTGAAAAATTCATAAAAAATACAGTTCTGTAAACTGACGACTGTAGGAAAGAGATCTGTGATTTTCACAAATTAACTCCAAACAGGATAAAAACACAAAATCGACAAAATAGATAAGAAATCATTTCTGTAACGACCGTTCATGTGATATTTTCTGTTTTCGGGTATGCAAAACTACCCGAAAAGATATTCCGAAAAATTCAGAATAAATACAATTGTGTAGAGGAACGACTGTAGAAAAGAGATCTATAATTTTCACAAATTAACTCCAAACAGGATAAAAACGCAAAATCAACAAATTAGGTAAGAAATCATTTCTGTAACGACCGTTCATGTGATTTCTTCAGTTTTCGGATATAAAAAAATACCCGAAAAAATATTTCAAAAAATTCAGAAAAAATACAGTTATGTAGACGGACGACTGTAGGAAAGAGATTTGTAATTTTAACAAATTAACTCCAAATATGATAAAAACGCAAAATTGACAAAATAGGTAAGAAATTATTTCAGTAACAACCGTTTATGTGATTTCTCCAGTTTTCGGGTATGCAAAGCTACTCGAAAAAATATTCCAAAAAATTCAGAAAAAATTCAGTTGTGTAGATGGACGATTATAGGAAAGAGATCTGTGATTTTCACAAATAAACTCCAAACAGAATAAAAACGCAAAATCGAGAAATTATGTAAGATATCATAATCGTTCATGTGATTTATTCTGTTTTTTGGTATGAAAAACTACCCGAAAAAATATTCTGGAAATGTCGTAAGAAATACAGTTGTGTAGACGGACGACTGTAGGAAAAACATCTGTGATTTTTACAAATTAACTCCAAACAGGATAAAAACGCAAAATCGACAAAATAGGTAAGAAATCATTTCTGCAACGACCGTTCATATGATTTCTTCAGTTTTTGGGTATGAAAAACTACCCGAAAAAATATTCCGAAAAATTCAAAAAAAATACAGTAGTGAAGACGGACGACTTTAGAAAAGAGATCTATGATTTTTCCAAATTAACTCCAAACAGAATAAAAAATGCAAAATCAACAAATAGGTAAATTATTTCTGTAATGACCGTTCATGTGATTTCTTTTGTTTTCGGGTATGAAAAACTACCCTAAAAAAATATTCTGAAAAATTCAGAAAAAATACAGTTGTGTAGACGGACGAATGTAGGAAAGAGATCTGTGATTTTCCGAAATCAACTCCAAATATGCTAAAAACGCAAAATCGACAAATTAGGTAAGAAATCATTTCTGTAACGACCGTTCATGTGATTTCTTCAGTTTTCGGGTATTAAAAACTACCCAAAAAAATTTTTGAAAAATTCAGAAAAAATATAGTTGTATAGACGAACGACTGTAGGAAAGAAATCTGTAATTTTCCTAAATTAAATCCAAACAGGATAAAAACGCAAAATCGACAAATTAGATAAAAACTCATTATTGTACGACCGTTCATGTGATTTCTTCAGTTTTCGGATATGCAAAACTATCCTAAAAAATATTTCGAAAAAAAAAAATACAGTTGTGTATACGGACAAATGTAGGAAAGAGATGTGTGATTTTAATAAATTAACTCCTAACAGGATAAAAATGTAAAATCGACAAAGTAGGTAAGAAATCATTTCTGTAACGACCGTTCGTGTGATTTCTTCTGTTTTCGGGTATAAAAAAACTACCCAAAAAAATATTCCGAAAAATTCAGAAAAACTACAGTTATGTAGACGAACGATTTTAGGAAAAAGATCTATAATTTTCACAAATTAACTAAAAAAAGGATAAAAACGCAAAATTGACAAAGTAGGTAAGAAATCATTTCTGTAACGACTGTTCATGTGATTTTTTTAGTTTTCGGGTATTAAAAACTACCCAAAAAAATATTCCGAAAAATTCAGAAAAAATACAGTTGTGTAGACGGACGACTGTAGGAAAAAAATCTGTAATTTTTCCAAATTAACTCCAAACAGGATAAAAACGCAAAATCGACAAAGTAGGTAAGAAATCATTTATGTAACGACCGTTCATGTGATTTGTACTATTTTCGGGTATTAAAAAACTACCCGAAAAAATATTCTGAAAAATTCTGAAAAAATATAGTTGTGTAGACGGACGACTGTAGGAAAGAGATCTGTGGTTTTCACATATTAACTCCAAACAGGATAAAAACGCAAAATCGACAAATTAGGTAAAAAATCATTTCTGTAACGACAGTTCATGTGATTTCTTCAGTTTTCGGGTATGAAAAACTACCCGAAAAAATATTCCAAAAAATTTAGAAAAAATACAGTTGTGAAGACGGACGACTGTAGGAAAGAGTTCTTTGATTTTTCCAAATTAACTCCAAACATAATAAAAAACGCAAAATCGACAAATAAGTAAATCATTTCTGTAACCACCATTCATGTGATTTCTTCTGTTTTCGGGTCTGAAAAACTACCCGAAAAAATATTCTGAAAAATTCAAAAAAAAATACAGTTGTGTAGACGGACGACTGTAGGAAAGAGATCTGTAATTCTCATAAATTAACTCCAAACAGGATAAAAACGCAAAATCGACAAATATGTAAGAAATCATTTCTGTAACGACCGTTCATGTGATTTCTTCAGTTTTCCGGTCTAAAAAACTACCCAAAAAATAGTTCGAAAAATTCAGAAAAAATACAGTTGTGTAGACGGACAAAAAAAGTATCCCGAAAACAAAAGAAATCACATGAACGGTCGTTACAGAAATGATTTCTTATCTATTTTGTCGATTTTGCGTTTTTATCCTTTTTGGAGTTAATTTGTGAAAATCACAGATGTCTTTCCTACAGTCGTCTGTCTACACAACTGTATTTTTTATGAATTTTTCAAAATATTTTTTCGGTTAGTTTTTCATACCCGAAAACAAAAAAAATCACATGAACGGTCGTTACATAAATGATTTCTTATCTATTTTTTGGAATTTGCGTTTTTATCATATTTGGAGTTAATTTGTGAAAATTACAGATCTCATTGCTACATTCGTCTGTCTACACAACTGTATTTTTTCTGAATTTTTCGGGTAGTTTTTCATACCCGAAAATAGAAGAAATCACATGAACGGTCGTTATAGAAATGATTTCTTGCCTAATTTGTCGATTTTGCGTTTATATCATGTTTGTAGTTAATTGATGAAAATCATAGATCTCTTTCCTACAGTTGCCCACCTACGCAACTGTATTTTTTCTGAATTTTTTGGAATATTTTTTCGTGTAGTTTTGCATACCAGAAAATAAAAGAAATCATATGAAAGGTCGTTACATAAATGATTTCTTATCTAATTTGTCGATTTTGTATTTTTATCTTATTTTGAATTAATTTGCGAAAATTACAGATCTCATTCCTACAATCGTCACTCTACACAACTGTACTTTTTATAAATTTTTTGTAATATTTTTTTGGGTAGTTTTTCATACGCGAAAACAGAAGAAATCACATGAACGGTCGTTACAGAAATGATTTCTTATCTAATTTGTCGATTTTGCGTTTTCATCCTGTTTGAACGTAATTTGGAAAAACCGCAGATGTCTTTCCTACAGTCGTCTATCTACACAACTATATTTTTTTTAAATTTTTCAGAATAGTTTTTAGGGTAGTTTTTCATACCCGAAAACTGAAGAAATCACATGAACGGTCGTTACCGAAATAATTTCTTACCGACTTTTGTCGATTTTTTGTTTTTATTCTGTTTGGAGTTAATTTGGGAAAATTGCAGATCTCTTTCCTAAAGTCGTCCGTCTACACAACTGTATTTTTCTAAATTTTTCAGAATATTTTTTCGGGTAGTTTTGCATACTCGAAAACTGAATAAATCACATGAACGGTCGTTACAGAAATGATTTCTTACCTATTTTGTCGATTTTGCGTTTTTATCATGTTTGGAGTTGATTTGGAAAAATCACATATCTCTTTCCGTCTATACAACTGTATTTTTTCTGAATTTTTCAGAATATTTTTTCGAATAGTTTTTCATACCCGAAAACTGAAGAAATCTCATTAACGTTCGTTCCAGAAATGATTTCTTCCCTATTTTGCGTTTTTATCCTGTTTGGAATTAATTTGTAAAAATTACGGATCTCTTTCCAACAGTCGTCCGTCTACAAAATTGTATTTTTTTTTCATTTTTCGGAATATTTTTTTGGTAGTTTTTCATGCCCGAAAACAGAAGAAATCACATGAACGGTCGTTACATAAATGATTTCTTACATACTTTGTCGATTTTTCGTTTTTATTATGTTTGGAGTTGATTTGGACAAATCACAGATCTCTTTCCTACAATCGTCCATCTACACAACTGTATTTTTTCTGAATTTTTCGGAATATATTTTCGGGTAGTTTTGCACACCCGAAAACTAAATAAATCACATGAACGATCATTACAGAAATGATTTCTTACCTATTTTGTCGATTTTGCGTTCTTATCCTTTTTGGAGTTAATTTGGGAAAATCACAGATCTCTTTCCTACAGTCGTTCGTCGACACAACTGTATTTTTCCTGTATTTTTCGGAATAATTTTGCAGGTAGTTTTTCATACTCGAAAACTGAAGAAATCACATGAACGGTCGTTACAGAAATGATTTCTTACATATTTTGTCTATTTTGCGTTTTTATCCTGTTTGGAGTTAATTTATGAAAATTACATATCTCTTTCCAACAGTCATCCGTCTACACAACTGTATTTTTTCTGAATTTTTTGGAATATTTTTCGGATAGTTTTTCATCCCCAAAAACAGAAGAAATCACATGAACGGTCGTTACAGAAATGATTTCTTACCTATTTTATCGATTTTGCGTTTTTATTCTGTTTGGAGTTGATTTGGGAAAATCACATATCTCTTTTCTAAAGTCATCCTTCTACACAACTGTATTTTTTCTGAATTTTTCGGAATATTTTTTCGGGTAATTTTGCGTACTCGCAAACTGAATAAATCACATGAACGGTCGTTACAGAAATGATTTCTTATCTACTTTGTCGATTTTGCGTTTTTATCCTGTTTGGAGTTAATTTGGAAAAATCACATATCTCTTTCTGTCTACACAACTGTATTTTTTCTGAATTTTTCGGAATAATTTTTCGGGTAGTTTTTCATATTCGAAAACTGAAGAAATCTCTTTTTCCTACAGTCGTTCGTCTACACAACTGTATTTTTTCTGAATTTTTCGGAATAATTTTTCGGGTAGTTTTTCATATTTGAAAACTGAAGAAATCTCATGAATGGCCGTTATAGAAATGATTTCTTGCCGACTTTGTTGATTTTTAGTTTTTATTCTGTTTAGAGTTAATTTGGAAAAATCACAGATCTCTTTCCTACAATCCTCTGTCTACACAACTGTATTTTTTCTGAATTTTTTGGAATTTTTTTTCGGGTAGTTTTTCTTACCCGAAAACTGAAGAAATCTCATTAACGGTCGTTACAGAAATGATTTCTTACCTAATTTATCGATTTTGCGTTTTTATCCTGTTTGGAGTTAATTTGGGAAAGCCATAGATCTCTTTCTTACAGTCATCCGTCTACACAAATGTATTTTTTCTGAAATTTTCGGAGTATTATTTCGGGTAGTTTTTCATTCCAGAAAACTGAAGAAATCACAGGAATGGTCGTTACCGAAATGATTCCTTACCTACTTTGTCGATTTTGTGTTCTTATCCTATTTGGAGTTAGGCTTTATAAATTGCAGGTCTTTTACCTACGGTCAGACTCCTGCACAACGGTATTTTTTTCGAATTTTTCGAAGCATTCTTTTGAGTAGGTTTTCATGCCCGAAAACTAAAGAAATATTCTGTAAATTCCGCCCACACATTGGGCGGGCGCTATTGCTTGTCTCTGTAAACTATACTGAATATATACATAGCTTCCTAGTTGCATTACTTATATATATACATATATATTTAATTACAACGAATTATTAATCATAAAAATGTTTTTTGAAAGTCGCGTGTAAATGGATTGGCTTTACAAAAGTGAATGATGGGATATTGCTTTATATATTTCGAGTAATCTTATTTAAACTCAATTTTTACTGGTATATAGTTTCCTAGTTTTATATGGGTCCATGCAGTCTTCTACTTCTACTAAGTCACTCTTTGATTGATACGTCAGCCTCTGATAGGTCATTAGTACAAATGCGAGTCAAATAGGAAGAAATTCAATTTATACTTAGTTTCTCAAAAAGCATAGTTTATGTTCTTAACAATTAGAAAAAAAAATACGAAAAAGTATGGATTAAGTATTATTTCGATAATCAGTTAAAAAAACAAATAATTAGAATAATGAAAATTATCTAAAATGCAGAAAATACAATTACAAATTTTATATTATTCAAATCGACCAGTTTCAACCGATCCTAAATCAAGGGTCTGGATAATTTAATCGGAAAAAGAGAAATGGTGCTGCGCTAAGGAAAACATGGTATCAAACTTTAGCAAGGGTACAATCTGGAGAAGTACGCTTTTTTTTTTTTAATATGGGAGAAGTACGCTTTGCCACAAAATTTCTCTGTGGAATGTCCTTCAGTAAAAGAGGAATCAGCCTGCAAAATTTTGCATATTTTAATATATTTTTTTTATAACACACCACTACAGTATATTGAAATTACAAAAGACCCAAAGTAATTATATGATAATTGAAAGAGGCATAGAATTCTTCTTTAATGCGCTATTTATTCTTCATCTGCCCTTGTGTGATATGAGTGGAAATTTTATGCATACTAATAGATTAAGAAGATAAACATTGCTGGATATATGTGCCAATTCATGGATTGTCTAACAGTGTCAATTAGATAATAGACAAATCTTATAAACATTTTACAGAGAGAAAGCCACGAAAAAACTAAACGGCAAAAATAGAAAATAATATAAGCAACTACTGTTGTGCAGCATTGAAGGCAAAGGCATCACCAATATTGATATTGTCATCCTCCCTACCCCACCATTGCCTTCCCTCATCATCAATGTAAACTCACTACAGTCTATTTGTCCCATGCTGTAAATAAGCAATTCAAATAAATTCAGTTAAAATGGATAATGTATGTGTAAGTAATTATCGTAGAATACTGAAGATGATATAATGAGTCATGTTGTGACAGATTTGGTGCAGCACAATTCAGATTCAATTGTCAAAAAACACCACAATTCCAATAAAATTGAAACCTTTTTTAAAAAAATTATGAGTTATCTAATAAGTTTACAGTGAGGTGGACATGATTAATTCATCGTATAAATCCTGGTCCTTTCTGTCAGTATTATGGCACTAAGGCTCAATTGACGTGATCCCTTCTAGTTGACCTCGACAATTTGGATAATATCTAGTGTGTGCATCACTATATTATGAAGTATGCAATTTCTTAATAAAATTGCAAATCAGAAGATTAGCACCAGCAAGAGAGTAAGAAATGAAGAAAAAGCTAAAAGCAGTGAAAATAGATTATGTATTGCATTTGAAAACTAATAGATTTCAGAAAACACACAAAATAAGCATCACGGTAAATGACATTACAGTATATGCACACGGTAACATGACAACCTTTTAGATCGTTTACTGATTTGTTGATATGTCCATAATTTCTGTTTATTCTCCTCATTATCCTTTCTATGAATCTTATCAGTAAATATTGCACATTTGATAAATTTAAAATAACAGTAAATATCAGTTCTGCATGCAATCTAGGTCTCATAACCACAAAATAAACTAAATAAAAAATTAGCTGAAATACTGAACTGGTAAGCCCATGCTGAGATTAAGAGTTCCAGAATTCAATTTTCTACAAATTGAGGATTAGAGAGAACTCTGGAAAAAAAAAGAAATGAATGGTTCAAAGAAAACGCACTATTTGCAAATTCTTGCAAACTAAAATTTAAAAACTCTGACAAACTATAAACATACCTGTGTCAACAACATTGCAGTAACACCGAAGAACTCAATCTTTTTTCAACTTTATGTTTACACTTGTAGAGACATGAAGTAGGTAAATATTTCTGATGAAAATGATTAATGGTATAGAAAAACAATTTTCGTAACAAAAACCATAGAAATTGTTATCATTCAATACTATAAGAGGTAGATTAAGGAGTACCTGAAGTTCAGCTGACCAAAATGCCCATCTTCCAGTTTTAATAAACCTAGAAAAAGATTCAAGCACTGTTAAAAGACAAGAAATTTTTATGGGAAATCAGCATTCTCCATAAAGGAAAAAAATTTACATGACCTATATAGAGGAAGTATTTAAAATTCCAAAATTTTGAACAACTCAGCCCTGAATCGAAACCAGAAATGAAGAATGAATTACCTTCTCATAGGCCTAGGTTACTGTTCCTCTCCAAAAATCATTTACATGAACTATTTTGGAAAGCAAAATTTACCTTTAATTCTTTGAACATCTTTTTCGTCAGTATACCTCCATCAGAAAGCATCCAAAATTACATCAAATCTTTAAAGATAACCTAGATAGAGAAAGAAAAAAAATGAAGAATGAATTTAATGAAACATGCAACTCTATGCACCACCAACAATTCAATAACCAAGAACAGTCACATAATACTTTATTTTCATTTCTACCCTTTTTTCGACACCTCACACACCCGCTTCCTTCAAATGTGACCTACTATATATATGCATTAAGGAACAGTGAGTCAACAGTTTTGAAGTCTATTGTGCTTTTTCAAGCAACATTTTGCAATTTCGTAAAACTTTTGCTTGCCATGTTTGACTGAATTTTTTAGCTACACGTATCGTAAAAAACTGACCGAAGCAAAACAAAATGAAGCTAGTATTAACATGACTCCAATAACACAAAAGTAGTGTAAACAAATAGTAAAAAGAAAAGAGACAAATGCTACCTGTTAATTAGATTTTTCGACAGAATTTTTCTTCTTTTTTTTTTACACATTTTCATTTGCAAATCCACTTATTTATTTGAAGCCACCATTAAGAGCCTAGCAAAAAAAAAAAAAAATGAAATGAAATCACTATTAACACCTGAAGGAAGCAACAAAGATTTTTACAAAATAAATAAATAAAGTAATGATGGAGAAAAAATTATGATTTGTTCATCCATTAGTTTGTAATACAGTCATTAATTCTACAATCATGCTCCAATTTCCACTTGTCAGAAAACTATCCATTCAACAGAATAAAGCATCGTTTAAGAAGGTAACAAAAATGAAAATATAATAACAAAATACCCTTAGATTGGCATCTTAAGACTGAATGCAATCCTCAATTTCCACTAAGCAACCTGCAAATTTGATAGAAAAAAAGGCAATCAGCTTAAGACTGAACACAAAAAATAAATTTCACTGGAAAATAATAACAAAAGAAAAGGAAGCTCAGTGTTCAAAGTCAGAGACAAAAAAAAAAAAAAATCTTGACCAACAAAAATAACAGGAACAACAGAGAAAGAATCGTGCATATTAGCATAGGGATGCAAATTCGTTCCCTATGAATATTAGCATGGGGATGAAAATTTAAAACTGAGTTTGAAAGTCTTTAAAATTCCAAAATTTTGAACAACTCAATTTTGAACAACAGAGAAAGATACGGCATTTTAAGGGAAGAAAAGGAAAAATAACAAACACAAATTAATTAGTTACTAACATAACGGATAAATTCTAGTCCTAAGTAATTCTATAATCTTTTTGTATTTGCTGGTATTTTTTTAAACATACTATCTATATATTTGATTTTGCACAACATTATGTTAAAATTCAGCACGTGCATGAGAACAAACACCTACATAACACATATATTAAACAAAGATCAAATGAAGGGAAAAAAATAAAAAAATAGAAAACTTGTATTAGGATGGGCAGTGTTCATTACCTCCAGTCCAAGGAGCAGCACTTGACATGCTTTAACATGCCCTAGCCATGAACATTGCTATTCCATCTCCACTTACAGCAACAACATATAAACTTCTCAGTGGTTTTACCAGAAGCAACCTATCATCTAGAGAGTGACCGACCCATTACCTAAACACATTAATAATGAGAAATATTAAAAAAAATTGTTTACATAAACGTATTTGCCATAGGAGAAAAAAAAATATTTACATAAATGTATTTTCCACAGGAGAAACATGAAACAAAGAAATGATTCCTGAAATAAAGGCACAAAATTAGTCATTCGCATCAAGACCTTACCCTCCTTCAAAATTTTCCAACAGAACTCAAAAAGAAAGATTAGTTTGCTAAAGTTTGCAGTAAATTCTCTCGGTGCTTCGTGTTTAGTTCATATTTATTTCAATCAATTGGAATTTGCAAAATCTAGTCCACTAAAAAGAGTTGCTACTTGAGCATTTGAATTTCAATTTATTGAAATTCGCACAAACCTCCAAAATTCTGTTTTGGTGCATGATCAGTAAGAGGTCTGGTAGTCTCCTTCCCATATTTTGACAATTTTGTCTCCCTTGCCCTCTATTTATGTCGGCCCCTTTCTCTGTTGGTGAGCGCAAAAGATTGACTGTCACGTAATGTCACAAAATATTAACAAAGATGTAAGCTGCCACTCCTATGGAATAAAAAGGGGGAAAAAGAGAGAAAATTGATTTGAAACATTTAAAATTCAAATCGAAAGAAAGCGAAGCAAATGATTAGTCAATCCATATCCATTGAAGCAAATGATTAAACTATTACACCAAATCATAATTCATGCATTGATTGATGCTAATTATAGCACAGTATCATGGAACACATTGACGACCACAGTATCATGGAACACATCATCACCCTCAAACAATCCAACACATCTATTCCAAAATATCAGAACTACCTTATGTAGTTCCTTCAAAATTGAATCAATAACTATAAAAATTTTCAAAAGTAAGGTAAATTAGATATGAAAGGAAGCTTAATTACTCGGAGTCGACTTCGCCAGCGCCTCTAATTTTAGTTTCTTCCATCGATTGATATGTACAAGAACCACCTCAATCAGCAATCATAGTCACCAAAAAATGAAGCCGATTTCAATCTGCGATTGGAGGGGAGAGGGCAGCGTCGGCAACGATATAGAGGGAGAAGAGCCGATTGTGGAAGCCTCCGCCCCGTCGCTGTCAGAAGAGGAATCAGCAGCGTTCCTGAGTCACCTGTCCTCCCCCTCTATCGCCGCCGACGCCGCTCTCTCCCCCTCGAATCGCCTCACCTTACACGGCCCTGCCTCTACCGGCGATGCTGCTCTCCCACTCTTCCGGTCGCTTCTGGTGATTTTTTTTGTTCTTTTGCTTGCGATCGAGAAAAGAGGACAAATATCGGCGATTGATACTGGAAAAGAGGCGGAGGGTAGAGAGTGGAGATAGAGAGAAGAAGCGCCAGCCTCATAAGAGCAGATCTAAGGTTGGTCTCTTATTTTTTCTATATGTTGGTCTCTCTCCTCAAAAGAGAAGAAATTTATGAGTTGGGATCGGTGGTGAGGTAAGGGTGGCAGAAGAGGAGGAGGCAGCGATTTCCCGTCTTGTTGAGAAAGACGAGAGAGAGGGGGCTACGATTTTTCCCACCAAGACAGAACTAAGAAAAAAGAGGGGAGGAGGCCGTATTTTTTTTTTCTTGGAGAAAGAATAAAGGAGAGAGGAAAAGATGGAAGAAAAATCCAAACCAACCGCTCTCTCTCACCGCTCTCTCCCGTCTGCAAATCCAACCGTACGTTTCAAATAAGCGTCCCAGATAATTCTTACGGAAAAAGAAAAATGTCACTGTTCATAGGCGCGAATTTTAAAGCTCCCCAACTTTAGTAAGTTATAATTGAACACTTGAGCTTTTATATTTTGAGGCCCGTTAAATGACCGGGGGGGCTGCCGCTTCCATATCATTGAATTAGACTAACATTACTACATATAAATTACAAAATTTTAAAATGACAGGGGGGACATTGCCCAACCCCGCACCCCTATTCCCTCCGCCCCTGACATTACATCTAAGCACTCAATTATGAATATCAACTTGATGGGTGTGTTTGGATAGGTGGTGAATAAGCCTGTTCGCGAACAAGGCTTATTCATTCAGAACCAAACAACCGACAAATTGTGCGAATAGCCAATTCTTAGGCTTATTCTTATTCGGGCTGAAACCTGGAACTAGAGCAAACAAGGAGTGAGCAATGAATAAAAAAATGTTAAAATAACTTTTTTCAAGAAGAGAGAAGGAACTTTTGACCATAAGGTGCAACTTTTTGACCAAGGAGAGAGGAGTAACGGTTCGATAAACCCACAAGTTGTGCTTCCCTTCATTATTATTTTAATTAATTATTTAATAATTATTCAATAATTATTATTATTATTCTTAATGTGATAATTATATTATTAATTATTGTAAGAAATATTATTTTTTATATATATTTTCTGTTATTATTGTTACGTTATATTTTTATTGTATTTATTATTATGATAAATATTATAATTATTAATGTTAATAATTAATTAATTAATTATTATATAATACTAATTATTATTGTTATATTAATTGATATATATTAATTATAATGTAATATTATAATATTATATTAATTTTTTGTTATATTCTTTTCATTAGTATTACATGATTTCTTCTCTATTCTTATTCACAACACACCATCCAAACAACACCTCCTTATTCATGAATAAGTCATTCTACCTAATTCTTATTCACATCTCTTATCCACGAATTAGCTATTCAGTCTAATTCACTTTCACTTCCAAACACATCCGATATTTATAATATTGAATGTTGCATTGTACATAAACTAGAAAGTCTTCTTTTTTTTCCCAGCTCGGTTTCTCTTTGCTTTTTCCCATTGTACCTCTTTGTATACATTAATTTTCTCTAATATCTTAACATTTACACTAAACAAAAAATATTCAAAAAAAAAAGAAAAAAAAAAAACCTAAGTCAATCCAACTATTCTAACTGAGACAAGATGATAATTTGTCTATATATAATAAGAAAAGGCTTAACAATGATGCCATCAAAATCAACGTGTGCAAAGCATGATTTAACTACCAAATAAGCATGAGAGAGCGGTTGAAGGTTTAACAAAAGGAAGCAAGAAAAAACATTTATTATGAATTGAAAATGAGCATACTAACGAAATGAATGAAATATTAATATTGTATATAAAATTGGCATGTCATTTAACATGATGATTCTGGTCGGATATTTGGATGTGAGATAATGCAGAATTTACTTATATAAAATTTTCCTCATAAGGCCATGAGAAAGCAATACACTAGTCAAATAAACTCCAATTACTGTTGAAACAAGCCCATAGTGGGGCGCAATTGCATCGAAATAGAAAATTGCTTTCTCCGGGCATGATTATTGATTAAGTATGAACATTGTGATTCTTAAAATTTTAAAACAAACATTGTAATGCGTAATTTTAATTAAGAATATGACTAATAAAAAGAAGGAATGATCTGAAAATAATTGAGAAACAAATGATGTCAAAGATAAAATAGCATCATGACAAATAAAATAAAAAAGCTAGGTATTATCCAAAAAAATAGTAAATTGACATATAATAAAGGATGATCAATGATGAATAAATCAATATACATAATACTTCATGTCATGTAGAATTCAGAATCCAAATCTGATGTCAAAGATAACTTATTAATTTTTAAAATAATTCAATTTTCATTTGCATTTATTATTTTGAAAATCATTGTTTTCTTCAAACGCAAAATGTATATGATCGGCTTTAAAGCAATCATTAGGCATTTAACGAGAAGATGTACGCTTGAATTTATATTATTTGTCATATTTCGTGTGTCAAATTAAACAATAACCAAACATACAGTAGAAATATTATTTAATTCTATATCAGTCAAAATTAAGCCTAATTAGCTAAAAATGCAATAATCAAAATTAAGTTAGGATTGAGTTGTTCTTTGTGTTGTAATAAACAGTAGAAAACAAAACAAAGTTGGCATCTCTTTCCCCTCCAAATCATGCGGAGTAATTAGACTTATAAAAAACACATGGTTATATTTTAAAACATTCAGGGGTCGTAAATACAAAATTGGCGCATGTATTCCCATCCAAATCCAAAAACCCTATGGCGATGATTCTTGCGAGAGTTGCGCCCGCTATGCGTCAGGCGAGAATCGCCTCGTCCCTGATCCATTTTTCGGTTCCACCCCCGACTCCGCCTCCTCAATCACAACATTCTGCACGCATTACGCCGTCTCTGTTTCAGGTTCCGTACGACTTTTCAGGCCAAGGCCGCTTATGCAGCTTAGAGATGATCAAGCGGATCCAGACTCAGTCTTCCTCCAATGGTCAGGAGAAACTCACTGCAGCTGAGGTACTCCTTTCCTATTACTTTCTATAGATTAGGAAGTAGCGTAACTGCGTAAGATATTGGTGTATACAAAAATTCTGATGCTATTGTGGTTAATTGTTAACCAGTTCCCCAACTGTTTGTATAAATGCCACACCAGACTGCCCCTCTTGATATGTGCATGCACATTGTTTGCTAACAGCAACGCCTTCGCTGCCAATCTCTACAAAATGATTTTTATTTTTATAAATGCATCTTTCTCACTTGTCAGACTTTGAAAATAAACTTCACTAAAATCGGGGACAGTCTGACGGTGATATTTCCTCAGATATAATTCTTAGCTGTACACAAAACCATTTTATAATCATTTTATAATCTCATTTTTTCTCAACACAGAGTAGACTCACTAATAAGTAATAAAGTAGGAGATGTTAATGCACGAACAGTAAATTGTTAATTCTTCCATATCTCGCATAACCAAAACCAATTTGGATAATTTGATATCTTTTACATTTGAATCAGATGGAAGCGATAACAAAATCTATGGGAAGCCTGTTGAGAACGATGGACGATTATCTAAAAAGGAGGTAAAAGGTGCATTTAATGCTAATCATATTTTATATTACGGCATTTAATGCTACTATATACAATTATTGTAGAAATATGAAGGTACAACAGTTCTGGTCATTCAGTACTCTATCTGAGATAATATTTTCATTTAGTTTTCTATTTATATTGTTTTCTCCAATATCTCAAAATCCAAAAATTTTCACCACGGTAAAAAATGAATACAAGTGCATACTAATTAAATCTAAAATATCATCTTAAATTAAAGTGTTCTAAAATTCCGGATGAAACCAATCCATGACAGATTAATATAAAGTATAATTGGGACATACAATGAGGATGATACCAATAGGCGACAATCGTGCCACGGACACACGTAGCTCGTGATAATAAAAAAAACAGCTTATAGGCTTATCGTAATCTGGCAGCTACATTTCTGTTGCAGGTAGGATGAAATGGAACGATATTCATAACGAAAACAACTAAAATTATATTATATATCCGTATATCACAAAATAGCATATAAGTACGGTTATAAAGAAAATATCAAACTTTAAAATCAAATCTTTAAACGAATACAAATGCATATTCTTATATATATATATATATAGAGGATGGATATAGAACACTGATGTGTACGGATCGTCCCCGTACACATGAGTCGTTTTTCGAGATCCAAAATTCAAACGGCTGATCCAAACCGTTCAAGTTGTTCTCCATATTGAAAAACCATCGGAGACCAAATTTTACATTTTTTCGAATTTTTTTACTATATATTATGATATTTTCAAAAAACACTACAATTGGAGTATTTCAGGCCCTCCAATTTGAATATATCATAATATATAGTAAAAAAATTCGAAAAAATGTAAAATTTGGTCTCCGAGGGTTTTTCAATATGGAGAACAACTTGAACGATTCGGATTGGCCGTTTGAATTTTGGATCTCGAAAAACAACTCATGTGTACGGGGACGATCCGTACACATCAGTGTATTTTATCCATTCACTATATATATATATATATATATATATATATATATATATATATATATATATATATATATATATATATATATATATATATATATATATATATATATATATATATATGAAATGAAACGACTAATCAATATGCACATATATAAAACATAAGTGTCTTGGTATAAAAAAAAATAAGAATTAAAAATAAAAAAATACATGGGTATATTAATCAATGTTTCTAACAAATAATAAGTATACAAACTATTTCATAGAAAAAAGAATTCAACATCTTTTTATTATAAAAAGTAGAAATTGAAATGTACAATAAATATTTTGGCAATTTGACAGTGACAACGTTTCAAATTTACTAATCCGAATATTGATATTATTTTCACAGTTCATAATAAAATTATTTTGACATCTTCAAATTTCAGAATATTATTTTGCAGATGAGAAAAAAATACCAATTCAGATTATATATATATATATAGAGAGAGAGAAAACCTATAATGCATTGTAATGCACAGGAGCTTCGGTGCATACTAAACCAACCTCTTCGATTAGCTTCAAAATGACAGATCCAAACCATCCAATATGATCTCCCTTATGAATTCTCCTTACCGACCAAATTTTACATTTTTTCGAAATTATTAAGTATTTTTTCCGTATTTTAAAAAACTACTATTTTTGAATGGTTCAGAAAAATTACATTAGCGATTTTTTAAAATTCCAAAAAAATAGTAAAAAAATTGTAAAAAATATAAAATTTGGTCGGCTAGGAGATTTCATTAGGGAGATCATATTGGACGGTTTGGATCGGTCATTTTGACGCTGATCGAAGAGCTTGGATTAATATGCACCGAAGTTTCCGTGCATTACAATGCACCATATGTTTTTTTTCTCTCTCTGTATATATATATATGAATAATATGTAAATATAGGAAATGGACAAAACGTATTTTACCTTGACAGGTCAGACTAAAATACATATAATTCATTATTTTCAATTTATAAAATCTCGGATATTATATTGTTTTGACAGTTCAGAATAGAATCCTTATTCGCTCAACTTTACAGATAAGACCGAATATAAATTCAGATAACATATCTAAGATAATATGTAAATACAGGCCATACATGGACAAAACGGATATTTAATATCCTTTTGCGTACGTCCTAGTTGCAATAATTTGTGACTTCATGTTGTTATCAACGTATGCTAAGTTAAGAACTAACATCATTAGATTCAGTACTGGTTCAATATGTTGCCAAATAGACAATAAGCCGACAAAAAGAACCAAGCAACATCAAAACAAGACAACTGAGAACTATACGACCAATTTTCTTATGTTCAAACACCACACCCAAAAAAAAAAAAAAAACACTTTATATTTCTTCAAATCATATTATAGGGATGTTCACAATGACTATAAACAATAAAAAGAAAATAATTACCAAAATTTCAAGTAAATTGCAGTTCAATAGAAATCCAAGCACTAAGCTGTTGATAGATAAAATTCTCCAACATTTAAGAAAAAAATGTTTTCCAACTTGAAGCTCAACAAGCGGGTGGCTGACTGGCTGTCAAGACAATCCACCTTAATCTGCACAAATCCCAAACTGATCAAAATATTTATCAAAGCTTGATCCAATTTCATATAAATCAAGAGATTGAAAAATAAGTGCATTATATTAATTGCATTTAATAAATTTAGTGCACTCATTTTTCGGTCTCTTACCTACCAAATTAAAGCAATTACAACTTTTTATAAGCACGCATATCATCTTTTATGATGAAAAACAAATTTAATGGTTTAAATTGGCATTAAACTTTAATTTTTTAAAAAATGTGGCATTGAACGTCTGCTCATGCAATTAGCTAGAAAAAGGTACTCAACAGAGTAATCAATTAAAAAAGACATATATAGCCCTTTTGGCTTTTTC
Source organism: Rhynchospora tenuis (assembly GCA_027725995.1). Lineage (NCBI taxonomy): Eukaryota > Viridiplantae > Streptophyta > Magnoliopsida > Poales > Cyperaceae > Rhynchospora > Rhynchospora tenuis. The sequence continues at coordinate 205,264,194 of CM050888.1, read as the reverse complement.
TCCTGGACTCGAATATGCTCTCTTTACTTACTTTAACAAACACTGTATGGACTACCAAATGAATGGGGCGCATTTTCCTTTGTATCCACTTTTTCTTGTAATAATAGTTTCAATTTCAATGTTTTGAAAATTATCCACACTGACACTGTGCTGTTAAAATAGAGCCATCTTTGTATTAGCCTTGAGACTTAGTAAAGTTAGTGGATTATTTGTGGCATGATGTGAAGCACCATGTGATGGGACGAGTCATTTCTACGGCGCTTCCTATAATTTTTGAAGTGATACAGAAAGTCAGACACATAAATGGCTGTTCGGAACAGTCTGAATTTGTTGAAAACTTTTCCATTTGAGCACGCTTTTCAAAAGCTCCTTTTGAGTGCGTGCGCGCACACTAGAACGAATGTGAGCACCATATAGGAATTTTTCATACCAGCAGTGATGGTCTGATGGTCTTTAAACATGCTCCTTTTCACTAGACTGTCATAGAAATTGCAAAATGTTTTCAAGCTGAAAATTAGGCAGAATTGGGCCAAATTTGCATCTCTGTTTTTTGTTCCCAAATAATCGTTCTCCTAGCCCACGGCTAAATCAAGGTCCAGAGGCTATGTGTGTTGATCACCATCTCTAGTCGGAGGAGGAGGAGAGATGCGCAGATTTGGGGCTCAATCTCTGAGTAATTGGAAAAAAAATGAGTAACCCTAATGAAATAAATTTGAATGGTTGATCATTCTGATGGGGCAATCTAATGAGGATTTTCATAATTAAGGCAGCGAAATTTCCATTTCTGAAATCTTTTTTTAGACAGCGGCGGAAAAAAATGAAATGGCTAAACCGGGGCGCAAAATAAAAAAATTGGGTTATACGGAGAATCGAACTCGCTCCTTTCAAAATAGCGAATTTGATACCAAGTGCCAACCATACAGCGCCTTGACCCTTTGTTGTGGAAAGGTCCGACTCTTCGTCTTAACTATAAATCTAAACCGTACATCATATCAAATTACACAAATTAATGATTTATAATTGATGTTAACAATTATTTGAACCCCCTTTGATGATTTTTGTTATGACCTTTCGCAACGTGCATTTATAAGTAGTAGAGATAAAGAGCTCTGTATCAATTTTTCTAGAGTATAGTCTCGCTTGCTCACTAAAAAGAAAAAGAGAAGAAAACACATAAACTGCATCGTCACAAATACGCCTTTCAATAATTTTATTTTAATTATAATTTCTAAATGTTTTAAAAATAACCATTTTTTCAATATCAGGCTCATATAAAAAATATATTAGTCAATTTATATTATTTAATTAAAAAATATTTTATTTTCTAGACATTAGATAAAATTTAACTTCTAAATTATTACGTAACAATTACTTAAAGGGTTATTTTATTAATTTTGACAAAATTTTAAAATTGTGAATGACATAGGCATTTAAGAAAGTTACTATACCAATTAAAAAGTTTAATTGATGAGTGTCAATAGTGGCCTCAGTGATTCGGCTTGAGCAGTTTCGGCCCATTTTGGACAGCAGTCAACAGACGCTACTGACGGACTGGGATCCTCAGCGGCCGTTTTAAACGACTGCTGGGGCAGCCGTTCTCCTTTTTTGTTAATAATAAATTTTTTTAAAATTCAAATGACGAATCCAAACTGTTCATCTTGTTGAATTTTACGAACGATGCGTTTTCATATAAGTTTTATAAAATTTGGGATTGATTTGATACTTGATTAAGTGCTTTAATTATGAACGTATTAGAATTAATCAAACCTGGTTCGTTCATTTGTTAATTACTTAATCAAATATCAAATCAATCCCAAATTTTATAAAATTTATATGAAAACGCATCGCCCGTAAAATTCAACAAGATGAACAGTTTGGATTCGTCATTTGAATTTTAAAAAAATTTATTATTAACAAAAAAGGGAATGGCTGCCCCAGCAGTCGTTTAAAACGGCTGCTGAGGATCCCAGTCCCGCTACTGACTGGTTCCTTTTACCGATAGCAAGACTGCCCATATAACCCGAGTTTAATAAACAAGTTTAGCGAGTAAACAAGATTTATTGCGAATGAACTCGGCTAATTTAACGTGAATTTTCGGCTTATGCAAGGTGATTTTTTGCTAATACAACGTGACTTAGGTGAATAAGAAGAACGCGAGTTATTGCAAATAAGTAGCGTTTTCGAATCAGGGTTGATATACACCATCCACAATTTTCCCATCCATTCCATCCACAGGCCAAAAATGGACCTCAGCCTTATTTTTTCGCGCGCTGACGTCAGCGAAAATTTTTCAGAAATTTCTGGATGCTGACGTCATCAAATGTACAGATTTATTTGTTCAGTTAGATGCCATAAGGGTTGAATTAAAAGTCGTAAGTGTTCAGTTAGTTGCATCTGAAAATGGAATTTTCGTATTTTTGTGTTCAGTTTAATATGGCAAAGGTTGAACTAAAAGTTTTATTTGTTCAGTTAGTTACATCTGAAAATGAAATTTTCGTATTTTTGCATTCAGTTTAATACGACAAAGGTTGAACTAAAAGTTTTATTTGTTCAGTTAGTTGCATCTGAAAATGGAATTTTTCGTATTTTTGTGTTCAGTTTAATACGGCAAAAGTTGAACTAAAAGTTTTATTTGTTCAGTTAGTTGCAGCTAAAAAATGCATTTTCGGTATTCTGTGTTCAATTTAATGCGTTAAAGGATGAATTTGATGTGTTATTTGTTCAGTTACTTGCTTCTGAATATGGAATATTTTACTTTTGTGTTCAGTTTAATACTTTAAAGGTTGAACTAAAATTTGTTTATTTGTTCAGTTAGTTGCATCTGAAGATAGAATTTTCATAATTTAAATACTAACCATTTATTAAGAATAATATCCATTATTTCAACAAATTGAACAATTCTATTAATAATAACATCCATTAATAATAACACAAATCCTATACAATTTTAACCATTACAAACTAATACAATTCATCAATTCCTCCTTCAATTCCTTCTCGACAACTCTTTTCACCCTTAATTCCTACACAAACAAAACAAATATAATTAAAATCAATTACTACTCAACTGTTATACTTTGAAGTGAAAAGTTGCACAAATATTACATAGTAAAAACAATCTCGTATACTTTGAAGCATTGTTTCCATTTGAAATTTTCGATGGAAAGGTTGCACAAATATTTCAAGAATTTTGGTCTATGAGAAACATAAAAGAAGAATTTTGACCAAAACTTAAATACTCCATCTTATGATTTGAAAAGTAAAGTAAAAGCAAAGAATATTCTCAGCCATCAACGCCTGAAACCGAGCAAAACCAAGAAAGCAGAAAAAAGAAAAAAAACAAACAATCAATAAGAAGCAAAGATAGGATAGAGATTAGTACCGTAGATATTCGTAAAATTTATAGTGTGATCCGTGAAGGAGACGAATAGTTTAGAAGATCAGAACTATCTGTCGTCGCCGCCTCTTCCTCGCTGTCTCGTGCTCCTTCACGACGATCGAAGAGTTGCTGACTTTGACCACGATGTCTTCGTTGTTGCCTTCTTCATGGTATATTCTGGCGTGACACAGCCTGATCCGACGGTTGAGATGGGTCCACGACGCGAGGGATCGAAGGCGAGTGAAGAGAGAAATGAGATGAGGCGAAGGGAGGGAGGCGCATGCTGGATCTGATCTGATCTGGTTGGTGGCGACAGAAGTGGGAGAGGAGCGGAGCGGAGGCGATCTGAATCTGAATTGGCTAGGGTTTGGGGGAGAGAGGAGGTTTAGAGAGATATATATAGATTGGGCCAGTTGCTGGGTCCATAAAAGCCTGTTTAGAGCCTGTGGATGGTGTGGATAGGAAAATAGGGGATGATAGATATCAATTCTGTTTATAAAAATATCAATCTAAAAGCCTATCAAATTTTGAATCCAAAAGAATAGTGTATTGCATGCAAACGTGTCGTGTCGTGTCAACACGCGCGTGTTAAAGCTCGTGTCGTGTCGTGTTGACACGAGTTAATATTTTCAACGTGTAGTGTCGTGTCGTGTCAAATGAAGGAATTGGTTAACACGACACGTATTATGACACGACACGCCTAACACGACGTGTTAAACGTGTCAGGACGTATTATAATTTATTCATAAAAAATCATTAAAAAATATTTAAAATAATTTTTAAAATAGAAAAATATAATAAATTGCAATAAAAGCCAGTACCGTGTTTTCTTGAAATTGCACAAAATTACAATTATATGATAATTATTTCTGCAATATTTGAGGGGGAAAGTTGTGCGCCAAAAGTTTTCTAAAATTTTACATTAATTATGCAAATGCATTATTGATTAAAACTACCAATTGAGTAATTTATATGTACGTATGGAAATTAAAAATCGGATATGATTATTAGAGGCGGTTTTTTAGTTAAAAACCGCCTCTAAAGATCATTTTCTGATTTTTAATTTATTTTTTTTATTTTCTGTTTTTTTAATTAGTTAAATAATTTATATTTGAACTATTTTTAACATCAAATATTTTTAACATTTTATATTATTACTATTTTACATAGTTGAATATTTTTATCATAAAATTTTTTTAAAAATCGGATTATGATTATTAGAGGCGGTTTTTTAGTTAACCATGGTTCACAATAGATATTCTCTCTATATATATATATATAATTTGATTCCAAATGAAATTTGAATATGATGGTCAATTTGAGCAATTGACAGACTCATCTCTCAGTCGTAATTCTTAACTTGATTTTATTCTATTTTTCAGCTCTCATATTTTTTTTCTTAGTGCAAGGTTCTATTACCTTCAATGTCGCAACTTTATATTTCATCAATATTCTAAAATTTTAAAATTTCAACGTCCAATCCAAAACGTTGATATTATTCAATTTAATGAGCGATACGTTTTCATATAAGTTTTATAAAAATTTTAGTTGATTTGACACTCGATTATGTCATCAAACCATGAACGTATTAGAATTAATCTATCATAATGTTTGACCCTAAATTTTCGCTATAGAAGAAAGAGACTAATTTAAACGAAATTTTAGAAATAATCCAACTCCATCAAGGGTCTAATAAATATCATCACTAAATAGATATATTATTGAGGGACATGATTTTTTTTTAATGTACAAGAAATAAATATATATAAAATGACTGCAAGTTTAGGGGAAATTATATTTATATTCATTAATATTGTTTTTTTCCATAACACGTTCTCCACTTTCTTGTATTCTTAGTGCCGATAATGTTCACTTAAAATTTTGTTGAAAAGAAATTTAGGCTCGTTTTTGTCGAAGAACGTGACAAACACTCGGGCGTTAAATTAATGAAACTAAAATAAAATAGTTACATACTTTGCCCAAAAATAGATCTACTTCATTTTTTCGAGATAGGATAAAAGTACTCGCGATTGACGGGCTAAGAATTGTGAAGCAGATAATGGCCAGTTGGATACAATCAAACTGATTTTCACATTCAAATATTGTTGAAACCAAATTTTTTATTTTTTATTTTTTGAGATTTTTAAAAGACATTTTTAATGGAGGGTCAATAATCCTCAAATAAGCTGATTTTTTAATATATAGAATTTGATTTCAAATTAAATTTGAATATGATGGTCAATTTGAGCAACTGACAGACTCATCTCTCGGTCGTAACTCGTAACTTGATTTTATTCTATTTTTCAGTCTCTCATATTTTTTTCTTAGAGCAAGGTTCTGGTGCCACCAATGCCACAACTTTATATTTCATCAATATTTTAAAATTTTAAAATTTTAACATCCAATCAAAACGTTGATATTATTCAATTTAATGAGCAGTACGTTTTCATATATTTTTTATAAAATTTTAGCATATTTTGCACTCAATTATGTGATCAAACCATTAACGAATCAGAACTAATATGTCATAGTATTTGACCCTAAATTTAGAATAATCCAACTCCATCAAAGGGCCCAATAGATATCATCACTCAACATGTACATACAGTTTTCTTGATGAACAACTTTCCCCATACAATTTACGTGAACTTGAGTAGAGTCCGTATTGTATCCTTTTCAAGAATTAGCATTAGACAATATTCATCGATCTAATTCTCATGTGGAAAAGTTGAACTATCTCAAACTTAAAATCAAACACTAACGAAATAAATAATGACACATAATACAATTCATATAATTATTTCATTGAGCCAATTCATGTGCTATGCTCAGGCAACATACACATATACAATTAAGTTGATAACACCTTACCTCATGGTTTAATGTAGACTTAATCATCACTTAACTTGCATATTAATTTTTTTATAATAATTAATGTTTCTTGTTAATTATCAAGATTAGGGACCCTTTAAAGATATTATTGTCATTCTAATGAATGATCCATAGAGATCTACAATTCATATCCTCAACCTGAATGATATGTCAATAATAATCCCGAGGAACAAATAATCTAATATTATCAATAATATAAACTAAATTAAGTCATTAAATGATTGGCTTCTATGACATAATTCTAACAAGAATAATAATAATGATTATTATATTAATAATTAAGATTATTTTAATTATAATTATCATTGTAATTATATTATAAATAACAATATAATAATTATTATTATTGTAATATTAATTATTATTACTATTAGTGGTAACCACTAAGTATAAAGAATAATATTTATAATAATACTTATGGTTATTATACTAATTATTATTGAAATCTATATTATTAATTAAAAGTTGTGACCGCTATTGGGTTTTAATTAAATTTTTTTAAATAAATTAAAAATAGTGGTACCAATCATTAAAATTAAATACATATTTGAAAATCTAAGGCAGTTCATACCTAATCTATAGAAAAAAAAATATATATATTTATCCCTTCAGCGACATGCATTTTGAGCCCTCTAATTTCCGCTGATCGATGGATCTTAATTTATGCCAGAAGTTACTTTCAACAAGTTTTTTTAGATAGAGAATTTATACCAAGCTTATATGGTGACTTGCTATGGCAAAAATTACTAACTTACAAATTTTCACAAGTATTTTATGACATTTTTCATATTTTACATCACAACATAGCGCAGCTCTACCACTGTCATGTCTAGTTATAATTATCATTGATATATTGTGAATTAAAATAATAATAATAATAATAATAATAATAATAATAATAATAATAATAATAATAATAGTAATAGTAATAGTAATATAATTAATATTTGTAAACTAATAATAGAAATTATTTTTTATAGTAATAGTATTTAATAATATTAAATATTATTATATATAATTACTACACATCTGAATTAATATTTTTTAAATTCTTATTCCTTCATTTTACATAACCAAACAATTATGATATAACTTGATATAAGTTTTTCCTCCTTATCATAAGTTAAGTCGAACTGAGAGAGAAAAAATAAAAAGAGGGCTCCGAGGAAAAAAAATTATGAGAGGGAGACGCAAATTGAGAAAGGAAGCGGATGAGAAATATATTGCTGATGGAGGGGAGGAGAGGGGATGTCGGCATTTCGTAAAGTAAATATGTATTCCGCAGACAACTCACATTTTAATCGAAAAAGCTTGTTTCATTGGCAACTCGCGTTTTCTTCCCTAAAAAAACGAGTTTATTCACCGAACTTGTTTTATTAAACTCGGGCTATATAGGCAATTATTGTTATCGGTAAAAAGAGCCCTTTTAAAGTCTTTCATAAAAAAAAAAAAAAAGAGCCCTTTTAAAAGGGGTTAAACTCGGGCAATCTTGTGTTTCTCATATCTCACACATAAAATGAAAAAGTAACAAAAATTTGTGAATTAGAGAAATGGCAGTGGGTCCAGCGGCCCTGCCAAATTTCAAAACACTCATCTTTTATTAGCCTCTTCCTCTTCTTTAGAGATTTTATATTTTTCTAAGCAAAAACTTAAAAATTGAGAAATGGCAGGGGCCGCGCGGACGCGTACCCCCTCGACCACAAATTACGACGTCCACTCTGCCACTTGGGCAGATGGTAAACCAGCGCTCCTCCCAATGTGCAATGGAGGCCACTGGCCTAGGCCATGAGCCTTCTTGATCGCCCATTGACCCCGTCCAGGTAAGTGCCTTTCTCCGTGCTCCTCCCACCTCTTTTATAATATCCCAAGCGATTCCTTTTGTGATTTGGTGATGTGGGACTAATGAAGCGCTCGTTAGTGGTGTTATGGCGAAAAACCGGAGAGAGCTCCTGTCTAATATCAATATGGCTGTTAGTGGGCTGACTATGTTTTGGGCTGCTCTAACTTAACCAATCGGCTTTTAAGTTTCTTAATATGTATGTTTTTGCTTACTTCATTTTGGGCATTTGTTGAGGGGCACATACTACCTAGTTTGTCATTTTTGAGCGATTAGATCCCTATTCATTGACCAATTAACCTTGACCAGGACAATACTAGGGTACAGACGTACAGTACAATTTCAACTCAACTGCAAAATGTTGAATAAGCACATAAATTCAACCAGTTACATTATAGAAAGAAAATTTTACCAGTTCCGTTCGATGACCCCTCCATCCTCCGCACAGGAAAAAGGTGCTATGGTGACAGCAAAGCAGTATCTCATTTTCTAAGCCACTCATGCCAATTGAAAATTATGAGATTTCTTTGCCATAAGTGATAAGTGTGGTTCAACAGCTCTGGCCTCTGGCCACATTTTAAAGCCTGTCAAAGCAAACAAAAAAATATTGCTCTACTTACATCATTGTTTTATGGTATGCCAAAGTACCGGACCAGGATCCTCGGCAGTCAAAAAAATGACTGCCGAGAGCAGTCCTCTCGATTTTTTCATAATATTTAATAATTTTAAAATTCAATTGTCCAATCCAAACCGTTGATTTTGTTCAATTTTACGGGCGATGCATTTTCATATAAGTTTTATAAAATTTTGAGTTGATTTCATACTCGATTAAGTGCTCAACAAATGAACGTATTAGAATTAATCAAACCTGGTTCGTTCATTTGTTGAGCACTTAATCGAGTATGAAATCAACTCAAAATTTTATAAAACTCATATGAAAATGCATCGCCCGTAAAATTGAACAAAATCAACGGTTTGGATTGGACAATTGAATTTTAAAATTATTAAATATTATGAAAAAAACGAGAGGACTGCTTATGACTGCCGAGGATCCTGGTGCCCAAAGTACCAGGGAGGATACTGTTAGTATCCATTGTTTCTTTTATTAGAGCATCAAAATTTCTTATCCGATATTCTTCCATAATTTTAAAATGAGATAGCTTGTTGTCCTTTTTCATTTTACCCAAGTCTCAAGAACACTGGTAAGAAATAAAACCACAAATGAATCATCTTCTTTTATAATTAACAACAAAAATTGCTTCATATGATAAATGTGGAAACTGTACAATATGGTAAGAAACACTTATCTTCAATTTCATATTATTGATTTGGTACAAAACAAAATTCTTGTTTACCAAACTCTTAAAACGTTCACAGTACTTAACCTTGGTTCATCAGCTCAGTCAATTTTGCAACCCTGGCATTAGTTCTTACTGGGGCTGTGTAGATGATCAAGCTCTTCTCAAAGCCCTTGAGGCATTAAAAATGATGTCAAAATCTTTTTCAGACCAGCTGCTCATCCTACAATTTAGATAAGGCTTACGAGAATGATAAAAAAAATTCCAAAAGAATGATGCTTTTCAATATGGCAAATATGGTTCGCTGGAGGTTTAGCACATTAACTCTTTAATTGAGGAGAGAAAGACCAGATTGAGATCAGCAAAACATGAGGGGAAGAAGTACAAGCACAATACCAAGTTGTGGATGCTCAACTCCTTAGCATCTATTCTGGCTCTTCTTTTGACAGCTGCAGACAGTTCACCGTCAACAAAATGTTCCTCAGCAAATACCTTGGTTCTATTCTAAAAATTCAGGAACAATTGCCTCTGCAAATCTGACTAACCAGTTTTTTTTTTTTTTTTTAATCATTTTCACCTCTCTCTTCTCTGATAGCTGAATTCTGCAATGCAAACACACTTTCACGTTTCATCCTTTGTGATTTCATTCTGATCAGGGAATAATACTGTGGTATAAACAGAAAGGATAGACCTTTAAATGAAAGTTTATAACAAACATGTATATTATTAGATGTAGCCTTTAAGGTTTTGAATGGGTTTTGATTGGAACAATATATATAAAAAAAAGGGGACTTTAATTCAATAAAATATACAAGAACAGATAATTTATAAATGAAATCTTTTGATCAGATAAAGATCGATGGGGGTAACATCATCGATGCCGTTAAATTTAGAAATTAGTTCTCACAGCTGAACATTCAGAATTATTTCTGACTCCTCTGTGCCGACGATAATAGCAACAGCAGAAGATGGAGAAAAGGAGAAACGGTGTTTTCACTTTTAACCTCCCGACTTCTCGATTTGTGTGTGTTATCCTTGTGCAGGGCAGCAGGGCCCATGCGTATCGTTCCAATTTTATCGGATGTCTGACGAAGCGGGCAGAAATTAAGACGTTCTCGATTGATGCTTATAACGAAAGGAAATGCCATTTTAATGAGGCAGAGTTCTCTTATAGTCTTATCGTACAAGTTATGATGTCAAACTTGACATATGGGTACACAGGTAAGCTAGTATTTTAATTTAGGGAAAAATATGTTAGAGATCTTGTATCAACAGTAAACCATAAATTATTAATCAGATGAGGGGAATGTACAAATCCTTCCTCGAATAAAAAAAATTGTAAATTTATCCTCATAAAAAAGAATCTAAATTTAACTAAGCATGCACTCACAGTTTACGGCAGAAAATTTTCTGGACTTAATTTAAACTATATTTTTGTCAACCGTTTAATATTTTTATTTTACATAAGAATATCTAACTGTATTTTAATTGTTATCTTTCTGTGTCAAATATCAAATTTTATTACTAAAATATTGAGATCAACTTTTGAAGTCGTCCAATTTTTTATAATTGCTGAATTCCAATCGTTTTCTTAAAATTATGAATGGTTGTTGACTTGTTGGGCTCAAACTGGACTGGAGAAATTAGTCTAGGTAATTAATTATTTGCTATTTTAAAATGGTAATTGATTCATACCATCCAACCCAGCGCCATCCAAGCCATCCACAGAAGCGCGCTCCCCTCCTTCAGCGTGTCCCCTACCCTTTCCTTCCTTTCCTCCCTTCTCTCGCCAGTTCATCCCCCTCCAGACGCGTCTCCCCCTCTCGTCTCTCACTAAGGTCCCTTCGCGAGTTCTCCTCTCTCCCTCCGCTTCCAGGTGCGTCCCTTCCGTTTTTCTCTTCCTTCGTGAGTTTCCCCTCCTTTCCTCTGCTCCATCTTTTCTTTCTCCCTTATCTTTTCCTTTGTGTTCTCTTCTATTTCATTTGTATTTTTTTTTTCTTTCTCACTGGTCCTTTTTATCTCTTTTCTTTTGATCTCATGTTATATTTGTTCAATTTTATTTGTTATATCTGTTCAATTTTTTGCTATTTATGTTCAATTTATTTTATATATCTATGTTCACTTTTATTTTTTGTATGAATTTAAATTATTTGTAATATCTGTTCAATTTATTTGTTATATATGTTCACTTTTTGTTATGAGTTGTATGGTGTTTGTTATATATGTTCTATGTATTGTTATATCTATTCAACTTATTGGTATGTATGTTCAATTTATTTGTTATATGCGTTTATATATATACACTTTTATTTGCTTGCTAAAGTATACATTGCTTGTTATATCTGTTCAATTTATATGTTATATCTATTCAATTTATTTGTGTTATATTCTCACATTGTTTATGTATTTACGTTCACTTTTATATTTTGTTTGAATTCACGTTGTTTGTTATATCTGTTCAATTAGTCGTTATATCTGTCCAATTTATTTGTTGTAACTGTTCATTTTATTTTTTTTCATATTATATCTGTATCTGTTCAATTTATCGTTGTATATGTTTATTTTAAAGAAACAAAATAGAGAGCACATGTCAGAGACGAAAGGGAATGAGACAAAGATACGGAGAAAGAGGGGGATTCCATTGAAAAAAATTCGTGACGAAAAAGAAGAGAGGAGAGGAGGCGAGGCAGAGGAAAGGGAGCGTAGGAAGGGAAGGGGAGGGAACAAAGCGCGGAAAGAGGATTGGGTGCGAAGGGAGGGAAGGAAGCGCGGAGAGAGAGGGAGAGAAGGGAGGGAAGGGAATGAAGTGCGGAGGAGGGGACGCGGAAAGAGGTTGGGTGCGGAAGAATATATTGTGGATGGCGTAGATGATTTTTTATTGGATGACACTTATCATTCCCGTTTTTAAATAGATTACTTGACAGATAGTCGGCATTAAGTTCTCTTGTAAAGTGCATCAATATGACTAATTTAGCATCCAGAGTGCACGGAAGATGATGAGACTCATTTGAATATTTACAATGTAGTGCAGTAAGGTTGTAAGTTTAATTTGTGACTCTTTATTTTATTTGAATATACTTCAGACGACTTAAAATTAATTTTTAACTACACCTAAGAAAAATAGATGCACTATGATTTGATGTTTGCGATAGAAGGCAGAATGACCACTTCATAAAAAAAAAATTAAAAAAAATACAATCGTGCTATTAATTTTGATCTATGCACTATAGCAAAACAAATAATCGATCCAAATTTTGCAGCAAAGCAATAAATATTATTCATCAATCTAGAAGTACAATCAATAAATATTATTCATCAATATATAAATAATAAATTAGACATGGAAAGATGAAAGAAGTTTCTTATATTGTTTAACATGAAAAATTAGAGGGCGATTTGATATCATCAACTTGAAAGTATTCCCACACCTTCGAATTCCTAGAATGTACTGCATGGACATTGATTCAGAGTTTGAGACCTCAAGTCAAGGTAGCTTTGGTCAATGGCAGGTTGAACTAGGCACACGCCATCAAAAAGTATATCTTCATTAGAAAAATCATACAGAAAGACAAAATTGTCCGGGACTGGGTGTGATGCCAAGAAAATGTCACATTACATCTAAGCACTCAATTATGAATATCAACTTGATATTTATAATATTGAATGTTGCATTGTACATAAATTAGAAAGTCTTCTTTTTTTTTTCCCAGCTCGGTTTCCCTTTGCTTTTTCCCATTGTACCTCTTTGTATACATTAATTTTCTCTAATATCTTAACATTTACACTAAACAAAAAATATTCAAAAAAAAAAAAAAAACCTAAGTCAATCCAACTATTCTAACTGAGACAAGATGATAATTTGTCTATATATAATAAGAAAAGGCTTAACAATGATGCCATGAAATCAACAGGACTTTTTTCTAAAAGGGCCTAAAATTCTTTTAAAATATCCAAAAGGGCGCCGCACAATTAATATTTTCTAAAGGGGCCATTGGTTCACCGATCTTCATGAGCCCATCTTATCTTGTTTAATTTCCGATCTTGTATTTCCAAATTAAACGTCCACGCAATTTCCAAATAAAATAAAAACGTCCATACACTTTGGTACAATTAATAACATTTTTTTTTCATATTTTAAATAGTTTTTTTTATAATTTTTAAGTAAAAGTTAAAATAATTTCTAACACGTTTAACAAGTCGTGTCGTGTCGACATGTCATATCAAACGTGTCGTGTTAGTCAATTCCTTCCCTTGACACGATATGACACGTTTAAAATATTCATTCGTGTCAATACGACACGACCTGAGTCTTAACACGAACATATTTGACACGGCACGACATAGTACATTTGCAATACCTAACTGAAGGCATACTACAAGTTCACAAAATATTAAGAGGAAATTGGTTTTATGCCACTCCAAAATAATTCAATTTCAAATATGCCATTACAAAACAACTAATTGGATATATGCCATTATGAAACAAGACAAAATGACTATATGCCACTATTTTCAATTAAAAGATATTAAAAATTACTTTTATAAAATATGGACGGTACTGCATATACAATTTTAATTAGTGGATACTAATATTGAATTCGGCAAATGTTTAATTTGGAAAGACAAGATAGGATGGGCTCATGAAGATCGGTGAACCAATGGCCCCTTTAGAAAATATTAATTGTGCGGCGCCCTTTTGGATATTTCAAAAGAATTTTTGGCCATTTTAGAAAAAAGCCCGGGATTGGGCAGAGAAGAGAGAGAGAACGGGCGAGTGGGGAACTGGGGGTTAGTGGGGGGTAAGGGGCGGGTTTCGCCGAATTTTAGCGGGTCTGGGTGGGTTTTAGAGGGTTAGTTGGAGTTAGGCACGGGTAAGCACGGGTTTGGCATGTTTAATGGTCCGGTTCACGGGTTACGTGGGGCGGATTTAACACTGATTTTTTCAAAAAAGTGGCCTAAATCCTTGATAAATCCTTTCCGGTCTAACTCCTTTGATCCATCGCGGTCCACGCACGGGTCGGGCCGGACCGGGTTTTTGGTAAACACTAGTAAACTCTACGTAAGCTCACATCCAAATAGCTGACCAGAATTATGTTAAATGAATGACATGGCAATTTTATATACATAAATGTTCCAAATTCATTTCCTTAGTATTCACATTTTCAATTCACAATATAAATGTTCTTTTGCCACTTCCTTTAATTTGTTTCCGTTCAACCGCTCTCTCATGCAATTTAGGTAATGTAAATCATGCTTTACACGCGTTGATACATGGTAACATTTTCAATTTTTTTAAATTATATATAGGCAAATTATCAGCTTGTGTTTGTATCATTTAGAATTGATCTATCTATGTGGATATAATTGGATTGACAAAGAGTTTTATTTTTATTTTTGGATATTATTAGTTTAGTGTAAATGTTAAGATATTGGAGAAAATTAATGTACATGAAGACAAACTATGGAAAAAAAGCAAAGTGAGACCGAGCTGGTACAAAGAGACGACTTCTAATTTATGTACAATGCAACATCCAAAATTGCGAATATCAAGTCAAACAATACTCCAACGTTGGATATATTATCTACAGTAACTGCTGATGTCATCATTTCAGTTTTTTTTTTTTTTTTTTTTTTTTTTTTGATTTGGGGGCTTTGAGGCAAATTTTAAAGCATGCAAGTGGCTTTTACCAGCCGAGTTTGACTTCACCCATGCCGAGCCAATTATGGGGCATGTCATAGTTTTTGCATTCGTTTCATAAGAAAATATGGTACATCAATTATATAAGTTTTATTATGCGAAAAAATTTGTTACAACAACAGTGCGAACAAAATGTAAAGTTTAATAATTTTATCTTTTTCTCCGAATAATTATGTAAATAAAAAATTCTATCACGTTAGAAATCTTATCTCGAAAGAAATTTTTAATTAATATAAGTGTATGTATTTTTTTCATTTTTTTTTATCAGTGTACATAGTTAATATGTTTGTTCATTTTTTTCATCTAAATTAAAATATAAGTTTTAGCTAGATTAACGTAATATTAGTAAAGATGAAATAGTTATTAGAATTATATTATGACAGTTTGTTAAATTACTTTTTCACCAAATTTTATATAAATGGTAACATATTATGAGAAATCCATTGATGCCAAGTATTTTATATTATTTGTGAGATTATATTCAGTTTTATTGGTATTCAATTAAAGATTATTGGCAATTGAAAAAATTAAAAGTTTATCAAATTTTTAAAACTTAGAAAATCTTAAGGCAATTGGTTTTGCCCAAGATGCACAGAGTTTGTTTTGTTCTCGTAATTCTAATATTTGTTTATAAAAAAAATTAATAATTACATCCTAACCTTAAGACAATACTTCTCTTTTTATATACTAAAAATGTCAGAGACAATTAAGATTCCCTAAAAATAAATTAACGTAAAAAAAATAGTAATGACATAAATGACAAATATAGAAAAAATGACACACATACCAAAATATTCAATTAATTATAACAAGAGATCAATTGTAAAATAGTTTGGCATTTATTTAAATAACTACAATTATAATTCTAGCACTTATTATAATTGTATGTCGGTCTTAAAATAATTACCATTAATACCCTACCCCTTAATTTTAAATTATCCAATATTTACTGTTTAACTACAAGAACAATGCTTCACGCGCAAAGCGCGTATGAAAAGCTAGTTGATATTCATAATTGAGTGCTTACATGTAATGTGGCATTTTCTTGGCATCACACACGTACTAGACAATTTTGTCATTATGTGTGATTTTCCTAATGAAGAAGCATTACAAAATGAAGAAGAAACAACATGCTAGAAGATGTCCTTCAATGGTGTGTGGTCAATTAATCCTTCCATTCGACCAAATCTACCCTGAATTCTGGTCTGAATCAATGCCCGTACATTTGAAGAACTCGAAGGCGTGGAAATACTCTCAAGTTGATGATATCAACAATTTGATCGCCCTCCAATTGCTCATGTTAAACGATACAAGAAAGTTACAATACAAGTCTAGCTCTAATTTATATTTTGATGAATAATATGTATTGATTGTACTTCCAAATTGATGAATAATATTTATTGCTTTGCTGCAGCATTTACATCGATTATTGGTTTTGCTAAAGTGCATAGATTTCAGCAGTAGATCAAAACTAATAACACTTTTTTTCTTTTTTTCTTTTTTTTCTTTTTTTTATGAAGTTGTCATTTTGCCTTTTATCGCAAACTTCAGACCACAGTGTATCTATTTTTCTTAGGTGACCTCAAAGTAGTTACAAATTAATTTTAAGTCGTTTGAAGTACATTCAAATAAGATAAAACGAGTCACATAATAAGATAATGATTCTCATTATCTTCCACTTTGGATGCTAAATTAGTCATATAATATTGCGAGAGCACTATATGCCGACTATCCGTCAAGTGTCAAGTAATCCATTTTAAAATAGCAAAAATCAATTGCCTAGACTAATTTTTCGTAGAGCATATCAATTAGACACCATCTACCTTTACACCAAATATATCAACTACCCAATCATTCTTCATAAAGTAGTGAGAAGGGGCATTTGTTGAGGTAACACATGGAAGGAGATAGTCGTAATATTTCATTTGGTTTTATGGATATTAATTTCTGATGTATAGATGATATTATGTGGTATTGCATGTTTCAGTAAGCCCCAAATGTTGAATTTGATGTTTCCTTTTACTATATATTGCTGCAACAAATAAGATTTATTATTCTTAATTTGGTTAATAATATAACTTGAGATGGTTTTCCATGTTAACTTGGGTAATAAATTTAAATTGAGCACAAGTGATACATTGTGGACCCTTAACAAATTGTTGATTAATTGCTTACTTCTTTTGCTTACTACCATTATACCCCACATCTGTGCTCGATCCAGGTTAATGCTTTGCTTTAATCAATCCTTTTTTTTTTTTTTTTGGCTTCATAGACTAAGGAAAAATAAGTTAAAACTAAAAAGGGCTTAAAATTCTTCAAAAGTTCAATATTTTTAATTAAGATAATTTTAACAAAACCATATATATATATTATTTCCTTTTAAGTAGAATACATATACAATTCCCATTTTGCTTCATAGACTAGTAGTTGATCTGCATCAGTCATGCTCGATTTTTATGCTGAAAGATCAATTTTTTTATGTGATGGCTGCAACTGGTGCTGGTTGTTATAGAGGAGCATCGCACTTTTGATGCAAGTAAGCAATATAATCGGACCATATATACTAATAATAAACAATTACTAGCTCGATTTGTCCACTAATTTCCATAAATATAGTACAATAGTAGCGTAAAAGTGTCAATAAAATTTGATGCTATAGCAACAATTTCTATATTTTCAAAAGGTCAATACTTTCTTGCTTAAAAACAACAAAAAAAAAAAGAGCCAACTTTAGTTCAACATTCACTGTGCGAAGTTCAATATTATAGGTAGCAACAAACATTTCTCAAATTTGCAACTAACAAACAACAAGCTTTAAGATAATTGCAAAGCCACCTTGTATATTTATGCAATTAAAAAAGTAAACCTCTGAGATAGATACTATTTTGCCCTAACACAGCTAATGAATCCTTTAAAAAAAAAAAAAAATCCGTTCTTAGCAACTCCTACGGGATAAGAACAAAAGCACGAGTCCATCAATTTTGGCAAGGTGTCTTTATAATAAAGAGAAATGTACCAGCTAGATTTACAAAAAGTCAATACAAACTTTATCATGAGGTCTCAGTATGTACCCGTGCATATTAATGCACCCAAATTAAACAAAGCATATACAGCTTTTTAACATCTTTCTTGCCCCTCGAATGAAATAACAAGCTCTTTCTTGTGAGAGTCGATCCACAAACATGCAGCTACATAGGCAAATGAGACTAATTGGACGATTCTGCATATCATACTCTGTGATACCCAGTATTTTAGAATTTTATATTTTTGCATGCTTCATTATTTTAGTTGCTATGTAAAGTTATTTTAAGATTCTTCATGTTGAGTATGAATTTTTCTGTTATTTATTTGGGCCTCAAACTCATTGAAATTGTGCTTAAATCTGAAGTTTAAAAGGAACAAATGATTTTAGAGTAAATGAGGGACTACTTTGCAAAACCCACCCATTTATTCTTACTCCTTCCTTTCCCACAGCCATTTCTCTTCTCTCTCCCAACACACCCCACTGCCTCTCTTCTTCTCTTCCCTTGCTCTCAAGCAAACTACACTATTTCCGCCTCAAAAGAAATACAAATAAATTCCGAGAAATTCTGGAAAATTTAGAATTGAAGAGATAAGGTGAAGGAGAGTACATGCAAGCCAAGAAAATTTGGATTTGAGCACTATTTTGGTAAGATTTCGTTTTTGCTTAAACTATTTCGATTTTCAACTAATTTCTGGAGTTTAGCTTGAATAAATGTTTTAAAAATGAGATTTTTTATTATTATTAGTTGCATGCAGTGTTTCATTAGCTACATTTGGTATTTGGGCCGATTTCTCAAAGTATTGGTCATGCATTGAAAATAATTGTGGTTTTAAATGAATTTCGAGTATCGTTAGGGAAATTCAAGTTTTGCATCTATTTGTTTCCGTTTTAAATCTAACAAATAGTTTTGGTGGTTGGTTTTTGGAACTAAAACTGAATTTTGAGAGAGGATATACTTGCATGTATATCATGTTTGCAAAATTAGAATTTTTGTCAGCTTTTTCCCGTTATTAAAAAGTATATGTGAATTTTGGAAAATTATAGAGTTGCATGTAGCTAGGTTTATGTGATTTCAACTTATTTTGCTTTCAAAAGTTTAGATTTGAAGTTTGAACAAAAACCCGATAAGTTTCGGGATTTTTCGTTAATGGTATTTTTACAAGTGTTTTATGACTTATTTGTTAAATTGCATATTTATGTGTTGGGTGACTAGAATTGTATTTTCTGGAAGTTTCAAAAGCTTAATAGTGATTGGAAGTATTGGTTTAAGACAATTAGTTACCGGTACAAGTTTAAGGTAGTTGTTTGGTGAGTTTATGTAGAAATCAAGTTGAGAACTTAGTTATTAGCCGTGTACTAAGGTTGCAGCAAAGGCTTGACAAAATCAATCTAAAAACACCTTCTTTTTGGGTCCACAAAGTCTCACCATGATCCACAGGGGTTTCGGGGGTCTTTACTCAAATCTAGGGGTTTTCTGGCTGTCCGCGAAGTCTAACCGCGACCCGTAAACCTATTCCGAGGATTGGGACCGAAAGTGTTTTAAAATCTGGGAAGATTCACCGCGGTCCGCGGTCGTTCTCTGTGGCCCGCGGAGAATTTCCTGCACTGCACCTGTTTAGTATTTCGGCCATAACTTTGTCGTCCGGAGTCCGTTTTAGGTGATTTAAAGACCGTTGAAAAGCTCGTGAAGAGCTCTAGAACTTGTTAGGTCTTATGTGGTGTTTTGAAGATTAGAAATGTATGTTATAAGTCTTAAACTTACTCATATCATGTTTGTTTATGTTGAGTTGTGGTAAACATTACCCCGACCATATATTATTATTTGACTTGAGATTATATTTTGTCTTGCTTGCTGCCTTGTTAGTTTTTGTATTGGTATTTACTACTTTCTTGTTGTGTAGAGTTGAGCCGTGGCATGTCAGGTCCAAGGGTGACCGATACGACGTGAGCAACAAGATCGTTTTTCTTGTGTACTTGTTGGTTCTTGCTTTACTTGCTTCTTCCTTGCTTATTTCTAGGTGCGGATTCCACAACTATCTTGAGTTATTGTTAGAACTTATTACTTGCATAGCATATTTGAATTCATTGAATTGCAAGCATATTTGCATTTTACCATATTGTTATTATGATATAAATGTTATGTATGCATATTGAATGGTTATCCGATTGATCTGGATGGAAATGATATGAATGGTTAAGTACTCTTGTACGGTTGAATGGCACTGGTTTCGTTTGTACGCGGGCTAGCTACCCGGCGTGTCAATCGGTGTGGTTAAGCTTAATCCGAGGTCTACAGTGTTACGTCTTGAGGTACTTGTTGAAAGTTCGATTTGTCTGAATTGAATCTGGATTATACTCTGATCCCTGTGTCTGGGGAGGAACCAGTTGACTGATATCTGAGTTTTACTCTGATCCCTGCTTCTGGGGAGGAGTAGGTTCTGATTCCTGCTTCTGGGGAGGAACCAAGTGACTTGTGACATTATAAACCAGACTTGCATTTGAAAGAGACCAAACGAGCCGGCATTTGTATTGACACTTGATGATTGAGATTGTTTTGATAATTGAATAAATTGCCGAGCTCATTGCATTGCATGAATTGTATTTATGTATGGATTTACGTGAATGTATTTTGTTAATGGAAGTATTATTTTATTATACTTATCTTAATATATGTATTGCTTAATAATTGCTTTTAAACTCGGTCGGTAATTAGTTCCGAAACATGTACTCAAGGTTCGTGTGGCTGGAACTAAATACCGTACTGAGATAATTGTATAATTATCTCATGCTCTGCTTTTTGCATTGTTTCCACATTGGTTGTGGGTTCCAGGTCTTGGATCAGAGTGGCGCAGCGGAAGCTTGGCGAGTAGTAGGCCATCGTACTTTTGGTTGGTGTCCAATACCTTGTGAACCAGACGTTCTCTTATGTATTATATCATTAGTTAATAATGCAACTTGACATATGTAAAACTAAGCCTTGACCTTGTACATTAATTGAAATAAGAATGTAGATTTTGTGTTATGATTGGTTAAGCCTTGCGGGTGAACCGGTAGTAGCGTGCGCTCGCGGCGGCTGCGACATTCCCCCGGTTGCGGGGTGTCACATACTCACTGTAGAAAACAAATCCTCCGATTTCTGCAAAGTATATATATATATATAGAGAGAGAGAGAGATAGGCTAAATTAGACTCCAGCACACAGGAGGTCTGTGTACTCAAGTTTTTGAGCCGTCAGATCGATAATCTGAGGGTTCAGATTTAGGCGCTGGAGATGGATTGAACTCCCGTTTTCTCTCTGTACTTGCCGTTACTTCTCCTCCGTTAGCTATACGCCTCTCATTCCACCGTTATAGATCGGACAGAAAATAAAACAAAAAAAAAACGAAGAGACCTCTGTCTTCGTCTCTCTCACGCCACGCACAGAGAAAACAAAAAAACCTAGCTCCTAAATCCATCTTCTTCCCGATCAAAATCAAACCACAACTACCCTCCCTCTCACTTCGTCTCTCTCCCTTTGCGCAGCTCCCACGAGCCAAGTCACGTGACTCTCTCCCGTTGCGCGCCTCTCAAGAGCGATGACAACACGTAGAAATTTGGTCGTGACGCCTCCGCCTCATATCCTCTAATAGACGGTTCTCTCCACCTCCTTAAACCCCAGAAGCTCGATCCCAGTAAGAAGTAGCTTTCCCCTCTGATTGTAAACCATAATTTTGCTATTCTTTTTATTAATTTAAGGTTACTGTGTGTGCTATTTGGGATTAAATTTTTTTCTACTCTTGTTAATTTTGTTTAATTTATTCCTTAATTTGTTCCCTAATATTGCTATTTTGGTCAAACCAGCGTGATCAAATTGAGGACAATAAGGATACATGTCATGGAGATAGTTAGAGTAGCTCCTATATGTACCACTGTCATATATTTTCTGGTACACAATTAGCCGTTATAGACCCTGTTTAGTTAAGCTAATCATGTAATTAGATTAGTCAAGTTAGTTAGATCATGTATCTGGTACGCTAGAGGTACCTTTTATGTCACAGCCTTGCTCTCTCTTTTTTTTTTTTTTTTTTTTTTTTTTGGGGGGGGGACGTTAAATTAGTGGAATTCAAGTAGAATCAGAGACATATAAAAGTTCCCCATCTTAGAATGTCTTAAATTAAAGTAATGCACAGTTCTGGTGAATCAGAGACAGTATAACATGCCAATTAAAGTAATGTTTATTTTTACAGCTCAACACATGAAGTAAAAGCAAGAGAATGACAAACATAGTACAACTCAATACATGAAATTGGCATCCTCAGTACTGAATTTCATCTTTGTTTTTTATAGGTGCTGTAGCTCGAGCTCCTGAGGAACAACACAATAAGGGGATATTGTTTGATATATCGTGCTCAAAATTTAAGAAGATGCTATTAGCAGCTTTTTTTTAAAGGATTATTAGCAAAGCAAATTGTCAAGGGATTAGTTATTAGAAGTTGTTTCTATATGTCAGTCACTTATTTGTACAAAAGCAAACTGTTATTTAGTTGAATTGGTGTTTAATCTATGTTAAAAGGATTATTAGAATTCTTGTAATATATGACTGTTATTTAGTTGTAAACTGTGCTTGTAATCTATGTAATTTGGTAAATTTTGTTTGTCCTATGACATTTCTTGTTCATGTGCGTTAGTTAATAAGGGCTGTAACGTGCATGGTACCTGTGCTTGCTTTGCATTAGTTAATAACATGTGCATGGTACCTGTGCTTGCTTTGCATTTTTTAAAGAACATGTAATGGAAACAAT
The DNA here is from genome assembly GCA_027725995.1 of Rhynchospora tenuis. Lineage (NCBI taxonomy): Eukaryota > Viridiplantae > Streptophyta > Magnoliopsida > Poales > Cyperaceae > Rhynchospora > Rhynchospora tenuis. The sequence goes on along the minus strand of CM050888.1, from coordinate 205,241,285 downwards.
TAGATTGTGTGTACCACGCGCATGGTATTTGTGCTTGTTTTGCATTTTTTAAAATGCGCATGGTATCAAGTATAAACCAGAAGCATATAACTAGTTGACAACAATCATATTAAACCATGCACAAAACAAACATAAAATGCTTGTTTTGAATTTTAGAGGCAGTTTATAACCATAAGCACATAACCATTCTATAATCATTCCACAAAAAAATAGAACCATTCTATATCAAAATATAGCAATTCTATAACTGTTCTATACCAAAATATAACCATTCTATACCAAAATATAGCAAAACCACCTTACTGATGTCACCTCTCCCGACTTGGCAGATGTGTAGCCACCTGCTTTACGAATACTAAATCCCCTTCGATAGGCATATGAATTGTAGAACTCTCTTGCATCATCTACCGTGATGAATTCTTTTCCAACATAGGGAGCCAAATCTGAATGATCATCTAGGTCGATTTCGTCTTCGACAATTGTCGAAGGTGCACCTTCGTTGGCCTCTGTTATGGTCACCATTGTTGATTCTCTATGCAATTTGCTGCAAATTAACAACCATACTCAGGAACTTTAATTTCAAATTGAAACTAATTTCAGTCAAGATAGTAAAATTAAGGTAACATATCTAAGCATAGCTTCAGCCAGGACTTTGTTTTCAAATTGGAACTAATTTCAGTCAGGACTTTAAGTAATCGATTGCTTAAGTAACCCATATCAATTACTGTTAAGTACGCCTAAATAGTTTATTTTAAGTACTTTTATCTATAAAAGGAGCAAACCGAAATTGACAAAACTGAATCAAAGGCATGGACGAAATAAATCAAAAGGCATACAAAATATGAGAAATCACAAAGCAAGAAAATAAATCGGAAACAAAAAAAAAATCAGAGACGATTTTGGTACTACCTGATCCAAAATCAAATCAAGGTGATTTTGGCACCTGATTTGGTGACTTTGCCAAAGGAGAGGCCGAGAGAGACGAGTTTGTGCCGGCCGATGGAGGTCGCACGGCGGATGAGAGACCCGCTTCTTCAGGAGAGAGACGAAGCAAGAGAGACAGCGGAAGAGAGAGGAAGATACCTGCTTTAATATTTTTTTCTCTCAGCGATTTGATCGGAAAATGGGAGGAGAGAGCGAGTGGAGAAGACAGGAGAAGAGAAATCTAGGTTTCTCTTCTCTCTGCGTCAGAGAGAGAGAGACGAAGAGCCTCTTCGTTTTCTTTTTCCCGATATACTAAGGTAACGGAGCCACGAGGTAACGGAAAACACAGAGGAAACGCGACTCCATCTCTTATCCAGCGCTTCGATCTGAGCCTTCCGATTTTTTATCCAACGGCTAAAAAACTGGAGCACACAGCCTTCCTATGTACTGGAGTATAATTTAGCCTATCTCTATATATATATATATATATATATATATATATATATATATATATATATATATATATATATATATATATATATATATATTAAATGTTGTTAAGCACAGTTTCTTCATTTTTTATTCTTAGCTAGTAAGCTTTCTGCATTTCATTTTACATGCCTTGGATGGCAGCACTTAAGGTACCACTTGTAAAATCAAAGTACAATTTGAAAGAATAAATGGGAGACATACTGTCAGATATTTGATAATGTTTGATATTTAAAGGTCTAAGCAAAAGATGTAAAACACAAGACATGTTACAAACAACGCTTACTGTAATCAAGTCATGTGAAGGTCCCACAATGGGGGAAAAAAATTAACTTGAACCATACTCACATAACCACACAAATTAGCCCCAAACCCCTAAATCGTGTACCTCAGATTTTTTTTTCTTTCTCCTGAATCCGAAAAAGCAAATCCTCCAATTTCTGCAAAGTATATATATACATTAAATGTTGTTAAGCACGGCTTCTTCATTTTTTATTTTTAGTAAGCTTTCTGCATTCCATTTTACAACCCTTGGATGGCAGCACTTAAGGTACCACTTGTAAAATCAAAGTACCATTTGAAAGAAAAAATGGGAGACTTACTGTCTAAGCACAAGATGTAAAAAACAAAACATGTTACAAACAACACATACTATAATCAAGTCATGTGAAGGTCCCAAAATGGGGGGAAAAAATCAATTTGAAAGAAGCAACCATGTAAAATTGCAAATGTCAGGAGTATAAATGTGGTTTCTCAATTCTCAACCATGGTCATGTGTTTCTAGGATGGAAGTAAGACAAGAAAGAGGCAACCAGAAAAGACAACAACAAAAGCGCAGCAAATCTAGTAGATGAGCAAAAGGTGCAAGTTCTGGGAAAACCAGCACAACCAGAGAATATAAGCTTCTACATAAAATTGTACGAGTATTGGAGTTGGTGAATAACTTAGAGAGCAGAACAAAGTTATACATGCATGAGCAAAGACTTTACAAAAAAAAAAGTAGGGTACAGGTGGTGAATGGGGGTCAGAGAATGAGGAAGAAGTCAGAATTTCTTTATCTTCATCACTTTCTCTTCCAAAAGAAAGTATCTGAGGAAATATCCCCATGTCTATGTGGTTTTCCCCCATTTCAGAGAAGTCTATTTTTAAACCTAACCAGTGAAAAAGATATTTATTCTGTAATTCAAGAAAGGGCATTTCATCAGTCCATAAACTTTTAAGATATTTTGCTTATTTCATCGAGGAATATACTGTATATCTAATTATAATGTCCAGCGAGAAGAATGATGGAAAAGGCTAAGTGCCGTAATAAAAAATATGATTAGCATTAAATGTACCTTTCGGACATTTTTTTGATTCTCTTCCATCGTTCTCAACAGGCTTACCATAGATTTTGTTATCGCTTCCATCTGATTCAAATTTAAAAGATATCAAATTATCCATATTGGTTTTGGTTATGGGAGATAATGGAAGAATTAACAATTTACTGTTTGTGCATTAACATCTCCTACTTTATTAGTGAGTCTACTCTGTGTTGAGATAAAATGAGAGCATTTGGGGTTCAGATGTGTGTACACTGTGCAACTAAATATTATATCTGAGGAAATATCACCGTCAGACCATCCCGCATTTTAGTGAAGTTTATTTTTGAAGTCTGACTGGTGCGAAAGATGCATTTATACCGTACTTGGAGAAATGACATTTTGTTAGTCCTTCAACTTTGAGATATTTCCCTTATTTCATTGAGGAATATCTTTGGATATCTATTACAAGTTGAAGGATATAGTTCCCAAAATAAAAATCGTTTTGTAGCGATTGCCAGCAAAGGCATTGCTGTTAGCAAACAATGTGCATTCACATATCAAGAGGGGCAGTTTGGTCTGGCATTTATGCGAACAGTTGGGGGACTGGATAACAATAGCATCAGAATTTTTGTATACACCTATATCTTATTTGGATTATGCTTAGTTACGCTACTTCCTAATCTATCAAAAGTAATAGGAAAGGGGTACCTCAGCTGCAGTGAGTTTCTCCTCACCATTGGAGGAAGATTGAGTCGAGATCTGCCTGAGCATCTGGAAGCTGCCTAAGCGGCCTTTGCCATAAAAGTCATACGGTACCCGAAACAGAGATGGCGTAATGCGTGCAGCAGTACTGAAACAACCAATTGGAACCAGAGTATGTTGCGGTTGGAAAGGCGGAGGCGGGAGTAGTGCAACCGAGAAAGGGATCAAGGACGAGGTGATCCTCGCTTGACTGATCGCAGGCGCAACTCTCCCAAAAATCATCGCCATAGGATGGGGTTTGGCGGAGAGATTTGGATTGAAATAGATGCGCCAATTTTAGTTTTTATTTTTATTTTGGCTTTTGCATTAACGACCCTAAATATTTGAAAATATAATTATTTATTTAAGTTTATGAAGTCTAACTACTTCATATATTTCTTTCCTTTTTGTTTTACACTGTTTACAACACAAAGAAACAACCCAATCGTAACTTAATTTTGATCGTTGCATTTTTAGTTAATTAGACTTAATTTTGATTGATATAGAAGTAAATAATAATTTGTTCATATTTAGTTATTTTTTTTTAGTTTGAACCACCAAAAATAAAAGATAAAAAAAATTAAATTAAATGGTGGGGGGTAAAACTTCTGGTTAAATGCGCAATGATTGTTTTAAAGCACTACATGCCGACCATTTAAATTTTGTGTCTGACAAAATAATTCTTCAATTAATAAATGTAAATGAAAATTGAAATATTTTATTAAAAATAATAAGTTATCTCGAATATCATATTTGGATTCTGAAATTTCTACATGACATATAAGTATTACTAGACATGGCAGTCGCAGTTTCGCAGTGCTATATTTTTTTTAGATGACAATAATTTAGCATAAACTATCTTAGATTTTCAAATATATTTAATTTCTTAAATAATTAAATAATAATTGGTATAACTATTTTTATTATATTAAAAAAAAATTATTTTTAATTATAAAAATAGCGGTCAATTATAGAATAACGATCACGACTTTTAATTAATAATACTATAGATGTATATTAATTTCTTTATAATTAATTATGCTTTTTATGTAATTTAGCAATTTATTTCGACAATGCACGTAGCTTAGTTTTCATCTTTTTATTGTCACGATGCCATTTTTTTATTATTTTTCTACCCAAACACATCACCCGTTATACTTTTTTTGTCTTTTATTGTCGTGATACTATTTTTTTTTTTATTTTTCTACCCAAACATATCACACTTGAAGACAAATAAGCATGCATACTCTACTCTGATATCGAGAGCCACATTTTTATTCCCCCATTTTTCTTAATTTTGGCAAAGAAAATTGATTAAAATGAATAAAAGAATAGGACGTAATAGAAACGAACTTGATTTAGATAGAGAGAGTACAAATACAGAGAAAAGGCGAGAGAGAGCACAAAGAGAAGGAACTTGGGAACAGCGAGCCAAGGGGACCCGGTACCGTAATTCTCGGCAGGTTTAACATGCTGTGCAGTTCTTTCGTCAATTCTTTCGTCAAGGACCATCCGATCTAATCTCTACAGTTAAGATTAACGGACCGCACGAAGTATCGATATTAATCAAGGAGCATCCATAAATGATCGGACGGTCAATGATTAAAGCACTTCACTGCAGAGGATTTCGTCGATAAAAAAATTTATGGTCCGTATTGCATGTAGTAAATATTTGTTTATTCTTTTGGATTCAAAACTTGATAGACTTTTAGATTGATATTTTTATAAATATTAGAGATTAATTGTTTTAGGCCAGAGAAAATCACTCTAATGATGTAGGGCCCAGCGCCCAGCCCATTAATCTGGACGATGACATTATGGAGGGATGTCATCCCCAAATGGAAATTAGCCATCAGGCGCGATTTACCATCGCGCGTCATCGCTGACAGCGAGCGCTCGATGATCCCTCATCCAGCACACTTTATTTCGTATCTAAATGTTCAATTAGATAAGTACAAATGTTCTGTTATTTTAGTATAAATGTTCAATTAGTTATAATAAAAAAATATAAATGTTATAAGAAAAAATGTTCATTTAATATTATTAAGTATAAATGTTCAGTTTAGCAAGTACAATTGTTCAGTTAGATAATATTCAAATGTTATGTTAATTGAGTATAAATGTTCAGTTAGTTACAATAAAAAATATAAATGTTATAAGCAAACATGTCCATTTGGATAAGTATAAATGTTTAGTTTAGTAAGAAAAAAATATTAAGTTTAGTAAGTACAAATGTTCAGGTTATTATATATAAATGTTCAGTTTATTAAGTATTATTTTTTAATTTTTTAATAGGTGTGATGACAAGCGAAGGGATCACGAACCAGACAAAAAACACATGAAAAAATTAAAAAGGGTCATGAACCGGTCCGGTTCAAATAAACTTTTTTCCGACTCTGCCCCTGGCGCACCTTTCTCCAAGATTAACGTGCGATTCTATATAATAAAACTATTAGTTGACGTATTTAATTGAACATTTTTTTTATTATTAAACTTAACATTTGTAACAAACACCTGTTAGTCACTCGACTCACGCGTGCGCGCCCTCTGTTCAGTGATTGCGCACGATGATAAATCCAGCGATGACAATTAATATGTCCCCGAATTATTAGAGGAACAAAATTTATCCTCATCGATCAATTTGATTAATCAACTATAGCAATATACTTTTTCAACGATCCAAAGACGACAGTGACGATGTATTTTCCTTTCATCATTCCTGTTATTTATTTTTCAATCATTTTAAATTATTGTGTGGTATCATGAAAATATTTTTACAATTGAGAATATGGATGTTTAATAAAGAGACTGAAGGCGTGCACAATAATATTTTAAATTAATTGAATAAAAACAATTTCATGCACATTGCACAATAATATTACTAATTACTATATGTTGCATGTCATAAGAAAGAAACATACAATATTTTAACCAACATATTTATTGCAAACTTAATCATGAAGTCTCAGTATGTAATCGTGCATATTAATGCAACCAAATTAAACAAAGCATAGACAGCTATTTAACATCTTTCTTGCGCCCTGTATGAAATATAACACGATCTTGCTTGTCACATATGTTCCACAAATATGCAGCTCCAAGGCCAACTACGACTAATTCGGAGATTTTTTTTATCACATTCAATGCGTAAATCAAATTGTCCAGTTTTTGCAAAGTATATATAAACATTAAATGTTGTTAATTAAGCACAGTTTCTTCATTTCTGATTCTTAGTAAGCTTTCTGCATTCCATTTTACATGCTTTGGATGGAAACACTTAAGTTACCTCTTGTAAAATCAAAGTACAATTTCAAAAAAAAGAAAGGGAGACTTACAGTCAGATATTTGATAATGTTTGGCATTAAAGGTCTAAACACAAGACATGTTACAAACAACACATACCGTAATCAAGTCATATGAATGTCCCAAAATGGGAACAAAAATCTACTTGAACCATACTCGCATAAATACAAAAACTTGCCCTAAACTCCAAAATCATGTACCTTAGATTGTTCTTGGTTCTCACAGATCCTTCTGATTGTTGTCTCTATAGATTTGAATATTTTTTCCATCTAAATAAAAAAGTAGCAAATAATATAGATTGGTTATGGAAGATAATGGAGGAATTTAATTACTGTTCAAACATTTAATATCTCCAACTTCTATTAGTGAGACTAAGATGAAAGCATTGGGGGTGGGGTATTCAGGTAGGAAATTGAAAAGCCAAAGCAACAAGACAGAGTATAACTGTGGTTTCCCAAGAGCCAAGAGGGGTGTGGCCTTTAGCAAATAAAAATAAGAGGGGTTTATTTTTCTGAACAGGATCAAGATGGGTATGGATTGGAGGTGGACTACAGCTGAAAACACAGTGTAGGAAATTGTATTCTTGATTTTCCTTCCACAAAATGTTTTACAGATACATTTATATAGAGCTGTTAAGAGATCAAAGAAATTACAACTCTGCCATTAACAAACTGAACTAACTACGACAAGTTATATCCAGTTCTCTAATTACTGGAACTATCCAGTTAACTGACTAACTAACTAAACTTTCTATGCATTGTCTTGTCATGTTTCCTCATCACTGGAATTGTCCAGTTGTGCTTGTTCTTCATGTTCTACAGCCCCTCTCAAGCGCAAAGGGTCTTCAGACACTGTAAGCTTGCTGCATAAATCAACAAATATGGCTGCAGGTAGTGGCTTGGTGAGAATAACAGCCAGCTGGTCTGTTGATCACAGGAACTGAACTGTCAGTTTCTTTGTTGACACTTGTTCTCTGGTGAAGTGGAAATCTAGTTCTATGTGCTTTGTCCTGGCATAAAAGACTGGGTTTGCACCAAGAAGGTGGCTCCTAGATTGTCACACCACAGATTTGGAGGGCAGATAGGGAAACTTTTAACTCACCCAGAAGATACTGAATCCACATTAGCTCAGCAGTGGCCATTGCCATGCTTCTATATTCAGCTTCAGTGGATGATCTAGCCACTGTGTGTTGCTTCTTTGAAGACCAAGAAATGATGTTGTTTCCTAGGAAGATGGCATAGCCTGTGGTTGATTTTCTTTCATCTGGACAACCTGCCCAGTCAGCATCTGCATAAGCATTGATCATGAGCTTATCTGATTTTCTGAGATGCGGGCCATGATATATGGTCCCTTTGAGATACCTCAATATTCTCTTCACTGCTTGCCAGTGTGTCTCAGTTGGACATTGCATGAACTGAGACACTTTATTAACTGCAAATGATATGTCTGGCCTGGTTATGGTTGCATATTGCAATGCACCTACTACCATTCTGTACTGTTGTGGATCTGACATAGTAGTACCAGTATATTTGGATAGTTGTTGTCCAGTTTGCATAGGAGTTTTGCAGGGCTTTGCCCCTTCCATATGCACCTTCTCCAGTATTTTCCTGATGTAGTGAGTTTGTTGTAGGTGGAGGGAGTCTGTGGTTCTTGTGACTTGAATGCCTAGGAAATAATTAAGGGCACCCAAGTCCTTAATAGAGAAGTTGTGCTGCAATTTATCCATCAGGATAGAAATTGCTTGCATGCTGTTGCCTGTTATCAGTATGTCATCCACATATACCAGCAGATACATGATAGTACCCTTGTGATGGTATATGAACAAGGAATTGTCAGATTCAGAGCTAACAAACTGATGTTCTACCAGAAACTTCTTCAGTTTATGAAACCATGCTCTAGGGGCCTGTTTTAAACCATAAAGGGCCTTTTTCAGTAAACAAACTCTATTTGGATAGAGAGGATCCACAAATCCTGGTGGTTGCTGCATAAATATGGTTTCTTCTAAATCACCATGAAGAAAGGCATTATTGACATCTAATTGATGAATATGCCAACCCCTTGAGAGAGCAATTGTGAGCATAATCCTGATAGTTGTTGGTTTGACAACAGGACTAAAGATTTCAAAATAATCTAACCCTTCTTCTTGGCTGTACCCTTTTGCTACCAGTCTGGCCTTGAATCTTTCAACTGTACCATCTGCCTTCTTTTTCACTTTGAATAGCCACTTGCATCCCACAATGTTAGCATCTAGAGGAGGATCCACCAATTGTCATGTACTGTTCTTTGCCAAGGCATCAAGTTCACTGGCCATTGCTTGGCGCCAGTGTGCAGATTTGATTGCCTATGAATAGCATGTTGGCTCACTGTTTGTTGCATCAGTGTTTAATGGGTATTTGGTAGTAGTGTACAGCTGGTGTTGAGGGAATTTCTTTGGTTTTAGTTGATTTGTTTTAGATCTGGTTGCCATATGATGTCTTTTGACATTTGTGTGTGCTGTGGGTGTAACTGTTTGAGGTGTTGGTACTTGTATGGGTGGTGAATGAGGAAGATTATCCTGAGGTATGAGAGGGGTGGTGCAGGGTGTAGGCAGTACTACCAAAGTACTGAGATTGGATGCAGATGCATGTGAACTTGATGGCTCTTGTGAGGGGGTAATTTGGGAAAAAGGAAATTTAATTTCATTGAAGGTCACATGTCTGGATATGTAGAGTTTGTCAGTAGGAATGTGATAACATTTAAACCCCTTGTGCATTGAAGAGTATCCCATAAACACACATGGCTCAGATCTTGGTTGGAGTTTATGTTGTGCATAGGGTCTCAGGAGAGGATAACACTCACAACCAAGAGTATGCAAGTGTTGATAATCAGGTGCCTGGCTGAACAACTTTTCAAATGGTGAAACCATGTTATTTGGAGCAGTGGGAAGTCTGTTTATGACAAATAGAGTGCTCTCAAATATAGTGTCCCAAAACTGCATGGGAATGGAGGCAGCATACATACTTGCTAGGGCTAATTCAACAATTGTTCTATGCTTCCTCTCTACTAACCCATTTTGCTGAGGAGTATATGGACAAGAGAGATGGAAGGTAATCTCAGGAAAAAGGTTTTGCAGGGGTTTGAATTTTGTCCCCCAATCACATTGCACAATTTTAATAGTTTGAGACAGCAAATTTTCCACCTTTTTCTTGAAAGCAGTAAATATCCTGACAACATCAGACTTAAGTGCACAAAAATAAATCCAACTGAATCTTGAGTATTCATCAGTAAACAAAACATAATATATGTACCCACAATGGGATAAAATTGGGGATAGACCCCATACATCTGTATGAATAACATGCAAAGGATGCTGAGCATTAAAAGAGGAAGCCAGAAATGGCAGTTTGTGAGCCTTGGCTTTATTACAGTTTGCACACATAGAATTTATTACACCAGAAATAGAAATTTTATTGTTTCTCTGAAGAGCTTGAATTGTAGAGAAGGAGCAATGGGCAAGTCTAGAATGCCAAGAATCTACAGTAGTATGAGTGGTCTGATGAATTTGATGATTGTTGATGATGTTTTGAAGTGCATACAACCTATTACATAGAAAGTCACGCATTAGCACTGTCTGAGTTGCCACATCCTTCACAAAGCACAAATTTGCAGTAAATTCAACAGTGACAGGGTTATCTTTAGTCAATTGAGAAATGCTCAATAAGTTTTTGGTCAATTTTGGCACACACAGAACATTATTGAGCTTAATGCAACCACTGGTTAATTTAATTGAGGCAGTGCCAGTATGAGTTATGTGCAGACCTGTACCATTGCCAACATGCACCATGTCTGAGCCAGAATAAGCTTGACTGGAAGACAAGTTGTTGATATCTGGTGTCACATGTGTAGTTGCTCCAGAATCCAGAAACCATGCTGCAGTGGGTGATGAAGTGGAGGGCTCAGCTGATAATGCTTGATAAGACTGAACAGTGGGGCCAGAAGCTTGCTGAGCTTGGGGCTGAGGCTGAGGGGTGGGACCAGTGTAAGTTATGTCAAACCTATGATGGCACTTGTACGCTGGGTGGCCCTACTTTATGCAGATCTGACAGTACACATCTTCTTTAGGTGTTGAAGAGCGACCTCGACCTCGCCCGCGAAAGTAACCCCCTACGATTTGAATTTGAATTGAACCTCCCAGGATTATTTGAGTTGTAAGAGTGTGGTACCTGTTGTGTGGCAAGGGCCTGCTGGTTGAGAGAGAGATTTGTGAACTGGGTTGACAGTGCACCATTATTGCTGGGCTGAGATGGGCCTGCATTTGAGCCCAATTTCACTTCTCCTTGCTGAGTTGAGAGATGAGCTGAAGGCACCATGGCTAAAGCTTGAAAGTTAGCTCGCTGACGCGATTCATGTGCCAGAAGAAGACTATGCAGCTGTGCCATGGTAACAGGATGCTCTCGCATCGTAATTGCAGTGACAAAAGACTTGAATTCAGATCCAAGACCTTGAAGTGTGTGCTGAATCAAATCTTGATCTGACAATCTAGCTCCAATACTGCGTAGACGATCTGAGATTGCCTGAATCTTTTGCAAATATTGTGTACAAGAATCATTACCTTTGCGAATTGTTTGCAAATTGAGCTTGTATTCAAGGATCTTGGCCATCGATTGCGAATTATACAGCTGCTGAAGCAGTTGCCAGACTTGCGCTGATGTCTCACAGTTTACCACTTGCGCCAAGAGAGGTGGTGACAGTGAATTGTAGTTCCAGGCTAGAATCAACTGATCTTATTTGGACCATCTCTCAAACTCAAGATTCGGAGAAGCAACTCCATTGTCGGATATAAGAACAGGATTTGGTGCAGAAACAGATCCATCGACATAGTTAAGCAATCCATGACCCCGCAAGACAGGAAGAACTTGCAATTTCCAAAGTATGTAGTTGTCGTTGGTGAGAGTTGTGCTGATCTGGTGAGTGAATTGCACAGGTTGTGCAATTCCATTCGACGAAGTCAAATTTGATGTGGTTTCGGACATTTTCTTGGAGATTTTCTCTCAATTTGGGGATAATTGGATCGAAACGATGTGCATGAGCTCTTTTAGTGTCTCTGATACCATGTAGGAAATTGTATTCTTGATTTTCCTTCCACAAAATGTTTTACAGATACATTTATGTAGAGCTGTTAAGAGATCAAAGAAATTACAACTCTGCCATTAACAAACTGAACTAACTACGACAAATTATATCCAGTTCTCTAATTACTGGAACTATCCAGTTCACTGACTAACTAACTAAACTTTCTATACATTGTCTTGTTCTGTTTCCTCATCACTGGAATTGTCCAGTTGTGCTTGTTCTTCATGTTCTACACACAGTCTGCGTCTCCCCCTAAATATGGCCTGGCAATTATGCAAATAGTTGGAAAACCCACATTTTGCATGCACGCACCTAAGTCCTATTGGGAATTTGGAATTATGCTTATGCTACTCCCGAATCTATCAAAAGTGATAGGAAAGGAAAGGATGCCTTGACTACCTTAAGTTTCTGCTCATCGCTTGAAGAAGATTGAGTAGTCATCTGCCTCAGCATCTGGAAGCTGCCTAAGCGGACTTTGCCAGAAAAGTTGTACGAAACCCGAATTTGAGATGGCGTAGTGCGTGCAGCAGTACTGAAAAGACCAATTGGAACCGGAGGATGTTGCGGTTGGGGAGGCGGAGGCGGGGATGAAACTGAGAAAGGGATCAAGGATGAGGCGATTCTTGACGGACGGATCACCGGAGCAAGTCTCGTAAGAATCATCGCCATGGGGTTTGGATTTGCGGGAGGAGGGAAATAGATGCGCCAATTTTAGTTTTTTTTTCGGCTTTTGCATTAAAGACCCTAAATATTTGAAAATATAGTTATTTGTTTAAGTTTATAAAGTCTAGCTACTTCATAAGTTTCTTTCCTTTTTGTTTTATACTGTTTATAACACAAATAACAACTCAATCCTAAAATTTTGATCGTCTCATTTTTAATTAATTAGGCTTAATTTTGTTTGATATAGAAGGAAATAATAATTTTGTTCATTATTTTTTAGTTTGAACCAATAAAAAATGAACGATAAAAATAACTTAAATTAAATGGTGGGGTAAAACTTCTTGTTAAATGCGCGATGATTGTTTTAAAGTACTACGCCGACGATTTACATTCTGTGTAAGTTATCTCGAATGTCAGATTTGGATTCTGAAATTTCTACATAACATATAATATAAGTATTATGTATATTGATTTCTTTATAATTACTTATCATTTTTAGTTAATCTAGCAATTTATTTCGACAACACAGCTTTATTTTTTTTTTTGTCTTTTTTATTGTCATGATGTTTTTTATAATTTTTTCTACCCAAACATATCAGCCCTTACATTTTTTTTTTGTCTTCTATTGTTGTGATACTATTTTTGAATTTTTCTACCCAAACATATCACACTACTATTTTTGAATTTTTCTACCCAAACATATCACACTACTATTTTTTAATTTTTCTACCAAAACATATCACACTTGCAGACAAATAAGCATGAATACTTTACACTGATATCGAGAGCCACTTTTTAGTGATCCCATTTTGCTTAATTTTGGCAATGAAAATGTATAAAATGAATAAAAGTATAGGAAACATCACCTAGAATCTAATTTAAAATAATAAGGTTCTAAGAAATAGTTTATTTATTTGAATTTCCTACTTAGCGATAGCGAAATTATACCCCCACTGTATCCATTATTATTTGCAAATTGGTTTTGTCGCCTACATCTGAAGCATCAGTTGCTGACCAAATCATGTGAGTTTTGTGCATACGTAACACATTGTTATAATTTAGATTATTTGTTTCGAATTGAATAAATCAAATTAGTTAAATCGTCACATCTATTTTTGGTGATAGAACAACTTTCTCACACCACAGAGGTGACCAATATACATAAAGTTTCACGATTATTATCAATCTTTCTATTATTTTTACCATATTTAATGACGAAATTAACAAGTATTGTTGTTCTTTTCATAATTGAGAATAGAATTTACAATAGTCGTTTGATTTCCATCTAGTAGTACTAAGATATTGAAGGAAATTGATTAAGCAAAAGAATTTATGTAGAGCAACAATGATGCTGGCTGTGAAAATATAAGGATCCACATTTTCTAGATGTATGTGTGCGTCTCCCTTCTTATTTGTTTTTCTTATTTTTGCATTCCTCTTGGTGGTACAAGCGTATGTATGCGTGTGCTTCTCTTCTTTTCTAATCAGAATCAGAACATATATAAAAGGGCGTCTATTGGATCCAGATCCGATACTATTCCTCGCACTGTTTGTGTACAGTAAATGAATCTAAGCCGTTCATCTCTTTGTGCATATCTTAGCGTCGGATCCACTTCTTCGCCTCCGTTCGATGGGTATCTTCTGGAGAATTCCTAGCTTCCCGCCTCGATAGTCTCTCTCGCTTTCGCTCTCTCTCCTCTCCTCTCGCAGATGCTCTCAACGGACCGGACCGATGGCCTCTCCCATGTGGGTTGTGTACGGAGGTTGATCTCTACCTGGATTTGGTCTCCTAGGCCATCTGTTATGCTCTTATTTTGACCTTCTTTGGTGTTTTCTCTTGGTGCACCATCGTTCCACACAACGAGGCACGACCATCTCATGCGCTCTCTTTTTCCCCACAATCCAGATCCTTTTTTCCTCTCCTCTCCTCATCGCCTACAGTGGAGGTAAAACCTAAAGCCTTAGATTGCTTGTTGCTGACAAGGTTCGATCGAAGAAACGACGAGGTCAGACGTCGTAGTTTTTTCCTCTCCCCTTCTTTCTCTGAATTTCCTTCTTCGTTTTCGTTCTTTTCAACTTGATTTTCAGATGGTATCTCAATTTGCTAAGGAAGAAGAAAATTCTACTATTTATTTCTCGCATTACTCAGTTGTACCAATTTCTCTCATTTAAGTACACAGGATATTAAATATAATCAGTTCTCTACCATCTATACCCTTCTTTATTAAGAGAATAATTGATTTAAACTCTGATATTAGCCCATGATTTATTTCCTAATTAATTATGATTGATGCTAGTTGTAGTTAATTTGGTGCGGAGCTGCTATGCTAGGAGGTCAAGATGGGGTTGTAAGGTGCTGACTCAACAGACATCCATTTATTGAGCTACAAGGTACTTGGCGTTTCTTTTGCAAAATTGATTTGTTCTTTTTTTTTAAAAATTAAATCTTTCTGGTGTCTTATCTGATAAGATGTTTAATGGAAACAACATTCGCATATCTTATTAGTGTTTCTGAAACATTTTGATGGCGTTTAGTATATTAAAAAATTACAGGATGGATCTTCATGGTGAAGAAGGCCTAATTTATTCAATCAGCTGGAAGGCAAGTCTAAATGCTTTGTCTACTAGAATGAATTTGCTTAGATTGGAAATTAGGATGTTTACTCCGAGGGCAGCTCTACCCAGTTGGCACTCCAGCGGCACATGCTAATGCCTAGCCCCGCTCACTCAACTGCCGACTGACATTCATGCTGTCCATTTAGATTATGATCCTATGCAGTATAGTAAGCTGTCAACATATTGCATTGGATGAACAAATGACAGGTATTATTTGATAGATACTCCCAATATACTTTTATTATTGTGGTCATTGGTTCTTCTGTTAAGGGGAGCTCTTCACAAATACAAGAGAAATAATTCAGTTATACATGTGTATCTTGGATCTCAATGATAATTTTTGCATAATGCTAGATAAGCTTCAAATTACAATGCTAACAGTTGTCCGCAATACGCTTCTCAGGAAAGAAACAAGTAGCAACTCCATATTGGCTATATCATACAGTCTCAGATTTTATTATCCAAACTCCTGACACTTCTACTGTTATAATACTTTTTCTTCATTTAGTTTATACATATAATGATAGAATACTTCCTTGCATTGTTACAACCAGTATCTATTTATAGAGGTTGGTACCTTATATGAGAATATTTTGTTTGTATTGGTAAAATCAATAATCTTTAATTATATGGTCTAATATTTTGTTACAGGATATGTGAGGAAGAAGGGTATTTCTGGAACTAATAAAAAAAATTATAACATGAATGAAGGGTATTCCTTAATTATAACAATTTTGCTCTTATTGTTAGAAACTTATTACTGTACCTATTAAAGTTTTAAAAAATTGAATTTCTTGCGTTGTAGGTGATGAAACTGTTGTATCAAGGAATGGCAACGAACTGTACCATGAATGAAGCAGATTAACTAGAGCCCTTTAATTGAAATGTATCAAAGGTATAATAGTATATCTCTATTTAAATATTCTTCTAGCTGCTGCAATCTTTGAGATTTCTCAAAGACCTAACACAACACCTACTTGAATATCAGACAGTTTTTTCATATCACATTTTCATGTTTCTTTCCTGGTCTCACAATGGAATTTATCTCATCAGCATAACAGTAACGAACACCAAATGTGTACGTTGTTTGGCATTGTGTTTTGCAAGTCAGCTGTGTAAATTCATGCTTTCTAACATCGAATGACAAGAATAGATACAAAACAATGGGTGTGGTTAATTCAATTTTATCAAGTTCTATTAGTGATACTTTTCTTACAGTTTCTTGGTTGTTCTACAAAAAGTGAACATAAGAGAATGGATGACCAACAGTACTATCCTAAATGCACACTCTAACATTGCTTTTTGTCTTTCATTAGATGAAAAATTGACCCTGCCTTTTGGATCTTCTGTATGAAATCGGTGAGGCAATGAAATTTCATGCTACAGTTCAGATTGATGCTGAACACTTTTTGTGCAACTTATCGATTCTTTTTTGTCATTCATAGTGTAGAGAGGATTTATTGATATTATAAGATCAATAATATTAAATGAAATTTCATGTTATAATCTATGATCCTCATATATTAGCAAAAATATTCTACGCGAATATTAGTCATTCATAAAAATAAAAAAATAGATCGCGCAACGCGCGAGCGCCCACTAGTGAGCTTTATTGGGGAGATAATTGGCAATTTGAGAAGGCTTCTCTTCTTTTCTAATGAGTTTTATTGGGGAGAGACTTGGCAATGGGAGAAGGCTTCTCTTCTTTTCTAATGAGATATATTGGGGGAGAGATTTGGCAACGGAAGAAGGCTTCTCTTCTTTTCTAATGAGCTTTATTAGGGAGATATTTGGCAATGGGAGAAGGCTTACTTGAAACCCTTATCGTGATTTTTTTAAACAGAAATAACCAGATTAAAAATTTTTAGATTGATTTTATTTTGATTTTCGGAGACGGGTGAAATTTCAAAAGGTCAATACTTTCTTTCTTAAAACAACAAAAAAGCCAACTTTAGTTCAACATTCACTGTGCGAAGTGCAATATTATAGGTAGCAATAACATTTCTCAAATTTGCAACTAACAACCAACAAGCTTTAAGATACTTGCAAGGCACCTTGTATATTATGTAATTTAAAAAAAGTAAACCTTTGAGATAGATACTATTTTGTCCTTACACAACTAATGAATCCTTTAAGAAAAAAAGAATCCGTTCTTAGCAACTCCTGTTGGGTAAGAACGAAGCACGAGTCCATCAATTTTGGCAAGATGTCTTTATAATAAAGACCAGATTTACAAAAAGTCAATACAAACTTAATCATGAGGTTTCAGTATGTAACCCTGCATATTAATGCACCCAAGTTAAACAAAGCATAGACAACTATTTAACATCTTTCTTGCGCCGGATAACAAGCTCTTCCTCGTCAGAGATGTTCGACAAAATTGCAGCTCCAAGGCCGATTAAGGCTAGTTGGCAGATTTTGTATATCACATTCAATTGAAAAAACAAATTGTCCAGTTTCTTCAAAGTATATATAAACATTAAATGTTGTTAAGCACAGTTTCTTCATTTCTGATTCTTAGTAAGCTTTCTGCATTTCATTTTACATGCTTTGTTGGCAACACTTAAGTTACCTCTTGTAAAATCAAAGTACAATTTCAAAAAAAAAAAAAAAAATGGGAGACTTACTGTCAGATATTTGATAATATTTGGCATTAAAGATCTAAGCAAAAGATGTAAAACACAAGACATGTTACAAACAACAATCAAGTCATGTGAATGTCCCAAAATGGAAACAAAAATGTACTTGAACCATACTCACATAAATACAAAAACTAGCCCTAAACTCCAAAATCATGCATTCAAGCCATGGGAAAGTCCCCAAATGGGAACAAAAATCAACTTGGAAAAGGCTAAATGTAATAATAAAAATATGGTTAGCATTAAATGTAATGTAACTCTCCCACCTGGGACTCTTTAGTGACGAGTTTGGCGACAATCTCAGTTTTCATTAAAGAAATTTCCTTCATCATCTCTTACTAATTACTATCTTTAGTGACGAGTCTAGCGACAATATTTTATTTACTTTTTTAATTTTTTATATAGTATTATAAGTGATGTTATGATTTACTTAGTTTTCTCCAATATCTAAAATAAAAGCTTTTTAAACAAAAAAAAAAAACTTGTAAGAACTCTATTTTTGCACACACCATAAACTTGAAAAAAAAAACTCTTTTAAAATTGACTTCAATTGTCACTACGCCACACATTTTCTATTATTTAAAATGCTAGATGTATGATTTTGTCACACTTCTTTTGTGCAGCTGAATTTATTTAATTTTAGTTAATTAGTACAAACTACAAAATTGATCATTTTGTTATGTTCAACAATGTTGAATATTTCAATGCAAATAAGTACTAATAAAATTACTTCTCTCATAATAACCTTTAAAAACAATTTATTTCTACATAATTACTATCTGATAAGCCCACATTAAGATATGTTAGTTAAGGGCTTATCATTAAGATATGTTAGTTAAGTTCAGACACTTGTTTGAACTTTACTTGGCTGTATTCACCCATGTAAAGTGGATTAATCTTTGGTGGTCCTAATAGAAATTTCACTTTTTTTTTTTAAAAAAAAAGAGCAGCAACACATAACCTTATGATCTCATTTAACTAAGTCAAAGGATTTGTTTCGGAATTTTTTTATTATATTCTCTTATGAGCGCATATTAAAATATGTCAGTCAAGTCCAAAAAAACTTATATGTACTTGGCTGGGCTGAATTCACCCCTTTAAATTACAAAAGTGGATTAATTTTGGTAGTTTTAAGATAAATTTCACTATTTATTTAAAAAATAAGAGTAGAAATGCATAACCGTATGATCTCATTTAACTAAGTTAAAAATTTGTTTCGAAAAAATGAAATACTTAAAAGCAGTAAATTAAATTCAAAGTCTCTTTCAGTCGCTCTGGCAAGCATCCTTGGTAAACCAAGTAACCAACCACGTCGAACCCAACAAATACACTAATTCTATTTGCACATTTTTCTCTTTCATTCCATCATTTACCCCTTTTTTTTTTAAAAAAAAAATTTAATTAATGCAATATTGTAGGCCGCCGGTTCGTTGTCTCCGCTTGGTTTAACCTCCGGTTCCTTTTTTTGAAAAATTAATTAATTAATGCAATATTGTAGACGACTTAAGATAAAATTTTCTTTCAGATGTCCTGTGATATTTTTTTTATCATTCTTAATTAAGTATAGCAAGTTGTATCTATACCGGGTCCTTGTAGGTATCTTTGATTCATTTTGTGTTTTTCACATAAATTTGCCCCAACAGAACCCGTTCAGCTGTGTGGCCAATTCTGCACAAAAACAACAGACCATGTTATCGCAAGGTACAAGTACAATTTATCTCCACCGCACACTTTGACAGCTGCTGTAAAGGTTTCGGAAAAAGACACAATTTTAATAAATTTGAAGCTGATAAGTGATAACCGGCATCCTCATTCCAGCACCATCCTACCATCCCGTACTAAATTTTGAAGGGGCGCTCGTTCCAAAAATAAAAACCGCTCTTCGTCATCTCTGGCCCTTCACCGCCCTCTCATAGTGAAACCTCATCCAGAAATATGCAGCTGCAAGGTCTACTAAGATTATGTTCAACATTTTGTTCATCTCACGCAATATCGAAAGCAAATTCCTCCTCTTCTGCAAGTATATATATTACATACATTAAATGTTGTTAACCACTGTTTACTCATTTTTTTAATTTTTGGTAAGCTTTCTCCATTTCATTTTACTTTTACATGCTTTCTACGGCAGTACTATAAGATACCACTTGTAAAATCAACGTACAGTTTTCAAAACAAAATGGGAACTTACTGCCAGATATTTGATACTGTTTAACATTTAAAGATCTAAGCGTAAGATGTAAAAAACAAGAAATTAAAAATAGCACATACTGCAATCCAGCCAAGGGAAAGTCAAAAACCAACTAAAACATCAAATGATTTTTAAAGGCTAAATGCCATAATAAAATATTGCTAGCATTAAATATACCTCTCCTGACTGTTTCTAGTTCTCTTTAATGGCGAGTATGGCATCAATCTCAGTTTCCATCCTTCTCAAAATAAAAAATATTTCCTCCATTCTTGAATTTATTCTCTCTTCCATCTGATTCAAATTCAAAAGGTAGCAAATTGTCCATATATATATATATATTTTTTTTTGAAAGTTACAAATTATCCATATTAGTTATGCAATATTAGGGAGGCTTTACAATTTACTGTTCGAGCATTTGACTCCGACTTATTAGTAAGTCTACACTGTTTGAGACAAAATTTGAGAATTTGGGTTCAGGTGTGTACAGCTAAATATTATCTTTAGGTGGGGTTCTAGAACAAGACAGGATTTTTCAGAGATGATGTGTAGTCTGGCAAATTGCAAATGCCAGGAGTATAAATGCGGTTTCTCAATTCTCAACCATGGTCCATGGTTCCTAGGATGGAAGTAAGACATTTTGCTTATTTCATCGAGGAATATCGTGTATATCTAATTATAATATCCAGCAAGAGGAATGAGGAAAAAGGCTAAATGCCGTAATATAAAATATGATTAGCATTAAATGTACCTTTTCCCTCCGTTTTAGATAATCGTCCATCGTTCTCAACAGGCTTCCCATAGATTTTGTTATCGCTTCCATCTGATTCAAATGTAAAAGATATCAAATTATCCAAATTGGTTTTGGTTATGCGAGATATGGAAGAATTAACAATTTACTGTTCGTGCATTAACATCTCCTACTTTATTACTTATTAGTGAGTCTACTCTGCGTTGAGAAAAAATGAGATTATAAAATGATTATAAAATGGTTTTGTGTACAGCTAAGAATTATATCTGAGGAAATATCACCGTCAGACTGTCCCCGATTTTAGTGAAGTTTATTTTCAAAGTCTGACAAGTGAGAAAGATGCATTTATAAAAATAAAAATCATTTTGTAGAGATTGGCAGCGAAGGCGTTACTGTTAGCAAACAATGTGCATGCACATATCAAGAGGGGCAGTCTGGTGTGGCATTTATACAAACAGTTGGGGACTGGTTAACAATTAACCACAATAGCATCAGAATTTTTGTATACACCAATATCTTATTTGCACTATGCTTACGCAGTTACGCTACTTCCTAATCTATAGAAAGTAATAGGAAAGGAGTACCTCAGCTGCAGTGAGTTTCTCCTGACCATTGGAGGAAGACTGAGTCTGGGTCCGCCTGATCATCTCTAAGCTGCATAAGCGGCCTTCGCCTGAAAAGTCGTACGAAACCTGAAAGAGAGACGGCGTAATGAGTGCAGCAGTATGAAAAGAGCTAATCACAACTGGAGAATGTTGTGATTGCGGGAGCGAAGGCGGCACCGAGAAAGGGATTAGTGACGAGACGATTCTCGTCTGACACATAGCGGGCGCAACTAATCATCGCCATAGGGTTTGGATTTGCGGGAGACTGGGAGAGGAATTGAACTGGATGTAAAATGCGCACGGTTAGAGTTTCGATTTTGGATGCATGGGAAATATGTGCGGGAATTTTGTATTTCCAACCCCTAAATATTTGAAACTATAACCATTTGTTTATTTTTTATGTCTAATTACTTCGCATGATTTGGATGGGAAAGAGATGTCAACTTTGTTTTTGTTTTGTACTGTTTATTACAATACAAAGAACAACTCAATCCTAACTTAATTTTGATTATTGTATTTTTAGCTAATTAGGCTTAATTTTGTCTGATATATAATTAAATAATATTTCTATTTTATGTTTAGTTATTGTTTAATTTGACACTCGAAACATGACAAATAATATAAATTCAAGCGTACATCTTCTCGTTAAATGCCTAATGATTGCTTTAAAGCCGATCATATACATTTTGCGTTTGAAGAAAACAATGATTTTCAAAATAATAAATGCAAATGAAAATTGAATTATTTTAAAAATTAATAAGTTATCTTTGACATCAGATTTGGATTCTGAAATTCTACATGACATGAAGTATTATGTATATTGATTTATTCATCATTGATCATCCTTTATATGTCAATTTACTATTTTTTTGGATAATGCCTAGCTTTTTTATTTTATTTTATTGTCATGATGCTATTTTTGAATTTTTCTACCCAAACATATCACACTTGTAACATACTGTTAAAATATTATTTTTGTTATGTTCAACGATTTAACTGCCAATGGAATTAGTTCAAAATAATTATAGAAATCTAATTTAATTAAGATTGCAGTGCAAATTTAATATTTTCTCGCTTTGTAAACTACAAATTGAGGAAACTTAAGCAGCAAGTTTATGGATGTGAACGGAGGAGTTGCTAATTAAAGAAAATATTTAAAATAGGTATAACACAATCATTTCAATTAACTAATACAAAAGATAGTGCATGTTAAATTAAACCAGTCCGAGACGAACGATTGAACGCATTTCGATCCGTGTGGGCGTGTGGGCCCATAGACTTGCGTGGAAAAGTACTAGCACGGAAATATTGTCTGACGTAATTAATTGTTAATATTTCACTAATTGATCTGCACTGGAAACGTAGTTCGATCAATCGGTCGGCCGATCGACTTGGGCCTTGCAAGTTGCAAGTCAGGTGTTTGACGAAATGCCTGTTAGAGATATTGCAAGTCGCTACCAGTTGGTATTTATGTCCAGCGGCCTTTATATATAGGAAGTTTGATATTAATCCGTTGATGGCACTTGGTAAAGGAAGAATTATTTTGGTGTGGTAGAAGTATTATTAATCTTCATTATTTGTACTAGGTAATAAAGAATTGTTTCTCCTGCAAAATAAATCTAAGAACGGGTGCACAAAAGAAAGCAAATAAAATAGTCTACGATATGCTTAAAAAAATTACCAGATAATTTACACTTTTGTAAAATAATAAAAGCAAACAAAAATCCTATGGTTGAAGGATACAATAATCTAGATAAAACAAGTTCTAGATTTGTTAAAAAAAAAATGCTATGATATCTTAAAATTTTTAACAGGTACTCATGGTTTAAATCATTGATCAGCTGAGCTAAATTTTTACCAGATAATTTTTAAAAGGTAGTCTGATTCAACTCCCTAAAACCACACAACTATATAGTGTCACCGTGAGGCTTCTAAATTATGATAAGAACAATTAATTTTAGAGAAATTATCTTGAATAAAAAAAATAATGTCTTAAGAATTCGTATATTTGTTTGAATTTCCACTTTTTTTATAGCCAAATAATTATTCCCCACTGTTTCCATTATTATTAGCAAATTAGTTCTGTCGCCTATAGCATCATCGGATGCTGAGCAAATCATTTGAATTTTGTGCATACTTTCTATTAGTCATTAGCATATTTAAGGTCGAAATCAACAAGTCGTTGTTGCTCTTTTCATGATTGAGAACAGAAATTACAATAGTTGTATGATTTCGATCTACTGAGATATTGTAGGAAATTGATTGAGCAAAAGAAAATATGGGAGAACAGTGATGTTGGCTGCAAAAATACAAGAAGAAATATTTTTTAGCATATCAATTTGGATTAAAAATAGACTCACGGCGACCTCCTTAAGCATAATTTAGCTACTTGCAAGCCGTCTGCAGCTTCTCCCTTTCAATTTTGAAAACATTACTGATATGTTTTAGCTATTTGAATTTCACAATTATATTTCTAAAACTAGATCCGATTTTTGTATTTCAATTTCTGACAACATATTTGCGTGACATGACCAAAACTTTCTATGATTTGATTCATAAAATATTTTTAACTATTACGTTGATTATTTTGTAATTAGAGGTCATTCTGTTGACGAACACTTACAT
Source organism: Rhynchospora tenuis (assembly GCA_027725995.1). Classification (NCBI taxonomy): domain Eukaryota; kingdom Viridiplantae; phylum Streptophyta; class Magnoliopsida; order Poales; family Cyperaceae; genus Rhynchospora; species Rhynchospora tenuis. The sequence continues at coordinate 205,217,328 of CM050888.1, read as the reverse complement.
AGTCTGAAGAGTGAAGATGGTGTTCGAGAGGTTGATGAGGGCTTGAGGCAGTACGCTCACTGAAACTTAATCCTCTCAAATGACCGTTCACCGTTCATGGTATATTCGGGCAAATTCTTGAGGTAAGATTGGATAACTCTATATATATATATAAAAAAAAAAAGTTAATAATCTTTTTTACAAACAAATAGTGATTATGTAACTTTGACGGCTCAATAGATAAAACTGTGTTACTTTTGAAAACTTTATATCAATTGTAATAGAAACGTTTGTTGTTATTCCAAGTACTTGAAAAGGCAAGCTAAATTTGTTTATTTAAAAATAAAAACAAGCAATTTTTTTTTTTAAAGCAGAGAGATACGCACAAACTTAATCCAAACAAATCCAAATATATATCGCCCATCCAGTGGGCTGAAGATGAGTTTCTATGTATTAACATCTTTCCCAAAAATACATTTCATATAATTACAAAAAACTTTACGTTGTACTTCTTTATTACTTTATAATGAGAAGTGGTGGGACAAACAACCCACTTGTTTCAAAAAAAAAAAATGACTGAATTTCTGCTTCATCATAAGCCTCTGGACCTTGATTAGCCGTGGGCTAGGAGAACGATTATTTGGGAACAAAAAACAGAGATGCAAATTTGGCCCAATTCTGCCTAATTTTCAGCTTGAAAACATTTTGCAATTTCTACGACAGTCTAGTGAAAAGGAGCATGTTCAAAGTCCATCAGACCATCACTGCTGGTATGAAAAATTCCTATATGGTGCTCACATTCGTTCTAGTATGCGCGCACGCACTCAAAAGGAGCTTTTGAAAAGCGTGCTCAAATGGAAAAGTTTTCAACAATTCAGACTGTTCCGAACAGCCATTTATGTGTCTGACTTTCTGTGTCACTTCAAAAATTATAGGAAGCGCTGGAGGTGGTTTCGAGTCGAGTTATGATCGAGTTAGTATCAAGTCGAAATTAAGTCGTTACATTTCGAGTTAACTCGTGAGTTGATCGTAACACACTTTCGAGTTCACTTGACTTACTCGAAATCAACTCGTGACAACTCGAGTTAACTCATGACTCGACATTTCTACGCGAAATTGAATTTAGCTATTATGCAAAACTAATATATTATTGTGTAATACACTAGTACAGTGCTTATTATTCATCATAAAAGATACCAAAGTTAAACTTAGCTTGAGATATTACTGTATAGCATACTGGTATATAAGTGGAAATGTTTGGGCGTAATTTTTGGACTGCTACACTTTGATGTATCTGAGTCGGGATTTTTTTTCTTTGGCTGTACTGATTACTCGAGTTAGTGCCAATCGAGTTGGACCCAACTCGAAATCGCCTCGTTTCATTTCGAGTTGCTCCTAACTCGAGTTGTGGCAACTCGATATCTGTTAAATCGAGTTATATCCGAATTTTTTTCGAGGCGAATTCGAGTAATTCATGAGTTACAATTTTTTTTACCACCCCTAGGAAGCGCCGTAAAAATGACTCGTCCCATCACATGGTGCTTCACATCATGCCACAAATAATCCACTAACTTTACTAAGTCTCAAGGCTAATACAAAGATGGCTCTATTTTAACAGCACAGTGTGTCAGTGTGGATAATTTTCAAAACATTGAAATTGAAACTATTATTACAAGAAAAAAGTGGATACAAAGGAAAATGCGCCCCATTCATTTGGTAGTCCATACGACAGTGTTTGTTAAAGTAAGTAAAGAGAGCATATTCGAGTCCAGGAGAAAAAGCCAAAAGGGCTATATATGTCTTTTTTAATTGATTACTCTGTTGAGTACCTTTTTCTAGCTAATTGCATGAGCAGACGTTCAATGCCACATTTTTTAAAAAATTAAAGTTTAATGGCAATTAAACCATTAAATTTGTTTTTCATCATAAAAGATGATATGCGTGCTTATAAAAAGTTGTAATTGCTTTAATTTGGTAGGTAAGAGACCGAAAAATGAGTGCACTAAATTTATTAAATGCAATTAATATAATGCACTTATTTTTCAACCTCTTGATTTATATGAAATTGGATTAAGCTTTGATTAATATTTTGATCAGTTTGGGATTTGTGAAGATTAAGGTGGATTGTCTTGACAGCCAGTCAGCCACTCGCTTGTTGAGCTTCAAGTTGGAAAACATTTTTTTCTTAAATGTTGGTGAATTTTATCTATCAACAGCTTAGTGCTTGGATTTCTATTGAACTGCAATTTATTTGAAATTTTGGTAAGTTATTTTGTTTTTATTGTTTATAGTCATTGTGAACAGCCCTATAATATGATTTGAAGAAATATAAAGTGTTTTTTTTTTTTTTTTTTTTTTTTGGGTGTGGTGTTTGAACATAAGAAAATTGGTCGTATAGTTCTCAGTTGTCTTGTTTTGATGTTGCTTGGTTCTTTTTGTCGGCTTATTGTCTACTTGGCAACATATTGAACCAGTACTACTGAATCTAACGATGTTAGTTCTTAACTTAGCATACGTTGATAACAACATGAAGTCACAAATTATTGCAACTAGGGACGTACGCAAAAGGATATTAAATATCCGTTTTGTCCATGTCTGGCCTGTATTTACATATTATCTTAGATATGTTATCTGAATTTATATTCGCTCTTATCTGCAAAGTTGAGCGAATAAGGATTCTATTCTGAACTGTCAAAACAATATAATATCCGAGATTTTATAAATTGAAAATAATGAATTATATGTATTTTAGTCTGACTTGTCAAGGTAAAATACGTTTTGTCCAATTCCTGTATTTACATATTATTCATATATATATATACAGAGAGAGAAAAAAAACATATGGTGCATTGTAATGCACAGAACTTCGGTGCATATTGATCCAAACTCTTCGATCAGCGTCAAAATGACCGATCCAAACCGTCCAATATGATCTCCCTAATGAAATCTCCTTGCCGACCAAATTTTATATTTTTTACAATTTTTTTACTATTTTTTTGGAATTTTAGAAAATCGCTAATCTAATTTTTTCTGAACCATTCAAAAATAGCAATTTTTTAAAATACGGAAAAAATACTTAATAATTTCGAAAAAAATGTAAAATTTGGTCGGTAAGGAGAATTCATTAGGGAGATCATATTGGATGGTTTGAATCGGTCATTTTGAAGCTAATCGAAGAGTTTGGATCAGTATGCACCGAAGCTCCTGTGCATTACAATACATTATAGGTTCTCTCTGTGTGTGTGTGTGTATATATATATATAGAGAGAGAGAATGGCTATACTACTATTCATATGTAAACCGTCTTTGTAGGCTAGTTTTTTAGATCGTTGGATCTCATCAAGATCCGTGCGAAGATATGAGGGAATGGCTCAGATGAAGGCGCTAAAACTCTCCTTCACTTTAATTTTTTCCGTCTCTCTCTCCGTCTCTGTGTTAAACTCCCGTCTCTCTCTCCCATAAGCTCTCTTTTCTTAAAAAAAAAGATAGGTGCATCTATCTAGCAAATCGCCTCCGCCTCCTGAGTCCTGACTCCTAGGATCCTCACGGTTGTCTCCGCAATTTGACTCCTCGGCTTGACTCTATAACCTTCTTTCTCTCCTCGACTCGACGCAAATCTTTCTTCTCTCTATCTCTGACATAGGTCTCGCCAAAGCCAGCGAGACGAAGAAATACCCAATCGTTGATCTCGTAGATTCGAAACCCTTCCTCTCTACTAGTGTCTCTGTGAAGAATTTAAGGGAAAGATCCACTTTTGATGTCATTTCGCTCCATAGCTACGTCCTACTGCTGTTCCTCTTTACAATTAGGTGTGCTTCTTTTCATCTTTCCCACTTAATGATTTATATCTTTCCTCTTTCCGTTAGCTTGATTTGTTAGAAATTTTGGTATAATTTAAGTTTAATTTTGGCTTGAAGGTATATAAAGGTATGGTTTTCTAGGTAATTTTGATTTAAAAGCAAATGGGATGTATGATTAAAGGTTAATTTTGGTTTAAATGAAATGGGATAATCATAATTTTTATTTGAAGAATAAATTTTGGTTTAATCTGATTATTTTTATTAATTCTACAATTATTGTCTGGCTTGGAGTGTACGGGTTCTGGTCTGGTACGTAGATCAGGTTGGTTATAAGTTAATTGCTGGTATGTGTCTATAGGGTCTAGTCTGGCACAGTCAAGCTGTACGAAAAGAACCTTTTTGAAAAGTTCATCAAAGAATATTGCTTTTATTTACAAACTTATATGTTATGATTGTGGCAATAACAATATGTCAACTTGTATGAAAAGTACCTTTTTGAAAATTTATCATATAGGGTCTGATCTGGTCTGGCACAGTGAACTTGATTGTCAGTAACAATATGTCAATAACAGTTTATACACTAGCTTGAGTTTATTGCATGTCAGACCAAACATGTCTTCCACTAAAAGGTTCTATCTTCCCCCTTTTATCTGGTTTTGTATTATTTTAAGTGATGCATATCAGTGACTAGATGGCATTGTCACAGTAGTGCCGAGATACTTGTATGCTTGTCAAGATAGTATGTTCTATACTTCAAAGTTGTATTTGTTAAGCCTTAACTAGATATTGGTTATTCATTTTTCCTATTTCCAGGGGGGCATTTAAGAGGACTTCTGATGGGGAGCATTAGTTGGTTGATTGATTTTATGAAATTCCGATGAGGACATTTAAGAGGATATTAGTTATCTTTGTTGGTTGATTTTATGAACTTTGTTTTTAAGTGTAATATTGTTTTCAAATAATGAAATTAAGATAGGGTACATAGATATTCATTAATGTTACTGCCTTATTTCGTGTTATCTAGTCCAAACAAAAATAGACAGCTTTGAATGAGAAATAGAAGAGAACTTTGCCTAAAGAAGGTACATAGATCTTTATAAAATCAAAATTAAAGCATGAAATCCTTAATACAGTACAAGCAAATTAAACCAGATAACATTGTGAACAAGTAAAATCAACACCCAAATACATCATAGTTAAACCAGCAGCATCATAGAATTCTGAACATCATAGTACAATAATCATATAATTCTAAATACAATACAAGCATCATTATAATCTAGACCCAATTCTTCGTCTTCACTTGGCATTTATTGTGATCTTGTGCTGAACTTTATGACCTACACATGAGCTCAAAGACCAAGTACACAAATCCTCTTCTCAAAAAAAGCTATAACTTTAGTACACATAAATGAAATGTGCAAAACTTATTCAAAGGTCAATTGACTGTATAACAGATTAGACAACCATCTAGTAATTATGCAAGCATCAAAATTATTGTATGCACCATCTAGTTGCTGGATCATACATACTAGTCCTGCAAGAAAAAAACAATGCAGACTCAATCCTTGAAAGAAATTCCTATTATCATGGGTGCTACTGGGTGGCCCGTAACAGTATTTTTCAATTGCCATATTTTCCAAAATAATTATTAAAACATACTGGTTGGTCAATCAAAGCAAAAATCTTCTAAAAAGAACTTCTCAAATTCTTCATCTCTAATAGAGAATTTCCGTACAATCGGTGTCTCAAAGCCATACTGTTATCTAGAACTGAACCTAAATTGAAGATTAATCAGTGTCTCAAAGAGGCTTACTAGTTCGTAGAGAGGAAGAATGGAAGGAATGACGCAGCTATGGCGCGAATTGACGGCAGAGAAGGTGAAATCAATTTGTTGCGAGCACCAACCTAGGGTTTGGGGTTTCGAGGCGTCTCTCCCAGTAGCGGAGGAGCTCCCAGAGTTAGTGGCGTGGAGAGAGTGCTTTCCATAGCGTCTCTACTGCCATATTTCGGAGCAAGCCGCAAGAAGAGGAGGTGGAGTTGGAGGAGAGGTGCTACCGTGCTAGGCGGAGATGATTTCAGAGGAGAAAGAAAGAGAGAAGGGGATACAATCGATTAAGGAAACGGAAGTTGAAGGGAGACGGAGAGGAATTAAACAGAAAGAACGGAAAACTTAAAAGAAACGATCCCCTCAGCGCCTCTATCTTATCCGTCAATTAAAATCTTGGCACGAATATTGATAAGATCCAACAGTCCAAAAGTTTAGCCTACACGAGCAATTTACATATGAATAGTAGTATAGCCATTCTCTCTCTATATATATATATATTCTGAATTGGTATTTTTTCTCATCTGTAAAATAATATTCTGAAATTTGAAGATGTCAAAATAATTTTATTATGAACTGTGAAAATAATATCAATATTCGGATTAGTAAATTTGAAACGTTTGTCACTGTCAAATTGCCAAAATATTTATTGTACATTTCAACTTCTACTTTTTATAATAAAAAGATGTTGAATTGTTTTTTCTATGAAGTAGTTTATATACTTATTATTTGTTAGAAACATTGATTAATATACCCATGTAATTTTTTTATTTTTAATTCTTATTTTTTTATACCAAAACACTTATGTTTTATATATGTGCATATTGATTATTCGTTTCATTTCATATATATATATATATATATATATATATATAAGAATATGCATTTGTATTCGTTTAGAAAAGATTTGATTTTAAAGTTTGATATTTTCTTCATAACCGTACTTATATGCTGTTTAGAAAAGTTTGAATATCGTTCCATTTCATCGATCCTACCTGCAACAGAAATGTAGCTCCCAGATTACGATAAGCCTATAAGCTGTTTTTTTATTATCACGAGCTACGTGTGTCCGTGGCACGATTGTCGCCTATTGGTATCATCCTCATTGTATGTCCCAAATACTTTATATTAATCTGTCATGGATTGGTTTCATCCGGAATTTTAGAACACTTTAATTTAAGATGATATTTTAGATTTAATTAGTATGCACTTGTATTCATTTTTTATCGTGGTGAAATTTTTTGGATTTTGAGATATTGGAGAAAACAATATAAATAGAAAACTAAATGAAATTATTATCTCAGATAGAGTACTGAATGATCAGAATGTACCTTCATATTTCTACAATAATTGTATATAGTAGATTCCTTAAATGTTGTTAAACACATATTACATTTCACTAGTGAAATCAATGTAAAATCTTTGAAATAAAATGGATAGTCAGATTTTTTATAATTAAGTGATATTTAAAACTAATCAGAGTGATATTTAAACCTGGAAAGATGACGGTTTGAACTCCTCAACTAATTTGGTAATGAGAGCTGTAACCACCCTTCCCTAGTTCCCTTGCCACTTCCTCTAGCAACTATTCAAACTTCTTTTCCACCTAATAAATCACACATTTGAAAAAAAAATGAAAGGTTTATTAAATACATTTTATCAATCATTGTTACTCATAAGTAAAAGGACCAGAATTATAGCATAAAATATATCTCTAAAGACAAGTTTTCCAAGGCAGACACCATTTTATCCATTCTATCAGCTAGAGTCTTAACTATCTCCTCCATCTAAATTGGAAAAATTAAATAACATGAGTAATTATTGATTTTATATCTAAAACAAGAGCAAATTCATGTCCTGAAGAATTATCACTCCTGCACCTTGTTTGCTGTAGCAATTTGAGTGATATGCAACACTGTAAGGGTAAATTTCACTTTATTTACTACCTCATTAACTATTATTCCAATTTTAGAAGAAAAAAAAATATTAAGGGCATTTGAAAACATTTCTAATTCAGGTTGTCAAACGCACCTTGTATAATGCACATGTTCAAACTCAGTTAGCCCCTAACACTTTCATTACTAGTTTCCAATCTATCAGAAACTACTGATTTATCCATAACTAAGAGGAAGAAGGGGTACCTTTGTGAAAGAATCAGTCGATTCAGATGGAGTGAGAATGCGCATGGAAGATTCAGTCTTCTTCTTCATATCTCTCGGGACTCCAGTCAAAAATCCTCGACGAGAAAACGGAGATGAAGGCGAAGGCGAAGGTGGAACATAGAGCTGAAAAATGCAAATCGTTGGTTGCGGAGCGAAGGCGGAACAAGGAGGCAATAAAAAATGTTCAATAATTATCCTTTATATGTCAATTTACTATTTTTTTTTTGATAATGCCTAGCTATTTTTTTTTAAATTTTTATACCCAAACATGTAACACTTGTAACATACTGTTAAAATATTATTTTTGTTATGTTCAACGATTTAACTCCCAATGGAAATATTTAGTTCAAAGTAATTATAGCAATCTAATTTAATTAAGATTGTGAAATATAATTTTTTTCTCGTTTTGTAAACTACAAATTGAGGAAACTTAAGCAGCAAGTTTATGGATGTGAAAGGAGGAGTTGCTAATCAAAGAAAATATTTTTTTTTAAATAAGAGGCTATTTATTTATTTAAAGAAAATATTTATTTAAATATTTATAGAGGCTGTAGCCCACTCTGTAACTTAGAGTTTATTCCTCTTCTACTAATTATCTAATTAATCCGCGTCCAGCGAGAATTGAACCCCTTACCTCTAGGATAAGGACGGAGCCACTGACTAATATAAAAGATAGTGTTAAATTAAACCAGTCCGGGACGAACGATTGAACGCATTTCAATCCGAGTGGGCATGTGTGCCCATAGACTTACGTGAAGAAGTACTAGGAAGGAAATATTGTCTGATGTAATTGTTAATAATTCACTAATTGATCTGCACTGGAAATGTGGTTCGATCAATCGGTCGGCCGACTAGGCCCTTGCAAGTCAGGTGTTTGACGAAATGCCTGTTAGAGATATTGCAAGTCGCTACCTGTTGGTATTTATGTCGAGCCTAACTTAATGAACGGCCTTTACAGGAAGTTTGATATTAATCCGTTGATGGCACTTGGTAAAGGAAAAATTATTTTGGTGTGGTAGAAGTATTATTAATCTTCATTATTTGTACTAGGTAATCAACAATTATTTCTCCTGCAAAATAAATCTAAGAGCGGGAGCACAAAAAGAAAGCAAATAAAATAAAGTCTACAATATACTTAAAAAATAATTTGTACTTTTTGTAAAATAATAAAAGCAAACAAAAATCCTATGGTTGAAGGATATATACAGTAATCTAGATTAAACAAGTTCTAAATTGGTTAAAAAATGCTATGATATCTTACAATTTTTAAAAGGTACTCATGGTTTAAATCATTGATCAGCTGAGCTAAATTATTACCAGATAATTTTTAACACGTACTCTTGATTCAGCTCCTTAACACGCACAACTATGTAGTGTCACCGTGAGGCTTCTAAATTATGATAACAAGAACTAATTAAGAGAAATTATTCTAAATAAAAAAAAAGAATGTCTTAAGAATTAGTTTATTTCTTTGAATTTCCCAGTCTTTTATAGCCAAATAATTATTCCCCACTGTTTCCATTATTATTAGCAAATTAGTACTGTCGCCTGTAGCATCATCAGATGCTGACCAAATCATTTGAATTTTGTGCATACATAACACCATGATAAAAGTTAGATTGCTCGTTTCCTATCTTGAATAGACAAAAGTTTAGTTAATCGCCACATTTCCTTTTGGTGATACAACTACTTTCTCACACTACAGAGGTGACTAATCATACATAAAGTTTCACGTCGATTATCAATCTTTCTATTAGTCATTAGCATATTTAAGGTCGTTTTGGTTGCAAAAGTACAACAAGAAATATTATTGAGCATATCAATTTGGATTAAAAGTAGACTCACGGCAACCTCCTTAAGCATAATTAAGCTACTTGCAAGCCGTCTGCAGCTTCTCCCTTTCAATTTTGAAAACATGTCTGACATATTTTAGTATTTGAATTTCACGATTACATTTCTAAAACTAGATCAGATTTTTGTATTTCAATTTCTGACAACCTATTTGCGTCTTTCGATGATTTGATTCATAAAATAGTTTTTAGTATTATGTTGATTATTTTGTAATTAGAGGACATTCTATTGTTGAACACTTACATAGCCTGAAGATGGTGTTCGAGAGGTTGAGGCAGTTCGCGCACTAAAACTCAATGAGCGTGCATGGTGTATTCTTCTACTTCTTTTTTTATCAATTGCAAAAGGAAACGTCTGTTGTCATTCCAAGTACCCGAAAAGGCAAGCTAAATTTTGTTTAAATTTAAAATTAAAAGCAAGCAAACTTTTTTTTTTTTTTTTGGAAAGCGGAGAGAGACGCACAAAGTTAACCCAAACAAATCCAACTATATATCGTCCATCCAGTGGGCTGAAGATGAGTTTCTATGTATTAACAACTTTCCCAAAAACATTTCATATATTACAAAAAAGTTTACATGACTGAATTTCTCCTTCATCATAAGCCTCTGGACCTTGATTTAACCGTGGGCTAGGAGAACGATTATTTGGGAACAAAAAACAGAGATGTAAATTTGGCCCAATTCTGCCTAATTTTTAGCTTGAAAACATTTTGCAATTTCTACGACAGTCTATCGAAAAGGAGCATGTTCAAAGACCATCAGATCATCACTGCCGGTATGAAAAATTCCTATAATGGTGCTCACATTCGTTCTAGTGTGCGCACACGCACTCAAAAGGAGCTTTTGAAAAGCGTGCTCAAATGGAAAAGTTTTCAACACATTCAGACTGTTCCGAACAGCCATTTATGTGTCTGACTTTCTGTGTCACTTCAAAAATAATAGGAAGCGCCGTAAAAATGACTCGTCCCATCACATGGTGCTTCACATCATGCCACAAATAATCCACTAACTTTACTAAGTCTCAAGTTGAAACAGCACAGTGTGTTTCAAGATGGCTCTATTTTAACAGCACAGTGTGTCAGTGTGGATAATTTTCAAAACATTGAAATTGAAACTATTATTACAAGAAAAAGTGGATACAAAGGAAAATGCGCCCTATTCATTTGGTAGTCCATACAGTGTTTGTTAAAGTAAGTAAAGAGAACATATTCGAGTCCAGGAGAAAAAGCCAAAAGGGCTATATATGTCTTTTCTAATTGATTACTCTGTTGAGTACCTTTTTCTAGCTAATTGCATGAGCAGACGTTCAATGCCACACATCTCAAAAAAAAAAAAAAAACAAAAAAAAAGACGTTCAGTGCCACATTTTTTAAAATATTAAAAGTTTAATGGCAATTAAAACCATTAAATTTGTTTTTCACCGTAAAAGATGATATGCGTGCTTATAAAAGTTGTAATTGCTTTAATTTGGTAGGTAAGAGACCGAAAAATGAGTGCACTAAATTTATTAAATGCAATTAATATAATGCACTTATTTTTCTACCTCTTGATTTATATGGAATTGGATCAAGCTTTGATTAATATTTTGATCAGTTTGGGATTTGTGCAGATTAAGGTGGATTGTCTTGAAAGCCACCCGCTTGTTGAGCTTCAAGTTGGAAAACATTTTTTTCTTAAATGTTGATGAATTTTATCAATCAACAGTTTAGTGCTTGGATTTCTATTGAACTGCAATTTATTTGAAATTTTGTTAGTTATTTTCTTTTTTATTGTTTATAATCATTGTGAACAGCCCTATAATATGATTTGAAGAAATATAAAGTGCTTTTTTTTTTGGGTGTGGTGTTTGAACATAAGAAAATTGGACGTATAGTTCTCAGTTGTCTTGTTTTGATGTTGCTTGGTTCTTTTTGTCGGCTTATTGTCTACTTGGCAACATATTGAACCAGTACTGAATCTAGTGATGTTAGTTCTTAACTTGGCATACGTTGATAACAGCATGAAGTCACAAATTATTGCAACTAGGACGTACGCAAAAGGATATTAAATATCCGTTTTGTCCTTGTCTGGCCTGTATTTACATATTATCTTAGATATGTTATCTGAATTTATATTCGCTTCTTATCTGCAATTTGAGCGGATAAGGATTCTATTCTGAACTGTCAAAACAATATTGGTATATCCGAGATTATATAAATTGGAAATAGTGAATTAATATGTATTTTTGTCTGTACTGTCAAGATAAAATACGTTTTGTCCATGTCCTTATTTACATATTATTCATAAATACATACATTATCTGAATTGATCTTCTTTTTCTCATCGGCAAAATAATATTCTGAAATTTAAAGATGTCAAAATAATTTTATTCTGAACAGTCAAAAAAAAATATCAATATTCTGATTAGTAAATTTGAAATGTTTATGTTATAAGTTTGTCGTTGTCAAATTGCCAAAATATTTATTGTATATTTCAACTTCTACCTTTTTATAATAAAAATTGTTGAATTTTTTTTTCTATCAAATAGTTTATATATTTATTATTTGTTAGGAAAATTGATTAATATAACCCATGTACTTGTTTATCAATTTTTTATTTTTAATTCTTATTTTCTTGGTCTAAAACACTTATGTTTCATATGTGTGTTCATTATGTCACATCCCGCCGCATTGACGGATAGCGGGGCGTGAGGAAAATAATATTTTCTGCATCCATCCGACGGTCCGTCAACCTACGTCGCAACAACTTAACAAATTGAGTCAGCCACAATCCTCAGTGACCGATTTTTTTAACGGCGCGTTTCTCTATACTATATTATTATAACCTCATAGAAGGTTACCAACGGTTTAATTAATATTATACCTTGAATCACATTCTGTGGTGACTTTTTCGTCATTTCTCGAAGAAAGATTGGGTTTCCTCAAGAACGGGAATAAGTCTTAGATTCACCCCTCACGAGCTTGAATTCATGTGCTGATGCCTCTTAATGACCGGAGAACATCGACTAGAATTCATTCTCATGAGGGTTTACTAATTTGTGGATCCTTTCTTTCCAATAGGCGCAAGCCCCTATTGTTAATTACCTCGTGGTTTTCCACGAGAACCTCTGATTAAGAGATTCGAGGAATCATATGTAATAGGCTAGAAAAGTCATTATTTGAATGGTTTTGTGTTTAAGTTAATTTTAGGGCTTGGACCGGGCTCAATTGATGGTACCAGACTTAATTGACGGGGCCCAATTGAGAATGTCTAAAACACATCTAGAACCACTTAATTGAAATAACCAAGAATGTCTAAAACTATTTATTTGAAATATCTAACAAGATTTAAACTAAAACCATCTAAAACTATTTATTTGAAATTTTCTTCGTTGGGGATTTTAAATTTTGATTTGGTTTACGATTTGATTTTGATTGGAAGAGAAATTTACAACTCTCGGGGCCTTTGATGGCCTTCTTGTAAGAGTTGGTTCCTGGGACCATGACAGGTCTTCTTGTACGAACAGAGTTTTACAACTCTAGGGACCTTTCACGGTCTTCTTGTGAGAGTTGGTTCCTGGGACTATGATAGGTCTTCTTGTAGGAACGAGGTTTTACAACTCTCGGGACCTTTCACGGTCATCTTGTGAGAGTTGGTTCCTGGGACCATGACAGGTCTTCTTGTAGGAACGATCCTCAGTCTCAAATGTATTGCTCACAATCCAATCTGAGAGAGGTGAAATCTCTCAACTCTCGGGGCAACGGGAGGCCTTCTTTTGAGAGTTGGTTCCTGGGGCAACGGGAGGCCTTCTTATAGGAACACGAGATGCGAAATTTCACAACCTTCGGTGCCTTTCATGGCCTTCTTGTAAAGGTTGGTTCCTGGGACCATGACAAGTCTTCTTGTAGGAGAAACTTAATCTTGGATTTTATTTCTTTTATTTTGACTTGAATTTGATTTGAACTTGACTTGATTTGATTTGATTTGGTTTGATTTGAAGATACTTTAAACTTATTTATTTGTTATTTGTTTATTGTTTATTTATTTCTATTTACTATTTGTTTATTTATTACTTATTTATTATTATTTATGAGGAAGGTTCCGCTACCAATATTTTGGTTGCTCCCTAATGCCAACATTTTGCTATTTAGTTATTTTTTCAAATTTTAAAATTGAAACGTTAAATGCGAACCGTTGATCTTATTTAGTTTAACGAGCGATGCGTTTTCATATAAGTTTTGCAAATTTTGGAGTTTATTTGATACTTGATCAAAGGCTAAAATATGAACATATTAAAATGAATCTATCATAGTTAACAAGGTTCGTTTGGTTTTCTATCTCTTGATCGAGCGTCAAATAAACTCCAAAATGTACGAAACTTATATAAAAATGCATCGCTCGTTAAACTAAACAAGATCAATGGTTTGCACTTAACGTTTCAATTTTAAAATTTGAAAAAAATAACTAAATAGTAAAATGTTGGCATTTGGGGACAACCAAAATATTGGTAGCGGAACCGTCCTCATTATTTTTTTACTTATCACCTTAGGATTTATTTATCATTTATGATTTATGATTTAATTAGAGGTTATGATCTTATTTATTATTTAATGATTTACTTTTGGTTTATTATATTTTTTTTATTACTTATTTTATTTATTATTATTTTTAGGGATCTTATTAAAACAAAAGAAAATTTCTAAATATTGCCAAATTTATTTTTAAATTTCATTATACTTAAAAAGAAAGTGATAAAATTACTTAGAAAATTTATTAAAGTATTTGACCATTTTTCTAGAATTTATAAAATTGGGTTTTCATGACAAAAATACTTCAAAAATAAGAAACTATTTATTTTGACAAAATTTTATATGAAAATAATATTAGATTTTGGATTATTTAGATTTTTAGAAATTTCTGGATATTTTATTTGGATTTTTCTGAGACTCCTACTAATTTTGATGAATTTTTAAAGTTTTTGCCAATTTATAAAACTCATTTTTATTAGAAAATACTTTAAAAATATAAAAGGGGCACATTTTGTCATAATTTCATATCAAAATATCAGTAAATCTAGTTTCTACAGATTTTTAGGATTTTATAGATATTTTATTTGAATTTTTCTGAGTTTCCTACTGTTTTTAAAGAATTTTTGAAATATATGCTAACTTGGAAAATTCTGATTGGGCCACATTGGCGCTGACTGGCTCGCTGATTTGTGATATAATTAGAGGTTATGATCTTATTTATTATTTGATGATTTACTTTTGGTTTATTATAATTTTTTTATTACTAATTTTATTTATTATTATGTTTAGGGATCTTATTAAAACAAAAGGAAATTTCTAAATATTGCCAAATTTATTTTTAAATTTGATTATACTTAACAAGAAAGTGATAAAATTACTTAAAAAATTTAATAAAGTATTTGACCATTTTTCTAGAATTTATAAAATTGGGTTTTCATGACAAAAATGCTTCAAAAATAAGAAACTATTTATTTTGACAAAATTTTATATGAAAATAATATTAGATTTTGGTTTATTTAGATTTTTAGAAATTTCTGGATATTTTATTTGAATTTTTCTGAGACTCCTACTAATTTTGATGAATTTTTAAAGTTTTTGGCAATTTATAAAACTCATTTTTATTAGAAAATATTTAAAAATATAAAAGGGGCACATTTTGTCATAATTTCATATCAAAATATCAGTAAATCTAATTTCTACAGATTTTTAGGATTTCATAGATATTTTATTTGAATTTTTCTGAGTTTTTCACTATTTTTGATGAATTTTTGAAATATATACTGACTTGGAAAATTCTGATTGGGCCACGTAGGCGCTGACTGGCTCGCTGACGTCAAGTTGACGCAGGAAGGCGCTGACCATTCTCTGGATTTCGTGTAGCGAATAGCTACACCTGCCACACGAACTTCGCCGCAGAAAATCCCAACGAAATCGCGCGATTTAAGCTCCTTCTTCTCCGACAGAGTTGGTGTTTTTGCAGAAAAGCCCTTGCTTCTTCTCCGGCCAAATTGCAATGCCTCAGGCCGCTATTTCATTCGAGGCTGGGTTCGTTGGAATCGTGAGAGTGAGAGGAAGAGATTGATGTGCTTCATTTGTCTTGGAATGGCCTATTTCGTCATGTGACACCTGGGGAGGCTCGAGAAGCTTATCAATGGCGCCTGAGCCCTCCTAGTCATCCTCCTTTATCAGGAATAGGTTTCAGACACTCAGGGAGGTACTTGAATGGCCTTGAGAAGGTTAATTTAGTCTAACAAAGCTTGGAAGGAGGTGGACTCGGCTGAGATAACTAGACCTAAATCTGGTCTGAACTGGGTCTATGTTGTGGGGCCCACCAGAGGTTCCTTCGATGCCAGCCATCGCATGGATAGCTTCAGGGGATCAATTACATGAATTTTATGTCTTTTAATTTGGTTTGAATCATATCAATTTGGTCCATGAAACACAAGGGTAGCAAGTGTATTTTATTTACTTTCGTTTCAAATTCTGAGTTGCGTGTAAGAAGACTTACAGCAACTAAGCTTGTTTTGGTGCTTGATTTAGATCAATTTAAGTATGTTTCAAGCGTTCAAATTGACACAGATAGTAAGAGCAAGTCTTTTTTAGTACTTTTCAGATTTTCAGATTTTTGTTTTGAGGAACTCAGTCACTGTTTTTTATGAACTTTTGTTTGAGTTGTTTATTTGCAGGAAAATTATTTACAGGGGTCCTAATACACATAAGCAAAGTATTTAAAACAGTATAAAACACTTAATTGAATCTTATGCACTATATTCATTTATTACTCATTTTTTTGTCCCTTTTATAGTTTATTGAGCATGAATGGGCCAGTGCTGCGCTCTGGACCCACACCATGTCAATCTAAGGCCTTCACATGAGGGTTGAGCTAGGCTACAAACCCTCATGAGTTGGCCATGGCTGCCTTGGCATGTGGTACTGGAATGCTTCATGAAGCAAGGAGCCAGGCTCCAAACCTTCATGAGGCACCTAATTGAAGCTTCCTTATGGCCATGGCTGATGCCATGCTTCAAACCATGACTCATAGGAACTGCACTTCCATAACTCAAACACACCATTATTTGGTGGTCGAGCTGCAAGTAAAGAAGAGAAGAAGACACCTAATTGAAACCTCAAATTAATTTGTTTTATCTTCACACAGGAAATTACAAAGCTACATTGCTTAATTTCACCTCTTTTCTCTCTTGAACAGATGCTCGATGAAATGCCTTTTTACAATCTAACACCCACTAATCTAATTGAACCAAATTACAGAATCTAAACCCTATACTCAGGTGGCGGTTGCTCTCCTCTCCCCTCTCCTGACTTCAATTTGGGGGGTTTATATAGGTTTTAAGCTAGGGCAATTCTTTTAACACGAGAACAATCCACACTGTCGAATTTCCATCAATGGTTGAGAATTGGCTGCGCTTAGGGCCTGTTTTTGCAAAACCATGGGCTGAAGATGGTGGTTTTGCGTCTGTGGTCAAGGAGGAGGCCACGTCGTCGAATAATGCCGGGTTGTGTCCGGTCTTCCGTGAGCCAATGAAGGGTTATAGCATTCGGTGCATGAAACGGGTTCACCCGAATTTCCAGGCGGGAGAGTGGTTTAAATAGGCAGCGACATCCCTCCCCTCTACGGATCCTCTGCAATGGTTGTACGCGCCAATCTTCCAGGATTTTTCTGGGATTTTTCAGCATTCCATTTAATTTCCATATATATTTTTGCTGCCAAATGAAAATAAATCACTTGAGGGCCTTCCCTTGGGTATCTTTGGATAAAATTTTATGGGTAGGTTCAGAAAAATATTAGGAATTTAGTGGTTCAAAGGTTTTTGTGAAATTCCTAATAGATTTATTTTGGTAATTTTTTATGGGTTTTGGGGTTTCTTTGCAAAGTTTGGAGTTTCTGTTGATATTTTGAGATTTTGAAATCATGATAATTCATCATAATTCCTCAGGGATCTCTGGGTATCTTTTGGAAATTTTTGGAGTTTGTTTGATATTTTTCGTGGATTTTTTAGCTTTCTTGCATTTATTTGTCATAAAATGGGTTATTTATTTCATGCATTTTGGCATAATATTTTTTGGTCAAACACATTCTATATGGGTTACCAACAATTTAGTATTACTAGTGCTAATTTCGCGTGTTGCGCGATTCATTCCTATACGAATTTGTTATTAAATGGTTTCTTAATTGTAAAATCCCGTAAAATATTAAAAGTTTGTTAATTTAAAAATGTGTTAATCAAATTAAAACTTCAAGCAAACAAATAAATTCCAATTTCAAAATACTAATTAATCAAAACCTCCTTAGACAAATTTCTATAAACTAAATAACTGAATTGAAATTAGTTGGATTCCTGGCCGTCTGATCTGTTGTTTAATTCCTTGATTTATTTCAACTGTTGGATCCACCTCCTTTTTACTCTTTGCACCATCTCCGTTTAATCCTCGCCACAGAAAATCTCGGACGCCAAACTCTTCTTCACCCCAGCTTTCCGCTTCTCCTCCTCCATTTTGCGTCTAAAGCCCCACCTCTGCGCCGACCACCCCTCTGCAGCGAGAGAAACCGCCTGGTTTCTGTTCTTTTTCGTTTCCCCTCTCTGCAAAACCGTCGCAGATGGCCCCTCTCCCTCTTTTAATCTCCTCTCCTCTCCGTCACTCTCTCACACACAACCCCTTACTGCCATTCATCTCTCCGTCATTTCTATTTCTCTCAAGCTCAACCGAAACCCTTCCTTTTCTATTTCCGATCATCTCCCTCCCTTCTGTTTCTCTCTTTCCCCCACACATTACTTCTCCACTCGATTCAAAGAACCCAATTCCCTATCTCTCTCCCTCACTGACACACAGCCACACACTCTTCTCTCTCACTCTTTCTCCTCTCTCTCGGCTTGACTGACAATGGTGAAGATTGGTGGCGACTTGGCAGGTGGTGATTGGTGGTAGCCGAGCCCTCAACCTCATCCCTTCTCCTTTGCTTGCCATCTCGGTTTAGCTATCTCTCTCTCTCTCTCTTTTCTTGAGCTGTGCTTGGATGAATGTTGTGGGGCATGCATTGAATTGCTGAATTGAATTGCTTGCTTGTTGTGTCAATTGAGTGCTTGATATGATTGTGCATTGCCTCTATTTGATCTGTTTGTTACGAATGTGCTTGCTCTTGGCTTTGATCTGATATGTTAGTTGCTTCTTTTAGGAATTGTGCTAGCTATTAGTTCAATTAGGTTTGTTTAGTGTCATATATTAGTTTAGTCTTTGATCCGTTAGCAGTTAGATGTCTCCAATGAAATCTATGCTTGATTGGTTTACTGACAAGTTGGTAGCATCAAATTAGGTTAGATATAGTTGTTGGTTAGGCTAGTTCTGAATCTATCTTTGAATAAGTGTCTCAAATGGAATTGTGTGCTTGCTAATTTAGGCTATCATTTCTTTGTCGGATCTGTCTGGATGTTGTAAGTACTTGATTAAGGTTAGTGTTTATTTTATGTGTGTCTAAATGTCATGTGTAGCTGAAGAATCAGTTTAAAGTGTTTGTACTTGAGGTTCTAGGTTATCTCTTGCTTGTTTGATATGTTTAGCATCTTGCATAGCTATTATCAAGTCAAATGTTGGTTAGTGGGACATTTAAAGCTTGTGTGTTGCTTTTCTGGTCTAATATCAGGCTGGTTCAGGCCTGGTACAAGTCGTGGCACCCCTCTGTTGCTTGCTGGTATGCTGTTTAAGTGTGTCAGGGACTGATTTGTGAAGTTTTTTGAGTTTAGGACTGTTCTGTAAATACTTTTGAACTATATTTGGACATCTCTATAGTTTCTGCTGTTATTAGGGTCTTAGGTGTAAATGTTAAGTAAATATTTGTGATTCAGGGTCCTCTGTGTAAAATCTGTATAGCGGGTTCGGATTTCATCCCCGAAACTCGACTTTCCTCCTGGGCTCTGTCCCTTTTGTTTTTCCTCTGGGCCATGCGTATGTTCTCTCTGGCCTGTTAGGCTGCACGAGCTGGGCCCTTCTTTTTCTTTTTGTGTGGGCTCAATAGACCGAGTCTATTCTCCTCTGTTGAGTTTAATTATCTGGACTAGGCCAGGTCCAATAAATTGATAATTAAGTTAATTACAAAGTTAACTTAAAATGTGAGAATTTAAGAAATATTATGATTTTAGCTAAGTGGACCGATGTTAAGGTATTGGACCCGAAATATAATTGTTGCCTAAAATAAATCGGATTAATACTTAAACTTAAAGATGGGAGATGATTTCAAATAGTCCAGGAATATTTCAAAAATACAGATACAATGAAAAACTCTATCTGGACTTATATGATCCCAAAAACATTAAAACACCAACACGTTAACAACATTAAACTTATTAGTTATATGTTAGTATTAGTATTTGTATAACAACTTTATTTAGCATAACTTAAATAAATTAGTTTCTTTATATATATATACTATCTATTTTTCAATGAGTTTTCTTTTATTTAAAAAGATACTTATTTATAACTATTTAATACTTGAGCAATACACTATTAGAATATTACAACTAAACTTATCAAATGATTTTCTAAAACTAAACAAATATTATCACGACTTAAACGAGTAGAATAGAACTGTAGGATTTCGTCTACACGACTTTCTTCCCACTTGTTTTATAAAGGAAATTCTGCCAAAATTTCTAAAAAGTATTTCTCTAAATATAATAATATATTTTAATACTGAGTCCCTTTTTCATAAAGTCTAGATTCTTTATCCTAGTAGCTCAAACCTGAATCCAAATAGAGGGTTAACTTAGTGATCGTTAGTTTAAGCGTTTCGAGACTTAGAGTTCGTTCTGATTAGTTAACTTTTCCGTCAGGTGAGCAGCAGGACTACTCAGGACCAGTAGAGGACTACTACTACCCCGAGTACGAGACATGAGAGGCTGGTCAGGACTTCACCGACCATCCTGAGGAGTAGTCTCTTAGTCATCGACTTTTTCAGGTGTGGATGCCTTAGGTTTTGTTTAATCTTTAGTTTAGTAATTAGATCATAATTAACTGTGTGCATATCATGTCATAAACACTGCATTAAAACACTTAATTGCATGTCATTAACTCAAAACTAGATTATACTTATAGGTTATGCATTGATATTAATAATGTGATTAATAAACTTAAAAGTGTCTTTAATCAACACTTGCATCTGGTGCGGAGGATAGTGAGACCGAGTGTGATAAGTACGTTTTGCCTGGGGTTTCCATTATCGGGAGATTGTCTCAAGCCATTGCCGGAGGTCTCCTTATGATAGCGATCACGGGTAACCCGATCTGATGATCACTCAGCAGACCGTCCGTCAGGCGGTACTACGATCACTTGATGGTTATTTGTGTGATTATATAGTATTGTATCCCTTTTGACTTGAGTTCTTGATTGAGTGTGCCATCTATACCAGACTATCTCTCGACCTCCATGAGTCAGTATGCCGGTACCGTGTATTACTGCTCACTCCTCAACGGGGGAGTGAGGTAGGAGCTGTTGCGTGTTGAGGTGTTGCATAGGTAGATCTGTAGGCACAGTTCATGTTGGGATTTGTGAGATTGATTCTGAATTTTACGTGACTTATGATTTGACCATTGAGTGTGGGTGCTTGACTCTCGTATTGATACACTTATTCAGCGTACTTTATTATTATACTATTATTATTCTCCGCTTCTCCAGATATTTTCATATTTATTTGGGCATGTTAGGATTTGCATATTAGAAGTATTATTTCTTTAAACTTACATTTAGATATTGTATTGTAGGATTTTTAAAAGTATTTAAGTTTGGTTTAATTCTAGCTAGAGTTAACCAGAACCGTAGGCTCACTCTATCACCACACTGAGTATCAATGTACTCATCCCACAATACTTTGATTTGTGGAGACAGGTTCAGGTTTGGATGACACCGTTGAGGAGTTTTTTCAAGAAGACCAAGCCAAGCTGGAATATTTATCTTCTGCTGTATATTTTTAGTATCTTGTTATATTATGGCTGGAATTTCGATATATATATATTTACCAGCCCCTTGCTTTCTGTTACACTGTTTATTAGCCTTACGTGTGTACCGTTTATTAGCCTTACGTGGCGAGGTTGTCCATCTTGATTTATGGCTTGGTTCGGGGTGTGACATTAATGAAATTAGCAACCGTGTGGTCAAGATTGATAGCTATAGAGCGAAAATCGCGCATATAATTTTTTTTATGAAATTCAAAACACTATATAAAAAATGCCATAAAAATTGAGTATACTATTGAAATATTATACGGAAACTGTCACATAAAATCTACACCAAAAAAATTATGCCGCACCAAAAATCCAGCAGCTTGGCCACAGAGGATCCGCGCGAATTATTGTGCTTACCATAGTAACCCGCGTGCCTATCACGCCGGCCCAAGTTAATATATTTATAATATCGTGAATCATCTTTATACCGTGAATCATCTTTGAGGATTGTCAACGGTTTACTATTACATTGTGAATAACCTTCTGTGAGGATTACCAACGGTTTACTATATATTATACTGCAAAACAACTTTTACGAGAGTTTCCAACAGTTGATAGTAAAATTTCTAATTAGGGCTGCACAAGAAAAATAAAAATCTGCCTGACTCATCCAATCTGATCCGTATTTTAACGGGTTGTAACATTAATCGGATTGGGTCGGGTTTTAAATTTATGAACTGGTTCAACTGAGTTGGATTATATGTCTAATATTGATAACCGTTTTCAACCCGACCTGTTTTATTAATTATGTTGTCTCTCAGTTAGTCCACATCGACATTTGCTTCAATGCTATGCCTACTGGTTTCCAATCATAAAAAAAAAAAAAAAAAAATCATTCATTCATCCCAGTTCCCAAATTAGGCATTTAATTGTGTTTCTTTCCAACAACAAATGCGAATATGCAATTCTCTGAGCGACGCCTCGGCTCCTCCCTGGTACCTTACCAGTTCCCAAATATATGTCATTTTGTACATTAATTATAAAAAATGGTACCTTGTGTTGTTGAATTTCTGCTTATTGAATTTTACACAAATATTTGTGTTGAATACTTGAATTGTTGCTTGGACTGTTTATTTTAATACGATGGTCAATCATATAGGTAATGTGTTATGTATTCGTCTTTTATTTTAGTTACATAGCGGATATACATCATCCAACTATTTACCATCCATTACCATCCACAGGCTATTGGGCCAGCGAACAGATCTGGCGCAAAAATCAGACGCATCGGAAAATTTTTCTGCATGCTGACGTCAGCGAGACGATTGATGACGTCATCAAAAAAATTTCGCAATTTAGCGACATTTGGACGTGGGATGACGTCATGGAATCGCTTGATGACGTCAACAAAAGTGGTTCAGATAGAAGTCATAAGGGATGAACTTAAAGAGTATATGTGTTCGAATTTTTGTATTTATGTGTTCAGTTTAATACGTTAAGGGATGAATTTAAAGTGTATATGTGTTCAGTTAGTTACGACAAAAATGTGAATTTTCGTATTTATGTATCTAGTTTAACGCGTTAAGGGTTGATCTTAATGTGTTCATATGTTCAGTTAGTTGACACGAAAAATTAAATTCTTGTATTTTTGTGTTCAGTTAAACATGTTAAGGGATTAATTTAAAGTGTTTATGTGTTCGGTTAGTTGCAGCAGAAATTTGATTTCGTAGTTTTTTGTTTAATTAAACTTGTTAAGGGATCAATTAAAATTATTTATGTGTTCAGTTAATTGTGATCAAATATGTTTTAATAACCATACAATGAAGTGAACACTAATATATTATTAAGAATGATATCCATTATTACAACAAACTGAACAATTCTTCTCACTAACTGAACACTTGTAAAAAACACAACCAAAAAGAAATTAAGCATAACCCTTATAAGAAAACTTATAATAAACATAACCCTCAAAATTACACCAACCAAACAAAAATTCACATCCTTTAATTAAGAAATAAGAAACATAATCAATACATCTTACATCCAGATAAACGTTCAATAGAATTTCTTATGACATTAACTGTTTTCTGTATTGGCGTAGTGGAAAATTGGAAACATATGCAAATATGAATTGCTTTGTTCTTCTAAGTGCTTTTGCAGTCACAGTAAGCACAAAATCAATCTGGAAGTCTGTGGATGGTTGGATAGTAATAAGAAGGATGGTGAGTACTAACTACCTTTTAGTTATGTGATTTTTTTTTATGTATAATTGATTAACAATTTGTTTGACCCGCGTAATCCGTATAACCTGTAATAATCTATATATAAAAAAAAAGTTGGGTTGGGTTAGATTACAGGTTTGTTAGTTGAAATTTTATTTTACCCGATCTAATTGAGTTGGGTTCAAATTTTGATTAAAAACTTTTGACCCGTCCGTTGTACAATCCAAATTCTGAAAATCAAATATATCAATCACAATTGCAGTAAACAAATGCAATCAAATCCAATCGATAATAAAATAAATCAATAAGAAATTAAATACAAAAGAATTCTGATTATATGACTGAATGGTTCAAAAATTAGAAACAAATCCAATAACAACCAATACGACAGCGACTATGATGTAGACTTGAATTCCTAATCGATCCACAATTCAATCTTTCAAATTGGTTAGATCTTCTATTTGATCTTTGCATAAGTGAATTTTGATCATTATAATTCATTTCCAGTTTTGGGCTGCCGTGAAACAATGTGGACTCGAGGGATAACTTAGTCGGTCATGATGAGTTTTAAAATGAATATCGAGTTGTGGGAGGCAGCCACGTGGGAGGTAAGGGACCAGTATCTTTTAAAACAACGCAGTAAAACACTCACTGCGTGGTTTTTACAATCAAATTTCGACAGACAGATTTATACGGACAGGACGAATTTCGACGGTCCTGATATTAATTACGAGGCATTCATTATTAATCGGACGGTCAAAAATCAAAACCACTCACTGCGTGTTTTAAAAAAATCACGTTCCGGGAGTTAAAGAGACAGGTGGCTTTTCTTTTCCTTTCACAACATCACACGGTCAAAGAAAAGTCGAAGATAGTAATTTTTTTTTCCATTCGGTCAAAACCGATCAAATGAGATATATGGGTAAAAGTGAATGAATCCGCATCCTCAGCCAGTGTTTTCAATACCGGACCGAGTACCGGAAATACCGGAAAATACCGGATACCGGACCATGATCCGGTATGAAAAAGCTTATATATCGCTATATGTTTATACCGGGAAATATCGGTCAATATCGGAAATATTGGTCAATTTGTGATTCCGAATCTCAGTTTCACTAGGAAGAGGTGAAATGAAGGCCACTCCCCTCACTAAATCGCTGCTAGCAGCGAACCAATTTTGAACGTTGGATGCACTTTGACTGAAATGAACGGCTGGATGGATCAGCGGTCATTTTGTTCTTAAAAAAAAAAAAAAAACCCATCTCCTTCTTCTCCAATAAATTGTTCTTCCTCCTGGCTGCGCTTGAAACCAAGGCCTGTACTCTTTTATAACAAGGCATGTACTTTTATAACCAAGGCATGTAATTTTTATCACGCAATTTTTATAAGTTCTTAGTTAATATTTATGTACAGCTTGAATTATAATGCTGGGGGATTGTAACAACAAGGCCTCTACTTGTATATTTTGTTTACTCTCTTCAACTCATGGTGTGAGATGCTGTGATTTCTAATGAGAAAAATAAAATACTAGGCAAAACAAGGTGATAAATTATTTGATTCTGTTACCATATAACAACGCATCAAATATTTCCACCCAATTAGTTAGATTTTGATTCTGTTACCATTTCATAATTTTGATAATTCTTTCCCCTTTTTATAACCAACTTATTTCACCATCTAATAGCAACCAGATTACTTATCAGTTTTATCCCAACACGATTTTGGTTGCTTTAAATGAGTTTTATTTATTCTGAGCCCTAATTGAATTCAAACCAAGCTTGGTTAAATAATGTAAGAGGTAAACAGGGGTGCGAACAGGGGTGTGAAAGGGAACAGGGGAACATGGGTGAGAACATGGGTGTGAACAGGTTCTCGCGAAAGGTGGTGGTGGAGGAGATGAGGCGAAACGACACCGACTTACGGTCAGGGCCCCGTCAAGCATCGACGGGACAAAGTCATTGAAATCCAAGACACTCTTCTTGACCAGCACAACCGTGTCAAGTATCTTGATCCTTTGCTTCTTCTTCTCATCTTCATCTTCGCTGGTTTTTCCTTTTGTGCATGTGCAAATGTCTGGACACCTCATTTGGAGCCCAGTGGGGATTTGGAGACTTGGAGTTGCAGATGGGAGTAATGACCAAGAAGAATTTATTGGAGATGGGATTTTCTTCTTTTGGAGGAGACGAGATGGGTTTTTTTTTTTTTTTTAGAACAAAATGACCGCTGATCCATCCAGCTGTTCATTTCAGTCAAAGTGCATCCAACGTTCAAAATTGGTCCGCTGCTAGCAGCGATTTAGTTTCCGCTGCTGAGGATGCGGATTCAAAAGTGAATTGCACCAAAATTTATACACATTGAATTATATTTTCTCAATCGGTCAACAGTAAAAAACTTTGGATTGGTCAACAATTGGAAAAAAAAATGGTCAATCTCGGTGGAAGTGTTACAGATTATTCGTTTCATTTCATATCTATACATGGGTGTGTTTGGATAGGGCAGGAATAAGGAATAAGGGAACAAACACCATAGGAATAAGAAATTTGGGCTTATTCGGGCCCTTATTCCTATACCAACAAAATGTTGGTATTAGAATAAGGAATAAGGATTACACCAATCCCTATTCCAATTCTCTATTATTCTATCATCCAAACACACCCATAAGAATCTGCATTTGTATTCGTTTAGAACATATTTGATTCTAAAGTTTTATATTTACTTCATAATCGTATTTATATACATATCTATTTAGTGATATACGGATATATAATATAATAATTTTAGTTGTTTTCGATACGAATCTCGTTCTATTTCATCCTACCTGCAACAGAAATGTTGCGACTTGCGATAAGCCTGTAAGATGTTTTCGATTATCACGAGTTATGTGTGTCCGTGGCACGATTGTCGTCTATTGGTATCATCCACATTGTATGTCCCAAATACTTTACATTAAGCTGTCATAGATTGGTTTCATCCGAAATTTTATAACACTTTACTTTAAGATGATATTTTTTATTTAATTAATATGCACTTGATTTCATTGTTTCACAAGTGATGGAAAAAATTTGGATTGTGAGATATTGGAGAAAACAATAAATAGAAAAATAAATGAAAATATTATCTTAAGTAGAGTTCTGGAAAGACAAAGTAATTACAAGATCAAAACTTGCTTTATTACTCAAATTTTATAGTTACTCATTTCTCTTTACAAATTTAGATTCAATTTATCCAATTTATCCATTTTTGCTTAATTAGACTAAACCCTAAATTGGTTTGGTTTGATAAATTAGATGGAAAAGAAGATGACGATCAAAACTATAGGTGAAAGGCTGTTGACAATGAAGTCTACCATTGCTAAAAAGTCTCTTATGGTATATTTTACGTGGTACCTTTTTACTTATCAGTTTATTTGTCTCTTAGATGCTAACCATGGTTGATAAAACATATTTAATAATCTTGCCATTTCTTTTTTAATGTGTGAATTAGGTTGAAGAAAAGTTCAAATACTTGGAAAACAAAATATCGAGAGAAAAGTTAACTAAGGATCTCGTCGCTGATCAGGAAAAGATAAAATATAACGTTAACTATTTTTAAATATTGTATTTTGTCTTTTAAAATATAAAATGGTTCAATATTTGACTCCCATTTTATTTTGAAAAAATGTACATTGATTTTGTTGTGGTACCTCTTATAGTATTGCCAATTGAAATGTAGGCCAAAATATCATATATAAATCAGTAATCCGTGTAATGTATCTATTATAAAGATTGCAGAAGTATAGATATGCATTTGTTCTGATTCTAGATGTATGCAAGGTTCTTTGTACCATTATGGGGGCGCTTTGTCTTCTTCATCAACAAACCAAGAGATCATCAAAGGAATGATGATAGGTTTAGATTTTGCAATAGATCTCTTTTGGTTAGTTTTTTAGTAGGAGGGTTAGTTATCTTTTTTATTTTAAAATTGATAAGATAATTATTTTTTATTAATATATGATTTGTAATTGTAAGTTATTAAAACGAAAAAATGCTCACATCTGTTTTATGTCTAATTCGTGTCATAGAATACAAATACGAACATACTAATGCAACATGAAAGGAATTGTTATCTTCATGTCTAATTGGATGTAGTCCAAAATTTAATATTGATCTATTCCAATGAAAGATGTTAAAAACGGGAAGTTGTAATTCAAATTTAACTTGATAAATGGAGAAACTTTATCAAGTTTCATCATTTTTCATGTAAAAATAAAACAGAGTATAAATCAGATTCGAATTATCATGCTTCAGAATATAAATGATTTTTATAGTTGCAAGATTTTCAATTTAAATTCATCATAATTGAATTTCACAGAGAAATTTAATACAATTTTGTATTTAAAAAATGATAACAATTAATTCTAAATCCTGGATTGACAAGTATTCAAATAATACTGCTAGATAGTTTTCAGAAATGTGATGAGTGCAAACTATCATATAAGCTATAGATGAATTTCAACTAACCAATATTTCTATTATAAAAATAAAATTGTAAATGTGAGATTTTTTTACTTTTTTTTCCTTATTATAGTATTCTGCATGTATATGCAAAATATGTGATGATTCAATACAGATGATAATAAATCAACTCCTTATATGAGAGACAAATTCAAAATTGAAAAACCTCGTCTTATCTCATGCTATATATATATATATATATATATTGGTACTTTCTAATATGTATATATATATTTCCATGCATTTATGCACAAAGCACAAATGATGAAACTTCTCCAGAAAATAAGAGAGCGTACGACCAAAAGGCCATGTGTGAGGTTGCTTATTTTATATCTTTCTTTGCCACTAATATCTGACTCATTACAACATGGGCACGGATCCTTGTTTTACGAAATTAACCAAAACATTTCCAATCTAATCTTATCTGTCTCTCTAACTTTTTGCCTTTCAGAGCTTTCATAAAGAATTTTTTTTTTATTATTCACCGTGAAGATAGTTCAATAACTTTTGAATATACTTAGTCCGAAATATTTCACATCATTATATCGGAGCTTGCGATTGTATGTGACAACTGCTGTAATTGAGTAGCATGCGGTCACAATAATGAAATGGCAGTATGTAATCACACAGTTATCATGTCGCATGTGATAAGACCGTTAGATTCATTAATTTTGTATTGAAAAATTTCTCGTATCCTAATTGAGAATTTTTTTCAAAAAGACTCAGGTGAAACAATCTTTATTATCTCACTCACATATCCCAAATCAAAACAAATAACATAAGTATGACTGCCTGTGAACAAATTATAGATTAATATAACTAGAGTACTCTGCGTACACCAAGCATAATTCTTTAATTAATTTTACCACACGTATAGATATTCCAAAGATTCAACGACCTATAGATAGATATATAACAACCCTGGAATGCGATTTCAAAGAAGAAAGAGAGAAGTTGCACACACTGCAAACTAAGAGCTCCCTCAAATCAAATAACAAAAACATAACATAGAGATCAAGGCAGATGGCAGATTGGGGTCCGGTGTTCATTTCGCTTGTTCTCTTCATCCTGCTGTCCCCGGGCCTTCTCTTTCAGATTCCCGGCAAGAGCCGTTTCATCGAATTCGGCAATTTCCAAACAAGCGGTGTCTCTATAATCATTCATGCACTCATTTTCTTCGCGCTCATCGCTATTTTTCTCATCGCGATTGGTGTGCACATGTTCATGGGGCCTTAAGGAAATCATTCACGGAATTATAGTCCTCTATTTCATTGAGTACACCTTGGAAGATTTTTTTTTTTTTTTTTTTTGGGGCTCATTTGTTGTAACATTTTCTGTTGCTTTCATTTGTATTATTAGTTTGCCTATGAATCTGTTTTACAAACATTTTTCTTGCTGGAGATTAGTGGATTAGAACCTTTTGAATTATCTTTAAACTTTCTTAAGTAATTTATTTCGACAATATTAATTGGAGGGACGTCGACTTCATACTTAATTTGTAGAGCTTGTGAAATTGTAATAGGAAATAATCATATATTTAATTATTTATGCAGAAGTGGACACTCTCTAAATTATTTGCATGAGTTCTACAACAGCAATCAGGACATATATGTTCTTAAAAGACATTTTATATTTAAGAAATTAAGATGCATAATTTTTTTTTGCAGTGCATTGTTGTTTTGCATAGTTATCTCAAAAACTTCATGGCAGTGAATTTGAAGGCAAATATGTACTTCTCAGGTAGATTATATATGAACATATCTGACGAACAACCAAGGTCCATATTCATAATTGCTTTTGAAGTAAATGTCTGTAATTAAGTGTGATTTTTTTAGGTATGAAGACATAATCTAATTTAATGTACATTTTCTTAATTGTTTTTGAAATTTAATGTCTATAATTAAGTGTGATTTTGGAGGTTGTTGTGACTTTTTGTAAAGCCTCTACCCACTTGCCAGGTAAAATAATTTTTTTAACTTCTCCTTTTCCAAAAAGAAAGCGGTGCACATTAATTAATTTCATTTCCAAAATGTAAAATTATCTGATTTATATACAATCCAATTAGTAACATCTAAACGCCTCAAGACACAAACTTCTGCCAAGTCTTAGTCTTATAACCGACCTCCAGCTTGCATGATTCATGAAGTCTTTCATAATACATTCTTGCAAAGAGAGAAAGCCAGAAAGGGATGGGTCCAGCAACAGTCAATCCATCATTGAATTTACCTACGTTTCCCCTAAAACCAAATAGACAACGGATCGAAACAAACAAAGATTAGCACAGACTTTTGACTAAGTAGCTTGTGGTTCATTTTCAAACCAACTTTTACATGAAGATGGTGGTTGAGGAGGATAATATCTAAGTCATTAAGTTGAAACAATGACCTGTTTCAGAAGTGATGTTAAGGAACTTTTCTTTTGATACTTGATATTAATGTAAACGAATTATAATTTATAAATGGTTAAGTTTGTAATTTGATTTTATTATTATTATTTTTAAAAAAGTATTTTTTTAAATTAATTTTAGTTGTAAAGAAAAAATATTATTTATGGACGTCTACTTGTTTATACATTAGTAGGTCAGGAAACTTCATAAATACCTGGTGAATAAATTAAGACATCGTTTTTTACCCTTTTTTTCTTAAGAAATATTTTCTTGCTTCGTGTAACGTCGTTACTTTTCGATGACAACCTATCTAATGGAAACTAATATTGGTTGTGGAGTATGTTGTGATTAATAGAGGTCACGGTCTATATATATTTAAAGGATATTTGAAAATTCTGATTGGATTAACTAAAGGTTATGTTTCATAATTATTCACCATACAAAATCTAGTGTCGGCTTGTCGCTGATAAACATTGCTATTGCTATATGGAAGAACGAAAAATAGGGATTTTTCGGCTCTTCTATGCTATGTAAAGGTGCTAATAAAACAAGCCTAAGGATATCCTTAGAAAAGAGAAAATATTCTCTTTTGCTAAAGTAGGGTTAGCTTTTGTAAAAACAAAAGATAACGAGAAAGACATTTCATTAGCTTTTTGCGAAGATAAGAAGTATCTGACGCATTATGGGAGGAAAAAAAAATCGTTTGAACCATACTCAATTATCAAAACTTTTTATTTTATAATTGAAATTTTCGAATTTTTTATTGGTTCGTCTAAACTATTATTAATTAGCTGCCAAACATCTTTTCCTGAAATTTAATTTAGAATATACAGATAAAAATCATAGCTTTGAAGGCCTTTAATGAGCCCAATAACTAGGCCCAGAAGGCCTTAATTTGCCGAAAAATATATCTTAACCCGGTTTCTAAACTCGGACTTGGCCCATCAAACTTCCTCTTCCTGTCTTCCCCTGATCGGCTTGCAAAGTTTCAAATCCAACAGCTCCTATGCTGCCACGTGTACATGTCGTTTCTCATCTTATTTTTGTCTGTTCTGCTCCGCTTATGACTAACCCTCACTTACCAGTTACCAAAGTTCAGATTTCCCCTGGCTAGTATGGACCATTTACTGTTTAAAGCGTTGACATGCGAGACAAAACACCCTTGAAAAATAGAGGAAAAATAATAACAATAGACACTGTTAATATGATGGTGTTGTTATGAACGATGTCAAGGTGTCCGAAGTATTAGGCTCCAGGAGCTCAACTCCATTTGTAGAAATTCACTGCAGGGCATTGACTTCAGATCAAACAGTTGAATTGAATATGAACAATGCGATTTGCAGCAGCTACTTTCTTAGATTCAATATAAACCATCCGATCTAAAATGAACGGCAAATTATTGTTTGGAGCTTTCTCACTGTAAAGTAGAGCCGAACCTATTCCTAAACTTACTACAAAGCAGAAAAATAAACACAAATGTTACGCTTATGCATTCCCCAATGCAAATACAGTTAAGCGATGTAGTTCCAAAGTTCATTAATACATTTTGTTGTAATACTCATGTCAAAAGTGAGAACATATGGTCAGAAAGAATTGGATGAGACGTCCCTTTCCCTACACAATCTACACCCATCCCTCTCTATCCTCTCTTTCTCTAGAATATACAACAACTAAATAGAGATAACCATTAAACGATCAACAACTTTCCCCACAAACACAAAGAGAAACTGGGAAAAAGAAGCACCAAAAATATTCCATATACAAATAAAATAAACCGACAAAGAACATGTCAGATTGGGGGCCGGTCGTGATATCGGTAATACTATTTGTGCTACTATCACCAGGACTGCTGTTTCAACTTCCAGCACGGCACCACATCGTCGAGTTTAGCAACATGCAAACAAGTGGTGTCTCCATACTAGTCCATGCGATTATATTTTTTGCCATTTTGGCAGTATTTCTGATTGCCATTGGTGTACGCATCACTACCGGATAAGGAAGATATGCTATGTCTAGCGAGAGAAAAATAAATAAAGTATGATGAAGGTTTATTTGTACTTTCTCTTTTTGTTTTCCTTTTTGTAACTTATATTTTGCACCCTCCTTTTTTCATTGAAAAATTTGGAGTGCATGTAGTGATGACTGATGAATATGCACTCCACAAGCGAATATTGTTCTGGTGTGTGCAAAATGTATTCCGCTTTTCTGAACAAGGAGGGTGTAAAATGTAATTTTAGAACATTTTTTTTCTTTTCTTTTTTTTTTTTGGTTGTATAACATGGGGGCAGAAAAGTGTTGTATGCATTTTCATTGAACGCTGTCTGTGTCGTACAAGGATCTAAATCTGCAGTGGCCTCTGACATAATCCAATTTATCATGATTTTGAATTACATTATCAATGGCATAAAGTTAAAAGAAGATGCATGATAAATTCAAGCAAAGCAAAAAACAAAAACCGAATTCCTGTAAATTAATGAACACCCTATTCAATTCAATCCTAGATTGTTCCAAAAAACTTTCATCAAATGAAAAATTAATTTAATTAAAATTTCACCTTTACACATCTAGGTCTTTGGGTACTTCTCATGTTATCAATTCTGTAATGTACGAAATAAGAAACATTAATTTTGTTTTTTCTAAATATAAATTAGGAGTCAAGCCTCCCAACTTAGTTTAAATTAAATGTCTATAACCCCCTCCCCCCCTTCCCAACCGATTCTTAACATTAATTCTTAACATTAATTTTGTTTTTGTTTGCTTTCCTTGATGGAAGTGATAAACCATTTACAGCTCTCCTTTTATATTATATTGAAAATAACACATCTAAAGAAAAATCACAAGTTCACATTCAAACTATCTTAACAAGGGGCTTTTCTTTCTTTCAATAACAGCACCATATATTAGACAGCTTTGATGCAACATCTCAAAAGAAATAGAATTACTCTTCAAGACTTCAAACATACATAACTGCTTTATGCACCATGCTAACTAAACAATGATTACAAATTCTCACCAAGAAAACAGTAAAGCTAAATTAAATAAAAGTTAATAAAACTTCACCAAGAGAATTCTATGAATTTTCTCTTGGATTGGCCCCAATTGATGACAGGATGGTTGTCTGATCTATGCAATCTGGAAATTCCCTTCTTGCCTCCTGTTAAAACAAGTAATTTGCATATAAGCCTTGTTCTGAAATATATGAGAAGAACAAATCCACGGTATTATTCTGCTGTTACTCAAAATCATTTGAAATTCAAGTATAATTCCACAAAACATATATAGATTTTTTTAGTTGGGAATATATATTTGCATGCATATATAGATTTTTTTTGTTTTATTTCCTAGAGCTGGCAAAGTCAATACCATATCTGACCAAAAAAAAAACCTACGAAATGAGGCAAACATGTTTTTTGTTTAAGTCCTAAGACCAAACTAAATTCCAAAAATCATTAGCATGATGGACATAATTAACCTTATTCAAACTTAAAATCGCCTGATCTGGCAATATAACCGAACCTAACACAACAAAATAGCAAAGGCAATCATAATTTTCAAGTTAATAACAACAATTGATTTGAGACCCAAAGTTATCCCAAATTCATATGGCCCGAAAGCAACTGAAACAAAACAAACCAAAACCTAGTGAGCATAGACAGAGTACCAGACTTACGCCAGAAAGTGACCTTTTGCTTGTGCTGTACTGGACAAATAGACTGTACATGAACTACTAAAGTTGAGTTTTTAACACAAACAAAAATTTACCTGTAGTTTGTACTGCACATTAAGATCCATGAACATTTGTTTTGTACGCATACTGGCGAGCTTCTCAGCAAGAGAAGCCTTTTCACATACCACCTTCATTAGCTCATTCTGAAAATGAAATTTTGATTTAGATTAATAATAAAAAATTATCTAATTGAATATGATCTGTAGTGAGGAATGCAGTCTATGAAAGCCGGAAAAACATACCAAATGTTATCAATGTTTAACAATTCCAAACACTCCACCTGGCCTTCAAAATAAAAAAATAAAAAAAACAAATCTAAACACTATTCAGTACCCAATGAACACTTGACATCATCCATAAACTATTATCATGCTTTTTTAATGCCTTTAAAAATACTATGCCAGCTGTCATTAATACTTCAACAGTCTACGAAAGCTACCTTTACTTAAAAATATTCAGTACCAAAGCTGCACAAGACAACTATCTTTGTCCAAAGTCATATCAGCCAACAACCATTAGTTCATTACTTCAAAATCAGAAACTGGGCATGTACAGAACTCAATAGTAACTGTCACAGTGGATAACAGTCGCAATAGGCACTAGTTCGTGCTATGACCAATAATAACTCTTGGTACGAAAGACAGCTGATAAAATAAAAACAAAATACTATAGAATAAAACATACAAAAGCAGAGAATTTATCAACATATGGTCATATGCACAAGTAAACATACCTGATAAGCTTGAATACTATCACTCGATCTGTTTCCAATGGACTTCTCCAATATATGTCGGAGACTGCAAACCTCTGTCACTAAGCCTCTTATTATCTCATCTGCTTCATTTAACTGCTTTTTAGTAAACTCAAAGGAGCTTTCAGCATGGTTTCTAAACAAAACACAATCCAAGCACATGCAAATCCCTTTACAATCACTATTGTTCATTTCACCCATGTTAGCTGAAATGCCAGTTTCACCCTCCCTGTGAACATTTTTACTAGCATGTTCCTCAGTTGTTAGGGTTCTTTGATCTGAGCATAGAGAAGGGTGAGGCCGGCAAAATTTCTCCATTGCTTGTATTGAGTCATCCGATGGTGGCTGAGGTTCAACAATGCAGTTGCTTGAATTCAAATGGGTACTTTCTGATCTGTGAATTTCAGTTGATTGAGCATCTGTTGAAACCAAAACTGGAGCAGTACTGAACTCTGATTTTTCAATATTAGATGTTTTAGAAATTGGGATTTCAGCAAAATCAAGATTTTCAACAATGTGATTCATTGAACTCGATTGGTTTTTTTCTGGTTTGTGAATTTCAGTCGATTGAGCATCTATTGAAAGCAAAACTGAAGCAGTACTGAATTCTGATTTTTCTAAATTAGATGTTCTAGACACTGGGATTTCAGAAAATTCAAGGTTTTCAACAATGCAATTGCTTGAATTCAAATGAGTGTTTTCTGGTTTGCAGATTTCAGTTGATTGAGCATCTGTTGAAACCAAAACTGGAGCAGTACTGGATTCTGATTTTTCTAAATTGGATGTTCTAGATACTGGGATTTCAGCAAAATCAAGGTTTTCAATTGATATGAATTCTTGTGAATCCACATTTGGAGCAACTGACTTCTCTTCAGTTGAAGATACTAAAACCTCTGAAATATAAAACAAGGTAATATTATTAGAATAAAATAGGGATTGTTATTCAACTACAAGCAAAAAAACTTGAATTCAATACCATCTTTATCCATATCTGTTAAGTGAGGGATTGTTATTTCTAAACTGGATGTTCTAGAAACTGGTATTTCGGAAAAATCAAGGTTTACAGCCAATATGGAATCTTGTGAATCCTCATTTGGGGCAAATGATTTCTCTTCAGTTGTAGAAACTTGAACCACTGAAATATAAAAGAAATTAATGTAATTAGAATAAACAAAAGAGAATTGTTCCTGGAATTCAACTATAAGCCAAAAAGCTTGAATTCAATACCATCTTTATCCATCTCTGTTAAGTAAGGGAGGAGGCGTCTATAGCTGAAGGAGCCTGGCACCTGTACCAGCTTTTGTCTTGAGCAAGGTGCAATTCTCTGAAATAGATAATAGATATTTAGTTATTTATTTGGTTGGTAACTTCATGCTTAAGAATCAGAACTCTCAAACATGTATTAAAGCAAATTTACAGTTCCCCTTGTGGTAGTAGTTCAATCTTAGTAATGTTTCATTTCAGATAAATGATAGTTTCTAAACTGCTTATAATTCCAAATGCTTTAGAAAGAATACAGTATATTAAACTTTACTTAAAATATTTTTATGTATTAGCTATGTACATAACACATAAGTAGGACTTCATATATTTTCACCCAAATAAAAGAAATGAACTGCATTTACAGCATTTGGCAAAATAACTCGAAAAACTATGGTGTAAATTACAAGCACATTCTATTGGACATGTTAAATGGGCCATCGTTGACTCCATAAGCCCATATTGAAGCCCATCCGAAACATCAAAATGAATATACAAGAAAAGTCTAGAAAATGGTAGTACCATCATATATATGGCGGTGGGTATAGAACAATCAAGAAATGATATTTCTATTAGTTTCTAGGGATTTCATTAACCGACTTTAGAGTGCTATAAATAGGATGTTAGGAGCACTTGTTTGTATTATCCAAGCCAAGGCAATCCAAAAATCAAGTCCAAGCAAAGCAAATCAAATCCACTTGTAAGAGTGTAGTAGTTAGGAGGTGTAGGAATAGTTGAGAAGTAGAGTTGTAATCTTGGAGGTACAATATTAAAGAAGTAGAGGTTGTAACGATATTGTGAGTGATAATAAAGAGCAAGTTTAAGCATAGTGTCTCGCCTCTACTCAACAGGACATGAAAATAGCACTTGACTTATTAGTTTTGCACTCAAGTATATTCTTTGTGATACATTTACATCATAGATTAATTCAATTACAGAGCTTCACAAAACAAAACAAAAAATGAATGCTATTTCTAGAAGTTTTTTTCCTTCACAAAATTTATCGTCTAACAAAGCTGTTCCCAATATTAGGTTCATTTACTATTCTTAACTCCACCACAGATAACATTTTTATTTCATTTATACTTCATAAATTAATAAAACTTACAGCTCTGCGTTTGGGGAAAGTATTTTGAAAGTTGTTCAGTTCACCATTATCCACAGTAATAACATTCTCAGGTGGAGTTCCTTGGCTTGAATCTTCCCCATCCCATCCTGACCCGTTATTGTTAGGCTTCTTCAAGATGCCTTTAGGCTGGTATCCAGTCTTGCTTGTTCCTTCAGGAGGAGTTAAATCCTTGAAAAGAAATACAATTTTATTAAATTGAACATCAATTTTAGTATATTTTATGAAACAATATTATGTATTGCACCTTGTTATTTCTGTGCAAAGGTAACAAATTGGTAGTCAAAATGGATACTTTTTCAAAAAAATTAAAATAAACAACATAAAGCTAAAGACTGAATTGTCAAATTTCAGTTTATCTCCTTACCAAAAACAAAATTATGCTCATGCACCCATAAAGTTGGACCCTTTTACTGATTATTACCAAAAACCAAAAACCAAATACGAGAAATTAAACATGTTTTTTGAAAGAAACAAAATAGGTCTACCTTATCAAGCTCCTTAATCAGATCTGAGTTCTGTACCTTCTCCTCTTCCTTCTCACAATCCATAGATGCCTCCTTGATCTCTACGTCCTTAATAGGATCTGAATCCTTACCGCAGCCAGCTTCACAAGACCCAGTATCAGTAGATCCAATCACTTTGGAGTCGGAACCAAGCATGAAGGAGACACGTCTCTGGCGTAGATCTTTGATGTAGCTACGGATCGAGAAGCCTCGGCCCTCCAATGATGGCTCGAACTTCCTTTTCGACATTGTAAGAGGGATGGAATGTAGGGGATCTCGAGTAAGAAGGGGTTAAGAAGAGATTAATAGAATGACTGAAAAATGAGGTGCTAGAGAGTGTGTGTGTGTGTGTGATGAGAGTGGGAAAAGGAGGTGCAGATGGCGGGAAATTGAGGGGACGGAGGGAACTTTTGGCGGGAATGGAAGAGGGAGGTGGTGATTTTTATTTTAAACCTAAATTTTTATTCCGCCAGAAATATTCAGAGAAACAATGTATAGATTAACAAGGAAATTTGTAGCACTACACGCATGTTGTCATAACTAATTAGATAATATAAAACACATTAATATGTTACTTACAACTATATATGTCCGTAGAAATTCAGATTATTAATGTTATGAATTTATAATGTATTAATATAAAAAGCAAATAAATAATCATATATAAGTTGTTGGTAATTACATAATAAATTTGATATATGGATACTTAATCATAAGTATCATACATAAATATTAATTTACAAATTAATAAATATTTTAGACATTAATTTAAATTTTATCTGGAATGATGTATTTTATCTGCCCATCTGTCCAGAGGATGCGATTTCAAAATAAAGTAGGGATTTCAAGTGAAAATAAGGAAAGAAACGGACTAAACTGGAAAATCGGGAAATAGACATTCGCTGGTTGGGACTAGTGTTCTAAATTCGTGTCATGCTGTGCGTGTCGTGTCAAACACGCCGTGTCCGGATCATTTGTCGTGTTGTGCCGTGTCGTGTCTAAATATTTCACGTGTCGTGCCGTGCCGTGTCTAAATTCTAAGGGATGGACACGACACGCCTAAGGACACGGCACACCTCGTGTCCTCGTGCCGTGTCGTACCGTGTTTTTTTTACACGTGTCGTATTTGAATACATTTGAATTTCATAAAATATAGTCACATACTTATGTTTAGGGATGAATTTGAAATTCAAATTATAAAATTATCCTAAAAAATAGATAATATAAGAATTTTCTTATTATTTTATAAAATTTAACATTTTTAACCATCATTATAAACTTATTGTGTCTCTTGGGTTTTGTCGTGTCCCGTGTCGTGCCGTGTCGTGCCGTGTCGTGTCGTGTCCTGGAAATTCATGTGTCGTGCCGTGCCATGTCTATTTGATCAAAGTCGGAGACGACACGCTTAAGACACGACACGTCTAAGTTCTCGTGTCCGTATTTTACCGTGTCGTACCACCTTCGTACCGTGCCGTGTTCGGATACGCCGTGCTTTTTTTAAACACCCGGGAGAAACATCAAACACCTCTCTTCATCCTCGCGCAACAATTTTTCCCCTTATCACTGTAGCTGCGGACTGAACCGTGCATTATTTCGTGCAGCGAGTACAATATAAAATAATCCAACAGGGCCCGGTACACCTTTGGTACACGCTACAAAAGATCCAAAAATTGTACAACAGTATATAACAGAATTTATTGAATTTTTTTAAATAATTTATTTGCACATTGAACTTTGATAATATTTAACTTTAAATTTAATCGCTTCCTAAAATGTTTGTTCAAAATATTAACCTTTGACTCAAAATTTGTCAACTTTAATTATTGACAGAAAAAAAATATATATAATGAATAAATTTGAATAAGTATCTAAATTCAGTAATTGAAAATAATAATAGTAATTCAGAAGTTTGTAATAAAAATAATTTTAATGTCAAACTAAATTATCTCCAACGAAATTATTTTTTAGATATACAAGTATACAACTCTGTTTGCATTGACTTTAAAATTTAAGATATTAAAAATAAAAATGATGCTGTCAACTTTTTAGGTCCTGTCCAGTGGAACAGATACCGTTGGTCCCCCCAAGGTCCTTTGTCTATAATTTTTGTGGTAGTTTTGTGTAGCTTTTTTGTAACGGATTTGTTATGAGCATCAACTTTCAAAAGAAACACGAAAGGCTACACAGATACACAGACGTTTCTACATGAAACAAATTTTTTTTTTTTTGATGGGTGCCCATAGGGCATAGGCCAACTTTCAATAAACTAGAATTCAGATACATCATACATCGACTGCTGTAAAACAACTTTAAATTGGTGAACTGCCTTTCTGCTACCGAAGGAAACAACAAAAATTAAGCAACCTAAACCAAACTTAACTAAAAGAAAAGAAAAAACAACTTAAAAGGAAAAAATATACAACGTGGCAGCACCAATTAAAAACTAAGTAATCAAGGTGGGTCCTCTTGGTACATGAAACAAATGAGAAAAAAGGACGGCCCCCATGTGAATGGTAGTAGTATCTTTTGCGGCTGTCCTCCCTCTTCCTTTATGTCATGCAAACAACTATATATCAATCTGCAACACAAAAAAGCTACATGAGAGACATACATAAAAATCAAATAAAATAGAAAGAAAAAAACAGCGGCAATGTGGCATACAAGGAATATTGTTTTTTTTTTTTTTTTCCGGTTAGCCCCTCTAATTTTGTAGGTTTGAATTTAATTTTTGGTATTATTTTTATGTAGCCACTTTGTTTTCTTTTATTATCACTCCAAACCGTATTAATAGTTTGTTATTTTCA
Organism: Rhynchospora tenuis; assembly: GCA_027725995.1. NCBI lineage: Eukaryota > Viridiplantae > Streptophyta > Magnoliopsida > Poales > Cyperaceae > Rhynchospora > Rhynchospora tenuis. The sequence goes on along the minus strand of CM050888.1, from coordinate 205,176,472 downwards.
TATTTATCATTTAATGATTCTTACTTCAATTTGCAAATAAATTTTAACGTACATAAAAATACTAATTTTTAAATCAAATCATTATATGCTTTTATTAGAATAATGGTATAATTAAATAGCATCACACGTCGCTCAATGAATATCCAATCTCGATTTGTTTTGATCAATAATACATACATATTTTAATTATAATTATTATTATTATTTAGATTATAGATTTTGTTTAAATTTTGTTTAGATTAATGTTATTTTTTATATTATGTGAAATTTCAAATACTTGCTAAGAAAAAAAAAACAAATTTAGTCCCATATTTATCGCGCGAAGTGCTATACTATGGAATCAGATCCTCTGGACGTTTGGTGGACGGCTGGGGATCTGGACCGTCTGATTTAATCTCAACGGCTATAAGGGAGCCCCGTGCATTCCACCACACCCGAAAAAAATATTGGCCCGAAAAAAATGAACCGTCTGATTTAAATCGAACGGCTCCGATCAAAAACTTCCACTGGACGTTTCAAAAAAACGTCCAGAGGATCCTGGTCCGCTATACTATAGCTAGTTTAACTCGTTGTCGGGTGTGCTGTCATATCGGCCAAAATTTTAATGGGTTTTTTTTTTATTTTTTTTTTGGAATAATTGTCATACCTGCCAATGTTCTCACATTGTTTGCTAATGTTTTACCCTCCCAGCCGATAACCAATAACTTTTATGCAAACGGTAAATGACAATTGACAAGTCAAGCTATCCGTGTAAATTTTTTCTACATAATTGGATGCAAATTTAGCTAAAAAATAGTTCAAATGATATCTTTTCTACTTTCGTCTCAAATACATTATGTATGTCGGCCTCATTTTTTTCTAATAGAATTATATTACTCTGAACAAAATAGATCAAGGTTTGGCAAACGTTGTATTGTCAAAATTTGGTACTCTTTAGACATAATTCATCTTGAATCGAAACTATATCTATAGATAGTTTTAAAACAGAGCTCGATTCTGAGATATTTTTCCCCATAAATGCATATATGTTAGATCTAAGGCACCGTTTTTAATACAACACTTTTTGACGTTTTAATATTTTTTATCGAGCCATAAATTTATAACAAGAAAGCCTGTCAGCGACAAGCTAACCGAATCGACATATTTTATTAATAACGAAAAATAAGTATTAAAAAAGTTAGAAATGAAGAAATGAAAGGAAAATTAAATAATAATATCAAAAGAAAAGATAATTGTATCTAATGAAAGGTGGTAGAACAACATGTAACAAAACATCATCTCTACCACTGCAAACAATCATATTAAAGAATTGCATGCTAACTAATTTCTAAATTTGCATCTTCCGAAAACCACCTACAAACAAATTCAGGCACCAGCTTTGCTCATCTATTTCCATCTCTTATAAAAACCCAAGTAATTCATCAGAAGTTCTTCATCCAAACAAAACAAGTTTCAAAATTACACAAGAAAACATGGCAAAAGGCAGCATGACACTTCAGTTTGTTGCCTTTGTTATAGTGGGTCTGTTGCTAGTGGGTCAGGCTCAAATTGCATCTGCTCAAAATTCGAACGGCCATTTCGGGTATATAACCTACTGCACCACATTTCGTAGCTGCCGTTTTGTTCGGAACCTGCAAGTGCCATTGCCACCATTGAAGGGACGGCCCTGCAGAAAAGAAGATAAGTGTCGTGATTAATAATGAACGATTGTGAATGCAGGGAGTTAATATGTTGTTTCCCAACGTTTGATAGCTAGTGCGAAAAAAAAAAATGAATGGTTGTGTTATACTTGTGAATGCAAGATTATTATGTCTTATTTATCAATGTTTAAAAGCAAATGAGAAATAATGAATGGGTTTGTGTTATTCTTGTGAATTCAAGATGGTTATTGATGTTGTTTCTCAATGTTTAATAGCAGATGAGACTTCATGTTTGACAGAGTTAATTTTCTCTTGTTGAATTATTTCAGGCCAGAAGTTCCTTCCTTTTTCTCTTTAACTCTTTTGAAACTCTGAATCTCTTATTATTGTAACATAAATAAGTGGAAATGGATAAAGATGTCAAATTGCTATTTGATTCTAAGGTAAGGTAGTTCAGGGGTATCGAGAACAAAACACGAGTCGTTATCAGGATACAAAAAACAACTTAATTCTTCAAATCAAATCACTGTATCGATCCTGTATTTCGATTTACCCCCATCATATGGTTTTCTGTGCAATCATGCATACAGGATAGGGGATCCAAAATATATTCAATATATTCACCACATGAAAGTATATTCAATATGACGATTACCAGTTCAAAATTTCAGAGGTCGCTCAAGTGTGATTGTTTGCGTTTGCAAGTGGCATGAAATAATAATCGAAGAAAGAAAAGAACATAAAACATTAAATTCACATCACTAAAGACCAAGTTTTATGTACATGATATAACTGGATCAGCACAGCACAGAGCGTTACTAATTTTATACCAAGACTAAAATGAACCCCTCCAACAAAACCAAGGATAAGGATTCAATCAAAATCTAAAATTCCAGTGGCTCGGTGCAAAAAGATGGCAGCAAATAACCAACAAGGGCATCAAAATTTGTGTTGAACCATTTGCAATGACCTAGGACACCATCGATTCAGCCATTCTCTGCCGCATTTTTGCCCCCCAAGATAGTTCCGAATTCAAATTTGAATATGAGTCTCTGGTATTTCGTCTCTTCAATTTCTCAAGCTGATCTTGCCACTGCCTCTTCCAACCAGATCTGTCATATTCCTGTATAAAATTTTCAAAGAGAAGTCCTGATCAGAAACAACACAACAGTACATAAAATAACACAGATGGCTAGTTATTACAGTAAGCCAGTAGCAGTATGCATTATTTGCATATATTCCAGTTGGGAGCCAATGGACCATCAAATAGGTGAAAAAATAATGCTTCCAAGATCGATTTTTAAATCCGAATTTTCATGAATTAAAATTCACAAACATTCGTGTTAAATAAACCCCAACCAACCTCAACAGTGCAAGGAAACAGGATTGTACCTGTAGCCAGTATACCACAAGCAAGTCAACAAATTTGACACCATCTTTTATTATGTTAATAAATTTATCTTCATTGATATTATACAATATTCATTTAAAAAAAATTAAAGAGATAATATATATGATTTTATTGAGTATTTTTGCTATATTTTTCTAAGATTTACTCAAATCGTTATACTAGCCATACACAGGGGTATATAATGAGAAAAAACTAAGAAAAAAAGTTGATAATTCAAGCCCTTGGACCAACAAAGCAAAATTTTCAAGCACTTCTCTGTTCTGAAAGGAGCATCAAACAACAAGCCTAAGAGTTGAGAAGGTTTCATGCAATTTATCTGAAAACTAAAACTATGAATAAATAAAAATTTTAACAACCTCATTGAAACGCCATCTTCTAGAGTTTGCAGCTGTGACGACACCAAGGTGAAGCCCACTATCGTACACCTCCCGACTCCTCGGATCAGATAGTGTCTGGTAAGCCTCTTGTACCTCTATAAACCTACGTGCATTCTCCTCCACCAATTCCGGCGGCGACACATCAGGATGGTACCTGTAATTTGTACCAGAAATTAAATATATTTCTCATATATGACAAAAAAGAAATGCCTGGGTGTATTTCATATACTAAAATATTTGTATAGTTATATGCAATACCTCAGTGCAAGCCTCCTATAAGCCCTCTTAACCTCCTCAAAGCTCACTTCTCTAGAAACTTCTAGAAGGTCATAGAAGCTTCTTCTACTTGTGTCCACCTCCATACTCAGTGAGGCATTCGATCGAACACTTGGTACACGTGCTGTAAGAAGAGGGTTGTGAACCTGCTCCCTGCTCCGAGGGAACCAACACTTGGTAGTTGGAGATTGTAACAATGCGCTGTGGCGTCTGTCGTGGTGGTGGAAAGGCAGTATGGCGGTTCTAATACTTGTACTGGCCATCTTTCTGTCCCTCTCTTTCTTTCTCTAGTTCAGTGGGTTTAATTGTAATCTTCTTCTAAATTTTGCTTGGTTTTCTCTCTCTCTCTCTCTCTCCGGGTGTTCAGTTTCTGAGGTTGCTTGTGGTTGATTTGTGTTTCTTTTATAGGCGGTTTCGACACATCAAACGGAAGAGAGAGAGGAACTGTGGAAGACTTCAGCTCGCAAGACTCAACCGCCCCTTGTTTTTATTTTGTGACACGACATCTAATTTTAACTTGTAGTGTGTTGTAACAATTTTCCATGAATAATTCCAAAAATATAATTCTTATCAATACTTTTACATAAAAAAATGATTTTTTTTTTTTTTTTTCGTTTCGTCAGCAAAGATTTGTTGTGTTACGTGTTTTCGGTTCCATAATAATTCCAAAAATTATAATATTAGTTGTACGTCTTCGGATTAAATTTAATCTGTATCACTAGTTCTTGATCTAACGGTTAATACAAATTGCATCATAATTCCGAAAAAGCATTTAATAAAAGTATAAAACTATATGTTTTGAATTTTAACGGCACTAACTTCTGCTCACCTTGTAAGTGTGAATATTATATGACTTGGTCATTCCTATCAGCATAATTACACTTGGCATGCACATGTGTTAACAAATATCTTGTCGTAGAAAATCTGAATTATTTAGAACAAGCGTACAACATGGCCCAATTGGTGAAATTAAGACTTCACTTTTATTGAATTTATTCTTTTTCCAATTTGTACTTTTGTTATTTCCCTTTGTTCTAGAAACCTTCTAAATCTCAACTCGGTGTATATCTTCTAGATCCTTAAAGAGCTTTTTTAGAGAACTTGACAGCGAAATCCTTAAGAAATGGTATATTCCTTTTCTTGGAAATACAGCGTCAGATTTCAACTGTCAACTATTTCATGCACTTTTCCAGAGCATGAGTGCATGACAACTAGTGCTTCAAACGTGGCAAACGGCCTGTTCCGTTTTCGTTTCGTTTCGGTAACGAAATAAAAACCTAATTTCATTTTTATTTCGTTAAATGAAACGATATTTTTGTTCCATCTTCAATTTTTCATTGCAATTCTTCATTTCTGCATTCCGTTTTAATTAAACGGTATGAATTTTTATTTCGTTTTCGTTTCGTTTTTTAAAACAAAATAATTTTCTCTTTCATTTCAGTTCTATTTCGGATGGAACGAAAAGAAAATGTGTGAAACGATATAGTATTGACAACTCTACAAATGCCTTTACCAACACATTGTGTGTTGAATATTGTTTACATGGCAGACCAGTTCGCTAACAAACCTAATTTAAATCTTAACACTCAAATACAACATTTGATCCAGTGTTAATGATCAATAGCAGGACAAAGCCGGGAGGCAACACAATAATAGGGTCAAAATTTAGAATATGACATCAACTTATAGTTAATTTGAAATTTAAGTATATGTTTACATTTTTTTAAATTTTTTCATGTATAGCAAACTATGCATAGTTTAAATTCTTTGGAACCAGATGTCAAGTGCTGCCTCCAGCCTCCTGATTTAATGTTCCGCCACCAATCACTATTATCAAATCATTGTTATTTTATTATATGTTTTTTTTTGAAGATATATTATATGTTTTTATTATATCAAATATGAATAGTAGGATGTATAATATATTAATATTATTAATTCTTACATCATTTTAATTTAAAAATTATTAAAAGCTGCGATTTTAATTTCATTTCAGTAATCATAAGATATGAAAATAACTATCAAAATATCATCTATTAATTTTGTTGGCTTTCGGTACGTCCTGAAATGAAATCGAAGTGATTTTTTTTGTTCGCATGCAGTGTATATGTAACCTTGAAAGATTAAATATAAAAAAATAAAATTTAATTTTGTCGGCCCTAACTTAATAAGTAAATTGTGATATTTGTAGATTTGAAATTTAATTTAATGTCAATTTTTTATACTGGAACCCCGTCAATTTTAGAAGTAGCTGATTTTTGTTTTGGCGGATTATGTTTTTTATGCACTTCTATCCTCAATTTAGCCTATTACTAGTCATGATCATGAATTTTTTTTGGTTTTTTAGTAAAATGAACGATATCTTCTGTGTATTAAATTAGCATCCAAAAGGACTAATAGACGCACTAAAGATGGGTCCGAACAATTTTTCTAGAAGGTCGAGGAGGTCAAATCACTAGCAAAATCAATGTTTTCTTCTAGAACCCAAAGTGCTATGATATGAAAAGGACTGGAACATCTCTAGGTAGCCGCTATCTAGCATGTCTAAAAAAAAAAAAAGAAAAGGACTGGAACATACTGAGAGAATATTAAAGCAATTAAGCAATGAAGGAACGAAGGACCGGATGTCCGGATCCCAAATTTCCATGCAATAAGCCAATAAGCTAAGTATCGTATTTTAGCAGTAGCTAGGTGGTGATTTTTTATTGTTAAGCATTCCTGTAGATAACAGAAACGATTCTGATAAGTGATAACTGCTTTTCCAACTTCTCACTTGCTAAATATCCTCTATACAGTTCTATCCAGAATGCACGATCGTTTTAGCCAAAATTAAAACTTGTCTATTTTAGTTTGAGAAGAGAGATCACTTGATAAACACATATTTTGATAATCCTCACAATTTGTAAATTAAAACGTAAAATTTAAATCTAACATTCTTGACATGATTTGTATTCGGCACATATTATGCCTATAAAAATTGATTAGATTTGAATTAAACTCATAAAAGTTACAAATAGGAAAAAAAAAAAAAGTTGCATATTTTATAGAACTTGTCTAACCAAAAAGAAGGGATTCCCGTGTGTCCATTAATTTAGGAAATGAAAGAACGTAATAGTATCATAATATTTAATAAAAAAATCACGGTACGCAAGGTATGTGTGTTTTTTCTTCATGACCTGCCTAAGAAAAAAAGTGTTCAGTACCCTAATACTTATTTTTGAAAACGAAACAGAACACGCAGGAGATGTCACATTCTGATTAAAAGAAGTGTTTACTAAGTCATATAATTTAACCAAACTCTAACATCTTCACACACGCTGTTCTGGAAGTAGTTGCAGAAATGTTGGTATAAATCTTAATTTCAATTTATAAGTCAAAAAACTACCCCAATTTAGAATCTTGAAACGTGTAAATCTAGAAGACTAGGTATTGAGACACTCAAACGCTATTACTCGTCTAGAACACAACAAAAAAGTGAAAGTGAAAGAACAGAAAATGAGAGGGAATTTGAACTTAGTAATTATTTTGCTGAATCGTTGGATAAGTTCGCCAGAGATCATGACCAAACAATTTAATCTATACCACAACAAGATATGTTACCATGTCAAGAGATAATAAGTGGACGTTGATGGGTCCTTTAATGGTCAAGATGTAAATGCATACAGTCAGAATAGAATACGTTTTGCAACTTTATTCTGTCTGTGGTCTTTTTGCTACGTTTTTCTTTCAACGAAAATGAAATTTTCAACCATTACGATTTAAATATGACACTCCTCCACCACAGAATGTTTTCGGCTACAAAATACGAATTACTTGGCAAATAGTAATCCTTTTGGTAAATATAAGTTATAAAATTTATTTTTTCAAAAAATTTTATAATAACTTACTGAATTTTGTTTCCAAAAATGACATTCCTCCACCACAGAATATTTTTTTCAAACATCTTTATAATGGCTACAGATATCAAGTCATTCATAAATATAAAAGAAAAAAATATTATGATAGAGTATAATAAGTTGCCAATCTTTTTTGCTATTATAATGGAAAACGACAAAATAATAATAAAAAAAAAACACTATCATGTGGAAACTGCTAACATGGCATCCAAATCCATATTCTCTATTGTACAGTCTACATTGGTTGCAACTTGCAATAAAAACATGGGACTAAAAACATTGGTTGCAATAGAAACTATGGGACCGAAATATCCTGCAAAAATGGATGAGGAAACATCTCTTTTCTAATAGGATATGTTATTGATTTGCACAAACTATTATAATAGCTGGCATCAGACAAAACTTTTGGTTGTCCAGGTAATAACGTTCCCATATTGACCTATTTATTGGTATTATGGGCATTTTTTCTTTATTCTTTTCCTGCTGGGGATCATATCAGGTGAGGTAGGTTCAAGTATTTTACTGTAACTCGCCTTATTTTTGCATGTTTGAAATGCTCTATACAGTTTCAAATTTCAAGATTAACTACCGAAGTAAGCACTCACCTTAAATTGTATTGAAAATAATGAAAGTGTGTGCTACTCTTTTTTTTTTTTGGGCCAGACTCGATGATATTGGCACCTACCATACTTAGAGCTCCTTGTATCCAAATATAGAGATCAACTTCATAATCGCACTCGGACGGGGGAGATCACTTGGTGTTTAGCGGTTGAGAAATGCTAGAACAGGAATAAGTCGTAATACCGACATGCCTTTCAAAATAATTTAGTTTTCATAAATTGAGTACTATCAGTTACGAATATTATATCAACTGTAAGTCTATAACAATTAATGTCATATAAGAATGGTGCCGGGGGGAGAAATTCTACTAAATCATACAGTTCGAGTCTTGAGTATTGTTCAAATTGACAAAAAGAAAATGTCGTCATATACACTATACAGGACTTTTTAGAGAAGTTAATGTAATAAGGTTAACTCGTCTGATGGCATGAATGCAGATCTTTCATAACATCTAAGATAATTAAACCTAAGTCTCTTTCGGGAATAAAGTGCAATCTCGTTCAGAATGTAATAATTTTTTTTTTACTATTACCGCTTAATAAAAATAATAACTAATAATCCAGAGACGAGAAGACTTCACAATACTCCCTGAATTTTTTATCCGCTTTAACCTACCCACTGTGACTACAAAACATCGTCTAAAAAATTACAATTGCTATGAAATTAAAACTCCAAAGTCTTTGTGAATTTTTCTGCACCAGTACTGATACAACCAATCAGCTGATAATTTCGTTTTACAACAAGAATGCAATTAAAAGTTATAGCCCTTGAAATATAATTTTGTAGCTTCTAGAAGAAGGTAAATACATCTATTATTTTCGTTCGCATCTTTGTGCTAATACCATCTCTTTTTATTAACAAGGAAATATAACAAAAGAGACGGCTCTTAATAATACAAACCACTTACAATATTTTAATTTCTTCCACTTTGATAACTTAATTTCACGAAGATAGAAGCGACCTAAATTCGCTAGTAAGCATATGCTTGACATATTTCTATTATTTAAAGTCGACAAAAAGTTGAACAATTCAGATTTCGAACCAGTCCACAGAAATGGGACTGGCAAGTTAACAGCATAATTTGCAAAAATTGAACTCCCAACTGCTAATGATTTCACAAAGAAATGAGATCAATTTAATCCTACCACAACTACATGATACAAGTACTATAACCAAAATTTCAGATCTTATTCTAGGTTCCACAAAAAGTTTGTCAAAATGAGTAACCTAACCAAACAAAGGGTGAGGCTGGTAGCTTAATTAAGGTTATCCAAAAGTGACATATTGGATAACGGAGAAAAAAGAACTAATTTAGTAAATAAAATGAACAAAGAGCTAAAGAAAATTGGATCCCTTATGCACCTGGACATTATTTTTCCACATGCATAAAGTTGATCAACCCTCAAAAGTCCTATGAAATAATTTAACCAGAAAGAATTTGATAAGTGATGAAGGTAATGCAGCTTATCTTGTTAAAGACCTATAAAGACAGAGGATGCTTTCGCCAGCAGAATACAGGTTTCTGACTCCACAAGTTGCATGCTCCATTTAAATATCCTGTTCCCAATCCAAAAAAAAAAAAAAAAAAAAAATGCAAAAGAAACAAAAAAAAAAAAAGAGAAGGACAAAAATAAATTGGATGGATGAATAGGTATAATATCACCAGACATCAAAGCACACACATCATGAAAATGCAAATATAAGGAAAAAGAACGAGACCACCTTATTAATGGACAGCTCAATACACCTCAACTGTCATTCATCTACACTGGCCACTTGAAAGAATCTCCTGTTACCCATAATAGAAACGGAAAAAAAAAAAGGAACAAATGAATGTGGTAACAGTCACTATACGTGGAACAGCCAATACAATATGACATATCATACCTGAACAATAAATGTTCCAACAAACTTATTAATCATTATCTATTTGGATATGCAACTAAGTGCTCTTATAGTCTGCTGCACCAAGATACCATACCTGCTATAGGAGGAACAGGTTCTGATGCATTTAGACGTACCACATAGAAACAGAGTGAACAGATTTACTATAATATGGTACTTGAAACAGAAAAAACTTCAATAACAGTAACAATTACAACAATGCTACAATCAAGTACCTGATTACCTAACAAGCACAACACCACAGAAATAGTTTTCTAGAATCCAAGACACTCTTGAGAGAGAGGAGTAGCACAGAATTACATCTATGCTTCTGGAAATCTCCATTTCGTCCTATCCACTTTTACTCCCGTCTTACTGATCCTGCAATAAAAAGGGAAAAAAAAAAAAAGTAGATCCCCAAACTTTAGAAAAGCATACAGAACCCTAATTGACATATTAATCATCCAACTCCCCTTCCATCCAGCGGTCTGACCCAGCATCCCTCACAGAGTTCGATGCATCTTTCTCGCGCTTCTTGTCAGACAAGTTTCTACCATAATAGTCTTCCTTGGATCTCTCTGATCTACTATGGCGGTGACCCTCACCCTCCCTTTCTTTTGAATGATGTGACTTTCTGCGTTGTGGGTCCCTTTCACCATCTTTTGATCGATGCCGCTTCTCATTATCATCGTATTCGCCCCGATCAGATTTTCTCTTATTAGATTTCGAACCTGGAGACGGTGAACTTTCTTTATTTTTGCTTACTTCCAAATCATTATCTTCCTCTAAAGCAGCTTTTTTCATGGATTCCAGGTCCTTTTGATCACTCTCATGATTATCATAATCATCATGATCAGGTTTTTTCTTATTGGATTTCTGACCTGGAGAAAGCGAACTTTCTTTCTCTTCACTTACATTGAAATCATCATCTTCTAGCACAACAGCTTTTTTCTCAGATTTCAGGTCCTTGTGACCATTAAGCCTGTCTTTATTCTCATAATCATCTCCTCTTTTATTATTCCCTTTTTCCTCCTTTGAATAATCTTTGCCTTTCTCATTCTTTTTATGATCTTCCTTTTCAGAACTATAGTGTTTTCTCTCTCTAGATCTCGATCTTTCTCTCTCTTCGTGGTAAGCTGGTGAACGGGAGCTCTCCCTCCTCTCCCTTTCTCTTCTGGAACTAGAAGAATTGTGTGACCTCTGGCTTTCTGTCCTATCTCTTTCTCTTCTCTCTCTTCTCCTGTCGCTCTCTCTCCTCTCAGTCTCTCTCCTTGAGGAACGATCAAGGGACCTATCCCTCTCTTTCTTCTCACTTTCTCTCCTCGAGGAACGATCAACAGACCTCTCCCTCTCTTTTCTCTCACTCTCTCTCCTCGAGGAACGGTCACGCGACCTGTCCCTGTCCCTCCTATCACTCTCTCTCCTCAAGGATCGATCCAGAGACCTATCCCTCCCTCTCCTCTCTGTGTCCCTCTCCCTCCTGCTGGAACAGCTATACTCATCTCTGTGGGAATGGTACCGAACTGGAGAGCGTGAGCGGGACCTGTGCCGCCGCCTGATTGGTGGAGAGTACGAGCGGGACCGCCTCCTGACTCTATATCTAATTGGAGATCTTGATCTTGACCTGGACCTTGACCGGGATTTTGATTTTCTTGCAGCAGGAGAAGGTGACCTACCATATTAAGAGAGAAAATACAATTAAGACAAAATTTTCAGCTTATGATTTCAGTGCAAAGGCACGTCATGTCTAGCATGACCATAGCATGACCGCTGAGGCCAAAAACAATATTACGTAGGGTCTAATTTCTACTCTATTGTTGTTTACATTTTGAGGCTTAATTTTATGTAACTTCCTTTTTATTATTTAATTCCAAGTTAATTGTTACAGAACTCTGCAGGCATTCAGTACTGAGGCACTCGCCACCATATTATTGCTCGAGTTCATATCCAGGGTTGGATCTGTGTTTAAGACATTTTGAGAGGAAATTCAGCAATTTTGGATAAGAATAAACCTTGACTTTTTCTTCTCCTCCTCAACCTCTGCTGCACCATCTGCTTCTATGCCAACTGTGCCGGTTGCTATCCCTTCAACTTTGAGTTTCATGCTGATCTCCTTGGCACGGGCGGCAGCAGCTTCAGTAGCCGACTTCATTGTGGCAGCCCGGGCTGCAGCCGCCTGCGCAGAAGCAGCCTGCTGCATGGCCAGAGCTTGCTGGAACTGCATCTGCTGTAGAGCTACTGCCTGCTGCATCATTACTGGCAGTGATGCATTGTTAACTCCAGCTGCCGACTTAACCTGACAATAAAACAAAGGGTTTAGGTAGATTACACCTAGTCCAAACCAACTTTCTCTATTAGATTAGTGGTTATTTGAGCATAACATTGTAAAACAAAAGTTTCACTGCACCCAGCATCACCTAATTTGTTGAAGAGGACTAAATTACTACCTTTTCATTGATTATTCAACACTATCGTATAGAACAGTAGTTTGAGAATAAATGCAGGACCTGCGCATGGGTGACTTACAAGATACAAAAATTTTTCAAGGCTTTCTATGGGAAGGAATAAAATATTTTCCTTGTCAACAGGTATTACATATGTGAATTTTAACTTAATTCTATGGCAGGAACAGCCACCACCATGTCATATTCAATGCATTAATAAACATAACAACATAACAACATCAAATACTTATCAAATCCATACCGGTAATGATTTTGCCATCTCAACATTTAGTGGCCTGCCACCAACATCAACATTATTAAGGGCCAGTGCCGATGTGGCTGCTTCGGGCTTCGAGTACTCAATGAAAGCGAAGTGCTTTGAGTCAGTTATCATACAATCAGTCACTGTCCCACAATAGCCAAAGAGTTGCTTGAGATGGTCAACAGTTAGTAGTGGGCTCAAGTTGCTGATCTGGACAGTTCTCTTCAAGGTGTCAGCCTCAGCCGCCTTCTCAGGTGAACCTGTCGTCAAACACACAAAGAAAGGCCATATTAATCCTCACACAGAAGTACTTGTATATTAAGATAACCAAATTTACACAGATAGGTCTGGACTGATATCTACTTTACTCCCTAGAATAGCACTCGCAACACATTTTAGGCCCTTTATTTCAAATCCCATTTTGATTCCTAAATTTTGACATTACTGTTAGTTCCTGCAAAATAGATGATACAATTGGGAACTATCACACAACTCCTTAATAGCATTAAGCATTTTTCTATAGCCACAACCTGAAACTGTTCCTACTCACCCCAAGAAACAAAAGAATTACATAGCATAAAAAGATAACATCAAAGAAAACAGAAAACATCAAAGCACCTGGACCTGCACCATCCCCATCATCTGGTTTCTGTGTCTGGATTTGAGCTGCGTGTGCCTGAAGCGCCTGTGCAGCCACAATGGCCTGAGCAGCAGCCATAGCAGCAGCCGAGGGGCCCATGAGGTTCCCATTCATAGTCGTGGCAGCTGTCGCCAGAACATGCATCAACAACTGCTGGGGCGGGTGCCCGAATCTGCACTCTCCCGGTTGCTTTGCACACTTCCCATACAGATACTCCCTGCACACCTCCCCTAATGACGCCCCAACTCCTTGCAATATCACTCCACCCGAATTGCCCGTTGCCATCATACCCAAACCTGTCCCAACCATATAATTCGGCATGTTTGGCATTGTCTGGTTCATCATCCCATACATCGGCACCGGTGTGGTACCAACAGTACCAATTGTACCAACTGTACCAAGTGCAGTAGTGCTCGCAAGGGTTGTGGTTGTAGGTCCTGTACTAAAGAAGACCGGGAACGGGCTGCCCATAATCGGCCTGTCATCAACCGACACATGCACATTGTAATTGCCACGTTTGGGCACCAGGTAGGTCACACTATAGGTCCCATCATTCAAATCTTTAACCATACCTTCCAGGTCCGATCCACCTACACCAGGTCCAGGGGAGATCTTTGCTTTCACGGCCACACCGCCATAAGGAATCTTGGTACCATTGGAATCTTTAAGAGTGACAGTGAAAGAAACCGCCGTGCCCGACGCCGCACCAGCAACACCGGGCCCTGCAGCGATACATCTGCTGGGGTCAACAGGGCCAACGGACTGAGGAGAGGAAGGGCGGGATTGGTTGTCGGAGTCGGAGTCCGAATCGGGTTCGGGTTTGGTGTCGGAGTCGGGTTTGGCGGCAGCGGAGGCGTTGAAGGTGGCCTCGAACGCTGCCTTGGCTGCTGCGGCTGTGGCGGCGTCGGACTTCTGCCTGGCTTCCTCGGCTTGGCGAACCCAGATGGGTTTCGGAGCGGATGAGGCCATAGATCCGATATGGCGATTCGATTCGATTAGGTCTGGATGGAAATTTGGGGAAGCGGCTTGTGAGAGGAATGGGATGGGAAAGAATAAATGGTCGTTCTTGCAAAAAGGACCTCCGAAAAGGCAAGAAGTCAAAAACAAGATCAGGGATTAGAACAGAAAAGGATAAGAACCTTTTTCCTTGTTAAAAAAAATTTAGAAGTTGTAATGAAGGTTGAAAGTATATGAAAGGCGTTGTTTAATTAAATAAAAATTATTATTTTCTAGGGATGATCAGTGTGGTGAATTATAAAGTATTTACCAAAAAAAAAAAGGAATTTACCTCATATTTTTGGCGTATTGATTCTATAAAAATATTATTTGTTTGTTGCGTTTATAAATTTTTGAAAAAAATAATTTCAAATTAAAGTAACAATAATAATCATTCATCTTATCCTATAACGTCTACTGCATAAGCATAAAATATAATAGAACTAGGAGGATTGCAATTAGTTCTTTGTATTAAATGAAAATCGAAGTTTAAAATTTTTGACGAACAAATACTTCCTATAACATATCAAAAGAACAAAAATTCTACTTTGTTTTCCAATACATAAGATTTGAATTTTCAATAGAACACAAAGTATTCGTTGTAATGTGTTCTAAAGGATTGTTAAGTTGTTCCTACGGCAAAAAGAAAAATAATGATAAGATATTGTCGATCTTTTTTGTGCTTAAATGTTAATGTTAAACTATTTATTGATCTTGATTCGACATATTATTATAGAGTTAATCAGAGACGTGTTTTAAGATTGGAGGAGGGTTCACAAACTGAAATATATGACCTAGAAAGTTGAAAAGAAAGTAAAATACCAGAAACTGTATTCATATAGAACTTGAGGAAAAGTGAAAGAGGGGTCGGAAAGGATGAAATGTGGGACCATGTTCATAAATCATGCAAGTCCAAAGTAAAATACCGTAAAATCGGAAAGGATGAACCAACGCAGACTATGCTGAGATACGAGAAAATTATAAAATAGTATTATTCACAGTCCGTTACCAAAGCAAGAACTGTTACTCAAAAGGGGGAAAAAGAGCAATAATACGTGCTAGTTTTAGCATGTTTGAGGGTTTGAATTTTGGTAAGCAAATATTTCACTTTTTTTTTTTACGATTTTATGATTCTATGACAAATTTAATTAGGGAAATTCTGGCGTGCGGACAGATTAGACCCGATTCAAACAATTTTTCGGGCCGAGTAAAAAAATAAAAGAGTGTATTTTGACCGCACGACATAATTTGCCATTTAATTAATATAATTAAAGCATTCTAAAAAGTAATAAAATAAAATTTATTTTATAAGAGGTTTTCATATGTAGATTATCTCGAGAGACTTGGATGAACCGTTCAAACACAAAAAGAGATAATTTGCGGGCCAATGATATTTCACTTAACTAATGGAAAACACAATATCAAAATCGAGAATTATAGCTTATAATAAAAAGAAAACGTGCATAAAATTTCATCACTTTTGATTTTGTATATTTAAGCAACATGGCTAATGTTTTTATTGCATGATAAAACTAGGTATGTTCACATCGACATATCATTTCATGCCACGAAAATATAAACTAGAAGTATGTGCCATAATGATAGGAAGGATCCGGTATAAAAGTGAAGGACGATGTCCCCTATAGTTTTCATTAAGCAGTATGTGTGGGTATTTTAGTGCTTCGTATTTTTGTTAAAATATTCATATTTGGCCACAATAAAATATAAGAACTACTTCATTATTGAATTTTACATTTAAAATCTAATTATTTTCATTCTATCATCATACTAATATTAATATTCATACTTGTGCGTGAGCCTTATCTACTTTTTTTTTTCCGAAATTTTCTCTATGAGATCATGACCACAATGTCTTGGTGATTTAATGGCATAGAGCGATCGCAAATTCGCAATGCCCGGTGACTCGGCGATAGTTATAAACTTATAATGTTGGTGGGTGGTAGTCCAGCTTTGCTCGCAAGAGGCGACCTTCATACTTCGGCTCTAACGGTTGACATTATTTTACGATGCATTTTTTCGAGGCTACGAGAAAGTTATGTACATTAGTCATTGTACTGGTCACATAAATTGAAAAATAGGCTTGAAATGTGATGACAATTGTGCTACTCTTTCTGCATCTCCACGGCTCCACCACGAAATATAGACAAGCAAACAGAAGAAATAACAAAATAAGTGTTGGAGTTTTTTTTTTTTTTTAAGAAAACACTAGAAGCTCTTTACGTCAAACTCAAAATACAATTATTGGTCTAAATATTTCTTGAAGATCTACGTATCTATATTTGTTATTGTTTTGCCCATTGATGCCATAACTCAATAAGATTAAAGACGTAGCATCGTCTTGAATCCACTCAAGCATCTCGATCCAGATAATAAAGTTTTGATTTTATTTATGTTACCGACTGATCTTGATCAAATTTCAGGTTTCAAAATAGAAAAGCACCTCCAGCGACAAAAATTGTTTTTCACCTATATAATTTCTTTCTCGCTGAACCACTAAAAGCCACCCACATTATGGATCGTCGATCCATATCTGCAAAAACGAATTAATATCTACGAGATGGAGCATGAAATTCCCAAAGTTCCCTCGTTTCAGCATATGACAATGTCCCAGCAACCACATGTCATTGCTCATGCATTTAAATTCACCAAATATTACATCAACAAAATTAACAATGTACATGGAAAAATTATGTGAAAAGCAATCAACCCACAACATAAAAATAACATGGTTTACAAAAAAAATTCCTTATAAACTTCAGTGAAAATTATAACAAAAGGAAGCTTGTGTGCATTGCATATGAAGCAGCCGTCTCTTAATAAGGAAAAAAAAAAAAAAAAAAACAGTACCTAAGAAATGAATTTCCTATATAGCTCCCTCCCACGATTCATAGATGTAAAGAGCAGTGAAAAAGCCTTCTATTGATCTCCCTTGTGATGCAGTCCAGTGAAACACTTTCTGATGAATAAAGTACCAAAAGATGTTTAATAAGAGAAGCAATTTCATGCTTATTTATTAGCTCAAACAAAGTCATGTACTTGAAATTAATATGCGGAAAACAAGAAGGCAGACAGTGAGGGTTGGCACTAAGCAGTACTTCCTTCTCCCTTTAAGCAGACAGTCATGTACAAAGATGACCAAATTTGTCACGTGAAATTTTGGTCACTATACTGACAAATACTCTCACAAAATATTCATGTATTTCAACACAGCTAAAAGTATGAATTTCAAAAAAACTAGTTCCCTATGTTTGCCTGTTCGAACATTATGTTAAACAATTTGTTGAGAACTGTTTGGGAAAGATGCCCTTACATGCACGAGTCAATTTCTTTCTCCTACATCCACTAGATGGATTGCACTAATTTTAATACTTGGCTTTCAACTGATAACTGATAAGCACAACATTCTAATTAATAACATTTGATGGAAATAGAATAATACTATAGAAGCAAGGCAGTACTTGTTTTTGAATGTTGGAACCGAACATCATCCAAATTAATCTCTCCCCTCACCTTTAAATGCACTGGCAATGCTGAGCTTCAGTATAGCAATTTATTAGTTGTAAGTAACACGTCATCTTTATTTCCATCTGTGACTACTGAAGAAAGACAAATAGAGACCAAAAGGTTGTTTCAATAATAGCAAAAAGGATGAATGAACAAGAGCAATCAACAAAGGAATAATGCATTATTTGGAAAATGAAATTGGGATGAATATAGAAACAGTTTGCTTTGAATAAACTTCTCTCAATCTCTCCTAGATATTTGGTAACCAGAATGGCTCAATTAAAACAGTAAAAAGTAAGGACAGTTGAGAGCAATCAACGTCTAAAGATAGAAAAGTATATAAACAGAGAGCAATATAATTTGTGTTTGCGTACTCAGATGGTCATGCGCATCCAATATAAACACTAGAGGCAGGGGCAAAATTGTGAACTTTCATGAAAAATATTCTTTCAATTACTTGAGTGTAATGATTCCGTTCTTTTTGTACGAAATGTGAAGCTCTTGTTATTATTTTTACAAATACCAAATCATAACAGACTTATTTGCAAAACCTGGTGATCGATTTTAGGTATTAGGACAAATTCCAGCACAGTTTACCACATTACACAGATCCAACATCAGATGAAGAAACTACCAAGCAGTACTGCACACTATGGTAAGCAAAATAGAAGAACTTCCAATAAATTAAGCAAATGCAATACAAGTTGAAGTTCAGCTAGTACGCATTAAAACTTGATTTTATTTTGCTCACTCCAAAATGTACCAATTACCAAATAATAGTGAAACGAATTTAAATACATATCACATTCTAAAGAAGTATTCAACTAATGCCCTCTGAGATGCTTATCAATAGAACCAACATGAACACAAAAGGTACAAAAACGAAATCAAAAACTCCAGAAAGTCATGAGGAGCCATCTAATAGAAACCTATGAAATTTGGAAGTTGAAAATTATGAAAAAGAAAACTCACATTGAGATCTGACCAAAGGTGATGAGAAGATGATCTACTTCCTCCCATATAGGGTCTACACTTCTTTGCTACCAGAACCATCAGAAGACACAAAAAAATTTTATATAAGTACAACTAAATGAAAATGGTCCAATAAGATATCAAAAATCACATCTTCAAAAAGATAGATTAAACTACAACAGTGCACTTCTTTTGTAACAGAACCATCAGAAGAAACAAAAAGTGAAAAATTTTAATGAGTATAACCAAAAGAAAACTATCCAATAAGATATAAAAAATCGCCTCTATAAAAAAAAAGATTAAATTACCGCTTCGAATCAGCTTCAGATAACAGAAAGAGGTCTGATTATTCAATTCTGACAAGTTGACTTTCAATTGTGCTGTTCATGGTTAATCTAGGACCCTCTTGCATGCCCAATAAGTAATGTACTTAAAGGAGGGGAAAAAAACACTAGTATTTTAATGTTTTAAAGAAAGTTAAACTAGAAATTAAAGAAGAAAAGAGGAGCTCAGAGAATGTGGCAGTGCAGCAGGGCTGCCAAAAAAGTCGAGCTTGAGTGAGTTGATCCTAGCTTTAGCTGATTTGGTTATATAAGTTGAGTCGAGTCAAAGACGGGTTGGAGATCAAACAAACTATCGAGCTCAGATTAATTTGAACCCGAATTGAGCTCAAGCTCTACACCTCAATTATTAGCTTTTCTTGGATGTTATCTTAAGAAACAAAAGCTTAATAAAGTAACAATAATAGTTATTTTCTAAAAAAATAGTTAATTAACAAAATTCATTTTATTAATGTTATTATAAAATTTATATCTAAAATGGCAGACATCTGATGTTATATTAATCATTAGATACTCCAAATTGAATAACGTAATTATTTATTCGATCAAGCTAGAGTGAATCAACCCAAATGGTTTCAAATTTGAGCGTGTGCTAGACAAGTCTAATCAAATGACCCAAGCATGGGGGTACATCCCATTCTAGCAGGAGTGAGCCAGAAGCTATGAGCTAAACATGAAGTCCAACAGTGTGGAGAGGAAGGAACCATGATATTCAGTTTAAAGAGAAGAGAAGTGTTTGTATATCAAAGTAGATGAGAAGAAGCGCTTTCAAAGGCAAAAACTGTCTGGGAAATATTGAAGAGGGAAAATAATTGAGACTAAAGAAGACTCAAGAGAGACAGAAGAGGACTTGCTGACAAAGCTAGAGGTTTCTGTTTTAGCAGGCCTTTCTGATCAATAATCTGAATTCACCAACTTTTATAAACATGACAGTATAAAAACAAAGGTAGGATTTTCATTTATGAAGTAATAAATAAATCTAACAGCTCCTCTTGCCTTAATACAAATAGGGGGTGCAGTTTAGGACAAACATGGTATTTGCACACTTTTTTATTGAATTTTGACTAGATTTTGATTTTTGCCCTAAGTAGACCTTAACCACATTGGACAAAAACCAAAATAAAAAGGAAGTGAGAAATTACATACCTTCCAAAGATCTAACAAAGTCAAGTGCACCTAGACAAGGCTGAAACAGTTGCACCTGTTTGATTTTTTTTTTTTCTACTTTTGGAAATGAGAATAAAAAACAAATAGTTAGTTATATCACACCAGGAAACCTAACAATATAACATAACTGAATTTTCAAAAACCACATTGAAAACTAAATGAAAATTACTTCAATTGAAATTATACAGGAGAAAGCTAATTTGACAAAACTCATGAGTCATGATTAATAAAGATTAAAATAATCTCTACATTGGATTGGATATCAACGGCAACTTAGTTTGCATATTTACCAACAGAAAATTATTGGCCCCAAGTCCAAAAAAAGGCAGGAAGAAACCCCTGAGGTAAAACCTTCCAAAATTTGTTGCCACTTCGTCAATGCAGATACGAGGATAGTTTATCTTTTCCCCTTCTGATCTTTGTTTTAGCCTTTAATAAAATGCTCCATGCGCAATTTTGTTACTTCATATTTTGAAAAAAATAAAACCACAGCTAGCAAAAACTAGATTAGATTATAGTCAATACCAATTACAGTTATTAATTACATTATAAAAAAACCAATATATCTTTATGCATTATAAAACAATTTATTGAAAGAGAAATTACATAAAGTGACACAAAGGATGATGAGGGGCCTCACCCTCTCTAAGAAAAGACAGAGGCTCAATTGCCACGTGGGATCCAAAGGATGCCAAGGCTATTAATCTTATTTAAGGAAAAAAAAAAAAAAAAAAAGGAGACATAGATAAGCAATACAGGACAAGGCTTACTAGGTGAGAATTAAGAGAACAGATTTCTAGTCTTAAAAGATTTTGAGTAGTCACTAATCTTCAAAACAAAAGTATCTCTTTACTCCCCTGGTAATTAAGAGTTATACATAGCCAAATCCAACCAATTTATTGAATGAACTAATTACTACCATCCCACATCCAACAAAGACGAGTTTCCAATTTGAAAAGCACGCATTAAAGTCTGAAAGCTGATATTGTATGTAAAACTAATAATAAATATCAATCCTCCAAAAAAAATCTTTCAAAATTATCAAGGGCATTATAGTCATTCATGTCAAAAAGTTAATGTCATTATTAGAACTGACAGGAAGGTGAGTTGGGATCTAATTGTCACCAAGTTGAAAAGAAAAAGATAGATTCATCCTCCAAATAACAACCGAACAATAGAACTTTCAAAATTTACCCAAAAACCAGAAGATACCTAATTAATAAACCAAGAAAAACATAAAATACATATTAACATAACAACTAAATTCAAACCATATGGAAGAAAAGGGGGACCAAATTCACCAATTAATCAAGACTTTGTGAACATCACCTCCAAGCTAATTCCATTCCAGGTACTATTCGAAAACCAACTGGAAAATCAGAAACCTAGTGGACTAACATTCAGCTCTATTTCCCATAATTTCTATTTCACAGACCAAATAGGCTAACAACAAATTCAACAAATTCTTCCGTAGCAATGAAAAAACCACTCAACAATGCACCATTGAGATGAGATACATTAATGAATTTTTATTTTCATCAGCCTCAGACTGCCAATTAAAACTATTATGATTCTACGTTCATGTCATTTAATTAGTTAAACCAACAAATATTTTGCTATATATAATCCTTTCTACCCAGTTTGACACATTGTGCAATTGAAACATACATTATTAATTACGTACTACTAAAGACTAATATACAGCCAAAGACCACAATAAATATTGTGTGCAATAACAAATTAATGTCAAGTATAAAATTATATATTATCTCACTTTAAAAATACATCTTTGAACTAGGAAGTGAAGACGACTAGAACAAATTAATACCTACAGTAGAATCAAGAAAAAAAATATAACAATCCTCTATGGCAGTAAAGTTCAAATAAATTTATGTTGTACACTTGTACTTGACAAAACAAGCTTTCACTCAGTCAGATATAACTAGACAGTATAGCTCTGACACAAGGTCCAAAGACCACTAAGGGTCCGCTCCCGAGGGGAGTACTCGGGAGAGGAGGAAGGGAACTCAGTACCTCCGATTTTGGGAGTAACCGAGTTCTCCCTCTTTCTGTCTCTCTAGTACTCCAGGTTTCCGTCGATTCTCCTCCTCTGGAGCGGAGTAACTGGTAACATCCTCCCTTCCCTTCGCTCCGACTCCCACCCTCTGGAGCGGACCCTAAGAGCAGCCTCAGATACAGCTAATGGATACAAAACAGTTTCAAACAAATTGGAAGTTCCTTCAACAGAAACATCTGACTGGGTAAGAATCTAAGTTCATTTTACACAGGAGTTATCAAAGGTTTTACTCTTTGTCCAACAAAGAAATGTAAAAAGAAACAGAGAATCACAAATTCAAGAAAAAATGCACTATTTATATTTGAATAATATTCAACAGTTTGCAAAAATATTTTACTTAAGACAAATGTAGTGTTGGTTGTTTAACATTTTTAATATTTTAGGGAAGGCTCTATTAACAACAGAAGTAGTAGACTATATATGCACTATAACAAGAAATGATAATAAGTCAAATATATATAGCTAACAACTCAAAGCAAACATTTTCAATACATGAATAAATTAAAATACTAACAAAAGAAATAAGGAGCCCAAACATCAAGTTAAAATATGAAGCTTCTAATTTTGTAATGCAACACTAATCTGATCGAACAAGTTTCTAAATGGTAAGGTATACCCCCCTTAGCTATTTTAGCCATTCCACACATAGATAATGAAGCACACAGAAACCATAGATTAATATGCATAAGATGCATATTTGGATATGCACCAAGTGCATAAGCAAAGTCAGATTAAATATATTATACTCAAAATAGGGTTTATTTTACAATTAGATCACAAAGAAATCAAACAAAGGGAACAATAAAACACAATTAATAAAAATTGAACAAGTAACAAATGTAAACACAATATGGCATATACTTCAATTAGAGATTTAACTATTGTTCCAGCAATTTGAAACTATTATATGTATGAATACATGCTCATAACAATATATTAACTTTATGCCTATATGCTCGGTGTGTATACACCATAAAGGTGAGTAGCAAATCACTATTAGGTATTAGCTTCATATAAATCAAGGTAGTATATGTATGAAATCGTTTTCATCACAATATATAAACTTTCTGCTTAATTATATGCTGATAGTATGTACAACCTAAAGGTAGGTACCAAATCAATATTATCTTTGTATAATCAAGGTAGCATACGTATGAAATCGTGTTCATCACAATGTATAAACTTCATGCCTGTATGCTGATAGCATGTAGAACATGAAGGTTAGTGCCAAACAATATTATCTTCATATAATCAAGTTAGCATATGTATGAAATCATGTTCATCAAAATATGTAAAACTTTATCCTTCTATGCTGATCGTATGTACAACATAGAGGTAAGTACCAAATCATACTATCTTCATATAAATCAAGGTAGTATATGTATGCAATCATGTTAATCACTATATATAGGTTAGTACCAAATCAATATTATCTTCATATATATGAAGCAAGCTTTAAGGGATTAAAGAAAAGCATATCTTTTTACTTGGAGGTAGGTATATAACATGCACCTCAATCGGAAGCTGCATGCTTCAGAAAATAGGAGAACAAGCAGTAACAAATTTACACAAAGAAATTGTAACGGATCCACTTCATGCTTCAAAGTTAAAACGTCAATTGACTGAGAAAAATGGCATGCATTAAAAAAAAAAAAAAGAATATACATATTGTATGAAAGCAGTTGAAGGTAGAAATGGTTACCTTTTGGTTGGTTGGGATCAAAATTTTCAAACCTCAAATCTGAATAGAAGAGAAGTATATAAAATGTGGTGTTCAGCCAGGATGACAACTAGAAAGAGCACTCCAGTAAATAGCCATAACTAATAAGCATTTTTGACTAAGTACTAGCGTGCTCTCTCTCGTTGTCATCCAGCCTTATATATATACACTTTCACCCATTCCGATGAGATTCGGCCGAGTCGAAACGGAATCGGCGGAAGCGGATCCGATATTAGGGGGTTTGGAATTGGAACGGATACCCATTTTTATCTTAGCGTAGATCAGCGGAGAGCGAGCCGACTCATGTCGTGTCGAATAACAGTGGTGGAAGTGGAATTGAAATTGGGATTGGGTTTAGAGAGGGAGATAGATGGAGAGACTCGCCTTTAATAAAAGAGAGACGAAGAGGGTTTGGAGAAGAAGGCAACTGGTTGCCATTTGACAAACAAGGAAAAGAGAAAATAAAGAAAAAAAAAAAAAAAAAGGAAATTAAATGGACTACACATCTTCCCTCGACCGTGGGATTTCCATGCGAACAGGTGTTACCTGTTAGATCTGGCGTGTAAACTACAGAGTCGCATAGTTGCTGCACTAATAAGATTATTTCGTGCGCAGGCTATCCTTACGAGAGTTCCCAGGTCCAACGATAGATCGACTTGCCTTTGTGCCTACCGCTCCCAGAGGTGGGACCGTGGGAGGGACTCAGTCTAAACTAGAGATCACTGCCATCTCAGGAATTGAATTTTTTTTTATCGTTCCATCGGTTTGATCTATGATTAAATGTGAATCGCGAGACAAAGCAATATTATCATTTTATTTTTCATCTAATATGAAAACAAATTGAATAACATATCTATTTGTATTATTGATAAATTAAGCAATATATTTTTATTAACTAACATTATTTTATTTTTTTGTTTGTCCACATATGAGGACATATGCTAGTATAAAAGAAAAAAAAATTGCGTAAACTTGTTCTTGCAATAATATATTCTGTTATTTTATGTTTTTTTTTTTTTTGTGCAGAGGATGCCCTTAGGCATTCTTTTATCTACTTGTGAAGATAAGTTACGGAAAATCGGAAATACAATACGTTTGCATTGTTAACGTAATTTGATGAAATGGAAAAAATAAAAGGTTGTACCTTTTATTTTTATTTTTTTTGTTTTGTAAGAGGAATTTTTTTTCTGAAGTCATGCTATTCACTTGATTACTGTTTGGATCTATCTTTTTAAACTTTATTAACACGTCAATTTCTAATATATACTATTAATAAAACACATTTCTTTGACAACTTTAAGTCAGAATCAAATAATCAATAGCAATACAATTAATTAATGACATGTGCATATTTATGTTTCCTCGGAATACATTCCGACAGCAAAAATGAACTCGACATTTTTTTTCCTATTATTTTTCATGAGCCCGACAAAGACAACAATTTTATTAGATAAGGGAATATGAGATTGTGTTAAAATTATTATATTTTTTTAGAATTCTATTTCTTTCAAAACATAAATCTCCATATAGGCGTTAGAATTGTAAACACTAAAATAATTAGGGACATTCTATGATGTTTATTTTTTTTTTATTTCAACTCTGATAGATCATAATAATTTTTAATTTAAAATGAACAATGTGAATATTCAATCCATATAGAAAATTTATTTAGTGCATAATTTGTCTAAAATTAATGTTTAATTGTTCCCAAATTTTAATAAGAAAAGCGTGGGTGTGCTCTCTACGCACACACGCATACAATTTACAACAAATCTATTTGATTTTAAAAAGGAAATAATCTCGACGAAAATAAAAGAGAAAACCATAAGTTGCTTAAGAGAGAAAACATTTTTTTTATTATTTTCCATGAGGAGTCCGACAAAAGACAACAATTTCATTAGATAAGCAAATATGAGATTGTTTAGAAATTATTATATTTTTTTTAGAATTCTATTTTTTCAACATAAATGTCCATAGGCGTTACAATTGTAAACACTAAATAATTAGGGACGTTACGTGATGCTTATTTTTCCGATTTGAACTCTGATAGATCATAATAATTTTTAATTTAAAATGATCAATGCGAATATTCAATCCATATGAAGAATTATTTATTCTAAATTTTTCTAAAATTTAATATGTTTATTTCTTCCCAAATTTTAATAAGCGCAGGTGTGCTCTCTACGCCCTCACACATATAATTTACACCAAGTCTATTTGATTTTAAAAGGAAAAAATCTTGAAGAAAATAAAAGAGAAAACCGTGAGCCGCTTAAAACCGAAGGAAGGATACCTTGTCCTCGTACCACACCGGTACGAAGTACGAACTAGCGTATTGCAAATCCCGACAGCTTTCTGCTTTCTCCATTTTAGTTTTTTTTTTTTTTTTTTTTTGAAAAGTCTTCCGTAGGAAGCTTTCTCCATTTTAGTGGAGGAACCACAGAGGACCGAACACACGTGTCGACCGCTGGGCCAGGATGGGACTCCGACAGCGCATTGCTAGTCGAAACGTGTCGACATCCGTACGGTGATATTGTGGACTGATTGATTGTACGAAAATGCCCATGGTAAGGATACGGATCCACGGTTTTGCCACTGTCAGTGTCACTTTCGGATAATGTACGACCCTGGACCCGTCTCTTTTGCTAGTGACGGGACATGTCCTCTTTTGGACATTTTTTTCTTTTTTAAAATTTGCATATTTATTTATCCTAGACTCCTAGTGCGCTTATTTTTTTTTTACATCGTGGTTGGTTAGTACAAAAAGAAGGAAAAGAGAGGTTTTACTTTTCATGTACTTATTCTAATGGGTATTATTTCGTTGTGTTCTTTTAGTACTAAAGTGACGAAGCATAAGCTTCGATAAATGTTACGAGATGTTAAAAAGGATAATGTTTATTGAGTTTCGTTTTATATTACATATTCATCCAATTTTTTTTTTTTTTTTTTTTTGAAACTTGTATTCATCCAAATAAGGTTAGTGCATGAAGTTCTTTCCCGTTTCTTTCCTTGGCTCGATGCTCTCTAATTTAAACAAAAAAAATATATATTTTTTTCTTTATAGTTTAGAACAAAGGTGGAACGCGTTTGCTAATAAGAGTGCCGTGCTTTTCCTGACGTATGAAAAAAGCACATATAAAAAATCTAAATATTTGCTTCCATTTAATTTTCTTTTGGACTTTCTAGCATGACTTATTTTTTTCTACGACAAAAATTAATAATATGGTCTATATGTAAACATATACATTTCAATATTTTCCCTCATTTAAAAGAACATTGTACATAGTTCACATCTTTCATATATAAAAAGGATAATATATAGTTCCACATACGACGGATGTGCGACGTGAGTCTTGAGATTAAATATGTGTATAAGGATCAAAAGTCGAACCTCCTTACCACTGTCACACAAGTCATGGGGACATTGGATGAGAAAGGATACACAATTTTTGCTAATACAATGTGGGAGTTATGGAAGGAGAAGAATAAAGTCGTGAAATTAAATAATTTATTTGGACTTATGTGGATGTTTATTCATATTATAAGGTTTGTTAGTATACTAGCATAAGATGTCCTCATATGTGGGTGATGAAGGCGTAAAACCTAAGTATCAAATAAATTTGTACCTAAGACTTAACCTCACTAGTCGTTTGTGGTAAAGTTCTAGGGTCGAACCCAAGGGACGGACTATGAATACTAGACTTATTTGTTCTCAAAATCTAGACGGATGGTTTTTAGTGAATTTTGGATAAGAAACAATAAGGAAAGCTATATCTAAAGTAATCGCAAGTAAATCTTTTTGGTCTTTTTGCTAATAAAAATAAACAATAAACAAGTAAATGATTTTGGGGGTTTTAACAATATAAAAGAGCGTCTTAGGATTCGGATTTCACTTCAGTTTGGATCCAGAAACTTAGATCTTATCACTTTCGTGTATCAATCAAAGTTTCCAAACATATACTCTCTGTCCGGTCCGAGCAGTGTCCTGCTCGGTCTGAGCGCAGTGTATAAGTGCTTTGACTTGACTCTTTTGATACTTTACAACTTGATAAAGGGTTCGTTGGCTAATCTTAGACTTCTACCCTCGGCTGTCGCTTGTTGGAATAGGGTCTGGCTTAATCTCTACTTACCCTAATTAGGTTAATTAACTCACAACTTTTGGTATAGACTTTAATCAACCTAAACTTGCTTGTTTGTGTTCTTAGGGATATTTAGAGGTCTTTTGGACTTGTCTAAAAGCTACACTTTTGGTGTCAACTAATCTCCCCTGTCGGATCTACGATTTACCCCAAATACTTATAAGAACTAACCTAACCCGTTTAACCTTGGAACTTAACTAGATGCGGCCGACAACTAGAAGTAAATTAAACTAAGCTAAGCAATTCATACAAGCAACAAGTAATAATACAAAACAAACAAATATCAAGTCATATCATAGCAAAATATATCAAGTCATCACATCCAAACATCCATTAATTTCCTACTCCTAAGACTACATGAAACTTAGCATAACATAGTATTAAAACACACAATAACAATAATATAAATCACAAGATACAAGCCCATGAAAAATAGAGAAGAAAACATAAAAGAATAAACCGAATACTCCCTTATGCTTCTAATCGTCTTCTAGGGCAGTGGGGTGTTGCAAGGCATGATTTCCAACTCTATCTTGCTGCCGTCGCATCAAAATAAGGTTAGAACGTGACTGGAGGCTAGGGTAACCAATGATCTGCCTCCCATGGGAGAAAGAAGCATATATAGTAGGTCTCAGTCACTTGGAGGGCAAGTTAGGGCACCAGGTCGGCAGAATCTTGCCAAATCATATCCTTTCCATCCTTGAAAACTTGCCAAAATCTGTAAGTCGGCACCGCTCGACCTGAGCAAGAGATTGCTCGATCTGAGCGCAGAAGAGGAAAGATGTGTGTCAGCTACAGTGTCGCTCAAGTCGATTATCTGAGTCACTCGGTCCGAGCATGAGTCATTCGGTCCGAGTGAAGGAGAGAGAAAGGTGGTTGTCACTCTGTGCCTTGCTGGGTCCAAGCAGAGGTCCACTCAGGTCGAGTAGAAGCTTGGACAGAGGTGTCCTGTGCTAGGAATGAGCCATCTAGCATGCTAAAGTGCTGAAAAACCATCTACAACCTCGAATATCATTAAAATCACCTAAACCCTGTAAAATAAGAGAAAACACGACGACAAAGCCAAATCCTAGAAAAGCATAGCAATTTATAGAATAATTCAATGGTTCGAGTGTTATTTGGGTGTCAAGTACGGTACACATACCAATAAATAATAATGATATCAGTGGGCAAATAAAGAAATAAAATAATATTAGACAATAAAAATATATTGCTTAATTTACCAGCGATACGAATAGATTTGTTATTCAATTTGTTTCTATATTAGATGGAAAACCAAATAATAGTGTTACTTCGTCTGGCGATTGATATCCAACCACAGATCAAATCGATCCAACGGCAAAATCGTCTGTTTACTATTTAGATCTAGAGTGTAACACCTATAAGTTACGTGCATTTATAAGTAGTAGGGATGAATAAGTCATTTCTTATTCAAATTCCTCATTCACCATGCATCCAAACGCGCAATTATTCGGTTGGGGGAGGGGAGATAGGAACGAAATCCTTGGTAGCGGACCAATGTATGTTTGTATGATGGATGATGGGTGCCACGTTATTAATACCAGAGCCATCAAGATTTGTGCGCGTAAAAATCTGTCCGTCGAGATTAAGTCAGACGAAAATTAGTCTGCTACAGAGGATATTGGTCCAAGAGAGGTAAGGAGCAATGTAAGAATTTTTCTCAATTTTTCTAAGGACTAACATACAATTTTTGAATCTGTCCGTCGAGATTAAATCAGACAGACGAAAATTAGTCTGCTACAGAGGATATTGGTCCAAGAGAGGTAAGGAGCAATGTAAGAATTTTTCTCAATTTTTCTAAGGACTAACATACAATTTTTGAATTTATAGGGAGGTATTTAAAAATTGAGGGAACCATTTCCACTTTGGACTATCTTTAGATTTATTTCATAATTTTAGATGAACAATCTAAATTTAAATCCGGTTATAAAATTAATCTACAGTAAAATCTACCTTTATTTAAATATAAGTCTCCTTTCGAAGAACTTGTACTCCAAATGACTTGATAAAGTTTAGGTTCTAGTTAACCATCAACTTTTGTAATAATCTAATTTGACCCTCCAAACTTAACTTTACAACAAATTAATAGTTTGCGCACTTTCTGAAAATCGGAATCGGAATCGGAATCGGACTATTGGTCTAAGGAGTCGACTCGGGTGAATCAGAAAAAATCGGATGAATCGGATCGAAAAATCGGATTTTTACAAAAATCATGCTTTATGCATTTAAAATTAAGAAAAAATACAAAAAAATTATGATAATTATAAAAATCAAAGATAAGATGTATAAAATCAATTAAAATATAAGAATTATATAATTTTTGGAAGCCATTGTGATACGTCAAATTTTTGAGAAATAATTAAAAAAAATTCCATGATTAGTAAAATATTTTTATAAAAAAAAATTTGATAAGCAAACTTTCACTAAAACACCTTAATATATTAGATAAGATTGTAGAATAAAATATTTAAAATTTTTTTGTGCCTTTGGATCTTTCTTTTGATTGAGCATTTTTTTTAAATTTAGTTCAAATTTAGAATAATCTGGACCGTTCAATTCTTAAAAAAAAAAAATAGAACTGGATAGTTCCAGTTGTACCTTCCCCACAGGTCCTTTTCCCGTCTCCCCTTTCTCTATTTTCAACGACTTAGCCATATAGGGAAAAACAAGAGCCGATCCACCCAACAGAGAGCTCGCCGCCCTCCACCGGCCTCCCACGAGTCTTCCTAGCCCCTAGCCACCTCAGACGCTGTTCCCGACACCCCTTTCTCCTCTCTCCGTTGATAAACACCACCATTAATGGCGGTTTTTGATGGTTTCACCCGATTCCGTTCCAAAACCCCTAAAATCGGCTCGGTCTCCACCGATTCCGATCCGATTCGACCGATTCGAATCGGAATCGGCCGATTTTTCGAACCATGATTTGTACTAAATTGTATTTGTACTAAGTCCGTTAGCATTCAAAAAAGTCATTAAATTAGTCTATTCCTTAAACTATTTTAAAATAAAAAGAGTTTTAATAAAGATTAATGGCACGACCGAAACTTCAAATGCATTACCATTAGTTAACGGGAGCAATGTACCATTTTAATTAAATATATATGGGCACTCAGAATTGCTTAGAGTCATCCTCTAATTTGCAATCACATACCATCTCCTCTTAAAGACCTTTCGTAATCTCTCTCTTCCTTCCGTAATCTCTCATTCTCCCTCCTTCCTGCCTCCGACCTCCGACCTCTGGCCTTCTCCCTCCGATCTCGCTTCCTCCTGCCGACCTCCCTTCCTCACCGCGGTCTTTCTCCCTTCCTCCCTCTGGCCTAAAGACATTGTAATAAGTGATCAACTAATAAGCTGAAATAATCAGTTTGTCGTAACAAAAGATCGTCATATATATGCATATATTAGATACAATGAGAGATCAGCTTATAAATATAAATGATCAGATTGTTATAATAAGGGATCATCTTTTAAAGTTTTGTCAGATATAATAAGTTATCATCTTACGAGCATAAATGATTAATTAAGTGTCATAAAGGATCATTTTATTAATGCATTAATAAGTGATCAACTTATAAGCATTAGTGTTCAAATAGTTGTAAGAAGGGGATCACCTCAATATAAGCCTATAAGGGATTACTTTGTTGCAAACTAGATTGGAAGTTACAAAAATAAGGTAGAAGCGCCAAAAACAAAAAGGATGTGTTCCCAACGCTCTTTTTATTTTTTGGTTGGGTGATACAATATAATAAATTCAGAGATTGCACTTATAACACCGTATGCCACCTGAGTCCACCTGGATTGCCTACGGGCTTTATTTTCAAAAAAAAAAAGTCCACCTGGATGATTTGGATATAAAAATATTAGGTTAATTCTAAAGAAATTATAACCACATATGCATCGTTTGTTTTTATTTGAATAGCTCGCAAAAATTAGATAGGCATGGTACCGCCATTTTTTACGGCAATCGGTGCCAACTTGAAATTTTAAATTGCTTGCTTCTAAAACACATCTGTGTTGAAATATTTTAAAAAAATAAATAATTTTAACTGGGCAGTTTTTGTTCTGAGAAATCTCAGGATCTGCCGTTGCATGTGAAAACTTGGTAAATTAAGTTCAAAGATCTACTTAATTCTTGTTTCAGTAATAGATATTATTACTAATGCGATAAAACAATCCGGTGCAAATAAATATTATTACTATTTTATATTTCTTTTCAGAACCAAAGAACCAAAAAAAATAAAAAATTCCGATGACTCATAATCGGCCGAATCTTCTTAATTTGGGATACGTTAGGTTTTTAAATGATCATAATTACTTGAGAAATGATAAGGTGCATTACAATATATTGAGAGTTTTGTACATTGCGATTTTATACGTTTGTGGTTTTGCATATTTACAAATCTAATTTGACCAATTCTATCTATGTATTAAAATCTCATTGTAAACCAACTTTTACATATTTTGATTTTTTTTTTCTATTTTTCGGATTTTTGAAAACTTGCATTTTTTGTTACAAACTAATAATAAGGAAATTCTAAAAATAGCAAGTTGCAAAAAATTCAAAAAACAACACTTCAAATGGTGTGTACTAATTCATTCATATTTTCCACCTTGTTTTAGCATTTTGATCTAGTATATAAAAAAAAGTCATAAAGTATTAACTTACAAGACGAATCTCTCATAAAATTAAATGAAACGAAAATTCTTTTAGGGCTAACAAAACGGGAATTTTAAATTAGACAATTGAATTATAAATTTGAATAAATAAACAAAATAATATGATCATTGTATGATACAAATAACACCTGAAACTGGAGCCATCCTCTTTACAAAATAGTCATAAGATATATTATCTCAATTTCTTTTCATATTCTATTCATCTCCATCCGAATCACCAATCTTAAGGGTGAATATGTGTATAACCCTTGCCATTAAAAGGCCGAAAAGCCATGAATAATTCATTTAATCGATTTTGGGCTTTAAATAGTGGTTCAGAAAATTAAACAACGAGAAAAGTCTGTGATAGGATTCTAAATGAACATTATTAAACCAAAATATGGCCTGTCAATTTACCAAAATTTTTTACAAAATTGAAAGATATAATTAAACATTTACATTTAGTGCCTCGGCGTAATTAATTGTTTTGATAGTAGTTTCCAAATGTTGGTATCGATTGATAAAGTTAACACATTTTATTTTATTTTTTACATAAAGAATAATTCATTAACATAAAAAGCATAATATTCAGAATTAATCTGAACAAGAAAACAAGTGGGAAGAATGAAATGCTGCACCTAATTTATTTAGTGTGCTGATTTACTATTTTTGTGGTTGACAAAAAAAAAAAACTGCAAATTTTTAGATTTTTTGTATCATTGTATGAGTGCATCCGTTTTTGACACAAAGTATTAAATCAACTGTTTAAATTGTTGATTGCAAATTGCCACTTGAATAATTTATCCTCGTTTTTTTTTTCCGAGAATATAAATGGCCGTACGCTAATAATTTATCTTTATCGCCGAAACCGAAATGTGATAGTCCCAATCACAAAAAAAATAAAAAAAGAAACTTGTAATAATCGTACAATGAAAATCACACTGATATCTCCTCGTCCTAAAAATTAAAATCTTGTACTTCATGCTATCAGAAAACTACACACATTTCGAAATATTAACAGTTTATATGCAGCGGAATGAGTACTTGAGATCCCACTATCTTCTTTCTATAAATTTTCTCATCAAACTTGGTTAATTATAATTACAGTAGGTCCTATAGAACTTAGCAGTCGGCAATTTAGCATACACGTCCTTGGTAAAATATGAATTACTTTTAATAATGCTAGAATGCTAAGAGATTATTGGAACCATATTAGATGCTCCTAGGTTTAAATGGGGGAAAAAAATTAGAAAGAAAGGTCCAAACTTCGTTCTCATTTATATTATTATACATCAAAATAACAAAGGGAATTTAGAAGTTTCAATGTCTTTTCGAGGGTTTGATTTATGAGATTAATTAGAGCGGGTTATAGGGAGAGAAAAGGAACTTTTGGTGGGAACTTTTTTTATTTGGGAGGAAATTTTCGGCATTGCCATTTGTGAATTAGTTTGACAAAATTATAATACCAAAAAGTCGAGTTTTTTGTCGGGATTAAATCGGTTAAGCTGATTATTCTTCATTTTATGCCCACGTTTAACATTATACTGAAAAGCCGGGTCGGAATTTTGGACCCATAGAAAATTTTTTTGTTCGAACTTTAAGTTTCGATTTATGTATAAATTTTCAAACTAAAATTCTAGAAAAAATATAAATAATTTTTTATTTTTTAGAATCTGGAATTTAGAAAAGTGAACAACAAAAATTAATATTTTATTAAGGTTGTTAAATTTTCATCCTTGGAAAGACCAGAATTTTCAAGTTGATCCCATCCTAAGAAAAGAGTCAAATCCTTTCAATTCTCGGCCCCTTGAGAATCACATATCTGAAGCATCTATCTATATAATATATAATGTTGGGAGTTTTTTCTACAGTAACTTTGGTGATGTCAACATGACATCATCACTCTTGGGTAATTATCTCCATTTCACATCTTAATGAACCCTCCATTTCTAAATTTCAGACAAATATATTTTTACTTTTAAATTGTTAAGATGCTTTTAAAAATTTATTGGCTATGAAAAATTATGTGCATGCTCACAAAAATATATATGATTTAGTGATATAATTTTTTAATTATAGACATATAAAATTTTTTAAATATTTTATTAATCTCATAAAATTTAATTCGCACGTGAGTTTTTTTTTTAAAATTGTTTTGAGGCCTTGGAAAATCATTTGTCTATGACAATTTATGTGCTTACTCAAAGATATATAAAAAATTTAATGATATAAAATTTCATCATTATAGACTTATAAAAAATATTTTAAATAATTTTCTGAATCTCATAAAATTGAATCTCCATAATTTCATAAATATCATTAGGTTTTTAATTATTCAAAGTAATTTATAATTTTATTTGTGAATAAAATTTTATATAAATGCTCCCAAAATTATAATATATCTGATCATACCATGGAAAATTTTTAGTCTAACCATACAATTTTGTGAAATATGAAATATGTGGTACTTTTAAAATTATGTGAGGGTATTTATTTATTAAATTGGCCATAAAAATTGTATACCTTTAAGTAAAAAAATATGAAACACCCAATAATATAAAATTTAATAATTATAGAGTTCTAAAGTATTCTTTTCGAATTTCTAAATCTAATGGCTTAATTCTATTATTTAAGAAATATAATTTTATTTTTTGTTGTTTCCAAACTTTTTCTGGAATTTCTTGATGTAAAATTTTATATACATAATAAAAAAATTATAATAGATATATAATAATGCAAACTTTTTTAATTTTATACTTTCTTAATATTCTAGATACTTATTTACTTCTACAATTTTTTTATAATAGTATTTTAAATATTGGGTTGCTGACAGAGCTTCCTAGATTTTATTTTTTTTATTACATTTTAGTTGTATGCTTACAAAATTATACATAATCCAATGATATTGAATTTTTTTTCCAATGTTTACAACAATTTTCATGGTTTTCAGATTTTATGAATTCTGCAAAATTACATTATAACTTTTAAATTATTTGACGGTTTTTCAAATTACTTTTTCATCAAATTATATATGAATGGTAAAATATTATGAGAAATCAATTGATGCCAAGTATTTTAGTTTATTTATAAGATTATATTCAACTTTATTGGTGTTCAATTATAGATTAGCGTAATTGAAAAAAATAAAAAATTGATCAAATTTGTAAAACTTAGAAAAATCTTAATACAGTTGGTTTTGCTCAAAATGCACACAGTTGGTTTTGTTCTCATAATTATAACACTTTTTAATTAAAAAAAATTAATAATGACATGCCAATCTTAATACAGCCATTCACTTTCCATATATTAAAAATGACAGAGGCAATTAAGGTCTCTTGAAAACAATCCAAAGCCAAAATAATAGTAATGACATAAATGACAAATGTAGTAAAAACGACACACATACCAAACTATTCAATTAATTATAACAAGAGATCAATTGTAAGATGGTTTGAATTTATTTAAATAACTACAATCATAATTCTGACAATTATTATAATTACACGTTGGGCTTAAGACATCCCTCATCGCGCGAAGTGCGAATACAAAGGCTAGTTGGTTTCAAATTAGGACGCTTTTTAAAAACATGATATTTGGTTATTATTTTTTAGTAAACTAACTTTTAATTATATATATTTTTAAAATTTTTTTAATTTCAATTCTGAACTACTTGTTGCGTGTGTTTCCACAACTTTAGTGGGTAATAAATATGTTCATATGATTGATGTTGAAACAACCATTTCATAATTTGCACGGATGCACATGAAATTGTACCATCATTGTGAAAATTATCACGATTATTATGTGCAAAACAACTTTCCTCCTACCAAGTACGATAAAAAAAAAAAAGAATTATTAACACAAGGAGGGTGGGAATAACAAGAGGACAGCGTGGTTGCCACGACGAAGGAATAAGCTGAGAAGACATCACAGCCGTACAGAGGACTGCTTAATTGATGAGAGCCGTCCGATGGTAAGCAACAATCAAGAGGCCTTATAACGACTAGCGTACCTTCTTCACTTGGTACTAGACTACTAGTACTGGTGCATTGATTGTGGATCGTATATTTATCACAACAGTGGTACCAACAACCTATAATTTACCTATAAGAGGTACCACTGTGACTCGACTCGGCCTGTGTACTTGAAAACAGTAGACTCTGCTTTTTTCTATACATTTACCACTGTAAATATGGCAGAAGTTAACACATGGCAACAAGTACTGTCATATGGTTTGTAAATTGTAACGGATATTTATTCATTCACATCATTACATGTCAACATTTTAACGTAGTACCATTGAGGCACGAACATAGTTACCCATCTCCGTAACATTTTTTTTAGATGAAAATCTCTGCAGAATAATTATTAAGATTATATTTGATTTTCCGATATATGTTTTCAGCAGTTTAAATTGAGTATGAAAGATTAATTTTAGAATTAATCACGGCCATTTGGATGTAGTTGGAATAGACTTGACTAGCTTATTCATTAACAAGAATTGTGAATATAATAAATGATGAATCAAGATTTTTTTTGGATGCTTTGTTGAGAATAGGAGTTGAAACAAGAGAATGGAGAAAATATATATATATATATATATACTACAAATGATGACGGGACTATATTCTAACTTTTGCCTGAACAAGAGTTTGAACCTCTTGTGAAGTGTGTTTCCCGCAGCTTGTTCTCCTAGCTCGAATAAATTTTTTTTTTTTTTTTTTTTTGAAGAAAGCAAGGGGTCAGGCTCCAAAACTTTTATAAGCTCGAATAAAAGCTTATTTAGCATGTCGCCAAACATGCTTAACTTTAATGAAATATTCATTTAAAAAAAATGATTCATATAAAAAAACATTGTCTACTCCTAATGTATCTATCTTGAAACAATAAATTAAGAAAACAAAGTTGAACATACATTCAGATTTGTTTACATTTACCTCGTATTTTTTTAAAAAAAATAAACTACTTTGGTTCAACTGAATGCATGTTATGTAGACCTCTAAGCATGTATGTGTACAATTTTAAACATGAAATTATAAATGGTATTAATGCTATTCTTAATTTTAACACAAAATGCTAGATTCTAACCAGTTTCACCAACTTTTCGAACATACCAGATCCATCTCCTTATACTGTAGACTAATGATTATTAGTTTAGTTGTTTAATATGGCTATAATATATGATTTTTTTTTTATTGAGCACAAATTCCTAGTATACGCGCGTCAATATGTGGATACTTTGTTCAAAAAGGTACTAAAAGAACAGTATCTCTCTGCACTTGAGCTTTTTAAGAAAATTGATTGATATTTTAGTTGCTGTAAAGTTTCAGTGGTTGACTAATTAACAGACAGGAAGTCCCATGGAGGTAGATTATTCAAATAATATTGTTGCTAGATGCATGAACCATAAACTCTCATCATAAGAAGGAAAACATGCCAATACAAAGTCTCAATTTTTTCCCCTTTTTTGAAGGGAGTAGAAAGTCTGAATCTAATTAACCATTGAAACTTCTCAGCTTGAGAATGTTGTCGCCATCCAATATCCATCCTACAAAATCTCAATCAAAGATATGAAAACTGTTCAAGCAACCAATATTTTCGGCCATTTAAGATTTGTAAATCTAGTAATTTACTAAAAAAAGGGTACTTTAATACATATGACTTATGAAATCTAAATCATTCTGTACTAAAAATTAAATTATATATACGTGATGCAATAACAGTCGAATTATAGGACAAATAAGGACCACATATTGATATATACTGTATGACTTTGTTATTAAATGGGATGTTATGCGACAAAACCTAACCCAAATCTAAATAGAGTACATATTATTAATACTGCATTGATGCTACTATAGACAAAAAGAGTCCTCTGCATGATAATGTCAGCTAAATAAATGCTGAAAGGACAATATTAAATTTTGTTACGTTTCATTCCACGATCACGCACGGTTTGTTTCACAACTAAGCTTAGCAAAAGTATTAAGCATGTTAACCTTAGACTAGTGATTGATATACAAACAAGCTAAGCATCATTTGGTAAATCAAAAGATAACTACGCTGAAAATAAATAAATATAAACTTAAGAATTAATGATCATTAATCAGAGCATGATAAGTTGATAACTGATTTAAAGCACGGGCAGCAGCCAATTACGAAGTACTAAGATTTTTTTTAATTCATCAATTTTTTTGTTGATCCAAGTACAATTACTACTTACTAAATTCCAGAGTTTGAGAAAGAAAATTAATCTATACTTTTTGTAAAGTTTGTTTCTTTACGAGTCCCAATAAAAAAAAAATCACATCAATTAGCTTGTATCAGTAATTTGAACTGCAAAAATTAAGATTGTGACGCAATTCCCAAGCCTATCGATTAGCACGGCAGCCATTTGAAACGCAAAATTTATATCTGTGTATTATATTGTATTTTATCATATCAAATACACGCATTGCAACGCACCGCGGAAATTTGATGTGCAATGAGTTCAAATTTCACTTTAATATATCCAAGCAAATGGCTCGTATTGCTCAATATAATGAATAATCTACATATCAAAAATTTTATATAAAAATTGTATTTATTTTGTATTGTCTGAGAAGATGAAAACAGTAAAAAAAAAAAAATTAAGTACACATAATACACACATGTAGATAGAGGGAATTCTGAACAATAAAGCTCAAAATTAAGTATTTCAAAATCTGATATCACATCCCAAAACCAACGAGTAGTAAAAAATGACTAAACACCAAAAAAACTGATGCACGAATTACAAGAAAGATAATAGAAAAGTGCGAAAAAGAGAGATTTTTGTTGAAAATCACACAGATTTTCGATTTTTTAATAAGTTTAATTCTCAAAATAACATAACCAACCTCCAGCAAGTATGACGGTTGTCTTATATAGCAAGTACAAAATCCTAAAAAAACATAATTCATAAAAATTACTAAAACAACTCTAGAAATTGTTCAAATTGTAAAGAAAGGTCCAAAAGTCCATGAAGGAAGGCTCGGATCGCAAATTCGAGTTGACGATTTAGCAAACCATAGAAAGTCTGCAGTTAGTTTTCGGGCTCTGAGTCACGGAGCTCCTGTCAAAATTTCAACCCGATCTGACGGTCGGATAAAAAATTATACCCTTTTTGTGAAGTATGCGCGGGGCCATATTGCATAAAAAACACACGGTCATAGCCAAAATAATCAGTATTCAGTACAAATCTAGCTTTCCATCTTCCTGCAAGAGACAGCAACATTTTGAGATCTTCTCCAAACCTGGAATCTCTTTAACCTCCTCTTGCAGAGATCCTGAATTGCAATGATATTCTCTTATGATGTATCACAACTCACAAGGCAGCCATAAAAATTTGCATAAATATATTTACTTACTGGGATTATACCAGAGCCTGTAATTCTAAGTACTTGACAATCATCCCTTTAAAAGCTATTTTATTCCTCTCCAGCCATGTAGTCCACATAATTGCCCTTCTCAATAATATTACTAAAATTTTGTTATTTAAAAATATATTCATCTAAGTCCCAAATATCTCCAATACAAGTATGCTCCTGCCTTTTTATAATTGGCCCATAAAAGTTTTGTCTGGCGAGAATTTTAATTAGTGTTCGCGAACATAGATCATGTCATCCAGCTTTCGTCTGAAGAAAAGTACAACTATAGAAAAGTTTTCTGCGGTGTTCGTCTTAAAAGGGTCTAAGCCTTTATATAACCAATATATGCAAAATTTGCGAGTTAGTTCCTTGAATACTTCTTAAATTCACATACAAAAGGATCAATCACTAATTAATTATTGTCATTTACTAGCCCCGGTTCTTTCGAAGAAACCGATGAAGTTTCGCCACTTCCTCTCACAATTATCAAATGAGTTCAAATAGCCTCCAACATTCTCTTCTTCGCCTCCATACCAGGCACCGTGTTATTTTAAAAGCTCATATTTGGGTTTTCAAATAATATGTTATATTCTCCGTAAGAAGATAATACAACGAGCGTACAGAAAGTGTATAATATTATAAATTAGTAGAAAAATGCGTGTCAGCATCTTTTTTAAGAACACGATGGGAACATGTCGTGTTTAGTGAAGAAATTTTCTCATCTTTTTGTTCTTTTCTTAATCTAAAAATAGAGAGAAGTCTGACATATATATATATTTTTAAAATTTTGTGCTTTCATGGTAGATATTTCAATGGAGAGCAATCCGACAATGTAAAGAGCCGTCTTCATCAAGTTTGAAATATAAGATCTCTGTCCTCTAACTTCACATTCTTTCCGGGGCATGCTCATTGAAATATTTTTGTAATTTCTTCACAAAATTTTGGAGGCTGTAACTACATTCCAGTAATTTCCTATCTCAATCATTAGTGAGGGACCGTACTTGTAAAATTAAATAGAAATTGATTGTAGGTTTGGCTCAAACAACCACCCACCCCCATTTCCCTCTCGAAGTGAAAACCAAAACAAATCTGTCCCAATTAAGATCGTACTATAAAATCTATTCGTATAAAAAAAACTAGTCGTGGACCTACCAGTCACTATTAAAACTAAGAAAGAAACAGTATGTATCAAAGCTTCCAATAGAAGAAGATATTTCTGGTACGAATCATAAATTCTTGGGGGACAAAGTCGGCCCATCAGTTTAGCTCATGGACTGTATTATAACAGTTGAGCACTGACAATGAAATGAAAACTCTGCAACCAAAATATTCAGCAAGGCAATTTTCCAGGACAATAACCTAGCCAGATTTCTAATGTCACCCCCTTTTTTTTTTTTTTGCTCAGGTGATTTGTATGGATTTCATAGTGGCGTCGTAGAAATTCTAACATGGCACTACAAACAGGATAATCATTCCAAAAGATATGTACATGTACTAAGCCAGATTTTAGCCTACCACAGAAGATTCTGCAATCTAATAGAAAAAGAGAAAAAAGCACCCCTCTTGTCAATCAAGTTCATGTCATAAATTGTAGTATTTTGTCTAGACTAGTAAAAAAATTTCTGGGATTTGGGCAGAAGCAAAGACAAAAGCATCAAAAGAGGAATGAAAACCATCTTCAGAAACAATATAAATAATAGTACTAAGAAAATAAATTAGTCTTTACGAAGAAAACCTAAATAGATACCCATCTTATACACAGGCCAACTATCGGACCTCCACTCAATGTAGCAGTAACAAAAGAACATCATGACAGGAATTTCACAAATCATTGCTCTCCCCCCTAGTCTAAAAAACTGTATCATGCTAATATTGTACATATGCCCTGTGCTCAATTCGGCAATGTAAAATGGTTAATTAGTTTAAAATACTATTCTTCTTGCCTTGCCAGGAAAATCTCCAACCAAAAGCCATTATCCAAAGCTGATTTTTTACCCCTACTTTTTCCCAATTTAGTTGATGATGCCGTCAAAATACCACCTCACAACTTTAACTGCTATGCTTTTGACTCCAACGCCAAAAGGATCTTTTTCCTTGGACCCTAAAAAAGAAAGAAATCATGAACAAAATCTAACATAGAACTGCATACAAGAGAATCAAACAATAACATTAATACCATTAAAATTATAAGATATTGCAGCCGTGTAACACATCTACACACACAAAAGGGCCGTGGACAGATATGCAAGCTGTTCCTACATGCAGTTATGTACTGTGTACGAGTTACACTGTTCTGCTACATCTCCTGCTGGATGTACTGTGAACTAGCTTGCATGTGCTGGCATGAGTAATTAAGAAAAGTAGAAGCTATAATATATATATATATATATATATATATATATAAAAACTAACCATGGGAACTCCAAGAGCTTTGAGATCTGCGTCAGTCATATGCACAAGAGCTGTCATGTCTACCTACACAATTAATAAAAAAAAACAGAAACAATGTATTAAAAATAAAATCTGTCTAGACTTCATGTCATGAATGCCTTGACCAGGTATATGTGTGAATTTCACCTTATTGGTAAGATTATCGGAATTCTAGGTGGGGCGTAGGTCAAACAGTATTTCTATCACTAAAGCGAGCATTCAAATGCAAAATGTCACATACCTCCTCTGCTTGAAAAGTAAGAGAGTATTTCTCAAGGCCAAGTGACCTAAGGAAGCTGTCGACTGATGGTGTCTCTGGCTGCATGTAAGATTCAAGTTACTGGTAAAAAAGAATCAAGTAAATGGACAAGGAAAATAAAGCATAGTCAACAGGTGTTAGCAACTATCAATAGAAAATAATAAAGACAACTGAAACAACAGAATCAGTTGACCATTGATTGACAATCTAAGTGATGGTAGCAAACAAAGTTTTAAATTAAGATTTATATTCTATGCAGGAT
Organism: Rhynchospora tenuis; assembly: GCA_027725995.1. Taxonomy (NCBI): domain Eukaryota; kingdom Viridiplantae; phylum Streptophyta; class Magnoliopsida; order Poales; family Cyperaceae; genus Rhynchospora; species Rhynchospora tenuis. Next base: position 205,133,068 of record CM050888.1, on the reverse strand, counting down.
CTAAATGGTGCATATATTGTTTCTATAACTGATGAAATCTGATTTGCTGTTCATCTAATCATTTAAACTTTTCAAATATAACTGAATTGCACGGCATCTGATGAGTGGGTGTCTAGTTTAATAATAACCTATAAACTTCTTGATTTTTCAACCTTATTTAAATGTATTCTAGAACAACCATCAATATTGCCAAATATATCCATTACTAAGTGTTCCTACATCTATAAACAATAGATAAATAAAAATTAACAGTTGATAATTGCAATAGGGCCTTCTAACTTTGTCTTAATAATGAAACATAGTGATTTTGTCACATTTTCCCAAAAATAAGTAATTAAAAAAACAAACAAATGAAACAGAACACAAAAATGACATTAAGGATTTCAGTATCATCCTGCATAAGCCTAAATTGTCTGTAAATACTAATGACTTATATATATCCAAATTTACTAACTATAGGACATTAACCATGCAGCAATGACTTGTACTAATATGTCCTATAACTATCAAACATCCTTGATACAATTTGTGAGATCCCTCTATCTCAAACAAATACAAACGCCCCACACGTGAACCTAACAGACACATGCTGGAGAGAGTGGGGGAGGAAGATTGAGTGAGGGAGGGGGACGCACAAGCACGCACGCACAGAGATGTTCTATACCTGCTTCAATGGCTCTTTAGAAGAAGCAGGCTTGGGTACTGCTTGTGTGGCCTCAACAGCTGGGTTGTATCTCGCAGGCTTGGTGATCTCTGATACAGGCTTGGGCCTAATAGGTGCTGCTGCAGGTTCTGCTTTTTGCGGTCGCGATGTAGCTACACCAGATAGCTTTTCCCGCAGATCTCTAACACCAGAAGTTTGTTTTTCTTCCTTCTTTTGGAGTTTTAATCGAAGGTCCCTTGGTCCAATAGCTTCTTTAGCAGTGAAGAGAAAATGGATAAGAAAACTATAAGTTGTAACATACAGTTTCATCTACAGATTAACACACAAAATTGTACCATATTCTTTTGGGGTGGGGTGTGGTGGTGGTGGTGGTGGTGTGTGTGTGTGTTGGGGGGGGGGGGGGGGGGGGGCGCAGAATTGATCATAAAAATGGCCTACCTCGTGGCAACTAACGTTAATAACAATTATGTTATATGAAAAAAGAGGTTCAGTACTGACTTAAGCCACAGACGTTTAAATCATGACTCGGGTAAACAGCTTCCTTTTGGTACCATTAACAATGTCAATTTATTCTATTGGTGATGGAAGGCATTTAACAGAACACTTTTGTCATCACATTGAACTAAAAAGATCAGGTTAAAATCTCTCTTAAATGGTCTCCAGTTGCAAATATAAATCAGTGGAATTCAAAATATTAGCATGTAACAAAATACACGAAATTGTCAAAAAAAGACCAAACAAACTAAGTGTTTTAAGTCAAATGGGTTGTTGAATAATATTCTTTTCTTAAAACACTTCTGTTCGATGGTCACCAAAAGAATCCAGATAGTTCAGGGACCAAATTTTGACTATCTTGTGCAAAGAAATTGAAAATATATCCATCTCTTAAGCTATCTAAAATTACAAAGTAAATATGTAATATGTATATGAACATTTACTTGAACTCTGAGATTTTCCTTGATCCTGAAAGAGATCATGCTTCCACTTCTCATTAGTTTGCCGTAGCCTAAGATAGAAAACAAACAATCTTGTCAGGCACTAAAATCACTCATTTCTTATGATTAATTTTCTGAAAGGGCACACTAATGAATTATATTATTCTTAAGCTAGCAATAAGTAAAATCATGAAATAAAAGACATTAAATCATGGGTACACACAATGACAATAGAATTAGAAAAATATGTTATAATTTTCAACCTCCATTATTTCTAAAAAAAAAAAAAAAGTGGGTACCAAGTGCCATCAATTTCTCATTACTAGAAACCATTAACATGCACAATAAACATTCCCTCAAGTAGCCAGACTGGTGACACTCCTCTATAAACCTACATCTCCTATCAATTCAACGACTATAATTTAATTCACTTCATAGTTTCACCAAACTCTTTGGCATCTTAACCCGTGTGCATTCAAGCATAATACAGTCAAAATCAAGTAGTAACACTTACAGGTAATATAATAATAAACATGAACTCAAGCAAAGTCGAATACATATACTCGGTCCTAAAGTGTAATTATCCCCCAAAAATAAATAAGCTCGAATAAACAATAAAGGTAACCTTTTAGAGCCATTGTTTCGACCTCTAGCGAAATCACCAGTGGAATCGCCATCGATGCGGTCCCTAATGGATCGCTTGCGCCCCGTCGTGATCTGATCGGCGTACATGCTCTACAACAGTGACGCAAGCAAAACCCTAGAATTCGCGCAATAAATCTCAAACTTTGAGAGGAGCCAAAGTTGAAGCAAGAGCGAACTAGGGTTTTGCTCTGAGAGAAACAAGGTAGATGTGTTGATTTGCTTCGAAATTGGATTGAAGAGAAAGGGAGAGAGAGAAAGAGAGAAGTGGAAGAGGAAGAGGCGAGGCTTTACGGCTGGAGATGGAATCTGAGAAAACCGGGTTAGAACTTAGAAACCGAACAATTGCGGTTTACCTCTTCCAAGCCCAATGGTTTGTACTAAAAGTTTTTATTGGGTCTAGTTTGGGCTGGACATTTTTATGGGCCGAAAGTTTGGACTCCAAGGTTAAAAATTAAATTGGGCTTGGGTTAAATTTAATAAACAGAGGGGGTTTTGTCATGTGTGATGTCATGTGTAGTCGTGTTCGTGTAGAAGGTTTGGCTCCTCTCTTCATATGGTTAACGAACATGGTATTTCATGAAGTCATGAGGTGGCATGTACTTAACCATGGCATTTTAGTATCAAAATTAAACCACAGTTTTTGGGAGTATATGAAGTTATGAATATGATGCATGTCAACTCTCAAGGATTCTGCTGTGCAGTTATTTTTCAGTTCAATCACTTTCTACCTTTTTTTAAAAAAATCAAGGAATGGTCGGGGTAGAATCTATTCTTTTTACTATATTACTGGAATAGATCTATAGGTACATTTTGATAATTATCTCGGAACTGCTCGGCCAAAACATATCTATGCCAAAACAATTATTTTGATAATTGTTAATTTAGTACAAAAGAATAATTGATCATTTATCATTTTATTAAGTATTATCCATTTATCCTACTTTCTGCGTCGTAGTAATGATAGACAAATGAACCAATGCACGTGATGAGACAAAAATAACACGAAAATAAAGATAATTAGTTTGGAATTGCTCCGTTTTTATTACAAACTTTCGATTTTCAAAGTTACAATTGCTGAAGGCAATTACATAAACTTTTGTATTTCGGCTGATGTACAAATAAGCCAAATCACACTTTTGATACTTGACCATTCAATCTAAAGTGCCCAATTTATTTTTCATATGACGACTACAATACTAAATTTTACTATTTTACGAACTTTTAACTATTGTTTAAAGAATTTTTTTTTCAAATATGACCCTATTGACATGGCAAATTTGAATTTTTTATTATTTTAAAATCCAATATGTATAAAAAAATTAAAATAGTATAATTTTGTATATGAAGAATGCATTAACTGTCCGTTTTGACATGAAAAAGTATTTCGATGGAAATACAAACATTTATGTTATATTCGGTGTCTTGCTATATATAAATCTATGTACTAATTTACGTACTTATTAGCTTTATTCTAAATTTTAAGACCTCTGTCAGTTATTTTCCAGATTTTTTTTCTTGGTCTGTAGCTCAAGCTATCTATCGTTGCAACGGTAGATTGCCAAAAAGAAAAAAAAGTTGGAAAGAACATTTTTTTTTTTTTTTTGAGAGGGAAATGAAAGAAAATACTATGCAATGTTGGTGTCCTTTAACTGGAGAGAATCTTGTGTGATAATTTCTTTTTCTTTTTTTTTGGAATATAGGTGTGATATATAACATTTGCATTTAGTGAGGGGATAATAGGCACAAAAATAAAGTACTGGAGGAGATGATGAGTTGTCAGGAGGGAACCAACGTTTTTATAGTTCATTGACACTTTATTGTATCAAATTAATTAACAACAAAAAAGTATCATAAGTATTTAAGTGACTCGCATATTATTAGGAAGATCAGATGCGACGTTTCTCTCTATCATCGAGTATCATGCGTTATGATTATTTATGTGTAGTTCTCATTGAATTATGACGGTGGACCCGTGCAAGATTTTGGATCAGTCCAACAAAGATTGTGCGTTTACTTTTCAAGTGAGACCTTTACCCACTTTCGAGAAGCATAAACACAACTTACACAAGGAATGAAATTGCCATGGAACTTGCTAGCTGGATACATAAATTATTAAGGGATGTAATGCGTCCTCGATTACCTGACGACTAGTTTCCAAATTTTAGTCGATATTTGGTCAATGCATCTCTCTTTTCTTGTTCTACCTATTTTTGGTACACTTCTTAATTATATTTTTTCGCTTTTCAATTAACTTATGTAATTTTTTTAGAGTAATGCTAGAATCAAATATACAGTGATGTTTGTTTGGTGATTGCCAGGCAACCTTAAAAGAATGAACTAGAATGATTTAGTTACTTCGCGATATTTTGCAAAGGATAAAAATTTCTTTTAACAATAAAATTGATATGATAATTTTAACAATCACAACAAAATAAAAATATTAATTTTAAAATTCAATTGTTAAAACATGTGTACAATAATTTATTGAACTCTGATATATTCAATTTTTTTATCAGTAAGAAGGGGGCTGCAGTTGAATCGACACTAATATTCGTCCCTCGAACTATAATCAAGTTAATCATACACGTCTGACTTATCATGATAAAGTCGTCGCAATGAAAAAAAAAATGAAAATAATCTTTTCACTGTGGCGCACGTATTACTTCTTTATTTAAACATTATTTTAGTACTATTCTAATATTCTTGGTCTGTCAACTTATGTCATCAACAAATAAAACACAATTGACGAAATAGCAAGAACGTTTCATAATTAGTTATTGAACACATTTCTCAATAACTAATTTATTAAAATTTCCCATTTTTTTTCCTAAATGGCCGAATTAGCACCCTCCAACACATGTCGATAGAGTGACCATATTTAGTTAATTATCAAAGGTAAAAAATCGAATATTTCGAAATTCAATTATCACTTCTCAAATGTAAATTTGACATCAATTTTAATGACCTCCTAAATTAGAAAGTTTATAGTTTATAGTTTCTTATAAAGGTAAAGTGCGTTGAAGAAGATTATTTTACATTTTCGATATAAAATAATTTTGGCAGAGTCCTAAATCGAGTCATAATTTACGACTTACCATTGGTGGAATTATAAACATAGAATGATAGAAACAAAGCATATTTCCGGGACTTATTGCATTGCTGTTGTGTCAATCCAGTCAGATAGCGCATTTGCTTTAGCCTGTTTCCTTTTTTTATATTCTTTTGAGAAATAAATAAGTTTATATACTCCAAACTCACCGTATCGAATCTTTTTATTTAATATTTAATAAAATAAAAATAACAAATTAAATTAATAAGGAAAGAACAAAGGTATTATCTATAATCTATAGTTTTAATTTGGCATTTTCTAATTTACTGAATAAAACAAATACGGCTCTCACTGTCTTAACCTGCTTCTCTCTCCTTTTCCCCAACTAATGTAGGACGGTACGAACCCAATAATAAATTATAAATATTTATTGACGCCAACCGATTTCAAAGTACCACCGACCTCTGCGGCTCTGCCTCTACGCCCCTCTCTCTCTCTCGGATTCTTTGATTTTTACACTTCATTCATTCAACTTACCCACCGTTACTAGTTTCAATTCCTTTGTCATCTCTGCCTCTTTCTCTGAATATTTCTCAAGCGAATAAAACTTCTAAAGGAGAGGAGATGGACCTTCCTAGTTTGGTAAGTGATATTTAACTATCTTGCCTGATCACAACTACAACTTCTTTCGATATATTTTTTACTTATTAAAGTAACTGTCGTTTTCTTCATCGCAATAATCTAATACTAGAAAAGATTCAAGTTTTGAGAAATTGGATGTTTATTGAGTCGGTGTTATGTTGATTTTTCTTGGGGTGTAATTTGTATTGTTCTGAATTGTTTATTCTGAAATCACTAATTAAATTTCATGTGAAATATTTTTTTCAGGGTTCAATAATTAAAAAACCAGGGAAAGCAAGGGTGTACTATTGTAATTTAGCCCTCCTGACATGTTTCTTCTGTATAGTTTTTCTTCTTGGGTGTTCATTATTCTTTAATGACCATGTAAGATTCTTTATCACAAACTGGTGTAGTCCAAACCCATCAATAAGTGATTCATTTATCTTATTTTGCATAAGTTGCAAAGCCAGGCCTCAATTTTGGTTAATTTTCAGAACGGTAAACTGGAAACCGAACAGAGTAAACCAAATATTCAGTTTATTGGGTTCAAACTCAAAATCTCTAGGAATAAAATTATAGGCAGATAGATCATTGTTGATAAAAAGGTAAATGATGTGTTATAAAGTTCTGATTTAAATAGTTGCCCAAACAGTAACAGTTTCTGCTAAAGTTCATTTTGCTGTGAATTTTTAAAACTGAACCAATTACTGAAAGGCCATCCGAATGAGTATTACTGGTTTAGTGCATATTCTTATAGTATCCCAGCATATGTCTTGATTGGTACTATACCATAATCACAGAGACAGATGCTTTGGTCATTATTATTCTTGAAATTACTAATCAGAAAGATTGCTTTAGACTCTTGTTATATAATTTAATTTATGTGTTACTGTGCCAACTGGCTAGGTAGTTATTTCCTTGTATTTGTCGGCTAATGTTCTATGTAAATATTCCAATCCATAATAATACAGGTAATATCATCAAGATTCAGAATAAGGAGATCATTGGGAAAACCTACTCATTGCATGGTAACTTAGTTCATTGTTTTGTTTGTTTCTATTGTACTTCCTAGTTCCCAAATGTTTTCCATAACTCAAATTTGATTTCTGTTTTTAGTTTTAATACTTATTATATTTTTTCATACTCTCCACTCCCCAGAGTGAATGTCGGCCTTCAGGGAGTGAGCCACTGCCTAGAGGGATAGTGAGCAGGCACTCAAATCTGGAAATGCAGCCGATTCAAGGATCTGATGACTCTAAACCGAGAAAGGTGCTTGATAGATATAACAGTAACATCTAATATGAAATGTTTGATGAAGCTAAATGAGATTATGGCCTTTAAAGCCTTGAATCAGGGCTAGCAATTGTTAACTAGACCTTGTAAATCCGGTATAGTTTGTCAAAACTCAAATTCAAATGACAGACTCCAATTTATTAATAATTCCTAAACTGTTACCAGGCTGGCCAAAAGCCCTCCCATTCCATTTCATAATACCTTAATTTCAAATAATAGAATGATGATGCAACTTGAATTGACAATCTATTTCTACCGACATAAAATAAACTCAAATTACTTCAGTTAGGGCAGTTTAACCATTATACGTATTCACCTAATATTCTCCGTAGTTGGAATTGAGAATTATTCTACGCAGATGTTCCTTTGCTTTTTTTTTTTTCATTGTTTGAAGCGGACTTAGTCCATAATTCTTCTCTAAGTTGAATTTTGTGCCGTTGGTATCCAAAACTTTTTGGTTTCATTTGCAAAACATTCATGTTTTTTCTGTTATTACAAAGCATATTCATAATTGGATCAGTAGCCGTCTGTTATGAATTACAATTTACAAATGCTACTTTGCGTTTGATTTCAAACAATCTTGGATGATTTCTCTATAATTTTGAATAGTCTTCTCTGTTCTATCCTGTTCTCTATTTTCATTGTGACCCGCAAAAAACCCTAACTCTGATTAATTGTTTGACCAGAAGGGAACTGACACAAACAATTGATTTGTGCAAATATATTGAAAGGCATGATTTTCAGAGGGAAGGGCAAAATGTTTTAGATACATGGTTCATCAGTTAGATTATTCCTTGACTGTTTGAAGATGTCTTTGCAAATACCAAAAATATGGTTATCTGTTACAACATTAACCAATGAGGTCTAAAAAAACTTTTTCTTGAATTGACAGAAAGGTTCTAAGAGCTTGTTGGCTGTTGCTGCCGGTATAAAGCAGAAAGAGGTCATTGATAAAATTGCTAAAAAGGTAATTTCTGAAATTAAAGTTGGATTAAATGAATATTTCTTTCTCTTACCAGAAACTATGTAATTTTGGAAAACAATAAAAATACACTGGTACACCGCCATCTAAATAAAATTTTAATCAAGGAGTCGTAGGATCTATTTAATTGTTTTCATTATGGAAGCAGAACTTATTTTTTCCTATTCTACCCTCATATGTAGTTTCCATCTAGCGATACTACTATATTTTCCACTATTGTAGAGTCATTGATCCATGGCTGGGTAATTTATAATGGGGTAGGAATTTGCAATGAAGTTGTGATGTTGCTAAACTTATTTTCCCCATTTTAATTTCTTATGTAGTTTTCTTCTAGTGATTTCACTATAATGCTGTTCCATTATGATGGAATCGTTGATGACTGGGGTGATTTGCACTGGAGTAGTAGCGCAATACATGTTTCAGCTATTAATCAAACAAAATGGTATGATGATGGTACTTAGCTCATCAAAGTATTACTCTAATCTTTTATGCATAGTGAAATTTGGCACATTGTAGTTGTAATTCGTGTGTTCTTGGGAGGAACATTGTGCTTAATTCTAATGCTGGAAACTAATTTGAACTATTTATAATTTGGGTTCTGATACTTCATAGGTGGTTTGCCAAAAGATTTTTACATCCAGATATCGTGACTGATTACAGCTACATCTTCCTATGGGATGAAGACCTTGGTGTTGAACATTTTAATCCTAAACGGTAAATATGATTTTGCTGTTCTTGTCTTATTGTCCTGACACATATGCATGTCTATGATGTTATTTAGTGAATGCAATATGTGGGGCCCCATCTGAACTAAGTTGTGGTCCTGTGCGCAGCTTTCTGTGATTGTTTTTTTTTTCTTTTATCAATCTCGGTTTTCTTGCGTAGTTACATATCAATTATTGAAAAAGAAGGCTTGGAGATATCCCAGCCAGCTCTAGACACGGCTAAGTCAGATGTGCATCATCAAATCACAGCTCGTGGTAGGAAAGGGAATGTACACAGGTACCTTATTCAATTAAATATGAGAGAGAGAGAATCAGCAGAGTTCTAGTATTTGTGTATATTACTAAAATGCACTTTTCATTCGGAAATAAATAAGTCATGTGTCCTAGCAAAATCAGAAGCATTTTTTTCTATAAAAAGAAATTGCATAGGCTGTCAACCCCTTCTTCATTCATGTGGAAAGGATAGTGACTAGGAGGGAATTAGGAGGACAGGTTGATTATTCTCTAGAAGGAAATAGAGAAGCTATGTTATTTGTGGAGGAGCCAACATTTTCTTTGGAGATGTCAATTAGGGGACATTAAGAATATATTTATATTAAATTTAAACTTAATATGATAGTAAGGACCTTTTTCTAAATGTCCAGCGGGGTCAATTGACCCCATTGGAGCTCATGTGATGTCAGTACTGTATGTTGACATGTACTTTCTATGTTTGTTGAAACATTTTTAGTTGATTTAGATTTGCAAGGATATATAAATGTTTCCATTGGTAAGAGTGGAATATAAAAGAGTTATATGTAACAAAATGCACGAAAAATGTTTGTTTCTTTTCTTGAACAGAAGGACATACAAGACAAAGGGTGGAGGAAGATGTTATGAGAATAGCACTGCACCTCCATGCACAGGGTTGGCTTTTTTTCTTTTTCCCTTTTTTATAACTAGAGATTCTCAATGTTATTAGTTTTTTTTTTCCGTAATTTTCTTTTTCATGAATGTTAATTTATCTCATCTTTTTTCTTGATCGTTCTATTTTACGTTGACTTAACCAGATGGGTGGAGATGATGGCTCCTGTGTTTTCTCGAGCTGCATGGCGGTGTGTATGGCATATGATCCAGGTAAACTATAAATGATGACATTATGTGTTGCTTTTGTTTTTCTTTCGCTTATCATGCATCATTATTTATGCAGAACGACTTAATTCATGCATGGGGCCTAGATAAAAAGCTCGGCTACTGTGCGCAGGTATTTCTCTGAATGCCTTCTGCTTTGAAATTATTTGAGGGTGAAAATGATGTGACTTCAGTGAGAACAATTCAAAGTTCAACATGACAAATTAACAATTCTACATGGGTATCTGTTTTAAGGTTAATCAAAACCTAATTGTAGTCCAGTAACAGTTGAGAATGAAAAAAATCATTGTAAATATGTGTTAAAATATATTGTAATCTGATTTGTTTTGCAAATACTAATCAAGAAAAATAATGCCATCATTCAATTAAAAAACATTAATTTTTTCAACTTTTAATTCCACCATAATTGAGTAATTAAGCTGTCATTTAAATGTAGCTGTCTTCTACCTCCTGTTGATGAATAATATTTATTGTTCTCTCTTTTTTCTTGCTTTTAAACAGGGAGAACGAAGCAAAAATATAGGAGTAGTAGACAGTGAATATATAGTTCATCTTGGTATACCGACTCTGGGTTCTTTACCTGAAAATAAGGTGAAAGTTATTTTTTGTATGCCATTTTCTTCCTGCCATCCTAGCTTAACTGAGTCACTAGTGTGTTCTGTAGCTAAATGAAATTTTATCATATACTTGAATGTCATTATTTAACTACTTTCTTTTTACAGACAAGTGAGGAAACAGTTGACCAGTCATCTGAATCCGTTCCGGTACTAATACTATTCTCTTATAGTTCTTTTCACTTGAACAACTATAATATACCATTTAACTTTTTTTCATTTGAATTTTATGGTCTTCCAGGTGTCTCCTGCAACATGTACCACAGCTGATAGATGCGCAGTATGTCATATATGTAGTTTTGTTAATATTTGTTAATATGCTTAACATTTTGGGTTGAAATGCTAATGTTTAAAAGAGAAAAAAAATACTTCTTCGTGTCCAAGCAGTTGATCCAAGCCTCTCAACGACATCTACATGTCAGAATCTTATAAAAAGAAAGTTACGGTTTTTGGGATTTTTGAAAGATGGCCCTTTCTGATATGCTTACATTATAACTTCTTACTATTTCTGGACCATCTTAAAATCCAAAAAAAAAAAAAAAAGAGAAACTTAGTTTCTTATGTGATTTTGATATGTAGATCGCATGCGTGATTTGGATCTGCTTTTCGGACATAAAAAAAAATGCTCTTGGACTAATGGAAGTGCATTTGCCAAAACTCTCTCTCCCAAATTCTATGGTGTTTATTTTTGATGTATTTATCTTTGCTTGTGTAGGTAAGGCGACGGTCTTATGTGGAGTTAATTTTATTTCAGAAAAGATGGAATAGGGCGGTGGAAGAGGACGATTGTTGGATTGATCCTTACCCTGAACTTGAAACCTAGTTTTCAGATGTACTTTGTAAAAAGAATACTGAAATAGGAAACACGAAATTTGGCTGCGCACCAACTAATTTTCAAAAACAGAAAAAAAGGAAATATATATGAAACGACTAAAAAAGAAGTAAAAGCAAAAAAATAGTCAACATTCTGAAGCTTTTATTGTTTATAATTTGATAAAGCACAGATAGCTACTTTTTGTATTTATAAAAGTTCATATATATTGTATTTGTTTTGGTTCTTTGCAAATTGTACAGATGAAGTAGTATTGAGCCTCATTGGACTGAAAACGCTCTTTAGGTAAACATGTTGCTACTTCAAGCTGATAAAGGGGAAAAAAAATTTTGAGTTGGGTGAAATATATATGGATAATAACGTATATGCATTGGTAAGGAGTATATTTTTTGTACTTTTTTTAATTGTTGCCTTCAGAAATGGTGCTATTTTATTATTTATTTTTATTTTTTGCATTTCTGTCTATTTTCGAGAACTTAATATCATTATGAAAATTTCCATCTGAGAAAACCTAGATATTTTAAATCGCTAGCTATTTAAAAATGAGATTGACATGAATGAAAAATTTGTGGTGAACGCACTAATTTGTGTGAATCGCTGCTTCGAAAGCGCACCAGTTGGTACGCTAACACATAAGCTCTTTGGAGTTTGGACCAATTTTTGTATTGCAGACGTTCAGTGAATTGAAAAATCGCATTCCCTAAAATACGTTCCCTTGAAAAACCTGATGCTATGTTGGCTCAGCTTTGGAAAGGTAGTGAAAGGTAGTGAGGTTAATTTATTTCTCAAATTTAATGAGAACAGAGAAAGATTTTTTTGCTTAATATTTTAAATTATATTTCTCTTTCTTCTGACTCTGATTCTATCCTTTGGAATTGGGACTCTTCAGGGGTTTATTCGGTTAGTTCGTGTTATAATTTTATTTATGATGGTGGTATTAGGGTTAGTTTAGATCACAGTGTGTGGAATCTCAAAATTCCTCTTAAGAATAAACTTTTTCTTTGGTTAGTTGTTAGTAATAAAATTTAATGAAGAGGGGTTGGTTTGGGCCAAATAAACGTTTCTATTGTTGTAATGAGGAATCTGTTAATCACCTTTTTGTTGATTGCCCTTCTATCAATAATTTTTGGAGAGCGTTTAATTTGTTCAACAATAAAGGAATTTGTTTGAATTTTAGTAGTTTTGACAGTTTGTGGGAAAATATTTTATTTTTGCCTAGCAATTCAAGGTTATTTGCTATGGGAATTTTAGCTTCTTTAGTTTGGGCTAAATGGAAAGATAAAATAAAAGAGGTTTTACTTCAAATCAAGTTGTAGTGATAATGCCATTTATTTTAATGCTATCAATTTATTTTGTAATTGGACTGGTATGCAGGGAAATGAAAAGAAATTTCGGTGACCTCCTTAAAGCAGCTGAAGCTAGAGCTCAAAGGGATGAAGCATCGGCTACTTTGGATAGAGCAATTGTTGATACTTGTACTTCAAATGAAGTTTAATTCTTAGTTTTTTAGTCTTTTGTGAATGTTATGGTGGCTTTGTTTTGAGGTTTTTAGAATTGGTCACTGATTAGGTAGTTTCTTTAGTTAATATTTAGGAAAAAGCTTTTCTTGTAATTAGACTTTTTTTTGTTTTTTGCTTAATGAAGCTGGGATGTCTCCTCTGGAGACATTCCTTCTATCAAAAAAAAAAAAAAAAAAGTTCCCTTGAGAACGAATGAGAGCAGTGAATGCGCATATCTTGGAGGTTATGTTGGCAACATTTGAGGCAGATGCTATAATGTTTTTGTCTATCCATTACCTATTTTTATTTCTTTATTGTATTTGCATCACAATACGACACCACTTCCACTTTTTAAATTATCTTCTTTCTAATGAACTTGTGGCTTCCATCTGAGTTTCTACAAAGGAATATTATATTTACTATCGAATTTTCATGTTTTACACATCCTCAACTGTTTTTTGATAAATTTACATAAAGAAATTGAATAAGAAAGTGTAGATATGCAATAAATAAATGTGCATTATAAATAAAAAGGAGGTTTTAAATATTTTCATTATTTATGCCTCCGTCATACCTTCACTTTCTAAATTCTTGATAAACAACAAATTATAATTTCGGAAAAAAATAAAATCGTTAAAAAGTCTATATTACTTTCTCCGCATGCATATATAATTTATCAAAGTTCAATTTTGCTTTTATATTATTCATGAATTAGAAAAATCAGCGTCCAAGAGTTGTCAATTTTAAATTATTTTTTTTAAGGTAGCTAGGGAGATGATTATCTCTCCTAAATTTTCAATTATAAAAAATTGAGGTTTTAAGCTACTCTTATTATAATATTCAAGTGTGCATTCTTAGAGGTCTAAAACTGAGTTCACAAGATGAAAACAACAATTGACTTTGTTTAAATGCATTTAATTAGATTAAAATTATATTGCATAACAGTTGTCAACATCAGTTGTGAACTGAAAATCGACAAGTATGCATTGGACAATAATCTGGGGTATATTACACAATGGACAGTGATTTGTATAATGGCAAAGTACACTTTTAAGGTGTGCGAAAATAATTGGAAGTGAGTTCACATATTTATACAAGTGCAGTTCTCTCTCGCATTTATTAAAAAAAAAAAAAACTAGTTTTTCATATTATATCCCCGTAAAAATTTTACAAAATTATATTTTATATTATTATTGTGCTAAATAATGAATGAGCTTCTATCAAATTTTCTCACGAACATGCCTTAAAGAAAAAAAAAATAGTATTTTGGGACGATTGGAAGTCTCCCACATGAGAAAAATATATCTTTGGACATGTCAACTTGCTCGTGTACCTGTTTGTTCACCCATCTTATTATTTTCTAACTAAATCTTCTTTCTAAATTTTTCATTGAATATTGTATATATTTTGGGATTTTATTTTTAATCCAATATTACTATTTTTTAAAATAATTTTTGATAGACAATGTCTTTTTTTCTGCTTAAACTTATGTTCTTAAAGACAAAAATGAAATTTAACAAAAGATTAGAAGCCCAGATTATACTTGCGCGCCGTGCGGAACTAAATCTAATTAACAATCACTGGTCGGTAGAGACTTTTATTTAATACTAGTATAAGATGCACTCATATGTGGGCAAATAAAAAAATAAAATAATGTTAGACAATAAAAATATGTTTCTTAATTTACCATCGATACAAATTGATATGTTATTCAATTGTTTCTATATTAGATGGAAAACCAATCAAATCCAAAGAAAATTTTTTCCTTCTGTGCAGCAATTCAAAACCGAGATAATTATTTCCTTGTGTGCGCATAGAGATGTGTTGAGACAGATCTAACCATACATTTAAAGATCAACGGTATAAAAATTGTTAACTAAAATTGTTGTGACCTTTCTCTAGGTGCATTTTTAAGTATAGTAGAGATAGAGATAGAGATAGTAGAGATAGAGATACAAATCACCAATAACAAAAGAATTGGTGGCTTATGTTAATGCAAGTTGCTTCTTTAAAACTAGTAAAGGTCTTATTTAATTAATCAATGAGCTATTGATTATTGAAGCTTTGGAATCAGACTCCTTTGTTATGAGTACGGGTCACAATTAAGAAGCAAATTAAATTTACCGATCCAAATTTTCTGGAGGTCAGTTCACATGTATTCTCCAATTCTACGGGGTTCGGGTTGGTACTGAGATTGCATATGGATCCGAATCTGATGATTGTTTGAATTTCCATCTCTAGTGTAGTTGACTTCATGACTAATACTGACCAATCAAGGAAATTAACCCATGTCTTATTCTTCAAAAACTTTCCTAATTAACCCATTTCTCCACTTGTAAGAGAGGGTTTCCCCACTTGGAAGAGAGGGAGGTGTGACCATTATTTGATTTCAAGTTGTGCACAGGAAGCAGTTTTAATTTAAATGGAGCCTTTTCCGCTTATGACACCCTATAAGATGGGTAGATTTGATCTCTCCCACAGGTTAGCTGTACATCTCCAAATCCCCGCTTGAACTGTTGGTAATGTACTATGTTAAGTGTTAATAGAGTAATTTGATAGCTTGTGCATCTCTTTCAGCGAAACAGGGTGGTGTAACCACCTTTTATTCCAAAAAAAAAAATTAATTGTAAATCTTAATTGGTCTCATAAATAACCAAAAGCATTTCTATGTTTACAAGTGTTCAATAACAATTAACAATGCTGAATCAGACAACACTCAGATAACAATTTCAAAGTCCAAATATTCAGTATACTAAAAAATAATAAATTAAAAGAAGGATCATATAATTGTGTATAGAATTGTTTACTTTTCTGTAGAATTGTTCTGGCACCTATGACAAGACAACGATCCTATGGCAATGTGCCACAACCACAAGCAATTTTGTACTACTCCCAAAGAGCCAGCAAAGGAGGCTTCATGATATCAGAGGCTTCTGGGGTATCAGACACAGCACACGGCTACAAGGATAGCCCCGGCATCTGGAGCCGGGAGCAGGTTGAGGCTTGGAAGCCGATCGTGGACGCTGTGCACCAAAAGGGCGCAATCTTCTTCTGCCAGCTCTGGCACACTGGCCGGGTCTCTCCTTATGGTAAGCACTTGCAGTTGTTGGGTTGACCTGGTGGGTTGGACCTAACTGACTAACCAAGCCCACTACTTAATTGCCGGGCCTGATCGGTGCAACCAAAGCAGTACAATGTCCTTCTAATATGAATCCATTAAAGTAAATGATTTTGAACTGTTTGCATACATTTTTTGTGAATATATTCGAGATTTGAGAATATAGCAAAAACTGGTTTTATCTTGCTCTTCTTGTGATCTTCTCTTGTATATTTTCAGACCTTAATTTAACTTCTTTATGAAAAAGCATAATACTCATATAAAATTTGCCTCATTTTGTTTCAAATGAAAATTAAATCTGCCTTGCATTCACCTACCATTTCAAAAATAAAAGGAAAAATCTTGAATTATTCTCACCTTTATACAGAGTTCCAACCTAATGGCCAAGCTCCAATTTCATGCACTGACAAAAAAGTGCCGACTCATCCTGATAAAGCAGGCCCCGTCATTGATTTTCCACCTCCTCATCGTCTGAGAACAGATGAGATTCCTCTGGTTGTGAATGACTTCCGACTTGCAGCAAGGAACGCCATGGAAGCTGGTACATTTCTCACCCAGTCAATTGACCTGATGAGCTAAATACGACTTGACATTACATCTATTTTTTTATAGTAATTTCTGAGTTTCCATCTTAATTTGATCAAAGACTAGCAGTGCACAATTACATGAATCTGCAGTTTTGTCGGTACGTTTTACGCACTGCCGGTAATATGTATATTCAAATCAATTGATTCAATTCTATTATGGGATATCTAATGTATGTTTTTATACTACTCAAATTTTATTAAACAAAGGACAGAGTTTAATTTATTATTTTATTAAATTGAATAGGAGTAATTATGTTAAAGGTAAGCAAATTCCTATACACATGTTGGTTTCTTTCCAAACAATACTTCTACTCTGATAAGAACCACTATCAATTACATTAATGGACAGGGTTTGATGGTATTGAAATCCATGGTGCACATGGTTACTTGGTTGATCAATTCTTGAAAGACAGTACTAACGATCGAACCGACCAGTATGGGGGCATCCTCGAAAACCGTTGCCGCTTTGCACTTGAAGTAACTAAGGCAATCTGTGACGAGATAGGTTCTGACCGGGTTGGATTTAGAATCTCACCCTTCTCAGACTATAATGACTGTTTTGACTCAGATCCAAAAGCCTTAGGCCTTTACATGGTCCAAGAACTCAACAAGTTCAACATCCTTTACTGTCATGCAGTTGAACCAAGGATGGGAGTCGTTGAAGGAAGAAACCATATCCCGCATCAGCTTCTCCCGATGAGAAAGGATTTTAAAGGCACCTTCATTGCGGTCGGAGGCTATGATAGAGAGGAAGGAAACATGGCCATCAAGGACGACTATACCGATCTTATCGCATACGGTCGTCCTTTTTTGGCTAATCCTGATCTCCCTAAGAGATTTGAACTTAATGCTCCTTTGAACAACTATGACAGGTCGACTTTCTACACTTCAGATCCAGTTGTTGGGTACACAGACTACCCATTCCTGGAGCAGTCAGATTAAACTCTACATATGTACACATGCATCTGAATTTAAATTAGATTTTCAAAATTTATCTGTATAACTGTATTTCAAGCCATTAGCAATCAGGTGTTTTTAGCGTTTATCTAGAACAGAAGCTTTCAACTTCAATAATAAAACATTCCCCCCAAAGCTTTTAGGACAATACTACCTTGTACTGATTTTACAATAAGTTGTACATGTGAACAAGTTGCCCGATTTTAGAGTTTAGTAGTTAAAAGCTCGTACTATAGTCGATCCGCACGATTGAGATAGTTTTACAATTATTTATTGCAAGCTCCATATTTGGTAAAGTAACAAATACTTGAGAACAGCAGGTGGAAATATGGATCCTTATTGCATGTGGAAAGGCATATGAAACACAAGGCCTTTTACATTTATTTATTGGCGATTTTTGTATTGTATTGAATTTAATAACTTGGTTTAAATCCGGATCGTTAATTTAAAATTATAAATTGATAGTGATTCAAAGTCGGTTTAAAATGTCAATCCACCACAGAATTATCCTTATAAAAACATCAAAAGTTAAGAAAGAGTATATTACTTTTATTTTGTCCGTGATAATATATATATTCAACCTTATTGCATCTTACCCATTTAAAATTACCTTTTTCCGATGCATTAGGAAAAATAAATAAATAATTAACCCTTCTTACTCTATTTTTTCAAACGGTAGATTTCGATGTAATTATGAACCCAACCTTTTCTCATGACTATCGTATGAATTTTCAATTTTTCTGGTAAAACTTCTTTGCATTCTCTCGTTAAGAAAATTTTCTATCAACCGTAAAGACAGGATTGACAGAGATCACAGTTTAAGCTTTAATGGATGAAAAAAAGAAGGTACAACTTTGAACTTTTTAATTCGTCCAAATAAAAAGGTAAAGCAAATTGACTAGCATTTAAATAATATTTTTAAAAAAATTATGTAACCTGAAAAAGTTCAAAAGCATTGAAATATTCTCTTACTTCCAATCTTTTGTTTCTCCATTTTATTATTCATTTAATGTTTTACGGTCGTTGATTTAAGAAAACGGAACGATCAAAATGCATGTCAATTTTGTTCAGCACGTAGTTTTTCTTCACCAAATGTACCTCAATTTCCAGTTACATGAAAAAGAAAAAAAAATGGATGGGAGCAAACACCATACCCAAATTTCCAATTTCAAGAAACAAACGGATGGGAGTAAAGACCATACCTCTTTCAGAAAAAGCTCAAAAAGTATATGCAAAATTGGTAAATGCTGGTTCAAAGTGTTTCCCGTAAAAATTCTCATTATTAACTGCACTAAAAAGGATGGAACAGGTCCACCAATTAATCTCTCTATTTATTGGACAGCGGGCTAGCACTCTGCCTTGATTTCCATGCGCAATCAGCAAATCTCTTCACAGTGTTGGCACACTTGAGTGGATCATTAGAATAGTTCTTATAACACTCCAGACAATCAGATCTCTCCTTCATACATGGTATAGGATTCTGGTATGGCAGTTTGAACTCCTTTTCACGCAGCTCCTTTGACCTCTTGTTCAACTCCTTGAGCATCTCTGACTCTTCTACCTTTAGTTTTTCCAACACCTTCTCACTCTCTTTTAACACCTGCCGAATGGATTCAACCTCTGGAAGTACTTCAACTGGAGTAGGTGGAGGCACAGGTAAAAAGTGTGGAAAAACTGGGGCAGGTGGCATTTGGGTTTGAGTCTCAGTCTTTTGAGGTTGGTTTGTGCTTTTTGGTGTTTTGGGTTTGGGTTTTCTCACTTTTCTCGGTGATTTTTTTTCATCTTCTCGGGCTAGCTGATTGATCAACTTGGTGCTGATCTGCACCGTGTATGAATCACCCATGACAGTAAAACTTAGCTGGGAAAGGGAAGAAAATGAAGCTCAAGTTAGGATTTGTAACAATATGTAAGACTTCTAAACTTAAATGAAGAGCATACACAGACAATCAAACTTCTATACTAGTTCGGTATAAAAGGTTTAGTAAATAATTGTATTAATTGAAGATATACTACAAAAAACGAAATAGTTGTTGCACAAATAGGGAGTCAACAGAAGTTACTGTGGAGACTAATTTTGGGTAACACTCAGAAATTAAGGAAAATATAACCATAGGAGCGCTCCCTTGGGCAGAGCAAGTAATTTTAGACACAAGATTTCATTTCATTTGAATTGATTTCTCAGGATTTCGTTGGATCTAATAACATGAAAACTCAACCCAAATGACACCAGATCCATTCATCTTGATCAAAAAATTTCTAAGGAAATAAAATCCCATGTTAGGCCTTACTGTACCAGTTGAACTTTCAGCTTAAGAAACTTCCCAGGGCCTATTCGCTACCTATCTAAAGAAGTGGTATAAATTTCTGACTTCATGTAATCTTAAATTGGCAAAATTTAAGATTCTGTTATGAAAAGAAGCCTCAACTGTTCCAAATTGGGTCTTAATGAACAATAAATTGTGTGGATTAACCAAAGATTAACCTCATATTCACCTTTCCCGTCCAAATTTAAAAGAATAAAAGAAAACAAGAAGAAACTGGCACTAGAACCAGTGCAGTTAAAAAACCCTAACAAAATTACAGGAAATCAAGGTGAGTTATCCAGACTTCTGAATTTAACATCAAAAAATAAAATAAATAATAATACCAAAAAGTAAATTTCTAATAAGCTTCAATACTTTTTTCCATTTCAATGCAAGAAAACTCCAATTTTTCCTAATTACCCCTCAACTGTGCAGGCTGTAGAACTAGATTTCATTTATCCAGCAGAAGGTACCAGATTAATATTTGGAAATACAACTTAATTGAGGATTGTTTGGTTTTATCCAGCACAAGGCTTTATCTTTAAATAATTAATCACATATGCCTGAGAATTGACCCATATATAGAGAATGAATGACAATAGTGAGTGTACCTCTAATTAATTCATAGTTAATAACAAAACTCTAAACTAATGACAGCAATAAAAAACATGAAGGTGCAACAGACATTGAAATGTTACTAGCTTAATAGCAGCACTACAACCAACAATAATCAAATAAAAACTGTCATCTATAGGCTCCAACTGCTTAACAATGTGGGCAGACAAATGTATTATGGATCACACAAATATCAAACAAAAAACAAGTTTTGATCAACTTGACAATTCAAATAGCTTCCTTTATATTTTCCATAGACATTTATCTCTATAATTTGTCGAACAGAACTTAAAAAGAAGAAAGATTATCTGAGAACAAGTACCAACACAATTGACATCAGAACTACTTTGTTCCCGGTGACCTTTTAGTGCGACTTTAAGAATTTCGTGTTTCTACTTTGTTTTCAGAAAAAAAATCTCTTTAACCAACCAAACTTACAGAAGCGGATTATTTTTTCAGTTAAAGGAAAAAGGTCAAAGGGATACAATTAGCGCATGAGGTGCGAAAAGCAAATATTATTCCAAAGACGCGAATGTTTTAATACAGAGAAAGGAGGTTACCTTGCAGCGAGTGGTGCCCCGATCTAGGGTTTTCGGTGAACGGAGAGGAAGAAAGGGTCGGAGAAGCGATCTGAGTGTATAGCGTAGAGGACCAAACAGAACTGGAAAGTGGCAATTTTTAAATTAGTCCTCCGACATTTTTTAATTACGGAAATATTTATTCTTTTCGCTAGCTGAAAGATATTATACTACGATATATTTCTTATTAGGGCTGTAAAAAAGAATAAAAAACCCGTCCGATCTGTCTAACCCGTCCAACCCGACCCGTAATTTAACAGGTTCAAGCATGATTCGGATTGGTTCGGATTTTAATTGTAGTAACCCGGTACAATTAGGTTGGGTCATAACTTTTTTTAGATAATCCGGTACAAACCCGACCCGTATGCAATATTCGTCATTTTTGAAATTTCTTCATTACTTTGACTAAGAGTCCCACAGTAAAGTGGATTCTATGAAGAAATAAAAATAGGTCAGAAACATAAGGGTGGGTCCAAGGGAAATGAACTATTCAAGTAAAAACAAATACTTTGCAAAATTAACCGGCCCCACAAGTGACGATTTTATTTCTTATCTCGGCATAGTTTTTTTTTTTTTTTTTTTTCTCGCCCGAACATTGTGGGATGCTAAAATCTTTAAATACATATGATAAAAATATGTATTGCAGGCATTTGATGATAGCATAGCAATTAACCATGATTTATTTTCATTATGTAACCAAGGCATATAAATATTTATTTTAATTAATATTGTCAATTTATTTTTGTACGGTATAAATCATAACCCGTTTAACCCGGAAACACGTAAAAATCCGTAGATAAAAATTTATATGGGTTGGGTTAGGTTGAAATATTGATAAAAAATTGCGAACCTGGCCGTTGTACAACCCTATTTCTTATGAGAACACTTATTTTGGATGACTAATTAGTCCCTGAAATTTGACGTATTTTCCATAACAACGACGTAATTCAAAATTGGCAAATGCGGTATATTTGGAGCATATGTTCAATATCAAACAATCCTTAATTGTTCGAAATCATTTGATCACAATAATCTATATTTATATTTTTTTTATGTTTTAGAACATAATTCAGATCTTACATACTTAAGAAATTGTGTTATACATTAATAAATATGCAAATTTGGAGCTTCAGTTGAGTATTTTAAGTCATTCTTGATTCATTCAAAGTAAATTGACAACAATATTATATATTTTAAGTACTTTATATGGTCTAGATTATAATTCAGATCTTCCTTATTTAAAATATTTCGTTAAACAAAAAGAAGTATGCATATATTGTGCAAATGAAACTTGTTTAAAGCATTCGTTCAGCATTTTATAACGATTCTTGCTTAGTCATCAAAGGATCACAATAACCTATATTTAAATTTTTTATATGGTCAAAAATATAAATTAGATTTTTACATATTCATAAAATTGTGTTATAAATAAGGAAATATCATATAATTTGCAAATGTAACATATTCAGAGCATCTCTTCAGCATTTAACCAATTCTTGATTCATTCGACATCAGTTGATAACAATAATCAATATTTATATTCTTTATATGATTTAGAAAATAATTCAGATCATACATGTTCGAGAAATTCGGTTATACATAAAGAAATATGCAGATAGTGTGCAAATGATGCATATTTGGAGCTTCAAATAAGCACTTTAAGTTTACAACATAATATAAATCTAGCATTCTTAATATATCGTGCTATACAAAATGAAAAATGCATATAGTGCGAAATTGATGATATTTGGATCTTCAGTTGAGCATTTTAAACAATTCTTGATTCATTCGATATAAATTGACCACAATAATCTATATTTAAGTACTTTATTTGGACCAGATTATATTTCTGATCTTACTTAATCAAAATAATTCGTTATACATAAAAAGCATGCATAATATTGAGCAAATGATGTTTATTTGAACGATTCTTAATTCATTCGACATCATTCGCTCACAATAATCAATAATTATGCACTTTATATGGTTTATTACATAATTCAGATCTTATATACTTATGAAATTGCATTTTAAATAATGAAATATGCATATAGTGTGTAAATAACGAAAATTTGGAGCTTCAGTTTGGCATTTGAAGCGATTCTTGATTCATTCGAAGTGAATTGACCACTATAATCAATATTTAAGTACTTTGTATGGTCTAGATTATAATCCTGATCTTACTTAATCAGAATATTTCGTCATATATAACATAGTATGCATATAAACAAGAAAATGAATTGTTATTTGCACCCACCGTTCAGCATTTCTAGCAATTCTTAATTCATTCGGCATCATTTGATCACAATAATCAATATTTAAGATATTAAAATGGTCTAGTATATTATTCAGCTCTTATGAGCTCAGAATATTGTGTTCTAAATAAAGAAATATGCATATAATCTGTAAATGTAGCATATTCAGAGCATATGTTCAGTATTTAAGTGTTTCTTGATTCATTCGACATCATTTGATCACAGTAATCAACATTTATGCTCTCCATATGATTAATAACATAATACAGATCTTAGATACTCAAACAATTTAGTTGTACATGAAGAAATATGCATATAGTGTGCAAATAATGCATATTTGTAGCTTCAGTTGAGCATTTTAAGCTATTCTTGATTCATTTGATGCAAATTAACCACAATTATTAAGCAATTTATGAATTATTTGACATTATTTGATCACAATAATGTTTATTTATGCTCTTTTGTAAGTTTAGAACATAATATAGATCTTGCATTCTTAATATATTGTGTTATAGAAAATGAAATATGCATATCAGGGAAACTAATGATATTTGGAGCTTCAGATGAGCATTTTAAGCAATTTTTGATTCATTCGATATAAATTGACCACGGTAATATATATTTAAGTACATTGTTTGGACCAGATTATATTTCTGATCTTACTTAGTCAAAATAATTCGTTATACATAAAAAAGCATGCATAATATTGAGCAAATGATGCTTATTTGAACGATTCTCAATTCATTAGACATCATTCGATCACAATAATCGATAATTATGCAGTTCATATGGTTTATTGCATAATTCAGATCTTACATACTCGTGAAATTGCATTTTAAATAAGGAAATATGCATATATATAGTGTTCAAATAATGCAAATTTGGAGCTTCAGTTGGGCATTTTAAGCGATTTTTGATTAATTCGAAGTAAATTGACCACTATAATCAATATTTAAGTACTTTGTATGGTCTATATTATAATTCTGATCTTACTTAATCAGAATATTTCGTCATATATAAAATAGTATGCATATAAACGAGAAAATGAATTATATTTGCACCCACCGTTTAGCATTTCTTGCAATTCTTAATTCATTCGACATCATTTGATAAAAATAATCAATATTTAAGATCTTTAAATGGTCTAGCATATTATTCAGATCTTACGCGCTCAGAATATTGTGTTCTAAATAAAGAAATATGCATATAATCTGCAAATGTAGCATATTCAGAGTATTTAAGTGTTTCTTGATTCACTCGACATAAATGATCACAGTAATCAACATTTATGCTCTCGATATGATTAATAACATAATACAGATCTTAGATACTCAAACAATTTAGTTGTACATGAAGAAATATGCATATAGTGTGCAAATTTGTAGCTTCAGTTGAGCATTTTAAGCTATTCTTGATTCATTCGATGCAAATTGACCACAGTTATCTATATTAAAGTACTTTATATGGCCCAGATTATAATTCTGATCTTACATAATAATAATATTTCGTTATACATAAAAAAAATATGCATTATTTAGCAAATGTTGCTTATTTGAACCTCTGTTCAGCATTTATAATGAGTCTTTATTCATTCCACATAATTTGAGTACAATAATCTATATTTAAGCTCTTTTATTGTCTAGAATATAATTCAGCTCTTACTTACTCATAATATTGCATTCCAAATAAAAAAATATGCATAAAATTTGCAAATGTAGCAAATTATGAGCACATGTTCAGCTTTTAAGCAATTTATGAATCATTTGACATTATTTGATCATAATAACCTTCATTTATACTCTTTTTTAAGTTTAGAACATAATATAGATCTTGCATTCTTCATATATTGTGTTATACAAAATGAAATATGCATATCAGCGAAACTGAAGATATTTGATCTTCAGATGAGCATTTTAATCAATTCTTGATTCATTCAATACAAATTGACCACAGTAATCTATATTTAAGTACATTATTTGGACCATATTATATTTCTGGTCTTACTTAATCAAAATAGTTCGTTATACATATAAAAGCATGCATAATATTGAGCAAATGATGTTATTTGAACGATTCTTAATTCATTCGCATCATTCGATCACAATAATCAATCATTATGCACTTTATATGGTTTATAACATAATTCAGATCTTACATACACAAGAAATTGCATTTTACATAACGAAATATGCATATATAGTGTGCAAATAATGCAAATTTGTAGCTTCAGTTGGGCATTTTAAGCGATTCTTGATTAATTCGAAGTAAATGGACCACTATAATCAATATTTAAGTACTTTCTATGGTCTAGATTATAATTATGATCTTACTTAATCAGAATATTTCGTCATATATAAAATAGTATGCATATAAATGAGAAAATGAATTATTATTTGCACTCACCGTTCAGCATTTCTAGCAATTCTTAATTCATTCGACATCATTTGATCACAATAATCTATATTTAAGTTATTTAAATGGTCTAGCATATTATTCAGCTCTTACTCGCTCAGAATATTGTGTTCTAAATAAAGAAAGATTCATATAATCTGCAAATGTAGCATATTCCGGGCATGTGTTGAGTATTTAAGTGTTTCTTGATTATTTCGACATCAATTGATAACAGGAATAAACATTTAGCCTCTAGATATGATTGATAACATAATGCATATCTTAGATACTGAAAAAATTTAGTTGTGCATGAAGAAATATGCATATATTGTGCAAATAATGCATATTTGTAGCTTCAGTTGAGCATTTTAAGCCATTCTTGGATCATTCGATACTTATTGACCACAACTATCTATATTCATGTAATTTATATGGTACTTATTTTAATTTTGATCTTACTTAATAAGAATATTTCGTTATACATACAAAAAATATGCATATTACTTAGCAAATGTTCTGTTCAGCATTTATAATAATTCTTTATTCATTCGACACAATTTGATTACAATAATCTATATTTAAGCTCTTTATATTGTCTACAATATAATTCAGCTCTTACTTACTCATAATATTGCATTCCAAATAAAGAAATATGCATAAAATTTGCAAATGTAGCAAATTATGAGCACACGTTCAGCTTTTAAGCAATTTATGAATCATTTGACATTATTTGATCACAACAATCTTTATTTATTGTCTTTTTAAAGTTTAGAACATAATATAGATCTTGCGTTCTTAATATATTGTGTTAGACAAAATGAAATATGCATATCAGGGAAACTGATAATATTTGGAGCTTCAGATGAGCATTTTAACCAATTCTCGATTCATTCGATATAAGTTGACCACAGTAATCTATATTTAAGTACATTATTAGGACCACATTATATTTCTGATCTTACTTAATTTAAATAATTCGCTATACATAAAAATGAATGCATATTATGGAGCAAATGATGCTTATTTGAACGATTCTTAATTCATTCAACAGAATTCGATCACAATAATCAATAATTATGCACTTTATATGGTTTATTATACAACTAAGATCTTACATACTCATCAAATTGCATTTTAAATAATGAAATATGCATATAGTGTGCAAATAATGCATATTTGGAGCTTCAGTTGGACATTTTAAGAGATCTTGATTCATTCGAAGTAAATTGACCACTACAATCAATATTTAAGTGCTTTCTATGATCTAGATTATAATTCTGACCTTGCTTAATCAGAATATTTCGTCATACATAAATTTGTATGCATATAAATGAGAAATTTAATTATTATTTGAACCCACCGTTCAGCATTTCTAGCAATTCTTAAATCATTCGGCATCATTTGATCACAATAATCTATATTTAAGATCGTCAAATGGTCGAGCATATTATTCAACTCTTACACGCTCCGAATATTGTGTTCTAGATAAAGAAATATGCATATAATCTGCCAATGTAGCATATTTAGAGCATGTGTTCTGTATTTAAGTGTTTTTTGATTTATTCGACATCATTTGATCACAGTAATCGACATTTCTTCTCCTGATATGATTAATAAATAACATAATACAGATCATAGATACTGAAAAAAAATTAGTTGTACATGAAGAAATATGCATATAGTGTGAAAATAATGCATATTTGTAACTTCTTGAGCATTTTAAGCGATTCTTAATTCATTCGATGCAAATTGACCACAAAATATCTATATTCAAGTACTTTATATGGTCCAGATTATAATTCTGATCTTACTTAATAATAATATTTCGTTATACATTGAAAAAATATGCATATTATTTAGCAAATGTTTCTTACTTGAACCTCCGTTCAGCATTTATAATGAGTGTTTATTCATTCGACATAATTTGATTAAAATAATATGTATTTAAGCTCTTTACATTGTCTAGAATATAATTGAGCTCTTACTTACTCATAATATTGCATTCCAAATAAAGAAATATGCATATAATTTGCAAATGTAGAAAATTTTTAGCACATGTTAAGCTTTTAAGAGATTTATGAATCATATGACATTATTTGATCACAATAATCTTTATTTATGGTCTTTTTAAAGTTTAGAACATAATATAGATCTTGCGTTCTTAACATATTGTGTTAGACAAAATAATATATGCATATCAGGGAAACAGATGATATTTGTAGCTTCAGATGAGCCCTTTAAGTAATTCTTGATTCATTCGATACAAATTGACCACAGTAATCTATATTAAGTACATTATTTGGACCATTATATATTTCTGATCTTACTTAATCAAAATAATTCGTTATACGTAAAAAAGCATGCATATATTGAGCAAATGATGCTTATTTGAACGATTCTTAATTCGTTCGACATCATTCGATCACAATAATATATAATCAAGCACTTTATATTGTTTATTACAAAATTTAGATATTACATACTCATGAAATTGCATTTTTAAATATTGAAATATGCATATAGTGTGCAAATAATGCAAATTTGGAGCTTCAGTCGGACATTTCAAGCGATTCTTGATTCAGTCGAAGTAAATTGACACTATAATCAATATTTAAGTGCTTTGTATGGTCTAGATTATAATTCTGATCTTGCTTAATCAGAATATTTCGTCATACATAAAATAGTATGCATATAAATGAAAAAAATGAACTATTATTTCAACCCATCGTTCAGCATTTCTAGCAATTCTTAATTCATTCGGTATCATTTGATCACAATAATCTATATTTAAGATCTTCAAATGGTCTAGCATATTATTCATCTCTTACACGCCCAGAATATTGTGTTCTAAATAAAGAAATACGCATATAAGCTGCAAATGTAGCATATTTAGAGCATGTGTTCAGTATTTAAGTGTTTCTTTATTCATTCGACATCATTTGATCACAGTAATCAACATTTATGCTCTAGATATGATTAATAACATAATACAGATCTTAGATACTGAAAACATTTAGTTGTACATGAAGAAATATGCATATAGTGTGCAAATAATGCATATTTGGAGCTTCAGTTGGACATTTTAATCGATTTTTGATTCATTCGAAGTAAATTGACCACTATAATCAATATTTAAGTACTTTGTAATTCTGATCTTGCTTAATCAGAATATTTCGTCATACATAAAATAGTATGCATATAAATGAGAAAATGAATTATTATTTGAACCCACCGTTCAGCATTTCTCGCAATTCTTAATTCATTCGGCATCATTTGATCACAATAATCTATATTTAAGAACTTCAAACGGTCTAGCATATTACTCAGCTCTTACACGCTCAGAATATTGTGTTCTAAATAAAGAAATATGCATATAATCTGCAAATGTAGCATATTTAGAGCATTTGTTCAGTTTTTAAGTGTTTCTTGATTCATTGGACATCATTTGATCACAGTAATCAACATTTATTCTCCTGATATGATTATTAACATAATACAGATCTTAGATACTGAAAAAATTTAGTTGTACATGAAGAAATATGCATATAGTGTGCAAATAATGCATATTTGGAGCTTCAGTTGGACATTTTAAACGATTCTTGATTCATTTGAAGTAAATTGACCACTATAATCTATATTAATGCACTTTAAATGGTTTATAACATAATTAAGATTTTACATACTCATGAAATTGCATTTTATATGAAGAAATATGCATATAGTGTGCTAATAATCCATATTTGGAGCTTCAGTTGTGCATTTTAAGCTATTATTTGATTAATTAGATGTAAATTGACCACAATAATCTATATTTAAGTACTTTATATAGTCTAGATTATAATTCTGATTTTACTTAACCAAAATATTTCGTTATAAATAAAAAAATTATGCTTATATTTTGCAAATGAAGCTTATTTGAAGCTTCTGTTCAGCATTTATAAT
Organism: Rhynchospora tenuis; assembly: GCA_027725995.1. NCBI lineage: Eukaryota > Viridiplantae > Streptophyta > Magnoliopsida > Poales > Cyperaceae > Rhynchospora > Rhynchospora tenuis. Next base: position 205,103,332 of record CM050888.1, on the reverse strand, counting down.
GATTCTTGATTAGTTTGGCATTATTGGATAAAAATAATATGTATTTTTTACTCATAATGATTCTCTATATATGGACTATAATATAACTCAGATATTTTTACTCATAATATTGCGTTATAAATAAAGAATTATGCATATAATTTTAAATGTAGCATTTTCGGTGCATCTGTTCAGCATTTTTAAGAAATTGTTGTTTCATTCGATATTATTTGAAAACAATAATCTATATTTAAGCTCTTTATATGTTCTAGAATATAATTCAGATCTTATTTGCTCGTAAAATTGCATTATAAATAAAGAAACATGCATACAATTTGCAAATGCAACATACTTGGAGCATCTGCTTAGTATTTAAGCGATTCTTGTTTCTTCGACATCATTTGATCACAACAATCTATACTTAAGCTCTTTGTGTGGTCTATATTTGGAGCATCTGTTAAGCATTTATAAAAATTCTTCTTTCGTTTGAAATCATTGGATCATAGTAATCGATATGCTCTTTATGTTGTTTAAAACATAAATCAGATCTTACATACTCAAGAAATTGTGTTATACATAGTGTGCAAATAATGCATATTGGGAGCTTCAGTTGAGCATTATTAGCTATTCTTGATTTAGTCGACGTCAATTTGATCACAATAATCTATACTTAAGCTCTATATATGGTCTAGAATATAATTCAGGTCTTACTTAATCATAATGTTGGGTTCAAAAAAAGAAATACGCATATAATTTACAAATATAACAAATTTTGAACACAATAATATATACTTATGCTCTTTATTATGTTTAGCACATAATTTATATCTTACATACTCAAGAAATTGCGTTATATCATATAAAGAAATATGCATATAGTGTGCAAATGATGCATATTTGGAGCTTCAATTTAGCATTTTAAGCGATTCTTGATTCATTCAATGTGAATTAACCACAATAATCTATATTTAAGTACTTTATATGGTCTAGATTATAATTCGAATCTTACTTAATCAAAATATTTTACATAAAAAAGTATGTATATATTTTGCAAATCAAGTTTATTTGATGCATATGGTCAGCATTTATAACGATTCTTGATTCGTTTGACATCATTCAATCATAATAATCTATATTTAAGTTTTTATATTATCTAGATCATAATTCAGATCTCACTTACTCATAAAATTGCATTATAAATAAAGAAATATGCTTATAATCATCAAATGTATCATATTTGGATTATCAATTCAGCATCTTAGCGATTCTTGAGTCATTCGACATCATTTGATCACAATAATCTATATTTATGCTTTTTATATGGTTTAGAATATAATTCAGATCTTACATACTCAAGGAATTGCGTTATACATAAAGATATATGCATATAGTGTGCAAAAAATGCATACTTGGAGCTTCAGTTGAGCATTATTAGCGATTCTTGATTTAGTCGACGTCAGTTGACCACAATAATTTATATTTAAGTACTTTATATGGTCTAGATTATATTTCAGATTTTACTTAATCAAAATATTTCGGTATACATAAAAAAAATATGCATATATTGTGCAAATAAAGCTTAATTGACGGTTCAACATGTATAACGATTAGTGATTAGTATCATCATTGGAACAAAATAATCTATATTTAAGCTCTTTATATGGTCTATAACATAATCAGATCTTTACTTACTCATAAAATTACGTTATAAATAAAAAAACTGCATATAATTTGCAAATGTAGCATATTTGGATCATTTGTTCAGCATCTAAGTGATTCTTGATTCATTTGACATCATTTGATCACAAGAATCTATAATTAATATCTTTATACGGTCTACAATATAATTCAGATCTTATATACTCATAAATTGTATTATAAATAACGAAATTTGCATATGATTTGCAAATGCAACTTATTTGAAGCATCTGTCAGCAATTATAACAATTCTTGATTAGGTTGAGATCATTGGATCACAATAATATATGTATAAGCTCTTTATAATTTATATGGTCTAGAATATAATTCAGATATTTCTTACTCATAAAATTGTGTTAAAAATAAATAAATATGCATATAATTTGTAAATGTAGCATATTTAGAACATATGTTTAGCATTTAAGTGTTTCTTGATTCATTCGACATCATTTGATCACAATAATCTATATGTATGCTCTTTATTTGGTTTATAACATAATTCAGATCTTATATACTCAAGGAATTGCGTTGTATATAAATAAATATGCATATAGTGTGCAAATAATGCATATTTGGAGCTTCAGTTGAGAATTTTATGCGATTCCTGATTCATTCGACGTCATTTGATTACAATAAGCCATATTTAAGCACTTTATATGGTCTATAATATAATTTGCATTTTACTTATTCAAAACTTTGCATTATACATAAATAAATTTGCATATATTTTACAAACGAAGCTTATTTGAAGCATCTGTTTAGCAGTTATAACAATTCTTGATTATTTTGACATTATTGGATCACAATGATCTATATTTAAGCTCTTTATATGGTCTAACATATAATTCAGATCTTACTTACTCATAAAAATTACGTTATAAATAAAATAACATGCATATAATTTGAAAATATAGCATATTTGGAGCATCTGTTCAGCATCTGAGCGATTCTTGATTCATTCAACATCATTTGATCACAATAATCTATATTTATGTTTTTTATATGGTTTAAAACATAATTCAGATCATACAAACTCAAGAAATTGCATTATACATATAGTGTGCAAATGATGCATATTTGGAGCTTCAGTTCAGCATTTTAATCGATTATTTATTCATTCAATGTAAATTTACCACAACATTCTATATTTTAGTACATTATATGGTCTAGATTATAATTCTGATATTACTTAATACCAACCAAAGAAAAAGCTTGACTTTAAGAGGAATTTTTGCTGGCCAAACAGTTTCATCTAGATTATAACTAACACCTTTATAATTAAGGAAGTTGTAAAAGGATTTCACAGTATAGTTGTAAAAGCCAATTTGTTGAATCCAAGTTATCAGACAAATTCAAATTATTGAGGATGTAAAACATATCCAGTTTTTCCTGTCTTACAATCAATGAAACTCCTCTGGTAAGTTGCAAGTTAAGCTTCCCGTTGTGCAAACCCCTGAGAAATGGTGGCTGAAGGTTTTTTTTTTGGTTTTCTTAGAAGTATTAGGAAATTGACTAGTTGGCACAGCTTGCAAAGAAAAGGCTGAAGGGATTTTGGTTTTCTTAAAAACATTATAACTACATATTGAAAATGAAATTTTCAATCCATGGCATCTTCATTATTATCTCAGTAGCTCGAGGCAAATGGTCAGTTTTCATCTCTTATGGTTTAGATATCAATTCTGAACATCTCGCGGACAATCAGTCTCGTACTTTATTTATTGTGAAATACAATTTATAAATTTAGGCAGAGTAATTTTTTTGCTATTTGTAAAATCGGAATTAACATAAAAAAAGGAGAAAAAAAAATCACAACGTAATAGATGTATGCAAATCCAAATTCCAGCGCACAAAACTAAATAGCGACTATACAAGAAAATCCGTTGCTTTGATGAATGATTGATAAATAGCTTCTTCTTTTAAAATATTAACTTTTGGAGAAGGTAAAATAAAAGGGATCCATTAGTTTGATAAATTTCACGACGGTAGAAAACCTAACTTATACTTTTGAAAACTAATACTTAAAATATAATTTAAATCTATATGCATAAAATACTCACAAAGCACAACGGGCGGGTTTACAATTTTTTATCAATATTTCAACCCAACCCAATTGTATCGGGTTAAAAATTTTCTCTAGTTGACCCACCCGTAACCCAACCCAACCCGTATAAATTTTCATCTACGGGTTTTTACGGGTTTCCGGGTTAAACGGGTTACGCTTTATATGGTACATAAATAAAATTGTTAACATTAATTAAATAAAAGTAACGAGAAAAAAAAATGAAATAAACCACTATATATTTTTTCTAGCGGAATTATATAGAATTATTGTAAGTATTGATTGACAATTTAGTGGAATTAAGATAAGTATAATGGACACATTCCCAAGTCCCAGGTATACATATATAGCATAATTGTACATGATCGTTCTTGTACATACATATATAAAGTTACAATTAATATTGATTGATATTAAATTTACCCGTCCATCTAGTGACAACCTTTTTATGATATTGGTATCGGGTGTCATCCTCTGTGTAACGGTGTCTGTGTCAGGATATGAGGCGTCTTTGACGTTGGAATTAAGAAAAAAAAATTAAATACCAATTATGTTATTGCCTTATTTTAGATCATATCAATAAAAATGAAACGGGTCGGGTTTGTACCGGTTTATTTTTAAAAAAACATGACCCGACCCAGTTGTACCGGGTTGGTAAAATTAAAACCCGAACCAACCCGAATCATGCTTGAACCCGTTAGAACACGGGTCGGGTCGGATGGGTTGAACGGGTCGGACGGGTTTTTAATTTTATTGTACAGCCCTACTCACGGCTCACTCCATCCAAAATATTAATTTTTAATTTTTAAAACAAGTGACAAATTGACAATGGAAGAGGAATCTAGCCAGTAGCCACCCTTCCGAATTACAATTTACAAACATACCCCTTCTCTCTGTCTTTCTCGGTCTTTCAACGAGTAACGAAGAGTTTAAATTAAATTATAAGCCGGAGGGACATACAAGTACAACGGCGCCAACCACAATCCACGGAGGCACTTTCTTTCTTCTCAGATGGCGCCACCACCAGAGCACCGCCGTCCGATCAAGCGCGCGGCCATCTCCGACCAACAGAGGCGCCGCGAGGTGGCGCTCCGCCTCCAGGCCGACCGCCGCTCCGACGCGCAGAACCGGGCGAGGCAGCTGGCCTCGTCTGTTCTCTCCCTCGGACACGAACCTGAAACGGAGCCTGAAGTCGAACAGGAGCAGGAGATGTCAGACGCGTCGGGTCAGTTATCGGGTCGAACGGACTTGGACCCGGTTCGTGCTGCGAGGTTAAGAGGGCCCGAGGTCAGGAGATGGTTCGCTAGACAGCTTATGCTGCCTGAATGGATGGTTGATGTGCCTCCTTTGCTTGATCGTGATTGGTATACTCTGATTTCTGCTTAATTATTATTATAGTTTGCAAAAGATAGAATAGTGTATATTGTAATTTTATAATTTTAATTGCTTAGTCATGTCAGTGAAAATGTTAATACTTCTGCATATTAGTCAGTTTAACAGAATGTCCTTTGTGCAAATTCCTTTAAAACTTTGCTTTCTATGAACAAAATTCGGATAACATGTGTTTTTGTTTTGTTTGGTGAAAATTATTATATTGAATGCATTGAGCTGTCAGTCAATTGGTGTTTGCTAACCGTTGGGTATTGGAATTTAGGTATAAAGCTTGATTCTGTTTACTTTCTTACTGAAACTTCTACTTATATTGATATAATTTTCAAGTTTTTTTTAAGGCATTGTTAATTTCTGAAAATGATAACTTGTCTAAAAACAGCTATTCACAAAAAATCTTTTGTAGATAAATATAAGTGGCAGACTCTATAATATAAGTTCCAGGTTTTGCGGGAATTGCTCAGGACATGCTCAGCTTTGCAAAACACTCCAAATTTTGATGTGAAAAGACCAAATCACCCTCGACTGTTTAGACACCATAATTCTTAAATGAGGGAAGTTTTGGTCTTTTCACATCAAAATTTGTAGTGTTTTGCAAAGCTGGGCGTGACCTGAGCAATCCCCTAGGTTTTGCAGTCAGTCCTATAAATGATAAATCCTACCGACTATGTAATGTGTTATAATGTTTTCCAATGTCTCTTCTGTTAGCTTCAATGTATTTAGAGAAATGAACACAAACCAGCCAATCATCACGTGTATCTGAATTTCTAGATTTTTTACGTATTAAGTAGCAAAGTGTGAATAACTGACGAAATGTGATTTCTGACTGTTTATGCAGGTATGTGTTTCCAAGACCATCTGGTAAAAGGTGTTTTGTTGTTTCTTCAAATGGTACCACCATTAGTAGGCTTCGTAATGGCTCTATACTTCATCGATTCCCTTCTAACTTACCTAATGGGGCTAGAACAAAAGATGTTTCAGGGCCTGCTAGCTCTTACTCCATTCTCGACTGCATATTTCATGAGGTGAGTTCACATTTCCTTTTTTTTGGTTTGACCCAATAGTAACCCTTTTTGGCATAATTATGTTGCTTGAAGAGATTTTACATTGTGGTTTTATTGCTAAATTGTGGTTTTATTACTAAAGGTTCTTAATATTGAAATTAGGAAGTAGGCCATGTAATGCAATAAAACCACAATTTATAAGGAATGGTTTTGTTAAATTTCGTAGTTACTTTTCGGAAATACTCCTTTTTTTCCTTTATTTTTATGTTGAGTTTTCAACTTGAACTTGGGCAACCCATTTTGGTAATCAGGAGTTGTTTTCTGGTTTCTCCTGAATTGCCACTAAGACATGACTTATGAACATATGTATCTTCATGAAGTTCTTTTGTGTAATGGTGATATTATATATACAAGGTGCACTTTGCATGGTTAAGTGTAAGTGCTGAAAAGAAAATTATTAGATCATATGTCCATTCCTCACAAGATATCAGTGTTCTACATTTAGTTATAATATGTTTGTTAAAGTTTCTAGGATTTGCATGCAATAGTTCCTTGTTCTGCAATTCTGTATTTTTATGTTCTTTTTGTGAATATTTTCAGCCTGATGAGACATACTATGTGATTGATATGGTTTGTTGGAGAGGGTACTCTTTGTACGATTGCACTGCTGAGTTTAGGTTCTTTTGGCTGAACTCCAAGCTTAGCGAAACGGGGGCATCTGACCCACCATCTCAGTACCATCGGTACCGATTCAATGTTGTACAGATATACGAGTGTAACTTAGCTGGTCTCCAAGCTTCTTATTCGGGACAAGTGCCATATGTCAAAGATGGGTTACTATTTTTTAACAAGTGAGACATCTCTTCTTTCTTGTTCATTAGCTTTGTTTCTTATTGGCAATCGCACTACTTGTCAATTTGATGTTAAGAGTTTCAATTTTTATAATTAGCTTCCAAATTTCAGAAACCTGCATTACTCAGTACCACCAATATAGACGGTGATACTGAAAATACATGAACTGGCTGGGTATTCACTATAATGCAACACCAGATCATGAAATTCTCCCTCAGATGATTTGTATTAGTTCGAGAACGGATATTGTTTACAAAATATGTCCAATGTTATGTTTTGATCATGGCTTGAAATGTTCTTTTTGACTTTATTTTGTTTTTGGTCATTTTTATTTAGGCATGCACATTACCAAGCTGGAAACACACCTCTAGCATTAGTATGGAAAGATAATGTTTGTAGCCAATATGTTCTTGACACTGACAGCAAAGGACAAATTCCATCTCAGCAGCAGGTACAAGAACAATCTTTTGCTATTTTACTCATTCTTTTATTGGGAATTGTTTTCATTTGAAGCATAGATAAATGTTCTGATGATCCTATATTATGGCACATTGTAAATCTCAAATAGATGCCATATTAATCCTTCTTGTATGAATGCACAAGTCCCAATCAAACACAGAACTAATGAAAACTGAAAAATTAACTGTTAATCTAACTCTATGGTGCTTGTCTGCTTATGTGGAATCACAAAAACCAGGTTGTGTTGGAGTTGCAAAATGACGGGAATTTGACTACTTTTGACGATCCTCCTGTTGCACTTGGTTCCTTAAGTAGAGACTTGATTGCTCAGGTCTTCCTTTTAAGTTACTCCTGTAAATAATGTCTTCGTTTAAGCAATAGTTAGATGTGGAAAAAGAACGGAAACAATCAACAACCATAATGTATTGTGTGTTGTCCAGCTGATTCTGTATTAGACCTAACTGGCTAGCTTAGTATATTGCAGTCCACAATGTGTCTATGCACACATGATGACATGAGTCGGTAAATTATTCTATGATAAGCCCAGATCATGGTAACTTACAATGCTAAATATTCTCTTCATAACTAGTTAAGCAATAATAAATTTTTGTAGTATCATTTTGTAAGTATTCAACCTAAATAGGATCCATTTGTTCAGTCAGGTTTACAGGTCGGAAATCTTGTTCGTGTTGCTATTAGAGATGATAGTGTGAGGCTTGTAGATGGAAAGCTAGATCTTGGGGAACTACAATTGGTTGGGAAAACAAATCATTCACGTGCTTTTGCTGATACCTATTCCAAAGTAAGGCATCCTTCACTGCTACAATACTAGTAGTTTGCTAAATACATATTTACCTGTCTAATTCAGTTGTTAGTGTAACTGTAATGATTCCCATTACGTCTCTCATTTTCTATTCTTTATTTTACTTTCTTGTGGTTTTTGAAACTGGTTGAGTGAGTTAAAAACTGGTTGAGTGATTTATTTGGAAACGCTTGTTGGTTATTCAAACATTAATTTCTGACTGGCAAGGTGCACAATACAACGACTAATCCATTTTGGTCATGTACTGTCCCACTTTTTGTCTGTTTTTTTTTCCAGTTCAATTGGTAACAAAGACTACAAATTATAGAAATCAATTCTGATTCAGCGTTTAATCTAATTGCACAGGTATTGTTCCAGCATGCAGCTCGGCATGCACCTCTCAGGATTGAGGATTTAGTGGCATCAATCCAGTCTAATTCTTCTATGGACAACTCACAAGCATCAGATGTTGAAATGGAAGGCTAAAAAGTGCCATAAGTATTTGCTGGATCTTTATTGCCGTGAACGTGTGATTTCTTGAAGCAAAATGTTAGATTTGGAAAGCTTGACATGGTGCATCTATTCTCAAGTCCAGAATCTGATATTTTCAAGCATTTATTTTTGAGAAAGTATTTAGCTTGGTTTTCCACAGTGACGACGTAATGGTGCATTAAATTACCTCTGTAAACAAGGAAACAATCCTAAATTGTATTTCTCAAGTAAAATGAATCGTCCTCTATTTATTATTTAAATGAAATATTATTATGTTGCAAGATATTGAAAGTTAGGACAGAAAATGTATTGTACCAAGCATTTTTTTTTCTTCCGTGTGTGAGTTTTGCTAAGAGTCGCATTTATTATATCCTTTTTGGTGAGGGGATTTTTTAGCTTTTTGGAGGAAGTTGACGTGATTACTTTTTAACTTGGGTAGTGTTGTAAGGACATTCTAAAGTTCGTACTCGATCGATCAGGTATAGACCTGCCGACGGTATACCGTCGACTCGTTTCCGTGCACGTTCCGTCCGTGCGGAACGAGTGGCGGTACCGAAAATCATTCCGTTCCAAAAAACGGAACGGCAAACGGAATGGCAAACATACCTTTTTTGAAACGGAACGGTAAACGGAACTGTCATTTCGCTTCCGTTTCGACGTTTTCATGTAGTTTTTAGTGTAAATACACGTGTTCCGTTCCGTTCTGTCCAAACGAAACGTATAACGGAACGAAATGACATTTCGTTTACTGAAACGGAACGGAAAACGAATTGGAACAGCCATACCGTTGGTGGAACGGAACGGCAAACGGAACAGCCTATTCCGTTGCCGTTTGGAACGTTAAACAGGCCTAATCATGTAGTTGGTGAGTATTGTTATGCGTGAAGGAAGATTTTTATGCGCAGTATGTTGAAAATTTAGATATTCATTCATGTAACAAAACAAGTTAAACTAGTTTTACAATTATACTGACACAATAATAAGTTCACAATTAAAGTGCACATTCATAAATCCATCATATTTTACGTGATTATTACTATTTTTTTACTTCTATTGTTCGATAAAATGATGATATGTCTCGACTTGGGATAATTAGGGGTTAAGGCTGTTTTTTAAATTTTTTAATAAAAAAGAAATTAAGAGGTAAATATAATAAAAGAATATTGTTGTCGTATTTTGATATGATAATGGAGTATAAAATTTAACTTAATAGTATAACAAAAATGATAAAAAGATAAATTAACCAAAGGAAAAATCATGCATTAATGTAAACATACAAAAAGAATCAACTAAATAATTCTAACTTGATAACAATTCTTGTCTTTTTTTTTTGTCTCAGTTTTATTCTTCATAATTAGATTAAAATGAATTTCTATTTTGCACAATTAAATTTTTTTTTTGGTAGCAACAGCCCATAGGCAACTTTCATTAATCAACAAAAAAATACAATACTAGTTACAATGCCACATTTAAAAAAATAATATGACACAAAGGAAAAGTAAAATGAGTAAAAGAACTTTTAGTCATCCTAGCATAATAAGCTAAACAGTGGGCATCCGAATTTGTTATCCCTAATCAAATGTCTGCAATGAAAATTAAAATTTGATCTCATGAGTTGCACAAGCCTGGAGGCGTCATAAAAGTAGCCAAGGGACTGTTTCTAGTGGTAGTCTACCTTCAATTAGTTGTTGTAACTTAAGGCAAATCAGTGTAAAAAATACAGCTTAACATTCATTTCTCATGTACTTAATGTTTTTGACCTGTACAATTGAAATGGATAATGCCAAATGTATACTTTTTGTTTTTGACATGTACAAAAATGTTACATTCTTGTACATTAATACCAGTTAATAACACGATTATAAAATTTATATATGACTGCTAATTATGTATTAAACTAAAAAAAGGATCATCAACCTCTGAAATTAAATGGTGTAAATTTGAATTTATAGGCAACAAATTCAATATCTTTTATTTTCAATTATCTATGTGTTTCAGTTTAAATTCTCTTAGTTTTCTCCAATCTCTCACTTAAAATATATTATATATTTGTAGGTAAATTAAATTGATTTCCATTCTCGAAACTTTCCAAACAAGAACATGAAACTTTTGTAATTGATCAGTCCATATATGTAAAGATACCACTACCGCTGCGGGAGCGTCAATTCGAAGGTAACCAGAGCCGGGTGGGGATTTTGAGTATGTGTGATGGGAGTGGCCTCTGATTCAACCAAGCAATTTATAAAATGAAAAACATATATGAAGATACCGTTTGGTTCTGAGCCATGCATAAGAGATGAGCGTGACAACAAGGCAGAAACTCGAACGGCATGAGACTTCCCACATGTAAAATTTCACAAGGCATGCGAAGCTCGATTATATTTGTTGTTGGCGCACTAGCGGAGCACACAAAAGTTGTAATTTGCAGTAAGTTAGAGAATTGAAATTATCTAGTTGGCTGATAAGTTAATTAATAATGGGAATGAAATTAATAAGTCCCAACCAATCCAAGTGAAGTGAGATAAAATACATGGTAGGCAGTTTGTCCAATGATGGGAGAACCTAACTAGTACAAGATGAAAAAAATCAATCTAAAAGTAGGAACGAAATTTTTTCTCAAAAGATTACAAAATAATCGGAATATGATGTTCATCTTAAATTAACAAATGCTAATCCAATCTGAATAAAGTATTTGTTTTAGATATCCCAAATTAATTAAATTTATGTTAGCACTTTAGTGAACTAAAATTATCGTTTAATATCAATCAATTTAGCACTTATATTAACCCATTTGTACAAAAGTGCGTCAAACTAGAATATTAATTATTGGTAATATTTTTTTTTCATTGAATATACTATTTCTCGTGCCCAACTAAGGTACACAGTCTATTAAAATACAACTTGAATATTTCCTCGAGGACTTGGAAGCCGGCTCGGAAGAAGTACAAATGTCAAGGTGCACAATACAAATGACCAATCATATCCAGTGACCAGTCCGGTCATGCACTGGCCCACTATTTGGCTGTGTTTTTAAAACTCAATCCTGGTGAATTTAGGTGAATTTGTGTTTTTAAAAATCAATCCTGGCCCCCAGTGCATTTAGTAACAAAGACTACAAGTGATAAAAATCAATCTAATTCAGGGGCTAAACTAATTTCGCAGGTATTGTTTCAACATATAGGTGCAGCTCGGCATGCACCTCTCAGTATTGAATTTCGTGGCGTCAATCCTGGTGCCTTTGGTGCTGGAAGGTTAAGGGCGGAGGCAGTAGGGGCAAAGGGGACTTGGCCCTCTTAAGATTTTCAAATTTTAGTAATGCTAAATTTGATTAATACATGATATCTTGTATTCCTAATAAAAAAGTTCACATGTAATAGATAGCTCAAAGATAATTTAGTCAAGTTCATTATTTGTTCAAACTTGTTCATTTATTATTTTTTTGCCTATCTTTAAACAAAATCATAAGAGGAAAAATCACAAAGAAATATTTATGGAACTCTTAGTTTATTTTTTTTTAAAAAAAAACCACATCTTTATTATTGTATTTGATACAATTAATATTAAAAAAAATTATTGCGACATAGTAAAATAATATTTTTTTCGTCGTATTATTTTGGATATTTACACTTTTGAACTTCAGACCCCAAGACAAAATTCTAGCTCCGTCCTGAAAGGTTAGTCTATTCTAAGTTAAGAATCACTAAATTGCTAAACTTGACTCACCATACGACTTGGGGTTAAAAGCGGTTAACACTTAGCACTAAACTCATGCTTGATGCTACTCCGGCCGCTAACTCATCACTTTGTGACCTAATTAAAAAAAGAAAAACAATCGGTGGAAATGAGTTAAATATTGAAAAGGAGAGAACATTTCACATAATCACATTTCTTTCCAAACTTGTTTTGAAAATTGAAATAACGTAAACACGTTGTAGTCTGTAGGAATGATGAGTGGATGTGGGGCCAGTGTAGTGCTGTAATAAGATACTGGCAAGCTAATTCGGTGTAGTGCCATTTTAACATAATTTTTGAAGTAGATAATGTCACGCAGTCTTACAACTTTCAAACTAATATATTAAAAAGATAATCAATAAATTTTTAAGAAAAGTAAAGAGGGTTATAATTGATTTTTTTTTTAGTAAAAGTGGTCGAGAAAGACCCTCATGGAGAAATAATAGAACAAAATTAAAACTACAAAATTAGTTAAATACACAACTTTTCAACTTTACTTCTTATCTACCTATTTAGATCACAAATAATTAATTCAACAAAAGTAACATAATTTGAGTTATAATTAAGTATATATTAAGCTAATAAAAATTACCTAGTCCTTAAAACTTAACTATATTGATAAAATTTTAAAAATGATAACTATAATTTAAATTTTGATCAAAATCTAAATTTAGAATCTAGTCACCAATAAATTTTGATCAAAATCTAAATTTAGAGTATAGTCAACAATAAAACGATAACTATACTCTAAGTTGTTGCTTTGTTAGTTAAGTTTGTCTTAGTTTCCTCCAATATCTCTTAGTTAGAATATATTTTTTATTTCTTGTATTTGTGTGGGTAAATTAGATTTTGAATACTTATATATTTCTTGCAAAGTTAAAAGAGTTTGTTAATAACTTTCAAAACAAACATAGAACTTCTCTAATTCAATTGAGTACACATATGTTAAGTGTCAATTCGGAACCAGCCAGAGCTTTAGTGGGCTTTTTTGAGTTTGTGTGATGTGAATGACCTCCGAACCGAGAACTTTATTAAATGAAAAACAAATGTGCATGAATGAGACCCTCATGCATATGAGATGAGCGCGACAGCAAGACAAACTCGAACGACATGAGATTTCCAATCTCACAAGGAATGCTAATATCGATTAGGATTATAAATATATGTTCTTGGCTGATTTGTGTAGCACAATGGTATTTATTTGCAAGAAGGCAGGGAATTGAAAATCAACTAGTAGGCTTAAAGGTTAATCAATGGAACTTCTATTAATGATATATAATTTTTTTTAATTAAAGTGACTTATATTTATTAAGCGCCAAGTGCTAATTAACCAATCCAAAAGAGAAAAAAATGATATCATTTGACTGATTTTAACTCCTGCGTACAATAAAAGGAAAAAAAAAAATAGAAAAGATAAGGATGGCTCTAACATCCATAATCGTTTAAAGTTTTTTCTTACATGTACCTTTATTCAGTAATAAATTGACAAAAACAAAAAATCTTTATCAATACGCCCTTTGTGAATGTCTAATTGAATGCATTGCAATCGAACCTCTCAAAATATACACTTGACTTTACAATAAACAAATAATTGACTGAACTGGAGAAATAAATAATGCTCATCGTTTGCTGTAAATTTTTAATTATATAGTTCATTGTTTGAACTACCTTAAATACATATTTGTTTCAGCCGAAGTAAACACGGTTTTAGAACGAAATAAACATATGAAGTAGTAGTAAATTAATAAACTACTTTTCTAAAGAATTGGCCAAGAACAACAATTCATATTATATCAAGAATAAAAATTCTGAAGTCCCTTCAATCCTAGTGCTGTTGCGCGACTGTCAAAAAAGAACGTAGTCTTGCTGGCTTGTCTAGCCACAGGCCCACAATTGCCAAGGCATGCACCGGACTTGGAAAAATGACAATAAACACTAACTGAACCTATGACATGAGAGCTATAATGTCCAGTAAGATTGACAACAAGCAATCTACATAAATTGGTTAATTCAAGTGAGCAAATTTAGAAGAGACGAACAATTTTGAAGTTCGTAATATATTATTCTAATTTTTATGAGCTTGTCACATTATTTTGATAATTGGGACCGAAGAGTTCAGAGGCACATCCTATTGTGTCAAAATAACACCAAATTCATGCCACAGTTAGAAGAATCATAGGGTAATATATTAGCATTAAAGCTTTTTCTTAATATAACAGAAAAGTGGTATACATATAGCCCATATAGACATACAAAATATACACACTAGATGAGTTGCTACATTACGAGGCCACAAGCTACACTTTGAGATGCTTGTACAAAGCAAGCATCGTAGGTGATAACATAACAACATAATTTACGATATAAAAAGGTTAGAGCACAGTTACATAGACAGAGGGTTAGGCAAGCATATTTTACAACAAATGTCTATTGTTTACAAAACTGTACTGCTTTGCTTTGCCTTCTCAGAACATTATTCATCGGCTGCAAAAATCACGAATCTAATATTAGAGAGCTCAAGAAACATACATCTTAAAATGTACTTTTTAGTTGAAGTCATCCTCATTAGTAGATTTGCTTTACCCTCCTTAAAAAGTTTGTCCGGTTGACATTAACACATTAACAAAAATGCTAGTTAGATACAAAAACATGCCCTAAATTCTGAGTTTGGCAAGAAATTAGCAGAATGACAAAATTATAAGCCAGTTTAGTATTAATAAAAAAAAATTATATCTGGACTCCTGTTAAAAAAATATAATAAAAGATTAGGCACTACAATGACATTTGAGTCAAATGCAGACTCCAGTTGAGATCTTTTGTTGAAGGAACGCAGTTATCATTTAGTCCTGAATAACTGAGAAGGTTCACCTACCTTTTAGCTCAAGAAGAAGGTTCATCTATCAGGATGGTAGTCTCGATGCAGGATCTGTCTGACAGACATTGAATGTGCGGCGATTGTACCGAACTGGATAGGCACAGCATTGAACAGTGAACAATACAGTTTGGTTGATCAAAGCTTGTATTTTAGATGGCATAAATTGGTTTTCGATGCGTTGTGCGTGTAGCAGTTGTTGAGTGGTAATACCAAGCAGATGCTCCACTCGCCTTCCCAGAATAACAAAATCAACAGAGGCCGTGGAGTCTTTGACAGAAATACATAGTCTTAACCTGTAATTAGCAAGAAAATACCAGGAATAATTTTTGGGGAGATAGAAGTAACTGAAAGTTAAGGATAGTAGGGAAAACAAATATAACCTTGGCACTGTCTGTTCTTCATTAATCTTAAGATAGCATTTGGGGCACATGTATCCATCTTGTTGGCACCTCTTCAATCTTTTCTTATCTCTTGGGCATGATTTATAGTACCAATCATGTTCTCCTAATACCTCTTCTACTGTTGCAATACACTTATAGTCTCTATTCTGTTTAAATTTGGGTTGGGGGTTTTTTTTTGGGGGGGGGGGGGGGGGGGGGGGGGGTGTTCATTGAAGGGTTCATATGTTAATGTAGTGATAGATTTATGAAATTGACAATAGTTGAGGTATATGTACTATGACACACTGATATTACCTTTTCTTGTTCTGGGTCTAGACTGAGTAAATGGTCCAGAGTAACATAATCTGAATTATTGGCATGCAAACTATCTGCCTCGCCTATTTTTCCAGCTGTTACAGGCTTCAAGTTTACAGAAATCCTTCAAATTTTTTTTTTTTGAAACAGAAATTATGTTAGAACCAATATGCAGCAGTCAAAAGAACAGCGATATGAAATGTAAGTCTTTTCAGGTACATTGATAATCCCATCTAGTTTCAAATACAAGATTTTACTTTATTCACTTATTGTTGTATAGATTGGAAAGCGAGATAAAGTTACATTTTCTCAAACTGCGCAATTTCTGGCATTGTGCGGTCTTGATATATCCGTGTTGCAGTATATGTCTTAAGGCCCCAAATGCCTCGTCCTATCATTGTATTTTTATTAGATTAGTCCCCAAATGCCTCGGCCTATCATTGTATTTTTATTAGATTAGTGTACTCGTATATCCCTCTTGTTAACATTTTCAAGATTAACTTGAATACCGACCTGGAAATAATCGAAGACGTAGAGAGCTAAACGCTACTACAGTTGGGTGAGATTTAATGGTGAGTTCCTCTTTCAACTCGTTTATATGTTCTCCCCATAGTGAAATTGGTACAATGATATTTCTGCAAAAATATAGAGCATAAAGTGGTTACATTGATAATGGGTTATTAGATCTCTTTTGTGTATCTTTTTATTGAGTAAACACAATAATAATAAGAGATTATTTTAATTTCTGCAAACCTTTCATTCGCAATTTCCACTGTACGCACATAGACAACTACACCATCCTTCACAACTTCTCTGATCGTAGAAAAACGATTGATTCGACCAATTGCATCTGCTTGATATTTATTTTTTCTTGTTAGATAGGAAGAAAACCGAACTTCCAATCTCATGTAGAAAATGAAGAATAGGGTTATATTAGAGTAATAATAAATTAATATCATTACATTACCTACTACCACATGTTCACCAACAATTTGTTTCCCTAACTCTTCAAATTGGCAGAAGTGAAAATATCTAAGTGGTATTTCTTGGTATCTGTCAGAAACAGGCCTGATAATTACTGCTCGGTTGAATTTAACCTGCCAATCATGGCTGACTACACAGTACTTCTTTTTGGCCGGTATTACACGAAACAGGTAAAACTCATAGTTATTTCCTTCATGCATCTCTTGAAGAATAATATTTGAATCATCAACAGCCATAGTGCCTTGAATTACAGTTCCCTGAAACATTGGAGAAGGCATTAAGGTTATGATCAAAACACATATAGAGATTATGGTATACACTTGCAATTATGTCAGCAAGTGAGTTACTGGTGTTAAAAGATTTTACTAGTACTCAATTCAACAAAAATACGGTTATATTGTTGTGAAAACTACATTTTACCTCGACATCTATAAGCGTGAAATCTATATTGAAGGTGATTCCAGTCAATGGGTTGCATGCATGCCAAATTTTTAGTACCCTTGCCACAATTCTTGGTCGATCTAATTTGTTGGTAAGAAGTGATAATGGCACAATCTTCTTCTCTTGTTGAACCATAACTCCAGCTATAATAAAACAGTAAGAACATCAGAAACAGTTAATACCATATACTACAACAGGAAGCACATTCTAATACTGACAATTATTTCAGAAAAGAATTACCAAAATTTGGAACACTACTGGCACATAAAAATTGAGCAAAATTACTGTCTGATTTAAATAAAAAATTACATTTTCTAAGCAACAATAGAAATACCAAATTTCATATGAGCCAGTGATATCTAGTGACGAGCTCTTAACCCTTTGATACTCTCGACATATTCATAATCTTTTCCATTTAAATTGGTTTAGGCTAAGTGTTGCTGAACTGACAGGTGGAAGCCATGGAGGCCACGTGGAAGCGTGGGAGGTTGATTTGGGTTGCAAACCTCTCTCTGCACTGGGCAATTTCTCCATTCGACAGCGCATACACAAAGCCTTCTCAATTTGACAGAGAGTTTATGATTTGATTTTTCTTTTTAATCCCACACAAAGAAGTCTCTTTGGATGACAGGTTGCACAAGAAAACGGGTTTCATTTGGGCTAATGGTTCTTTTGTTTGTGAGAGTTCTACCCGCATGCATTTTAAATCTGCAAATTTTAATCCGTTATCTGAAAATTATTGATGAAATTGGATAGAGCGGTGAAAAAGCATGCCAGTTTTAATAATCCAAAAAAAGAAAAAGTTAATTTTTCCAGAAATAAAACTAAAGGGAAAAAAAATTCTGTAAAACTATTTTTTTTTTTTAAAGAAAGTAAGAAACAACGGATTCAACTATCTAATTTGTAATATTTATAACAAAAAATAAATCAAATTTTGAACCTGCATTCCTCTTTCATTATATGTATGATGAACAGAAATTGTAAATCATATTTGAATCCTAATCATTTATCTCTGCTTATAATTTAAATGAACAATATGAATTGAAGTCTTGTTACGAAACCATGTCCATGATAGAAATTACCTATTTATAATATGCAATTCACAACAAATACGTTCGCATATGTTTATCAAACACTTTCGCGATGATTGACTGGAGTATACCTAACTATAAGGTGATCGCGTACAATTTAACTACGATCGTCATTGCGTGACATAGTTTTGGTGGTGTGGTCGGAAATAAATTTAACTACAAGCGTACTGAGCTTTTGGATGTTTTGAAATTAAAATTAATTATTGGAGATTAAAATATGATTCATAAATAATTAAGAATAAATTAGTATAAATTAAGAGTGCTATTTTAGTGGTCTCGGATCAGGAATAAATTTTTATGCGAATTTGCGTACATACATTTATAAACTGGATAACAATAAAATTATCTAAAATAATCCAAACTAACTTATTTTAATTATTTTAAATATTTTTTTTTCAAATTTGGAATGAGTAATCATAACTATTTAAGTATTTAGCAATATATTAAAAAAAAACTCGCCCTATATAATTGAGCATAGTGTTTCGATAACTTTAATTTCTGCTATTTTTTGTAATTATCCGAACTAAAAATAATGAATTTTTTTACGCCTTTTTCTACGATCTCTCATACCAGCACGCGCGCAACTTATACGTCATTAAGTCTTAAAATATTGTATATCCCTTGCTAATTTTTATGTTGTAGAAAATTTGAGGGACAAATTCGACAGTGTGAAAATTTCATATTCCACAATTTATGTATGACGAAGTTTTAGTTTTACAATTTTCCAGCGCCCGTACTTCCACCGTAAATTTTCCTGTGGCTCGGACAAATCCACTTGTTATGTCGCTCTCCTTCCATTGGGTTAGAACTATGCTATATGTACCCTCTTCGTACCGCATATCTGCGACAAAGTTAAAAATTGAAGACTCGTATCCTATAGCCAGTAGACTTAGCTTATAAAAAGTAATAGGAAACTAAAATCAAAGACTCATATATTCATAAGATATATATAAAAAAATTTCTTTTGTAAGACTGTTATTATAGTAAAAAAATAAAAAATATATACCATTCTCATCGAGAGTGTTGAACAAAATTTAAAGATCACATGTGACCTAATATCTCTTCATTTCTTTTTTTTTTTTCCTTTCTATCAAAACAATGCAACAGTTTCAAAACTAAATATAAAAAAAATATGGTGAGTACTAGTGATACTAAAAATTTTTAGGTACGGCACATCATCACGATTGATAGTTTGCATAATTACTGTACGGTTTTTTTATTATCAAAAAGTATGTAAAAGATTTGAAACCCAAGTAAAGTTAAAAAATTGAATAAATATGTCAATTAATTTCTAGTCAATGGTTATATTTTTCTCATTTCCCTTCATTTAAGAATTGTTTAACTGTTTTATAGATAGGTCGTGTAGCTCCATTTCTACTTAAAATTCACGATATAAAACTTTTTATCGATTCACCTGATCAATGTGCTCCTAACATGCCGTTTTCATTATTGAAATAACAATTATAATGCTCTAAATTGGAACTCAATTTTCTTGTTCATGCCACAAGCCCACACAGGACCCAGGCACTTTTCGGGGATACCTTTCGGGTATATTTAGCAATAACATACCTTTGAAATAATTTACTAATAAATACCAATCAAATACTCTTCTACAGTTTAGTTTTATAATAAAAAATCAATACACAAGTACACAATCAAATAGCATATAGATATCTCTCTCTCTCTCGAGCGCTTCTACAGTTCTACCATGGCTTCCTCCATCCTCCCTCCCCGACCCGTTTCGCCTCTTGTTCCAACCCGTGCCATATCTCTTTCCCTCAAACCCTCAGAAAAGAAGTTCACTGGGTCTCTACCAATCAGCAAGACTAGAAATTCAATAAGATATAAAAGGTTAGAAATCCGAGCTGTTGGAGCATCTCCAGTGGTTTCTAGTAATCTCGACGCAGATGATTTCAGACACCCTCTTGATAAGCAAGTATGATATCAGTACTGATTGTTTCTCTCAATTTTATGTTATTTTTAATATTAAGTTGAAAATTGTAAAATTGGGATATTTCTGGTGCACTTTCATCAGTGAATTTTTTTTTTTTTTTGGGTGAAGAAAATGATTTTGACTTAATTCATTTTCTGAGAAAGCTCTTTGTTTGACTGATCATTTTTCCTTTATGGTCAATTGTACAGAACACATTACTTTTTAGAGCTATACCTGGGCTTGATGAACTTGGGAAGTCTTTGATTGGTACAATTCACTTTGTCTCTCATTCACTTATTCACTCTCTATTGTTAACATGTTTGTTGTCAAGTACATGTTTGTTACTGATCAGACTGGCATAATATTGTCCTGCCTCGCAATTTTATTCGTTTTCTTTGGCACAGCATGATATAGCCTTGAATACAATGGTATTGGTCTGGTGTTATATGGTTTGTATGTACCAGTACTGTACTGTTAAAAATGCAAAATTTGATGTGCTGAGGATTTCTTCTATTTTGTTTTTTTTTTTTCCCCTGTACTTTCTTTTATGAACACACTCATTCACAATTGATACATGAATTTGGATAGACCATGATAAGAAAGGATGCTAACCTCTCAGCTTGAGCTGGTTCGTACTTTTCTTGGTACATGTTTGTATTCAGGTTTCCTCTGTTTGAGAAAAACTCAGTTAAACAAAAAAAAAAAAGGTAAAAATAAGATAACAATGTTGCCACACTGGTAACTGATATTCATACTGCAAAAGATTAAGGTTCTGGTTCACAGTTTCATTAGTTGTTATAATAAAGTTTCAAGCAGATGCAATCAATTCCATACAAAAAGTACTGCTCATTAACGTTACAGAAAATAGGGTTTGAATTTATTCAATGTTTGATTTCTTTTTTTCATAGGACCTGTTTCTGAGCAGATTATGCTTCTTCAGAATATAGGAACATCTGTACAAGTCTCCAAAAATCAGGTATTTTTCAGATGTACATATGAAATTTCTTCACAATTTCCTTTCTAGTTTATGAAAACTTACCTAATTTGGGAATGACTTGGATGTTTAATAATATTAGGGGAGGGGGGTTGGGGGTATCAAGGATTTGTAAGCTGTACAACTGAATGTATTCCTTAGTCAATGTTTCATTCTCTTGAAGTTTCAGAACTCACTATTATCTGCTTCTCCCTATTTTCAACAGCTGACAGATCTTCATCAACTATTACAAGAGGCTGCAAAAATATTGAACACAGAAGCTCCTGATCTGTATGTTCGTCAGAATCCCGTACCAAATGCATACACCCTAGCAATTAATGGAAAAAAACCATTTATAGTAGTTCATACCAGTCTAGTCGAGCTCCTCTCAAAAAAGGAACTGCAGGTAATGTTAAAATCTTTTTTACAAGCTCGGCCAGAATCCCATCAAACCACAATGGTGAAGAACTCGAATTTATTTAGAATTGATATACATCATCTATGTGGTCAAAGAGTAAAAACACTTTAGATTAAATTAAATAGCCAGAAAAAAAAGAAAAATATAAGATTACAATATATTGCGATTCTAGATAGACCATTGCCTGAACTGACCTGTAAGTATATTTGCCTATTTTGCCTATTATTTTAAGTTCCTTTATGCTTAGGCTAACAAATGTCTTCTGTTTTTACTTTTTGCTCCACTTTTGTGGGTATGTTGTTCTGATCAGGCTGTTTTGGCGCATGAATTGGGCCACTTAAAATGTGATCATGGTGTATGGCTCACATTTGCCAATATCTTAATGCTTGGAGCATACAGCTTACCTGGTAAATTTGGCGAATATTCTATAACTAGGAAGTTTTGTAGATACTCTGCAGTTTGGTTACAGTATGTTTCAGTTATCTAGACCTCTTGGTTGAAATGGAAATGAAACCCTAGATGGTGCCAATAGATGTTTTTTTAGGAACTTGAGGGACGATAATAGTATCAGTCTAGCAAAAATTATCTAATTTATCTACTTTATTACTTACGAGAACTTTTATGGTGCCTTTGTGAACCACATGATCATAGGTTTTTTTTTTCAACCAGTTTTCTATTCCAGGTTACTGATGCACTTTCAAAAGAGTTGTCGCTAAAATGAAGTTATTTCCATTTTTAGGGTTGGGGTTTATTGCGAGTTTTTTAGAAGAGCAGATGTATAGATGGCTGCGAGCAGCTGAGCTCACTTGTGATCGGGCTGCTCTTCTTGTAGTGCAAGATCCCAAGGTACCTTTCTTTTTCTAGTTCTACTGACCTATAGTTGGATGTTATTTCAAAAGGTTACCAACAGCTCAACTGTTACATGGTGATGAAGGCAGTGCATAATATAGTTCTAAATGGAAAGTCTAAGACAATTATAGAAAAACAAACAGTAATTGTTCACAAAATTCGTAGATTAAAAGATTGTACAATTCGAGTTGGTCAGATTTGACAAAAAATGCGCTTATTCTGCCATATATCATCATTTGAGTTGGTGAAACTATCTGAAATTTATCTTTATGAGGAGAAACTTTAAAATGGTCTAATGTTTTATTTTGTATGTGGATCTGTTCAAGAGGTTGTCATCTCAGTTCTGATGAAGCTGGCAGGAGGCGCCCCTTCTCTTGCTGATCAGCTCAATGTCGATGCTTTCTTGGAGCAAGCACGGACCTATGATGAGGTGTCATCTAGCCCTATCGGTTGGTACATAAGGTCTGTCTTGTTGTTATGATTGTTATGATTTATCATCATCATGACTCATTATACTAGGTTTCTTTAGCATTGAGGTTTTTAGATCTAAGTTCGTAAAATCAGTATTCATCTTATTACCTAAAAATCTTGTAGAAACTGGTTTTTGAACACCACAAATGTACATTCAACGTATTTTGTTGCTCTTGGCTTGTTTGCATGAAAGAGTCCAAGTAGTAATTTTTCTTCTTTCTTCAGAAAAAGAAAAGTGGCATTATCAACACAGCTTAAATTGCAGCATTAACACCAATCTGGCTTTATGACCAACATTTTATTTCTTTATTAGTAGAGTATTTGTTAGAAACTTCAGATCTTGAAAAAGCCCAATTTATTGTTCAAATATTTGAATAAATCTCAATTTTTCATGCAATGCCAAAATAAGGAAAATTTTATTTTTGCATTCTATTTTTCTTTCAGAAATGCTCAGAACAGGCAACTGTCACACCCTTTGCCGGTTTTTCGGGCTCGTGAAATTGATGAGTGGTCAAGGAGTTCTGAATATAAGTCTCTCTTGAGCCAGGCCATCAGGAGAGAAATCTAGCTTTTTGACAAGGTGATGATCAGTAAATCTGTTATTGATCCATGGATTCTTGAGCTCAAACAGTTTTCGGATCATATCCTATTAAATGGTTGCACCTATAGTTATCTAATACTCTTTTCTCTCCTTTTTTTTTTTCCCAGTTCGAAACGTATTCTGTTGTCAACTAAGGTGAGCTTAAAGATGAATTGTTTCAGCATCACAAGTTGGAGTAAGAACAACTAGTGTAGACTAGAAATAGAAAGGTTTGGCATTCTATAGATAGGCAATTAAAAGACTTTATAATGTGTAAATAAACAGTTGTATAGTGGATCTTTTGCTCATGTGGTCTTTTTTTGATATCAGATTACAAGTTTATTGCTCGATGACTTGGTTTGTAGGATTTGTATTGGTCCAGCATAGAACTAATAAAGATTCCACAGACCAGAACTTGTCTTGAAACAAGGCACACTGTCCAGCAAAACAAGGCTCGCTCAGCACGGAACCACTGCACATACACACTCTTTACAAAGGGAACATATTTCAAATTCGGGAAGTTTAAATTCAAGTATTTAACCATAAGTGAGAGACGCTTCATTCAGCAAGAAAATAGAAAATAGTTAAAAGTCTTATGCCAGCACCTGAAGCAACAATTATAGAAACTACCTTTCCACAGTTTTTCTAAAAACTCGGTCAACACTACACCTACTAGTAGTTATCTAACCAGTACCTCCATACCAAAACCAAGCATCAACACAAAATACAACTACTTGGAACGAAACAAATCCCCTACAAACAAACTACAGTATTTTTTCCTGTTATACGATCAAAAATCACCACTTTAGCATCTGAAGAAACTATTTCCAACTTCTGCAGCTCCTCTATCATGCTTGGCATAATCATACCATCAGCCCAATAAGTAATCTTTAGTTCCTTGAGCACCTTTGCATTCAACAGAAAAAACTGTGCCATGCCAATGCTGGCAGTGACTTTTAACCCATACATGTATATTGCAACACTTCTCACACTTCGATCGAGGCAGGCAAACCCATCATGTTTCTTTGCAAGTAACTCTCTTGTTAGAATCGCAACTCTATCGGTCTGACTAAATTCATCACCTTGCAACTGCAATATTTAATTTATAATTTTATATACTTTGGTTACCATACTAATTAATTGCAAAAATCTCACAACACATAAGAGCATATAGAAGTCTAAACAGTCGGTGACTGGTCATTACCAATAGTCAGAAATTTTAGCAGAAGGCATTATTTGAAAATTTCAACTAGAAGGCTAACATATGTAGAATAATGAGAAAATAACCTCAATTTCTAATTCTTCAAGAAAAGGCATGCTCCTTAGCAACCAAACGAAAGCACCATACATCCTCTTGTCCACAGTATCGACATTCAGATAGAAACTTAGGAATCTTAGACGGGGAAATGTGAAGTTAAACGGCAAAGCGACGCGAGAGAAACCCTGTGTAGAAACACAAACAAAAATATACATATTAGAAAACAAAAAAAAAGTCCTTCAGAAGTTTCAACTCAAGCGGAAGCTACGATGTACACCCTTTACATAATGGACCTTTTAAAAACAATAAAGGTTCTATAATAGCAGAGAAAGCAGCAAAAACCTAAGATTTTGGAAAATGGGCACAATAAAAACAGCATCACGGTTGCAGTTAGATAGCCACACCAACGAAGTATTAGAACATGTTGTCTGTACAAAGCATGCTACCCCAGGCGCAGTATATTGAGATTATTCAGAATTACAAGAATGAATCAAGCTTACCTTGAGAGCATCAAAGCCCAAAGTGAGAGAAGAAACCATTACAATGCTAGTCACCAGCCCCAGAGTGATTCGAGCCAACTTTTTTGATTTAGAATTTACGCCTCTGTCATAAAAAATGAATGCTTCCTCCAAACAAGGGGCAGAAATAACCAATACTTCCTCGACGGAGTCATTAACACAGAATTGCAGACGCCTCAGCAACGGGCAACTGAGATTTACTGGAAGAGGATCTTTGGCGGGTATAAGACTTAAATTATCATCACTGGAGATTTGAGTATCTACCAAGAAAAACTCGGTGAGGCGGTTAAATCCGGGGAAACCAGTAGGAAGGACGAGATGACAATCGGTAAGATGGAGTTCTTTGAGAGCATGAAAGAATGGGAAACAGATGACCGCACGACATCTAGGGTTGAAGTTGTGAAGGTGAAGCGTTTCGACGCCGCCTTTTTGGAGAAGTAAATCAAGGAGGATCTGGAAAAGGGGGGCCGTCTGCCAGTTGGGGCAGCAGTCAAAAGCGAGCTGGAAGTCGAGAATGGGGCCCCGGAGAGATGAGACGATAATCAAAGACGCGCTCCATCCACGTGGTGTTGGATTCATAAAGATCTTCATTTTCGTCCAAGCCCAATAGGTCTGGACATGAACCGAGATGGAGGCGGGGGAGGCGGGTCCAGAGGTGGCGCCGGGAGTGAGCCAGAGCCGACGTACGGACGGCATCCTTGAAATCGAGGCGGGAGAGGATGGAGATTTTGATTTCTAAGGGAAGGACGCTGATCCGATCGGGTCCCGCCATAGAAATGATCGGAGGCGCTCGCTGGGGAAACCTAGAAAAGAAAGAGCGAAGGGAAGAGGGTTTTGGGTGAAGGGGCGGTCTTGGGTTTAATTGGATTTTGAAAGCACTCTTTGGACTCTTCCACTATACTGTTTCAAACTTCCAATAGATTTCTAGCGCTAATTTATCGCGCGATCCATTTTGAAAATTGGCACAAATAATCATGTGACATGTACTTTTGGTTACACTATTACACTCAATAAATATAATATGATACTTAATGTTCAAATTAGTTGAAAACTTGAAATAAACTCTTACGCGAATTAGCGTGTCGACTGTTGGTACTTGGTGCTCATATATTTCTACCAAGGAATTTTATTGCTCGACTATTGTGTGTGGTTGGTTATATGTAATTAAGTTGCAAACTAAATAACAATTGTTGTTGATTACTTGATTTTGTATAAACATGACATGCTATCAAGAAACACATTGCAATCACATCAATAAGTTTTCAATATTCACTTGCATCGAAGCATCAACAGAACGAGTGTAGATATAAATAACAGTTGCAATTCCAATTCCAATTCCAATTAGATTGCCAAATTAGCAATCCCGGCCGCTTAAAATACCACGTCACTCTTTGCAAAACTGCTAACTTATTTATTCAAAGCGTTTTCATCCCTGCAATTTGCCAATTTCATGATATTTCACTCTTCATCGCATCATTGGGTCCAACAAATTGAATTTGCAAGGATGAAAAATGTTATAAAATTAATTAAAAATTAAATTGTTAAAATTACTTACGTGACATGGAAGGTCTTTTTGCCCTTACTGAGATGAAGATCGCCTTCAAAATATCTAATTTAAATTTGAAGCGCTTCGCACTGCGCCACTTTTCATTTTTAGAAACGGTTTTCTATATGTTTTTAGCACCGGTTTGGCAGCGGTGCTAAAAATAGGTGGTGCTAAAGATATATAAAAAACCGTTTCTAATAATACCGTTTCCAAAAACTGAAAGAAAATTCGGATTATAATTAGAAACGGTTTTTAACTAAAAACCGTTTCTAATAATAAACCGATTTTTATTTTTATTTTTATTTTTTGATTATTATTAGAAACGGTTTTTAGTTAAAAACCATTTCTAATAATAATCCGAATTTTATTTTTTTTTTATTTTTTTATTATTATTAATATAATGCTTTTTTAAACATATTGTTGAGGGCAGCGGTTGAAATTTTTTTGTCATTTTCTATAATTAACACATATTTTCATCAAAATATTTTACACATAGTTTAGATATATAATTAACACATTATACAAAATAAAAAAAGTAACACATGCAACAACGAACAAATACAAAATTAAAGTAACAAAGTAACACATATAAATTACCCATCTACTTTCATCAAGATACAATTAAACAATTAAACAAAAAAAAAGAACAAATTACAAAGCAAAAAATAAACGTAGATCCTACTTAAATAACCTACAAAGCAAAAAATCAACTCCAATAGGCTGCCTTCTTTTGTCTGCTTCAATAGGCTTCAATAACCTCTTATTTCTCTAATAATTAGGCAGATCTTCTGTCTCTACAATTATAATTGGATTAAGCAAAATGTCAAGTTCATAACAATACAAGTTCAAATGAAGAAAGCAATGATTTTAGTCTATTGTTAACACTATGTAATACCTTAGCTATCTTCACTCTTCGGTTTTATTTGAAGACATCTTGAACAAATTTCGTGCAGCCGATACAGTTTTATTTGAAGACATCTTGAAAAGCCAATTCTGACCCCAAGTTTCGTGCAGCCGATACAGTGGCTGTGTTGAGAGAGCAGAGAGAGGAGGTGATCGAAGGAGGGAGTTAGACAAATTTCAGGAGGGGGCAGTTTTTGAACGAGAGAGAGAAAAGAGAGGAGAGAGATTAGTTTATAATTTTGGTTTGATTTTTAGAAACGGTTTTTTATAAAAAACCGGTTCTAAAAATAAACCCAGATTTTTTCGAAATTGATTTTTAAAAACCGTTTCTAAAAATAAAACCTGATTTTTTTGAAATTGATTTTTAGAAACGGTTTTTTACTTAAAAACCGTTTCTAAAAATAAAATCAGATTTTTTTGGAATTGATTTATAGAAACGGTTTTTTGTAAAAAACCGTTTCTAAAAATAAAACCTGATTTTTTTGAAATTGATTTTTAGAAACGGTTTTTTACTTAAAAACCGTTTCTAAAAATAAAATCAGATTTTTTTGGAATTGATTTTTAGAAACGGTTTTTTACAAAAAACCGTTTCTAAAAATAAAACCTGATTTTTTTGAAATTGATTTTTAGAAACGGTTTTTTACTTAAAAACCGTTTCTAAAAATAAAATCAGAATTTTTTGGAATTGATTTTTAGAAACGGTTTTTTACTTAAAAACCGTTTCTAAAAATCAATTCCGATTTTTTTTCGTTTTTTTCAGAAATTCTATTAAAAATCATAAAAAACAAAAATAATCTATTAAATATCTAGAAAATATATCATAAAAGTTTATTATTTTTAATATATATATATATAATAAAATAATCTGTATATATATCATATAATTTTAAACAATCCATTAAATATTTAA
Source organism: Rhynchospora tenuis (assembly GCA_027725995.1). NCBI lineage: Eukaryota > Viridiplantae > Streptophyta > Magnoliopsida > Poales > Cyperaceae > Rhynchospora > Rhynchospora tenuis. The sequence continues at coordinate 205,074,421 of CM050888.1, read as the reverse complement.
AAAAGGAAAAAAATCATAAATTATTTCTAACGGAATTTATTATCATATATAAGATAATTTACATATATATATATTATTCTGTTTATTTCGTTTTTTATTTTCGATTTTTTTTTCTAAAATTCTATTAAAGTCAGTTGATTTACTACCCCTGTTAACTATAATGAAAACTTTCAAAGTAGATTTTGGAGGTTCAGACAGTATTTTTTGGCCCCGAAAATGGTCGTTAAAAAATCGATGTTTTGGAACACTATAACTTCAAGGAGGCTTAACTTTTGATAGGAAAGTCCGTTTTGGGCATATGAGTACTTTCCGGAAAGCTTGCGACAAGATCTACAAGGTTTACCGGGGTTTACCTTGTAACGACCATTTTTGGGGCCAAAAAACGCTGTCTGAACCTCCAAAATCTATTTTGAAAGTTTTTAAACCTAAACATCACATAAAATTACTTAGAATTTTTTTAAAAATAAATTTAATCATAAAAAAGAGAAATGTAGTAAATCAAGTGACTTTCATTATAGTTAACATGGGTGTTTGCATCCTTTTTCCTGTCTGGATATAGCATGAACGAACCTCTTGTCATTCCTCTCTAGCGCAATAAAAAGTGTTATGTTGAGTATTATCTCGTATTGATCTGAAGCTATGGGATTAACTGAGAGGATTGTTTTCATAAAAGTTTATTATTTTCAATATATATAAATAAAATAATTTTTATATATGTCATATAATTTTAACAATCTATTACTTGTCTTAAAAAGGAAAAAACCTTAAATTATTTTTTGCAGAATTAATCATAATATATAAGATGATTTTATTGGTTTTAATATATATAACATATATATATAATAAACTAATATATATATTAAACTTTTTTATTCATTTTTTATTTAAAAAAATCAAAATTGATTTTTAGAAACGGTTTTTTAATTAAAAACCGTTTCCAAAAATCATTAATATTTTTTTTAAAAAAAAAAATTTAAAGAACACATTAAAATTGTATATAATTTATTTTATATTATATATTTAATAAAAATTCTAACTTAATATTATTTTTCGCAATTTTAATAGAAAATCAAAAATAAAAAATATATAATAGTTAATTATTTTGCATTATAATAAAATCAGAAAATAAAAGCATGAAGAAAAATTCAAATTGATTTTTAGAAACGGTTTTTTATTTAAAAACCGTTTCTAAAAATCATTAATATTTTTTTTTAAAAAAAATTTAAGAACACATTAAAATTGTATATAATTTATTTTATATTAAATATTTAATAAAAATTCTAACTTAATATTATTTTTCGTAATTTTAATAGAAAATCAGAAATGAAAAATGTATAATAGTTAATTATTTTTAGAAACGGTTTTTAGTAAAAAACCGTTTTTAAAAATCAAACAAAAAAATGAAATCAGTTTGATTATTAGAAACGGTTTTTTACTAAAAACCGTTTCTAAAAGTACTATTTTTAGAAACGGTTTTTAGTAAAAAACCGTTTCTAAAAATCAAACAAAAAAATGAAATCAGTTTGATTATTAGAATCGGTTTTTTACTAAAAACCGTTTCTAAAAATACTATTTTTAGAAACGGTTTTCAATAAAAAACCGTTTCTAATAATATATAGTGTTTTTTTTTTTGCTTAAAGTTTAGAAACGGTTCTGATAAAAAACCGTTTTTAAAAATTTCATCTGACAATTGCGAAAATGCCACTATCTATTTTTAGAAACGAATTTATTAAAAACCGTTTCTAATTGAGTGTTTCCAAAAATCATTTCTGCGTAGTGTCGTCTAGATAAAGCATACAGTTTGATTTATATTTTGGTGCCACTAAATATTTTTTATTTGATAAGTGAAAGATTCTAATGTTCATAAACAACAAATAAAATTTTTAAAATTTAAAACGATCAGAGTGAAATTCCAGTCCTAAATATATTACAAGATAGAGCATTTCTGGCTCCGCCACTGGAGGTTGAAATGCTCTATCAAATGAATACACAGAGAGGTTGAGAGAGGCAGTGGCAGAGCCAGAAATGCTCTATCAAATATTACAAGAAATTTGACTAGATCCATTTTGATAACCTCTCTGTATATACATTTGATAGAGCATTTCAGCCTGAGGAAGATGCACTCACCGTGTGTTATCCCATTTGTCAAATAAAAATTCTAATATATATGTAGTATAAATTTATTTAATTTCTTGTAATATTAATACTAAAAATTATTGAACCACATTGTCAAATTTTCTAGCTCTGCCACTGGAGAGAGGTGAGATGATACGCGCGCATAAATTGCACTATCTGTGTCTAGACTCTAGGTTATACTTACTAGGGTTGGACATCGAGATTCGCTCGATAAAGTATTTTTTAACATATTTTTAAATTTTGAATATTTCATGTAAATATTATTTTTTTATATTTTTAATAATAATTTGAAGATATAAATAAAATATATATAGTTATTTTTAAAATTATCAATTCAGTTATTGCCAAAAGATTAAAACAAAGTATGAGTTTATATAAATAATATACAATATGAAATGGAAAGGTGGTTATTATATAATATTAAAAATTATAATTAATGCAAATATGGATTCTAAAAACAAATATATACATTTTTAAACAAATTTATAATTAATGGAAAATTTTACAGGTTTGTTTATATAAAATACAATATAAATAAAGATAATTTAAACATTAATATCGATAAATATGGCTAGAAATTAAATATTTATAATTAATGTAAAGATACAAAAGGACAATTTTTCAAAAAAAAAGAATGTAAAATTATGCACGATAAATATGGGCAGTTTTTAACTTTTTATTGCTTTTGTTGATTCTTTATTCGTGACTCTTTTATTTTTATTAATTATATTTTTAGATATGTTTTTTGTGTTTCATACATGAAAAAATATATTAAAAATTATTAGAAATTAGTAATTATATTGATAGTGTTTGTCATAAAACATAACTTATGTCAAATATCCGATAATTAACAATTAACTTATGTCAAATCTCAAATTGCGAAAAATACAACAATAAAAAGAGCAAGATCTATCTCATTATAAAAAAATTAACAATTAGTAGTATGCTTAGGCATTTGAACTATTTTTCTTGACTTAAGTTTCTAAATTATCACAAATAAAAAATGTTGTTCCATCATTTCTCATGGAAGTAACTAAGAGACAGAGGTTGAAATAAATTATGTGACAAAAATGACGCAGTATAATCAAATGAATCTCAATAATGCAACATAAAGGGAACACAGTTCTAAACAACACACATTACAACACAATAAGTAATACATAAAAAAATAACATACATCTAAAAGAACTGACCAGATTAAGTGGAAGCCGAGAAATCAATGATCTTGATGGCGTGTCGCACTAATATTAACTAAAACAGAAATCGACACCCACACATCTTTATTTATATTTTAGAGTAGCTCCCATCTGTTTCTTTCTGATCTCAAGTGCAATCATAAGGCATGATTTCAGTAATAAAAAAATAAATATGGAATGTTGATTTACCTCATAGGTTAATTTATCACAATAGCTTTGGCCGGTAGGGTTCTCCAATCGTGCATGTCGTGTCGTGTCAAACACGATCGTGTTAGAGTCTCGTGTCGTGTCGTGTTGACACGAACTACTTTTTTAATCGTGTCGTGTCGTGTCGTGTTAAATGGTGAGGATAGGCAACACGACACGCATTCTGACACGACACGACTAACACGATCGTATCGTGTCGTGTTGACACGTCGTGTTAGTCGTGTCACATCGTGTCATATTATTTATTATTTTTAAACTTAAAAATATTAAAAAATTAAAGTAAAGGAAAAAATTACTAAATAATAATTAAATTAGAACTATATGAGTCAAATGATGGTAAATAATATGATATAGTATTATAAATTGAATTTAAATTATTAATTTTGTTTAATTAATTAACATTAATAATTAAATTTGTGTTAATGTGTCGTATTAATTTGTGTTCGTGTCGTGTTGCGTATCAAATCGTGTCGTGTTGGTTCGTGTTAAACTTTCTAATATCCCAACACGACACGATTATGACACGACACGATAACACGATCGTGTCGTGTCAATTTTGTATTCGTGTCGTGTCGTGTCGTATCAACACGCACACCGTGTCGTGCCAACACGATCATGTCGTGTCATTTTGGAGAACACTATTGGCCGGTCTTGCTACTGTTGAAATTAGAGTCACTATTGTAGTCTTCAACCGGAAAGATTGAAGAGGTGAAAAACAGACTCTGTGACTAAGAGAGAGTAAGATAGCATGCTTGATTAAAACTCTCACCAAATGTTCTGAACTTATTCTATTGAAATTAATTTTATTCTTATTTTTGCCCATTCAGATCAGGATTAATTCATTTGAAAAGAAAGAGAGGAAGACATAGACAGTTATTGCATGGCAGAAGATAGGGATCGAGTCTTATTGTTGGTAACCATTTTCAATTCACCTTTTTTTTTCTCTTGAATTATTTTAATATTTTATTTCTTTAATGATTGAAAAAGAATAGATAATTATTGATGATCTGTGGCAATGATCATTGTGTTCACTTAATAAGCACACATGAGCATTCAGATTTGAGTACTCATTTTAATAGTAAACAGACAACAAACTCAGAAGGATGTGTGTATACATGTGTGTGGAAATGTTGATAAATTAATTAAGAAGACAGGAAACAAAATACGCACCCTTCGGCCAATTGCTCTTCCATTCCGGACACCTATGAGCAGGTCAAATTAAACCAGTTGGAAATTATTTAATGATTAATTTCAGAATCTGAGAAAATAGATTTATATAGAAGGGTCCGCAGGCATGTGACAGATTCCATTCAGCTTTGCACTGGAATAAGTGGTGTAGCTAGTGTTGAGGCCATTGTTGGAAAGGGGCAGCACGTCGATGTAATTCGCAAAAGTTACACACCTTCCTTTTCATAATTAATGGAATAAGTGGTTGTAGCAAGTTAGGGGCGTGTGTTTCATTAAAAAAAACAAGAGCAAGGTTTCGGTAACACATAAAAATTACACACCTTACTTTTTATTTTAAATTTCAAAATAAAAAAAAAAATAATCATCCGATCCGAACAGTTGATATTGTTTATTTTAACGACGAATGTGTTTTTATAAAATTTTATAATTTTTGAAGTTTATTTAATGCTTGATCAAGAGGTCAAAAAATGAACATATTAAAATTAATCTATTATAGTCATTTTTATTCATTCGTTTTCGTCTTCTTGATCAAGCATCAAATAAACTTAAAAAATTTAAAGTTTTATGACAACGCATCCGTCATTAAAATAAACAAGATCAACGGTTCGGATCGGACGATTATATTCTAAATTTTGAAATTTAAGAGAAAAAAAAATGTGGCATTTATGGCAACACAAAAGTGTGAAATCGGAATTTTGCTAAAAACAATTGATTTGAGTTTTACAGCCACATGCACACTAGGAATATAATTAAGGCGCAAACCTTAAAAAAATTGAAAAAAAAAAAAAATTACACCACCACTTCAGACACTAACTCTACTACCTCAAAATGAAAAAACACACAAATCACACATATAACTTATTGAAATAATAAAAGGAAAATTAATAGTTACGTACGCACAATAACAGAACTAAATCAAACATTCATGTCTTTTTTTTTTGAAGGTCAGGTGGCGATTGCCACGCCGACAATTTCATTAATAACAGAAAAAGGTACAAACATTCATGTCTTTATCTGTCTTATTCTTCTCAGGTTCGCAACTGCGACGCTGGGTGGGTTTGGGCCTAGTAAGAATGCCAGCATGCGTAAGCAATGCCCATATTTGTGTAATTAATTCTTGCTTTTCTAAAATTTTCTCATGACCCTTCACATTATCGGATGGAGCAATGAACAGCATCATCTCCGCCCAAAACTCAGACAACATTGTCCACACTACTTGACATCCCTCATCATGCTTCACTAGCGCCTTGGCCAGCTTGGCACCTTTTCCAACCACTGATTCTTCAGTCCATGTAACATCACTCATTGCATAGTTGCAACGATTCTTTCTTATAGGTTTCTGACCAGAGGACCTATCAATGGAAAATATTTCTTTTCTCACCCTTTCATACATTTCCTTACTCCACCCAACCTCGTCAGGTAATAGTTCAGGATGACATGCCACTAGAGAGAGGCAATAGCTAGACAAGGCTAAAGCCACCCCTCGCTTCTCAGAGTTATCATTGTTTTGTGGAGATTGGGGTTCTATGTGGGTTTTGGGACGTTTCAGCCAATATTTAATCAATTCTTTGAATATTTGTTTAACATTGTTGGTGGGTTTTCTAATTTGTTGATCGGGTTTAGATTGTTGGTGGTGAAAGAGGGTAGTAGCTATGTGCCAAACAAGGATGGCCTCTGTGATGCTTGTATTAGGCCAACAAAAATTCATATTCTCTGCAAATTCATGGCTTTTCAGTGAAGTTTCTCCACTAGTGAGTTGACGACGACTCTTTCTCAAAGATGTTAGTATAGCTTCTTTAACATCAGTATTGTGAATTACAACTGGAACTTCTCTTCTTCCTTTTCTTTTAATGCAAAAAGTAGTTTTAGCTTTGGCATCAAAAATTGAGTAGTGAATTCTTGCTTCCTCGACATTCTTTACAATTAAAAGTACAAAATTTTCAAATCGCTCGAGTAGATTGACCAACATAGATGGCGTCGAGAAATGAGATTTTTTCCATTTGGTAGGGTTTTCAATGTATCGTTTAACAAAGTTAAGATTGGACTTGCGGTAGGAAAAGAAGGCTGCCCAACCATTATAATATTGGACATAACTACATGCGGACACAAGTAGGATTGTGATGGCTTGGTCAAGCAAAGAAAAAATTTTCACCAGATTAACATGTCTAGAAATGGGAAAAGAGCAATTATTTGCATCTGGTGGTAGAAATAATGTTGAACTTATGTCACCTAGCATGGGAAAAGCAATGGACAAGATAAGGTACAATCCAATACTCACCACGATCATGTAACCAATCATATCAGCCAGCAGTACAAACCACCCGAAATATTTATAAATTTGTACCTTAGTTTGTGAAAATTCTCGGACGAACTTCAGCTCATCATGAATAATACAAAATACCCTCTCGAAGTGGTTTTTCTCTCCTTTGCTTCCTTCTGTCTCTTTATCTCCACTCTCTATATCTCCACTGTTTTCATTATAGGCAATTAACCCTTCTAGTACAAAATTAAGGGCTTTATCGTTTCCATCCTCAACTAGTGGGAGATTAGCAAATCTTCGCCTCAACATTTTTGCCAAGGCAAATGATAGGCAAGAATCGCGCCAGTTGGGGTGTGCCGAAGTAAATTCTGTATCATCAGATGAGTTCATCTGGAAAACTCTGCCAATTGTGACAACCCCGTTTGAGTCAGGCTTTTTGTTACCAAGGTGGTAACCATTCTCGCAAATGTCTATCTCATGATTTTCCTCGCCCATGACAATGTATTCACAACTGCTCATTGGTGTGGTCATGCGATGATCTTCAAGCATGATTCTATTCATATAATCGTGTATAAGTTTGGGGTTTCTTCCTAGTAAATAGGACTTCTTGGCTTTCTTGGAAGCTATTGCCTTCATGACCTCATAGGTAATACAAGCAGCGCAGAGGACCAAGAGAGTTGCCCTCAATTTATTTGGAGGTACATAGCCATAGACAAGATAGCTCACCCATAGTAACCGCGCCAATTGCTCTGCTGACTTTAGTACTTCCCATGTGGAATCACCATCATACACCTGAAGTACCTCAATGAGCACCATCCAACTGAGAATCAGTTGAGCCCTGCCTTTTAGGTTAGTTTCCTTGGCTTGCGAGAATAGGTAGGACATGAGCGGGAGGGAAAGTGCATAAGCTGATGATATGACGACGCCCGACTTTTTGCTAGTAAAGTTGATATGAGTTCGATCGTTGACCAAAAGTAAAAACTTTTGGGCTGCAACACCTGCAATGGTAATCACAATGATGAAGGAGGTCATAACCATTAGGACCTCTGCGCCGAGTTGACTGGTGCAATAATACTTCTGGTTTTCATTCATGGCTTTAATTAGACTATAACTTCTGTATTTTTAGGTGGTTGTTTTGTAGTTTAGAACCAAAACTGAGTATTTGGGTGGATATATAGTTTGACGGATTTTGGGGATAGTAGCAAGCTAGTTTATTGCATTGATATTGGCCAAGTCGATGTGACTATACGGTTTTATTAAAATTGCATGGAACGGAGTCGGTGAATTTGAGTATAGGGTGATTGTTGATGTTTTAGTTGGTTTAATTCATCACTGTATTCGGTTTATGCATTCTTATATTGATCGGTTGGGCTAATGTAATATGTGGAAGTTGAGAGGACAGCGGGGTCCATCAATTGCTTCACATGTACATTACTTAATAATAAATTTAACTTGCACATTGTGTAGGCCTACGGGCCTTATCTGATGATAAAATAAAAAAAAAATTGCACATATTGTGTATACTATAGCTTTAAACGTAGAACGGGAAAACATATAAGAGAGACATAATTAAACGGCGATATTTATCATTTTTAATTAATCTGAAGATGCCTTCAAACGTTGACAACTTTTAATTCTCAACGAACATATCAGTTTATAAATAATATTTCTGAAGTTGCCATGTGATGTGAAGACTTCCATCCATAGTTACATTGGGTGATTTAGATTTTTGCCATAGAAAAATTTTACAAATCGAAGATACACCATCACTACATAATAAAATTATATTTATGGCATTGCTCAATTGATGCGCCATTCTATCCTTCCGATCGTGCCACTACAAAATATTAAAATTAGAAATACACAACTATAAAGCATTAAAATTAAAAATATACCATCATAAAATACAAAAATCAGTTTTGTGCCACTATAAAGTTGCAAAAATTAGTTTTCGTGACATTAAAATCTTTATTTTTTTTTTCAAAATTCATTGATAGTAAATTAATAACAATCAGAAAAATTTAACACACAACTCATTGTTTTAACAAAAAGAAATAGTGCAGCAAATGATAGTAATAAACTAGAATTTAACCGAGCTTCGTCAAAGTTTTTAACTACGACATGCTAAAAAATTTGAAGACAAAAGTTTTATCAAAGTTTGGCTATCCATCAAATTGTTCTGTCATATTTTAGGGAATCGTGCATACCTTTTTTATAATGAAAACGGAATTTAGCATGCCCGGCCGGCAATGTTTTTTTGCCACCATTAATTATTTCTTTGCTCCTCTAAGCAAAATTTTTGGTATATAATGTCACATCCCCTAACTAGATATGACAACTCCCGCCACGAAAGTACAGATTATTGTACTATCGTAAGGCTTAACTAAATTTTCTTAATAGAAGACGTAAAAAAATTTTTTTTTTTTTTTTTCTTTTGATAATATAAACGAATATTATCAATATGACAATGGTAGAAATAAAGAACAAAATGAAACTACAAAGATAATATATAACTCTATTATACATAAATATTTACAAACATAACATAGAGTACTATCTCATACTGTTTATGAAACATAACAAACAAACCTCTAGAAACTGCAGTCTATAAACAATACTTAGACTAGCCTGTATAAACAAGCAAAGACTAGTACTAGTGCAAAACCAAAAGATGACTTGCAGTTCCGACATACATATATCTAATAACTAAAAGAAACAACTAGACCACCTCCTCAACCGGCTCCTCCTCCTCCTCTGAGTCACTAATAACGATGACTGGTGGTGGTGCAGCTGGCTCAGGGGCTGGTGGTGGAACCGGAGGTTGAGCGGGTGGATCTGCATACTCAAAATAAAAATAAATCCCATCTGGAGCAAGGGATATGTGGTGGGTAACACTAGTACGTAGGTGGGGCACAAAAACACGGTGATGATAAAAGGAGCCATCAATCACTGCAATTGGCGGCCCTCTCGCTGGCCGATGCGTCCTCTGGAACCCCCAACCGCCGAGGAACATGCAAACAAGCAAATCAAGTGAGAAATAATTTCTCAGTGCGGGTTTTAGTTCCAGACGTGGATTTCTGGTCGAAACCTTAATCTGGAAATAATTCCCGTAATAATCAACATGAATAATAATAAATGAATAATGAAGTAAATAAATAACACAATAAAAATAGTATGGAAGTAATGCAATGCAATCTCTGTTCAGCTGCATACCGAACATCGAAGCAGAAAAGGTCCTATCACAACCATCTGTAATAACATGCATATAAACAAGTCAGAAGAATCATAGCACAATCATATCATCATATATAATCACATGTTCACTCAGGTTCCCTCACCCAACCGGTTGGGCAAGCAAAAGGGAAATCTCTCCCTCGCTCAGGGCAGGCAAAAGAGACGTATCTCTCACCCTGGCAGGCAAAAGGGAATTTCCATATCCGTGTAACGTTACCGAACTGGCCGAAGCCGGGGGCCGACCGACTCCGGAGAGTGACAATCAAAACTAATCTCAATCAATACTTTTCCTTGTACTATCACTTTCCACATCTTTCTCAAGCAAGATTAAACTGAGCTGGAACGATTTAGCTCAATTGTTACAAATGAGAGAACAAACTTGCTTGGCTATTCAGATTATCTGAGCAAATGAGATCAATTCAACATGAGTTGTAATATCTGTTCCTATAATCTAACATGATAAATTCATAATGCATCCCAATGAATCATCAACATGCTTATGCAATAATTTAAAGTTACCAAACTAGATTTCTATAGAGATCCACGTATCCGCACCTGAATTCGGGTCGATAACTTCCTCAGTCCAATCTCCTGAAATTAGTAAAAACCGTTATTAATTAATTAACGGTCGTTTTAATTTAGGAAAGTGGTCCGGCTTAGGCTACCAGACTGACTAGACATTTCTAATTATTTTATAGTAATTGCTTGTGTTTTCAGAAAATTTTTAATACTATTATTTTATTTTCCTTTTATTTTTAACTTAATTATTTAATTTATTTCTTAATTATTTAATTCACAAATTAATTATTTTGTTCATGATTTTTTTATTTTAAATATTTTCTTTTATTTTTAGTTTAGTTTATTTATTTTAACTCTTAATTTATTTTTACTATTATTATTTTTAATTAATTTGTTTTATTTAAGTTTATAAATTTTACTTAAATATTTTTAACTTTTAAATTATAATATCTCATTAAATTATTTCTATGATATTATTTTACTTACATTTTGATTAATTAATTTCTTTAATATTAATTTATATAAAAAGATTTAAATTATCAATAATATAAATTCAAAATCCGAAAAATCAAAATCAGAAAATCATAAAACAAAATTCGAAAATTTAAAAGTTATTTTATTTTGTTTTTGGGATCAGAAAGTCGGTGATTTTGTCGTCGTATCTGTTCTCGACTCACTCGGACTATTCTCATCATCTCCCGAATCCGACTAATTAAAGAAATACCCGACAGTTAAGTGGCTTTTTCTTTAATTAAATATCTAAGCCCACAATTAACTTAATCTTTTTGATTAAGTAAGTTAATTAACAATTTAAATTTTAGCCCACAGAAATTAATTTGAGACAAAATAGATTTCAGTCCAATATCAAGCCCACTTTCTTCTCTTTTTTTTTTTCTTCGCTGAAGCCCAGTTCAGAACAGCCCACAAAGCCCAACACGCGACAGGGTCAAACCAGGTCAACCTGGTCCAGTTGACCTGGACCCAGCCTAACGGGTCCGCGTCCCTTTCCGACCAGATCCGCTAGTCGAGTAAAAAGGATTCGATCCGCAATCCCAATCATTTTCTCGAAAAGCCCTCAAATCATTTTATTTCTTATATAAGCCCCTTTGATTTATTTCCAGGTCCTTTTTCCTTACAACCAAGCCCTTTTCCCTTACGAACAAGTCCTCAGATTATTTTTTTCTTGCAACCCAGCCCCTGGCACTCATCGCCAGATACCAGTATGGTACCAGAGGCCTGTACCTCGTACCAACAGCTGGTACCACGCCTCAACAACAATCAAACATCGCCTCTAAATGTTTTCCCCCAAACCCAGTAGCAATAATAACTCAGATTTTAACAATTTTCGACCAATTCCCTTCCTACAGAATCCAAATACTCTCATAATCGCATTCTAACCAAGTTATAGCCTTCTAATCACAGATTCAATGCTTAATCTACCCAAAAATTGCATCCGCAACTCAGGTTTTAACACCTCAGATAAGAGTTAAAATTTATACTCAAACCCTAACTTTTAGAACTAAACGAATCAACTCAAACAACCAAATAAACAATAACAGAGAAGGATATACCTTCGATCTTCAGTAATAATCCCCTCTTTTTCTTCCTTCGCTCAAACCCTCTTTCTAAAATTTTTATAGAATTTTTTTCTGACTTTTCCGCTAACCCCAAAATACCCAAAACAAGAGTACTTATAACCGTAACAGAGAAAGAAAGGAAGAGAGAAGAACCCAACGGTGAGGATTGTGAGCTCGAATCTTACAGTTCGAGTCATCACCTCGAAGCTTATCATTTCACGCGCTCAAAGCTCTCTCGGATGAGATCGAGCAAGAGCAATGATGGCTTGCTCAGCCGTGGCCAGGCGCTATTGGCCCGCCACACTCGATCAAACGGTGGAGGGGTAGGCATGGTATTTCATCGGAGAAGAAGGAAGAAGAAAGAATCGGACGGAGCGGAAAGAAAGAGGAGAAAAGAGAGAGAATAGGATTTCGACAGCGAAAATTTCGTCGTTTTATCAAAATTTACCCTTCAAGATTCCCTGTGGCGAAATCCTGTGGCCAAGTGTGCTGCAACTCCAATTAATTCGTTTAATAACAGTTTTTACTCAAATTTAATTGGTTTGATATAAATTTTCAAGATTAGTTAAGCTTTGATTTTGCTAGAATATTTTATACTATTTATAGTTACTACATAAAATCAAAGATTTCGAATTCGAATCGATTTTTATGTTAATTTTGATTTAATTTCTATGAAGATATTATATTTTTAATAAATTAAATTTTCCTAAGATTATTTTTAATTTAACCTAATTAATTAAATCAGTTTGGTTTTCCCACTATGTTACATATAATTTTAGAGCTACGAATTAACAGTATATATAAGATTTGCATTAACCATCTTACAGTATAATTTTATTCAACTTGACTGCGCTACGAATTTTGTTTCGTGCGATTATGCTAATTAGTTTAAGAACCAAGGCTGTATCTCGTATCTAGATAATATTGAAGCGTCCCATACTTGTAAAATTCATCAAATTTCATGAAGTCCTTTCCCCTCAGTTCGTGGGGTTTCTTCTTCCATGTGGACGGAGCTCTTTTTTTTTTTTTTTTTTTTTCTTTTCTTTTCTTTTTTCTTTCTGTGATATTTTTTTAAAATTATTTACAAAAAGGGCAACTTAATTAAGTATTAATTCTTGAAAAGGTACACAGATTTTAGAGTGGTATATTACGAATTAACTATTTAATTTATGGCATAAGCTAACTTTAAACATTTTATAGTGGCATAAAACTAATTATCAATTTAAGAATGACATTTTTGAAATTATCAATTTTTACGATTGCATATATCTAGATCTAATTATTCCGAAAGTGTCATTGGGTCGTTTTAAAATTTGAAGATGCCTTTCAACGTCAACAACTTTTAATCCCTAATTCTTAATACACATGTCAGTTTATAATTTTTTTTCTGAAGATGCATGTGATGCGCGCGATAGCCTTTCCATCCATAGTTCGGATCGTTTGAAAATAAGATTAGGGAATTAAAGCTTTCTAAAAAAATAAAGAATGACGTTAATCTACAAAGAAAAAATTATTTCGATGGTTTGTTAGGAAAAGCTTTTTTTTTAAAAAAAAAAAATTATATCTCTTTCGGCTTCTTTCAAACTTGTTTGGCTTGGCTCTTAATTCGAAATGAGACTTCTTCTAGAAAAGGAAAAAAAAAAATTCTTATTCCTAGACAATTTAAAACACGACCTTTTTGGTGTGTTTGGAAGTGAGGTGATTAAGGATGAATAGTTTGTGCTTGAACTAGAATTGTGAACCAGAATTAGGATAAATAGTTGTTCATTAATAAGGAAATGTTGTTTACATGATGTATTAGAAACAAGAATTAAAGTTAAGAATATAACAATAATTTATTTTTATTCATAACAATAATAACAACAACACATAAATAATAATAATAATAATCAAATAATAAATATAATTATAATAACAATAATATTTATTAACATAATAATTTTAATTATTATAATTAATGGGATAATTTTAATCATTATCATGATAATAATTATTATAATGATGATGATGCTAATAATGATGATGATTATTATTATTTTTATTATTAATATTATTATCACAATAATAATAATAACAACAATTTCATATTAAATCTATAATAAAAATATATATAAAAATCCGTAGCACCAAGTGCTGCAACTTACAGCACACTCGTGAATTATGGTACAAAGAAATGTTATTTTTTTATTATTAAATCCAGCTCATGTGAGACACTGAATCTAGTTTCACATTTTCACCGGATTTAGCCATGGTCACTGTTAGGAAGATTTCTTACTAAGATTTTGACCCAAGTTGACCCTAATTTACTGTTAATTTTATGTGTTTCTAACTTAATTTTTGCATATAATTGTTAGATATAGGTACTTCTATGTCCTTTTAAGTTTTTATAGGATTTATTTTGGATCTGGAAGTTTTTGCACGATTTTTGGAGCATTTGAGCGACTCAGCTTACTATGTGAGCGGACAGACAGAAGAGGACAGTTGAGGACACATCTGCTGACAACCAGGCGGACAGCTTGAAGTCTAAGCGGACCGCGAGCATGGAATTTGGCAGTTTTCAATCCGAGCAGTTATTCTCAACCTTACTTCCTCTCATGTGCTTACTGGACAAAAACTGCAATAACTGGCACGATCTTCTTATCTAGAGGTTATAAGGCAACATTATAAAAGGACCAGAAGGCGAAGAAGGAAGGGAGTTTTGGAAAGAGAGAGAAATCACCACTTAATAGATCCAGGACTACGACTTCTGAGCCTTCAAGCTATCGCTTGGCCTCCAGGTTGGCCGCTTGATGCTCAGGGCAGAGAAGAAAGCTGAGGGAAACCGAGTTTATTTGTTGTAATCTCTTCTTTTCCTTCAACTTATCCATATCTGATGTTTGATACCTGTGTTTTAATGATGATCTATGAAGGCTAAATACAGTTTAGGGGCATAGTTGTAAACCTATGGTTTAGTTTAATTTATTATGTTTTAATTAGTCTATATTTGATCTTTTGTGTTATTGATCTTTGCGATTTATCCTTAATTGCTGTTCTGAATTGTTTTCAAGTAGATTTGGTAATTTCCTGTTGAGTTAAGGCCAAACTCAAGCCTAGGAGTTTAAACCCAACCAAGCTTAGGATAATTTTGCAACAACATATCCTTAGATGGCAACTAATCGAAAGATGAAAGTCTAGATCAAGAATCAGAAATGATGAAGTCTAATCTCAATAAACAAAAGTTGAGAGATATCATAAGACCCAAAGATCATAACTGTCGACCCTTAGTTAAGAAGCGGAAGTTGACACTTAGGGTAGATAGGGAGTTAGTCATAACGGCTAGTTGAACCTTAACCTAGACGAAAGTTAGGATTAAGTACGGTTAATCGTTACCTATCTCACACAAATGACCAAATAGGACTAGTTAGATTACTCAGTTATCGGTTTGGAATAGGAGTTATACTTGGACTATTTGATTGTTGTCTGTGCAAACTTAGAAACAAGTAGACCGCCTGAGTCCAGTCGTCCTTTAGTGATTCGAGCGGACCGCTACGAAAGTAGATAGGTCGCTCGTATCCGGAACTAAACCAGAAAGTGAACAACTCGATCCCCTAGTTTACAATTTCATCAGGTTTTTATCTCAATTTTCACGAATTCATTAGTTTAGCAAGTTCAATAGTTTTAGTTTAATCCCACAATTATCTGAATCCTATTATCAAACTTGTTATCCTGGTTTCATTTAGCTTAGATTTTAGAGCAAACACTCTGTGTAATTGAACAGTCTGTCCCTGAGTTCGACAACCCGTTTATACTAATTAAGTTAATTTAGTAGCTAAATTGAGTATAAATCTGTTTTTATTTTCGATAAGGCTTCTCAAACAATGATAGAGTAAGTCCTCATCAGTCGCGCTCTTCGCGAGATCAAATTTTATTTTCCATATTTTCCAAACAAAAAATATAATAAATATATAACAGAAAAAATCTATCTATCGCCAACTATTTTTAATGGAATTAAGGCTAGATTAGAATGTACCATTAATATTGTCTGATGAACAGTTTTCTACATCCAGAGGTAAAAATCACCGTTATGACATGACATGAGTTCAGATAGGTACAATACTGCCATAATTGTATTTTTAGAATGGGGCAATATCCATTTAAATTGCTAGTTAAATGTTTGGTCGTCAATAAGACTTTAATTACCATCAAATGTTATTAATTCTCATCGATAAATCACATATTTAAAAAAGAGTTGAAATTCAATTATAAGTAAATACCATTTTATAAGCACACTGAAAATTTATAGAAGAAAAAGAATTATGGAAAATATTGCGAAAGTATAAAATTAACAATGAAAAACATGATTATATTTCTAAAATAATTGAATTAAATTATCATATTTAAAAACTCGGAAAATATATTTTAGAAATTTATAATTATAAAATTTTATATTACTGTGTATTTCAAATTTTTGAAATGGAGGATATAAAATTTTATTGTTACTTGTATTGATAAATATCCTCAAATAATTTAAAAAGTACCACATATTCCATATTTCACAAAATTGTATGAATAAATTAAAAATAGCTCTATGGTATGATTGGATTTGTTATAATTTTGGGATCATCTATATAAAATTTCAAGCTCAAATAATTGAATAATTAAAAATTTAATTACATTTATGAAATTACGAAGATTCAATTTTTCGAGATTCATAAAATTATTTAAATATTTTATAAGCCTATAATTAAAAAATTATATCACTAAATTTTTCATATATCTTCGAATAAGTACATAAATTTCCTTAGACAAATGATTTTTCAAGTCCTCCAAACAATTAAAAAATAAAATACTTACGAAGGTTAAATTTTATGAGGTTTGAAATTAAAATTATTTAAAATATTTTATAATTATATAGTTAAAAAAATTATATATTTCTTAATCCTTCATATATTTGTGAACGCTCACATAAATTTTTATAGCCAAATAAAATTTTAAAGGAATTTAAAGAATTTAAAAACGAAAATACATTTAATCTGAAATCCAAAAAAATGAAGGGTTTTATTGATCCACGAAATGGAGATGAGAGATAAAAGATGGGTGCTGATGTTTTTATGGTGACGTTATCAAGATTATTGTAGAATAGATTTCTCAAAACAAAGAATGTGTTGATTTAACATGTTCGTGAAGTAAGCCTTGTTCGGAGCTTTCAAAACACAGTTGAGATTTAAAATTCTATTATGCTCCAACCGATCCAAATATATAATTGGAAGAATCTTATGATTTGAGTATGAAGTATGAACAAATAAAAATACCTCTTATTATTTAATTACGACTTAGATGCCTGCAGTCTTGTATGTTGTATGTTGGCAAGTTCTGTTTTGTCATCTTTCATGATCAATTAATTATGCAGATCTCAAATTCATATTAAAAGATTAACATTCATTAATATAATCAAAGAACAGCCTGGAGCTAGCAGATTATGGGAAGTCAGCACTCTTCTCGCTTTCCAATCATGGCTTTAATTAGGCACGTTATTATGGGAGGTCGGCGCTCTTGTCGCTTTCCAATATTTATTTTCTTAATTAAGTCCTTTTGTTTATATATGTGTAATATATATACAGTAAATTAATAGAGACAAAAATAAAACATTTAGTTTGGACATATCATTGAATTTTTTTAATCAGTAGAATTTGAAATGGTCTCCCTGACTAGCTAATCCCAGTCACAGCAATCGACAGTGGAGTAAATCCAGCAAGCTTGGTTATTTATCAGTGCCACAATTCGTATCTTCAACTCTAATAATCTATAATACTAAAAATATTAAAAAAATGATATAAATAATTTAAATCATGAACAAAACATAAAATTTAGAAGTGGTTAATTAACCAAATAGTCAAGTATGATTATGTTAGGCTAATAAATAATTAATCAGGAGACACAAGCAAAAATTTTTGTAGTACATTATTTGATTTTTTCTAAAAAAATAAATAAAAGAGGAGCACTAACTAATTTAGGATAAACTTTTCATTCTAATTAGTTTATCTATCGGTGAGTCCTTATATTTCGTTAGTGTCAACAATGTTTGTATTAAAATGCTAATTATATATTAAAGCTAGTTTGTGCAAAAATTATTAAGAAAAATAAAAATTAATATTTTTAGGCGAAATAATCTGCTGATCGTTTGAGGATCAAAATCTTTTCCTCAAAATTAATTCCCATGAAAGTGGAGTTGACTCGTTTTCTCTGATCCGCTAAATACGGACCAAGCTGACAGGTGCGCACATGCGAGGATAAGCCCTTTTCAGAAAAAAAAAAAAAAAAAAAAAAAAAAAAATGCGAGGATAAGCCAAATTGTACGAATCGGCCAGCGACTCATCTTTAGATGTTGTATTTTTATTTTATGACTTCAGTTATCGCGTTCCCACTTCAATCAAAGTACTTTCTGGCCCTCATAGAATCATAAATTTATCCATACTTTTCAAGTAGGAAAAATCAGCCTATACCCCTCCAATCTTCCTCGATCAACCATATACCCTCATATTCTTTTATATTAGTTATTTACCCTTTTAATCATTATTAAAATTGATATTTACTTTTACATTAATTTAAATGAAATATTAATTCTAAAACTTCAATCTTTTAAATTTAAGACAAAAATTGTCCCCTGCCCTTTTTGAAAGGAGAAAAGCTTCCATCGGATCTGAATATTATATCGGCAAAACGTTAAATGCAATCAAATATTAAATGAAGCGATTCCCTGGTCACGACTTCGTGAGGAGATGTGTAGCTGAACAGTAAATACAAATGATACTTACAGAGAAGCATAGTGATTCGTTGACAAAATTAGGGGCAATAGACAAACCAAAAGCATTACTCAAGTTCAACACCGAATGGTTAGGCCAATAAAGTGGTATGTGGCTCAAGTTTATTTATTGGGCTTGATTTGTTTTTTATATTGTATTGTATTGTATTGTATTTTTTCTTTTTCATATCGTTCGTTTGTCTAAATTTAGTTCAAGAATAAATCGAGGATCTCAACTAGGAAGGAAAAGTAGAGAGAGAAAGGCAAGGACAATTTTATCTTAAATTTTCAAAAATTGAAATGTATTTAGTATATCATTTAAATTAGTAAAAAGGCTAAATATGAAATTTAAAGATGATTAGAGGGTAAATTACTAATTTTAAAGAACATGAGCGCATATAGCTGATTGGAGAAAAATTGAGGGGTATAATGGCTAATTTTTCCTTTCAAGGAAATCAAATTCTGATTAGATGCATATGGTGCGGCATTAATTTTATCGTAATTGCATCTCTTTCTCCAACGTGACTTGGCCAATGGGCAATGGCCAACAATTTTGGAGGTTGCTTCGGTGAGTTACAATTTCGCAACAGTCTGGACCTTTTCCGCTAAAATACTGTAAGGACAAAGTTCTGCATAAAGTCCTTTTCATTAAAGAGAATATAGTTAGTTTTTGAATCTTGAGAATATAGTTAGTTATATGAACGGTCTGTTCTTCTTCTCTTAACAAAAGCAAACCCAAGCTCTTAATTACCTCATGTACTATTGTAGAAAAGAACTTCTGATTAAAGAATAAAAAAATTTAAATGTTCCAGACTGAAAGAATCCTATTTAAAATAACTTTGTGTTATCCCGAAAAATGTAGTATATATGCAGAGGTATAGTTAATTTGTGTTATTTTTCTTGTGTATAGCTAAGTACTTTGTTAACTTGGACATTGTTTATAACTCTTAACCTAGACATAATTAAATTTATCAGGCCTCGGTCGATTCTTGCAGAGTCCAATTCATTCCGAGTTGCGTTGCGCGCGAATGGAAAGGCGACTTCTTGCAATTCTCCCGTACTCAGGAGCTTAATTTGAAGACATAATTTCCTTGCAAAAATATAATATATCTTTCTGTTACTATGGAAACATGTCGCCGACTAGCAACAAAGTTGAATACGAAAGTAATTATTTCTCTTGTGTTGAATTTAATGTGTCATACATCATAATTGTCTTTTTTTTTTCCTGTATCAACTATCTACGCCTGTTTAGCCAAAGGTTGCAAAATAGCATGAGAATTATAACTTTTAGAAGGCAATTGAATTATGGGAAGAGACAAGATTTAGAGGCATTGCAGAGACAAGTGTCTCAATTTTACCCTTTAGCATTATCTTCGGATAAATGTTTTGGAAGCAGAGTGCTAATGGGTGTTATTCTACTTAGAGATATGTACAATTGGATAGAGTATGGTGGGGTAGATAGATATGGAAAGAATTGGGTGTGGGAATTAGATATCCTTAAAAGTCAAGATGTTTCTTTGGATATTCAGCAAACATAAGATACTAACTAGAGATATCTGGTGATAAGGGGATGCGAGGAAATCCACAATGTACATACTGTTCAAACCTTAAGACAGTAGATCTACTCAGAATGCCAAGATTTGGGAATGGATGCATAACCATATCTGTCATTCCCCTGATAGTTTAGAAGATTTAATTTCGATTGCTAACAAAATTCAGTGTAAGTTGGCTTATAGATACTATTGTATAGCAATACTATGGATGCGTTGGAACTTGGAAGCTAAGAAATGAATGTAGTTTCCAGGAGGTCAGACCTTGCTCTTATAAAAAATGCATTTATGATATAAAAGGTATGCTCATATATTGGTCAGGTAAATGGAAGCAGGCTTTGAATGAAGAGAAATGGGGGAATTAGCCTGCAAGGAGAATTTACCAGTTCAACTGGAAGATAGAGAAGGCCAGGGAAGGAACCATGAAGAAGGGAGACAATCGGTGATTGCAGGTAGCTGTTTTAGAGATTTTAGTTAGAAAGGCAGATATTATTTTGATTTGCTATAATTGTACTAATTGGCTACTTTCTTGGTTTAAAGGGTTAGATATTTGGAGATAATAATAGGGGCACCAGTACCAAGGGATTTGTGGTATCAGTGCCGGGATGATGTTTTTCGTGTTTTGTTTGTGAACTTTGTTGATTGTTGTATTTTGTTGCTTCAGCCCACTTATTTCCAAAAAAAAAAAAAAAAAACTATCTACGCCTGTTAAATACCAACTATAGTTTGCTCTTTTTTTTCGGAGTTTCTCTTTGAACTTCAAATAAAATTTTGAAAAAACAAAACCCATAGCCTGCTCTTTTACAAATGTTAAGTAATGACACTATTCTATTATAATTTTCTTGTATTTTTCTTCTATGCGCCATTTCAACCAAATTAGCAATCCCGCTTTTTATTTATTTTTTTCTGGTTTGAACATACTGGTTCATTATCAACGGCTAAAATTTGATAGGTACGTATCCATACATGCAACAATGCACCAATACAATTATGTAATAAATTTCTTTTCTTTGCTTTAAAGCATTGTTTACTTGAAATAAATCGTCAAGCTTGTCAAATAGTTTCTGCGCAATATTTTCCTTATAAGAATTCTTTGAGTTGGTATTCTCCTGTTTGGTGCTGGCATTGTGTAAATTTTCTGCTCTTGGTATGCATCAGAACTAGTTAATTAAGGCTGAAACTTTTTCAATGGAACAACTGGTCCAAAGGACACTTTTTTATGTTATTACAATTCCTTTCCTGTCAATTTCTTAGCTTATCCCATTTTTAATATGATTCTATTTTCCTGTCTAGATTCAATTTTTTGAGATAATAAACGAACACCATTTCATGCTTCCTTTCAAGCCTTTAATTTTGCACCAATCCAGAGACTCCGAGCCAATTTCTCACCTGCTGGCTGCTGCTATGATAAGGATTTTCATGCTACACAAATATTTCTGTACTGTGTAATAAATACGGAAAGCTTGTTAAAACGAAGTCTCTGGATACTAAGAATCTTACAGTATTACAGTTTCCTCAAGTCATCCAAGGATTTTTTTTGTAGACATTAACATGTTGTGGAGTTACATATATATGAAGGCTGCATCACAAATATCAATAAAAGAATAAATAGAAAAGAAGCTAACAATATAGTAAGAAAAACAAAAAATTGGGGATTAACAAATTTGGCACGAAGCTATGTGACACCAGACCTGATTTATGCATGATCAAAACCGAATAGAAGTAGCCTTGCCATACTATTTCTTGGTATCAGTACAGAGCAAGTACCATACCTATACCTGACTCGTCAGATACCCACCACATTAATTCCACATTGCATTGTTAGTGTACTTTACCAATACCAACCGGTGATAAATAATTCATCATTCTATCAAACTGACATGACCCAACAGTGATAAAACCTGCCACAAAGATCATGCCAGTATGGCAATAAAGAGCATAGCTGGATTGACCAACATTATGCCATTATTCAGGTCAGGACTATCATACTTAGTGGAACATGAAGCTAATTGGGTCTTTGCAATGCTTTCAAATCCTTCCTATAGACGACATTAAAACATTCTTCTAGTATGAACTCAATTAGACCCAAATTCTATCACCATCACATCAGGTTTCCTATCATGAAGAAATAAGGCATATTCTCTATTCCGCATAAAAATAATGCTTTCATTTTCATAGCTACGAGGTACTTCTAAATATCAATCGTACACATCTCACCTACATAGATCTGTCCCTCACCAAGACTGCAGGAAGCCCTCTTACCGTCAGATGGTCACAGGTGGCTAAGATTGCATAGACAATTCCCCTATACACTGAAATCAGATCCAACAGTTCAGATCTCAGAGAGAAAAAAATGAACAGCCTGGATGGGGGTACTACAGTACCTCAACACAAACTACAACTATTTGGAAGGAAACAAATCCCCTACAACCAAACACAGTTCAGTTATTCATACAAAATAGCTTTTTTCCGTTATATAATTGAAAATCACCACTTTAGCATCCGACGAAATTATTTCCACCTTTTGCAGCTCCTCTACCATGCTTGGCATAACCTCAGCACGAGTCCCATAAGAAACCTTTAGATCCTTGAGAACTTTTGCATTCAACAGAAAAAATTGTGCCATTATAATGCTGGCGGTAGCCTCCAACTTATACATGTCTATTGTGACACTTCTCACTGTTTGATCAAGGCAGGCAAAGCCATCATGCTTCTTTGCGAGTAACTCTCTCATTAGAATCGCAACTCCATTGATGTGACTTGAATTATTACCCAACAACTGCAGTACATAATTTATTTACTTTGGTTACCATCCTCATTAATTGCAAAAACCTCACAACACATAAAATAACAGAAATATGTGATAGTACAGCTAAAAAGCCAGTGACTGGGCATCACCAATGCTCAGGTATTCAGTAATCACAAAATTTAGCAGAAGGCATTGTTTGAAAATTTTGGCTAGAAGGCTAACAAATAAGGGCCGGCAATTACCCCTTGAACTGTCCCATGTAGAAGAATGACACGTTGAGCTATATTGAAACAACATTAATAAATCATTCAAAAGCAAAGAGTTTAACGCAATAACAAGGAAAAAGAAAGAGACACTAGCTAACATGTATTTCTAATTCTTCAAGAAAAGGCATGCTCCTTAGCAACCAAAGGAAAGCATCATACATCTTCTTGTCCATGGCACCGATATTCACAGAGAATTTTAGGAATCTTAGTCAGGGAAAAGTGAAGTTAAACGGCAACGTGACAAGAGAGAAATACTGTGCAGAAACACAAACAAAAATATTCATATTAGAAAGCAGGAAAAGTCCTTGAGAAGTTTCAGCTCAAGCAGAAACTACGATGTATGCCCTTGAAATGATGGACCTTTTAATAGTAAAGAAAGCAGCAAAACCTAAGATTTTGGAAACTGGGCACAATAATTTGGATTTGTATTAGAACATGCTCCCCGATCAGAACTTATAGAGATTATTAACCAGAATGAATCAAGCTTACCTTGAGAGAATGAGAGCCCAAAGTGAGTGAAGAAACCATGGCAACGCTAGTCACCAGCTCCAAAGTGATCCGAGCCAACTTCTCTGATGTAGAATTCATGAGGCTGCTATGAAAATAAATGCATGCTTTCTCCAAACATGGGGCAGAAATAATGGATGCTCTCTCAAGAGAGTCAGTAATACAGAATTGCAGACACCTCAGCAATGGGAAACTGATATTTACTGATAAAGGATCTTTTGCGGCTATTAGACTTAAATGCACTGAAGAGGTTAGGTTAGTGGATGTATGGATCAGCAAATTAATATGGCCACTGGAGATTTGAGTATCTACCAAGACCAGCTCGGTGAGGCATTTGAATCCGGGGAAACCAGTAGGAAGGACGAGACGGCATCTCCATAGTTTGAGTACTTTGAGAGCATGAAAGCATGGGAGACAGATTACCTCAGGAGATCCAGGGTTGAAGTTGGAAAGCTCAAGCGTTTGGACGCCACCTTTTTGGAGAAGTAAATCAAGAAGGCGCTGGAGAAGGGGGGCCGACTGCCAGTCGTGGCAGCTGTAAGAGAGCTGGAAGTCGAGAATGGGGCCCCGGAGAGATGAGACGAGATGAACGACGCGCTCCATCCAGATGGGGTCCGAGCCGGAATCTCTAGGTAAGCCCAAGCCCAGTAGGTCCACAAAGGAATTGAGATGGAGGCGGGGGAGCAGGGTCCAGAGATGGCGCCAGGAGCGAGCCAGAGCCGACGTACGGACGGCATCCTTGACGCGGAGGCGGGAGAGCACGGAGATTTTGATTTCTAAGGGCAGCAAGCTGATTCGATCGTCTTCCGCCATTGATCGGAAAAATTGGATATAACCTCTCTAATCTTCACCAACCGGATATAACCCCTTTAATCTTCAAAACTTGATATAACCCCTCAAATTATATTGATTAAGGATATAAACCCTTTTAACATATTTTAATCATATTTCTATTAATAAAATTTGTTTTTTAAAATACAAATTCATTTTTTATATTGATCGATAAGAAGGAATCAGTACATAAATCAATAAATTAACATCAACCATAGAAATTGATAAATCATAGTAAATTCGACGATACAAATTTTTATTTTTTCCATAATTCACACTTTTAGCAAATCAAATTCAATTCATCCCCTGGACAATAGTAACATGATTTTCGTCCGGAATAGTTACCAAAATCCACATCAAGACATATATAATTTGGCGTCCGAATTCGCCCGAATCCGTTACTATTCCTCGCACTGTTGATGTACAGTTAATTGATCCTGGCCGTTCTTTCTCTCTCGCGCATCCTGTCCGTTCGTTGTGCATTTCGTATGTGCTCATCTGCCTCGATTTGCTGCAGCCATAGGCCCATAAACTCTCTCTCTTCTATTTGCCTTGGTGCTCTCCACGGACTGGTTAGATGGAGCACAACCTCTGCGATTTGTACGGCTCTTCCAACGACGCTGCTCCCGGTCTGTGCGCCGTCTCCTCTTTCTGTATTCCATTTTTTTTTTTTTACTGTGTTTGTGGTTCTGGTCTATGCTTCGTCCATTTTTTTTTTGTTTCTCTGCGCTAGGTTTTGTGGATGGGCGAATGAAATGTTCTTTATGGCCTGATGGTGTATGCTGCTCTCCGTCCAGATGCCCCATTTCCGACTCTCTGCTCAATTCTGGCTCAGGTGAGCATTCCAGAGCGCTTTCCCCTGTACGGAGGTCATTCAAAGAGATGCTTTTCCTGGTAAGTTCGCTCATCTCCCATCTTTTTCTTTTATTTCTGTAGCTTGGTGGATACTCTCTCTCAGTTATTTCCTCATTTTCTTCTCCTCTCTCAACCTTTCTCGGGCAACACAAGCTCTGGCTCAATCAATCGCTATATCGGCTGCTCCTCTCAGATCAGTATTGTTTCGATGGAAATTGCTCATCCAGAGGATAGTCCTCTTTTCTTCGCCTTTCTCCAAACAACTTTGTCTCCGACTTCGCCTGCTTTGTTTTCATGTTTTCTTTGTGCCTCTTCTCCATCCGATTAGATCTCTGCCGCTTGATCACATGATGGATTGCAGTTCTTTTACTTTCAACAAAATCAGTGCTTCTTTAATTTCTCAGGTTGTTCTTCCTCGCATCCTCATTTTACGTTCTTTATGGGTTTTTTTTTTTTTTTTTTTTTTGTCTTATTTGGCTTCTTTTGTTTTTATCTTCATAGATTTTTGTATTTTTGTTCTGATTTTGTTTCTATTTTTCTTCTCAACTTTATATCTTTTAGGTCTTCGTCCCTTCTGCAAAAACTGATTTCTTTTTGTTACATTCTTGAATTAGATGCAGGCTCTAAATTTCTAGAATTGAAGATTAAACAAGCTACATTCGAGATTGATGCAGTGCAAGGTAATTTAGTTGTTTGAGTTCCTTTGGTTGCTCAGTTTATGCAAGGTATGTAATGTTCAATGTATGGCACTAATGGTCATGCATATCTCAGTTGAGAAAATATTCATTACATTTTCCGTTTCATAAACCTCACATTGTGCTTTTGTTGCAGTGGTTTTGTGAAAAATAGAGATGCTTGGAATCAAAATATGAGATGGCAATTGGAAAATAAATAGTCAACGACTGTGTGATGAAGTTAAGTGTTTCTTTTTTTTATGTTTCTATTTTTTATGTACAAGAGCAAGGCAAAATAATATTTATGCTTGCAAGTTAGCATCTGAATATACTTTTTTGAAGGTTAGTTGGTGAGTAGCATATCACTATTCTTCTCTTTACAAAGTTTATTCTATCCAACGTGTGAGCACAGAAGAGTACTGATTTTGACCTCGAGTGCTATTTTTCACTGCTTGAATTGGTGGACTCATGAAAATAGAGCATTTATTTTCTTGCCAAAACATTATGGTCCAAGATAATTAAAGTTTTCGATCATTTATAAATTATAATTATTAATAACTATGCTAATAGATCCTGATTGTGCATCTGATTGTTATTTCGCTCTCATGTCCATCTCATTTTGAAATGCTAGCATATTTATTAAAAATTATAATTGAGAGTGAAATATCACCAGCACTAGCATATCAATATTACCATTTTCAAATATGGTTTGTTGTCCAGCCAACCATTTTCATGCAACTGTTCATTATTTATCGCTTATTAGAATTTAGATTATAGCATCTTCTAATATAGGCGAAAGGATCTTCATGATCATGAAATTTTAGTAATGTTTGTAAAGTCTAATTTAACATATTATGGTTCTGGAGGCCTTTTTATTTTTTTATTTCACTTATAAATTAGTTACACATTTTTATAATTATTTTTTATTTCACTTATAAATTGCTTAGACTTTTTTTATCATTACGTGGGTATTTCTGGAGACGGAAGTTGTCACTAAAAATAGAGCAAGTAACATGGCTGGTGGAGTATGGGTTAGTTATATATTCATTTTTCTGGTCAACATCTATTCGTGAGGTTTCTTAGGAGAGGAATATGTGGGTAAATGTGCTTCTCTATAGAAATGGGTATAATCTTTATTTCTAATTTAATTTGGTAAATTTGTTTCATTAATTGGTTTTACATATTTGTATCATACTACAGGGGCTAAATGAAAGCAAGAAATATATCCAATTTGATGAGCTTGCAGCAATTTGGTTATTCTGATGTCCATATAACTATTCAATTGTACGGTAAGATTTTTCATTGCCAGCATCCTGTCATGCATTCAACAAAGTACTCCTGTTTCAATTTTCTAGCTTTAAGGAATAGTGTAATTAAGTATTTTCATGTAATTTTGCCAACATTTTCTCTGATCTTTATCGTTGTGGCTTTTCTACTTCTCTACCTTCGCTTTCTTATTCAAACTAAGAAAAATTATCCAAATTATCAGGTTTTTATAATGAGAAAATAATTATTTCTTGAAATTGCCAATTTTGCCCCTTTACTTATTTGTTTTCGATACATAAAAGATGCTTTACTTTAATTGTGCAGTAAATTGGTATTTTAAATGTAAATTAGAGTGTTCTTTTCTTTTCAGAATACAAATAATCTTTTATAGCTATATTTGCCTTTATGACAGGAGCTAACATAAACTCGCTTGATGACTACTCTTCACTATGCAACTCGCAATTTCTGGGTCCGGCATTTGAGCGGGCTCTCAGCTACTTCAGTGACATGTCTTCCTTCTGCATTGGTTCGATGGAGTTTTCACCCTTCTGTTTCCTCTTTTTACAGCACAATTTCTGTTTGCTTCTTTTTTTCTTCATTTATGCTTTTAAATTTCACTACAGGAGGCTGCGAAGGGGATAAAACTACTCTTTTACTAAAGTCTAAAACTGTCAGAACTCCTGCTAGCCAACTTGAACCAAAAATTCAATTGCTGTCATCCCGTGGGATATTCTCATTTCTGGTGCAATACCTCACCCTTTCTTAATTTATTTTTTTTCATAATTAAAGTACAATCTGTGTTAGACAATGATGAAGTCAATATATTATAAAACAAAAACTCTCAACTAATCATGGGTTTGAGTTCATGTAGCTTTAATTTTTGTGAATCTAATTTTTCTTTCTTCTTGAGCTTTATGTTTTAATTTTGTTAGTGTCATTATTTTTAAGCCGAGAAATGAAACTTAAAATTGAATTTTAGGATATCTCTTTACAGTACACAATTAGTAACAGGGAATAAACATTTCGGTCTTTGATGCATTCATTACTTTAGCTTTGCCTTATTCAATCAAGTTGTCTTTGTAGTTTTGCTAATCTGTTGTTGGTTTAGTGGACTTTAATGCCGAGGCTATGATTATTCTAATGATAATAGTAATACTATGTTTCTATTAGTAAGAACATTGTATATGACATGAATAATAGATGTGCTGATGGTAATCATGGCCACTTAGATTTCCTGCCTAAACAAAACTAGAAAGGTTGAGCAGATAAATAATATGATGGAACTTTTAGATAAAAGCACAAAGATATATAATGACACTGATTGTCTAATTTAATTGTTAAAATTAGTTATAACTTGGTATTTTAATTTTTTAAAACAGCATAATTTTCTTAACGGGTTAATTGTCATACCCGATAAATTGGTATACTGATCATCTGTATCAGGCTTATTTATAGTTCGCTTTTAAGGAACATGTGATCAAGTTAAAATGAAACTGTACCTTCAAGCTGGATTGATTGAAATAAGAATAACAATTCATACAAATAATGTACTTTTTCTCTACAAGTTACAGGATTTTTACATTGTACCTTTGCTCCATGCCGTTGTTTGTGATTTGTGAGATTGGCATCTGCCTCCTGTGTCAGCTGTATCACTAGATTTTGCAATCACTCTTCTATTCATTTATATTTTCATAATCTTGCTTTTGAGATATAATAACTATGGTGATAAGCATTGTGTTTCATTTTGTGCCAGGTTGTCCACGAAAAATTAGAGCATCGTTCAGGACTTTCTGGGACACTCTCATTTGCTGTTAAGCAGTACAAATTTATTTAGTATATATTATTGTTTTTGTTTATTGTTTATTAAATGTAAATAAAGTTATAAATATTTTCTGTGTTACAATGATGACATAACACTTGGTACATCAAGAAGCGAAGTTTAATTAACTTTTTTCCAGCAATTTATATTAGGCATTTTTGAGATTACTAATTCGGTATGTTATGGTTGCTAATTTCCGGTACATTATCGCAACCAGGCCCATGGGCTTCGCCTTAAAAAAAAAAAATTAAGGATATGCAGCAATGAAGAAACAGACGAAAATCAACAAAAAAAAAAATGAATATTCACAATGGTTGTTCGATATTTGATTAGTCTAGCGCACGTTTAACAAGAGATAACTTTCTATTAGAAAATAACAAATTAAATAGCAAATTTAGTACATTGCTTCCATTCATAAAGGTTTCTGCAGAGCCTCCTTTCTCTTATCTCCACAAAGTCACAAACTAAAGCACCATTGATAAAAATTACCACCAAAATCAATTGATTAAATTATTGCTTCTATTTGTTTGCCCTTTCGCTGAAGACTGTAATAATATTATTATATCAATATGTTTTGCTTTCCACAACATATTACTAATCTGTAAACAACCGATAAAAATGATAAAATAGATTGTGCAACACGCTACTGTATACAATCTTGATTTGTTGTTCTGCATTTCCAATATGGAGCTATTGTTTGCCTGATGAAATTTAGGTCTTAGCTAGAATTCAATGTCCCAAATTATTAAGCGTTATGCATATAAACATCCAGTGAAATCGTCCAATTAAAGTAGCCTCATATACCAAACATTTTACATATGTATTGTATTTTTTTTTTTCATTTCCTGCTAATTAAGGCTTCACATTTTACAGTATTACATCATTTTTTTTTTACCATTTTAAATCTTAGCTGGAATTCATTGGAAAAAAAAATAACAAACAAAAGCGTCAATATAACAACTATAATATATCAACAAGTTATTTTTGTAATATTCATAATGTATAATTCTTACCTATTATAAATAGAAAAAATAGATCGCGCAACGCGCGAAGACCCACTAGTTCTATTTAGATGACAACTTACAACTAATTTTAAAATCGAAGCGTTTCGTCTAGATAAAATATGCAGTTTGATTTATAAATATTGAAAATTTAAAACGATTGGATTGAAATTCCAGTCCTAGATATCTTTTTTTTTTCCAATACAAATATAAAACAGTTAATTATACATTATTAGCTGGAGCTTCAAATCCCTGTATTTTGTTTATTTTTTTTTTTTCTAATTTTAACTAAAAATTATTGTAAGGAGGATTGGGAATTCGGGATATACTGATAAACAACAAACATATCCATGCACGACTACTTGAGATAAAACTATTAGTTCCGTACTGTTTTCTAGCCAATTCTTTCTTTACAGGGCTTCATCTTTTCCCGATTGAACCTCGGTTGGAGAGTGAGAGACAGAAAGAGAGAAAGAAAGAGAGAGAGGGGGATCCTGATCCTGTGTCGCGCGGCACCCGCGCTACACGCACCCTCAGCCGTTCGATTTTTATCGGGCGGTTCATTTTTTTCGGGCCTATTAGATTCACGGGGCTCCCTTATCCATCAGATTCAGATCAGACGGTCCACAGCCCGCTACACGCTGTGCCGCGCGACAGCTGATCTGAATATGAGAGAGAGAGAGATGGCGGTGGTGGTGCCGTGTGCCAGCTTGGCAAAATGCCTTCCCTTATATCTCTGTCAGGTCATCCTCTAATGTTTCAGCTCTCTGTGTGTGCTTATCTTCATTCGGGCAATTCATCAAAACCTGTCCTGTGCACCACTCTGTCACTGGCTCCTACTTTCAGGATTTGGAAAGGCTTGCATTGCCTCTACAGTGTATGCAACTCGCACGATGTCATCATATGCAATTCATCCCCCACACCCCTTAAAGGTATTGATTACCAATAATCTGGATTCAGCTTTCAGGAGGAAATGGCAACATAATTTAACATTTCTTCGCCAGTTGCAGCTGGATCCCTCTCAAATAACCCACCCATTTTTGACTAAATCGTTTCCTGGGTGGTTTAGGATTGGTCTTTCTTGGAGCAGAAATGTAGAATGTGTATACTACATATTCTTTTTGGACTTGTTTTTGTGTTTCAAATTATAATACACGTGCATGGTCACATATTTTGAGTAGGAATGACTGACACTGTTTTAAGCTGACAATCTTAACAATCATCAAAATTAAAATAAGAACCCCAATCTTTAGACATGTAATTCCTACATGATACAAGGCTACAAGCATCATGCTTAAATATATATAATAATATGAATTGGTGCTTGTTTTACCATTCGTTGAACAATTTGAATATTTTTCCTGGTTTCGACATACTGGTACATTATCAACGGGAATCAAATTTTAGGACATTTGATAAGTACCTATCTATACATGCAACGATGCACCCATAAAAGTATTTAATAAATTTCTTTTCTCGTCTTTAAAGCATTTTCTACTTGAAATAATGTCAAGATTGTCAAATAGTTTCACTCACCTAGTCAGCCGATGCACCCAAAATCTGTTTATAGAAACTAACCATCCGCAGACCACAGTTTTTGTAAAAACTGGGACAACACTTCCCCTACTAGTAGTTATCTTACCAACACCTACATATCAAAACCAAGCATCCACACAAAATACAACTACTTATAAGTATGCAGATCCCCTAAAAACAAACTCAGTTCAGTTATTCATACAAAATAGCTTTTTTTTTTGCATAATTGAAAATCACCACTTTAGCATCCGAAGAAATTATTTCCACCTTCGGCAGATCCTCTATCATGCTTGGCATAACCTCAGCACCAGTCCCATGAGCAACCTTTAGTTCCTTGAGCACTTTTGCATTGAACAGAAAAAACTGTGCCATTGGAATGATGGCAGTAACCTCCAACTTACACATGATTATTTTGACACTTCTCAGAGTTTGATCAAGGCAGGCAAACCCATCATGCTTCTTTTCAAGTAACTCTCTCATTAGAATCACAACTCCATTGGTCTTGTCTTACTTGAATCATCACTCTCCAACTGCAATACTTAAATTTATTTACTTTAGTCACCATACTGATTAATTGCAAAAACCTCACAACATATATAAGCATAGAAAGATGTGATAGTTCAGAAAAACAGACAGTGACTGGTCATCACCAATTCTCAGATACTCAGTTATCAGAAAATTTAACAGAAGTAAGGCATTGTTTGAAAATTTCAACTAGAAGGCTAACAAATAAAGACTGATAATTATTGCTTGAGCTATCACATGTAGAAGATTGACACATAGAGCAACATTGCAACAACATAAAAAATCATTCAAAACAAAAAGAGTTTGACGCAATCAAAAGGAAAAAGAATGAGACAATAACCTCTATTTCTAATTCTTCAAGAAAAGGCATGCTCCTTAGCAACCAAACAAAAGCATCATACATCCTCTTGTCCATGGTATCGACATTCAGATCGAAACGTAGGAATCTTAGTCGGGGAAAAGTGAAGTTAAACGGCAATGTGACAAGAGAGAAATACTGTGCAGAAACACAAACAAAAATATTCACTTTATCAAACAGAAAGATCCTTCATATTAGAAAACAAAAATACTATGATGTATACCCTTTACATAATGGACCTTTTAAAAATAATAAAGGTTCTATAATAGTAGAGAAAGCAGCAAAACCTAAGATTTTGCAAACTGGGCACAATAAGAGCGGCATTCACAGTTGTGGTTAGATAGCCACCCGAATTAATGATTTGTATTTGTATTAGAACATGGTGCATGTACAAAGCGTGCTACCCAGGCACAACTTATTGAGATTATTCAGAACTACAAGAATGAATCAATCTTACCTCAAGAGCATTAAAGCTCAAAGTGAGAGAAGAAACCATGAAAACGCTAGTCACCAGCCCTAGAATGAGCTGAGCCAACTTTTCTGATTTAGAGTTAAAGTGGTCGGAATAAAAAATGTATGCATCCTCCAAACATGGGGCAGAAAAGAGGGATACTTTCTCAAAGTCAGTAAAAGTGAGCACGAGATGCCTCAGCAACGGGAAACTGAGATTTACTGGTAGACTTAAATTATCCTCACTGGAGAATAGAGTATCTAGCATGTCCAAATTGGTGAGGCGGTTGAATCCCCGGAAACCAGTAGGAAGCATGAGATGACAATCGCAAATATCGAGTTCTTTGAGGGCATGAAAGCATGGGAGACAGGTTACTGCGAGACATCTATAGTTCAAGTTGTAAAGGTGAAGCGTTTCGACGCCACCTTTTTGGAGAAGTAAATCGAGGAGGCGCTGGAGAAGAGAATGCCGGTCGGGGCAGTAGTAGAAACCGAGCTGGAAATCGAGAATGGGGCCCCGGAGAGATGAGACGAGATCAATGACGCGCTCCATCCAGATGGAGTCGAAACCGACATCTGTAGAGGAGCAAGCCAAGCCCAATAGGTCTCTGCAGGAACTGAGATGGAGGCGGGGGAGGAGGGTCCAGAGATGGCGCCAGGAGTGAGCCAGAGCAGACGTACGGACGGCATCCTTGAAATCGAGGCGGGAGAGCAATGGGATTTTGATTTCTAAGGGAAGGATGCTGATCCGATCGCCTCCCGCCATTGAAATGATCGGAGTTGGGATTTGGGGGTCGCTGGTGAACCCTAGAATAGAGTGAAGTGAAAGAGAAAGTGAAGAGGCGGTCTTGGGTTTAAGCTTAAAATACCACGTCACTCTTGCAAAAGTGCTAACTTATTTGTTCAGAATGTTTTCAGTTTTCACCCCTGCAATTTG
Organism: Rhynchospora tenuis; assembly: GCA_027725995.1. Lineage (NCBI taxonomy): Eukaryota > Viridiplantae > Streptophyta > Magnoliopsida > Poales > Cyperaceae > Rhynchospora > Rhynchospora tenuis. The sequence goes on along the minus strand of CM050888.1, from coordinate 205,039,999 downwards.
CCAATTTCATGTTATTTCACTCTTTATCGTATCATTGGGGTCCAACAAATTGAATTTGCGAGGATACCAAATATTATAAAAATTTATTAAAAGATAAATTGTTAAAATTCGGCATCTGCTACTGCCAGTGCCAGGCCTTCTATTCGTTCCTTCTTGTTTCTATCTAGTCAACATATCCATACACGACCGCCGGAGATAAAAACTATTCGCTCCTTCTGTTTTCTAGTCAATTCCCCCTCTGCCACAGCCAGGCCTTCTATTTCCCAAATATCGATTAAACCTTAGTTAGAGAGGGAGAGAGAGATGGCGGTATTGGTACCAACTAGGGGTGGGCACTGTGGAACCCGTCACGCCTCGCTGCCATGGCATGACAGATTTCCGCCGTGACTGCACGCACCGCATGAAGCCACAAGGCTCACCAACCAACAATTACTAAGTACTAGACAGCGACCAAGACCCAGGACTAACACGAGTGCTTGTACATCATATAAAACGAAAATTTTAGACAGCACCTCCCTTGTATTTACTTGCATCCAGCCATAAAGGCACCCATTTCCCTTCAGCCCCAAGTGGTTCCCAACATATATATATAAAGCAGAACAGTGATAGCAACAAAGCATGAGGTTTTACATAACATACAAGCACAAGTTACTTAGCAAAGTAATTTACAAACAACAAACAAAACACTACAAAGCATTGCCAAGTATTTGCACATACACCGTTGGCTTATTCCTTTCCAGCACTTGCCCCGTCTTCCAACCTGGAACCCACAAAACAGTGGAACGGTGAGAAATGCAAAACATTTCTCAGTGCGGTATTTAGTTCCAGCCACACATAAGCCCAAAGCTTCATGCTGCGGAACTAAACACGCAACTGAAATACTTTAGAACATAGCTTTTCAAAATACAAGTTGTATCAATGAAAATCGTTTAAACCATCATGTAATGCACTGGCCAGCCAAGCAACAAATTAGGCAATTCAAATAACATAAAAGCATACAAAAGCCAGCCATGGTTGGACGCCTAACCATGCAACTACAAGGCTGGTTCATGCCAATTCAATCAACTCAAAGCCATTCCAACATTATAGACCGCGATTACCTACGCCGAGGTCTGCCAACGGCCTTACCAAACGATCCACAAACCTGTACCAATGCTGAGGATATTTACCCCCTCAATCAATGAGTCCCGGAACATAAGCGCTTATCTCACGGTCCTTGGAACAGCGGTTCATGACGCCGCTTTCCAAAGATGCAAATGCCATTCATCACACATTGTACAGCCTTACCATTTACCATTTCAATTCAGCCAACCAACCAGGAAACCATCCAATATGCAAGTCATGCACGTACCAATTCCTTTCCTATCCATAGTCATGTAATATAGCAATTCATATATGCAAATTACATGCAAGTCATGCACAAACAGCAATACAACATGCATACATATAATAATATTTAGTTCCCAAAACATAAACTTGAGGGCTCAGGTGGAATCCGCACCTTTACACCTATTTACCAACCCAACGTCGCTCAAGCGATGCCGTTGCCTCACCGCTCAAGTCCCCCGCTTCTTGTCCTGCGTTGTCTGGTTCACAAGTACAACACTTGTGGGTTATAAACAAGCATAACCAATCCAAAACTCATTCAGTTTCATGGGTAACTCACCAGACTTGCCACTGGTCGGGGCTGGTTTGCGGTGGAAACACAATTTCTACCGTCGCACGATCACAAGTTGCTTACTGCAACCACACCATTGCTTGGCCATGCTACTAGCCTATCATGCTCATGAAATTTACATGCAAGTGGCCTGTTAAAGCATGGTCACAAGACCACGGTTTGAACAACAACAGCGCTGCCTTGCACTGCCCAGCGCCGCTAAGGCCTGGTTCGAGTTTGGCTGCCATGAACAATACTTGCAACCCACTGCTATGAGCTTCCCTTGGCCTGGTTTGGGTAATTCGTGGGCAGAACCACGCATCATACCTTGCTCTCGACTGTCCCAGCTATCCAACTATGCTCCCAGCTAGCAAATTCAGGCACTACAACACTCAAACCTTGCCTATAAGGGTCTGTTTTGGGGCTGGTAATGGCAGCTACGAATTTTGGCAAGGGGATGAACTTATGGCTGGGAGAGACAGCCTTAAGAGGTGGCCTAACAGGTGTCAACAGGCCCTTGTTCCTCCCTGGTCCAGCAGCTGCTTGCTACCCCAATTCTATTGGCTGGTCACAAGTCAAGTTGGACTGTCCCACTGGACAACTCCATTGGCTTACCACTGGACTGGTCCATTGATCCTACCCACTGGACAACTCCAGTACTTGCTGCCCAGACAGCTAAGTACCAAACACACCACTGGGCAAGTGGCCTAACCATCGCTCTGGCCTACGGTCCAAACCGATCAGCCGATACAACACATTTTGGCTTATCCAACGGCCATAGTTCGGGTCACCGCTCCAAGTCAATTTATCCAACAATTGGCCTATTTTCATGATGCAATAGATGATGCACAACACAAAAGGGACTGTTTTATGGCCAACCGTTGCAACAGCGGGACAAGCACCACTATTGACCATGATTTACATGGCCGAAACACTGCCTAGACCTTGGCTGGTCACTGCTTGGACTTGGTCATATGGCTAGAAATTTCTCAAATATCACCACCCCCTAATAGAGATGATGCAGTTTTTACCAATACATAGTACAAGAGTAGCCTGCCTGGCAAAATCCCCTAGCCTGTGGGCTGGTTGCCTGGTTTACTTGACCGTCCCACAAGGGCCAAAATTGACGGGTGTTACATTTGTACCCCCCCTTAAAAATTCGTTCAGTCCTCTGAACGAACCGCGTACCTGCACCTTCGTTAGACCCTTGGTTCCACTCACGAGTTGTACTCACTGTCTCAACTGCTTCTTCATCCAATTCCTCGGTTTTGCGCAGCACATTCTTACCTTTCCCCCATCCAGCCTTTCTCTTACCATGTCCCTCCATGCGCTCTGCCCGCTCCATGAGTTCTTGTACATTAATCTCACCTATAGCATCAAGCTGAGAGGCAATGGCTGGGTCCAATCCATTCAGGTACTGCCGCCTATACAAATACTCATCAGCCACAACATCGGGTGCATAGCGGGCAAGTTCCACAAACTCCTCATTGTATTGGCTCAGTGTTTTTCCTTGCTGATTAAGCCTTATAAACTGCAGCCTTAACTTCTCCCTTTGCATTGCACTCAAGTACCGCCTAGTGAAAACATTCTCAAACCAACTCCATGGTATATTGTGTTGATCACCGGTAAACCAACGTTTAGCAGTTTTCCACCAAAACCATGCTGAATTTTTCAAATATTGGGTCGCCAACTCCACTCGATTTGCCTCAGGCGGCCTACACAAATTGAACTTGTTTTCCATCCTTTCCAACCACTCTTCCGCTGCCTTATATCCTCCTGTTCCATCAAACTTTGGTGGCTTCAACTGACCAAAAGCATCCAATAATAGTCTAAACTAATCAGCTTCACTCACCGGTGCAGCTGGTCCATGCTGCAATTGATGTGTCAAATACCTTCCCTACTCATAGGCAGCAATGAGCCTAGCATCTATAGCAGCTTGCTGACTCATGGTTGGCTCTTGCCTTTCAGTTCCAGTACCATGCGGTGGCTCACTTCCACGCGCACGTTTCCCTTGCTGTCTATCTCCTTCCATTCCAACCTGTCCACAACTCAAAGCCACGATCATTAGCAACCACGTGACAGGAAACAACCCGACCAACAACAACAGTCCTTAGACTTAGCCCCACTCACACAACCTATCAAGGTCTGGTTGGGTCTTAACAATGCTCTGATACCACCTGTGAAACCCGTCACGCCTCGCTGCCATGGCACGACAGATTCCCGCCGTGACTGCACGCACCGCATGCAGCCACAAGGCTCACCAACCAACAATTACTAAGTACTAGGCAGCGACCAAGGCCCAGGACTAACACGAGTGCTTGTACATCATATAAAAAGAAAATTTTAGACAGCACCTCCCTTGTATTTACTTGCATCCAGCCATAAAGGCATCCATTTCCCTTCAGCCCCAAGTGGTTCCCAACATATATATACAAAGCAGAACAGTGATAGCAACAAAGCATGAGGTTTTACATAACATACAAGCACAAGTTACTTAGCAAAGTAATTTACAAACAACAAACAAAACACTGCAAAGCATTGCCAAGTATTTGCACATACACCGTTGGCTTATTCCTTTCCAGCACTTGCCCCGTCTTCCAACCTGGAACCCACAAAACAGTGGAACGGTGAGAAATGCAAAACATTTCTCAGTGCGGTATTTAGTTCCAGCCACACATAAGCCCAAAGCTTCATGCTGCGGAACTAAACACGCAACTGAAATACTTTAGAACATAGCTTTTCAAAATACAAGTTGTATCAATGAAAATCGTTTAAACCATCATGTAATGCACTGGCCAGCCAAGCAACAAGTTAGGCAATTCAAATAACATAAAAGCATACAAAAGCCAGCCATGGTTGGACACCTAACCATGCAACTACAAGGCTGGTTCATGCCAATTCAATCAACTCAAAGCCATTCTAACATTATAGACCGCGATTACCTACGCCGAGGTCTGCCAACGGCCTTACCAAACGATCCACAAACCTGTACCAATGCTGAGGATATTTACCCCCTCAATCAATGAGTCCCGGAACATAAGCGCTTATCTCACGGCCCTTCGAAAAGCGGTTCATGACGCCGCTTTCCAAAGATGCAAATGCCATTCATCACACATTGTACAGCCTTACCATTTACCATTTCAATTCAGCCAACCAACCAGGAAACCATCCAATATGCAAGTCATGCACTTACCAATTCCTTTCCTGTCCATAGTCATGTAATATAGCAATTCATATATGCAAATTACATGCAAGTCATGCACAAACAGCAATACAACATGCATACATATAATAGTATTTAGTTCCCAAAACATAAACTTGAGGGCTCAGGTGGAATCCGCACCTTTACACCTATTTACCAACCCAACGTCGTTCAGGCGATGCCGTTGCCTCACCGCTCAAGTCCCCCGCTTCTTGTCCTGCGTTGTCTGGTTCACAAGTACAACACTTGTGTGTTATAAACATGCATAACCAATCCAAAACTCATTCAGTTTCATGGGCAACTCACCAAACTTGCCACTGGTCGGGGCTGGTTTGCGGTGGAAACACAATTTCTACCGTCGCACGATCACAAGTTGCTCACTGCAACCACACCATTGCTTGGCCATGCTACTAGCCTATCATGCTCATGAAATTTACATGCAAGTGGCCTGTTAAAGCATGGTCACAAGACCACGGTTTGCACAACAACAGCGCTGCCTTGCACTGCCCAGCGCCTCTAAGGCCTGGTTCGAGTTTGGCTGCCATGAACAATACTTGTAACCCACTGCTATGAGCTTCCCTTGGCCTGGTTTGGGTAATTCGTGGGCAGAACCACGCATCATACCTTGCTCTCGACTGTCCCAGCTATCCAACTATGCTCCCAGCTAGCAAATTCAGGCACTACAACACTCAAACCTTGCCTATAAGGGTCTATTTTGGGGCTGGTAATTGCAGCTACGAATTTTGGCAAGGGGATGGGCTTATGGCTGGGAGAGACAGTCTTAAGAGGTGGCCTAACAGGTGTCAACAGGCCCTTGTTCCTCCCTGGTCCAGCAGCTGCTTGCTGCCCCAATTCTATTGGCTGGTCACAAGTCAAGTTGGACTGTCCCACTGGACAACTCCATTGGCTTACCACTGGACTGGTCCATTGATCCTACCCACTGGACAACTCCAGTACTTGCTGCCCAGACAGCTAAGTACCAAACACACCACTGGGCAAGTGGCCTAACCATCGCTCTGGCCTACGGTCCATACCGATCAGCCGATACAACACATTTTGGCTTATCCAACGGCCATAGTTCGGGTCACCGCTCCAAGTCAATTTATCCAACAATTGGCCTATTTTCATGATGCAATAGATGATGCACAACACAAAAGGGACTGTTTTATGGCCAACCGTTGCAACAGCGGGACAAGCACCACTATTGACCATGATTTACATGGCCGAAACACTGCCTAGACCTTGGCTGGTCACTGCTTGGACTTGGTCATATGGCCAGAAATTTCTCAAATATCACCACCCCCTAATAGGGATGATGCAGTTTTTACCAATACATAGTACAAGAGTAGCCTGCCTGGCAAAATCCCCTAGCCTGTGGGCTGGTTGCCTGGTTTACTTGACTGTCCCACAAGGGCCAAAATTGACAGGTGTTACAAGCACGGTATACCGTGAATGCACAAAATCATTCTGTTCTATCCAAACGGAACATGTAATGAAACAAAATTTCATTACGAATCATTCCAGTTCGTACCGTTACTGAAACGGAACGGAAAACGAAATGGCTCATTCCGTTTCATTTATCAACGGTACCCACCCCTAGTACCAACTACCAAGTGCCAGCTTGGCAAAATGCCTTCGCCTCGTGTCTCAGTCAGGTCATCCTCTAATGTCTCAGTTCACTGTCCTTATCATCAAGCTTGTCTGTGCACCACTCTGTCACTTGTCCTCCTTTCTGGATTTGGAAAGGCTTGCGTTGTATGCAACTCGCAAGCTGACAGCATTATCATTTGTTATCCCACACTACTTTAAGGTATTGATGAACAAGAGTTCTGAATTCAGGTTTCAGGAGTAGCATTTATCTCTTTATATTTGTTTTAATTCAAACAGAATATTTGCAGTGTTCCTTACGCAACAGAATCTGTAGAAACTCATAAAGCTAGATTAATGTTTTGGCAGGAACTGGTGGTTTAAATATGTAAATTACAACTGCATCCCTAAAACTTTTACCTGGTGGTTTAGAATTAGTTTTTGTCGGAGCAGAATGTGTATATTACAGATTTTTTTTTTTTTATTCGGTTTGTTTTGTTTCAACTTTCAAATGATAATACTCGTGAATGGCCGCATATTTTGCCTAGGAATGATTGACACTATTTTAAGCTGACAATCTTAACAATCATAAAATTTAAAATAAGAACCCCAATATTTAGGCATGTACTTTTTACAAACATCATGCTTAGACATATCATAATATGAATTGGTGCTTGTTTTACCATTCGTTAAACAATTTAATTTTTTTCTGCTTTGGACATACTGGTACGTCATCAACGGGAATCAAATTTTAGGACATTTATACATGCAAGAATGCACCCATAAAATGATGTAATTAATTTATTTTCTCGGCTTTAAAGCGTTGTTGAAATAAATCGTCAACATTGTCAAATAGTTTCATTCACAATGGATACCGTCTCATGCCATATAGTTTGTGCGCTAAAGTTTCTAGGAATTCCTGTTCGGTGCTGGTATTTTGTAAATTTGCTGCTCCTGGTATGCATCAGGACTAGTTAATTAAGGCTGAAACATCTTCTATTGACAATTGGTCCAAAGGGCACTTTTTTATGCATCACAGTTCCTTTCCTGTTAATTCGTTAGCTTATCCTATTTTTTATATGATTCTATTTTCCTGTCTAGGTAAGGCCATGTGATATTGGTTCAATTTTTTGAGATGATAAACGAACACCATTTCATGCTTCCTTTTTTGAGCCTTTAATACTGCACCAATCCAGAGATTCAGGTTCAATTTCTCACCTGTTGCTATGATAAGTATTATTAATGCTGCGCAAATATTTTCTGTACTCTTTCTTTAATTAAATATGGAAAGCTTGTTAAAAAAAATATAAATTATATAACAGATTCTCTCGAGTCATCCAAGAAGTTTTTGTAGACATTAGCATGTTGTAGAGTTACGTATATATGAACGCTGCATCACAATTATCAATAAGAGAATAAATAAAAAAGAAGCTAACAATTTACTAAAAAAACACAAACCTAAAATTGGGAAAAAAAAAATGAGTTTGGTACGAAGTTATGATACCAGACCTGATTTATGCATGAACAAAACCAAATAAATGAAGCCTCACCATACTATTTTTGGGTATTCAGTATAGAACCAGTACCGTACGTATACAGCTATACCATCTCGTCAGACGTCCACCCCACGTTAATTCTACATTTCATTATTAGGTTTACTCTACCAATACCAACTGGTGATGGGGACGCAACAGAACCCAATAAATAATTCTATCATACCTAACTGATCCAACGGTGATACAATCTGCCGGAAAGATCATGCCAGCATGGCAACAAAGAGCATAGCTGGACTGACCAACATTATGCCATTATTCCGGACTGTCATGCTTGGTTGAAATGAAGCTAATACCTATTAGATCTTTGCAATGTATTCAAATGCATCCTTTAGATGACACTAAATTATTCACTTCAAATATCAACTGAATTAGACCCAAAATCTATCACCATTGCGTTAGGTTTCCCTCTATCATGAATTAAAAATAATACTGTTTCATAGCTACAAAGTACTTCTAAATAGCTATTGTACACATTTCACCTGTATAGATCTGCCCCTTGCCAAGTCTGTAGAAAGCGACGCAGACAATCCCCATATGCACTGAAATCAGATCACACTGTTAAGATCTCAGATAAAGAAAATATGAACAGCCTGGATGGGGTACTACATTACCTCAACATCCCGACTTTATACATTTATAATTTATAATCAGGAATAATCAGTAGAGTTTTTGGGTCGATGAAACCTATTCAATATCAACTAGGCAGCCGCTGCCTAGCTTGTCAAAAAAAAAAGAAACCTATTCAATATCAATTTACTTGGGTTAACAGTTTAAATATGGCATGTGCAAGTTTTGAAATTTCCTGAAACATATTACCAGAGTTTGAGAATTATCAAAAAGGAAGTGCTCAAATAGGTGACAGAAATCCCTTTCGAATGAGAGATAAGTTACACTGGGAGCATAGACAAAACTCCTTTTTTGCAAGAAAAGGCACTAACATTTTTGAGAATTGGCAGCCACCTGAAATAGGACTCTTAAAATTAAAATGCATTTATAGACTACCCACCAAGAAAAGGATATGCAAATTAAGAACGATAAATGATTTACCCTTGAGAGATGCACTTTACCAGAAAGGAGATATTAGGCCAGAACCAGAGCAGCACACAAATGCAACGGAGCTTAAAGCAAGTTGTATTATCTATACCAGAATACATGATCACGTGTAACTTGTGAGCTTTTTTTTTTTCTATTCTTCAAAAATTATCCATTTGATGTTGAACATTAAATAAAAATAACACAATCAAGTTATAACGAAGAATACAATCATCCCAAATTAATTTATTGATACTTATTGATAATTCAAACACTGCTGAAGATCCCCTTCATTCCCTGCTACTTAATGATACCATTACAGCCACAATACCATAAATATATTATCTTTCATGAAAAATCTTTCTTTGCGTCACTCTAAGAAAACCATTTAGTATCTGAAAAAAAAAAAGAAAACAAGCTATACAAAAATTTTTCTGATCCACGAATTTTCAAATTTACAAATCTGTTATGTAATCCTCCTCTTTTTATCCTGGTTTGGGACCAGTTGTATCACATGCCATAAGTAGAGTTAATTTTTTTTTTTCGGACGAGCCATAGGGATGTTAATACTGTAAAAAGTAATAAGATGAAGAAAAAGAAAAAGTATACTGCCATTAGATGAGTTCCATAATGCCATCACAGGCGCCAAATTAAGTCGTCAGATCACACCAGGAATTGCACAAGTCCAGAAGTGTATAGAAATCACCTGGTCAGCTGATGGCCCAAAATCCGTTTATAGTCTTAGGAATAACTTGCAACTGAGTCTGATGAATAACTTCCAACAGAGCATTCATGCTTATTGTATTACACCAGAGAGAAATCCGATGTGCAAATACCCCAGGAACCTTCATAGTGTTTGCATAATATTGGTGGCATTGCAAGCACATGATATATAAATTTTTCAGAAAATCACTCTTGCATGAGATTCGTAGAGTTATATGGACAAATGCAACACCTTCTTTGCAAAGAGTTTTTAATCTAGTCAAACAAATGCCACAACACCTTAGCAATGAAGTTGTATTCTTGAAGATGAATACCTACCCTGCCATGTTTTCAATTTTGAACTTTGAAGTCACAAAAAAATGTCACCCCAAATTTGTGCAATATCTTATAGTGTTGCGGACAAAGACCATACTACATTTGCAATTTTGCACAATATTTTTACAAACATTTGTAAAGTAAAAATAAATTATAACTAAAATCGTAAATTTGACCAAAAGACTTCATTTAACATTGTTAAGGTAAGATTTATAAGCAGGACCTATTTCAACTTTGGAAAGTTTAAATTTAACCATAAGTGAGAGACGCTTTCATTGAGCAAGAAAATAGAAACAGTTAAAAGTCTTATGTAATAATGTCAAGCAACAATTATAGGAAGTACTAATCCACAGTTTTCATAAAAACTGGGATAACACTACCCCTACTAGTAGTCATCTTACCAGCACCTACATACCAAAACCAAGCATCCACACAAAACACAACTACTTGGAAGGAAACAAATCCCCTACAACCAAACTCAGTTATTCATACACAAAATAGTTCTTTTCCTTTATACGATCAAAAATCACCACTTTAACATCCGAAGAAGTTATTTCCAACTTCTGCAGCTCCTCTATTATGCTTGGCATAACCTCAGCACCAGTCACATAAGCAATCTTTAGTTCCTTGAGCACTTTTGCATTCGATAGTAAAAACTGTGTCATTGTAATGCTGGCAGTAACCTTCAACTTATACATGTCTATTGTGACACTTCTCAATGTTCGATCGAGACAGGCAAAGCCATCATGCTTCCTTGCAAGTAACTCTCTCGTTAGAATCGCAACTCCATTGGTATGACTTGAATCATCACCCCACAACTGCAACACATAATTTATTTACTTTGGTTACCATACTGATTAATTGCAAAAACCTCACAACACATAAAAGAACAGAAATATGTGATAGTACAGCTAAACAGCCAGTGACTGGACATCACCAATGCTCAGGTATTCAGTAATCAGAAAATTTAGCAGAAGGCATTGTTTGAAAATTTCAACTAGAAGGCTAACAAATAAAGACTGACAATTATCCCTTCAGCTGTGGCATGTAGATGAATGATACGTAGGGCAACATTGAAACAACATTACAAATTCATTCAAAACTAAAATAGTTTAAAGCAGAAACAAGGAAAAAGAGTGAGAAAAATACCTTCATTTCTAATTCTTCAAGAAAAGGCACCCTCTTTAGCAACCAAATGGAAGCATCATACATCCTCTTGTCCACAGTACCGATATTCAGATAGAAACTTAGGAATCTTAGTCGGGGAAAAGTGAAGTTAAACGGCAATGTGATAAGAGAGAAATTCTGTGCAGAAAAAACAAACAAAAATATTCATATTAGAACACAGAAATGTCCTTGAGAAGTTTCAGCTCAAGCAAAAACTTTGAAGTACACCCTTTACACAATGGACCTTTTAAAAACAATAAAGGTTCTATAATAGTAGAGAAATCAGCAAAAACCTAAGATTTTGAAAACAGGGCACAGTAAGAGCCGCATTCACAGTTGGGGTTAGATAGCAACAACAATGATTTGGATTTGTATTAGAACATGCTACACCAGGCACAACTTATTGAGATTATTCAGAATTACAAGAATGAATCAAGGTTACCATGAGAGCATCAAAGCCCAAAGTGAGAGAAGAAACCATGGCAACGCTAGTCACCAGCCCCAGAGTGATTCGAGCCAACTTTTCTGACGTATAATTTATGAGGCTGTTATGAAAATAAATGCTTGCTTTCTCCAAACATGGGGCAGAAGTAATGGACACTCTCTCAACAGAGTCAGTAATACAGAATCGCAGACACCTCAGCAATGGGAAACTGATATTTACTGATAAAGGATCTTTTGCGGATATGAGACTTAAGCGCACTGAAGAGGTTAGGTTAGTGGATGTATGGATCAGCAAATTAATATGGCCACTGGAGATTTGAGTATCTACCAAGACCAGCTCGGTGAGGCGTTTGAATCCGGGGAAACCAGTAGGAAGGACGAGATGGCATCTCCATAGTTTGAGTACTTTGAGAGCATGAAAGCATGGGAGACAGATTACCTCAGGAGATCCAGGGTTGAAGTTGGAAAGCTCAAGCGTTTGGACGCCACCTTTTTGGAGAAGTAAATCAAGAAGGCGCTGGAGAAGGGGGGCCGACTGCCAGTCGGGGTAGCTGCAAGAGAGCTGGAAGTCGGGAATGGGGCCCCGGAGAGACGAGACGAGATCAATAACGCGCTCCATCCACGTGGTGTTGTAACTTGAAAAATTTCCATGTTCACGCACGCCCAACCAGTCTAGACGATAATCGAGACGGAGGCGGGGGAGGAGGGTCCAGAGATGGCGCCAAGAGTGAGACAGGACGGACGTACGGACGGCATCCTTGATGCAGAGGCGGGAGAGCAAGGAGATTTTGATTTCTATGGGAAGCAAGCTGATCCGATCGCCTCCCGCCATCGGTCGTACTTGGGATTTGGTTTGGGAATCGCTGGTGGAAACCTAGAAAAAGTGAAGCGAAGAGGGTTTTGGGTTTTGGTTTTTGGGTGATTTTTATCGGCTTCCAGTATACTATACTGTTCCAATAGTTTTCTACCGCTAATTTATCACGCATGACGCAATCCATTTTAAAAATTGGTACAAATAATTATGTAACATGTACTTTGGGGATACTTGTACAGTGTACACTCAATAAATCTAATATCATGTACAAATTAATTGAAATAAACTCTTGTGCGAACTAGCGTGTTGGACTGTTGGTACTTATATTTCTACATAGGAATTTTATTACTTGATTTTTTTTAGAATTTTATTCACTTGCACCTAAGCATGAACAGAACTAGTGTGGATATAACAGTTGCAATTCCAATCGTAGGCATCAGGCATGGCAGCATGGGATGTGCAATTGTTAATTACATTGACAAATTAGTAATCCCGCTTAAATTACATTGCAAAAGTGATAACTTCAAAAGTGAAATTTTGCCAATTCCATGATAATTCACTCTTTATGACTTTGTCATAACATTGGGCTCCACAATTGATTTTTGCAAGGATGAAAAATGATATAAATTAATTAAATATAAAAAAATGACTTGCATAAAAAAAAAAAGTTTCCTTCTAGAGAAAGTTTAATATGCACCATAATGCTGCATTCTATGCTCCACGGACTTTTTCGGAAATATTTTTGTAAATTGACAAATCAAATTTAACTAATCTAATCTAAATATCGAAATCTCATAGGACACCAAATTTTATAATTTTTGAGATTTTATTACTTTTTTTTCGAATTTTTTATAACTTGTCATTTTTGGAATGTTGTAAATAGTTGTTTGTTTCCAAAAATGACAAGTTAAAAAAAATTCGAAAAAAAATAGTAATAAAATCTCAAAAATTGTAAAATTTGGTGTCCTATGAGATTTCAATATGTAGATTAGATTAATTAAATTAGATTTGTCAATTTACAAAAATATCTCCAAAAAATCCGTGGTGCATAGAATACCCTATGCACTATGGTACATATTAAACTTTCTCTTTCTTTTAACCCTTAAGAGAGATGAAGGTCCTCTTAAAATATACAGTTTAATTTAATTTATAGTTTGGTGCCACTGAATTTTTTTAATTTGATAAATGAAAAATTCTAAGTGAGAACCCAGATATATAATCTTCACTCTCGTCTTATGTTAAAGAAATTCTAGATAAATAATTAAGTAAACATTTTAAAGTTTAAACGATCGGATTGAAATTCCAGTTTAAAAATTTTCTCCCAATGCCAGTATAAATAAATAAATAAATTATAAAGTAGTATCTAGATTTTAAATCTGGCTTTTTTGTTTATTTTCTTTTAAATTATAATTAAAAATTATCATGAACAGAATTGGAAATTCTGATCTATTTAAACCCGACAGGTGCCCGTGCCGCAAGGAAACCGATTAGGATATACCTTTTTTTATTTTAATAAACCGGATTAGGATATACTGATTGATATACAACAACATATCCATACACGATTGAAGATGAAACTATTCGTTCCGTACTGTTTTCTAGCCAATTCTCCCTTTACCGATTAAACCTCCGTTGGATAGAGAGGGAGAGAGAGAGAGATGGCAGTGGTGGTGCCATGTGCCAGCTTGGCAAAATGCCTTCGCCTCGTGTCTCCGTCAGGATATCCTCTAATGTCTCAGGCTCTCAACTCTCTGTGCTTATCTTCATTCGGGCATTTCATGAAACATATCCAGCACAACTCTGTTACTGTGTCCCCTTTCAGGATTTGGAAAGTTTTGCATAGCCTCTACACTGTATGCAACTCACACAATGTCATCATATGCAATTCATCCCCACACTGCTTAAAGGTATTGATTACCAAGAATCTGGATTCAGCTTTCAGGAGGACATGGCAACATAATTTAACATTTCTTCGCTAGTTGCAGCTGGACCCCTCTCAAATAACCCACCCAATTTTGACTAAATCGTTTCCGGAGTGGCTTAGGATTGGTCTTTCTTGAAGCAGAATATTTATATTACATATTCTTTTTGGGCTTATTTTTGTGTTTCAACTTTCAAATGACAATACACATGCATGGTCACATAATGTGAGTAGGAATGACTGACACTATTTTAAGCTGACAATCTTAACAATCATCAAAATTAAAATAAGAACCCCAATATTTAGACATGTACTTTCTACAAGATACAAGGCTACAAGCATCATGCTTAAATATATATAATAATATGAATTGGTGCTTGTTTTACCATTCGTTGAACAATTTGAATTTTTTTTCCTGGTATGGACATACTGGTACAATATAACCGGGAATCAAATTTTAGGACATTTGATAGGTACCTATCTATACATGCAACAATGCATCCATAAAAGTATTTAATGAATTTCTTTTTCTTGGCTTTAAAGCATTTTCTACTTAAAATAATGTCAAGATTGTCAAATAGTTTCGCTCACCTGGTCAGCCGATGCACCCAAAATTTTATAAAAACTACCCATCCACAGACCACAATTTTCGTAAAAACTGGGACAAACACTACCCCTACTAGTAGTAATCTTACCGACACCTACATATCAAAACCAAGAGTATCCACACAAAATACAACAACTTAGAAGGAAACAGATCCCCTACAAACAAACTCAGTTTCAGTTATTCATACAAAATAGCTTTTTCCCCTTGCATAATTGAAAATCACCACTTTAGCATCTGAAGAAATTATTTCCACCTTCTGCAGCTCCTCTATCATGCTTGGCATAAACTCATTACTAGTCCAATAAGAAACCATTAGTTCCTTGAGCACTTTTGCATTCAACAGAAAAAACTGTGCCATTGGAATGATGGCAGTAACCTCCAACTTACACATGATTATTGTGACACTTCTCAAAGTTCGATCAAGGCAGGCAAACCCATCATGCTTCTTTTCAAGTAACTCTCTCATTAAAATCGCAACTCCATTGGTCTGACTTGAATCATCACCTGTCAACTGCAATACTTAAATTTTTGGTCACCATACTGATTAATTGCAAAAACCTCACAACATATATAACCATAGAAATATGTGATAGTTCAGCTAAACAGTCAAACAGACAGTGACTGGTAATTACCGATTTTCAGGTACGCAGTAATAACAAAATTGAGCAGAAGTAAGGCATTGTTTGAAAATTTCAACTAGAAGGCTAACAAATAAAGACTGATAATTATCGCTTGAGCTGTCATAAGTAGAAGATTGATGCATAGAGCAACATTGCAACAACATAAGAAATCATTCATAACAAAGAGTTTGACGCAATCACAAGGAAAAATAATGAGACACTAACATGTATTTCTAATTCTTCAAGAAGAGGCATGCTGCTTAGCAACCAAACTGAAGCATCATACATCCTCTTGTCCACGGTATCGACTTTCAGATCGAAACGTAGGAATCTTAGTCGGGGAAAAGTCAAGTTAAACGGGAAAGCGACAAGAGAGAAACACTGTGCAGAAACGCAAACAAAAATATTCAGATAAGAAAACATAAAAAGTCCTTGAGAAGTTTCAGCTCAAACAAAAAGTATGATGTATGCCCTTTACATAATGGACCTTCTATAAAATATAAAGGTTCTATAATACTAGAGAAAGCAGAAAAAAACCTAAGATTTTAGGAACTGGGCACAATAAGAGCAGAATTCACAGTTGCGGTTAGATGGCTACTCCAAAGATTTGCATTTGTATTAGAACATGCTGCATGTAAACAGCATGCTAATCCAGGCACAACTTATTGAGATTATTCAGAACAAGAATGAATCAATCTTACCTTGAGAGCATTAAAGCCCAAAGTGAGAGAAGAAACCATGGAAACGCTAGTCACCAGCCCTAGAGTGACCTGAGCCAACTTTTCTGGTGTATAATTATAGAGGTCACAATGACAAATACATGCTTTCTCCAAGCATGGGGCAGAAATCATGGATACTCTCTCAATGGAGTCGGTAATAACGAATTTCAGATGCCTCAGCAATGGGAAACTGATATTTACTGATAGAGGATCTTTGGCGGATTCAAGCCATAAACGCACTGAAGAGGTTAGGTTATTGGACGTATGGATGAGCAAATTAATATCTTCACTGGATATTTGAGTATCTAGCAACTCCAACTCGGTGAGGAGGTTGAATCCACGGAAACCAGTAGGAAGGACGAGATGAACACTGCAAAGTTTGAGTACTTTGAGAGCATGAAAGCCCGGGAGAGAAATTACCGCACGACATGCATGGTTGAAGTTGTGAAGGTCAAGCATTTGGAGCCCGCCTTTTTGGAGAAGTAAATCGAGGAGACGCAGGAGAAGAGAGGGCGACAGCCGGTCAACCCAACGGTAAAAGAGCTGGAAGTCGAGAACAGGGCCCCGGAGAGATGAGACGAGATCAACGACGCGCTCCATCCACGTGGTGTTGTAAGCATAAAAATCTCCAAATTCACGCACGCCCAACCATTCTACAGAGCAATCGAGACGGAGGCGGGGGAGGAGGGTCCAGAGATGGCGCCAGGAGTGAGCCAGAGCCGACGTACGGACGGCATCCTTGACGCGGAGGCGGGAGAGCACGGAGATTTTGATTTCTAAGGGTAGCAAGCTGATCCGATCGACTCCCGCCATTGATCGGACTTTGGGATTTTGGGACACTCTCACACTCTCACTGTTGCTGCCTGCTGGTGGAAGTGGAACCCTAGAAAAGAGTGAAGTGTTTTTTTAGAAAAAAGTGAAGTGAAGAGGAGGATTTCGGCCTTTCGGAAGCGGGCAGTCTTGGGTTTTAATCGGATTTTTATAATTTTTTAAGGCACTCTTCCACTGTACTTTTCCTGTTACTCGAAAACTGGTACTAATTTAACATGTACTTTGGTGATACTTATATAGTTATATTAGCGTGTTGCACTGTTGGTACTTATATTTCTACATAGAAATTTTATTGCTTGATTTTTTTTTTTTTTAAATTGCACGTATGCTATAATGTTTTTAACTTTTTATCACATCAATAAACTTTCAATATCCACTTGCACCTAAGCATGAACAAAACTAGTGTGGATATAACAGTTGCAATTCCAATTGCAGGCATGGGACGTGCAATTGTTAATTACATTGACAAATTAGTAATCCCTCTTAAAATACCACGTCACCCTTTCAAAAGTGACAACTTTATTGTTCAAAGCGTTTCCATCCCTGCAATTTTGCCAATTCCATGATAATTCACTCTTTGTCATAACATTGGGCCCCACAATTGATTTTTGCAAGGATGAAAAATGTGGACTTTTTCCTAAAAGTCCTGAATTTTATTTTTTAATATCAAAAAAGGTCTTGGACCTAAAATAATTTCCGAAAGGACCTCATCAGTATTATAAATTCACTCCCGATTCACTTACAAATGTCTTCTCCATCAATTCCAAATTCACAATCGACGTCGAATTTGTTTTCAAATCTGTACCGTTAATTCAATTCAAGTATGTTAATATATTTATAATAATATGTTTAGGTCCTTTAAGAAATTATTTTAGGTCCATGGCCCTTTTTGATATTAAAAAACAAAATTGAGCTCTTTTGGAAAAAAAGTCCGAAAAGTGTTATAAATTAATTAAAGGTTTTTTTTTAACCCTTAAGAGAGATGAAGGTCCTCTTAAAATATACAGTTTGATTTATAGTTTGGTGCCACTGAATTTTTTAATTTGATAAATAAAAAATTCTAAATGAGAACCCCAGATAAATAATCTTCACTTCCGTCTTATGTTAAAAAAATCATAGATAAATAATAAGTAAAAATTTTAAATTTTAAACGTTCGGATTGAAATTCCAGTTTAAAAATTTTCTCCCAATGCCAGTATAAATTAATTAATTATAAAGTAGTAGCTGGATTTAAATTTGGTTTTTTGTTTATTTTCTTTTAAATTATAAATTAAAAATTATAATGAACTGAATTGGAAACTCTGATCTATAAATTAAAAATTTCATTTTCGAAGTAAACTTTTCTAAGTATTTTCTATATATCAGAAAGGAATAACAATTTTTTTCTGTAGAATAAATATCCAGTAGCAAGAATATCAAATCGTAAATATTGGCAAATTCTTGCTTTGCCATAGTCTAAGGAAATAAAAAGAATCCGCTTAGTAATAGAAAATCTTATCTATTTTCGAATTTATTTATCAGAATAGCTGATATAATCAGGCATAATCAGTAGAGTTTTGGGGTCGATTGAATTGACCTATTCAATATCAATTTACTTAACCAATTTAAATATGAAAATGCGCAAGTTTTGAGATTCCAGAGGCATATTCCCAGAGTTTGAGAATAATTAAAAAGGAAGTGCTCAAATAGGTGACAGAAATGCCCTTCGAATGAGAGATAAGTTACACTGGGGGCACAGACAAAACTCCTTTTTTTGCAAGAAAAGGCACTAACATATTTGAGAATTGGCTAACCCCTGAAATAGGACTCTTAAAACTAAAATGCATTTATAGACTACCCACCAAGAAAAATGCATACAAATTAAGAAACGATAAATGACTTACCCTTAAGAGATACACTTCACCAGAAAGGAGATATTAGGCCAGAACCAGAGCAGCACACAAATGCAACACAGCGCAAAGCAAGTTGTATTATCTATACTCTAATACATGATCATGTGCAACTCGTGAGTTTTTTATTTGTTCTTCAGAATTATCCATTTGATGTTGAACATTCAATAAAAATAACACGTTCAAGTTATTACGAACAATACAATCAGCCCAAATTAATTTATATAATTCAAACATTGCTGAAGATCTCCTTCATTACCTGCTACTTATTCATACCATTACAGCCATAATACCATAAATAAGATATCTTCCATGAAAATTCATTCTTTGTGTCGCTTTGAGAAAGTCATTTAATATCTGACAAAACAAGAATTTCTGATCCACAAAGTTTTATATTTACAAATTTGTTATGTAATTGTAACCCTCCTATTTTTTATCCTGGCTTGGGATATAAGTAGAGTTCAAATTTTTGTTTTTTTTTTCCCTTTAATATCGGACGGCCCGTACAGCTGTTAATACTGTAAAAAGTAATAAGATTAAGAAGAAAAAGAAAAAGTCTTACACTCTTACGTCATGAAGCAACAATTATAAAAACTACCTATCTGCAGTTTTGGTAAAATCTGGGACAAACACTACCCCTACTAGTAGTTATCTTACCAGTACCTACATACCCAAACTGAAGCATCCATACAAAAACCAACTACTCGGATCCCCTACAAACAAACTCAGTTCAGTTGTTTATACACAAAATAGTTCTTTTTTTTATACGATCAAATCACCACTTTAGCATCCGAAGAAATTATTTCCACCTTCTGCAGCTCCTCTAACATGTTTGGCATAACCTCATCACCAGTCTCATAAGCAACCTCTAGTTCCTTGAGCACTTTTGCATTCAACAAAAAAAACTGTGCCATTGGAATGATGGCAGCAACCTCCAACTTACACATAATTATTGTGACACTTCTCATTGTTCGATCAAGGCAGGCAAACCCATCATGCTTCTTTTCAAGTAACTCTCTCATTAGAATTGCAACTCCATTGGTCTGACTTGAATCATCACCCGTCAACTGCAATACTTAAATTTATTTAGTTTGGTCACCATACTAATTAATTGCAAAAACCTCACAACTTATATAAACATAGAAATATGTGATAGTTTCAGCTAAACAGACAGTGACTGGTCATTACCGATTCTCAGGTACTCAGTAAGCAGAAAATTGTGCAGAAATAAGACATTGTTTGAAAATTTTAACTAGAATGCTAACAAATAAAGACTGATAGTTATCGATTGAGCTGTCACATGTAGAATATTGACACATAGAGCAACATTGCAACAACATAAAAAAATCATTCAAAACAGAAAGAGTTTTATGCAATCACAAGGAAAAAGAATGAGACAATAACCTGTATTTCTAATTCTTCAAGAAAAGGCATGCTCCTTAGCAACCAAACAGAAGCATCGTACATCCTCTTGTCCACAGTATCGACATTCAGATCGAAACATAGGAATCTTAGTCGGGGAAAAGTGAAGTTAAATGGCAAAGCGACAAGAGAGAAATACTGTGCAGAAACGCAAACGGAAATATTCATATTAGAAAACAGAAAAAGTCCTTGAAAAGTTTCAGCTCAAACAGAAACTATGATATACACCGTTTACATAATGAACCTTTTAAAAAACAATAAAGGTTCTATAATAGTAGAGAAAGCAACAGAAATCTAAGATTTTGCAAACTGGGCACAATAAGAGCAGAATTCACAGTTGTGGTTAGATGGCCACACGAATTAATGATTTGTATTTGTATTAGAACATGTTGCAAGCACAAAGCATGCTACCCCAGGCACAACTTGTTGAGATTATCAGAATTACAAGAATGAATCAATCTTACCTCGAGAGCATTAAAGCCCAAAGTGAGAGAAGAAACCATGGAAACATTAGTCACCAGCCCTAGAGTGACCTGAGACAACTTTTCTGATGTATAATTATAAAGGTCGCAATGATAAATGCATGCTTCTTCCAAACATGGGGCAGAAAAAAGGGATACTCTCTCAAAGTCAGTAAAAGTGAACACGAGATGCCTCAGCAACGGGAAACTGGGATTTACTGGTAGACTTAAATTATCCTCACTGGAGATTAGAGTATCTAGCATGTTTAACTTGTCAAGGCGATTGAATCCGCAGAAACCAGTAGGAAGGATGAGATGACAATCGCAAAGATAAAGGTCTTTGAGGGCATGAAAGCATGGGAGACGGGTTACTGCGAGACGTCTGTGGTTGAAATTCTGAAGGTGAAGCGTTTCGACGCCACCTTTTTGGAGGAGTAAATTGAGGAGGCACTGGAGAAGGAAGGTCGTGAGCGACTCATAGTCGGGGGAGTAGTAGAAAGCGAGCTGGAAATCGAGAATGGGGCCCCGGAGAGAGGAGACGAGATGGAAGACGCGTTCCAGCCAGATGGAGTCGAAAATGAGATCTGTAGTAGGTACGCCCAAGCCCAATAAGTCTGTACATGAACTGAGATGGAGGCGGGGGAGGAGGGTCCAGAGATGGCGCCAGGAATGAGCCAGAGCCGACGTACGGACAGCATCCTTGAAATCTAGGCGGGAGAGCAATGAGATTTTGATTTCTAAGGGAAGCAAGCTGATCCGATCGGTTCCCGCCATTGATCGGAGTAGGGATTTTGGGGTCAATGGTAAACCCTAGAAAGTATGAAGTGAAGAGGGGAACCACATCCTCTACCCATCTCTAAGAGATGGGTAGAGTGTCCATTTTTGAACGTCAGCCGTCTGATTTAATCTCAACGGCTAAAGGAGCCCCGTGCATTCCACCACTCCCGAAAAAAATTATTGGCCCGAAAAAAATGAACCGTCCAGATTAGATCAGACGGTCGTGATGAGATGGGCACTCTACCCATCTCTTAGAGATGGGTAGAGGATGCGGATCCGTGAAGAGGGGCGGTCTTGGGTTTAATCGGATTCTTCCACTGTTGCACCATACCGTTCCAAATACTCGTTGTTGAGCACTAATTTATCCCGCCATCCATTTTAAAATCTGGTGACATTTGTATGCTCAATAAATATAATATGTACAAATTAGTTGAATACTGAAATAAACTCTTACGCGAATTGGCGTGTTGGACTGTTGGTGATTATATTTCTAAATTTGAATTTTATTGCTTGACAATTCTCGTTTTCTAAAACAGAACTAGTGTAAATAAATAAGAAATAACAATTGAAATTCCAATTGCAGGGCTAGGCCGCCCGTGCTGCGTGCAATTGATAATTAGTAATCCCGCCTAAAATACCACGTCACTCTTTACAAAAGTACCAACTTATTTGTTCAAGCAATTCTATCCCTGCATGAAAATTAATTAAAAAATAAATTGTTAAAATTCTACATAAAAAGGTTTCTTTTGCCCTTAGAGAGACAGAGATCCTCCTCAATACAACAAATTAAAATTTGAAGCTGTTTAGTCTAGAAAAAAGTATACAGTTTGATTTATAATTTGGTGCCACTCAAATTAGGGTTTTTTTTAATAAGAAAAAAATAAAGCCTAGAAATTTTAATAGAAACAAAGCTAATACGAAAATTTTAATACAAGCACAGCTATTGCGCCCTTCTGAATGGCGTAACTAGGAAATACCAATTGCGCCAACCTGAAGGGCGCTATGAGGAAAACTCCAAAAAAAAAAAAATTGTGATGCCGTTTTTACCTTCTCCGACTCTGAAGTTTGGACCTATTTAACTATATATATCATCTACCCTTCCTTTATTCTGGTTGTCCCATCCCATCACTTCTTTTGCTTTCGTTTTTTTTTTTGTCTAAATTTTTCTTTGACTCAAGGATTCAATCTTTAATGGATTGATTGTCCTCCTCGTTGAATATTCTCCTCTTAAAAAGCATAATAATATTGTGATGCAGATCTTGTTTAAAATACATTAAAATTTCTAGGCTTTTTATAATATTTATAGAACATATGTTTAAAATAGATATAGAAAATATAATTTTAGTTATTTTGATTAAAAAAAAAATCACGGCACAAGGAGACACTCATTAGAAAATTGTAGCACACACAATCATTTGATTGACCTAACATCGGTATTTTGAAAATTGTAGAAGGAAAATTAGTTTTGTTCAGTGCAGCAATTGATGGCTCTTTTGTACATTCAACACTCAGCATACCTCACGAATGATCACACCCACAATTCATGGAAGATCAATATGGAAGTTATATATCTATGGAACTGGCTATATATATAATATGATAATAAATGCCCTTATGACAGTTGTGGAAACCCAAAAAGAAAGGGTATGGCTCGTTTATTGACTAGGTCACATCAATCATCATTCTCTCCTTGAAGAACTCTTTAATGCATGAATATATGAGCCGATTTTTTTGGAGTTTTCCTCGTAGCGCCCTTCATGTTGGCGCAATAAGGGCTTTAGCGCCCATTTGAAAGGCGCAATTGGTATTTCCTAATTACGTCATTCAGAAGGGCGCAATAGCTGTGCTTGTATTAAAATTTTCGTATTAGCTTTGTTTCTATTAAAATTTCTAGGCCTTTTTTTTTCTTATTAAAAAAAACCCCTCAAATTATTTTCATTTTATAAGTGAAAAATTCAAATGTTCATAAATAAAAATAAAATATTTGAAATTTAAAACGATCGAATTGAAATTACAATCCTAAATATCTTTTGATTATTTTTTTTCAATGCAAAATAAAAGAGTTAATTATACAGTATTAGCTGGACCATCAAATCCCGGCATTTTGTTTATTTTTTTTTTAATTTTAACTAAAAATTATTGTAAACCGGAAAGCTACTCACACGATGTCATCATATGCAATTTATCCCCCACACTCCTTTAGGGCCTGATCGAAATGATTTTTAGAAGAGTTCAATTCATTTCAACTGAATAGAGTTCAATAGAAATGATTTTAAAATGAAATCTAGCGATCAGAACAAATAGAAAAAGAATTGAAGAGAAATGAATTTTGTGATCGGATGCCATATGAAAATAGAAAAGAAATGAATTCATTTCCTTATATTTGACCATTTTACCCTCACTCTCTTTATAATCATCAATCTATTAATTATTATTTAGTCTAGCATATATACGTCATTTGTTTCCTCTGTTTTATAGGGTGTTGGAAAAAGACAAATGATGGACCGAATATGTATTTCTCAATTGTATGCCAATTCATATGCTTCTCATCAAACTTTTAAAATCAGAAAAAAGACAAAAGTAAAATAAAAAAATTGAGATGCCTTACGATGGGTATGCCACATGCTTTGTTTGTGTCCAAAATTGATGACCGCGCAGAGGAGACAGAGATAGCAGGGTTGGTTTCTTTTCGCGAGAGAGGCAAGAGGGGTAGAAAGGTCTACGATTTTTCCACCACTTTTCGCCCAGCCAAATCGTGAGAAATCTCTTGCTTTTTGACGCGATTTGGACAAATCAAATTTTTCTTTTCAAATCGCGTAGAATGAAATGAACTCATGACCCGATAATCATTCCGATCAAAAAAATATGTTTCTCGTGAATTCCAATTGACGTCGGAGCTGCTAATTTCTCATTCTGATCGGAGCCTTAAGGAATTGATTACCAAGAATCTGAATTCAGGTTTCAGATGGAAATGGCAACATAATTAAACATTTCTTTCTTTATTTTTTAAATTTAAAAATTAGTATGGGCAGCATCGCTCATGCATAAGAGATCTGTAGAAACTTATAAAGCCAGATTAGTGTTTTGACAGGCACTTTCGCTAGTTGGAACTGGATCCTAACCCACCCAATTTTGTCTAAATTGTTTCCCGGGTGGCTTAGGATTGGTCTTCCTTGGAGCAGAATGTGTATATCACATATTCTTTTTGGGCTTGTTTTTTGTTAGCCTAGGAATGATTGATTTAAGCTGACAATCTTAACAATCATCAAAATTAAAATAAGAACCCCAATATTTTGGCATGAACTTTTTACAAACATCATGCTTAGACATATAATAATATGAATTGCTGCTTGTTTCACCATTCGATGAACAATTTAAATTTTTTCTGGTTTGGACATACTGGTACATTATCAACGGGAATCAAATTTTAGGACATTTGATAAGTACCTGTCTATACATGCAACAATGCACCCATAAAATTATGTAATTAATTTCCTTTCTTGGCTTTAAAGCATTGTTTACTTGAAATAAATGGTCAACATTGTCAAATAGTTTCATTCACAATGGATACCGTCTCATGCCATATAGTTTGTGGACTAAAGTTCCTAGGAATTCTTTGAGTTGTAATGCTCCTGTTTAGTGCTGGTATTGTGTAAAGTTGCTGCTCCTGGTATGCATCAGTACTAGTTAATTAAGACTGAAACTTCTTCTATTGACAATTGGTCCAAAGGGCACTTTTTTATGCATCGCATTTCCTTTCCTGTTAATTCCTTAGCTTATCCTAATTTTTTATATGATTCTATTTTCCTGTCTAGGTAAGGCCATGTGTTATAGATTGGTCCTATTGGTTCAACGAACACCATTTCATGATTCCTTTTTAAGCCTTTAATACTGCACCAATTCAGAGACTCCGGGTCAAAGTAAAATATTTTTATACTAAGAATTGTATTACAGATTCTCTCGAGTCACCCAAGAAGTTTTTCTAGACATTAGCATGTTGTAGAGTAACCCATATATGAATGCTGCACCACAATTATCAATGAAAGAATAAATACAAAAAGAAGCTAATATTTAATAAAAAAAAAAAACTAAATTGGGGATCAACGAGTTGGTACGAAGTTATATGATACCAGAACTGATTTAAGTATGATCAAAACCAAATAAATGTAGCCTCACCATACTATTTCTGGGTATGCAGTACAGAACAAGTACCATACCTATACCTGTCTTGTAGATTCTTAACCCACGTTAATTCTACATTGCATTATTAGGATTTACTCTACCAATACCAACTGGTGATGGGGACACAACAAAACCCAATAAATAATTCTATCAGACCTGACTGATCCAACGGTGATACAATCTGAAAGATCATGCCAGCATGGCAACAAAGAGCATAGCTGGACTGACCAACATTATGCCATTATTCAGGACTGTCATACTTGGTAGAAATGAAGCTAATACCTGTTAGATCCTTGCAATGTATTCAAATGCATCCTTTAGACGACACTAACTTATTCACTTCAAATATCAGCTGAATTAGACTCAAAATCTATCACCATCGTGTCAGGTTTCTCTATCATGAATTAAAAATAATACTTTCAGTTTCAGAGCTACGAGGTACTTCTAAATAGCAATTGTATTATTGTACACATTTCACATACATAGATCTGTCCCTTGCCAAGCCTGTAGAAAGCGACGCAGACAATCCCAGTATGCACTGAAATCAGAACACACAGTTAAGATCTCAGAGAAAGAAAATATGAACAGCCAGGATGGGGTACTACATTACCTCAACATCCTAACTTTATACGTTTATAATTTATAACCAGGAATAATCAGTAGAGTTTTGGGGTCGATGAAACCTATTGAATATCAATTTACTTAGTTTAGCAGTTTAAATATGACATGCGCAAGATTTGAGATTCCAGAGGCATATTCCCAGAATTTGAGAATAATTTAAAAGGAAGTACTCAAATAGGTGACAGAAATGTCCCTTGAAAGGTTACACTGGGAGCACAGACAAAACTCATATTTTGCAAGAAAAGGAACTAACATTTTAGAGAATTGGCAGCCACCTGAAATAGGACACTTAAATCTAAAATGCATTTATAGTCTAAGACTGCCCACCAAGAAAAATATAACCAAATTAAGAAACGATAAATGACTTACCCTTAAGAATGCACTTCACCAGAAAGGAGATATTAGGCCAGAACCATAGCAGCACACAAATGCAACACAACCCAAAGCAAGTCGTATATCTGTCATGAAAATTCTTTCTTTGTGTCGCTCTGAGAAAGCCATTTAGTATCTGACAAAACAAGAAAACAAGCTATACAAAAAATTTTCTGATCCACAATTCTTTATATTTACAAATTTGTTATGTAACCCTGCTCTTTTTATGCTGTCTTGGGACCAGTTGTATCACATGACATAGGTAAGAGTTAAAAATTCTGTTTTCTTCTTTTTTTTTTTATATCAGATGTTAATGCTATAAAAAATAATAAGATTAAGAAGAAAAAGAAAAAGTATAACCCCATTAGACGAGTTCTATAATGCCATCACAGGCGCCAAATTAGTGAGCATGTTGTCAGATCACACCAGGAATTGCATACGTCCAGAAGTGTATAGAAATCACCTGGTCATCTGATGCACACAAAATCTGTTTATTGTCTAATGAATAACTAGCAACTGAGTCTGATGAATAACTTGCAACTATGCAGTCATGATTATTGTACTATACCAGAGAAATCTGAGGGGCGAATACCCAAGAAACCTTCATAGTTTTTTCTGGTGGCATTGCAAGCACATGACATATCAATTTCGCAGAAAATCACTCTTGCATGAGATTCGTAGAGTTATGGACAAATGCCACACGTCCTTTGCATAGATTTTTAATCTGGTAACCAAATGCAACAACACAATTGCAATGAAGTTGTATTCTTGAAGATGAGTACCTACCATGCCATGTTTTCAATTTTGAACTTTGAAGTCACATACAAATGCCTACACCAAATTTGTACAATATCTTATAGTGTTGTGGATAAAGACCATACTACACTTGCAATTTTGCACAATATTTGTACAACCATTTGTAAAGTAAAAATAAATGATAACTAAAATCATAAATTTGACCAACATACATCATTTGACATTGGAAAGGTAAGATTTATAAGCAGGACCTATTTCAACTTTGGAAAGTTAAAATTTAACCATAAGTGAGAGACGCTTTAATTCAGCAAGAAAATAGAAAGAACTAAACGTCTTACGAAAGAATGAAGCAACAATTATAGAAGTATCAATCCACTATTTTAGTAAAAACTGGGACAACACTACCCCTACTAGT
This sequence comes from Rhynchospora tenuis, assembly GCA_027725995.1. Taxonomy (NCBI): domain Eukaryota; kingdom Viridiplantae; phylum Streptophyta; class Magnoliopsida; order Poales; family Cyperaceae; genus Rhynchospora; species Rhynchospora tenuis. Next base: position 205,011,909 of record CM050888.1, on the reverse strand, counting down.
AGTCATCTTACCAGTACCTGCATACCAAAGCCAAGCATCCACACAAACTACAACTATTTGGAAGTAAACAAATCCCCTACAACCAAACTCAGTTCAGTTATTCATACTCAAAATAGTTTTTTTCATTTATCCAATCGAAAAGCACCACTTTAGCATCCGAAGAAATTATTTCCACCTTCTTCAGCTCCTCTATCATGCTTGGTATAACCTCAGCACCAGTCGCAAAAACAATCTTTAGTTCCTTGAGCAATTTTGCATTCAACAGAAAAAACTGTGCCATTGTAATGCTGGCAGTAACCTGCAACTTATTCATTTCTATTGCGACACTTCTCACTGTTCGATCAAGGCAGGCAAAGCCATCATGCTTCTTTGCAAGTAAATCTCTCATTAGAATTGCAACTCCATTGGTCTGACTTAAATCATCACCCCACAACTGCAATACATAATTTATTTACTTTGGTTGCCATACTGATTAATTGCAAAAACCTCACAAACACATAAAAGAACCAAAATATGTGATAGTACAGCTAAACAGCCAGCGACTGGTCATCACTAATGCTCAGGTATTCAGTAATCAGAAAATTTAGCAGAGGGCATTGTTGAAATTTCAACTAGAAGGCTAACAAATAAAGACTGACAATTATCATTTCAGCTGTGGCATGTAGAAGAATGACACATAGGGAAACATTGAAACAACATTACAAATTCATTCAAAACTAAACGAGTTTGATGCAGAAACAAGGAAAAAGAATGAGAAAAATACCTCTATTTCTAATCCTTCAAGAAAAGGTATGCTCTTTAGCAACCAAACAAAAGCACCATACATCCTCTTGTCCATAGTATCGGTATTCAAATAGAAACTTAGGAATCTTAGTCGGGGAAAAGTGAAGTTAAACGGCAATGTGACAAGAGAGAAATTCTGTGCAGAAAAACAAACAAAAGTATTCATAGAAAACAGGAAAAGTCCTTGAGAAGTTTCAGCTCAAGTGAAAACTATGATGTACACCCTTTACATAATGGACGTTTTAAAAACAAAAAAAAGTTCTATAATAGTAGAGAAAGCAGCAAAAACCTAAGATTTTGGAAACTGGGCACAATAAGAGCAGCATCCACAGTTGGGGTTAGATAGCCACACCAATGATTTGGATTTGTATTAGAACATGTTGTACGTACAAATCATGCTATCCCAGGCACAACTTATTGAGATTATTCAGAATTACAAGAATGAAGCAAGCTTACCTTGAGAGCATCAAAGCCCAAAGTGAGAGAAGAAGCCATCGCAACGCTAGTCACCAGCCCTAGAATGAGCTGAGCCAACTTTTCTGATGTAGGCTTCAAGTTCAAGAAGTCGCAATGAAAAATGCATGCTTTCTCCAAACATGGGGCATAAAAAAGGGGTACTCCCTCAAAGTCAGTAAAAGTGAACACGAGATGCCTCAGCGACGGGAAACTGAGATTTACTGGTAGACTTAAATTATCCTCACTGGAGATTAGAGTATCTATCAAGTCCAACTTGGTGAGGCGATTGAATCCGGGGAAATCTGCAGGAAGGATGAGATGACAATAGCAAAGATCGAGTTCTTTGAGGGCATGAAAGCATGGGAGACGGGTTACTGCGAGACATCTCTGGTTGAAGTTCTGAAGGTGGAGCGTTTCGACGTCACCTTTTTGGAGGAGTAAATTGAGGAGGCGCTGGAGAAGAGAATGCCGCTCGGGGCAGCAGTAGAAAGCGAGCTGGAAATCGAGAATGGGGCCCCGGAGAGATGAGACGAGATGGAAGACGCGTTCCAGCCAGATGGGGTCCGAGCCGAAATCTCTACGTAAGCCCAAGCCCAGTAGGTCTACAAATGAATGGAGATGGAGGCGGGGGAGCAGGGTCCAGAGATGGCGCCAGGAGTGAGCCACAGCCGACGTACGGACGGCATCCTTGAAATCGAGGCGGGAGAGCACGGAGATTTTGATTTCTAAGGGAAGGATGCTGATCCGATCGCCTCCCGCCATTGATCGGAGTTGGGATTTGGGGGTCGCTGGTGAACCCTAGAATAGAGTGAAGTGATAGTGAAGTGAAGAAGATGTCTTGGGTTTGAGGCTTTAAGCACTGATTTACCACGCCATCCATTTTTACGCTCAATAAATATATAATATGTGCAAATTAGTTGAAATAAACTCTTACACGAATTTGCGTGTTGGACTTGGACTGCTGATACTTATATTTCTACATAGGAATTTTATTGCTCGACTAAATATTAATTCTACAAACAAAATAACAGCTGTGTTGATGATGTTTATGTTGTCAAGAAAAACATTGCCGTATGCTATAATGTTTTTATCACATGATTCACATCATGACATCAATAAGCTTTCAATATTCACTTGCATCCGAGCATGAACAGTGTAGTGTGTAGACATAACAGTTGGAATTCCAATTGCAGGCATGGGGCGTGCAATTGCTAATTAGATTGCCAAATTAGCAATCACGTCACTGCTTGCAAAAGTGCTAACTTATATATATTTGTTCAAAGCGCTTCTATTCCTGAAACCTGCCAACTTCGTGATATTCTTTATCGTATCATTGGGGTCCAACAAATTGAATTTGCGAGGATAACAAATATTATAAAATTTTATTAAAAGATAAATAGTTAAAATTCGACATCTGCTATTGCCAGGCCTTCTATTCGTTCCTTCTTGTTTCTATCTAGTCAACACATATCCACCATACACAACCACCGGAGATAAAAAAAACTATTCGATCCTTCTGTTTTCTAGTCAATTCCCCCTCTGCCACTGCCAGGCCTTCTATTCCCGAATATAGATTAAACCTCAGTTATAGAGAGAGAGAGAGATGGCGGTATTGGTACCAACTACCAACTACCAAGTGCCAGCAGCTTGGCAAACTGCCTTCGCCTCGTGTCTCCGTCAGGTCATCCTCTAATCTCAGTTCACTGTCCTTATCATCAAGCATGTTCTGTGCACCACTCTGTCACTGTGTCCTCCTTCAGGATTTGGAAAGGCTTGAGTTTGCCTCTACAGTGTATGCAACTCGCAAGCTGACAGCATCTACCATTCATTCCCCCACACTACTTTAAGTATTGATGAACAAGAGTTCTGAATTCAGGTTTCAGGAGTAGCATTTATCTCTTTATATTTGTTTTAATTGAAACAAAATATTTGCAATGTTCCTTACGCAACAGAATCTGTAGAAACTCATAAAGCCAGATTAATGTTTTGGCAGGAACTGGTGGTTTAAATATGTAAATTACAACTGCATCCCTAAAAGGGTAAAACTTTTACCTGGTGGTTTAGAATTAGTTTTTGTCGGAGCAGAATGTGTATATTACAGATTTTTTTTTTATTTTTTTATTCGGTTTGTTTTGTTTCAATTTTCAAATGATAATACTCGTGAATGGCCGCATATTTTGCCTAGGAATGATTGACACTATTTTAAGCTGACAATCTTAACAATCATCAAATTTAAAATAAGAACCCCAATATTTAGGCATGTAGTTTTTACAAACATCATGTTTCGACATATCATAATATGAATTGGTGCTTGTTTTACCATTCGTTAAACAATTTAAATTTTTTCTGCTTTGGACATACTGGTACGTCATCAACGGGAATCAAATTTTAGGACATTTGATAGGTACCTATTTATACATGCAAGAATGCACCCATAAAATGATGTAATTAATTTATTTTCTTGGCTTTAAAGCGTTGTTTACTTGAAATAAATCGTCAACATTGTCAAATAGTTTCATTCACAATGGATACCGTCTCATGCCATCTTTTCTTGGCTTTAAAGCATTGTTTACTTGAAATAAATCGTCAACATTGTCAAATAGTTTCATTCACAATGGATACCGTCTCATGCCATATAGTTTGTGCGCTAAAGTTTCTAGGAATTCCTGTTCGGTGCTGGTATTGTGTAAATTTGCTGCTCCTGGTATGCATCATTACTAGTTAATTAAGGCTGAAACATCTTCTATTGACAATTGGTCCAAAGGGCACTTTTTTATGCATCACAGTTCCTTTCCTGTTAATTCGTTAGCTTATCCTATTTTTTATATGATTCTATTTTCCTGTCTAGGTAAGGCCATGTGATATTGGTTCAATTTTTTGAGATGATAAACGAACACCATTTCATGCTTCCTTTTTTGAGCCTTTAATACTGCACCAATCCAGAGATTCCGGTTCAATTTCTCACCTGTTGCTATTATAAGTATTATTAATGCTGCGCAAATATTTTCTGTACTCTTTCTTTAATTAAATATGGAAAGCTTGTTAAAACAAAATATGAATTATATAACAGATTCTCTCGAGTCATCCAAGATGTTTTTGTAGACATTAGCATGTTGTAGAGTTACGTATATATGAACGCCGCATCACAATTATCAATTTAAGAAGAAATAAAAAAGAAGCTAACAATTTACTAAAAAAACACAAACCTAAAATTGGGAAAAAAAATTAGTTTGGTACGAAGTTATGATACCAGACCTGATTTATGCATGAACAAAACCAAATAAATGAAGCCTCACCATACTATTTTTGGGTATTCAGTATAGAACAAGTACCGTACCTATACAGCTATACCTGTCTCGTCAGACGTCCACCCCACGTTAATTCTACATTTCATTATTAGGATTTACTCTACCAATACCAACTGGTGATGGGGACGCAACAGAACCCAATAAATAATTCTATCATACCTAACTGATCCAACGGTGATACAATCTGCCGGAAAGATCATGCCAGCATGGCAACAAAGAGCATAGCTGGACTGACCAACATTATGCCATTATTCCGGACTGTCATGCTTGGTTGAAATGAAGCTAATACCTATTAGATCTTTGCAATGTATTCAAATGCATCCTTTAGATGACACTAAATTATTCACTTCAAATATCAACTGAATTAGACCCAAAATCTATCACCATCGCGTCAGGTTTCCCTCTATCATGAATTAAAAATAATACTGTTTCATAGCTACAAAGTACTTCTAAATAGCTATTGTACACATTTCACCTGTATAGATCTGTCCCTTGCCAAGTCTGTAGAAAGCGACGCAGACAATCCCCATATGCACTAAAATCAAATCACACAGTTAAGATCTCAGATAAAGAAAATATGAACAGCCTGGATGGGGTACTACATTACCTCAACATCCCAACTTTATACATTTATAATTTATAATCAGGAATAATCAGTAGAGTTTTTGGGTTGATGAAACCTATTCAATATCAACTAGGCAGCCGCTGCCTAGCTTGTCAAAAAAAAAAAAAAAAAGAAATCTATTCAATATCAATTTACTTAGGTTAACAGTTTAAATATGGCATGTGCAAGTTTTGAAATTTCCAGAGAAATATTACCAGAGTTTGAGAACAATCAAAAAGGAAGTGCTCAAATAGGTGACAAAAATCCCCTTCGAACGAGAGATAAGTTACACTGGGAGCACAGACAAAACTCCTTTTTTGCAAGAAAAGGCACTAACATTTTTGAGAATTGGCAGCCACCTGAAATAGGACTCTTAAAACTAAAATGCATTTATAGACTACCCACCAAGAAAAATATATGCAAATTAAGAACGATAAATGATTTACCCTTGAGAGATGCACTTTACCAGAAAGGAGATATTAGGCCAAAACCAGAGCAGCACACAAATGCAACGGAGCTTAAAGCAAGTTGTATTATCTATACTAGAATACATGATCACGTGTAACTCGTGAGCTTTTTTTTTTTTTCTATTCTTCAAAAATTATCCATTTGATGTTGAACATTAAATAAAAATAACACAATCAAGTTATTACGAAGAATACAATCATCCCAAATTAATTTATTGATACTTATTGATAATTCAAACACTGCTGAAGATCCCTTCATTCCCTGCTACTTAATGATACCAGTACAGCCACAAAACCATAAATATATTATCTTTCATGAAAAATCTTTCTTTGCGTCACTCTGAGAAAACCATTTAGTATCTGGAAAAAAAAAGAAAACAAGCTATACAAAATTTTTTCTGATCCACGAATTTTTAAATTTACAAATCTGTTATGTAACCCTCCTCTTTTTATCCTGGTTTGGACCAGTTGTATCACATGCCATAAGTAGAGTTTTTTTTTTTTTTTTCGGACGAGCCATAGGGATGTTAATACTGTAAAAAGTAATAAGATGAAGAAAAAGAAAAAGTATACTGCCATTAGATCAGTTCCATAATGCCATCACAGGCGCCAAATTAAGTCGTCAGATCACACCAGGAATTCCACAAGTCCAGAAGTGTATAGAAATCACCTGGTCATCTGATGGCCCAAAATCCGTTTATAGTCTTAGGAATAACTTGCAACTGAGTCTGATAAATAACTTCCAACAGAGCATTCATGCTTATTGTATTACACCAGAGAGAAATCCGATATGCAAATACCCCAGGATCCTTCATAGTGTTTGCATAATATTGGTGGCATTGCAAGCACATGACATATCAATTTTTCAGAAAATCACTCTTGCATGAGATTCGTAGAGTTATATGGACAAATGCAACACCTTCTTTGCAAAGAGTTTTAAATCTAGTCAAACAAATGCCACAACACCTTTGCAATGAAGTTGTATTCTTGAAGATGAATACCTACCCTGCCATGTTTTCAATTTTGAACTTTGAAGTCACATAAAAATGTCACCCCAAATTTGTACAATATCTTATAGTGTTGCGGACAAAGACCATACTACACTTGCAATTTTGCACAAAATTTTTTCAAACATTTGTAAAGTAAAAATAAATTATAACTAAAAGCGTAAATTTGACCAAAAGACTTCATTTAACATTGTTAAGGTAAGATTTATAAGCAGGACCTATTTCAACTTTGGAAAGTTTAAATTTAACCATAAGTGAGAGACGCTTTCATTGAGCAAGAAAATAGAAACAGTTAAAAGTCTTATGTAATAACGTCAAGCAACAATTATAGGAAGTACTAATCCACAGTTTTCGTAAAAACTGGGATAACACTACCCCAACTAGTAGTCATCTTACCAGCACCTACATACCAAAACCAAGCATCCACACAAAACACAACTACTTGGAAGGAAACAAATCCCCTACAACCAAACTAAGTTCAGTTATTCATACACAAAATATTTTTTTTTTCCTTTATACGATCGAAAATCACCACTTTAACATCCGAAGAAGTTATTTCCAACTTCTGCAGCTCCTCTATTATGATTGGCATAACCTCAGCACCAGTCGCATAAGCAATCTTTAGTTCCTTGAGCACTTTTGCATTCAATAGTAAAAACTGTGTCATTGTAATGCTGGCAGTAACCTTCAACTCATACATGTCTATTGTAATGCTAAAGTTTCTAGGAATTCCTGTTCGGTGCTGGTATTGTGTAAATTTGCTGCTCCTGGTATGCATCATTACTAGTTAATTAAGGCTGAAACATCTTCTATTGACAATTGGTCCAAAGGGCACTTTTTTATGCATCACAGTTCCTTTCCTGTTAATTCGTTAGCTTATCCTATTTTTTATATGATTCTATTTTCTTGTCTAGGTAAGGCCATGTGATATTGGTTCAATTTTTTGAGATGATAAACGAACACCATTTCATGCTTCCTTTTTTGAGCCTTTAATACTGCACCAATCCAGAGATTCAGGTTCAATTTCTCACCTGTTGCTATGATAAGTATTATTAATGCTGCGCAAATATTTTCTGTACTCTTTCTTTAATTAAATATGGAAAGCTTGTTAAAAAAAATATGAATTATATAACAGATTCTCTCGAGTCATCCAAGAAGTTTTTGTAGACATTAGCATGTTGTAGAGTTACGTATATATGAACGCTGCATCACAATTATCAATAAGAGAATAAATAAAAAAGAAGCTAACAATTTACTAAAAAAACACAAACCTAAAATTGGGAAAAAAAAAATGAGTTTGGTACGAAGTTATGATACCAGACCTGATTTATGCATGAACAAAACCAAATAAATGAAGCCTCACCATACTATTTTTGGGTATTCAGTATAGAACCAGTACCGTACGTATACAGCTATACCTGTCTCGTCAGACGTCCACCCCACGTTAATTCTACATTTCATTATTAGGTTTACTCTACCAATACCAACTGGTGATGGGGACGCAACAGAACCCAATAAATAATTCTATCATACCTAACTGATCCAACGGTGATACAATCTGCCGGAAAGATCATGCCAGCATGGCAACAAAGAGCATAGCTGGACTGACCAACATTATGCCATTATTCAGGACTGTCATGCTTGGTTGAAATGAAGCTAATACCTATTAGATCTTTGCAATGTATTCAAATGCATCCTTTAGATGACACTAAATTATTCACTTCAAATATCAACTGAATTAGACCCAAAATCTATCACCATTGCGTTAGGTTTCCCTCTATCATGAATTAAAAATAATACTGTTTCATAGCTACAAAGTACTTCTAAATAGCTATTGTACACATTTCACCTGTATAGATCTGCCCCTTGCCAAGTCTGTAGAAAGCGACGCAGACAATCCCCATATGCACTGAAATCAGATCACACTGCTAAGATCTCAGATAAAGAAAATATGAACAGCCTGGATGGGGTACTACATTACCTCAACATCCCGACTTTATACATTTATAATTTATAATCAGGAATAATCAGTAGAGTTTTTGGGTCGATGAAACCTATTCAATATCAACTAGGCAGCCGCTGCCTAGCTTGTCAAAAAAAAAAGAAACCTATTCAATATCAATTTACTTGGGTTAACAGTTTAAATATGGCATGTGCAAGTTTTGAAATTTCCTGAAACATATTACCAGAGTTTGAGAATTATCAAAAAGGAAGTGCTCAAATAGGTGACAAAAATCCCTTTCGAATGAGAGATAAGTTACACTGGGAGCATAGACAAAACTCCTTTTTTGCAAGAAAAGGCACTAACATTTTTGAGAATTGGCAGCCACCTGAAATAGGACTCTTAAAATTAAAATGCATTTATAGACTACCCACCAAGAAAAGGATATGCAAATTAAGAACGATAAATGATTTACCCTTGAGAGATGCACTTTACCAGAAAGGAGATATTAGGCCAGAACCAGAGCAGCACACAAATGCAACGGAGCTTAAAGCAAGTTGTATTATCTATACCAGAATACATGATCACGTGTAACTTGTGAGCTTTTTTTTTTTCTATTCTTCAAAAATTATCCATTTGATGTTGAACATTAAATAAAAATAACACAATCAAGTTATAACGAAGAATACAATCATCCCAAATTAATTTATTGATACTTATTGATAATTCAAACACTGCTGAAGATCCCCTTCATTCCCTGCTACTTAATGATACCATTACAGCCACAATACCATAAATATATTATCTTTCATGAAAAATCTTTCTTTGCGTCACTCTAAGAAAACCATTTAGTATCTGAAAAAAAAAAGAAAACAAGCTATACAAAAATTTTTCTGATCCACGAATTTTCAAATTTACAAATCTGTTATGTAATCCTCCTCTTTTTATCCTGGTTTGGGACCAGTTGTATCACATGCCATAAGTAGAGTTAATTTTTTTTTTTCGGACGAGCCATAGGGATGTTAATACTGTAAAAAGTAATAAGATGAAGAAAAAGAAAAAGTATACTGCCATTAGATGAGTTCCATAATGCCATCACAGGCGCCAAATTAAGTCGTCAGATCACACCAGGAATTGCACAAGTCCAGAAGTGTATAGAAATCACCTGGTCAGCTGATGGCCCAAAATCCGTTTATAGTCTTAGGAATAACTTGCAACTGAGTCTGATGAATAACTTCCAACAGAGCATTCATGCTTATTGTATTACACCAGAGAGAAATCCGATGTGTAAATACCCCAGGAACCTTCATAGTGTTTGCATAATATTGGTGGCATTGCAAGCACATGATATATAAATTTTTCAGAAAATCACTCTTGCATGAGATTCGTAGAGTTATATGGACAAATGCAACACCTTCTTTGCAAAGAGTTTTTAATCTAGTCAAACAAATGCCACAACACCTTAGCAATGAAGTTGTATTCTTGAAGATGAATACCTACCCTGCCATGTTTTCAATTTTGAACTTTGAAGTCACAAAAAAATGTCACCCCAAATTTGTGCAATATCTTATAGTGTTGCGGACAAAGACCATACTACATTTGCAATTTTGCACAATATTTTTACAAACATTTGTAAAGTAAAAATAAATTATAACTAAAATCGTAAATTTGACCAAAAGACTTCATTTAACATTGTTAAGGTAAGATTTATAAGCAGGACCTATTTCAACTTTGGAAAGTTTAAATTTAACCATAAGTGAGAGACGCTTTCATTGAGCAAGAAAATAGAAACAGTTAAAAGTCTTATGTAATAATGTCAAGCAACAATTATAGGAAGTACTAATCCACAGTTTTCATAAAAACTGGGATAACACTACCCCTACTAGTAGTCATCTTACCAGCACCTACATACCAAAACCAAGCATCCACACAAAACACAACTACTTGGAAGGAAACAAATCCCCTACAACCAAACTCAGTTATTCATACACAAAATAGTTCTTTTCCTTTATACGATCAAAAATCACCACTTTAACATCCGAAGAAGTTATTTCCAACTTCTGCAGCTCCTCTATTATGCTTGGCATAACCTCAGCACCAGTCACATAAGCAATCTTTAGTTCCTTGAGCACTTTTGCATTCGATAGTAAAAACTGTGTCATTGTAATGCTGGCAGTAACCTTCAACTTATACATGTCTATTGTGACACTTCTCAATGTTCGATCGAGACAGGCAAAGCCATCATGCTTCCTTGCAAGTAACTCTCTCGTTAGAATCGCAACTCCATTGGTATGACTTGAATCATCACCCCACAACTGCAACACATAATTTATTTACTTTGGTTACCATACTGATTAATTGCAAAAACCTCACAACACATAAAAGAACAGAAATATGTGATAGTACAGCTAAACAGCCAGTGACTGGACATCACCAATGCTCAGGTATTCAGTAATCAGAAAATTTAGCAGAAGGCATTGTTTGAAAATTTCAACTAGAAGGCTAACAAATAAAGACTGACAATTATCCCTTCAGCTGTGGCATGTAGATGAATGATACGTAGGGCAACATTGAAACAACATTACAAATTCATTCAAAACTAAAATAGTTTAAAGCAGAAACAAGGAAAAAGAGTGAGAAAAATACCTTCATTTCTAATTCTTCAAGAAAAGGCACCCTCTTTAGCAACCAAATGGAAGCATCATACATCCTCTTGTCCACAGTACCGATATTCAGATAGAAACTTAGGAATCTTAGTCGGGGAAAAGTGAAGTTAAACGGCAATGTGATAAGAGAGAAATTCTGTGCAGAAAAAACAAACAAAAATATTCATATTAGAACACAGAAATGTCCTTGAGAAGTTTCAGCTCAAGCAAAAACTTTGAAGTACACCCTTTACACAATGGACCTTTTAAAAACAATAAAGGTTCTATAATAGTAGAGAAATCAGCAAAAACCTAAGATTTTGAAAACAGGGCACAGTAAGAGCCGCATTCACAGTTGGGGTTAGATAGCAACAACAATGATTTGGATTTGTATTAGAACATGCTACACCAGGCACAACTTATTGAGATTATTCAGAATTACAAGAATGAATCAAGGTTACCATGAGAGCATCAAAGCCCAAAGTGAGAGAAGAAACCATGGCAACGCTAGTCACCAGCCCCAGAGTGATTCGAGCCAACTTTTCTGACGTATAATTTATGAGGCTGTTATGAAAATAAATGCTTGCTTTCTCCAAACATGGGGCAGAAGTAATGGACACTCTCTCAACAGAGTCAGTAATACAGAATCGCAGACACCTCAGCAATGGGAAACTGATATTTACTGATAAAGGATCTTTTGCGGATATTAGACTTAAGCGCACTGAAGAGGTTAGGTTAGTGGATGTATGGATCAGCAAATTAATATGGCCACTGGAGATTTGAGTATCTACCAAGACCAGCTCGGTGAGGCGTTTGAATCCGGGGAAACCAGTAGGAAGGACGAGATGGCATCTCCATAGTTTGAGTACTTTGAGAGCATGAAAGCATGGGAGACAGATTACCTCAGGAGATCCAGGGTTGAAGTTGGAAAGCTCAAGCGTTTGGACGCCACCTTTTTGGAGAAGTAAATCAAGAAGGCGCTGGAGAAGGGGGGCCGACTGCCAGTCGGGGTAGCTGCAAGAGAGCTGGAAGTCGGGAATGGGGCCCCGGAGAGACGAGACGAGATCAATAACGCGCTCCATCCACGTGGTGTTGTAACTTGAAAAATTTCCATGTTCACGCACGCCCAACCAGTCTAGACGATAATCGAGACGGAGGCGGGGGAGGAGGGTCCAGAGATGGCGCCAAGAGTGAGACAGGACGGACGTACGGACGGCATCCTTGATGCAGAGGCGGGAGAGCAAGGAGATTTTGATTTCTATGGGAAGCAAGCTGATCCGATCGCCTCCCGCCATCGGTCGTACTTGGGATTTTGTTTGGGAATCGCTGGTGGAAACCTAGAAAAAGTGAAGCGAAGAGGGTTTTGGGTTTTGGTTTTTGGGTGATTTTTGTCACACCCCGAACCAAATCAGAATTCGAGGAGGACAACCCGCCACGTGCATACACTCTGTTGTATACACGTAAGGCTAAATTTTAGTGTCTCAGATACAATAAATCACAAAATAATGTCATAAGAATAATACAAAATAAAAAGTACACAAAAGAACGACATCTGAAGCAACTCAGATATCATATAACATCATCCAGCAGCGGTAAGCAATCTCTAAGTCGGATCGTCTTCAGTCAGACCTAAACCTGTCTCCACAATCAAAGTATGTGGGATGAGTATGTGAATACTCAGTGCGGTAATAAGGTAAGCCAACAAGGTCCTGGTTAATATCTAGCTAGACCATACTTAAGACTTTTAAATCCTATTATGCAATAACTAAGTGTATGTTTAATGAAATGATATCCTTAATCTACAAGTTATGACATGCCCAAATAAATATAAAAATATCTGGAGAAACGGATAATACTAGTAATATAATATAGTACGGTTAATGAGAATAATAATACGAGAGTCAAGCACCCGCACTCAATGGTCATATAATAAGTCATATAAAATCCATAATCAATCTCACAAATCCCAATGTGGATCGTGCCTGCAGATCTACCTACGCATAAGCTCGACACGCGTAAGCTCCTAAACCCCACAACCCCGCTAAAGGTGTGGGCAGTAAAACACGGTACCGGTAAACTGACTCATGGAGGTCGAGAGATAGTCTGATATATATATGGCACACACACACATAACTCAAGTCAAGTCAAGTCAAATGGAACATATATACTACAAAGCAAAATAATAACCATCAAGTGACCGCAGTACCGCCTGACGGTCGGTCTGCTGAGTGGTCATCAGATCGCGTTGCCCACGATCTCTATCATAAGGAGACCTCCGGCAATGGCTTGGGACAATCTCCCGATAATGGAAACCCCAGGCAAAGCGAACCTATCACACTCGGTCTCGCTATCCTGATCCGCACCAGATGCAAGTGTTGATTTAAGGCACTTTTAAGTTAATTAATCACATTTTTATTATGCAATGCATATCCTATAAGTATAATCTAGTTTTGAGTTAATGATATGCAATTAAGTGTTTATGCAGTGTTTATGACATGATATGCACACAATTAATTATTGATCTAATCCTAGACTAAAGAATAAACAAAACCTAAGGCATCCACACCTGGAATGACGGGCATAGAAAGAAGGTTGCTGCTAACATCAGTGAAGTCTTGGTCTCCACTTTGCAACTCTTACTCAAATTGGTAGTTGGTGAACTACATCTGAATAGTCTGACTGAGTACCTGACGATCAGAAACGTAAGCGTTAGACTGGCGATCTACCCAGTTGTCCCATAATTAACATCAAGTGCTGGTTATGTGTTCTAAACCGTACTTAGAAGAAAGAAGGTTAGGTTGAAATATATAATTAAATTGACTTAAATACTTTGCAAGATTTCGGCAGAGTTTCATCTAAAACTAGTGTGAGGAAATATTTATTAAGTTAGATTATTATTGTTATTTTTAGAAATAATTTGGCAAAGTTTAATTTAGAAAACGTGTGAGGAAAGACGTATGGTCGAATTTATAGTAGCCTAACCTACACGTTTGTGTCGCGTCACTTTTAGTTTGATTTTAGAAATTATTTTGATGGTAAAAGTCACAACTAAAGGATTTTAAATTCAACTAAATAAGTATTTTAATCTAAATGTGCTTAGACCTTTAAAACTCTAAAATTCTTTTCATTAATATTAATTAAACTATTTTACTATGTATTTGTACTACTTTTATAATATTTATGTCATTTAAGGTACCTTTGTAAAATATATAGAAAAGCATAGTAAAATTAAAACTAATCACTTTCATCTCAGAACAAATGTCAAATTTTACATTCATTATTTCAGAAAATTATTAAGCTACTATTAAGTTAACATGTTACTAATATTTGTATAAACATTATATTTATACTTGTTTATAGTATTAACATCATTTTGTAATTATATTATATATGTTACTTTTACTAATTATTGTCCATGTGCTTAATTAAGAAATATATATAAATGAGTTTGATAGTGTATTTACCGTATTAAAGTTATCGATTGCATAAATGACATATGAAGGTTTATATTCCTATTTTATTAGCACTTGTCTTATCTTATCTAATATTAACATCTCACAATCAATGTTCTTTTAGTAGTGTAAATGACTTGTTTAAAATTACTAGCTTGCTTTAAGAATTTATCTGATGAATTTATTTGTGTGTAACAAACATAATTATCATATTTGTTAGATTTCAAGAAACACTTTTCTAATAAAAAGATATATTAACTTATATTGGGTTATGTCAAAAGCATAAGTAACTCATTAATTATTATCTATTTTAAATTGGCAAATATGCAACAGCGTTATTTAAAAGGGATATTTTGTAAAACATGAATGTGTATAACTACATATGAGTTAGATCTCACGACATTTATGTGATGTTTAGTTATTAGAAAATTATTTGATAAGTCTAGTTATAATTTTAATAGTGTTTTGCTCAAGTATGGAATATTTATATACATATTCTTTAAAATAAAGAAGCTCATTTAATAATATAACTAAGATGTAAAGAAGCTAATCTAAGTAAGTTAAATAATGTTTTTATAAAAATACTAATGTTGACAAATAAATAATAAAGTTTGATATTTTTAATGTGTTGGTGTTTTAATGTGTTTGGGATCATACGAGTCCAAATTAGTTTTTCCATCGTATCTGTATTTTGAAATATTTCTGGACTATTTGAAATCATCTCCCATCTTTAAGTTTACGTATTAATCCGATTTATTTAGGCAACATTTTATCGGGTCAAATACCTTAACATCGGTCCACTTAGCTAATATCAAAATAATTCTTAAGTTCTAACTCTTAAGTTAATCATTTTTATTAAACTTTGATTAACCTTTTGTTTATTTAATTATCCTTGTGTTTGGACCTGGCCCAGTCCAGATTATCGAACTCAACAGAGGAGAATAGGCTCGGTTTAGAGAGCCCACACATAATCAGAAAAGAAAGAGGGCCCAACAGGAAATCACGCCACAAGGGCCAAGAGGCACACATAGCCCAGCCTAGTCAGCAGAACGGATCCATTTCATGTCCAGTGGGTTTCGGGGATCAAATCCAAACCCACAAAAGTCAAACCCGACCCACTAGTCACAAAATTTACAGAAGAGACCCTAAATCATTTTTATTTTCACAACCTTCACACTTTAGACCCTAATAACAGATTTTTAAACGAAGAAGTCCTATTTCAATTCGGAAATATTTACAGAACAGTCCAAAACTCAGAAAACTTCACACAACAGTCCCTGGCACACTTAAACAGTGTACCAGTGAGTAACCGAGGGGTACCACGGCTGGTACCAGGCCTGAACCAGCCTGTCAACCAAGCCGAGAGCACACTACAAGTGAGATACACCTACATTTGACAAGATTTAAGCCTACTAATAGATCTACAAGCTGTAGGACTGCAAACTCTAAGAATACTAAGATATTACTTATTTCACTAATCCATTTCAAGTGACAGTTAAACAAGTTTCAAGCATTTAGCCCACAACGGTAATAACTAGTCTAATTATCGACTATGACCAACCCCAATTGACTGATACAAGCTATAACAGAAGGGAAAAGCAAACACATCACTGAACATAGATGCCTAACAGTTGACAGACCAGAGGATAACCTCGATCAAGCATTCAAAACTCATCAATCTGAGCCACAGGCAAGCATGAACTCCAACACATAACAGTTATCATCCCTAATCAAGCACAGATCCTAAAAGAAGCAATTAAACATAACAAATCAAAGCCAAGAGCGAGCTCAGATGTAACACAGATCAAACTGAGGCGATGCACCACTATATCAAGCACTCAAATTGACTCAACAACAGGCAATTCACTAAGAAGCGATTCAATTCAGTGCATGCCTCACACGATCAATCAATCACAGCACATAAAAGAGAAAGAGAGAAAGAAGTAGCAAACCGAGGTGGCAGAGCAAAGAAGAAAGAAGGAGAGGGGAAGGAGGTTGAGGCCGGCTACTGTCAACCGCCGCCTGCGAAGTCATCACCAGTCGCCACCACCATTGTTGTTTAGTGCAGTGGATAGAGTAAAGAGTGTGAGTGAGAGGGGAGCTAGGGTTTGGGTACGGGAGAGAGATGGAAGAGGGATCCTTCTAACTGAGTGGAGCGGTTGTGAGAGAAAGTCAGTGAGAGTGGAGATGATCGGAGATGGAGGGAAATGGGTTTCGGTGAGCTCGAACGAAAAAGGGAAATGGCGGAAGGGAGAGAGAGAGAGATGGCATCTGTGAGGGTTGTGTGAAAGAGTGACGGAGCGGAGAGGGGGTGATAAAGAGAGGAGAGGAGATTGAAGATTTCGTCGCCATTTGTTTGGCGACTGACTCGAGCAGAGGGGGAAGCGGAGCAGCAGAGCTGCGAGAGACGTGGTCGGCGCAGAGTGGGGTTACGGACGCGAAAATGAGGAGGAAAGGCGGAAAAGCTGGGGTGAAGAGGAGTGTGGCGTCTGGGATCTTCTGTGGTGGAGATTAACTGGAAATGGTGTAAAGATTGAAAAGGAAGAGGATCCAACGGTGAAAACAATTCAAGGAATTTAAACAACAGATCAGACGGCCAGAAAAAAAATTCAGAGAAAATTGAATTGATCTCACGGTCCAGATTGATGGAAATTGATTTTTTTGTTATTTCAATTTATTTATTTGCTTGAAGTTTTTCTTAGATAAAACATTTTAATTATTACTTTTCAAATTAAGTTATGATTTCTGAGAATTCTTCGATTAGATTCAGATCAACTACCATTTTATAACAATTAAAATTGGTTCAAAGCTTAAATATTATTTTTGAAACTAAATTTTATTTTAGAGTTTTACGGGCCATTAAATTATTAAGTTGCTGCCAATTTTATTTACCTTATCTTTAATTAATTTATTGAATTTTAAAATTTTAGACAGTTTTGAATCTTACGGGTTTTCACAGCCTTCCCTCCTTAAAAGAATTTCGTCCTCGAAATTCAAAATGAGGCACAAGACAAAGGTCAAACATAAACCAAATCGAATGATTTTGCAAAATTTCAAATTGGCTACTAAAGATCAATCAAATCGAGATACTAGAATCAAATTTCAAAGGGAATACTAATTAATCTCAACATATAAAAGATTGCTAAGGTTAGTTTTGGGAAGTATTTGTCAACCTAATATCAGACGTAATGTCTCGCTTCATTGGTGATCAGCCAATGAAGAAAGGATACATTTGATATTAGCCAAAATCAATTAACAAAGTGGGTGATCAGTTAATTTTGTTCGACTCTGTTCTAACAAAAGAAAGAGAAGCCAAATCCAACGGTCAAGAAAAGAGAAATTTAATTTGGTTGGTTTACTAACAACAATTGGAAACATAAGCCAAATTTCGAAGGAAATTTAAAGGTTTTCAAATACCAAGTCAGGAAACATGAGTCGAAAACAACGAATAGCCCGACTAGTAATATCATAGGTTCAAACTTCGATCAAAAGATGTAGCTTTGAGAACGGAAGGATCCAAAAACTTAACAATCAAAATTTCATAAATTTTTAGAAATTTAATCGAACAACCAAGAGAATTTAGGATCAGCGAAAATTCGGGTCTTGAGGGATTAGTCAAACAATTCAGATTATTGGCTCATAATTCCTTTGTAAGGGCTTCAGAAGATTTATTTAATATTTAACAAAATTTTTAGTTCAAGCTTTACTAAGTACATTACTAAGAAAATTTTCAAAGTTTTACCTTAGATAGGTTCATTCTAGAATTTTCAAATTTAGTATGTTTTTATTCATTTTAACAACAATCAGGGTGGAGATATTGAATGGGTATTTTCTAATTATTTCATTCTATGTTAATGTTATAATATTTAATTTAGTTAATATTTTTTTTTTTTTTAGGTGTTATATTCATAGTTATTTGGTTTAAGTTTAATTGTGGCATAATTCATTCAAATAGTTCTAAGCTGATATTTTCTCAACAGTTTTATACGTGTCCAAGATTAATCAATTGAACAGCTTTTAAATTAAATTGCTTCTCAATTGTGTTTAATTATCATTATTAATTTATGTTGAAATTACCTTAGCATGTAAATATCCTTTTCACTTTAACAAATTAATGTGAGATTTCTAGTTTTGATGGTTAGTATTTATTTTATGGATCAATAACTGATTTTATTCATTTCATCAAGATTAAGTCCAATGATTTTTTTTTTTTTTTTTTTTTTTTTTTGTTATTATTGTTATTATTTTATATTTATTTATTTATTATTATTATTTTTTTTTTTAATTCCAACATAATTAGTACGTTCATACTTCTGTTGGATAAAGATCCGAGTCAATATATTGAATGTGTAGCTTCTATTTATTTTCATTGTGTATTTAAAGTTACAATGTTTAATTAAGTACTTCTAGGTGTCATTTCATTTATTTTATTTTATTTTATTTTTTTGATGTTAGTTTCAATAGAGGTTTCGCTAATTATCACGTTTGTTATATTTTGTTGCAAATTTTAACAAATAATATAATTCTAGCTTTTATTTTGATCGGATATCAAAGATTTGAAAGAAGTCTAAAGTACTCAGTGATTAGATTTAATTAAAACTACCTAATAATTTACTTAGTGGTTGATTTTGAGTTTGAATTTTAAAACAACACACCCTTTTTTTTTATATATATAAATAAGTTTGGTTGCTTAAAATTATTCACATTTCTAAATTAAAAACTCCTAAGTTTTTAAAAAAAAAGTTCTATGGGGTTTCAAAACTACCCATCCTATTAAGACGTTCTAATCTTGAAATGAAGCGCGGACTTGCTGCACAAGATCGTCCTGCCTCAGCAGTTCACATTCATGGCCATCATTGCATGAGTATGTAGTTGAAATCTTCATGGCCTTCACCTAAGCATTACTAATTCCTACAGTTTGGTTAGAAGATTGTTAACGGATACTGAAAATGAATAGTATCAGTTACACAATCTTAAGCTGGATTTTTGTGATTATAACCATGCTCTGATACCACCGAAGGATGTCACACCCCGAACCAAATCAGAATTCGAGGAGGACAACCCGCCACGTGCATACACTCTGTTGTATACACGTAAGGCTAAATTTTAGTGTCTCAGATACAATAAATCACAAAATAATGTCATAAGAATAATACAAAATAAAAAGTACACAAAAGAACGACATCTGAAGCAACTCAGATATCATATAACATCATCCAGCAGCGGTAAGCAATCTCTAAGTCGGATCGTCTTCAGTCAGACCTAAACCTGTCTCCACAATCAAAGTATGTGGGATGAGTATGTGAATACTCAGTGCGGTAATAAGGTAAGCCAACAAGGTCCTGGTTAATATCTAGCTAGACCATACTTAAGACTTTTAAATCCTATTATGCAATAACTAAGTGTATGTTTAATGAAATGATATCCTTAATCTACAAGTTATGACATGCCCAAATAAATATAAAAATATCTGGAGAAACGGATAATACTAGTAATATAATATAGTACGGTTAATGAGAATAATAATACGAGAGTCAAGCACCCGCACTCAATGGTCATATAATAAGTCATATAAAATCCATAATCAATCTCACAAATCCCAATGTGGATCGTGCCTGCAGATCTACCTACGCATAAGCTCGACACGCGTAAGCTCCTAAACCCCACAACCCCGCTAAAGGTGTGGGCAGTAAAACACGGTACCGGTAAACTGACTCATGGAGGTCGAGAGATAGTCTGATATATATATGGCACACACACACATAACTCAAGTCAAGTCAAGTCAAATGGAACATATATACTACAAAGCAAAATAATAACCATCAAGTGACCGCAGTACCGCCTGACGGTCGGTCTGCTGAGTGGTCATCAGATCGCGTTGCCCACGATCTCTATCATAAGGAGACCTCCGGCAATGGCTTGGGACAATCTCCCGATAATGGAAACCCCAGGCAAAGCGAACCTATCACACTCGGTCTCGCTATCCTGATCCGCACCAGATGCAAGTGTTGATTTAAGGCACTTTTAAGTTAATTAATCACATTTTTATTATGCAATGCATATCCTATAAGTATAATCTAGTTTTGAGTTAATGATATGCAATTAAGTGTTTATGCAGTGTTTATGACATGATATGCACACAATTAATTATTGATCTAATCCTAGACTAAAGAATAAACAAAACCTAAGGCATCCACACCTGGAATGACGGGCATAGAAAGAAGGTTGCTGCTAACATCAGTGAAGTCTTGGTCTCCACTTTGCAACTCTTACTCAAATTGGTAGTTGGTGAACTACATCTGAATAGTCTGACTGAGTACCTGACGATCAGAAACGTAAGCGTTAGACTGGCGATCTACCCAGTTGTCCCATAATTAACATCAAGTGCTGGTTATGTGTTCTAAACCGTACTTAGAAGAAAGAAGGTTAGGTTGAAATATATAATTAAATTGACTTAAATACTTTGCAAGATTTCGGCAGAGTTTCATCTAAAACTAGTGTGAGGAAATATTTATTAAGTTAGATTATTATTGTTATTTTTAGAAATAATTTGGCAAAGTTTAATTTAGAAAACGTGTGAGGAAAGACGTATGGTCGAATTTATAGTAGCCTAACCTACACGTTTGTGTCGCGTCACTTTTAGTTTGATTTTAGAAATTATTTTGATGGTAAAAGTCACAACTAAAGGATTTTAAATTCAACTAAATAAGTATTTTAATCTAAATGTGCTTAGACCTTTAAAACTCTAAAATTCTTTTCATTAATATTAATTAAACTATTTTACTATGTATTTGTACTACTTTTATAATATTTATGTCATTTAAGGTACCTTTGTAAAATATATAGAAAAGCATAGTAAAATTAAAACTAATCACTTTCATCTCAGAACAAATGTCAAATTTTACATTCATTATTTCAGAAAATTATTAAGCTACTATTAAGTTAACATGTTACTAATATTTGTATAAACATTATATTTATACTTGTTTATAGTATTAACATCATTTTGTAATTATATTATATATGTTACTTTTACTAATTATTGTCCATGTGCTTAATTAAGAAATATATATAAATGAGTTTGATAGTGTATTTACCGTATTAAAGTTATCGATTGCATAAATGACATATGAAGGTTTATATTCCTATTTTATTAGCACTTGTCTTATCTTATCTAATATTAACATCTCACAATCAATGTTCTTTTAGTAGTGTAAATGACTTGTTTAAAATTACTAGCTTGCTTTAAGAATTTATCTGATGAATTTATTTGTGTGTAACAAACATAATTATCATATTTGTTAGATTTCAAGAAACACTTTTCTAATAAAAAGATATATTAACTTATATTGGGTTATGTCAAAAGCATAAGTAACTCATTAATTATTATCTATTTTAAATTGGCAAATATGCAACAGCGTTATTTAAAAGGGATATTTTGTAAAACATGAATGTGTATAACTACATATGAGTTAGATCTCACGACATTTATGTGATGTTTAGTTATTAGAAAATTATTTGATAAGTCTAGTTATAATTTTAATAGTGTTTTGCTCAAGTATGGAATATTTATATACATATTCTTTAAAATAAAGAAGCTCATTTAATAATATAACTAAGATGTAAAGAAGCTAATCTAAGTAAGTTAAATAATGTTTTTATAAAAATACTAATGTTGACAAATAAATAATAAAGTTTGATATTTTTAATGTGTTGGTGTTTTAATGTGTTTGGGATCATACGAGTCCAAATTAGTTTTTCCATCGTATCTGTATTTTGAAATATTTCTGGACTATTTAAAATCATCTCCCATCTTTAAGTTTACGTATTAATCCGATTTATTTAGGCAACATTTTATCGGGTCAAATACCTTAACATCGGTCCACTTAGCTAATATCAAAATAATTCTTAAGTTCTAACTCTTAAGTTAATCATTTTTATTAAACTTTGATTAACCTTTTGTTTATTTAATTATCCTTGTGTTTGGACCTGGCCCAGTCCAGATTATCGAACTCAACAGAGGAGAATAGGCTCGGTTTAGAGAGCCCACACATAATCAGAAAAGAAAGAGGGCCCAACAGGAAATCACGCCACAAGGGCCAAGAGGCACACATAGCCCAGCCTAGTCAGCAGAACGGATCCATTTCATGTCCAGTGGGTTTCGGGGATCAAATCCAAACCCACAAAAGTCAAACCCGACCCACTAGTCACAAAATTTACAGAAGAGACCCTAAATCATTTTTATTTTCACAACCTTCACACTTTAGACCCTAATAACAGATTTTTAAACGAAGAAGTCCTATTTCAATTCGGAAATATTTACAGAACAGTCCAAAACTCAGAAAACTTCACACAACAGTCCCTAGCACACTTAAACAGTGTACCAGTGAGTAACCGAGGGGTACCACGGCTGGTACCAGGCCTGAACCAGCCTGTCAACCAAGCCGAGAGCACACTACAAGTGAGATACACCTACATTTGACAAGATTTAAGCCTACTAATAGATCTACAAGCTGTAGGACTGCAAACTCTAAGAATACTAAGATATTACTTATTTCACTAATCCATTTCAAGTGACAGTTAAACAAGTTTCAAGCATTTAGCCCACAACGGTAATAACTAGTCTAATTATCGACTATGATCAACCCCAATTGACTGATACAAGCTATAACAGAAGGGAAAAGCAAACACATCACTGAACATAGATGCCTAACAGTTGACAGACCAGAGGATAACCTCGATCAAGCATTCAAAACTCATCAATCTGAGCCACAGGCAAGCATGAACTCCAACACATAACAGTTATCATCCCTAATCAAGCACAGATCCTAAAAGAAGCAATTAAACATAACAAATCAAAGCCAAGAGCGAGCTCAGATGTAACACAGATCAAACTGAGGCGATGCACCACTATATCAAGCACTCAAATTGACTCAACAACAGGCAATTCACTAAGAAGCGATTCAATTCAGTGCATGCCTCACACGATCAATCAATCACAGCACATAAAAGAGAAAGAGAGAAAGAAGTAGCAAACCGAGGTGGCAGAGCAAAGAAGAAAGAAGGAGAGGGGAAGGAGGTTGAGGCCGGCTACTGTCAACCGCCGCCTGCGAAGTCATCACCAGTCGCCACCACCATTGTTGTTTAGTGCAGTGGATAGAGTAAAGAGTGTGAGTGAGAGGGGAGCTAGGGTTTGGGTACGGGAGAGAGATGGAAGAGGGATCCTTCTAACTGAGTGGAGCGGTTGTGAGAGAAAGTCAGTGAGAGTGGA
The DNA here is from genome assembly GCA_027725995.1 of Rhynchospora tenuis. NCBI lineage: Eukaryota > Viridiplantae > Streptophyta > Magnoliopsida > Poales > Cyperaceae > Rhynchospora > Rhynchospora tenuis. Next base: position 204,987,974 of record CM050888.1, on the reverse strand, counting down.
GATGATCGGAGATGGAGGGAAATGGGTTTCGGTGAGCTCGAACGAAAAAGGGAAATGGCGGAAGGGAGAGAGAGAGAGATGGCATCTGTGAGGGTTGTGTGAAAGAGTGACGGAGCGGAGAGGGGGTGATAAAGAGAGGAGAGGAGATTGAAGATTTCGTCGCCATTTGTTTGGCGACTGACTCGAGCAGAGGGGGAAGCGGAGCAGCAGAGCTGCGAGAGACGTGGTCGGCGCAGAGTGGGGTTACGGACGCGAAAATGAGGAGGAAAGGCGGAAAAGCTGGGGTGAAGAGGAGTGTGGCGTCTGGGATCTTCTGTGGTGGAGATTAACTGGAAATGGTGTAAAGATTGAAAAGGAAGAGGATCCAACGGTGAAAACAATTCAAGGAATTTAAACAACAGATCAGACGGCCAGAAAAAAAATTCAGAGAAAATTGAATTGATCTCACGGTCCAGATTGATGGAAATTGATTTTTTTGTTATTTCAATTTATTTATTTGCTTGAAGTTTTTCTTAGATAAAACATTTTAATTATTACTTTTCAAATTAAGTTATGATTTCTGAGAATTCTTCGATTAGATTCAGATCAACTACCATTTTATAACAATTAAAATTGGTTCAAAGCTTAAATATTATTTTTGAAACTAAATTTTATTTTAGAGTTTTACGGGCCATTAAATTATTAAGTTGCTGCCAATTTTATTTACCTTATCTTTAATTAATTTATTGAATTTTAAAATTTTAGACAGTTTTGAATCTTACGGGTTTTCACAGCCTTCCCTCCTTAAAAGAATTTCGTCCTCGAAATTCAAAATGAGGCACAAGACAAAGGTCAAACATAAACCAAATCGAATGATTTTGCAAAATTTCAAATTGGCTACTAAAGATCAATCAAATCGAGATACTAGAATCAAATTTCAAAGGGAATACTAATTAATCTCAACATATAAAAGATTGCTAAGGTTAGTTTTGGGAAGTATTTGTCAACCTAATATCAGACGTAATGTCTCGCTTCATTGGTGATCAGTCAATGAAGAAAGGATACATTTGATATTAGCCAAAATCAATTAACAAAGTGGGTGATCAGTTAATTTTGTTCGACTCTGTTCTAACAAAAGAAAGAGAAGCCAAATCCAACGGTCAAGAAAAGAGAAATTTAATTTGGTTGGTTTACTAACAACAATTGGAAACATAAGCCAAATTTCGAAGGAAATTTAAAGGTTTTCAAATACCAAGTCAGGAAACATGAGTCGAAAACAACGAATAGCCCGACTAGTAATATCATAGGTTCAAACTTCGATCAAAAGATGTAGCTTTGAGAACGGAAGGATCCAAAAACTTAACAATCAAAATTTCATAAATTTTTAGAAATTTAATCGAACAACCAAGAGAATTTAGGATCAGCGAAAATTCGGGTCTTGAGGGATTAGTCAAACAATTCAGATTATTGGCTCATAATTCCTTTGTAAGGGCTTCAGAAGATTTATTTAATATTTAACAAAATTTTTAGTTCAAGCTTTACTAAGTACATTACTAAGAAAATTTTCAAAGTTTTACCTTAGATAGGTTCATTCTAGAATTTTCAAATTTAGTATGTTTTTATTCATTTTAACAACAATCAGGGTGGAGATATTGAATGGGTATTTTCTAATTATTTCATTCTATGTTAATGTTATAATATTTAATTTAGTTAATATTTTTTTTTTTTTTAGGTGTTATATTCATAGTTATTTGGTTTAAGTTTAATTGTGGCATAATTCATTCAAATAGTTCTAAGCTGATATTTTCTCAACAGTTTTATACGTGTCCAAGATTAATCAATTGAACAGCTTTTAAATTAAATTGCTTCTCAATTGTGTTTAATTATCATTATTAATTTATGTTGAAATTACCTTAGCATGTAAATATCCTTTTCACTTTAACAAATTAATGTGAGATTTCTAGTTTTGATGGTTAGTATTTATTTTATGGATCAATAACTGATTTTATTCATTTCATCAAGATTAAGTCCAATGATTTTTTTTTTTTTTTTTTTTTTTGTTATTATTGTTATTATTTTATATTTATTTATTTATTATTATTTTTTTTTTTTTAATTCCAACATAATTAGTACGTTCATACTTCTGTTGGATAAAGATCCGAGTCAATATATTGAATGTGTAGCTTCTATTTATTTTCATTGTGTATTTAAAGTTACAATGTTTAATTAAGTACTTCTAGGTGTCATTTCATTTATTTTATTTTATTTTATTTTTTTGATGTTAGTTTCAATAGAGGTTTCGCTAATTATCACGTTTGTTATATTTTGTTGCAAATTTTAACAAATAATATAATTCTAGCTTTTATTTTGATCGGATATCAAAGATTTGAAAGAAGTCTAAAGTACTCAGTGATTAGATTTAATTAAAACTACCTAATAATTTACTTAGTGGTTGATTTTGAGTTTGAATTTTAAAACAACACACCCTTTTTTTTTATATATATAAATAAGTTTGGTTGCTTAAAATTATTCACATTTCTAAATTAAAAACTCCTAAGTTTTTAAAAAAAAAGTTCTATGGGGTTTCAAAACTACCCATCCTATTAAGACGTTCTAATCTTGAAATGAAGCGCGGACTTGCTGCACAAGATCGTCCTGCCTCAGCAGTTCACATTCATGGCCATCATTGCATGAGTATGTAGTTGAAATCTTCATGGCCTTCACCTAAGCATTACTAATTCCTACAGTTTGGTTAGAAGATTGTTAACGGATACTGAAAATGAATAGTATCAGTTACACAATCTTAAGCTGGATTTTTGTGATTATAACCATGCTCTGATACCACCGAAGGATGTCACACCCCGAACCAAATCAGAATTCGAGGAGGACAACCCGCCACGTGCATACACTCTGTTGTATACACGTAAGGCTAAATTTTAGTGTCTCAGATACAATAAATCACAAAATAATGTCATAAGAATAATACAAAATAAAAAGTACACAAAAGAACGACATCTGAAGCAACTCAGATATCATATAACATCATCCAGCAGCGGTAAGCAATCTCTAAGTCGGATCGTCTTCAGTCAGACCTAAACCTGTCTCCACAATCAAAGTATGTGGGATGAGTATGTGAATACTCAGTGCGGTAATAAGGTAAGCCAACAAGGTCCTGGTTAATATCTAGCTAGACCATACTTAAGACTTTTAAATCCTATTATGCAATAACTAAGTGTATGTTTAATGAAATGATATCCTTAATCTACAAGTTATGACATGCCCAAATAAATATAAAAATATCTGGAGAAACGGATAATACTAGTAATATAATATAGTACGGTTAATGAGAATAATAATACGAGAGTCAAGCACCCGCACTCAATGGTCATATAATAAGTCATATAAAATCCATAATCAATCTCACAAATCCCAATGTGGATCGTGCCTGCAGATCTACCTACGCATAAGCTCGACACGCGTAAGCTCCTAAACCCCACAACCCCGCTAAAGGTGTGGGCAGTAAAACACGGTACCGGTAAACTGACTCATGGAGGTCGAGAGATAGTCTGATATATATATGGCACACACACACATAACTCAAGTCAAGTCAAGTCAAATGGAACATATATACTACAAAGCAAAATAATAACCATCAAGTGACCGCAGTACCGCCTGACGGTCGGTCTGCTGAGTGGTCATCAGATCGCGTTGCCCACGATCTCTATCATAAGGAGACCTCCGGCAATGGCTTGGGACAATCTCCCGATAATGGAAACCCCAGGCAAAGCGAACCTATCACACTCGGTCTCGCTATCCTGATCCGCACCAGATGCAAGTGTTGATTTAAGGCACTTTTAAGTTAATTAATCACATTTTTATTATGCAATGCATATCCTATAAGTATAATCTAGTTTTGAGTTAATGATATGCAATTAAGTGTTTATGCAGTGTTTATGACATGATATGCACACAATTAATTATTGATCTAATCCTAGACTAAAGAATAAACAAAACCTAAGGCATCCACACCTGGAATGACGGGCATAGAAAGAAGGTTGCTGCTAACATCAGTGAAGTCTTGGTCTCCACTTTGCAACTCTTACTCAAATTGGTAGTTGGTGAACTACATCTGAATAGTCTGACTGAGTACCTGACGATCAGAAACGTAAGCGTTAGACTGGCGATCTACCCAGTTGTCCCATAATTAACATCAAGTGCTGGTTATGTGTTCTAAACCGTACTTAGAAGAAAGAAGGTTAGGTTGAAATATATAATTAAATTGACTTAAATACTTTGCAAGATTTCGGCAGAGTTTCATCTAAAACTAGTGTGAGGAAATATTTATTAAGTTAGATTATTATTGTTATTTTTAGAAATAATTTGGCAAAGTTTAATTTAGAAAACGTGTGAGGAAAGACGTATGGTCGAATTTATAGTAGCCTAACCTACACGTTTGTGTCGCGTCACTTTTAGTTTGATTTTAGAAATTATTTTGATGGTAAAAGTCACAACTAAAGGATTTTAAATTCAACTAAATAAGTATTTTAATCTAAATGTGCTTAGACCTTTAAAACTCTAAAATTCTTTTCATTAATATTAATTAAACTATTTTACTATGTATTTGTACTACTTTTATAATATTTATGTCATTTAAGGTACCTTTGTAAAATATATAGAAAAGCATAGTAAAATTAAAACTAATCACTTTCATCTCAGAACAAATGTCAAATTTTACATTCATTATTTCAGAAAATTATTAAGCTACTATTAAGTTAACATGTTACTAATATTTGTATAAACATTATATTTATACTTGTTTATAGTATTAACATCATTTTGTAATTATATTATATATGTTACTTTTACTAATTATTGTCCATGTGCTTAATTAAGAAATATATATAAATGAGTTTGATAGTGTATTTACCGTATTAAAGTTATCGATTGCATAAATGACATATGAAGGTTTATATTCCTATTTTATTAGCACTTGTCTTATCTTATCTAATATTAACATCTCACAATCAATGTTCTTTTAGTAGTGTAAATGACTTGTTTAAAATTACTAGCTTGCTTTAAGAATTTATCTGATGAATTTATTTGTGTGTAACAAACATAATTATCATATTTGTTAGATTTCAAGAAACACTTTTCTAATAAAAAGATATATTAACTTATATTGGGTTATGTCAAAAGCATAAGTAACTCATTAATTATTATCTATTTTAAATTGGCAAATATGCAACAGCGTTATTTAAAAGGGATATTTTGTAAAACATGAATGTGTATAACTACATATGAGTTAGATCTCACGACATTTATGTGATGTTTAGTTATTAGAAAATTATTTGATAAGTCTAGTTATAATTTTAATAGTGTTTTGCTCAAGTATGGAATATTTATATACATATTCTTTAAAATAAAGAAGCTCATTTAATAATATAACTAAGATGTAAAGAAGCTAATCTAAGTAAGTTAAATAATGTTTTTATAAAAATACTAATGTTGACAAATAAATAATAAAGTTTGATATTTTTAATGTGTTGGTGTTTTAATGTGTTTGGGATCATACGAGTCCAAATTAGTTTTTCCATCGTATCTGTATTTTGAAATATTTCTGGACTATTTAAAATCATCTCCCATCTTTAAGTTTACGTATTAATCCGATTTATTTAGGCAACATTTTATCGGGTCAAATACCTTAACATCGGTCCACTTAGCTAATATCAAAATAATTCTTAAGTTCTAACTCTTAAGTTAATCATTTTTATTAAACTTTGATTAACCTTTTGTTTATTTAATTATCCTTGTGTTTGGACCTGGCCCAGTCCAGATTATCGAACTCAACAGAGGAGAATAGGCTCGGTTTAGAGAGCCCACACATAATCAGAAAAGAAAGAGGGCCCAACAGGAAATCACGCCACAAGGGCCAAGAGGCACACATAGCCCAGCCTAGTCAGCAGAACGGATCCATTTCATGTCCAGTGGGTTTCGGGGATCAAATCCAAACCCACAAAAGTCAAACCCGACCCACTAGTCACAAAATTTACAGAAGAGACCCTAAATCATTTTTATTTTCACAACCTTCACACTTTAGACCCTAATAACAGATTTTTAAACGAAGAAGTCCTATTTCAATTCGGAAATATTTACAGAACAGTCCAAAACTCAGAAAACTTCACACAACAGTCCCTAGCACACTTAAACAGTGTACCAGTGAGTAACCGAGGGGTACCACGGCTGGTACCAGGCCTGAACCAGCCTGTCAACCAAGCCGAGAGCACACTACAAGTGAGATACACCTACATTTGACAAGATTTAAGCCTACTAATAGATCTACAAGCTGTAGGACTGCAAACTCTAAGAATACTAAGATATTACTTATTTCACTAATCCATTTCAAGTGACAGTTAAACAAGTTTCAAGCATTTAGCCCACAACGGTAATAACTAGTCTAATTATCGACTATGACCAACCCCAATTGACTGATACAAGCTATAACAGAAGGGAAAAGCAAACACATCACTGAACATAGATGCCTAACAGTTGACAGACCAGAGGATAACCTCGATCAAGCATTCAAAACTCATCAATCTGAGCCACAGGCAAGCATGAACTCCAACACATAACAGTTATCATCCCTAATCAAGCACAGATCCTAAAAGAAGCAATTAAACATAACAAATCAAAGCCAAGAGCGAGCTCAGATGTAACACAGATCAAACTGAGGCGATGCACCACTATATCAAGCACTCAAATTGACTCAACAACAGGCAATTCACTAAGAAGCGATTCAATTCAGTGCATGCCTCACACGATCAATCAATCACAGCACATAAAAGAGAAAGAGAGAAAGAAGTAGCAAACCGAGGTGGCAGAGCAAAGAAGAAAGAAGGAGAGGGGAAGGAGGTTGAGGCCGGCTACTGTCAACCGCCGCCTGCGAAGTCATCACCAGTCGCCACCACCATTGTTGTTTAGTGCAGTGGATAGAGTAAAGAGTGTGAGTGAGAGGGGAGCTAGGGTTTGGGTACGGGAGAGAGATGGAAGAGGGATCCTTCTAACTGAGTGGAGCGGTTGTGAGAGAAAGTCAGTGAGAGTGGAGATGATCGGAGATGGAGGGAAATGGGTTTCGGTGAGCTCGAACGAAAAAGGGAAATGGCGGAAGGGAGAGAGAGAGAGATGGCATCTGTGAGGGTTGTGTGAAAGAGTGACGGAGCGGAGAGGGGGTGATAAAGAGAGGAGAGGAGATTGAAGATTTCGTCGCCATTTGTTTGGCGACTGACTCGAGCAGAGGGGGAAGCGGAGCAGCAGAGCTGCGAGAGACGTGGTCGGCGCAGAGTGGGGTTACGGACGCGAAAATGAGGAGGAAAGGCGGAAAAGCTGGGGTGAAGAGGAGTGTGGCGTCTGGGATCTTCTGTGGTGGAGATTAACTGGAAATGGTGTAAAGATTGAAAAGGAAGAGGATCCAACGGTGAAAACAATTCAAGGAATTTAAACAACAGATCAGACGGCCAGAAAAAAAATTCAGAGAAAATTGAATTGATCTCACGGTCCAGATTGATGGAAATTGATTTTTTTGTTATTTCAATTTATTTATTTGCTTGAAGTTTTTCTTAGATAAAACATTTTAATTATTACTTTTCAAATTAAGTTATGATTTCTGAGAATTCTTCGATTAGATTCAGATCAACTACCATTTTATAACAATTAAAATTGGTTCAAAGCTTAAATATTATTTTTGAAACTAAATTTTATTTTAGAGTTTTACGGGCCATTAAATTATTAAGTTGCTGCCAATTTTATTTACCTTATCTTTAATTAATTTATTGAATTTTAAAATTTTAGACAGTTTTGAATCTTACGGGTTTTCACAGCCTTCCCTCCTTAAAAGAATTTCGTCCTCGAAATTCAAAATGAGGCACAAGACAAAGGTCAAACATAAACCAAATCGAATGATTTTGCAAAATTTCAAATTGGCTACTAAAGATCAATCAAATCGAGATACTAGAATCAAATTTCAAAGGGAATACTAATTAATCTCAACATATAAAAGATTGCTAAGGTTAGTTTTGGGAAGTATTTGTCAACCTAATATCAGACGTAATGTCTCGCTTCATTGGTGATCAGTCAATGAAGAAAGGATACATTTGATATTAGCCAAAATCAATTAACAAAGTGGGTGATCAGTTAATTTTGTTCGACTCTGTTCTAACAAAAGAAAGAGAAGCCAAATCCAACGGTCAAGAAAAGAGAAATTTAATTTGGTTGGTTTACTAACAACAATTGGAAACATAAGCCAAATTTCGAAGGAAATTTAAAGGTTTTCAAATACCAAGTCAGGAAACATGAGTCGAAAACAACGAATAGCCCGACTAGTAATATCATAGGTTCAAACTTCGATCAAAAGATGTAGCTTTGAGAACGGAAGGATCCAAAAACTTAACAATCAAAATTTCATAAATTTTTAGAAATTTAATCGAACAACCAAGAGAATTTAGGATCAGCGAAAATTCGGGTCTTGAGGGATTAGTCAAACAATTCAGATTATTGGCTCATAATTCCTTTGTAAGGGCTTCAGAAGATTTATTTAATATTTAACAAAATTTTTAGTTCAAGCTTTACTAAGTACATTACTAAGAAAATTTTCAAAGTTTTACCTTAGATAGGTTCATTCTAGAATTTTCAAATTTAGTATGTTTTTATTCATTTTAACAACAATCAGGGTGGAGATATTGAATGGGTATTTTCTAATTATTTCATTCTATGTTAATGTTATAATATTTAATTTAGTTAATATTTTTTTTTTTTTAGGTGTTATATTCATAGTTATTTGGTTTAAGTTTAATTGTGGCATAATTCATTCAAATAGTTCTAAGCTGATATTTTCTCAACAGTTTTATACGTGTCCAAGATTAATCAATTGAACAGCTTTTAAATTAAATTGCTTCTCAATTGTGTTTAATTATCATTATTAATTTATGTTGAAATTACCTTAGCATGTAAATATCCTTTTCACTTTAACAAATTAATGTGAGATTTCTAGTTTTGATGGTTAGTATTTATTTTATGGATCAATAACTGATTTTATTCATTTCATCAAGATTAAGTCCAATGATTTTTTTTTTTTTTTTTTTTTTTTTTTTTGTTATTATTGTTATTATTTTATATTTATTTATTTATTATTATTTTTTTTTTTTTTAATTCCAACATAATTAGTACGTTCATACTTCTGTTGGATAAAGATCCGAGTCAATATATTGAATGTGTAGCTTCTATTTATTTTCATTGTGTATTTAAAGTTACAATGTTTAATTAAGTACTTCTAGGTGTCATTTCATTTATTTTATTTTATTTTATTTTTTTGATGTTAGTTTCAATAGAGGTTTCGCTAATTATCACGTTTGTTATATTTTGTTGCAAATTTTAACAAATAATATAATTCTAGCTTTTATTTTGATCGGATATCAAAGATTTGAAAGAAGTCTAAAGTACTCAGTGATTAGATTTAATTAAAACTACCTAATAATTTACTTAGTGGTTGATTTTGAGTTTGAATTTTAAAACAACACACCCTTTTTTTTTATATATATAAATAAGTTTGGTTGCTTAAAATTATTCACATTTCTAAATTAAAAACTCCTAAGTTTTTAAAAAAAAAGTTCTATGGGGTTTCAAAACTACCCATCCTATTAAGACGTTCTAATCTTGAAATGAAGCGCGGACTTGCTGCACAAGATCGTCCTGCCTCAGCAGTTCACATTCATGGCCATCATTGCATGAGTATGTAGTTGAAATCTTCATGGCCTTCACCTAAGCATTACTAATTCCTACAGTTTGGTTAGAAGATTGTTAACGGATACTGAAAATGAATAGTATCAGTTACACAATCTTAAGCTGGATTTTTGTGATTATAACCATGCTCTGATACCACCGAAGGATGTCACACCCCGAACCAAATCAGAATTCGAGGAGGACAACCCGCCACGTGCATACACTCTGTTGTATACACGTAAGGCTAAATTTTAGTGTCTCAGATACAATAAATCACAAAATAATGTCATAAGAATAATACAAAATAAAAAGTACACAAAAGAACGACATCTGAAGCAACTCAGATATCATATAACATCATCCAGCAGCGGTAAGCAATCTCTAAGTCGGATCGTCTTCAGTCAGACCTAAACCTGTCTCCACAATCAAAGTATGTGGGATGAGTATGTGAATACTCAGTGCGGTAATAAGGTAAGCCAACAAGGTCCTGGTTAATATCTAGCTAGACCATACTTAAGACTTTTAAATCCTATTATGCAATAACTAAGTGTATGTTTAATGAAATGATATCCTTAATCTACAAGTTATGACATGCCCAAATAAATATAAAAATATCTGGAGAAACGGATAATACTAGTAATATAATATAGTACGGTTAATGAGAATAATAATACGAGAGTCAAGCACCCGCACTCAATGGTCATATAATAAGTCATATAAAATCCATAATCAATCTCACAAATCCCAATGTGGATCGTGCCTGCAGATCTACCTACGCATAAGCTCGACACGCGTAAGCTCCTAAACCCCACAACCCCGCTAAAGGTGTGGGCAGTAAAACACGGTACCGGTAAACTGACTCATGGAGGTCGAGAGATAGTCTGATATATATATGGCACACACACACATAACTCAAGTCAAGTCAAGTCAAATGGAACATATATACTACAAAGCAAAATAATAACCATCAAGTGACCGCAGTACCGCCTGACGGTCGGTCTGCTGAGTGGTCATCAGATCGCGTTGCCCACGATCTCTATCATAAGGAGACCTCCGGCAATGGCTTGGGACAATCTCCCGATAATGGAAACCCCAGGCAAAGCGAACCTATCACACTCGGTCTCGCTATCCTGATCCGCACCAGATGCAAGTGTTGATTTAAGGCACTTTTAAGTTAATTAATCACATTTTTATTATGCAATGCATATCCTATAAGTATAATCTAGTTTTGAGTTAATGATATGCAATTAAGTGTTTATGCAGTGTTTATGACATGATATGCACACAATTAATTATTGATCTAATCCTAGACTAAAGAATAAACAAAACCTAAGGCATCCACACCTGGAATGACGGGCATAGAAAGAAGGTTGCTGCTAACATCAGTGAAGTCTTGGTCTCCACTTTGCAACTCTTACTCAAATTGGTAGTTGGTGAACTACATCTGAATAGTCTGACTGAGTACCTGACGATCAGAAACGTAAGCGTTAGACTGGCGATCTACCCAGTTGTCCCATAATTAACATCAAGTGCTGGTTATGTGTTCTAAACCGTACTTAGAAGAAAGAAGGTTAGGTTGAAATATATAATTAAATTGACTTAAATACTTTGCAAGATTTCGGCAGAGTTTCATCTAAAACTAGTGTGAGGAAATATTTATTAAGTTAGATTATTATTGTTATTTTTAGAAATAATTTGGCAAAGTTTAATTTAGAAAACGTGTGAGGAAAGACGTATGGTCGAATTTATAGTAGCCTAACCTACACGTTTGTGTCGCGTCACTTTTAGTTTGATTTTAGAAATTATTTTGATGGTAAAAGTCACAACTAAAGGATTTTAAATTCAACTAAATAAGTATTTTAATCTAAATGTGCTTAGACCTTTAAAACTCTAAAATTCTTTTCATTAATATTAATTAAACTATTTTACTATGTATTTGTACTACTTTTATAATATTTATGTCATTTAAGGTACCTTTGTAAAATATATAGAAAAGCATAGTAAAATTAAAACTAATCACTTTCATCTCAGAACAAATGTCAAATTTTACATTCATTATTTCAGAAAATTATTAAGCTACTATTAAGTTAACATGTTACTAATATTTGTATAAACATTATATTTATACTTGTTTATAGTATTAACATCATTTTGTAATTATATTATATATGTTACTTTTACTAATTATTGTCCATGTGCTTAATTAAGAAATATATATAAATGAGTTTGATAGTGTATTTACCGTATTAAAGTTATCGATTGCATAAATGACATATGAAGGTTTATATTCCTATTTTATTAGCACTTGTCTTATCTTATCTAATATTAACATCTCACAATCAATGTTCTTTTAGTAGTGTAAATGACTTGTTTAAAATTACTAGCTTGCTTTAAGAATTTATCTGATGAATTTATTTGTGTGTAACAAACATAATTATCATATTTGTTAGATTTCAAGAAACACTTTTCTAATAAAAAGATATATTAACTTATATTGGGTTATGTCAAAAGCATAAGTAACTCATTAATTATTATCTATTTTAAATTGGCAAATATGCAACAGCGTTATTTAAAAGGGATATTTTGTAAAACATGAATGTGTATAACTACATATGAGTTAGATCTCACGACATTTATGTGATGTTTAGTTATTAGAAAATTATTTGATAAGTCTAGTTATAATTTTAATAGTGTTTTGCTCAAGTATGGAATATTTATATACATATTCTTTAAAATAAAGAAGCTCATTTAATAATATAACTAAGATGTAAAGAAGCTAATCTAAGTAAGTTAAATAATGTTTTTATAAAAATACTAATGTTGACAAATAAATAATAAAGTTTGATATTTTTAATGTGTTGGTGTTTTAATGTGTTTGGGATCATACGAGTCCAAATTAGTTTTTCCATCGTATCTGTATTTTGAAATATTTCTGGACTATTTAAAATCATCTCCCATCTTTAAGTTTACGTATTAATCCGATTTATTTAGGCAACATTTTATCGGGTCAAATACCTTAACATCGGTCCACTTAGCTAATATCAAAATAATTCTTAAGTTCTAACTCTTAAGTTAATCATTTTTATTAAACTTTGATTAACCTTTTGTTTATTTAATTATCCTTGTGTTTGGACCTGGCCCAGTCCAGATTATCGAACTCAACAGAGGAGAATAGGCTCGGTTTAGAGAGCCCACACATAATCAGAAAAGAAAGAGGGCCCAACAGGAAATCACGCCACAAGGGCCAAGAGGCACACATAGCCCAGCCTAGTCAGCAGAACGGATCCATTTCATGTCCAGTGGGTTTCGGGGATCAAATCCAAACCCACAAAAGTCAAACCCGACCCACTAGTCACAAAATTTACAGAAGAGACCCTAAATCATTTTTATTTTCACAACCTTCACACTTTAGACCCTAATAACAGATTTTTAAACGAAGAAGTCCTATTTCAATTCGGAAATATTTACAGAACAGTCCAAAACTCAGAAAACTTCACACAACAGTCCCTAGCACACTTAAACAGTGTACCAGTGAGTAACCGAGGGGTACCACGGCTGGTACCAGGCCTGAACCAGCCTGTCAACCAAGCCGAGAGCACACTACAAGTGAGATACACCTACATTTGACAAGATTTAAGCCTACTAATAGATCTACAAGCTGTAGGACTGCAAACTCTAAGAATACTAAGATATTACTTATTTCACTAATCCATTTCAAGTGACAGTTAAACAAGTTTCAAGCATTTAGCCCACAACGGTAATAACTAGTCTAATTATCGACTATGACCAACCCCAATTGACTGATACAAGCTATAACAGAAGGGAAAAGCAAACACATCACTGAACATAGATGCCTAACAGTTGACAGACCAGAGGATAACCTCGATCAAGCATTCAAAACTCATCAATCTGAGCCACAGGCAAGCATGAACTCCAACACATAACAGTTATCATCCCTAATCAAGCACAGATCCTAAAAGAAGCAATTAAACATAACAAATCAAAGCCAAGAGCGAGCTCAGATGTAACACAGATCAAACTGAGGCGATGCACCACTATATCAAGCACTCAAATTGACTCAACAACAGGCAATTCACTAAGAAGCGATTCAATTCAGTGCATGCCTCACACGATCAATCAATCACAGCACATAAAAGAGAAAGAGAGAAAGAAGTAGCAAACCGAGGTGGCAGAGCAAAGAAGAAAGAAGGAGAGGGGAAGGAGGTTGAGGCCGGCTACTGTCAACCGCCGCCTGCGAAGTCATCACCAGTCGCCACCACCATTGTTGTTTAGTGCAGTGGATAGAGTAAAGAGTGTGAGTGAGAGGGGAGCTAGGGTTTGGGTACGGGAGAGAGATGGAAGAGGGATCCTTCTAACTGAGTGGAGCGGTTGTGAGAGAAAGTCAGTGAGAGTGGAGATGATCGGAGATGGAGGGAAATGGGTTTCGGTGAGCTCGAACGAAAAAGGGAAATGGCGGAAGGGAGAGAGAGAGAGATGGCATCTGTGAGGGTTGTGTGAAAGAGTGACGGAGCGGAGAGGGGGTGATAAAGAGAGGAGAGGAGATTGAAGATTTCGTCGCCATTTGTTTGGCGACTGACTCGAGCAGAGGGGGAAGCGGAGCAGCAGAGCTGCGAGAGACGTGGTCGGCGCAGAGTGGGGTTACGGACGCGAAAATGAGGAGGAAAGGCGGAAAAGCTGGGGTGAAGAGGAGTGTGGCGTCTGGGATCTTCTGTGGTGGAGATTAACTGGAAATGGTGTAAAGATTGAAAAGGAAGAGGATCCAACGGTGAAAACAATTCAAGGAATTTAAACAACAGATCAGACGGCCAGAAAAAAAAATTCAGAGAAAATTGAATTGATCTCACGGTCCAGATTGATGGAAATTGATTTTTTTGTTATTTCAATTTATTTATTTGCTTGAAGTTTTTCTTAGATAAAACATTTTAATTATTACTTTTCAAATTAAGTTATGATTTCTGAGAATTCTTCGATTAGATTCAGATCAACTACCATTTTATAACAATTAAAATTGGTTCAAAGCTTAAATATTATTTTTGAAACTAAATTTTATTTTAGAGTTTTACGGGCCATTAAATTATTAAGTTGCTGCCAATTTTATTTACCTTATCTTTAATTAATTTATTGAATTTTAAAATTTTAGACAGTTTTGAATCTTACGGGTTTTCACAATTTTTATCGGCTTCCAGTATACTATACTATTCCAATAGTTTTCTACCGCTAATTTATCACGCAATCCATTTTAAAAATTGGTACAAATAATTATGTAACGTGTACTTTGGTGATACTTGTACTGTACACTCAAAAAATCTAATATCATGTACAAATTAATTGAAGAGGAAGGTTCCGCTACCAACATTTTAGTTGCCTCCAAATGCCAACATTTTGCTATTTAGTTATTTTTTCGAATTTTAAAATTCAAACGTTAAATTTAAACCGTTGATCTTATTTAGTTTAACGAGCGATGCGTTCTCATATAAGTTTTGTAAATTTTAGAGTTTATTTGATGCTTGATCAAAGGCTAACACATGAACGTATTAGTATGAATCTATCATAGTTAACCAGGTTCGTTTATTTTTCTATGTCTTGATCGAGCATCAAATAAACTC
Organism: Rhynchospora tenuis; assembly: GCA_027725995.1. NCBI lineage: Eukaryota > Viridiplantae > Streptophyta > Magnoliopsida > Poales > Cyperaceae > Rhynchospora > Rhynchospora tenuis. Next base: position 204,972,597 of record CM050888.1, on the reverse strand, counting down.
CAAATTTTACAAAACTTATATGAAAACGCATCGCTCGTTAAACTAAATAAGATCAACGGTTTAAATTTAACGTTTGAATTTTAAAATTTGAAAAAGTAACTAAATAGCAAAATGTTGGCATTTGGAGGCTTAATTGAAATAAACTCTTATGCGAATTAGGGTGTTAGACTGTTGGTACTTATATTTCTACATAGGAATTTTACTGCTTGATTTTTTTTGCTAGACCTTTCTATTTATGTATCAACTTGTTCTATTGCTAGATTTACTTGATGTGCTAAATCTAGCAATTTTTTTAGTAAGACTCGATTTTCTATTAATATACAATCTTTAAAAATCTAGCAATTTACACTTTTTCTAATCTTGTAATATCTAATGTAGCAATATTCTTGAGTCTAGCAATTTATTTTTGCTACATTAGATATTACAAAATTAGAAAAGTCTATCAAAAGTAATTGCTAGATTTTTAAAGACATATTAATAGAAAAATTGAGTCTTGCTATAAAAATTGCTAGATTTAGTACATCAATTAAATCTAGCAATAGAACAAGTTGCTACATAAATAGAAATGTCTAGCAAAAAAAATCTATCTAAAAATCCTCTTTTTTTTAGTGATTGGCTCAATTTTTTGAGCTGATAAATGAACACCATTCCATGCTTCCTTTCAAGGATTATTACTGCACCAATCCAGAGACTCTGGGCCAATTTCTCACCAGCTGCTACAATAAGGATTATTAATGCTGCGCAAATATTTTTCCATACTCTTTAATTAAATATGGAAAGCTTGTTAAAACAAAATATCTAGATACTAAGAATCGTATTACAGATTCCCTCAAGTCATCCAAGAAGTTTTTGTAGACATTAGCATGTTGTAGGGTTACGCATATATGAACGCTGCATCACAATTATTAATAAAAGAATAAATACAAAAAGAAGCAAACAATATACTAAAAAAACATAAAATTGGGGATCAACAAGTTTGGTACAAAATATATATAAGAATCAAGATATCAATTGTGCCTCGCTTGTACAAAATGTTAGCAAAATAAAGATAAAAACATATAATTTAAAGGAAATTAAGGGCCTAATCGGGTTGGAATGCATGCATGTAAACCCCCATCATATGTATATATATATAGAGAGAGAGAAAAAAAAACTAATGCGCCGTCGATGGCACGCACCACCCCTTTTCCATTGAATCGTTTTTCGAGATATAAAATTCAAACAGTCAATTCAAATCGTTCAAGTTGTTCATCATATTGAAATACTCATTTTACATATTTTTGAATTTTACATTTATTAAACAAAAATAAATAAAATGTTTAAAAATATTTGAATAATTTATGTTTCATGAAATAATAGATTATTTTTTGAATGGATGGATTTTGACTTATACGTAGTAACCGGGTTTACAAAATTTAAATTAAATTTAAATATGTGAATTAGGTCAATGACAACTTGAAGACCTTGAAAGAAAAGTTGGAAGAAAAGTTCAACAAATGCCTCGAATCAAGGAATTGTAATAGCTGGTAAACTCGTGTAGACCTGTATGTATCCCTGAGACCAACATATACAAAATAATAAACTTCAAAAAAATATATAAAAATAATGTTTAATGTATATATACACTTTGCAGAAAATGAAGAATTTGCTTTTGTCATTGGGAATTTTGCACATATAGTGATGTTCATGCTATCTAAGATATTTCACTAAATAACAGTTGTACATTGCTCTTATACTATAAGATATTTCACTCTTTATCATATCACTGGTCCCGCAATTAAATTTGCAAGGATGAAAAATATTATAAATTAATTATACTAAACTGTTAAAATTGCTTATGTGACTTAAAACTGTTTTTTTGTTGCAGATCCTATTCAAAACTAGTTTAAATTTGAAGCGGTTTTGTCTAGATAAAAGCATACAGTTTGATGTATAATTTGGTGCCACTGAAATTTTTTTATTTGATAAGTGAAAGATTCAAATTGTCACGTCCCGCACCGACGGGTCGCGGGACGCGAGGTGAAACGGTATCTTCTGCATCCATCCGACGGCCCGTCAACCTACGTCGCAACAGAAAAACAAACAGAGTCAGGTACAAACCTCAGTAACCGGTTATTTAACGACGCAGCTTCTCTATACTTAATTATTATAACAACAGTCAATAAAATCGGATTAATCCACAGTACAAATAATATATTTTACGGAGATAAACAGATCTAGACAGTCAGTCAGTCAGAGTGGTCCCTCCCCAATCTCAGGAGGATCAGGACCGGCCCCTCCCCGAACTCAGGAGGATCAGGGCTACAAATTCAGATTCAGATCCATTTTCCAAACCCGATATCCCGTAAAATATACCAATAACAATTCAGATAAACATATTCAATATATCAAAATCAAACGATAAATCAATCAATCAATCAAACGAAATTAAATACAGAGAAGTCCGGTTACCTGACTGAACGGTTCAGAAATCACAGACAATTCAGAACAACTACTCGATCGACCGCGACGTAGCGTCGGAATTCCAATCGGTCGGACGGATCAAACTTTTCTAATCGGCTTTTGAGCTCTCTCTTTCTTCAATTTAATCAAATAAATACTTGGATGGGATATGCTATGATTAAATCCGAAAGGAAAAAAAAAAAGGAAATATCATGGTTTCATGTTGTGGCTATATGGAGCACGGAAGATATAAGCAAGCTGATATTGATCGGTTGGTGAAGGCATAAATGGTATTTGGTGCATTCACAAGAGCTAGCCACGTGGGTGTAAAGGGCAGGTGGCAAAAGATTTCAATGGCAAAGAATCGGAATGTTTTGTTTTTTTTTTTTTTTCATTCGGTCAAAGGTTTAGTCAACAGTCAAATCTGGTCAATTTGGTCAAATATCGGTGGGTTGTCACATTCACCCCTCCTTCAAAAGAATTTCGTCTGCGAAATTCAAACGGACGATAACAAGTCAAAATCAATTAGACCGGAATCAAATTTCAAATGAAATGACACTGGACCCAAACACAGTCCGAGGAACGAATGCTCTGATACCATCTGTCACGTCCCGCACCGACGGGTCGCGGGACGCGAGGTGAAACGGTATCTTCTGCATCCATCCGACGGCCCGTCAACCTACGTCGCAACAGAAAAACAAACAGAGTCAGGTACAAACCTCAGTAACCGGTTATTTAACGACGCAGCTTCTCTATACTTAATTATTATAACAACAGTCAATAAAATCGGATTAATCCACAGTACAAATAATATATTTTACGGAGATAAACAGATCTAGACAGTCAGTCAGTCAGAGTGGTCCCTCCCCAATCTCAGGAGGATCAGGACCGGCCCCTCCCCGAACTCAGGAGGATCAGGGCTACAAATTCAGATTCAGATCCATTTTCCAAACCCGATATCCCGTAAAATATACCAATAACAATTCAGATAAACATATTCAATATATCAAAATCAAACGATAAATCAATCAATCAATCAAACGAAATTAAATACAGAGAAGTCCGGTTACCTGACTGAACGGTTCAGAAATCACAGACAATTCAGAACAACTACTCGATCGACCGCGACGTAGCGTCGGAATTCCAATCGGTCGGACGGATCAAACTTTTCTAATCGGCTTTTGAGCTCTCTCTTTCTTCAATTTAATCAAATAAATACTTGGATGGGATATGCTATGATTAAATCCGAAAGGAAAAAAAAAAAGGAAATATCATGGTTTCATGTTGTGGCTATATGGAGCACGGAAGATATAAGCAAGCTGATATTGATCGGTTGGTGAAGGCATAAATGGTATTTGGTGCATTCACAAGAGCTAGCCACGTGGGTGTAAAGGGCAGGTGGCAAAAGATTTCAATGGCAAAGAATCGGAATGTTTTGTTTTTTTTTTTTTTTCATTCGGTCAAAGGTTTAGTCAACAGTCAAATCTGGTCAATTTGGTCAAATATCGGTGGGTTGTCACACAAATGTTCATGAAAAAAATAAAATTTTGAAATTTTAAACAATCTTATTGAAATTACGTTCCTAAATATATTTTCTTCCAGTACAAATAAAAAAGAGTTAATTATACGATATTACCTGGATCTTCAAAACCCTATATTTTGTTTACTTTTTTTATTTTAATTATACAGTATTATAAGTGATTTTATGATTTACTTTGTGGCACCCCGTCACACACCGTAATAGGACGGTGCACGACGGAGTGCCCGCCGTGGATGCCTCTGCACCTCAACGCTTACTGAGACTAATCTAATTCTTATTTTACAAAATACAGTTAATTATGATACATTTAATATACATTTGGAATCTATATTTACAAATATATACTTAAAAGATTAAATTACTGCAACAGTCTGGTTCATGTTTCTAACCATAAAGTCCAAATGTCCACTACTCGTCTCGTTGTCCAGCACTCGATCTGAAACCTGAAACCCCACACCATTGTGGAAACAATGCAAAATGCAGAGTGAGATAGAAATAATTTATCTCATTGCGGTATTCAGTTCCAGCCACACGAACTTCAAGTTTATGTTTCGGAACTAATTACCAACTGAGTAAAGGAAATACTTAGAAATTATACAATCAATAATATAATCAGATGGTACAAACATATTATGCAATAATTCTAGAGCAATTATAGATTTATGCAATGCAAGTGAGCCCGAAATTTTATTCAATTCAAAATTCAAATACAATCGATAATACCAGAATGTTGGCTCAATTTTGGTAACTTTCAATGCAAGTCTGGTTATCACAAGTCACAATCACAAATCAATCAGACAGATAAAGTTGTCCCTCCCCGAACTCAGGAGGATCAGGACCAATTCACATTTCATATACAATTCAGACAATCAGATAAACAAATATACTACAAACTGAGAACACTATCACTCCACGGACTGAATACCGTATAGAGTACCGGACTATAAGCGCTCATGACCGGAGTCTGGCCAGACGGGGAAGCCACTCCCCGACTCCAAACTTGAAAACGAGTGTCTATTTCAATCACACAAGTAGTATAAACTTTTTCGTATCATATCCATTCTTTCAAATTGAATAACCATTCAACATGCACATATAATAATAAATAACATCAACACGACATAATGCGAATATGCTTGGAATTATGAATGATTCAAAGGATGCAATGCAAGTAATTAATTTCTAACATGTAGTCAAAGTTCTATGGAATCCGCACCTCAAAAGCAACCAACAAAATCCAAAGCAAGCAAGTAACCAAGCGCATGCAATCTTAAAACAACTGTCGTACCAGCTGCCCCGATCCCGACATGCAAAATCCAGATTCTAAGTCAAAAACAGATTTAAATCACCTTTTTAATGTAATTTTAAAATCTGTTTTTAAAGTATTAATACCCAACTAAGTGTGGTCGGTTTTGTGGTACACCAACATACACACTTGTATAATCTGGTATTTACTCAACAGGTATAGTTAATTTGGTCAATTTATAGAATTATATAAGGTGCAGGTTGAGACTGGTAAGAGAAATTTCAGTGAGCTCATCTAGTTTGTAAAACTGAGCACACTCATTGGAGGCGCATAAAACCATGGTGGTACAGCCATAATTAGTCTTGCACTTAATTTTGATCAATGTGTAAAATACAGAGAACAAATCCAACATAGCATGGAAAGACAAACATCAACACTTCAAAATAGCCCTTTTGGACAGAGAATTTCAGCAAGGAAAGCTTTTGATAACCATAAAATCTAATAAAAATAAATACGAGAATGTCCAAAGAACTTGTATAAATACCTTTCTATGACCAAAGAACTATGTACTGCACTTGTTCACCCCCACCTTGTACCAGCCCCTATATACCTCCCACTTCTTTCTACTACACGTAGTTCACTTTGGTTTTGGAATTATGAGCTACAATATCAATTGGTTTTGTGTTGTGGTACAAGTTTTTTGTATTAATTCCTCTTTGATTTTCTTTTCTACAAGGATCGGTTACGGAGCTTATTTCACAAAAGAAACAAGGTATAAATGGTGAAGCACTCAATAGAGAAACCGGTCAAGAGATGTATATAGGGCAGTACCAACAAGGTGGGTATTTAAGTGAATTTTGATATTTCTAATAAAATATAGTGCACCATTAAATATTTAAGACATAGATACAAAATGACACATGGGCCCCATTTATCACTCTTAATGGTATGTCATGTTTTTGCAATTTCTCGTGAATTTGAGGATGGATTAGCATTTAAGATCTGATTCACGTTATACAAGGTCAATGAGCATTCTTTGCTTGAACAAAAAAATTAAAGAAATCAAGATTAAAATAAAATGGAAATGAATTTATCTAAATAAATTAATCCTTTCTTCCAATATTGAAAATAAACGAAATTTATGAAAAACAAAATCTGAAATTAACTTTAGTAATTGATAACTTCTACTAATATTAGAAATATTACGGGCATATTTATTTTCAAATAATTTGAAAATGTCCAAAAGAAATAAAACACTCAGAAGTACTTAGAAAGAAAAACCTAGATATGACATACTTAGTTTTCTCCAATATCTAAACTAAAAGCTTTTTTTAGAAAAAAAAAAAAACTTGTAAGCAACTCTATTTTTACACACATCATAAACTCGAAAAAAGCTTTTTTAAAATTGACTTCAATTGTCACTACGTCACACATTTTCTATTATTTAAAATGCTAGATGTATGATTTTGTCACACTTCTTTTATGCAGATGAATTTATTTAATTTTAGTGATTTTTTTTTTCTGATTTGGACATTCTGGTACATTATCAACGGGAATCAAATTTTAGGACATTTGATAGGTACCTATCTATACATGCAACAAAGCACCCATAGAATTATGTAATTAATTTTTTTTTCTTGGCTTTAAAGCATTGTTTACTTGAAATAAATCGTCAACATTGTCAAATAGTTTCATTCACAAATCACAATGGATACCTTCTCATGCCATATAGTTTGTCAAATAGTTTCTAGGAATTCTTGGAGTTGTATTCTACTGTTTGGTGCTGGTATTATGTAAATTTGCTTCTCCAGTTATGCATCAGTACTAGTTAATTAAGCTGAAAAACTTCTTCTATTGACAATTGGTCCAAAGGGCACTTTTTTATGCATCACAGTTCCTTTCATGCTAATTCCTTAGCTTATATATCCTATTTTTTATATAATTCTATTTTCCTGTCTAGGTAAGCCATGTGTTATAGATTAGTTCTATTAGTTCAATTTTTTGAGATGATAAACGAACACCATTACATGCTTCCTTTTAAGCCTTTAATACTGCAAAAATCCAGAGACTCCTGGTCAACTTCTCACCTGCTGCTATGATAAGTATTATTAATGCAGCACAAATATTTTCCGTACTCTTTATTCTTTAATTAAATTTGGAAAGCTTGTTAAAACAAAATATCTTTATACTAAGAATTGTATTACAGATTTCCTTGAGTCATCCAAGAAGTTTTTGTAGACATTAGCATGTTGTAGAGTTACGCATATATGAATGCTGCATCACAATTATCAATAAAAGAATAAATTACAAAAAGAAGATAACAATTTACTTAAAAAAAAAAACCTAAAATTGGGGATCAACGAGTTTGTTACGAAGTTATATGATACCAGACCTGATTTATGCATGATCAAAACCAAATAAATGTAGCCTCACCGTAGTATTTCTGGGTATTCAATACAGAACAAGTACTATACCTGTCTCGTCAGATGCCCACCCCACGATTAATTCTACATTGCATTATTAGGATTTACTCTACCAATACCAATTGGTGATGGGGACACAACATAACCCAATAAATAATTCTACCAGACCTGACTGATCCAACGGTGATACAATCTGCCAGAAAGATCATGCCAGCATGGCAACAAAGAGTACAGCCGGAATGACCAACATAATGACATTATTCAGGACTGTCATACTTGGTAGAAATGAAGCTAATACCTGTTAGATCTTTGCAATGTATTCATATGCATCCTTAGATGACACTAAATTATTCACTTCAAATATCAAATGAATTAGACCCAAAATCTACACCATCGCGTCAGGTTTCCCTATCATGAATTAAAAATAATACTTTCAGTTTCACAGCTACGAGGTACTTCTAAATAGAAATTGTACACATTTCACCTGCATAGATCTGTCCCTTTCCAAGCCTGCAGAAAGCGACACAGACAATCCCAGTATGCACTGAAATCAGATCACACAGTTAAGATCTCAGAGAAAGAAAATGTGAACAGCCTGGATGGGGTACTACATTACCTCAACATCCCGAATTTATACGTTTATCATTTATAATCAGGCATAATCAGTAGAATTTTGGGGTCGATGAAACCTATTCAATATCAATTTACTTAGGTTAGCACTTAGCAGTTTAAATATGGCATGCGCAAGTCTTGAGATTCTAGATGCATATTACCAGAGTTTGAGAACAATTAAAAAGTAAGTGCTCAAATAGGTGACAGAAATCCCTTCAAATGAGAGATAAGTTACACTGGGAGCACAAAACTCCTTTTTTGCAAGAAAAGGCACTAACATTTTTGAGAATTGGTAGCCACCTGAGATAGGAGTCTTAAAACTAAAATGCATTTATAGACTACCCACCAAGAAAAATATATGCAAATTAAGAAACAATAAATGACTTACCCTTAAGAGATGCACTTTACCAGAAGGAAATATTAGGCCAGAACCAGAGCAGCACACAAATGCAGCAGAGCTAAAAGCAAGTTGTATTATCTATACTAGAATACATGATCACGTGTAACTTGTGAGCTTTTTTTCTGTTCTTAAAAAATTACCCATTTGATGTTGAACATTACATTAAAATAACACAATCAAGTTATTACAAAGAATACAATCAGCCCAAAGTAATTTATTGATAATTCAACACTGCTGAAGATCTCTTTCATTCCCTGCTACTTATTGATACCATTACAGCCATAATACCATAAATGTAATATCTTTCATGAAAAATCTTTCTTTGTGTCACTTTTAGAAAATCATTTAGTATCTGAAAAAACAAGAAAACAAGTTATGCAAAAATTTCCTGATCCACAAATTTTTAAATTTACAAACCTGTTATGTAACCCTCCTCTTTTTATCCTGGCTTGGGACCAGTTGTATCATACGACGTAAGTAGAGTTAATTTTTTTTTATCGGACAGGCCGTAGGGATGTTAATACTGTAAAAAGCAATAAGATTAAGAATAAAAAGAAAAAAAGTATACCGCCATTAGATGATTTCCATAATGCCATCACAGGCGCCAAATTAAGTCCTCAGATCACACCAAGAATTGCACAAGTCCAGAAGTGTATAGAAATCACCTGGTCAGCTGATGGCCCAAAATCCGTTTAGAGTCTTTGGAATTGCGACTGAGTCTGATGAATAACTTCCAACTGAGCATTCATGATTATTGTATTACACCTGAGAGAAATCCGATGTGCAAATACCCCAGGAACCTTCATATTGTTTGCGTAATGTTGGTGGCATTGCAAGCACATGACATATCAATTTTGCAGAAATCACTCTTGCATGAGATTCGTAGAGTTATGGACAAATGCCACACCTTTGCAAAGAGTTTTTAATCTAGTCAACAAATGCCACAACACCTTTGCAACGAAGTTGTATTCTTGAAGATGATACCTACCATGCCATTTTCAATTTTGAACTTTGAAGTCACATACAAATGTCACCCCAAATTTGTACAACATCTCATAGTGTTGTGGACAAAGACCATACTACACTTGCAATTTTGCACAACATTTGTACAACCATTTGAAAAGTAAAAATAAATTATAACAAAAATCGTAAATTTGACCAACAGACGTTATTTAACATAGGAAAGGTAAGATTTATAAGCAGGACCTATTTCAACTTTGGAAAGTTTAAATTTAACCATAAGTGAGAGACGCTTTCATTGAGCAAGAAAATAGAAACAGTTAAAAGTCTTATGTAAGAACCTCAAGCAACAATTATAGGAAGTACTAATCCACAGTTTTAGTAAAAACTGGGATAACGCAACCCCTACTAGTAGTCATCTTACCAGCACCTACATACCAAAACCAAGCATCCACACAAAACACAACTACTTGGAAGGAACAAATCCCCTACAACCAAACTCAGTTCAGTTATTCATACACAAAATAATTTTTTTTTTCTTAATACGATCGAAAATCACCACTTTAGCATCCGAAGAAATTAAATCTAACTTCTGCAGCTCCTCTATCATGCTTGGCATAACCTTAGCACCAGTCGCAAAAACAATCTTTAGTTCCTTGAGCACTTTTGCATTCAACAGAAAAATATGTGCCATTGTAATGCTGGCAGTAACCTCCAACTTATACATGTCTATTGTGACACTTCTCAATGTTCGATCGAGACAGGCAAAGCCATCATGCTTCTTTGCGAGTAACTCTCTCATTAGAATCACAACTCCATTGGTCTGACTTGAATTATCACCCCACAACTGCAACACATAATTTATTTACTTTGGTTACCGTACTGATTAATTGCAAAAACCTCACAACACAAAAGAACAGAAATTTGTGATAGTACAGTTAAACAGCCAGTGACTAGTCATCACCAATGCTCAGGTATTCAGTAATCAGAAAATTTAGCAGAAGGCATTGTTTGAAAATTCCAACTAGAAGGCTAACAAATAAAGACTGACAATTATCCCTTCAGCTGTGGCATATAGAAGAATAACACATAGGGCAACATTGAAACAACATTACAAATTCATTCAAAACTAAACGAGTTTGATGCATAAACAAGGAAAAAGAGTGAGAAAAATACCTCTATCTCTAATTCTTCGAGAAAAGGCATGCTCTTTAGCAACCAAATGGAAGCATCATACATCCTCTTGTCCACAGTATCCATATTCAGATAGAAACTTAGGAATCTTAGTCTGGAAAAAGTGAAGTTAAACGGCAATGCGACAAGAGAGAAATTCTGAGCAGAAAAACAAACAAAAATATTCATATTAGAAAACAGAAAAGGTCCTTGAGAAGTTTCAGCTCAAGAGAAAACTATGATGTACACCTTTACATAATGGACCTTTTAAAAAGAATAAAGGTTCTATAATAGTAGAGAAAGCAGCAAAAACCTAAGATTTTGGAAACTGGGCACAGCAGCATTCACAGTTGGGGTTAGATAGCAACAACAATGATTTTGATTTGTATTAGAACATGCTACCCCAGGCACAACTTATTGAGATTATTCAGAATTACAAGAACGAATCAAGCTTACCTTCAGAGCATCAAAGCCCAAAGTGAGAGAAGAAACCATGGCAACGCTAGTCACCAGCCCCAGAGTGATTCGAGCCAATTTTTCTGACATAGAATTTATGAGGCTGCTATCAAAAGAAATGCATGCTTTCTCCAAACATGGGGCAGAACTAATGGACACTCTCTCAACAGAGTCAGTAATACAGAATTGCAGACACCTTAGCAATGGGAAACTGAAATTTACTGACAAAGGATCTTTGGAGGCTATAAGTGTTAAATTCACCAAAGAGGTTAGGTTAGTGGATGTATGGATCAGCAAATTAATATCTTCACTGGAGATTTGAGTATCTACCAAGAGCAACTTGGTGAGGCGGTTAAATCCAGGGAAACCAGTAGGAAGGACGAGATGACAATCGGAAAGTTCGAGTTCTTTGAGAGCATGAAAGCCTGAGAGAGAGATCACCACACGATATGCATTGCTGAAGTTGTAAAGGAGAAGCTTTTCGACACCACCTTTTCGGAGAAGTAAATCGAGGAGACGCTGGAGAAGGGGGATAGACTGCCCGTCGGAGTCGGGGCAGCAGTAGAAGAGCTGGAAGTCGAGAACGGGACCCCGGAGAGGTGAGACGAATTCATGGACTCGCTCCATCCACAATGAGTCGAAACGGTCATCTCTAGGTATGACCAAGCCCAATCGGTCTAAGCCGCAGTGGAGCTGGAGGCAGGGGAGGAGGGTCCAGAGATGGCGCCAAGAGTGGGCCAGAGCCGACGTACGGACGGCATCCTTGACGCGGAGGCGGGAGAGCAAGGAGATTTTGATTTCTAAGGGTAGCAAGCTGATCCGATCGGCTCCCGCCATCGATCGGAGTTGGAATTTAGGCTGTTTTTGCTCAAAGAAACAAAGCCGCGGTCAGTTACTCTCTGACCTTCCTTTCCCTTGCCTCGTCTCCCCTCCTTCCGTTCTGGAGAACACTGTCAGTCTGTCACTGTCGCTGGTTGAAACCTTGCTCGGCTGCTCCAGGAGTGAATGGCACCCAGATCCTCAGAAACGACTGCTGAGCAGCCGAATTCATTTTTTTTTAATATTTAAAAATTTTAAAATTCAAACACCGAATCCAAACCGTTCATCTTGTTCAATTTTACGGGCGATGTATTTTTATATAAGTTTTATAAAATTTGGAGTCGATTTGATAATTGATTAAGTGCTTAAATTATGAACGTATTAGAATTAATCAAACTAGGTTCGTTCATTTGTTTACCACCTAATTAATTATCAAATAGACTCCAAATTTTATAAAACTTATATGAAAACGCATCACCCGTAAAATTGAACAAGATTAACGGTTTGGATTCGATATTTGAATTTTAAAATTTTTAAATATTAAAAAAATAACATTTGGCTGCTGAGGATCCGGTTCCGGAGTGAATGAAGGTGAATGAAGGAAGAGGTTAACTGACCATACCTGCCCTGGCTGCCCGAGGTGGTTAACCTGCTCCAAATTTTAACAATTAGCTATAATAATAGGCATATTCCTTAATTTGAATAGCTGAGAATATCACAACATCCAATTAGCCAATCTGTATTTTCATTTAATGACAACTTCTATTTTTCTTGCTTTTTGCTTTCCTGCACAATTAACCTCTACAGTTATTGCTGATCAAAGAATGGTGCTTGTGATTTAACTTTTGCAATCTCCCGAATTAATTCTTCTCCATTTTACTCTTGCAAGTTGAATTATTAGCTGCCGACTTCCTTTCTGACAATCTTATTTTGTGCATCCTGTTATTAGCACATTTCTGGCTTTACATTTTTTATTCCCTTCCGTTTCCATCTGCAATTTAATTCACCTATCCATCAACTGCTCAAATTTCTCTCCAGATTATTTTGATAAATAATTAGGAATCCGGTCAGGACAGTGATTTTAATTGAGAAGGTAATGATTTCTTTTCATTTAATTGGCTACCTGTGAGTCTGTGACCATCCTTCCAGTTTCTCCCTTTTCATCAACTTCACATGTGATATTTTTTAGTTACACGTCGATGCAACAGTATGGGCTCTCATTTTGTTATATCATGGAAGCAAACATGCATATAATTCCTTTCACCATATTACGGTTAATTTGATTTTTGTTTAACCGTAAAGAAAAGAAAATGTGCATCACATGTCATATTATCAGATGGTCTAAAGTTTAGCACCAACCCCCTTCTTTTCTTTTTTATCAACCCTGCATATTTTCCTCATGTCACATACGTGATACGTCTATACAAGTCATAGGACAATGTGGGAACCGATTATTATGTCATGAAAACATGTATACACTTCTTTCATTAAGACACGTTTTTTATTTGCACCCGTCAATAAATGTTAAGGCATGACTTGTATAATTTAATCTCCAAATTAAACACCTTCTTCAGGAAACTGTTTTATTTGGTTCCACGGGCTATTTTCCCTTCATCTTGTTTTGTTTCCATTTTGGGCTATTAACTTCACCAATTAACAGACCCATTAAGCTTCTTTTCCTTCATTCTTTAAAACATATAACCGAATCTCTAATTATCCAGGACCTCTTTCATGTGGCCAGAAAACGTATAAAATTTCAAATTATAGACCATAAGAATAGTTTAGGACATTGATCGATCCATAAAGATTTAAACCCGTAAGCGGTTCATGAAATTGTTCATGTGTTTAACATTAATTTAGGGCACCAAAATATTATAGGAAGAAGTCCTATAATCTTGAGAACTTGACAAGTTATGAGATTTCTTTATCATCTCACATCATGACAACTTTCATGAAATTCATGAAATTATATTTAATGAATTTCATGAGATTTTTAATAATTTAAAAAAAAAATTGGTGTCCAATATTAATGTGTCATGGTATTTCGGACCAATATCACGTGTCATGATATTTTTGGCAATTTAAATAATCTCTTTTTTAATTTTTTTTTCAACCATAAAAATTTATATTCTAACAATGATTCTTTATCTTTCTCGAGCACTTTTTTGTGACGAGATGCGTAGTTATTTCTTCCAAGGTCTTGAATTTCTCTTCAACCTAATTCACATATGTCAAACACGGTTACCTACTCATTTAGCGGATAAATAAAGGAGTTCTAGGATGATAGCATTACAAAAATATACCTTTAAAGACTCTTTAGCTGCGGCGGACTCCATTTTCAAAGGATCTCACATATAGTTTTGATCGACATAGGATCTTGCATCTAAATTCCAATATACATAAATTCATAAGCTAGCAAATTATCCTTTTTTGTTTTGAAAAAAAAAACTAGCAAATTTCTTAAAAAATGAAACAATTACAGTAAAATAAAAGAGTCTTAAAAAAATTTCTACAACAAACCCACCCGAGACAAATGTCAATACATAATACTAAAGAAAATAAAAATCTAGAACTAAGCACACCAAAGGTGTGTCAAAAATCCATCAAAAACCTAAAGCAAATCATTGTTTATGTCATGTGTAACTCTAAACTATCTATCCAATAATCCTAGTAACAACACAACACCACTTTTATTACAACATTAAGCAAAAACCAAATATAATCAAAGGTTTTGTGCAATCATTCATGCACAGCAACAAACAAAAACATCAAGTACTAGAGGAGGCGACAACTATTTCCGTACAAGTCATCGGCGCGGCGGCGGCTCTGACAAGCATCGCCTTTTGGATTTTTGGGAGGAAGTCTGAAAGGAAATGATTAGGGTTAGCCTTCAATTCGAATTGGGATTTGGATTTGGGGGAATTTTGCACGTACAGTGATGTTCATGCTATCTAAGATATTTCACTAAATAACAGTTGTACATTGCTCTTATACTATAAGATATTTCACTCTTTGTCATATCGCTGATCCCGCAATTAAATTTGCAAAGGATGGAAAATATTATAAATTAATTAAAACTAAATTGTTAAAATTGGCTACATGACTTAAACTGTTTTTTTTTCCCTTGGAAGATGAAGATTCTATTCAAAACTACTAGTTTAAATTGGAAGTTATTTCGTCTAGATAAAAGCATACAGTTTGATGTATAATTTGGTGCCACTAAAATTTTATTACTTGATAAGTGAAAGATTCAAATGTTTATAAATAAAATAAAATTTTAGAATTTTAACCGATCTGATTGAAATTTTGTTCCTAAATATATGTTCTTCCTATACAAATAAAAAAGAGTTAATTGTATAATATTACCTGGATCTTCAAATCCCTATATTTTGTTTACTTTTTAAATTTTAATTATACAATATTATAAGTGATTTTATGATTTACTTAGTTTTCTCCAATATCTAAAATAAAAGCTCTTTTTTAAGGAAAAAAAACTTGTAAGCAACTCCATTTTTACACAAATCATAAACTCGAAAAAAACTCTTTTAAAATTGACTTCAATTGTCACTACTTCACACATTTTCTATTATTTAAAATGCTAGATATATGATTTTGTCACATTTCTTTTATGCAGTGAATTTTTTTAAACTTAATTAATTGTAATTTATAAAAACTACAAAATGGACTTTATGTTATGTTCAACAATGTTGAATATTTCAATGCAAATAAGTACTAACAAAATTACTTCTCTGATAATAACTTTTAAAAATAATTTATTTCTACATAATTACTATTTGATAACCTCACATTAAGATATGTTAGTTAAGTCCAGACATTTGTTTGAACTTTACTAGGCTGGATTCACCCATGTAAAGTGGATTAATCTTTGGTGGTCCTAATAAAAATTTCACATTTTTTTTTAATAAGAGCAGCAGCGCATAACTTTATGATTTCATTTAACTAAGTTAAAGAATGTGTTTCGGGAATTTTTTTTTTATTATATACTCTTATAAGCGCATATTAAAATATGTTAGTCAAGTGCAAAAAAACGTGTATGTACTTGACTGGGCTGGATTCACCCCTTTAAATTACAAAAGTGGTTTAATTTTTGTGGTTATAAGAAAAATTTCATAATTTTTTTTTTTAAAAAAAGAGTAGAAGTGCGTAACCGTATGATCTCATTTAACTAAGTTAAAATCTGTTTCGAAAAAAAAAAATACTTAAAGCAGTAAATTAAATTCGAAGTCTCTTTCAGTCGCTCTGGCATCCCTTGGTAAACCAAGTAACCAACCACGTCGAACCTTCTATTTGCACATTTTCTCTTTCATTCCATCATGTACCTCCTTTTTTCTTAAAAAAAAAAGTTATTTAATGCAATATTGTAGGCCTCGTATCTTGTCTCCGCTTGTTTAACCTCTCATTGATTCGCGCCTTTCATTCATTAAAAAAAAAAGGGGAAAAAAAAAAAAAAAAACTAAGTCCCCGATCATAATAGCATTTTTTTTAACATGGGATTTCATTTCGTTGCAATTCACCAAAATTTCTGATCAAAATGGATGGATTTGATGTCATTTGATCAGATTTTTCATGTTAATAGACTCAATTAAATTTCATTCAATCAATTCTAATGAAATGAAATTAATGGAAATCCCGCGTCAAAATCATTTTGATCAGAGGGAACCCGGATTGAGAATTTGAGATATACTGTGACAAGTGACAAACAACAAACATATCCATACACGACTACTGGAGATAAAACCATTCGTTCCCTAGTGTTTTCTAGCCATTTCCCCCTTTACCAGGGCTTCTTCTTTTCCTGTTGAGCCTCACTAGAGACTAGAGAGAGAGATGGCGGTATTGGTACCAAGTGCCAGCTTGGCGAAATGCCTTCGCCTCGTGTCTCCCTCAGGTCATCCTCTAATGTCTCACTTCTCTGTGCTTATCTTCATTCGGGCATTTCATCAAACATGTGATGTCCTGTGCACCACTCTGTCACTGTCTCCTCCTTTCAGGATTTCGGAAGGCTTCCGTTGCCTCCACATTGTGTTCCCCCAAAAAGACGACAGCTATTATTCGTTCCCCACTCTCCTTTAAGGTACTAATTACAAGAATTCTGAATTCAGGTTTCAGAAACAAATGACATAATTTAGCAATTTTCTCCTTGGTTTGTTTTAATTAAGAAATAATATGGTAACAGTTTCTTACACATTATGTTTTGGCTGGAACTTTGCTAGTTCCAACTGCATTATGCATACCTCTCAAATAACCCTCCCAATTTTGTCTAATTTTTTGGGTGGTCTTTAATTGGTTATTTTGGAGCAGAATGGGTATATATTAGATTGTTATTGTCGGCTTGTTTTCGGTTCAAGTGAAGAAACTTGTGCATGGCCACACTAAGGCTAAAAATTTTTCTATTGAGTAACCAGTCCAAATAATTTTTTTTCTGCAATAATGTTGCTTTTCTGTTAATTCTCCAGCTTATTTTATTTTATATATGATTATATTTTCGTTAATAGTTTTTTTAGATTACATATATTTTCGTTATTAGTTAAGGCCATGTATTATAGCTTGGTTCTATGGGTTTATTGTTCATGTGATGATCAAATGAACACCATTTCATGCTTCCTTTCAAGCCTTTAATTTGGACCAATCCAGAGTTTCCGGGCCTATATTTCGCCTGCTATTTTGCAACCATCTGAAATATCTGCCACTCAAAATGGGAGCTTCGTACCGACAACATCAAGAGTCAGTTCACCTATCCTTTTTTTCTTCTCTTTGTATTCCTCCTGCTTCCATATTCTTTAATATGTCTGTTTTATAAGCTAGTTCATGTTTAGTTGGAGAAAGTTTGTATTTATGACATCTACTATTATTTTCCTATACTTTGCAGAAATGTATTGTGCTGGACATTGAATTTTCCTATTCTTTGCAGAAATGTGTTGTGCTGGACATTGAAGGAAACGAAATTTTTAATATAAAAATTTAACATTAAAAAATTTTCATACAAACAAAAATTTATTTTTTTAATAAGAACAAAGGATTAACGCGTTCCTAGATGCAGTTAACTCTTTGGATAATAACATGTTTCATAAGCGCGTAAGAGGAATTACGTATTTCATGAACACGTAAGTAAGTCAAATGCACGTTTTACGAATGCATTAATGGGCGGATTTTTTCCGCAACACAAATGTAACTATGGATTAACAAATAATCCTAATAATTTTCACAACTATATCACATTTTCACAAAACACTAATTATATATAAAAAAAAAAAACTTACATTGCCAATTGGAGTTGCTCTCAAACTCCCTCCGCTTCCTATCGGATAATCGCAAGAAAATCCGTCTCTCGGCCTCCCTACTCTTCTCTCGAGCTCTCCGAATGTGACTTACTCTCAATCTCTCTCTTTCTTCCCTTTTCTCTTCTCAAATCTCTCCTCTCTTTTCCTCCTCTCTCTTCTTCTCTCTCGGCTTATGATGATAGAAATGGGCACAAAAAAAGAAAGGGTAATAACTCGGTTTCGAAAAGATTCTATATATTAATGCGTTCGTAAAACGTGTAATTGGCTTACTTAAGCGTTCATGAAACACGTAATTCCTCTTTATGCGCTTATGAAACGCATTATTATCTCATAGAGTTAACGGCGTCTAGGAACGCGTTAATCATTTGCTCTTATTAAAAAAAAATAAATCTTTGTTTGTATTAAATTTCTTGAATATTAAATTCTTTATATTAAAAATTTCGGTTGAAGGAACAAGTAGTCCAATTTCATTTGTATTTGAGGTGCTTTTGCCTTATGCACGTGAGACAATGTGAGGAAACACCTAATTGCTACATATGACACAAGATGACATATCAATTTCACAGAAAATCACTCTTGCACGAGATTCGTAGAGTTATGGACAAATGCCACACCTTGTCAAGCAGTTCAACATTCTCCGTTCCCCAGTTCGCCCCTAGTCAACAAATGCCACAACACCTTTGCAATGAAGTTTATTCTTGAAGATAATACCTACCATGCCATGTTTTCAATTTTGAACTTTGAAGTCACATGCAAATGTCACCCCAAATTTGTATAATATCTTATAATGTTGCGGGCAAATACCATACAACATTTGCAATTTTGCACAATTTGTACAACCATTTCTAAAGTAAAAAATAAATTAGAACTAAAATCGTAAATTTGACTGACAGACGTCATTTAACATTCGAAAGGTAAGATTTAGAAGGACCTATTTCAACTTTGGAAAGATTAAATTTATCCGTAAATGAGAGACACTTTCATTGAGCAAGAAAATAGAAACAGTTAAAAGTCTTACATATGAACCTCAAGCAACAATTATAGGAAGTACCAATCCACAGTTTCCGTAAAGACTGGGATAACAGTATAACACCACCCCTACTAGTAGTCATCATACCAGCACCCACATACCAAAACCAAGCATCCACACAAAACAAAACTACTAGGATGGAAACAAATCCCCTGCAACACAACTCAGTTTAATTATTCATACACAAAATAGGTTTTTTTTTTTTTCCTTTATACGATCGAAAATCACCACTTTAGCATCTGAAGAAATTATTTCCAACTTTTGCAGGTCCTCTATCATGCTTGGCATAACCTCAGCACCAGTCGCATAAGCAATCTTTAGTTCCTTGAGCACTTTTGCATTCAACAGAAAAAACTGTATCATTGTAATGTTGGCGGTAACCTCCAACTTATACATGTCTATTGTGACACTTCTCAATGTTCGATCGAGACAGGCAAAGCCATCATGCTTCTTTGCAAGTAACTCTCTCATTAGAATCGCAACTCCATTGGTCTGACTTGAATCATCACCCCACAACTGCAATACATAATTTATTTACTTTGGTTATCATACTGATCAATTGCAAAAACCTCACAACACATAAAAGAACAGAAAAATATGATAGTTCAGCTAAACAGTCAGTGACTGTTCATCACCAATGGTCAGGTATTCAGTAATCAGAATATTTAGCAGAAGGCATTGTTTGAAAATTTCAACTAGAAGGCCAACAAATAAAGACTGGCAATTATCCCTTCAGCCGTGGCATGTAGAAGAATAACACATAGGAAAACATTGAAACAACAATACAAATTCATTCAAAACTAAACGAGTTTGATGCATAAACAAGGAAAAAGAATGAGAAAAATACCTCTATTTCTAATTCTTCAAGAAAAGGCATGCTCCTTAGCAACCAAAGGAAAGCATCATACATCCTCTTGTCCATGGCATCGATATTCACAAAGAATTTTAGGAATCTTAGTCGGGAAAAAGTGAAGTTAAACGGCAACGGGACAAGAGAGAAATACTGTGCAGAAACACAAACAACAATATTCATATTAAAAAACAGGAAAAGTCCTTGAGAAGTTTCAGTGCATGCAGAAACTATGATGTAAACCCTTTAAATAATGGACCTTTTAATAGTAAATGAAGCAGCAAAACCTAAGATTTTGGAAACTGGGCACAATAGTTTGGATTTGTATTAGAACATGCTCCCCCACTCACAACTTATAGAGATTATTTGGAATAACAAGAATGAATCATGCTTACCTTGAGAGAATGAGAGCCCAAAGTGAGAGAAGAAACCATGGCAACACTAGTCACCAGCCCCAGAATGATCCGAGCCAACTTTTCTGATGTAGAATTTATGAGGCTTCTATCGAAAAAAATGCATGCTTTCTCCAAACATGGGGCAGAAGTAAGGGATACTGTCTCCACAGAGTCGGTAAGAAAGAATATCAGATGCCTCAGCAATGGGAAACTGAGATTTACTGATATAGGATCTTTGGAGGCTATACTTAAACGCACTGAAGAGGTTAGGTTACTGGATGTATGGATCAGCAAATTAAAATCGTCATTGGAGATTTGAGTATCTACCAAGGACAAATCGGTGAGGCCGTTGAATCCGCAGAAACCAGTAGGAAGGACGAGATGGCATCCCCAAAGGCTGAGAATTTTGACAGTACTAAAGCATGGGAGACAGATTACCTCATGACATCTAGGAGAGTTGAAGTTGCAAAGCTGAAGCCTTTCGACGCCACCTTTTTGGAGAAGTAAATCAAGAAGGCGCTGGAGAAGGGGGGCCGACTGCTGGTTGGGGTAGCCGTAGAAGAGCTGGAAGTGGAGAATGGGACCCCGGAGAGATGAGACGAGATGATGGACGCGCTCCATCCAGATGGAGTCGAAGCCAAAATCTGTATGTTTGCCCAAGCCCAATCGGTCTTTAAGGGAATGGAGACGGAGGCAGGGGAGAAGGGTCCAGACATGGTGCCAGGAGTGAGACAAAGCCGACGTACGGACGGCATCCTTTACGCGGAGGCGCGAGAGCACGGAGATTTTGATTTCTAGGGGCAGCAAGCTGATCCGATCAGCTTCCGCCATTGATCGGACTTGGGATTTAGGTTGTGGAGAACGCTGTCACTGTCGTTGTTCGAACTGGAGTGAAGAGGGTTTTAGAGAAGGGGAAGGGCGATGGGGCCTCGGATTTAATCATTCAAACCCGATTAACCATATAATTTCATTTTATTTCATTTAAATAAAATTGATTTCATCAAATAAAATTAAATATATTTATTTTAGATAAAAAGTTTCTAATAAAATAAAATGAAATCCCTCATGGAAAAAAAAATGTTTTTAATTAGGGCCTATATCTTCTCAAACCCGTCGCCTCTTTCGCGCTACGAGCTAATGAATCCAACTATGTTATTTCTTAAAGCGTCTTTTACTTTCCGGTATGCGGCCGTCTTACAAAAGTTTATGCACCAAACTGAATAGCTATGCTCGATGCGTTCAATCGGTATAAATTCATGTCTCCGGTATATAATTTTAATTAAAAAGGGGTTTTTTTTGGGAGCCCTTGGACCTTTTTATCAAAATACAGTTTATATTTTAAGAGAGTTTTTTTTTTTTTTTTTTTTTGTACCACCTAGACTATATGCAATATTTTGTATGGTTTTGATCTAAAAAGAAATAAGAAATTCACTTTTTACATAGATTAATTAGGAATCAATATAAAAATTTATAAATTAATATCAAGCATAAAAAATATAGAAATTGATAGTACATTAAATTTGAACCATAAAAAATGTAAATTTTTCTATGATTCACACTTTTTAGTACGTCAAATTCAATTCATCACGTCGACAATGGTGATGTATCTATACTTCTTATATATAGAGGTATACACTCTTTTTAATATATCCATTACTCACGGTTGCTTTACCTATTTTAAAGTACATCTCTACAAACTCTCTTACATGAACTGTTACAAGATTACCAGAACCTCTTACCTACCATTAATTACAATTTATCAGAATGAGGGAAACAAAAAATTATACCCTTAACTACTCTTTAGCACCATTGGCCTTCATATGCTTGAGCATTTGACCTATTGCTTTCAGAGACATATCCTCTTCCATCTACATTACAATATAAATAAAGTGAGAAGCTAGCAAAATATCTTTTTTCCACAAAAATGAAACCAAAGAAACAGTCATAGGGTTATCACAGCTAAAGAATCTGTCAACTCAAGAGAACAAGGCAATCCAGCTGGAGTGGGAATGGAATGGACGCCCGAAACCTAAAGAAAGGCGACACCGCAATGCGCGCAGGGAAAGCACAATTAGCCGGAACTTGTGATTGCACCAACGGTGGGGCCGGAATAGAGACACAAATCAGGAACAAAGCGGCAACTCGCCCTGAATGAATTTTTTTCGATGACTAAAATATCCCTGTGTATGGAGTACTCTCCTGACCTTCGCACCTTGGCTCACTAATTGGATCCAACACAACCTATGTCGGATGCAGGGAGCCGGGAGGAGAAAACAAAATAGAATAGAGAGTCAGAGAAAATAGAGATACCCAAATCGGTCAAAAAAAAAAATTATATAGTTTGATGCATAATTTGGTGCAACTAATTTTTTCTTTTTTTGTTTGATAAGTCAGAGATTAAAATGTTCATAAATAAAAAATAAAATTTTGGAAATTTTAAACGATCTGATTGAAATTTCGTTCCTAAATATCTTTTGTTCCAATACAAATAAAAAGAGTAAAATTATATAGTATTACCTGGATCTTCAAATCCCTATATTTTGTTTACTTTTTAAATTTTAATTATAAAGTACTATAAGTGATTTTATGATTTACTTAATTTTCTCCCATATCTAAAATAAAAGCTTTTAAAACAAAAAAAATAAACTTATAAGCAACTCCATTTTTGCACACATCATAAACTCGAAAAACACTCTTTTAAAATTGACTTTAATTGTCACTACATCACACATTTTCTATTATTTTAAATGCTAGATGTATGATTTTTTCACACTTTTTTTATGCAGCTAAATTTATTAAATCTTAGTGAATTTTAATTTATACAAACTACAAAATGGATCCTTTTGTTATGTGCAAGTTGAATATTTCAATGCAAATAAGCTTAACAAAATTACTTCTCTGATAATAACCTTTAATAATAATTTATTTTCTACATAATTACTTTCTGATAAGCCCAAATTAAGATATCAATATTATAAATAAAGATGTGTGGGTGTGGGGATCCTTTAGTTAAATATCATCCGACACTCCGAGCATTGTGAAATAGTTGTGCAATAGCATTTTTTTAGATTTCTGTAATGTGATACTTTGTAACTAATTGTGTATCTGGTGTTATTGCTCAAAAAACTGACTCGGTTCAACATCAGATAATAATTGGACAACACATTGTTTTGTTTCTGAATTTTGTAACCCCTTTCTTTTTTTCATTTTCATCATGTCTCCATCTTTTTTGTGTTTCTTCGAGTCCCTCTTCTCCTTAATTTCTCTTCATAATCATTCTTAATTAAATTAATTTTGGTGGTTTTAATATAAATTTCACATTTTTTTTAAAAAAAAATAAGAGTAGAATTGCATAACGTATGATCTCATTTAACTAAGTTAAAAAATTTGTTTCGGAAAAAAAATAATTTAAAGCAGTAAATTAAATTCAAAATCTCTTTCATTCGCTCTGGCAAGCATCCCATGGTAAACCAAGTAACCAACCACGTCGAACTCAACAAATACACTAATTCTATTTGCACATTTGGTCCACGTCGACTATATTTAGGCCCTTTTGGAGATTATTTTAGGTCCACGGTCCTTTTTGATATTAAAAAATAAATTTCAGCCCTTTTGGGAAAAAGTCCTCAAGTCAGCATCCTTTTATTGCATTAATAATAAATTTAAATATGAAAAATAAACCTGAAATATTTGTCTTGTTCTATGTTACAACATGCAATGATTATTGTTCACCAAAAATTATAAACTTTCTGAGTTTATTCGATAGAAGATCAAGAAGCGAAAAAAGTCAATCCAAGGGGTTAATCTTAAAAAAAATTTTTGGTTAAGAACAGAATTAATTATAGTCAGCTTTAGATTTTTTTGGCGTGTTAATCTAATAAAGAATATTTTAGAAATTTTTATAAGTTATTCATTGGTACATGTTTTTTATTCAAAATGGTAAAGTTTTTTTTTTTTGAAAAGCTAGATAGCGGCTATCTGTAATTCAAGTGTTAAAGTTTGAATTATTAATTCAACAACTACTGTTGTCATGATGTGTCACAAAAAATATTAAATAACGGTTTCATATTTTTCTATTTTTTTGTAATCTAAATGTAATTCTTAGTTTGCTGGTTCTATCATTGCACGGACAGTTCTTCACGCGCATATGAGAACTAAACTAAGTTGTTCTATTTACTTGTGCTTAAACTTTTTTTCCTTAATACTTTAATGTTAATGTTCTTTTATTGATTTTACAGATATCCTATTATGCCCTTTGATTTTTGTGTTAAGGGGGTTACATCTATTTCGACAGATGTGCATAAATATGGATTAGGCCCAAAAGGCACCAGTGTTGTCCTTTACAGAAATCATGAAATTAGAAAGGTATTTTCTTTTTCTGCAAATTCTAAAGTAAAAATGCTTATCTTGTAAAGTAGATTATATTGTACTGTTGTTTAAAAAAATCTATTAGATGAGGTTTTTGTTTTTATTTACATGTTTATGATTTCTTTAATGGCATTAACACCTTTTCTTTTTTTTTTTTTTTTTTTTGTCTGCAATCATCCTCTTGCCTCTGGGAATGCTCATCTTATATAGCATCAATTTGTAGCCGGTAATTTCTGTTTCTCTATTTTCATTGATTGTTGTTAGGAAGCTCTACCTGTAAGCATACTTCATTAGATAAAAATAGGCGTTAATTATGCATCAATCTTGATGCAGTGACTGAATGGTCGGGTGGCTTGTACATTTCTCCTACTATAGCTGGGAGTAGAGCTGGTGGATTGATTGCTGGAGCATGGGCTGCCATGATGGCCCTTGGTTTAAATGGTAATAAAAAAGAAAACAAAAAGTTAGATAGTTCACATGCTACTCTGAGCCAATTGTGCAAATAGGCCTTTGTTTATCATTTGTGCCTGGTATAATCCTCAATCTTGCAAGCCTGCCACTTTCCTCGGTTGTTAACTCAAAACCCAAGTTCTGAACTTTAAAATATTCAGAATTAGTCCTCAAATACCTATTTTATCCTGAGCTCATTTCAGAAAATTAACACAAAGTATCAAGTTGCTATGTATTTGACCCTTTTTTTGGGGCATCTGTCTATGCTGCTGTCTGAATACTGCCAGGATACATGGAAAACACAAGGCAAATCATGGAAGTATCCAAGAAAATACAGAAGAGGTACAGCAGAACTTAACTCTTCCCTCATTCCCAATTAATGTTTTTAGAATTACGTACCTGATAGCTATGAAACTGAAAGTATTATTTTCAATTCTGCAGAATAGAAGAGATACCTGAGTTATTCGTGATAGGGAAACCTGATGCAATGGTGATAGCTTTTGGTTTTGATTCATTAGATATATTTGAAGTGAATGATATAATGTCGTCCAAAGGATGGCATTTGAATGAATTGCAAAGACCTAACAGGTATTAGCTTCATTTTCCACTAAGTATGTCAGTTCTGGATAATGGTACTGTGTCAAACAGTACAGGTATGCTCTTTATTGCCATGCTGGCATGAAAATGTCACTGTATCATTGTCGGTACAGGTCAGGTCTGTGTCCCCATCAGCAGTTGGATTTGCTATCTGACGATGTGGGGTAGGTATCTAACAATGCAATGTAGGATTAATATGGGTTAGGTATCTCGTACCTGACGAATCAGTTATAGTGAGGGTATGTACTGGGTGGCCTAGAAATAGTATGGTTCGGAGGCTACTTTTATCTGCTTTCAGGACATGCATAAATCAGGTCTGGTATCACATAGTATCATTCTATAGTCCATAATCGTTGACCCGCTATTTTATGATTAGTTTTTCTTTTTGTTGTTTATATATTGTTTGTCATGATTTGGTATTTTTGTGATGCAGCCTTCATATATGTGTGACTCTACAACATGTTAATGCCTACAATAACTTCTTGGATGACTTGAGGGAATCTGTAAATACTGTAAGATGATTAGTATCCAGAGAATTTATTTTAACAAACTATCTTATTGAGTTAAAAAGTACATAATATTTGCACAGCATGCATGATCCTCTCCATACAATTATAATTATGCTTTATAAAAAAGCCTTACATCTAATGTGGTGCATAAATATAATGACTGACAAAAAAATTTATTGTGGAAAAACGAGAGATTAGTAGCTAATGTTGTTTTCTTGAGTTTTCGCTATATTAAATTTCTTTTTTTTTAATTATTATTATTACTACTTTATTTTCTCTATATATATTTTTTTACTATTATTAGCCCTACTTTTGATATATACTTTTTTTTCGATGACTTGGTGGCTTTGTTGGATTTCTTTTCTAGTCTACTCAATTTATTTGGGACAAAAGGCTTAGTTGTTGTTGTTGTTGTTGTTATGTATATAGATAAAAAAGAATCCAGGCCCAATTAGCAGAGGCCTAGCACCAATTTATGGTGCAGCAGGAAAGATCCCAGATCGAGGCCTAGCACCAATTTATGGTTATTATGTGTTGATACAAAGAAAGAAAAAAAAAAAAAGTAAATAAGCGTACTGTTTGTAAGTTGTAATTTTCTGTAGTCAAATGGTGGTGGTAAATTTGATGTCATTTTGCGACCTCTTTCTTTTGAATCTTATTGCAATTTACTACTGATTTAAACATTCTCGTTTGAGATTCAAAGCACGTTGAAAAGTGGCATGTTTCATCACCAAAAAAAAAAGAAAAAAAAAAGAAGTGGCATGTTTTTAGTTTTTACAAGCGTGGCGCGGTACAATCATTGATAAATACATAATCCGTGACCCGTCTAGCATTAGAGCAAAAGGTTGATCGTCGAACCCCATCCCATTGTCAGATCTGAGTCCCACCCGTCAGCAACCCCCTTCTCTACTCCTCCAGTCAGACTCCACAGTGGTGGCAGGTGTTGGTGACAGGATGCAGGAGGGTCTGAACGCCGTCTCTCAGTCTCTCTTCATTTTGGATTCATTTTTCCTGCCTTCAGTGGTTTGAACAGGGATGGACCGGTAGGTTCGACCAGTTCGACGCGAATCATTTTCAAACCTCTGTGACAGCTGCTTTCGTCACATCTCTCATCCAGATCGTTCATTCACGCCATGATTCGTGCCAGATTGAGGCCCTGATGAATTTTTAATTATTGAATTTCGCCAAATCTGGTTCCTACCTTTCCATTTCTTGTTTGCTCAGTTGCTCTCCTCTGGATCTCCTGAATTTGGTGGGTTTAAATTTGAGTTCTTCTGCTAGCTCGTTTCTTTTGAATCTTGCTGCAATTTAGCACTGATTAAAACATTCTAGTTTGAGACTAAACCAGTATGGTTTGACAAAGTGAACTGTTAAGACAGGCTTAGTGCAGTAAAAATCATCCATACACGTATCAGATGTGATGCGACTGTTTATCAGACTGAAAAAGCTTATTTTTTGTCAAATTAATCGATTTTTCCATTACAATTTACAAGTTACGAAAGTTTGTATTAGATTGCCACAATGTCGTTATTTCCTCCTTCCGTGTTGATTTCATAACTACGTCCATATTGATTTAGAACATATTCCCATTGGATTTGTAAGTGATTATTGCCTGGCACTCCTGTGCAAGGCACGTAGAAATTTTTTGAACCAACATATCCAGCTAAAAACTTATCTAAATGATTGGTGGGTTTTGTTCAGGTCAGGTTTTATTCACTCGCTAGCAGATGGATCAAGTCAGATCAACACATCATAAGGCCTTGATTTGTCTCGGATTGATAATTGGGCTGTAATTATTTTCTATTATTTTTTTTTCGTAAGTTATATGATGTTGCAAACTTAAATTTCAAAAGATATTTATCTGCAAAAATAATACCAAATTATTTTCAAAATACAGCAAACACATTCAAACAGCATATGATTTAAATATTTGCTCAATCCAAACATCATTAAAAGGCTCTGTGTCACATTAAATAACTTTGAATACACAAGATAAAAATTGAGAGATACAGAGAGGGAACTATACAATTAAGCATCATCTACATTTGTTCACATAAAAATAAAATAACCAATCCTGAATACTTTGTTGAGTTTAAACTTCAGCAAAAGAAGTAATTGTCGGGAAGCCATGGCCTTCAGGCAAAGGTGCGTTGCCAGGGCGGAGGGATATCAATACGTCGAGTCCTAACAATTTACATTGAATTTGATTATCCAATGCCATAAGCTTCGCAGTACTAAATCAAATAGGTGAATAACCATATCCCAAGTTACTCGGCACAACATACATCTCACTGTAATACTGTAGCCTGATGGAGTGCTAAAGCAGAAATTTACCTATTTTCAGGACTAGATGGGGTAGTTACCTGCGGACTTTGCAGCGACTGCTTCGGGGTAGACATCTGTGATGAACAACACTTCAGACGGCTTATCCACCCCCACTGATTCTGTTATCTCATAGTAGCTTTTTGATTCTCTTTTGTTCCTGCAGTGCCATAAAAATAAAAATAAAAAGTGAGAAGAATAAGAAATCAAATTACTGTCGAGGCGATAAACTGCTTACTCACTTCTACTTTATGCAAGATTCTAAGCATCCTTTTACTTTATGCAAAACTGCTAAAGCTCTTCAACTTTGAATTGAATTTATCAGGATGCCCCACAAATTCAGCATTAAAATACTGCATACTCTGTGAAAACAATTAAATCAAACCCTCTTGTTTATCATTTTTATTTTCAAGATGTGACTATTCCTCAGTGTATTTTTCCTGATAATTTTCATCAAATATATTGAATGTATCAGAAGAGGGGTTAAACATTTATGTCGCACTTTTAAATCTTCCAATATTTCACTATAGCTTTTGGTCTTGCTGAGAAGTACATTGTACTTTGAGGCTTCTAGTAAAACAAACTGGATTTGGTTTTATTGGTTGAAAGTTTTAACAATATAAGACATCAGTTGAGACAAAACAAACCCTATCATTGTGTCAAAAAATCCACATAGATATGGCCTCAAATCACCATGGGTGGTATTTCCAAATATCAGCCTCTGAGCCTCTCTGCTCCCACTTGAATAGATGTAAACCTGCCTTGAAGAAAAAGTTTCCATATTAAATATTAAATTAATAATGTGGATATACAAGGAGGAATGACCAACCTGGATAAACCCAAAAGGTAAACCAAATCTCACTCGCTACACTTGACTAGGAAGTAGTAACAAAACATTAACAGGTCGCATCATCAATATATAACCCAACCTGATGCATTTGAAAATTGAATTTTGTCATATTAACTATAAGCAGCAGATGGGTAGGCCCAGTCAGATTTGGCTGGCTCAAATCAGCCTTAGAGTTTCAGGTCAATTTATTTCTTGGCCATTCAGTTCAGTTCATTTTAGGTTAAGTCGGCTCCAAGTCTCCAATCATTATTTTCAGATCAATTTGGTAGGCTGATTTCAGGATTTGGTTCATTTTGGGTTATTACCCTTGAAAAAAAACTAATTAAGAGATGTAAAGTTTACATGTTGTTAAGGGCGGCTCAGTTAAGCCAAATTTCCCATGGTCACAAGGATCAGGAAAGTTTTGGCTTCACTAGTTATAAGTAGCTCAAATTTAGATCAGAATGAGTTGGAGTTGAATCAGATTGCTGAATTAACTACAGGTCACAAAGTTATCTGGTCAAAGTCAGCTTTTGGGAGCTGACCTTTTAAAATTTGGTTCAGGTCAGGTCAGGTCAGGTCAGAATTTGCAAGCTTAAAATTAAAATGGTTCATATTAATAAACAAACATTAGATATGCAGGCACACATATAGAGAGAAAGAGACGATGTACCTTTATGCCACTCGCATGCCATCTCTTAAGAGCCTCAGGTACATCATCAAAAACAACTCCTTCAATCTCTTTTCCTTCAAATCCTGTTCTCCATATATGTCCCTGC
Source organism: Rhynchospora tenuis (assembly GCA_027725995.1). Taxonomy (NCBI): domain Eukaryota; kingdom Viridiplantae; phylum Streptophyta; class Magnoliopsida; order Poales; family Cyperaceae; genus Rhynchospora; species Rhynchospora tenuis. The sequence continues at coordinate 204,942,095 of CM050888.1, read as the reverse complement.
ATACCAAAATAAATGCATTTCTTTTACCAATGTGAAATACCAAATAAGTTTAAAGTTCTGAATCATCACTAGGCATCTTTTACAACACCTGAAGTTGCTTGAGGGACGTGATCTTCCTATCAGCTTTGATCATAGCCTCCACATTTGCTACCAGTGCATCTATGACCGAGTCTTTTCCTGCCTCATCAGGTGGAATAGGTACTGCACCATCGAGTCCTTGTTTCAAGTCATCTTCAACCTGTTCAGTGTTCAGGAAAACTAGTAGATCAAATTTATAAGGCATGAACAAGCCTGTCCCAGTATGCTGCTACCGACATATTACATCTGATAAAAATCAGATTAAATTTCACATAACATATACAAAAAATATATATAGCATTAATCACCCTATCCAGTGCACAAAACTCCAAGCAGATTGAAGAATGGAGCATACATGTCAAATTACACTTGAAGAAGAACATTAACTCTTTTTAATTTCCTGGAAAAGACCATTTTCCAACAAACAATAGACCAGTGGTATTTCTAATGCTTAATAAACAAAAAACCAAAAGCCGCTTGTTGCATTTATCGACTCTTCATTCTTTAACATCGTTATCCATCTTATGTATAACATATATGGTATGTATACATCATAACAGATACATTATGAACCTCACTAATGGTTACCCTTGCCATGTACTAGAAAATCAATTCCAGATTGATGACAAGGCTGATGGGTATCGCATCAAAATTCAGGACTACTCAGAGAAAAAAAAAAAAAAAAAAAAAAAAAAAAAAACAGTAAGAAAACATTTTTTTTCTACTTCATGATCTAGGGTACTCTAGTCAATTTAATATTTTTTTTACCTGTGCTCTCAATAACTTGATGTCATCTTTTGTTTTGTCAGTTTCATATGTAGCAATGAGGTGTTTCCTCACATTGTCACGTGCATAAGGAAAAAGCACCTCAAATACAAATGAAATTGGAGTTGTTGTTCCTTCAATGTCCAGCACAATGCATTTCTGCAAAGTATAGGAAAATAATAGTATATGTCATAAATACAAACTTTCTCGAACTAAACATGAACTAGCTTATAAAGCAGACATGTTAAAGAATATGGAAGCAGGAGGAAGACAAAGAGAGAGGAAAAAAAAAAAAAAAAAAGATAGGTGAACTGACTCTTGATGTCGTCGGCACAGAGCTCCTATTTTGAGTGGCAGATATTTTATATGGTTGCAAAGTAGCAGGCGAAATATTGGCCCGGAAACTCTGGATTGGTCCAAAAGTAAAGGCTTGAAAGAAAGCATGAAATGGTGTTCATTTGATCATCACAAGAAATTAAACCCATAGAACCAAGCTATAGTACATGGCCTTAACTATTAAGTAAAATTGAATCATATATAAAATAAAATAAGCTGGAGAATCAACAGAAAGCAACTTTATTGCATAAAAAAATTGTTTGGACTGGTTACTCAATAGAAAAATTTTCCAGCCTTAGTGTGACCATGCACAAATGTCTTCACTTGAACCAAAAACAAGCCAACAATAACAATCTAATATATACCCATTCTGCTCCAAAATAACCAATTGGAGACCACCCAAAAAAATTTAGACAAAATTGGGAGGGTTATTTAGACAAAAAATTCAGAATTCTTGTTATTTAGTACCTCAAAGGAGAGTGGGGAACGAATAATAGCTGTCTTCCTTTGGGTGGACCACAATGTGGAGGCAACGGAAGCCTTCCCAAATCCTGAAAGGAGGAGACAGTGACAGAGTGGTGCACAGGACATGTTTGATGAAATGCCCGAATGAAGATAAGCACAAAGAACTGAGACATTAGAGGATGACCTGAGGTAGTCACGAGGCGAAGGCATTTCGCCAAGCTGGCACTTGGTACCAATACCGACATCTTTCTCTTGCACTCTCTCTCTCTAGGCTCAACAGGTAAAGGGAGGAAATGGCTAGAAAACACTAGGGAACGAATAGTTTTATCTCCAGTATTCGTGTATGGATATGTTTTGTTGTTTGTCACTTGTCACTTTGTCAGTACATCCAAAATTCCCAATCCGGGTTCCCTCCGGTTCCTTGAATCTTAATTTACTTTACTGCTTGCCTACGGGCTTTTATTGTTCAAAAAAAAATTAATTTACTGCTTTAAGTTTTTTAGTTTTAATGAATGAAAGGCGCAAATTAATGAGAGTTTAAACCAAGCGGGGACAAGGAACCGGAGCCCTACAATATTGCATTAATTAATTTTTTTTTTAAAAAAAAAGGTAAATGATGGAATGAAAGAGAAAATGTGCAAATAGAATTAGTGTATTTGTTGAGTTCGACGTGGTTGGTTACTTGGTTTACCAAGGGATGCTTGCTAGAGCGAATGAAAGAGACTTTGAATTTAATTTACTGCTTTTAATTATTTTTTTTCCGGAACAAATTTTTAACTTAGTTAAATGAGATCATACGTTAGGCAATTCTACTCTTATTTTTTTTAAAAAAATGTGAAATTTATCTTAAAACCACCAAAATTAATTTACTTTTGTAATTTAAAGGGGGTGAATCCAGATTCCAGCCCAGTCAAGTATATACAAGTTTTTTTTTGGACTTGACTAACATATTTTAATATGCGCCCATAAGAGAATATAATAAAAAATAATTCCCGAAACACGTCTTTTAACTTAGTTAAATGAGATCATAAGGTTATGCGCTGCTGCTCTTTTTTTTTAAAAAAAAATGTGAAATTTCTATTAGGACCACCAAAGATTAATCCACTTTACATGGGTGAATCCAGCCAATAAAGTTCAAACAAGTGTCTGGACTTAAATAACACTATAGGGACGTATCGAGCTTCGCTCAATGTAGATATCTATAATAAGAAAAATTTTATTATGTTTCTATAGTTTAATTATGTTCATTTTTGGATATATCGTTAAGATATATAGTTTAGTTATTGTAAGTAATTTGATTTGATTAAATTTAAAGAGTTTGATCAATTTTAAAAAAAATATATATGTGTAAATATAAGTTATATATAGTTATCTGAAATAATATAATTAATATGATTTATATGATGTTAATATTATTCATGAAATGTAATATGTTTATAAATGACTTAAATAAAAAAAATATATCGTAAAAGATATGATTTTTTTTCTATTTTCAATTGAATGAATTTAATTTATATTTTGTAAATCGAAATTAAGAATGATTATGAAGAGAAATTAAGGTGAAGAGGGAATCGAAGAAACACAAAAGAGATTGAGACATGATGAAAATGAAAAAAAAAAAAGGTCACAACATTCAGAAACAAAATAATGTGTTGCCAAATTATTATCTGATGTTGAACCGAGTCAGTTTTATGAGCAATAACACCCGATACACGATTAGTTACAAAGTATCACATTACAGAAATCAGAAAAATGCTATTGCACGACTATTTCACAATGTTTGAAGTGTCGGATGATATCTAACTAAAGGATCCCGACACCCACACATCTTTATTTATAATATTGATATTGATATTGATATCTTAATTTGGGCTAATCAGGTAGGAATTATGTAGAAAATAAATTATTTTTAAAGGTTATTATCAGAGAAGTAATTTTGTTAATACTTATTTGCATTGAAATATTCAACTTGCACATAACAAAAGGATCCATTTTGTAGTTTGTATAAATTAAAATTCACTAAGATTAAATAAATTTAGCTGCATAAAAAAAGTGTGACAAAATCATACATCTAGCATTTAAAATAATAGAAAATGCGTGATGTAGTGAAATTAAAGTCAATTTTAAAAGAGTGTTTTTCGAGTTTATGATGTGTGCAAAAATGGAGTTGCTTATAAGTTTATTTTTTTGTTTTAAAAGCTTTTATTTTAGATATTGGAGAAAATTAAGTAAATCATAAAATCACTTATAGTACTTTATAATTAAAATTTAAAAAGTAAACAAAATATAGGGATTTGAAGATCCAGGTTATACTATATAATTTGACTCTTTATATTATTTGTATTGGAACAAAAGATATTTAGGAACGGAATTTCAATCAGATTGTTTAAAATTTCCAAAATTTTATTTTTATTTATGAACATTTTAATCTTTGACTTATCAAACAAAAAAAAGAAAAAATTAGTTGCACCAAATTATACATCAAACTATATAATTTTTTTTGACCGATTTGGATATCTCTATCCTCTCTCACTCTCAATTCTATTTTGTTTTCTCCTCCCAGCTCCCTGCATCCGACATAGGTTGTGTTCGATCCAGTTAGTGAGCCAAGGTGCGGAGGTCTGGAGAGTACTCCATACAGAGGGATATTTTAGTCATCGAAAAAAATTCATTCAGGGCGAGTTGCCGCTTTGTTCCTGATTTGTGTCTCTATTCCGGCCCCACGGTTGGTGCAATCACAAGTTCCGGCTAATTGTGCTTTCCCTGTTCCGGCCCCACCGCCACCGCCGGTTCCTACTAATGGCGCTCCTGCGCGCATTGCGGCGTCGCGGTTCCCGCCGTCAATTCCCACACCCGGAGCTGCACCGCCGTTTTCTGAGGTAATAAATGTCTCTTTTGGTTTCATTTTTGTGGCAAAAGGTAGATTTGGGGGTTACATTGTTGTGTTTGAGGGAGGAGTACACGTTGTTTGTGAAGGAAGGAACTGATGTTGAACATTGGGAGCTACGTTGTAAAGGGGCATGTACTGATGTACTAGCATATGAAAATTGATGAATTAACATATTCTTTCTTTTCTCTTAAACTTCCTTTATCGTAATGTAGATTGAAGATGTTCTCTCTCTGAAAGAGGTTGTTCAAATGCTCAAGAAATTAGAGGCTTCTTATGCTAAGGGAACACTAAGGGTATGAAAGAATTGAAACTCTTTTCCAATTTTATTCACCCATTTCTTGTGTATCTCAATCACTGCTACATTATTGCATTTAAGCATTCCTCTTACCAGGAACTTTGCTGGTGCTTATTGAGTTACACCTTCAAAACTGAGTCATCTTTCTGCCTTTTTGATTTCTTCCTCTTCTTATGGAATTTAACCAAAGTATGCTCCAATTCATTGAATATGGGTTGTATCCCCATCAATGCTAATTTGAATACCACATCCCTGGTCTGTACCTTATTCTTAAAAGGGGTCTCCATGCAAATTTCTGGATAAGAGCACCATTGTAGTTTGTAAAGATTAGTCTTGTAAAGTCTAGCATTCTGAGTGAATATACAGCCTCACCCATTTTCAAGTAACTCAACTGGTACACCTCCAGCTGTCTTGCATAAATGTATCATATCTTTCATTATAGTCCATAAAAGCATGCTCATTGCCTTTCCTTCTTCTTTCACCTTCTCAAATTGAATATCTGTTGTCTCAAGGACCAATCCCAGATTGCTATACTCAATGTCTGACAGCGTAATTGTAACGTAAAGGGTGAGCATGCATCTACCTCCAATTTCCCTTCATTTCTTTTTGTATCAACAATTGTTTTCATCCCATTAGAAATTTCTAGGTGCTGATTCAATTCTGATATTACTTGATGTAAAGGGTACCATTTACAATCAATGCTTTCTTCCTTCAATTTGTCTATAAGCCAATTTGTATGTCAATTAGGTGCATGACAACATCAAGAACTTGGATGAGAAGTTTGGAAATGAATTCAACAAAGGCCCAGATTCGTCAGAAGAGGTTAAACAATTATCAATTCTTTTTCCGGTTTATTTATGTTCTTGAGCAGAATTAACAATCAAGTAATGGTAATAGATTTTGCTGGTATACTCTTGTGTAGTCCTGTACCCTTGTTTTCTGATCACAAGAATCTAAGGAATGGTAAACCTACATGCGCAGACCTATACTCCTTAGACCAAAATATATATAAAAAAAAATGTTTAATGTATATAATACACTTTGCAGAACTTTGGGGTGAGACTGAAATGGCTTGTGGATGTATTGCATGCAATATCTACAATCCTTGGAATCTATGTTTTTTTTGCAAAGGATAAAAAAAAAACTGATGTTGGTCATCCTAAAAACAAGTCCAAAGATGAAGGAGAAGTGGAGATTAAGGAACAATTAGATTCTTCTTCAACACAACCTAAGAATAGCCATAAAGCCATCGTATATTTTGTAGTTGGCTTCTATCTCGGTGTCGCTGCTGCTTACTTTTTTGGTCGCAGAGATTAGGAGTTCATTAACATTTAAATTGGATATTAACTTTGGCTAGTGTGCTTTCTCTGTTTTTGGGGGACGCACTAGGCGTAGTATTCTTTCTCTGCTTCTTCATCCCTTGAAACCAGATACAAGAATTACTTTTGATTTTTGCTTATGCAATTAGATACTAGTAATGCGATCTTATGGTCCGTTAATCCACTTGCTAAGGTTTTAGATGTCATTGATTGTTTAAATTGTTGTTTGTTACTTAAAAATGAGAGAAAAGAAAGATGTATTGTGTTTGTTTGCTTGTTAGCTTAATTCCCATTTTGTTAATTTCAGCCTATTTTCTTTCATTTTCTCGGTTTATCTTTGAATCCAATTGTTCTGGCCTGAAACTCTTCTAACTCATTAGATTAAGATGCAGAAAGCAGCATTATAGGCCATGTCCAATGGTTTGGTAATTAGAAGACGCATATTGATTCCTTTTCAGCTATAACATTGAGTGTCTGGATGCAGGGCTTCATAGCCGACTTAAACTTCACTAGACCCTCCTGAGCATTGCAAGCTATTGTGGGCTATTACGGGCTTTCTTATTCCACGCAAGCCACTTCAGCTCCTCTCCTACCGGTCCTGTCACCAACACGGCAACACCTGCCACCGCTATAGAGTCTGACTGGAGGAGTAGAGAAGGAGGTTGGTGATGGTTGGTGATGAAACATACCACTCTTCAACGTGCTTTAAGTCTCAAACGAGAATGTTTAAATCAGTAGTAAATTGCAATAAGATTCAAAAGAAAGAGGTCGAAAAATGACATCAAATTTACCACCACCATTTAACTACAGAAAATTACACCTTACAAACAGTACTCTTATTTATTTCTTTTTTTTTTCTTTCTTTGTATCAACACATAATAACCAATGAACTTAACAATTGCAATTATTCAAAAAAATAAAAAAAATTGTAAAGTCTAGCAAGAACTATCCATGAATTCAACGAGGAGGTCGCGAACCATGCCTCGATCTGGCATCTTTCCTGCTGCACCATAAATCGGTGCTAGGCCTCCGCTAATTGGGCCTGGATTCTTTTTTACCTACATACAAAATTAACAAAAAAAAAATTAATACAGCGAAAACTCAAGAAAACAACATTAGCTACTAATCTCTCATCTTTCCACTATACAATTTTTTGTCAGTCGTTATATTCATGCACCACATATCCACATTAGATGTAAGGCTTTTTTATAAAGCATAAATTATAATTGTATGAAAAGGATCATGCATGCTGTGCAAATATTATGTACTCTTTAACTCAATAAGATAATTTGTTAAAATAAATTCTAGATACTAATCATCTTACAGTATTTACAGATTCGCTCAAGTCATCCAAGAAGTTATTGTAGGCATTAACATGTTGTAGAGTCACACAAATATGAAGGCTGCATCACAAAAATACCAAATCGTGACAAACAATAAATAAACAACAAAAATAAAAACTAATCATAAATTAGCGGGTCAACGATTATGGACTATAGAATGATACTATGTGATACCAGACCTGATTTATGCATGTCTTGAAAGCAGATAAAAGTAGCCTCCGAACCATACTATTTCTAGGCCGCCCAGTACATACCCTCACTATAACTGACTCGTCAGATACGAGATACCTAACCCATATTAATCCTACATTGCATTGTTAGATACCTACCCCACATCGTCAGATAGCAAATCCAAGTGCTGATGGGGACAAAGACCTGACCTGTACCGACAATGATACAGTGACATTTTCATGCCAGCATGGCAATAAAGAGCATAGCTGTACTGTTTGACACAGTACCATTATCCAGAACTGACATACTTGGTGGAAAATGAAGCTAATACCTGTTAGGTCTTTGCAATGCATTCAAATGCCATCCTTTGGACGACATTATATCATTCACTTCAAATATATCTAATGAATCAGAACCAAAAGCTATCACCATTGCATCAGGTTTCCCTATCACGAATAACTCAGGCATCTCTTCTATTCTACAGAATTGAAAATAACACTTTCAGTTTCTTAGCTATCAGGCACGTAATTCTAAAAAAAATTGATTTGGAATGAGGGAAGAGTTAATTTCTGCTGTACCCCTTCTGTATTTTCTTGGATACTTCCATGATTTGCCTTGTGTTTTCCATGTATCCTGGCAGTATTCAGACAGCAGCATAGACAGATGCCCCAAAAAAAGGGTCAAATACATAGCAACTTGATACTTTGTGTTAATTTTCTGAAATGAGCTAAGGATAAAATAGGTATTTGAGGACTAATTCTGAATATTTTAAAGTTCAGAACTTGGGTTTTGAGTTAACAACCGAGGAAAGTGGCAGGCTTGCAAGATTGAGGATTATACGAGGCACAAATGATAAACAAAGGCCTATTTGCACAATTGGCTCAAGTGTCTTAAATATAGAAAAGCACAGTAATCTGGGGTAAAGATACCAAAAAAGAACTAAAACAATATCCACAAGTCCAAATTTTAATTTAGTCTTCCCAGACTTGAAGATGGACACAAGTAAGCTTACAATAGACTGAAAAGAGAGTAGCATGGAACATTAAGGGCCTATATGTGAACTATCTAACTTTTTGTTTTCTTTTTTCTTACCATTTAAACCAAGGGCCATCATGGCAGCCCATGCTCCAGCAATCAATCCACCAGCTCTACTCCCAGCTATAGTAGGAGAAATATACAAGCCACCCGACCATTCAGTCACTGCATCAAGATTGATGCATAATTACTGCCTATTTATCTAATGAAGTATGCTTACAGGTAGAGCTTCCTAACAACAATCAATGAAAATAGAGAGACAGAAATTACCGGCTACAAATTGGTGCTATATAAGATGAGCATTCCCAGAGGCAAGAAGATGATTGCAGACAAAAAAAAAAAAAAAAAAAAAAAAAAAAAAAAAAAAAAAGAACAGAAAAGGTGTTAATGCCATTAAAGGAATCATAAACATGTAAATAAAAATAAAAACCTCATCTAATATTTTTTTTAAACAACAGTACAATATAATCTACTATATAAGATGAGCATTTTTACTTTAGAATTTGGAGGGAAAAAAAAAGACCTTTCTAATTTCATGATTTCTGTAAAGGACAACACTGGTGCCTTTTGGGCCTAATCCATATTTATGCACATCTGTCGAAATAGACGTAACCCCCTTAACAGAAAAATCAAAGGGCATAATAGGATATCTGTAAAATCAATAAAAGAACATTAACATTAAAGTATTAAGGAAAAAAAGTTTAAGCACAATTTAAATAGAACAACTTAGTTTAGTTCTCATATGCGCGTGAAGAACTGTCAGTGCAATGATAGAATCAGCAAACTAAGAATTACATTTAGATAACAAAAAAATAGGAAAATATGAAACTGTTATTTAATATTTTTTGTGAGACATCATGACAACAGTAAGTTGTTGAATTAATAATTTAAACTTTAACACTTTAATTAAAGATAGCTGCTATCTAGCTTTTCAAAAAAAAAACTTTACCATTTTGAATAAAAACATGGACTACCAATGAATAACTTATAAAAATTTATAAAATGTTCTTTATTAGATTAACACGCCAAAAAATTTAAAGCTGACTATAATTAATTATGTTCTTAACCAAAAAAAAAATTGTTAAGATTAACCCCTTGCAATGATTTTTTTCACTTCTTAATCTTCTATCGAATAAACTCTGAAAGTTGATAATTTTTGGTGAACAAATAATCCTTGCATGTTGTAACATAGAACAAGACAAATATTCAGGTTTATTTTTCATATTTAAATTTATTATTAATGCAATAAAAGGTTGCTGCCATGATGTGTCAGAAAAGAGAGTTGTAAGTTACTTCTTTCTCTTAGAAAAATTACCCAAGTTTGCGAGCGAAGGGTAATACAAAACCACCAAGGCATAGGTCAACATGCAAGCATATGCCATATGAATCTGCCAATTGTCCAAGCTCCTAAATACAAACAAGGGAAATGGACAGCGACATATTAAGAAAACTAAAAAATAGTAGAAACTTCAGTAAACTTAACAATAAAGTTTGTTTATAAACAAATGCTTGGACCTTACAGGTTGCGGGACAGTTGGATTCATCTAGGTCTTTTTTTTTTTTTTGGCATAGTTCCATTTATGCTGTTAAAAAGCAATCATGGATACTGCTGGAAAACAATAATTATCTAATATGCCATGTAGAAAGTGAGACAACCGGTGCTTTGTGCATTTTTCAAATGAACAAGGGGCATATACAGGATAAATTCGACAGGCTGCAAGCACACATTGTATCTCCATTCTTTTGTAGGGCTATAAATAATGATTGTTACACTTTCGCAGTCAACATATGTGTTTCTTTGACATTTTCTAGGGTATGTCTGACATGCCATAAGCACCCCTTAATGGATTTTAATGTTCAGTTAGAGATCATTTTAAGGCGTTATTACAACATACCACTGAAACCAGACAGTATAATAGTTTTACCAAACAGCAGACCTGACAAACACTATTTATAGGACAGCACAATCAAAATAAAATAACACATACTTCTATTGGATCGATGAGACCATGTGGAAATCCAGGTGCAGATCCAATAATCTGTAAAATATTAAAAGTTAAAGGGTTAACAAATATCTGCCATAATCTAAAGCTAAGGGAGAAATGCCATATGTGATCTAAGTACCAAAGAGAAAGAAATTCCAACAAACCATGATGGTGTTTCTGTTGATGCAATGCTTAATTCCCTTCACATCGGCAAGAAAATCCTTATTCACAGGGACCCGCCGCACCTTTATATTAAAATATTGGGCTGCCTTATCATATGCCGAATGCGCAGATTCAGCTATTATCCTAAAATTATTAAGTTTTTATGTAAAATCAAGGTAATGAAAGAATAGTAATATTTTTCTTTTTCAAGAGAAAAAGGCTACAGTTGGCACTTGGTCACCAACCTATTTTAAAAAATTGGTCGCTAATATGATTGGAAGAGGGCAAATTGGTCCTTCCATGAATTAACACCGTATGTGACTGACAATATTCATATCTTTTGAAAGCACAAATAAGAGCATGCACAACTTCCCTTTCTTATTTCATTTTACTTCTTGAATTCACCGTGATTAAATATATTTATGTTTTATACCATTTACTTTCTGAGTTCAGATCCTTACCAAACACAAATTTTGGAATAAAAAAAAAGGATTTCAGATCAACTCTAATCAAACAGAGTCATTTTGTAACCTTTATTATCTGGGATCTGGAAAGAGGTAAGACTTCAACTGTTGATTCCTTTTAATTGTCTATTAACTCCAAGTTCTTGGAACTCTAACTATCTAGCCACCAGAACACGTACTTATGTTATTTTTTTAAGTAGTAATTACAGGTTCCATAGAAATATGGAACCGAATTTAACGGCAGAAGGGACATGGATATGCCCTCTAAGTGTTACACTAATATATTGATCCGTTCAAAGGAGTTTCTCCCCAGCAATTTTGATTGATTGGGTACCAAAAAGAGAAAGACTATAAAACATTGTAGCTCTAATAGATTCACTATCAATCCAGTTGACAAATGTGAAAAACGAACAACCAAAATTTCAGCACCTAACCAGTCACATGGTCATTGTTGGTAAAGTTAAAATTAGGAATGTGCAAATGGCCCAAGCATACAATAGACTCAATCAGCCACAATTGGCACAAGCCTGACAATGTAAAGCCCAACTGATCCATTATCTGAACCTAAACTGAACCCAATAGAACCTAACACAAAAAAGTGAACCCGCCCACAGAGAGAACTTGTGAGACATCAATTGAGCATGATAATCTGCAACTAAATTGTATCCACCAGTACAATTTCTGTATAGGACATAACAAAAATTAAAGAATGCTGTGACTCACATTTCTGGCTTGGTGATTCCCTTTTTGGCTCGCATATAGTCCCGTGATGATTTAACAGCTAAGAGGATACTCTCAGTTCCTCCAGATGTCATGTTGCCACAAACCTGGCCACCTGAAGCCTTTTCTTTGCTCCCTAGAAGTGCAGCTGTCATGGCAACCACCTCAGCCTCAAACTTTGCAACACTTTTGAACACATCTTGGTGTAATGGGTTAGTATGTGAAAACCTATGGAAAAGAAGAAGTAAAAAAAAAATTAGGTCTTCTAGAAATCTGAACGGGGTTAATGGTGAAAGCCACTCAAATTTTACTTTTTTCACTAGTGAACAGAAAAACTGATAAATTTGGAATCTTCCATTAATCAAATAATCCTTCCGACAAACTGCATGACTGTATGTGTCATGAATTTTAGCAACGAGCATGTATAAATTAAGTATTTTGGGCTGAATCCAAGTCTTCTTGATGAAATAAACTGTTCTAAGTACCTATAACCCTAGATAGAGATTAAAAACGAATTTTCAAAGAATTGTAAGTATGTGCTACATTGAATAGGCTTTGTTGATCAGATCAAAATGGCCTTCATACTCATTTCCAGCAATGTACCTACAATAATATAGCAGAAATAATAAACATTGAGTAATATAAGATAGATATGAAAATGTTTTTGGTAATTCGCATTAATAGGATGCTTGAACTTGTTGGTTTGTAGTCTGATTTTTGCTGTATCATGTCTGCTGATCTTGTAACAGTCGATTTGTGTAATAATGCGCTTCAAGGTTTCATTTGTTCTCTCAGGTGTGCTGGTTTAGGTGTGGGGCATAGCAACAGCTTATTAGATTGACTTTTCGATTTCTTAATCAGCTGTTTGCTGCTCACACTACCATATAAGGTTCTTTTTAATTTTTTCTAAGTGGAGAAATAGGTGATAGAATTCTACCACTTGTAGTTCCAGGTAAATGATCTGTACTGTAATATATTTCTTATAAATATAATGTTTTCAGCAAAGGTCCCTTAACTTAATTTCACCCAACACCAAGAATTCCATAAGAATACCTAGTACAGATCATAATAGTGCTAGAAGTGGGATACATACACTGTACCAGAGCATTTTCCTTGCCAAGTGATGTCTTTAGCCTTGGCGTCTTCAAGCTCTCGTAGCACCCCTTCATTTAGTCCCAAATCTGGCAACTCAGTTCTCCATCCTTCTCTCTTAGATGAACCCGACTGCATTTGATCCACAACCTAGGTACCAAAATGGAAAGATATTAAAACATAACATACTGATAATTTCAAATATGAAGTCTGTTGTGTATAGTAATTTAAGCCATGAAATCTAGGGTCTCTAGGATGTCCTAGAACCAAACCAGACAATGCAGATTGTTTAAGGTGGCACTTACAACAGACATGAAACTGCCGGGATGTAATAGAGCATTGCAAAATTTGGTCTTTTCACTATACTAAATGGTATTAAAATTAACAAAAAAAAAAAAAACATGAATCATCACTAACCTTCTTCTTCTCATTCTCAATGTAACTCCTCACACCAGGAACCAACCTGCTCCAAAAAGTACAGAAATTGTGAAAACAAAAGATAAATTGTAACCTGCATCCTTGATCAACCCGTTTAATTGTTTTTGAAAAAATGTTTTACCAATAGACAATAATATTCCACCAGAAGAACTGTGGCCAATTATAGGTATACAGTGGGTCCCCCATCAAACAATGTTGAAAGTAACAGTTACAAGCTACTTTCTAGAAAAAAACTGAAAAAAGAACCCCCATCCTTTTCCTCCCTTCAACCTCTTGCTAAGAAAAATGAAACTAAATGAAATTCAATGAGAAAGAACTCAAGCTTAATCACGAGAATCCTCTAAAAAATTGGGAGTGCACCTGTGCACGTGGGTTATAAAAGGCTTAAAGTTGGGTTTCTTAGGGTAAACAAACGATATTTTACAATTCTTGGAGGGTCTATAAGAAAAGTTCCTATCTATCTAAATAGATAACGCATTAAACAAATTTCCTGTAATCGTGTGAAGCTATTCAATGCGCTTGATTTAGTCAAACTTTTTCAATCATTTAAGAATTTAAATTAGTCCCCCACTTTGTTGAATTGAACTTTTTGTCGTCCTGGGGCTTTTCATTAAAAAAAATGAACTTTTTGTCAAAATAGGATAGCCTTTCTAAACACACGCTACAACAAAAATTAATGATTAATAATTGAGATTAAAAAAGTAGCAAAAAGATTTAGTCCAAGCTAAAACAAAAGAAACAAATATTCCCACCAAAATGGCAAAAGCGAGTGTCTAAGATATAATTCCAACAAATAAAAAAAGCAACACAAAGTCTAATTTGCTTCAATAAATAAACAAATAATCGAGAAGTGAGTCTCACTTGGCGGAGGCCATGAAAAATTCGATGACTGAGTTCTTCAAGCCTTTGTCATGAATCAACGACAGCACGGAATGGACGAAACGAGCGCAGAAAAGCGCGAAAAGAGGAGCAAGAACTAGCGCGAGAGGCTCGTATTGCGAGAGGAAGTCGTTCGCTTTAGACCTGAGGTCGAGAAATGGATCCATGAGATCGGTTTTCGCCATTACTGAGATGAGAGGTTGGTAACTTGGAAGGGAAGAGAAACAGACGAGAGCAGAGGAGTATACGGACAAAACAGAGAGTTTTATTTTATATGTAGGGATGTAGCAGTAGCAGTGAATCTTTGTGTAATCAACTTCAAGTTTTCTGAGATATAGATGTGTTGTTTTCTGTGTAATGAGTTGTTTATTGATTTAAGCTGGACTTGGTACATGAAAGGATTGAGGAGATTGATATGAATTATCAGGGTTCGTATGTCAGATGAGCCGGCAAAAAGACGAAATTGAAGAGGAATAAAGTTTAATCAATTAAGAGGATCATATCGTGATGAACTTTCTCCAGTCCAAATGAAAAATGGAGATGAAAGGGATGATAGTGATGTATTAGACAAGGGTTAAAAAAAGGTGGCAGATAAGCGGCGAATGCTAAAAGTCAGAATAAGAAAATCAATATGTCTTCGGTTGTATTTTGGTGGGAATAAATTACAAATTTAAGCAAGGTTCCGGGTCAAGTTTGGGAGACAATTCTTAACAATAAAGTCAGTAATATAGCTTTCGTTTATATGGTTGGAATTATGCACGGTGTGATACACTGATACTAGCAAACTAATGGTTTAATTTATATTTTAAATATTTTTTAAAAGTTTTTATAATATATAAAAAACCACAAGACGTGATATATATATTTTGTAACATCCCTGAATTTTAGGACCTGTTTGCAATACTTCAAATCTTAAGGTCCTATTTGAAAAATGTTCATTCTTATCCATTTGATATTATATAATATTCATTTGATCTTATCCATTTGAAGATATCTATTTGATCTTATCCACATTTTTAGTAGCTAAGTAATGGATATTTATATAAATAGTTTCCAATAATTAATATCTTTATAAATAGGCTCAAAATATTTTCAGAAATAGTTATAAGAAATATATTTCTACTTTCTTAGCCATTAAGTAACTTTATATTTACTTTCTTAGCCACTAAGAAACCTCCACTATAAATAGAACCTAGCCTCACTCCATTTCATTTCGGATTTCTCTCTCCCACTATTTCTCTCTCTGCAGCTACCATTGAATACCGTCTTGGCTTTGCTTAGTCTGCCGTTTGGGATTCGAGTACTACGTCGCAGTCCTGTTGGGTAGTCGTTCCGATTTGCTTGGTCTTGTGGATCGCTCAGTCAGGTAACCGGACTTCTCTATATCTAGTTTCGTATTGTTTGAGTTAGTTATTGCTTGGATTTGCTTGCTTCACTTACATGGAAATCAAAGTCACTCTCCGGAGTCGGTCGGCCACCGGCTTCGGCCAATTTGGTAGCGCTATTCAGATATGGAATTCCCTCATGCTTGCCCAGGGTTAGGGATACGTCCCTCATGCCTGCCCTGGGTTAGGGAAAGGTCTCCTCATGCTTGCCCAGCCGGTTGGGTTAGGGGGCCTGAGTGAGTTTTGATGGCATGTTTTATGATATGGAATTCCCTCATGCCTGCCCAGGGTTAGGGATTCGTCCCTCATGCCTGCCTTGGGTTAGGGAATTATGTCTTGCTATGGATTTATTTGTAAATTGACATACTTTTGCTATCTTAACTAATATAGAGAAGCTGCGTCGTTAAATAACCGGTTACTGAGCTTTGTAGCTGACATCCGTTTGTTTCCTTGTATTTGCGACGTAGGTTGACGGGCCGACGGATGGATGCAGATGATACCGCCTCACCCTCGCGTGCCCGCGACCCGTCGGTGCGGGGCGTGACAGATGGTATCAGAGCATTCGTTCCTCGGACTGTGTGTTTGGGTTCATTATCGTTTCGTTTGGATTTTGGTTCTAATATAATATATTCGTATTGACTTGTTATCGTCCTTTTGAAATTTCGTGGAAGAAATTTCCTTTTTAAGGGGGGTGGAATGTAACATCCCTGAATTTTAGGACCTGTTTGCAATACTTCAAATCTTAAGGTCCTATTTGAAAAATGTTCATTCTTATCCATTTGATATTATATAATATTCATTTGATCTTATCCATTTGAAGATATCTATTTGATCTTATCCACATTTTTAGTAGCTAAGTAATGGATATTTATATAAATAGTTTCCAATAATTAATATCTTTATAAATAGGCTCAAAATATTTTCAGAAATAGTTATAAGAAATATATTTCTACTTTCTTAGCCATTAAGTAACTTTATATTTACTTTCTTAGCCACTAAGAAACCTCCACTATAAATAGAACCTAGCCTCACTCCATTTCATTTCGGATTTCTCTCTCCCACTATTTCTCTCTCTGCAGCTACCATTGAATACCGTCTTGGCTTTGCTTAGTCTGCCGTTTGGGATTCGAGTACTACGTCGCAGTCCTGTTGGGTAGTCGTTCCGATTTGCTTGGTCTTGTGGATCGCTCAGTCAGGTAACCGGACTTCTCTATATCTAGTTTCGTATTGTTTGAGTTAGTTATTGCTTGGATTTGCTTGCTTCACTTACATGGAAATCAAAGTCACTCTCCGGAGTCGGTCGGCCACCGGCTTCGGCCAATTTGGTAGCGCTATTCAGATATGGAATTCCCTCATGCTTGCCCAGGGTTAGGGATACGTCCCTCATGCCTGCCCTGGGTTAGGGAAAGGTCTCCTCATGCTTGCCCAGCCGGTTGGGTTAGGGGGCCTGAGTGAGTTTTGATGGCATGTTTTATGATATGGAATTCCCTCATGCCTGCCCAGGGTTAGGGATTCGTCCCTCATGCCTGCCTTGGGTTAGGGAATTATGTCTTGCTATGGATTTATTTGTAAATTGACATACTTTTGCTATCTTAACTAATATAGAGAAGCTGCGTCGTTAAATAACCGGTTACTGAGCTTTGTAGCTGACATCCGTTTGTTTCCTTGTATTTGCGACGTAGGTTGACGGGCCGACGGATGGATGCAGATGATACCGCCTCACCCTCGCGTGCCCGCGACCCGTCGGTGCGGGGCGTGACATATTTACTCCGACATGTACATAAAATCTAAAGACATTTACAACATTGTTTTAATAGTAACCATAATTTGATAAAATTATGTTAAGAAATATCCACATCAACATAATTTATGACTTTTGCAATGCTTCCTTGCATTTTCTTTATATTTTGCATTAAATTCTGAATGAATAAAAGTTTCACAGGATGACGCCTACAATAAATTATTAGTTTAAGTATGTTCGCGGAAATTTTTGCAAAATTTTATTCTTATAAATCTCATAATTGATAAATCATGCAACATTGCTAATTTTCTTATTATTATTTTCTGCCACTCTCGATCAAGGAATAAAGAAAGAACAATTATTTGTTTAATGGAGAATATCACCCAACAATAAAGAGACGTAAAAAGGAACCTTTTGCGTGAGTTTGGGACTTTGCCAGGCCTTTTTGCTTGTAAGCATATAATTCATACCATCCAGGCATCCACGGATGACAATATTGGACCTAGTAATACTACTATATCACCATGGTCCATGAGTCCATAAAGGAAGCTGTTGTCTGATTCACATTATTTTGGTGCGCTCCTGCTTCCATTTTGGATTTTTTATGACTATAGAAGAGATAAGACGTTACAAGTTACAACTTACAACCAATAGTATCATTTTGATTTTTTTTTTAGAATTAATTAATTAAAATTCTGTACTCATCATCGTACATAAAATAATATACTTCGCGAGGATTGAAATGCCATTGGCAATTTATTGAACGTAAGACTTAATTTCGCAACATAAGTTTACAAATACACATAAATGGTAGGTCAAAACTCAAAAGAAAGACATACAATTTATCCAAACAAAAAAAAAAAAACGAAAAGAAAAGAAAAGCATACTACGTGTTAAATGAATGGCCCACAATTTTTTTTTTATGATCCCCTCGAAATCTCAAGTTAGTAAATATCATCTTCGTCGAAAATGAAAAGAAATATCCGCGCATTCAGCCTTTCAAAAACGGAAAATTCCGCGCACTTCTTCAGGATTTTTAATGTTGCTTCGCAATTAAGCACTGTTTCTATTTCAGCTTCAAATCGACAAAAAGGTTTCAAAGGGTCAATTCAAGCTGCCCAATGCGATTTTATATGATATTTCTAAGTATTTTAAGATATTTTCAAAATAAAATAAGTTTATAATTTATATCCAAAATAGTCATCTTTTAAAAATCTAAAAAAATATATACATAAGTTTTGTTTTCCATTAAGATTCTTCCAACATATAAATATTGTTGGATATCTTGAATTGGTTGTTGGAAATTACTTTTGTCAATTTGAGACCGAAGTAAAAACGGAGCTTTACTTTGTCAATTTATTATGATCGTCAAGAATTTTAATGTTGATATTCATTTTTTTTTATACATCACAAAATATGAATTCGAACAGATTTTAAAAAATTATGCAGAAACTTACGCGTAGAGATATCAATCATGTCTCAAGTGTCAATTCTGTACTGTACATATCAAAATTGAATTTCTACTTCATTAAAAATATTGAAGACATATAATTTGTACGCTAATGTATTTCAATTCGTGTGTAACTAGCAAATTCGCATTGACGACAGAAAGCCGTTAATTAAAATGTTGACAATAAAAAATATTTCTTTTGTGTAGAGTGTAGACTATAGAGTAAGCCGGATATCTATTGTTTGATTAGTATTCCTTAGTGTTGGATTAAATTTTATATTACTATAACACTGCTCCTTGGTCTACCAGGTTATTGGGGGCTCTATGAGGATTTGATCGAAATGTTTTTACACGGGATTTCATTTTATTTTATTTCATTTGAATTGATTTCTTAGCATTTCGTTGAATCTAATTATACAGAAATTTCAACTAAATGACACCAAATTTGTTCATTTTAATAAAAAAAATTCTAATGAAATGAAACGAAATTTTGTGTTAAAAAAAAACACAAAATTTTGATCAGACCTTAGTCTATTTCATTTAGATGTACGATCTTTAAACACGTGTACCCTCATTGTTTTTATTAACGAGTTGAGTTCATCAGAAGGATGAGCCAGATCATACTTTTTGGAGAATGCGTAGTTGCGTACTAAAACATTTACGGGCTCTTTTTATCTTTACGGGCATGACAGTACGCATTTACAAAAAAACGTGTAAGGTGTTTGGATTTCTCTAAAAGCGAAAATGGGGGCATTGCCGGGTGTAAATGTAATTTCAAGTGTGAATGAGACGTCTCAACAACTAAGTTGATGCATTATTTAATTTTCTTTGGTTTGGAAATTACTAATTGATATCGTCATTAAGAACAATTAATAATGAGCTAAAGTTTTTTTTTTTCTTATCAAAAGAATGGGCTAAGTTGTTTTTTTTTTTAAAAAAAAATCAGAATAACGGGCTGAGATCAGAGAAATGGTGATACCATCACGTAATAAAGATCCTCTTCATGTATATTAAAAAATATCATACTTTGACCAACTTAGATTGATACAACAGATGTAAATCATTACCTCCTATAATATTGCGCAAATATATGTGCACGGTCACTTTGACCAATTTTGATTTTAGAACGTGCTCAAATAAGGAAAATTACCAAATATGATTATTAAACAAATAATAAGATACACAATTTTGAAAATTTTAACCAAGCTAACATTTTTTTTCTTTTCTTGCTCATTTTTTTTATTCCTCTTTGTTATAGAGCAAATCTTCATTCTTTTTCATTATGATCCTGGTTAATCGTATGTCATATTATGTATTTATTACAAATCATATTACATATATCTCATAATTGTATTTTCAATTACTTTGTCATTGATATATACTCATTTCAATCATTAATGATGACCTGTATTTATGTGATATCTTTTGATTTAATAAGAGGAGCATCGTATTCTTCAAACTTATCAGACATACTTGTCTTTTGTTTATGGCATCTATTGACATTGATGAGGTTTATTTTCTTCATTACATTTGTATGAAACTAAACTTATAATTAAAGGAAACTGATAAAAAGTTTTACTCATAATTTATCTCAACAATATTTATAATATACTAAGTTTGAAATTATAAGGTCTCTGCCAACTTTTCATGATTATTATCATTATTTTCTTTTAATTTAAAATGTATCCAACAAATAATTTTTTTCAAAAAGCAATCGAAATTAACATTTGATTTGGCAATCTCAATTTCCTCCACCAGCTCAATGAAAAAAGAAATAAAATACGTAAAACATACATCTAGTAATAATAGATGAGAACTCTTTAAATATGATGCCAGAGGGAAATTTTTGCGTGATAATGTCATCAAAACAACCTTGAAGCGACCAAAGTAATCACGCTAAAGTTGTGCACTTTGATGAACAAAAATTCAGAAATGATAAGAAATTATTCCAACAAGTTCAAATAATCTGCTTTTCCAGGAGCAAGTGTTTAAATACATTCCTAGTGAAGACATCGTTTATAATTGTACTAATGAGTACTTACCTGATGAGTTAGATGGTAGTTCTATGCAAATCAGAAAAAGTTTTGGTACTTTACACTGGAAGTTTGATTTCTAAAATTTGAATGCTGTTTCGACCTATTTAATGTAATCTACATGTAAAAGAAATTATTGAAAATATATACTTATTTAATTTTTAATACGAGTATTAAATTAGACTTGAAACATTAATTTTAACGTACAATTTTGAAACTTTTTTTTTCTTACTTACTTAGAATAATACCTAAATCTAACAACTTCATCTCCATGCGTTTTACCTAGCCTAGCAATGTTCTTATCCGTCTTATGGGCCTAAACTTTGAACTTTTTAGGCCCAATCCAATGTTATGAGATTACACAAATAATCTCTTTTCAGGTGATCGCAAATTTATCTGAGTCTCGCATCACATTGGGATTTTCATTCGGCTTCTGACATTTGGATCGAGTTTTTTTTTTTTTTTTTTTTTTTAAAAAAAAAAGTTGGATCGAGTTACTTAATGCAGGCACACATGTTTTTAAATGTAATAATGTTTTTTAGTTAAATTAATAAACTTACTGCCGTTGCCAGAGCCAGTTTAGTTTTCAATTTTGCCACTCCAATTCACTTTTCTTCAATCTCTAAAATATCTATCTATTTAAATAGTAGACTAAATATTCACGATAACAAGAGATATGAGAGCCAATGACAATTTTGAGAATTGTACAATTACGTTGGGATTTGTATTTATCCTATACTACAACAATGAAGAATTGAAAACTGGATAAGTATTTACAATAAAAAGATATTTTTCAAATTTATTGTATTCAAGTTCTGCGAAGCAATCACATCAAAACCTGGGTTTCAAACAATTTTTTGTTCGTCATCAAATAACTACTTTCATATTATCAATGAAGGTCCACAAAAAAAAAAGGTAAAAACACTGGAGGAATTTAGGGTGGACACCAGTGAAACAATTTTAGTTTTACATATCTGTCTGATACCATCTAAACCATATATCCATGCCTACCGCCTACGGGCATTTACATGTGTGCGTGTGTATAACTCAGTTCATACAACTTAATATAAACAGTAATGGAAGTATGGAACAATTAAAAGATACAACTTACGGGGTGAAACGACACACGACGCAAAGAAATAACCAGAAAAAAAAAAAAAGTACTATTCAAACATTCATTTGTAAGAAATAAACAAGAAGATAAAACTAACGATGAAATTAAAATCGGCCGACAGATGAAATAGATGGTTAATTTTGAAAGAATCAATTTATGGAAATGAAAAAAAATGTCATGTCAATTAAATAAGGTGGCAAGGACCTCCAGTTCTTTTTTTTTTTAATGCATTCAACAAAATTCTCTTGTTATAATTAAATCAGTCCGAAATTAAAATCCTTTAGCAATAAATTAATTAAAATAATTCAACAACAGAAGAATAAAATAACTCCTCATAAAAGTTAATGTTTGAAAAGTTGAAGAAAAAACAAGTTACAACTCATCTATCCTTTGAATTATCAAATTCAGTGCTCTTTCTTCTCCGATTCCTCTCCCTTGACGCTATTATCAAGGATAAAACCCTCTGTGTTCTCTTTAACATTATCGTCTTTAAGCCCACTCCTCATAAACATATAATTTTCTTCAATCCATGAAGCACATTTTCTGATAGCATAAACGATTACTTCATTTCTGCTATATTCACCTGAATCATAATTGGGCGGTAGAAACTTCTTCATATATTCTAATTCATCGACAAGGGAATCGTCGCCTTCGACCATGCTCGGTACATCCAATGCATAATTTCTTGCATTTTCTTCCTTGATATCTTCTGGTGTATCACAAGAAAAGTAATCTGTTTCATCACTACCACTACTGCATGAACTGAGTTCATAATTGCACTTGAGGAGATATGGCGGAATGTAGTCATCGTCGTGTTCTACGTAATGTCGTAAGACGTCTTCCTCACATTTGGCTGCCATAAGCAATGCATCTAATGAGGCGCTCATATTTGCTCTGTTTGCACAACTTTTCTTGCTCTTCGTAATTTTCTCTTGATGCATGAGAATCTAATTGGTGAGGGCAATATATATACGTTTATGTCTGGTTGATTGAGGTTAAAATGAGCAGTTCTTCTATTATGTCCAATTGAGTTCCTACAATAACATATATTTAATTGGAGTTGTAAATTAAGAGCATCTTCCAATGAGGAGCTAAAATAATTGAGTCTTTTTTGTGATATTCCCAGAATATAAAAGATATGTCACTGTCTGGAAGATTTGAATTAGCAGGAAGCATATTTAACTATAAATTTTTCTTCTAATAAAATTCCATAAATGCACGAGCTATAAGTATTAGATATAAATTAAACTCTAAAAAAAATGGAAGCAAACACTGTAACTGTACCAACTGTGAATTTGGGTTGTCTATATTTTTGCATCGAAGAGTTTCAAAGTTTCAAACTAAGCTTTTTTCGGTCGGTTAAAAAAATAACATTATTTTTTTTGGAAAGATCTCCTGGAAGCATAAATATTCTACGGCATTGTGACAAATATAATTACACTGCTTATTGTCGTAATTATTCCGGGGTCTCTATATATAGTTGGAATTAATTTTGCATTGAAAAAGCTCTATGGCTCAAATAAATAATGCTCTTTTTTTTAAAAAAATTTTTTTGCAAAGATCTTTTTGGAAGCAGAAATCTTGGTTATATATAGATCAGTATCAATCGAAAATGTTCACGAATTTAGAAGAGTTTTGAAAATTAATATAGGGACTTCCTAAGAGATCCTAATTAGATAAATATTCAACTTATATTATTGACCGTAATCTGCCAATTAGCGAGGCATACACTTACACGCCCAAGTTATTACACGTTTATTGGTGCGTACGTAAGTGCATTAGAGAATGTTTCTTTCTTGAAGACGATGTTAATTTGGATGAATAAATTATATTAGAAATATTAAGGAAAGTCAAAGAAAAGATACATGTTTGCTCTTTGACACGGCTCTCCAGTACCATTTGAGCCAAAAGGGAAATCTTTTAAAATTATCTTTAAACGAGTGTCAAAGGCTAATCCTCTCAATTTTTGTCATAACTGGAGTCCAAAACTTTTTTGTTTACAGATGCGAAACATAGCCGAGTGTTTCTTTCTGGAACACAAACTTGACAGAGTTGGCCGACCAAAGTTTTCTCCTCCTATGCAATAAAAAATAAAATATAAAAAATTATTTGCATCTGATGTTATAATTATTATTATTATTTTATGATAATTCTGTAGGCATCTGATGCAGTTTAAATCGGTCGGTTTACGAAAAAATTGTTTGAAATATTTAGATATAATTTAGACCGTTCAATTTTCATCAACTCTTGTTCATAGTGCAAGCGAGACGAGGAAAGATATCCAGCTTGAACATTTGCTGTTTTTGCCGTAATAAGTTAAAGATTAATTCTAATACATTTATAGTTTGGTCACTTAATCGAGTATCAAATCGACTCTAAATTTTATAAAATTTATATGAAAACACATCGTCCATAAAATCGAACAAGATCAGCGATTTGAATTTAGCATTTGAATTTTAATTTTTTAAAATATTAATAAAACTTATAAGCACAGTGTCGTTAAAGACAGTAGAGGATGCCGGTCCCATTTGTCGAATAGCTCCATACATAGGAAGAACAATAAATTTCTCAATTCAAAATGAAACTCTATTGTGTTTTTAGAAAGCTAAAATGAAATCCTATTGTTAATGCATGTATACAATTAGTTAGATGAAGTAGGCACGGATCGCAATATTTGAAAATTTAAATCATCATTTATGGGATATTATTAGGTTAGGAACAAAAAAGAACATCTTCATTTCCAAAATTTATAGAGATTCTTTTTTTTTGGTACATATACATGTGTATTTTTTACAATTATTGCTACAGTAGTTTCATATTATATTCATTCTTGCAATTAATTCCATTTTAATTTGTGAAGTAGTGCTTTTGTAATTTCAAGTTTTGCATACCTACATTTTTTTCCTTTTTTTGAAAAAAATGAGGAATGTCATAGCCATTTATTATTATTTTTTAAAATAAAGCCCATGGTAAACTTGAATACTTGATCTCTTGGAAATTAGTCTAATTTTCATATTATTCAGCTGCTACGAACACATGCTTTGCGCGCATCACTACAACAATTGCTAATTCTTTGATCATTTAATAATTACAATTTTATTTGCAAGAACGTAAAAAGTAATTTCTAGTTGAGTCATCGATCTAAAAATGTTCCCTCATTGTGTGGACAAGTAAGAACCAAGTATTGATATTTTCAATAAAAACGTGCTCGAGTATGCTTGATATATTATTGTATATTAAATTGTTTGTTTCATGTTCTTACGTTCTAATAAGGAAACTAAAATAAACATTTAGTGAGATATCAAAATGAAAAATCAATCAATTATAACTTTTTTCATTCTAAGACTTTGATCAAAATGAATTTTATGTGCGATTTCATTTGATTAGAATTGACTTCTCAGAATTTCGTTGGGTCTAATAACATGAAATCCATTTGTTTTAATAAATAGAATTCTAACGAAATTAAATTAAATCCCGTGTTTAAAAAAAATATAATTCTTACCAGAGCCGAAGCAAAAAGTTTAACCTCTCATTTAAGATTCACATCTATACTACAGATCAAATCAAATTATAAAAAATCAATGGTCCAAATCCTATATAGATAAACCCTTCAATTGTTGCTTAAATGCCATATTTCAAATTGTTTTTGGTCTGTTTTTCAACTGTTTAATAATAGACATATCTCGTTAAACTATTATAGTATGGATAAGTTATGGGCCAATATAAATAATTTGAATTCAAACAATAGAGCATTTGTCAAAGCTCTTCTTGCCACTTTGTGAGGGGTAATTTGGAATGAGAGAAATAATTACATTTTTAGAGATAAAAAAACATGCCTCTCTTTGTTCCATTTTCATGCATACCTTTAATTTGTTTTCTAACTGGACTGGTTTAAGTACATGCATGGAGAAGGATTACAAAGACTTAGCATCTCTCCAATTAGCAGTAGACGAAGATGAGCAAAGAGATGGCAAAACTACAGATGATACTTCATCAGCTCACAACTAGCCTAAGTCACACCATCTGCTCATTTTTACTAGCTACTGTGCTGCTGTGTTTAGCGTTTAGTTATTGTTATGCACTATGCTAAGACTAGTTTTCTTTAGTTTTTTGTTCTGGCTGTGAGTGGTCCTTTCGTGGCGGGAGTTGCTTTGGACAACATAATTTTTTCTTTGAGCAACATTTAGAAAATATCATTGACGAAAATACCCCTAATTTGCAACTTAATGACGTGATTCCTTAAATGAAGCTTTCCTTAATAATTTCTCTATCAGCATTAGGCAGCCGTTGACTTTGAAGAAAGATACTGCTAATATTTTATTAATATATTAGACCACAAAGTTAAAATTATTATTCTAATGATTTAGGTATTTAATTTTGAGTTCAATAAGTTTTCTTTTATTAAAAATAAAATAAATGGGATTGCTCGATAGCGGTGTGGAGATGTCAATTGCTAATGGCTATCAACGGAGATTGGATTAATGAGGTTGGAGAGGAGCGGCCAAAATAGTTGGGAGTCAAAAGAGATCAAGTTAATTATGGTGCTGCTCAAAGGACAATTTAGTCATTTTGAAAAATTAATGTTGTACTAAGAAAAATCACCGTTGTCCAAAGCACCTCCCCTTCGTGGCACTCATTTAAAACCTTGTTTGCTTGTAAGTACTTGATACTTGTTAATTCAGTAAATTTCTTGGTTCCCCTTCTTGGGAGCTTTTGTTTTAAAAAAAAACTTAACCCTTCAATTGGTCGTTTTATACAAACTAGCATGTTTGTGAGCAAATAAAGAAACAATGTAATTGATATTGCTCGTCTTATATAGGTATCCGCAAGTTACACAATAAAGATATTATAAAACCAGGTCCAGCGACCTTAACTTTTTTCGTATTAAATAAAGAGTCAATAATTTTGAAGGTATTTGCCATCAGACAACTGTTGGAGATAAATTATAATTTTAAAATGCATTCAATTTATATATAATACATTTTGATGCCTGAAAAATGATATATTAAGAAAATAGTTGCTATGTCTCTTTGAAACTCATGTGGTCAGTGTATTTTCCGGTGGCCCACCTTCAGTAAACAAAAATCAATCTCTGACGCGACCACTTTGCCATGATATTATTCTCCGTTTCCAAAGAAACTGGAAATGCCCGGAAGTCGTATCTTATTTATTTTTTTTGGAACCAGATATCAATGAATTGCTTAATAAAAAGGCATCTTTTTAATTATTGAAAATCGTCCAGTACCACACAGGCGTGAGTAATTTTTAAAAATTTTATTTAAATTAACTTATGAGGCATTTAGCACTCACCTAGTATTATAACAAAGAAATAATTTGTTTGAATTTAGTATTGCATCTACAATACATATAATGCTTATTAACTCGTCTAACGGAGACCTCCATTTTAGTGAATTGGAGAGAGGACGGTACCAATCCAGTCGCAATTTCTGCGAGAGCGAAAAAATTGCGAGAAGACGAGCACACAAACACCAACACAAACACCAACACCAGTTCGAGCTCTTAAAACAGAAACCCTAGAAACCACCAAGTGTGCTCAACTAAACTAGGAAAAACGATCGAATCCAGAAACAATACCTAGATGGTGATACGATTCCATCGTCTCGGGCTTTGATCGAAAGCATGGCGCTTGGGAAACTCGCGCTCGCAGTAAGCGCAGGTACTTCGATTGTGACATTTCGGTTCGATTTTTAGATGATTTTGTGTTGCTTTTCGTTTATTTTCCTTGTGATTAGCGAAATCTTGGGGTGGTTGTGAAAAGGCTGGGATTTATTGGCTGTAGTCGATTGCATTCGTATTACTTGGGGAAGAGGGAATAGATGATAAGTTTGAATTAGCGTTCTACTAAATTATTTTGACGAGCTATTGAAGTTTATGATGTCTGATACACTGAAAGTGAAATTCTTTTCTTGTGGTTTTAGTGTTTGGTTTACTCTTTCATTTTTTCCATGTTAAAAAGCTTAAATTATTAAATTTATTGTAAAGTACATATAGTTTTGTGTTGGTAATCTAATTAGGGTGTTGGTTAGATTTGATCAGAGATAAATTACACTACCTCTGGTCTGCTATTAGTCAGGTGATTATTGATATGGTTTAGTTGTTTGGTATATATACAAATTTATTTTGATTTTTGTCTTTTCAGCTATCATTGGATCCACCATTGCTAATGAAGGGGGTGTGCCTGGAATAAAAGACCTTTTCTCTGGTGCTTTTAAGGTAATTTGTTAATAAATTAAATTTTAGCACCTCAACATTTTAGTTTTGATATGATGATGTCTTTTTAAGAAAGTGTCCCAAATATATCCCTGGGTATGTTTTGAAGTTATGCATTGAAGGATGGTTTGTTTCATACTAAAGTGGTCCCTTATCTATCATTAGATGTTAACTTGAACTGTTGATTAATATATTATGTATAAAATCGTTGAGGGAGGTTTGCTTCATTCTGCATTATTGCAAAAGTTAGTAATATATAATTTAAAAATGCTATGATTTTTCTTTTCCTTGGTAGATTTTGAAGTATGTTCAGCATGACAAAGAGAGCCCGAAATCATCTAGTAGTAAACCCAGAACCGATTCACTATTAGACCAGGTAATTGATTTTGCACTTCCATTTGACTTTTTATGGTTATGCATGTTTAATTTAGCACATCTTGGTTTCCCTATGATGCTTATAACTACTATTTTGCATTGTATATTTCAACATCTTCTTTAGGTAAATAACTTGAGACAGGAGTTGCAACAGTTGGCCTCATCTCGATCTGTCACTATTGTAACCACCAGTTCAGGTATATAATATTTGTTCAATCATCTTGAGGCATGATATGAATGCTCAAAACAGACCTATAAAAACTGTTTACTGTTGTTGCTTTACATTCCACAGTTCTCATTTGATTTTCTGGTTCAGGGGGAGGAGGTGTTACTTTTAATCGTGTTACAGCAATTGTTGTGGTCGGAGCAGTTGGTTATTTGTACATTCGTTGGAAGGTAATTTTTGACTCATTTTACTCTGGTATGTGTATGGTGTCTTTCGATTTTGTTATTTTTGGAACCTGATTTACAGTGCATTTGCATCTGAAGGTCGTTTTGATTCCCATATCTGTGGCTACTGACTTGTAGAGGCCAAGTTTGCTTGTAAAATATTTTAAATCTATACCATACAACATTTGTACTTATTTGTATATAACTTTTAATGTGGCAGGGGTGGAAGATTACAGATATGATGTTTGTGACAAGGCGTGGTTTGGCTGATGCTAGTGCAGCAGTAGGAAAACAGCTTGAGCAAGTTCAATCTTCCATTGCTGTATGTTTTTTTTTCCAGCCCAATTGTTTTACATCCATTTTAATGTTACTCTTAAACCCATGTTTTTCCTTGATCCTTCTAATATCTTCCTTTTGACTCATTTGATTATTCATTTCTACTTAATTCTTTTATTATTATATTCTCTTTTGAAAGGAGGATACCTAAAATTCAAGTACATCTTATTTAAGGTCGCCAACATTGAGAATGCTATGTAAAATGGCCATTCAAATTTTTTCAGGCCTCCTTTAACCTGTATTACTACCCCTTAAGGTCTACTCTGTTGGTTGGTTGGTTGGGTGATCATGTGTCTGTAGGGACTTTTTGTGTGTTGGAGAGGTGCAGAGGTTGATTTCTTTTTTTTTGGGTCAAAATGGAACAATATGGTTTGGTTAATTGTTGACTTTTTTGGAGGTGTTTGGTTTCTTAAGAGGAAATTTCTTATTTCTTGTAACCATTTGTTAACAGGCTGCAAAGAAATTTCTTGCGACAAGGATTGACCGTGTAGACTGCCGTCTGGATGAGTGCAAGGAAATAACTGAGTCCACCCGGGATGAGGTGTGTTCTGGTTCTCTACTAAAGGATAATTGAGTAGAGAGACTAGCTAAATAACAAAACTTCTCTTTGGTGTTTTTTTTTTTTTAGCAATTTTAGTGAACGACCTGTAAGAAAAAAGGTTTATGTGCCTACAATCTCAAAAGTGTCTTTTGAATCCCTGCAAATTGAGAAAATTTTATTGTCCTAAGAGCATGAGAAATGTCATTATAACACCACTGACCTTCACTGAAAGCATCTTTCTATAGGAATTTGAAATTGCTCTCCTTTCGCCCTTTATTATGTTGATAGTAAAATGAGAGTTTCTATGCTTTAAGTTTGCAAGGTGCTTAGAGATCTTTAAATTTGGGAACCAAGATGTTTAGATAATTGGTTATCAATTCTAAATGCATTTATCAGTGTCTGTATGTTTATGATATGATTCCTTTAGTGATGTACTTAACGTTACATTTCATCTGTTACATCTGCATCGGCTTCTATTTTAGTGGTTAGGTTCATTGTGTTGTAGGTTTACCTAATTTGTTTGTTTGCTATAGTCCAGCCTTGTACCAATTGATGACTGAGTTTCACTATTATTGTTTGAAGTGGTATTGGATTGTCCTGTGATCCTTCATCCTTTTTATTCCCCTGTGAACAATCAGCGCCGATCACCTGGGTACACCTGTTTACATCAATAGCCAACAGAAATAATTGTAAATGTGATAAACCCTTTACCTTTATGGATGGTATGTGGTTATGACTCTGCCCCTCCTTCAAAGGTATATGAACCTCTAGTTCTGTAATTTAAACATGACCAAGTGAGAATAACGGGCAATAATAGATCCAAATATTTTTTAAAGAAGGTTTATCATTTTGATCCCTAATGTAGGTGAAAGTATTAAATGGAGATATAACTGCTTTTCAAGAGGAAATGCAATCTGTCCATCGTGTCGTCCAAACTCTTGTAAGTTAGCCTTTTTATAGTATTTATATTGATCTTGTGAGGTTCGGAATTTTGAATTACTCTGTGAAGTTATAACATGTCAAAATCTTTTCCAACAATGCATGCATATGACCAGTCATTCTGGGATAAAATTAATATATTGTGGGGGCAATTAATATATGACTTCTTTATTTTTTATGTCAGGAAACAAAGCTCGGTCGACTAGAGAATAGTCAGGTAAATGTTGTTTAAGTTTCAATATCTTGTTAAATTTGATGCATCATTGGAAAAATAGAAGAGATTGTAATAGAAATCTATCTTGGAATGTTGACTATTGTTGTTTCTATTTGTCTGAACCTCCCTTTTGTTTGCTTTGTTTTTGTATGGTTCTCATTTATTTGCAATTAGGATCTGACAACAAGAGGAATTTCTGAGTTATGCAAATTTGCGAGTAGACTCGAGCAGGATCGTAATCCTGAGATGCTATCGGTAAGTCACCTATCTTTTTGTATACTATGCAACTAACATCACCCTTCAAGAATGATAGTGTCGATTAATAGAATATCCAGAATATTGCACACACTTTTACCTTCTATGCATCCTATTTCTTGAAATGCATAGATACCGATAGATACTGCATGGAATGAATGAGTAATGAGGAAAACCAATGCAGTCATTTGTACATTACTAGCTCTTTTTGTGGAGGCCATGCATATATTTCTTACTTCAGTGGCATGTATGAGTATAAATGGCATTTGGTGGCAATGTAATGCACTCATAAGCATTATTTTCTATAAAGAAAAGGGAGCAAATTACATTTTTACAGAATCATCTCTGAGAAGCATAAATTTTATTTTGCGAAATTGAAAAATTTCAATATGCTCTTATTTATTTTTTATTTATTTTGTACTCTTTTAACAGGGAGGATCGGCCAGTTCATCCCGTCCAGCTCTTGAATCATCAAAGAGTTTTCCAGTCAATAGGGTAAATTTTTTTCCTATATTTGCAAAATTTACCTTATAGACTGCATTCTTAAATTTTTGAAGGTCAATTTTAAGTCTTAATTATGCAGTTTACGTTCTCAGAATGCTTAGGGAAATAATAAAATGAGTTGCAGTTCAATTTACAGCCTATATGCTTATTATACACTTACATGGACATAGACTCACATAATAAATTGACTTGCAGTTCAATTTATATCCTTTTATTTTCTGACCTCATTTTACAAATAACTTCCAGGCCGGATCTCTGCTACCTATAGCAATAGAACCACCTTCACCAACTACCTCAGGAGAAACATCTACACCTGTACCTACCCCTAAGGTTTGATCTTTTAGTATATGTCTGTCTTTTTTTTTTTTTCAAATTGCACACTCGATTTTGTAATTAGCAATCTGCAACATACTTTGTTTATTCTCTAACATTGTGGAATTTACATGTTTGTAGATTCATCGCTCAACTACTGTTTCGGAGACATTCCTTAAGGTTTGCTCAGCTTACACTTTCTTACCTGCTAATATTTTCAAATTGCTCCAAACATTTTCCAATATTTTGTCGTTGTGAGACCAGGTTTAAATATTTATGATTTTTTATCAAACCATCTGGCTCAATCAATTCATAATTAGCATCATTAGTCGAAACCCAACATGTAAGTTTGCAGTAGTACAATTGGGCATTTGATAGGATAAATTACATTATCTGCTATGACCTAGTGGTTGTGTGCTAGTGCAGAATGTTGAATGTTATTCACTAGTAAAACTAAAAAAGGAATGGTGATTGTTAGGATATAGTGGCTTTGCAATATTTTGAAAACTGTTAATGGTGTATTCTTATGTAGGAACTTAAAGGTGTGTCAAACACTGTCGGTCCAACTTTCTCTAGATCAAACTCAGTGAAACCAGGCCTAATTGATATATCAAATGGGTCAAGTGGGTCACCTCAGTCAAACGGGTCAAGTGGGTCATCTCAGTCAGCTGAATTGAGTAATGGCAATTCATCTGGCTCCAGCCGCTTTGGAATTAGGCTGCCCGGTATCAGTGTCTTCAATAGAAACCGAAGTCCGGCAAATTAAAAATAATTTCATAATGGCCCTGTGATTTTTGTTTGCTTTTATTATCAAATTGAGAAGAATTAGGGCTTCTTAGTAAGAAATTATGGTGCTTTAATGCTAGAAAGTATAAATAAGCACCAATTTTTTTGTAGAAATAGAGATTCTTTTTTTTTTCCCCTGATTGGGCGGTTGGTTAGTTAAAAATCATTTCTTTTGCTTTATGAGAATATTCTACTGGAGTTGACAGTAGAGTTTAAGGAACTATTGTGTATATATTTTTGGTCTCTGCTACAGTTATAAGAACATATTACACTGTTAAGTGATATTAGATGAATCATGGAGCATTAGGCATTTTGGTCTTTTATACTATTAATTGTTGCATTGGTATCATTGAGCAAAACGACTTGTGGCATCAGCACTATAAATAAGTCCCTAGAGCTCTTGTTGGATATAATGGGTACTCGATCAAAAACTGAGGATCACATATTTCTTCATGGTGAAAGGGTTGATGTACGGGATAATAATTTTGAGAAGGGAATATATTAATTCATAACTAGCATGTTGACATTTGTTTAGTCGAAAACCAAATGATCTCATGTATTTGCAAGAAAGAAAGAAATGATGGTACATAGTTTCATCACGTTCACAAAAGGGACTTTGTTTGACCAGACCGTTCTTTCTTAGTAAAAGCATCTTTAGAAAAAATTTCTGTTTTTGTACATATTTGTGTTTGAAAGTTCGACCAAGAAAAATGGGATGGCACTAAAGTTCGCCACTATAAATGATTTTTATCAGCAGGTTTCAACAAAGCCAAACCTTTTTATCACGTGCTTTATAGTATCCCAGGCCGAGGCCGTGAAGAGTCGTGAGAACTGTCGAACAATAAATTCTCAGAAAAAAACAATTAGGTATTTCGAAAATCAAATGACAATAGTGCTAATTATTTGGGCTTCGTACTTAATATAGTGACTTGCCTCCCTACGTTGTTGCAAAATAAAACCAGTGAAATTGGAAGCCCATGATCATAAGTTCATAACAACACACGGGGATGTTCTTGCCGCCGTCATTCACCCATGATAGTATTAATCATAATAAATTGAATTAAAGTTTTCGAAGTACGACTCTCTAGCGTGTTTTCCATTTAAATAAGAAATGTATTTCATGTGTCTAAGGTATAACCAAATTTCAAGTCAATACAACACTTTTTTTTTCGTCTGTATAGATGTGTGCGATATATCATATTGGTGTCGTTTGGGATGGTTAAGAATAGTTTGGGATGGTTAAGAATAGGGTAGGAATAGCATAAATTTAGGGAAAAACACTATTCACAGAAACTGGAGGAATTGGCTATTTCGGAAATTAGAAATGTTGTTTGGATGGTGAGTTTAGGAATAGCGTTGGAAAGTGTGAAAAAGTAGATAAAAAAGTGTTGTTGAGAAGAGTGTTATTGAAAATTGTGTTAGGAATGGAATTGGCTATTCCAAAACCGTTTGGATGAAAAATTTAGGAATGGAATTGGCCTATTCCACTCATCCCAAACGAGCCCATTATTTTTTATTGCACAAGTCGTTTATGCTTAGTCATGTTCTATTTTCTACATATAAGATATTTTATAGAAATTATTTATTCTGAAATTTTAATCCTTTTTTCTGTACTAAATTTAAATATGATTCCTTCGGGCAAAGTCTGAGAAACATAGTGTTGAGAATATTTTATCACTTAATTTAAATCTTACGACATGCATTGTTTTCCAGTACGTGTAGTTATGCTAATTAAAAATTTGTATAACGTAATTAACTGATGACTTAGATATAGCTCTATTCATTTTAAATTGGATGGATTAAATGTAGATTAGTAATTAAAGTCATCTCACGAAAAGAGATTATAGGCGCAGACGCGCAGTGCACACTGGCTTCTCTAATACTGCATAAGAGAACTAAAGAGATATCAATATATAGAGCACGTTTTAATTTTGAGATGAGATTTAGCTCTCTCAGAAAACGTACAAAACTAAAGTCATGATCCCGCATATGCAACAAAACCAAAACTAGAGAAACAAAAATTATAAATCAAACGAAATAGAGCACTTTCAGAAACATAATTCAAGATTGCAAAAAGAAGGCACACTCAACGGTTGGCCTTGGCAACACGCTCAATCTCGTCCTTCTTCTTGATTGCATAGCTGTCAGTATATAATCAAATGTCAAAATAAGCTATCAGAAAAAAATGTTGTTTTTGCTTTAATAAAGGTCATCTACTTCTAATCGATGTTCTTCACAAAAACACAAGTAAATTTGGTGAATTAAATCAAAGCAACAAAAAGGGGTATCAATTCTATTGAGGACATTGAAAAATTAAGAAACAACAATATCCACAAAGCAATCACTAGAAACAAAGACATGGCAACTTATTCTGGTTTTTTGTTTTCAGGCTATTTGAAATAGTAAAGGTTTGATGTCGTGCATAGCACATCTCATGTTTAACCAGGCTCAACAAAAACAATAAACCGTACCTATTGGAAGATCCTTTGGCTGCATTGATGAGCTCATCAGCAAGGCACTCAGCAATGGTCTTTATATTTCTGAAGGCACTCTCTCTTGCACCAGTAGTAAGAAGGTAAATAGCCTGATTTACACGTCTTAATGGAGAAATATCAACAGCTTGCCTCCTAACCACACCAGCTGACCCAATCCTAGTAGCATCCTCACGGGGCCCACTACAAGTAAGATTAACAATATTGTATTAGAATCCCATCCTCATCAAAATACAACGTTAGAAATCCTGGGTTGGTCATATGTGAACATTTCATTCCAGTTTTTGCAGAATGCAGACATAACCTCATCATTACTGTACTTGCAAAAAGATTTAAACTGTAGTGTATGTGTTTAATATCAATTTTATACCTGACAGATCTGGTAAAAATCGACAGGTCAAAAACATAGAATGATGAATGAACAAAGGATGCATAATATTTACATGTATGAATAGCAACTATAGAACCACAGACAAAATGCAACCAAACCTAAAACTCAACAAGACATCTATGTGTTCAAGGGGTTTCTCAATATTCAAAGGTCCGGTTTTTTCAAAGGAAAAATAAGAAGTGAGATTATGTGTCTAGTAAACATTGGAAATCTCAATCTAACCATAACATCATAGACCCTTTTTCTTCAAAAACAGAGAGCTCTACCAATTAGATTTTTCTAGATCCCATAAGTAATCTTTTTATCTACCATTAGAATAGAAAAACTCTATCAATAGAGGGCAGTCAGCAAACTCTACCTGTTGATGATGGCATCAACTATGACTTGAATTGGGTTCTGATCAGTCAAGAGGTGGATGATCTCCATGGTATGCTTCACAATTCTGACAGCCATGAGCTTCTTGCCATTGTTGCGGCCATGCATCATAAGGCAATTGGTTAGCCTTTCAACAATGGGGCACTGTGCCTTGCGAAAGCGCTTCACGGAGTACCTCCCAGCAGTGTGTGGGAGATACGTAGCATGCTTTGTTGCTGTCACTGCTATGTAATCGCTCAACGACATATCACTCACC
Source organism: Rhynchospora tenuis (assembly GCA_027725995.1). NCBI lineage: Eukaryota > Viridiplantae > Streptophyta > Magnoliopsida > Poales > Cyperaceae > Rhynchospora > Rhynchospora tenuis. The sequence continues at coordinate 204,905,538 of CM050888.1, read as the reverse complement.
TGAAAATATTTTGTTGAAAATTTGAACAAAATTGATTATCCCTTGAGAAAAAAAATTATGAATTTGATCCAACAATAGTCCTATTACTAAGCTTTTCACAAGAATTTAATGAATCTCAACAGAAACATTGAATGACACTATATAATTGTTCTACCTCCCCATAATCACTCATACATCAACATTGGGATAATTAAAGAACCAATACATATTAGACAGCATCTATAAATCTGATGCATGCAATGCCCACATCGAATTATCCTCCCTTTAGCACTAAGCGTAAAAAAAGATGAAATTGGAAGAAGAAAACAATGAAGAGATTGAAATGACATGTGTCTTAATGAAAGAGAGGAAGAGAGAAATAGAGAAATACAGACCTGAACATCCTCGAAGGACCATCTGTTGAAGAGCTTGACCTCTGGTTGATCCACCACAGCCGCCGCCATTGTTGTGCAAGAGAGAGGCGAGACAGGAAGGTAGAAGAAAAGGATGGGAAGATATAAAAAGAAAAATGGAGGCGAAGGAACAGCAGCTTCTAAACCCTAGTTTATACAGTCGGAGGGATCTATTTATATCATTCATGTTTTAGTAAATTTTCTCTCTCGGTTTACTGAAAATTTCTATTTGGTGCAAGGCCTTGTTTATATTGGGCTCATGGGCCGCCAGGGTAGATCTATTTTGTTTGAGGAAAAGACTTGTTGTATTGTTTGTTAATTGTTACGTTTAATGGAAGTCTGGCCTATGGGCGTTCACCAAACAAAAAATGGGCCGCCATGAGTGATCCTCAGAGGCTCAGACCCATATGTCACCAAACAAACTAGAATTAAGTTCGTGCAATATAAAATTCCCATCTTTTATCAGGGCTGATATACAGAATCCCTCTTTTTCCCATCCAGCGCCATCCACAGGCTAAAAATGGATTTCAGATTCATTTTTTCGCGTCGCTAACGTCATCCAACCCATCCAATAGCGCTCTGCTACCCTCCCTTCCCCCTGCGCCCATCTCTCACCTGCGCTCCGCTACCCTTCCCCCTGCGCGCATCTCTCACCTGCGCTCCGCTACCCTCCCTTCCCCCTGCGCGCATCTCTCCCCTGCCCTCCTTCCGCGTCGCTCCCTACCCTCCCTTCCGCCCTCCCTCCCTTCTGCGATTTCACCTCCCCCTTCCTCCTCCCTCCCTCTTAATCTCAGTTTTCATCTTCTCAGCTCCCCTCTCCTCCCATGGTCTCTCTTCTGTTCTAACTTCCTTTCTCTGCACCTCTTTTTTTTTAAAGTGAACACTTAAATGCAACAAAGTGAACACTTAAAAGCAATAAAGCGAACACTTACAGCAACAAATTGAAAAGACACAAAATGAACAAATAGAACAAACAAAGTGAACATTTATAACAAATAAACTGAACACTTAATGCTATTTAAGTGAACCATTACATTGTTTTAACTGAACACTTAATGCTATTTTAACTGCATAATTATGTTTTAACAGAATAAAAAACTATTGTCTAATTTTATTCAACATATAACTGAACACTTATTGCTATTTAATTGAATCATTACATTGCTTTAACTGAACACTTAATGTTATTTAAATGAATCATTACATTGTTTTAACATAACATCTAACTGAACACTTATTGCTATTTAATTGAACCATTACATTGTTTTAACTGAACACTTGCTGTTATTTAAATGAACCTTTATATTGTTTTAACTGAACACGTAATGTTATTTAATTGAACCATTATATTGTTTTAACAGAACATCTAACTGAACACTTATTGCTATTGAACTGAACAATTACATTGTTTTAACTGAACACTTAAATCAGTCAATTTTGTTTCTCCTCCCATGGTCTCTCTCATGTCTCTCCTCTGTCCTCTGTCCATAAACCGAAAAGAAGGAAGGGAGGGGTGCAGGGGCGATGCACGAAGGAAGGGAGGGTGCAGGGGCGATGGGCGAGGGAAGGAGTGAGACGCGCTGGATAGGGTTTATGGACGGAACGGAGGGAAGGAGGGGAGGGGGGAGGGAACGCAGGGAAGGAACGGAGGGAAGGAGGGGAGGGAGGAGAGGGCGACGCGCTGGATCACGTGACTTCTCACGCGGATGGAAGTAGAGCGCTGGCTCACGCGGATGGGTTTGGATGAGCCTGGAGCGCGCATCTGGTCCATGGATGGTTGGATGGGAAAATGAGGGATGATAGGTACCAATTCTGATCTTTTATGCAACGACATTATTATAGTATATAGACTAGATCATGGGAACAATTTCTTTCCAAAAATTGTTTGGAAGTGACAACATGAGAGGCAAGTCTTAGTGCATCTTTTTTCACTAAGCTCATGGTACCGAAATAAATAACATCACATATTAATGGATTTAAAGTTTATGGAACTAGCTTTTTTCACTGCGTAATAATCTTTTACCAACATTACGATTTCCTCCAATTTCTCAAGTTTATACACTATCTAGTCATTCGCTAATCAGATAACCGTTCAACTTATGCTAATTTTCTTTCTCGTATAACCACTTATGTTTAAGAGAACACTAATTAAGTAATTCAATTTTGTTTGTCTGTAGCATCTTTGACAACGTATAGCAACCAGATATCAGTTATAGTTCCCATTATGCCCAACTTTTGTATATGGCTATATTTCTTTTGTGTTTTTTGTACCAGACAAGTTGGGGTAGGCACCCCAGGCTAGTAATTTCTTTTGTATATGGCTATATTTTAACAATAACTCGCTAATCTTATCTTTTAAATATCGAAGACAACTTTTAAATATTGCCAAAATTGAATAACTGACGAGTATAATATATAGAACCAAGATACATTAAACAAAAACATGGAAAATACTTTCATCACAAGAGACCAAATTAGAAGTTGATTACTATAACACAGCAGAACACAACTACGTACTAATACTACCAACACTACCAACCTTTTTCCTGGAAAAGAACTACCATCTTCCGAACATTAATGCAACTTGAAATTAATTTTAAGAACCCTATTCTGACAACATTTGAGAAAGAAGAATCAGTGAGAACTGAGAAAACCTTGCGACTATCAACACAACATCTTGCTGGCCACGACCAGTTCTCCCTACCTAAATTCATTACAACATTCAGCGACAGCACCTATACGTCTTAACAGCAGTACTCCAGGTGGTAAAGTTAGTAACGATAAGAAAAGATAAAAAATAGAACGTCATATAGAAAATGCATCCACCTACCACACTATCTAGATCAATCATTTCAAATAATAAGGCATGTAAACCCAAATGCAGCCAGCTGATGTATGAGATAGAGCTGCTCCACGTGGTAAGAGACAAAGTTCCTCTTCTTTTCCAGTGTTTAAATCAACTGAAGTGAGTCTGTTATGTCGTGAAGCAACAAATAGTATATTATTCCCTGGATGCATTACTAAATTTTTGACAGAGTTCATCCCGCTTAGTTGATGCTTCAACACCCATTCTTGGCTGTCAAAACTTTTAAGAGTCCAAATTGACAATTTAAGGTTGTCCAATGTTAAAAAATTCAATAACCCTTGAGACTGCCCAATATGCAAGTGACTACTTGGCTGGGAATGAGGTGTCTGGGTCTTTTGATAAGAGCACCTATTCGGATCAATACTCAAAATTTCTCTTCTTGTTGTTAAGCGATGCACCTTGCCTTTGACAAAAGTGCCCTGAATGTAAGTGATGATTCTCACACCATGACCCAACTTTTTTGTTGACTTCCATTTGCCTGTCTTAAATGAGAAGGTCTGAAAATAGTTATATTCCACTCCCTCTTTGCACCAGCCCATGAAGCGAACAACATGAATCTGGGACTGGACATAAGGATCAAATGCCAACGAAAAAGATTCATAAAACCGTGATAGATGCTTCAGTGGAGGTACCCGCCACACAGCAAGTGTGTTCTGAATTGCTGGGTTGTAGACATACAAATCAGTGTCACGTCCCGATTCTAAACCCCATCCTTTAACAAGAAGAAGACCATTACAACAATCTAGTACCATTAAATTATCACTATCAAGAGAGACATTGAATGTGTTGTCAACCTCACCAGCCTCAGCTGAAAAGTTGACAAAACCAATTGAAGATGTGTTGGTTGAAAAATACTCAACCTCACCAGCCTCCAGAGGAAGGGTGTTGTAGAAAAGACCATGTGCAGTTGGTTGAAAGTGCTTGTTAAGATCATACGCAACTGAGGAAAGAGCGCGCCAGGATTTGGAGACACATTTGAAGCGAAAGAAGGGCTTCGGTGGAAGCCAGGAGAGGATCTCTATTACTACATCATCAGGAAGAGTTAAATCAGATTGAGCTATTTTTCTTCCAATCTCGTTCTTTCGCCGACGTGTGCAATGACTTGAGGGACTAGCAGCCAATCCTTGAAAACCAGGAGGAGAAAAATCAGAATTGCATAAAAAAAAACAAAGGTTTGTTCATTTATTTATTTATCTATTTGTTTGCCCTCTTTGCAGTCATACTACCAAAAAAAAAGAACCGTTGTTACTATCAGTGCACACGTCCAGAAATCTCAAGGGCATTATCAATGTTCCTCTCCCTCCCGACATTGTTAACCTTGACAAGATTGTTTCATTGAAACAAAGATTCAACCATCAAATTAACTATCCTGAAGGCACACCGAAATTTTACAAAAAACTTATTTTTCTGTTGAAAAACCATGCCACCAAAGTATAAGATAACTAAAAAAACATTTACAGTAAAAGCATATCTACTATGAAACAGTAATCTTGGTATAAAGCCCTCTGTACAATATCAGCTTTTAATATGCTAAAACCCCCTTGTAACCAACAGCTGCCGTTTCCTGAAATTTAGCTTATAAACAGGGGCAGAGATAGGGAGGGGCAGGCATAGGCCTGGCCTATGCTGCGAATTTTTTTTAGTGTTAAAATATTAAAAATACAGTGTTAATTTGGTTATGTAATGTATCTGGCCCACTCTAAAACTGAAATTTCAAGTTACTAATGTCTAATTGAAGTCGACCTCGACAACTCAGCCTATCCTATCCTCCAATCCTGGTTCCGCCCCTGCTTATAAATAACCTGAATTTAGTAAGGAGTTTAAGTTTAAGGAATGCTAACTTTCAGGTTTTGTCTGCAAAAGCTCAGGACCGGATGCCATTTTGCTCTTGAGCCGGTCTGATCTTCGGATGGAGGTTGGAGCCATATCACCTTAAAATGGCACGAGACAAATAACCGAAATTAGAGTTTAGAATCAAGGATCAATTCAGAAATCAAAAGAAAAAAGAAAAATTTTTTTTTTATCAGAATTTAATAACACAAAAATAAGATTCCTGTTCAGAAATCAACAGTATAATAACTCAAATATTGTCATGCCAGACAATGCGTTAATTCCTCTTTGAATAATTAATTAATAAAACAAAGAAACAGAAACTGTAATCATCCAATTTAAATATTAATTAAAAAAAAAATCCAGAAAAGTAAGTACTAATTTAATAAGAACCAACAAGGTGGCGATTAAAGGCAGGTATTGCTGGAGAACAGATCAATCACAACCGATCCATGCAAGTTGTTCCGTACCTCCAAGAATTTGGGTTGATGCTTGTGTGTTGGCGCTGATCGACACCAAAAAGCGAAGCGATGGAGAAGCAAAAGTAGGGTTCTTTAACTTTTTTTTTTTTGGGTTTTTGAGATGAAATAGAGAGGAGACTGGAGAGAGGTTTATTTGGGGAAGAAAGAGGAAGAGAGAGGTTCTTTATTTATCGATAAATGGAGGGTAAAACTGTAAAAGCTCTCGTAAAGCGAAGCGTCGGAAAGTAAATGCCCGTCTAAATTTTCTAAATGCAACGACATATTTTTTCATAGTCATTTTTTCTGATTTTGTAGTTGTCGAGATATGCTATTATCAAATATATGATTTTGTATTTTTTAATTAGATTAGAGATACACAGACGCTGAGACGCATAACGCATTGTACTACTTAACAAATCAAAGTCAGTCAGCTTATAATAATTTATAATAATACACTATGCTTGTTATTTTTGTTGCATGACCTACAGAAAATCATATAGGATGCCTGTAAATTTTGGTAATTATATATAAAATGTATATGGCCTTAACGTATTAAAAATATGAATAAATTTTTGTAAAGTGCGTTCGAAGAATTCTAAAAAATTTGATCCATAATATTTGATGTATAATTTTGATTTTGCTTTAGATAACTTGTGCATGTAGAGCCAGCAGTAGTGATTAAAATATCATGTGATGTAATACATTAATTATACAAAATAGAAATTTTTTTTAAGATAAATTGAAATTCCTCTAGTCTCTCAGTTTGAGGTACTGCAAATAAAAAATAATAAAAAATAAAAATAAAGTAATAATAATAAAATAAGGTGACTTATTCTCGGATACCTACACGATGGAGTTATACATATTTAGAGATTATTAATCCTAACATGCCTCATGCTTAGGAAGATGCTCAATTGCTTATCAAAGTTTACTTCGGTGTACACTCATGCTTTGCTCGAACCGAAGAGACATACATGCATGTATTAATTATCTTTACTAATGTTTTTGTAGGTCATTTGATAACGTTTTCCGAATTTTTGAATTTTTTAGACAACCAGCCACATAAATTGAAAAAGCAACTCGAGGAACACGCATCGAAAATCAACCAATGGCTATGACGGCGTGTCCCTATGCCGGCAGACAAGCTAACTTATACAATCCTTACATTTATATTTTTGATACTCGACACAAATTTAAAAGTTGTCTCTAATATTTTGAATCAAACACCAACTAGTTTCAACTTCATGTTTAATTTTAGTTTCAAATAGAAAATAATAGTTTGAACTTTGAATCAAAACTAATGTTGCAACCAAATATTGGAACCAGTCCTACATAAACTCTTTGTTATAGTGCTACTGAACTGGAAAAGGAAAAAAAAATATGTAGAACTTAAAAGAGAACAAAAAGTGTAATAATAGTCTTCAGAGCTGGTGCAAGTCTCCTTGCTTAGTGAAAATTTGGGAGCTTGTGAACAGTAGAGCTTAAACATACCCTATTACATGAACTCGCAATAAGTAGTATTCTCATGGTTTCAATTAAACTCAAGAAACAACACTGATTTAAGACGAGAAATGCATCCCAAGAACTGAAGTGACTTGCTGGAACAGCAACAAACCTACAAACCGAATCAATTGTCACAAAAAAATGCGACAATACCGTCTCACCATTGACTGGATGCTGTAGCCAGTGGAACTCCTAGCACATGCACATGGAACACCAAGTAATTCTTCGATGAACAACATAAAGCAAACTCAGCACCATTTTAACACTGGCTCACAGCTTGAACTGGCCCCACCTGTCAGTATGATTTCTTCACTCGGTCATTCATTTTTCCCTGGTTGAAGGCCGGCCCAATGCATTTGCAAACATCCTCTTAGCTGCCCCAATTTGTTCCTTTTTCAAATTATCGGCACTTGATACCCTAGAGCTATTGCCTCTTCTTTCTCCACTAATTTGCGTGCCATTATTTCTGCTTCCTGTGTTTGGCTCATTGCCACCTATATCAGGATTTGATTTGGTTTCCACTTTACGTCCAAGTGCATGCGCAATCATACGGCGAGCCACTGTAGGGTCTGTTCTCAATTTTGGACTAGTGGAGCCCACTTCTTCAGTACCATTCGGGCCAAAGATGCGGTTTCGGGCAGCTAGGTATGCAGCTTGTCTCTCCTCCAGAGGTGCCGGTGTCGGAGCAAGTGACAAGGATTGCTCAAGTTTAGAGGCTGAAAATTGTAGATTTGGAAAACTTCATCAATATGCATGCACAAATCAGAGGAAAATGATTCACTGAAAAAAAAGGGGGTACCTAATATCTCTGGACTTTCTCTCTTCAAAATATGCTGAGATGAGGTAGAAGTGTAGCTGTCTGCATGATCCCACAATATGTCACTGACAAGTACTGATGGGCTGAAATACAAATACCCGGGAAAATAAACACGCATATAAAATGAATTTTAGTAAAGAGAATTAGACAAAGAGAGATAATTGGAAAAAAAATATAAATGCACATATCATTTTGGATCAAAATAACAAAAGGAACATTGTTAATAGCCTAAGCCCAGTATATCCATATCCTCTTGTCTGCACAGATCCACATTAGAATAAGCTAGTTCAGTGATTTGCAGTTTCCTATTGTCAAACTTTTATGTACTTGGGGCTTCATTATCACACATCTATGGTAGACCCACTGGTTGAACAGTATAACTGGCACATAGAACTTGGAGCATCATCAACCAATAAAAACACAAAACAAATAAAAAAAGGAACTTAGGTATGAGGTGCAGTACATATTCAATTGTTTTAGAACTTATTGAATGATTCCATATAGAAGTACACCAGAACTAACAGGTACAATAAAAATTATATTCACAGTGTAGTAGAACGTACATAGCTGTTTCCTGACATCGCTCAATCACTAAATGACGAGCTTCACCTTCCCCGACAGATTCATGCACAAAGCTACAATTACAAAAAGGGGAAAAAAAAAGAAACAAAATCACAACACTTCTTTTAAAATGACAAACACAGAAGACAACTGCTTTTATTGAATGGGCCAATTACTGGGAGATGTTCAGAAAAAGGAAAATATTTTTGCAAGAAACCCATATAATAGCAATTTTTCATTACATCCCTTTAATCTGAAGTAGATCAGAAAAATAATGCCTTGTGGTTTCTTCCTTTATGGAGCAACAATCAATAATAAGGGAATCTTCTTGAAAATATCTTTTCCTACCATAAGGGGTTTACAGTAAGGGCAAAAGAATTAATACTTTTTATTGATAACATTGCTGGAGACTCATCAGTCTCTATGCATAGCAGAAATAAATATGATACTTGACTGGATGTCAAGTCTGATCAGACGTCTTTGCTGCTGCTTTTTCTGCTATATTGTTCTTTTATGTCTGCTGTCTCTATGTCAGTCTATTATGCACTTTGGATGTTGTTTGTGGGGAAATAGTGGATGTTAAAAGGGGCCAGCTGGGTATTGTGAAGAAGGGTAGAGATTTTCAGAGTTTTGTTGGCAGCAAGTTGCTGCTAGATTTTCAACTGTACCGGGTCTGATATACTGTGTAATGTTGCTTTTCTTATTGATAAGAGAAGTGGTAGGAAACACCCTACTTAAATCCAAATATGACAGTGGTCAATCATGTGTATGCTTCTATGTTCCTTAAAAAATTCTTATGTTCCTTTGCCAACAATTGAAACTATCTCTCATAAGATATTACAAAAATACACCCAATTCTCAGATCAAAAGAAAACATAAAAAAACAATTACCACAAGAAAGAAAATACAAAAAATTAATTGAAATAAGAGTGAAAAGATACCCATAAATTTCAGCAAGCCGGTGTAGCAGTAGGCGATGGTAAGACCCCACAGGCTGAAGTTCCAAAATTCCGTCAGTACTGCATTTTAGTTAATCATGTTAAAAGAAGGAAAAGAAGAAAAAAGCTAACATGATAATAAATGTATGTAGTTAATATACAAAGAAGTAACAAAATAGATAGACCTAGATATGCTGGAAGATCAGAGTAGGGTTTCTTTTGATGTCCCTATGGTTCACTTAATAACTTAAAAATTGTAGTTGGCACACAAACACTGTTAGGAACAATATAGTTCTGGTCCAACTTTTCACCATAAATGTGAAAGTAGATCAGCCCTCAATTACATGAATTGACCAATAAAACATAAAATGAGCAAAAGAAAAACTAATTATATTGGAAACAGATGCACCAAGTTGTACCTACTAAATTTAGGAGAGTATATGTACTTGTCACAGTATTCAACAAGACGTACCAAAATGCAACAGTACTCCGCGACAATTTTTTTTTTTTTTTTTTTTATGTTTTTTGTTTAGTTGTTTACCTAGTATCCTGTTGTAGAAATGTAACTAAAGCTTCCTCTGTGGAAAGTATTAGATGCTTGCTATACAAATTATCTTTCACAAGAGAAGCCAACTCCTCCACCTATAAGAAATAAATAACCAATTCTTCAATAAATCATAAAAAATAGTTTGTTTAATTAATGGGTTATCAAGTCTTTAATTTATTTAATTTATTCTTTTTAAAAGGAAAAGGGAACATGATGCTTATCAGCTTATGCCATAACTTAACCCATGTACAGTTGAAACGAAAAAATAAATGGATAAGAAATAAATACTTTGATGCTGAAATAACAGTTATGGCCCCTATTTTAAGTAAATGAGGTTTTACACTTTTTACACCCAAATCAGTTATAATTGATATTCAAAAGTACTGGAGAAACATTTCCAAGCAGAATAAATAAGAAAAAAATGCATCATGAAATTCTGATTGATCTAATTATGAATTAGCGTAGCACTTTTAGCAATTTTGCACCATCACCTGCAATTTCTTATTAAAAAAGGGCAATACCGAGAAAGAGAGAGAGAGAGAGGAGAGAGGGTCGTACCATAGCGAATTGGTTCATGGCAACGAGGAGGTGGTTAGATGCCTAGTCAGAGAGAGAAGGTCTGAAGGAGAGAGAGAGAGAGAGGTTGTGTTTTTTCTCTTCTCTTTTTTCTATCGGAAGAAAGAGAGGGGGTAAATTTCATGGAAGGTCACTCAACTCCAGACCAAAGGTCTCCAAATCCTATATTCGATTTAGCCCCTTAATTTAATAATTCTTTTAAAAAGTTTGACAGTGACTGTCAAATGAGTCCTTACTTTTTTAATTATTACTCAAGATTAAGTGCTTAGTCACGGTTTTTTTTTAATTTCAATATTAATTTGATTAGCATAAATTTAATAAAGTTTGTCCCTACTGTTTAAATTTAGCAGCCAACAAGCTTAGAAAGACAGAAAAATCATATAATTTTTGATTAGTTAGAAGTTCGTTAATGTTCAAATTACACTTCTCCTGATAGCTTTCTTTCCGGCTTAACAAGTAATAGTTGGAGTTTATGAAATTTAATTTTGAATTCAATAATTACTCTAGAAACGAAATTATGATATGACATGACATAAAAAAGTGAACGATAATGCCGCTGCAATCTCTAACAATTTAATGCGTGACAAATTTTTAAACTCTATTTTTACAATATCATCTCTGGGTAATTTTTAACTTTTTTCTACTACAAATTCCGCTTAACGGTCTAAGCTTTGTTGTGATATATACATGATAAAAATACATCCAAATCTTAACAATAATATCATTAGTAGCATTTTATTTTCTTCCAACTAAGAGGAAATTACACTATAAAAAGGAAATGAAAAATAAATTCATAACATATATTACCTATTATATATATGCGGCATTAGCATGATAAGTTATATATATATTTTCAAAATGCTACTTTTAAAAATCAAGAAAAATTTTCCGTAATTTATTCTATTTTCATATGAATCGTTCTTTGAAATCTAAGAAAGGCATAGAGAGTATTTTGTTTTCTATCAAAAGAAAAGAGTAGCAAACTTTGGAAGAAGGAAAGGAAGAAAGGAAAAATAGGAATTGAGTATTAAGAAATGATATAGTTTAATTTTTTGACTCAAGAGTAGGAACCTACTTTGAACGAATTAATTTAATAATTTGAACTTCAATTTTTGAAAATTGAAATAAATAAATAAATAATATATTCTCAGTCGTTAGATTTTGTTCTCTTATTTTTTCTATCACAATAGCACCGGTGTATGATCTCCAGTAGTCTAGCCCATTAAGGTTACAATTCACATGTCAAAGCTTCAATAGCATTAATCTATATTACCGCATTATTAATGGATAATTCGGACATGGATTGTGTTATTCTCCACCCCGGAAGTCAAAATAAAAACAATTTATAAGTGCTTTGGATCACATGATTTAATTCATGTATACGATAATATTAAAAAATAGATAAACGCAGAATAGATGCAGATGAATGCCAAGTAAAAAAAAAAGTTAATTTTTGAAACTCCGTAAAAAAATTCGGTTTTTAGAATGTATATTTTCAGTACTTTTTGAATAGAAGTGATGTCAAAATGTTACTGCTATTTTTTGTTTTGTTTTTCAGCTAAATAAATCTTGGAACAATACTTTTAGGCATTCAGAATTTGGCATCCAAAATTTAAGAATAGTATTGCCGAAACTAAATTTCTCGTTTGTCATGGGATCGAGTTATTTTTATTTACCTCAGGAAATTTTTCTTACTTTTGGACTTCGAAATTTAAACATGACGCTATTTAAATCACCATAAACACGTTTAGGAATTATATATAGAACAGTATTATATTTTGATGCATCTTTTGTTAGTCTGTCAGGAATTAGCCAGAAGGTCCTTTATATATTCACTGCTTTCCCATTCTCTGATGAATTTCTAAACCAAACCGATCAGGTGCTCTGTCATAGTTAACTTGAAGCAAGATCAATGGGAAATCAAGAACTGGAGATGTCTTCCACACCCAAGGTATTTCCAAAAGCTTAATTTGATTATATTTATTGTGTACAGGGGCTACCGGCTGTTAACATAAAGGTTTCTTCCCCCCTCCCTGCTTTGGGAGGCAATGTGCATGAATATGTTCTAAGCATGTTATGTTACATTCGTTACAAGAAATGCATATCTACAAATTAATGGTTTGATAGACACAATAATTAATCATTAATTAACATGTTTAGACACCAATTGTGATGATAGGAAATCATATAAAATAACAAGTATGAGTATATAACTTATAATTTTGAAGAGCATAAATCGTGGGAGGAAACTTTAATATTGATCTTATTTAATTTTCCTCAGTCTTGATGATGGTTAGTAATTAAGAACGTTTTTTTTACTCCTTTGAACTTTTTTTAAGAATGAAAAATGACGAAGTATCATCCTTTGAACTATTTTGTTGGATTATCAATAACATATATTCATACATAGCATGAAAACTGTTGGAATATCGACAGACGTAAAAGAAACTCGACACAATAAAATTAGTTCGTTTTGTTCTTATATCAACTGACCCTACTTTTTAAAACTTTTCTTTGCAACAAAAGAAACAACTATAGAAGTTAATTATGCAAAATAAACAGGCAAGAATCTAAGGTATTTCTTGGCAACCGCGGTTAATTATGCAACTAAGGTGTTCTTGAGTGACCTAATTTTAACATGAACTGTTCACGACTTCATGGTATCTGTCATATGTTTCATCTAATATCATTATTTCTGAAATAGTGCATGGTTTATTGAAAAACGATTACATCTACAGTATAAGAGAAAAAGTTAAATCAATACTTTCAATTAAACCCATAGTTTTAGAGAGATATGAGAAAATCCTCAACAAACTGATATCAGAGCTATGTCCAAAAGCGAGCATAGACGGGATGCATTTGTGAAAATCGTAAAAGCATCTTAGCTATGGCTTGCAGTGTTGGTGCAAGTATGGCACAATTAATGGTTTTTATATTCATGAGAGAGAATTACAACTGTTAAAGGATCAAGATGCGGACATTGATACTACCACAAGAATTGTGGAATGTTGTGGAGAATAACTATAGTGAGTATGTTGCTGATGTAACTCCAATTGAGTAGCAGATGAGAAGGCATGATTCAAGGAAGCATGAGATGTTTTGTAAGAGGAGTTTCAAGGATTTGCAAAGATAATTGTTATGAAGTTGCAGATCATTAGAAGATAATTTCAAAATTGCAAATGTAGAAAGACAAAAGAATACTTCACAGGAGTAATCGAAATCGTTAACTAGATGTAGACATATGATGAAGATATATCAAATCAGAAAGTTGTCGAAAAGATTTTGATTAGTCGCTGAGAAATATGAGCATATAATCGTGGAAATCTAGGAGTATGTAAAATGATGCTTTAGTTGGATCTGAAATTTATTGGAGAGTCTAGTATGGGTTAATTAGTTCAAAATGGATATGCGGTCTATTTTGAAAATGGAGGTTGCAAAATAGTAGATAGAAAAAAAGTTGATGTAGCAAAAATTTCTATGGAGAAATCTAAAAACTTTCAATTGAGAATTAATTATGCTCTAAAAAACATCAGTGGAATTTGAAGCACAATTTGCATTGAGGGAGGGTTGAAGTAATTAATAAGCTCAACAATGATATGTGACCGAGAAAAGAGCACATAATATAAAGGGAGGGCTAAATCATCTCACCGTAGAAGCATTGTGTGCCACAATTGTGGAAGACGATCGAGGTTCATTATGCATGACATTGTTGGCACAAGAAAGTAATTATGGAGAAATTCAGTCGTAATTAGCAAGGTGAAGCAACAAGAAGTGTAATTAAAGTTCAGTCGAAAAGACGAGCATTTAGCCGACAAGAAACTGTTATTCAAGAACAAAGTTTGAAGAGGATCCATTGTACACGCCCCTGTGTGATCCCTTACAATAAGTTTTTTTGAATGTCTTTTCCTTTGTAGAACTTTGGAAACGAAGGGCACAGCAGAAAAAATATACTAACTAAACATGACTAACAAAATTAGCCCAACTGAATTTTTTGGACAAGAATTAATTCGACAAATAATTAACTTGCGCATGTAAAAAGAAGCGTAAGACGTATGAATAAGATTGATCTTTCTTTATTGGGGTGAGTACAATTAACATGACTGTGATTTACAGGGAGAGGGAGTGGACCCGCCAAGTAATGATTATTCAGCAATCACATCATCTCGTAATGCGAAATGGTATTACTCTGCATTTCACAATGTTACAGCCATGGTTGGAGCCGGTGTCCTCGGATTGCCTTTCGCGATGTCTCAGCTGGGCTGGTACATTTTTATATATTTTTTCTTTTCATTTCAAGCCATCTAATATTTTATCATACTTGAGCAATTACCAACATTTGTCATCCAACAAAAAAAATTGTAATATTGTTAAATTTCATTATCTTGAGGAACTGCTTAATTCAATTAGCATTCTATATTGCCATCCACAATTAATAAAACAAGTATATATATATTAAGAAACAGATGAACGTATAGTTAGGTTATGATTCCAGATAAAGCTTCTGTAGTCTCTTTAATTGTTTGCCATTGAAACAGGGGACCCGGAATAGTAATTCTAATATTATCATGGCTGCTCACACTCTACACTCTGTGGCAAATGGTTCAGATGCACGAATGTGTCCCTGGTAAACGGTTTGATAGATACCATGAGTTAGCGCAACATGCATTTGGAGAAGAGCTCGGTCTGTGGATCCTGATGCCACAACAGCTGGTCGTGGAGGTTAGCACAGACATTGTGTACATGGTCACCGGTGGCAAGTCGCTGAAGAAATTTATTGAGTTGGCTCATCCCAATGGCAAGACCATAAAGGAAACTTACTACATCATGGTTTTTGGTGCAATGCAAGTGGTGTTGTCGCAATGTAAAAATTTGAGCTCCATCTCTCTTCTCTCATTCCTAGCTGCGGCTATGTCTCTTTGGTATTTGAATAACCTCTCATATTTATTAATTATCTTATGCTGATCATTAATTCTTTTGGGTATTATATTTTTTATACAAATTGCTAATCATAATATATATATTAGAATGAGGTGTCGAGTTGAAGTATTTATGTATTTATTTTGGTTGGGACTTCTCAGCTACTCCACCATTGCATGGACAACCTCAGTACACAAAGGGAGACAAGTTGATGTGGACTATAGTTACAAGGCACATAGTACTGCAGGGGGAGTATTCGACTTCTTCAATGCACTGGGGACAGTGGCGTTTGCGTACGCAGGCCACAATGTTGTACTTGAGATCCAGGCCGCTATCCCTTCCACGCCAGAGGTGCCGTCCAAGAAGCCCATGTGGCGTGGGGTTATGGTAGCTTACTTTGTTGTGGCTATATGCTATTTTCCGGTGGCAATCCTTGGTTATTGGGCATTCGGAAATGCGGTTGATGACGACATTCTCATCTCACTGCAAAAACCTCGCTGGCTTGTTGCTATCGCGAACCTTTTTGTGGTCGTTCATGTCCTTGGAAGTTATCAGGTAATTAATAGAATTGACATATATATGTTAGTTTCCATCATTACATAACATGTTCTACAAATGAGGATATGCTCTCTCTGTCTCTTCTTTCCTTTTCTTATTTTTTATTACTGATTTCACCTCACCAAGCGAGAACTATATGCCCTGCTAACAGTACTGATGTTGAAATAATGATCCTTAAATAGGTTTATGCAATGCCTGTGTTTGATATGACGGAAGGTTATTTGGTGAAGAAGCGGAAATTTGAACCTGGACTCCTCCTCCGTTTGGTCGTCCGCACCATTTATGTTGGTAATGTTTAGATTTTGTTATTATTTGAACCAATATGCTTCATAGTTCCATTTAATTAATTCGTAATACAGTTTGGCCTTAATCACATTACTTGCATTTAATTTTATTTATTTATCTTTTTTTTTTTTTTTTTTTTTTTTTTTTGCAGTTGCTACAATGTTCGTTGCCATGACTTTTCCCTTTTTTGGTGGATTGGTCGGGTTCTTCGGAGGATTTTTCTTCGCACCAACAACATATTTTGTAAGAACCTCCGCATGATATGAAATGTTATGCTTTATTATTTTTTTTTTCAATTTTTCAAATGGCTCCATGAAAGATACGTGACTTATTTATTGAAAATATGATCAAGCATTTAATTACTTATAAATTACATTTAATGCATAGTTTTAAGCCCGCTACCATAAGAAAAATTAGAAACAGCTCAAATAATTAATTAGATGGACTTCCTTTTTCTTGTAAATTTTATGATTTCTACATTTTATTAATTAATTATTAATTATTGATGCATTTGCTTGCGTATGAACAATTTTTATTCAGATTCCTTGTGTCATGTGGCTTAAGATCCACAAACCCAAGATATTTAGCTCATCGTGGATCATCAATTGGGTAAGTTGGCTATTTCCCCTTTTATTTCCTTGGAACAATACTTGAATCTTGATTAGATTGCTTGATGCATAACCAATATTTATATACATAGAAAGTTTACAATGCATCACAATGGAGATAGATCATTTTGTAAATCATGATCTTATTTGTCGGATTTATTTTAATTCAATAAATCAAGTTAGTAAAAATACCAACAAATAAGATCATAATGCACAAAAGAGTCTATATATCACGATGCAACATAAACTCTCTCTCTTATTACAATCTCACATTACAAAAATGTAACATGTTGAGACAAAATATTGATCATTTATTTTCTTTCTTTCTATCAGATTTGCATCATCATTGGCACTCTTATAATGGTATTGTCACCAATTGGAGGACTCCGCCAGATCATCTTGGATGCAAAGACATACAAATTTTACAATTAAGTTATAAATGTTTTTTTTTTTTAAAGAAAACTAGTTAGTAGCTACCTAGATTAACTAAGTTATAAATGTTGAGGTGACGTAATATTAAGTATTTAGTTATCAATTAAAATCCACACGTCAGATATCCCAAATATGTATTGTTTACATTTGTAAGGCTGTATGATTAATCATCATGCAAATCTTTTTATTACAGTGGTGTTGTTCTAACAAATGATGTACTATGGATATTCGGATGGTCCCTAATGTACTATTTGTTTCTTTATACTAATATAAAAGTTGCCAAATTTCTGTTACATCTGAAGGATTTTATTTGTACGATTATTTGAAAATGTATGTTAAGTCAACGTCCAAATTAACTCCACACACAGATGTGATGATGTGATGACCTTCATATTTAGCATCCAATTTCCACTTAACTTTTGTCCTTTTTTTTAAAAAAAAGAAATAAAATTATAGTTCACATTAGCATCCGGCATCAGAAAGTAAGTGAGAACCACAAATTAAACTCGTGAGAATATGATACTTATTTGAATTTTTTTTCTAAGCCAATTGTGTTGATAATTTCCATCAGAGCCTAATTACAATTAAAAAAAAAGAACAATGAAAAATATTTCCTCAAAAGTACCTAGCTTTTATCCATGCAAGGAGCTGCGACCACTCCACTTGGGCCAAAACTGTTGCAAGGAAAAAAAAAAAGAACTTCAAATTAAGTATGAGGCAATTGAAAATATCCATGTCGATATAGGTTTGAATGTACGTCTTCAAATTAAAGTTCAAATCTTATTCTTTATCTAATCCTAATGGGCTCGTTTGGAACACATGTGAATAGGCTAATCTCAGAAATAGCCTATTTCGGGACTAAATTTTTTATCCAAACGCAATTACCAATTCCAGGATTAGCTAATCCAAGAAATAACACAATTTCCAACAACACTTTTCTCTCTACTTTTCACACTTCCTAACGCTATTCCTAAACTCACCATCCAAACAACATTCTTAGTCCCGAAATAGTACTCTTCCTACTAGTCCCGTGAATAGTGTTTTTCCTCAAATTTAGTCCCGGATTAGCTATTCCTAACCTAATCCCAACCCATCCAAACGAGCCCAATAATTTTTTTTTTTCCAATACATCTAGCGCATGTTTTTGAAAACTAAGACATAATTATTTTATTAACATTTTTAAATTGAAAATAAACTGAAGATAAGTTGAGAATCCAACGGCCTAATTAAAGACCTTGACGACATACCTGTTCTAAATTCTATCTCCCGGAGTCACCATCTTTTAAGGGAGATATATTATTAATAGTAACAATTTCTCTTTTTAAATTAAAATCGTAATAAACAAATACAAAAATTATTAGTGCTTGTGAAACTCGGTGCGTCGCTGAATAAATATGATACTTCTTTACCTTAGACTAAGGACATATGTTGCATATTGGTTGGTGGAATCCAGTGCCTGTCAAATCATTCATAATCCAATGCGATTTTTCTGGTTTTGGACAGCCTAATATATACTAGAATTAAGAAATATACAAAGAGCAGCACTCAACCTCCAAATGATCAAATTAAGGCCATCTGATTATTTCCATCATATATCATGCCTGGATAATACCATGAGCTGCAACCTGCTGTCCTGACAACTACATGCTCTGTGCATGAAAGTGATGCTTAGTGCACCAAAAGTGCTAATTTGTATTCGTTGATTTAAAACCATTTCTTCTTTCAACTTCCAACTGAACAGTTGAAATGATGAAAGCAATGCTTACTTGTTAGTGCGAAATTATTTTTAGATTGGATCAACAAAACAACATTATTCGAATACTATTTCGTGTAACTTGTCAGAGCGAAAATTTTAACGTTCATATAACAAAAAAAAAAAAAAAAAGCATCAGAATTCTTGCTTAATTGCTGAGTTTTCCCCCTTCTAATTCACATGTATTCTATAAATTTAAAGACAATGATCTAATGTTAAAAAATTCTAACGTGGGAGAGGATTCTTCCAGTTGTTTCAAAATTATTGTTGACGTTGCAAACTTTTGACCTATATTTATAAAAAGAACTCTGTTTAAAAAAAATTGTAAAAGGAAAAAAAATTATAAAAGAAAAATTCCATACTCCATCCTTTCCAAAAAAGCAAAAAGACAAGAGAGCTCAACCCATAACTTTTTTCGTGGTTCTTTTTTCTGATAAAACAACCACAACTTTAGTTTCTCAGGGATCAACAGGCCGTAGAGGATCACCTCATAATCACTCAGTCTCCTAAAAATAAATTTAAGAGAAAGTGTGGGTAAGGTAACTGCCATGTTAGTTATCACAATTATATGACCCGCCACACCATTCCGTATTCTACTCATGCCACAGAAACTCAAAACCCTTGCGCACTTCTATTTTCCTCTCTCTTAGCTCGAAAGGAAAGTACAACGACACCACACGCCACCTCACACTCTGATAAAACCTTCCTAGTTCCGACACATTCCCTATTTCTCTCTCTCCAGTTGCTTCTTTCTCTTTTCCGATTCTACCTCAACTGGAAATTCCCTCCTTTCCAATTCCACTTTTTACTTCACAAAGGTCCCTGAACTTTTGACAATTATAAAGGGACCACCACTCCCCCTTCCATTCCAATCCAGGTTTTCCCCGACTGGCGTAGCTTAGCGTATTTTGCTTTTACACCCTTCTAAGTTCTTCTTTTGTGTAGAGGCCCTTCATTTTCTGCTTTCAGCTAAGCTTTCTTCAAAACTTTCCTTTCTCATTTATTAGCTTTTGTGTGCTCCCAAATCAAACCCAAATTTAATCCTTCCTTTTTGGAATTGGTAAGCACATAGCCTATAAGGTAACCCTTCCTCGTTCCTTTCACCATGAGTTACTCAAAGACCTTACCTTTCTTCTAGGCTACCATTGTTTTTGCATACAAAGTTAGCTTACCCGCTCAAGTAGCTACATTTTGCACACACAACCCTGAGAAAAACCCATATTTAGTTTCTCTACACCATGAGCAACACCACCCCATCCTGCCCTTCTAATTCTTTCTCTTACAATACCTCTCTCTGTGCATGCAATCCCGGGTTCTATTTTGCCGACCAAAGTACCACTAATTGCACTCAACTTGGAGCTGGGAACTGGTCGGTGGGGTTGGGGGTGAGTTCTAGCCAACAAACCTTTTTTCTGACCACATTCTTCTCCATTGATAGTAGTATACGGCGACTTACACAGTCACAGGCTGTCTTACTTGAGACCACACTGATTATATTGGTTGCATGGTTAATATTTTGCTTTTGTCTGAGAATTGGGAAGATTGATCAAAGTGGAAAGAGCAAGGTGTTTAAGGTCAGGTGTTGGATTGGCCAGCTTGATTTCTTGTTCGATACCAGGCATTGGACGGTAAGTTGTAAAATTTTAGATTTGGTACCTTGGTTTGGTTAATTTGTTACATATATCCCACTTAGTTATTCCTTTATGTGTTGTTTGTTTATTTACTGCTTAAATTGAACTTAAGTAAGCCATTCTGGTTCAAAATTTGGAGCTGAGCTTGTTGGTTAGATCATATCAGACTCGAGGTTACAACTATTAGTTTATTTTGTAATATGAACGCTGCATTTATTGCTTTATATATATTAGAAAATAGAAATAGAGGTGATTCAATGTAAAAAATAAGAATGTTTGTGACCTTTTAGTTGTTTCACTAATATTAATAAGATGAAAATCTTACATTGGTTCCCAGTTATTTTGTCATAATATCCCTAGAATTAGGTCTCTGTAAAAGTTATGTATCACCCTGTATGGCCATTTTTACTTAGTGCTTGGCATGCCATCAAGCTTTTAACCTTTCGTTTTGTTTATTTACTTATACGCTTATTTATTTATTATTTTTTTGTGGTAGTATAGGATGAGCAGAAGGCAGTTGTGCGAAGAAAAACTGAACTGGGGGGCACATTTTCAGTGGCCAGCTGGATTCTTTTTATTGGTTTATTAACTGCGTAAGTGTTTGATAACTTCTAATTTGCTGATTTACTTATATGCCTTTGTTTTGCTTAGAATTTTTTGAAAAACTGCATTGCATTATGCAATAGTTTTTTTTGGCTGTTTTACTTTTATTTTGTGATTTTGTCTTTCCCTTTTTTGTGTAGAATTGCTCCTTGTATCTTTTTGCAGAAAAGCTATAGTATTATACCAGTCCCTGACATGAACCAGTTAGTCCCAGTACTAGGCAAACTGTACTTTTAGTTTAGGTACCAGGCAAACTGGGCTAATTTTGAGTTCGGGAGTTCTAGTGCATTAACAATTTACCAAGCTAGGTTCAAATTTATGACAGGTTACTATACCAGGTGTTCAATAAGCGCACTATAGAGGTACACCGAGTGAAACCAGCCAACACTCCAGATCTCCTTTCTTTCATCAATGACCTTGAATTCAACATCACCACCGTCTCAAGCATGTCCTGTGCCAACCTAGTTGGGCCTACTTCACTAATTACTGGCATGCCTGGATTCATTGATTTCCGTTCTGTCCCCTTGTCAGATTATGTCAGGTACACCTGCCACAACAGTACCTCGGGACCCACTGTCTCTCTGAGGTGTGATAACTGTAAAATTCCAAGGAGAAGTCATTTCATCTCCTGGCAGTTTGTTGATTTACCTAATAACCCGGCGACTGCTGTTGGATTTGAGTTCAACCTTACTGCTAGGGACCATTATGAAAAAAAGCTTGTGACCTATGTGAGCGGTACAGTGAACACTGATGGTGTTGTGGATGCCAGTACCAATGGTATGAAGACATTTAGAGGCTCTGAGACGAATGTCTTAAAGATACAGCTGTTTCCTGAGGAGTATATTAATTCAAAGGGTTTGAAGCTATTGCGGCCTTTGTTTAATGATTTTGTGCCGGGATCGCACTTCACAGATATAGGAGGTCTGAAAGCATCGCTTGAGAATAGCAAGGCTGGATTGGTCAATACAACATTGTTTATTAGCTACCAATCAGATTATATAGTGCAGATTGATAAAGAAAGCGTACTAGGACCTGGTAAGATTTAATTTAATTTCTTCGTTTATGTTCTAACCGTAGTAAATGATGATAGACTGTTGAAAGGTTCTACCTAGAGTGAATTCATAAAGGACAACTCAACTACTATCATAGAAAAAAGGAGGAAGGAACACCATAAAAGTAGAGAACATGAAACATGAGATAGAGCTGGTACCAAACTGGGACTGCCTCCATCATCTTGATATACGGACCTGACATCTTGCACCAGAAAACAGCTTTTTAATCTTTTGTCTTTGAAGGGTAACCAAAGTTTAAGTTCCGGAAACTAAAGTTAATTGTAAATGTTAGTGAAAGCATACTAGATTATGTTACTGATGCAAAAATGGGTTCGAAAAGATCAGAGCAACCATTTGCAATTTAGGCAAATAAGAAGACTGGATTTTTTTTGGGTGTAATTTGTTGTTTTTAAGCTTAAATTCTTAAGTTCTAACATGGAATCATGTGAACATGCAGTGAATATAATGGCTAATGTTGGTGGTCTTTATGCAATTTCTGTGGCTATCTTTTTGTATTTGCTAACTCAAGTAAGTTCTGTTTTTTAAATAAATACTTGTGTTTTCTGCAAATTAGACTAAATAATGAATGTTAAATAGTATTGACTGAAAACCCAGGTCATTTACTTGTTATTTGTGTAAATAGCACTGTCTGTGTAATATATCTTCCAATCAACTGTTAAAAACCTTTTGTTGCTATAATGGAGAGAAGTACCATCCGATTTTTCATAATTTTGCCCCTCTTTCTGATGCACTCATCTTTACTTGACAATTTGAGCCAGTATGTATGCAACAAAATATAGCAAATCAGGTTCCAGTACAAATACAGAATACAGTCAGCTGTCAGCCTTTAATATATTCTTGGGTTCCAAATTCTTGTAAATAATCATATACGATAGCAGTAACAACAGAGGACCGAAGAAAAATGAAAATTGCAAATGCAACCTATGAAACTGAAATTGCAAAGCCAGCCGACCCTGGAACTGCTGTAAATGTAATAGTTGTCAGAGACTTAATAATATGTGTATTTTTGTGCCAGTGTGAGACCAGAATACTGAGATTGCGTAATGAAGATAGCGTGATGCGAACTATTATATCTCGAAGACGTGCTCAGAAAAATTGGGACAAGGTTTGTAATCTCATCTCTAATTCTCTCTGAAAATTTGCATATATGTTCCTGGTTTTTCCCTTTCCCCCTCTTGCAAATGCCAGTTTAGTGAGGCCAAAAAATTGTCCTTGTAAGAACAGAGTAGCCTAAAGTAAGGACCGACTTCTGTAAGCTGGGTAACTGGTATGTAGTTAACAGCAAGGCATCCAGTGTAACGGGTTTTAATCACTTTCTATTTAATTTTTTATTTTTATTTGTGCTGTTTAATTTAATGACCAAGGCTTTGTTGACTCTAAGTTGGGGTAATTCAGGGTCACAATGATATGCAATACAATGTTTTCATGGACAATGGAGGAAAAACTGGGATCAATCAGTTACTTTTTTTATTTATTTGTTATTCTTTTTTCTTTCTTTTTTTTTGGTTTTGGGGGGGGGGGGGGGGGGGGGGGGGGGGGGGTTGGGGGGTTATAATCTATGGATCTAATGCACAGTTTCTGGGGTAAGTGGTACTGGTATCTACATTGATTGTGTGCTTACATTATTTTTCATTATTTTTTTCTTAAGGTGAGAAAATTTGTGATGTACACATGGGGCCCAAGTAACCTGGACCCGACTGACAAGAGCGGAAAATTGCCAGAAAAATCAATGATCGAATCTCTTCATGGATTGGGGTCTCTCCACAGAAAGGGACCAGGCAGTAGAAAAGGTCCTGTATGCACTGACAAAAGCAATAACGGCACTACTGAAACGGTACCTTATTAATTTTTGCAGGGCAATCTCATATTTTTATGTAGAAAGTAGCAGCAACAAGTTAGCTGCTATTATTACCTTTTTTTTGGTATGTTTTGGATGCCACCACACAAAATTTGAGGGGAACTACAAAGAAATTATTTCAGTGTATAGGCTCAATCGAGACCATGCATTTGCAAGTAAATGGGTTGATCTATACCTGACCCTAGTATCTGTGCCATCACAATGTATGATGAATTGCTTGGTTCATGCCAGATTAGTATCTTCCCAATTTATGTACAAAAACTCTTTTAGTTAACCAACTAACTGAAGTATCTTGCTTTTATGTAATACTGAACATAACAAAATAGAAGTTCTTCCTCTTACAATTTCTTCAAAAGTACCCAAAAGCAATAAATTACTGCAAATTATGTATTTATATCTTACAGAGGTTTCACTTCTTTTGAAGAGGTGGACAAATAATAGACATCTAGGATATTGTTATATGTTATAGTGTTCTATCATCAGGTTTAATAAAAAGTTTGCACATGATATTGAGGTTTTGCTGCAATGCACTGAAATTTTCCTTGTAGAAAACTTATCAAGAGATATGGACATCTGGCTTTACCCTGTGTTATCATGTCACAGCTCCCTAACATTAATTTCTGTACAGGAATCAATAACAATAGAATCCCCGAGTAGACGGTGTGAGTCAAATTTAATTGACAACACAGGAGAAGCTCGAGGGCCTCAAGCTGGAGCCAAAGCGGTATGCTTTTTGTATTGTAATATTTCATCTGAATTCTTATTTCATGGGGAAATGGTATCCAGAATCTCCCTTATATTTGGAAATAAGCTCTTGTCATTTTGTACAGAAGTATCTCAATAACTAATGTAAGCTTGCAAGTACACCTTCAGTCTTGTAGATTTCCTGCGTAATTTGATATATATCAGAGGTGATTAAAGAAATCCGTTCAAACATATGAATTCTGGTACATCCATGAAATTCTATCAATTTTGTTCATAATTTTAATGTCAAAGATTACATTCATAGTATAGGATTTTAAGTTTTAACTAATTTCAATTATGGAGCTCATCAGATAACCTCTTGTCAATTGATCCTAAATGCGAACCCAGGTTATAATATTGAATTCCTGTTTCCTTTTATTAATTGTTTAAAAGCACATTCAAAATATTATCTCAGAAATATTTGGAAAAGCTTGTAAGGAACGCTCTCTTTATAAATCAAAGCAGCACAGTGCGCATGCATTTTTGGAAAAAATAGTATGCATAAGGAAACTTAGATATGGAGTTTATATATTAAATGGTAAATATAGGACAATCTCATTTTGATGGGCGTAGAGATGATATTTTTATTTAACTTGGAAATGAGATGAATCTTTCAGTTTGTAGGAGTTTTCATAGGACGTTTGTTTTTTTTTTTTTTTGCCTTTTTCCAGGATAATGGAGATATTTTGTAATTCTTCCGGAAATTCATAGAATCGAAGTTGTCAAGATACCTTTTTTGGATGTAAGGTATGTATTAAGACATTAAGATTTGTCACAAATACAATGGTGATAGTTCCAAGAGGAATTTCTTAATGTTTGTAAGACTCGAAGTTCCAACCTTTATTGTGAATATGCTCTAACAAAATATAAATACTAATTTTTTTCTTTCAGGAATGAATGTTTCAGCATTTCAGAAGGTTACAAGTGCTGAAATTTTGTTTTTGTTGTTTGGTACTCGGTAGCTTTTTTAGATTTCTGCATCTCTTGTAAAAATTTAGAGAAAATTGTATGAAATTAGCTTTACCACAAGGTGCAAAAGAAATTTTAGATTTATTATCTGCTTAGATGTGCATTGTAGTTAGTCATGGGCTAAGTACATATATGAACACGAGTATATCTGATGTAAAGCAACGGTCTACAATACAGCACGTAATTTTTTTTTAAAACTTTTTTGTTCAAAATGAGTGTGGAACTTTGCGTCAGACATGGGCATGATCTATTTTTGGACACCACACAATTTTATTAGTGTCCTTGCTACACAGGTCATTGGGTATGTGAAACAAATGCTGAGCAGAATGTCTTTCGGCCATTTACTTCGTTTTCGTTATTTCCGTTTTATGTTTCGAGTTCAGTTAAATTTAATCATGGGTGAGAAATATTGGCACTTATGCTTTATCAGGTGTATTCACTGTTTTGGTCTGTAGACAGCATGTTCAAAAGTTGATTCTATAATACTGGAAAGTTGGAAATGTATGTTTGGAACAAGTAGGTGGGCATGCATATAATGATGCACTTTCAATATGAGAAGATATAACTTGACAATCTGATAATCCTCATATATAAAGTTTTAAATTAAAAATCTAACATTGTAGTTATGATTTGCATAGTATATATTATTCTTAGTGTATTATTTATCATTTAGCAAGTTATTTAAGTTTTCAACTGTCTAAATAAGTGATCATTGATGTAACATCAGACAATATTCAAATTGCATAAAATTTGAGTATCAATCTTTCTATAAGTTCAATTAAAATTTATTGAAGAACAATTGATTATTCAATCGAAAGGTTCAAATATTCAGAAAAAAAAATGTTCACTGGGCTTCTCTTCGACATATTAAATATATGTGGGCCACAAATATAACGAATCAGGTGCTGCCACTTACCTAGATAACTAGGTTGGCACAATTCATAAAGAAATAGCAACATGAGGGACACTATGCCTCCACCTTGCACTTGAGATTCATACACAAATATTCAATCAAGATGGCAATCCTATATAATGCAGGACTAAACGAACAAGCGGGCCCACAATTCAAGCAAAAAAAAATTCTTTAGTCTTTATCTTAAAAGAATGCGCTAGGTGCATGACATTATTGCCAATTATCCTGGAGTCGGCTCATTAATAAATATAAGTACTATCACTAGATCTTCATGCAAGGCACCAACCAATCAAAAACCCTTGTTCCCTATCAAAAACCCCAATTACACTATCAATTGTACCATTATTGGCAAAAATAGCTGATGAAAAAATGAGTTCTTCCAATAGGAAGCAACCACAGGAGTTGAGATCAAAGTCAATAGAACGAGAGAACTTCAAGTGCATTGCACCATGCTTATATTTTCCGCGTTTTTCCAAAAGAAAAACAATGGAACATGCACCAAGTGAAAATGGTGGTACAAAAGAGATGCTTCAAGATTTCAATATAGATTTGCAGCATGAAACTGAGAGCAGCCCAGTAATTTGTGGTACTAATAACGAGGTTTCAAAGGCATTCTCCTTCGACCGATTCACACGTAGCTCATGCAATTCAGGTACAATATGTTATCAAAACAAAGTCACATGTGTTAACACTTTAAAAAATCTAAGGATTTCACAGTGGAACACCCTTAGATTAGTTTCTCTGTATGTTTATAGCTTTAAGAGGTTTATTTTATTGCTGTTAATTAGCTGTAATTTAGCAATGTACGCTAATTTGAGCATTTAACATAGTCAATCAATCCTTGCCTATCTATAAACACTGCATAAGTAATCAATAAATCAACTGAATAAAAACAGGACTAAACTGAGATGATCAATTACAGGTATAATCTTCAATTTGATGGCAGAAGAAGAGGGATGGAAATCACCATTTTTCGACTTGCCAGTAGAGTTAATCAGAGGTAGAAGCATTGATGCAAAATTACCCGTTAATACGGCTTTTGTTTTCAGTTGTGATCCGAAGAAGACAATGGAAACAAAAAAGGCATTACTGTTGGCTCAAACTAAATCTCTTCAGCTCAAAAGTAAATTATCTCAGGACACTGAATTCGGAAGACCTACTCCCTTTTCATGTCCCACATCTCCCAGATCAAATTTGCATTGAAGTCTTATTTTATATGTTTGAGTGATTAATTGGTAACTGTTTTGTATCATGTTGAACTGAGTGTCAAAATTTTGCATTCTACAGCATAATGAGATTATTATTAGTTGGGTGAGGACATTTTATACGTGGAGTAAATTGATGCTCCTTCTGCTTTAAGGCAATTTGATAATAACCAAACAGTCTATTAAATTAATTAAAGGAAAAGGTTACAGTAAGAAAATTAGATTAAGGAAAAGAAATTTAAAAAATCACGATCTCTCAAATTGAAATCACTAGGTACTAAGAAAATAAAAGTTCCGAAACTACGAAATGCCTAAGCTTAGCAAAGCTTGTTTCATCTGCATGGGTCAAAATTAATTGTAGGAAGAGAGGGATTTTCAAAAGGAGCATATATTATTCCTATTTTTTAATTTTTTGTCTTGCATAAAATCTCTAATCCCGCAAAGCTAATCGTGCCCCATAAAACAGGTGTCATCCTTTTTGCAGTATTTTTATTATTTTTATTATTATTATTTTGAAACAACTAGCGCTATATTTCCAGTTTCCACCAATTTCTATTGAAATTCCATAAAAAAATAAATATTGTAATTGTAATAATGCGTCAGCATCTCGCTATAAGCAGATATTTACCAATTTCTGATATTTATCATACATGTGGAGGTTGATTGCATCATAAACAGCTTTCCGCAACATCATAATGATCAGTAATGTTTCATCAAATATTATTTATAAGAGCCTTTCATGGTAGCTTTGGAGTCTTTTCAAATACAAATTGGGTTCTGTTTTATATCTTGTGACAAATAAACATAACAGAATCGCCGTCACAATTAACTCTTTTCGGACTTTTATATATTTTCCTTAACTCTCTAATATATCAAAGTGAGCTCTCTACACTTTCAAGTTTCAACTCTTTCATCTATCACACCACCAAAGTCATATTACAAACTCTCCTCTGTACAATCATATGTCTAATTGGGTGACTGAGTAAAATAAAAAAGAACAAAACCAACGCAAATATTTGGGGAACCTATTTTGCTCTCTCTTCACCTTAGTCTCTATTTTATGCCCCTTTTTTTGTAGTTGGTAGCTTTTGGTCTTTATCTGGTGAGTATGTATTTTCAATTTTTCATATCTTGCTTGTGCACTGTTCTCGAACTAACAAAGGTGATTGGTACAAATAAAATACACCATTATTGTATAGGCAACAAAGGCTTGAATACTTAACATTTTATGTTTCATTGAAAAGGAAATTTTATTTTGTAAGAACCATATAGCTACTTTCTTTTTTTTAGTATGAAGTACAATAACATTTTTGACAGACCCTGATTACAATATTTCTTTTTTAAAAAATTCATTTTACATTACGTCGCGTATGTAAATAAATTAACATTTCGAAACCAAAAGAAGACCATTAAAGTTTATGCAAATTCTTCATATTAGCCTAATAGAAAACTATCACGAATATACATTGAAAAGAACACCACATGTAGCACGCTTAATTGTACGGCATTGCTCAATGGAAAAAAAAAAAGCTAACATTATAAGAACAGGCAGGGAAACATTATAAACTTTTCATATTTATGATCTCTGAATTTTAATGATGCCACATATTTTCTAACATAACCTTATTGTAAAAAAAAAAATATACAAATATTGATTACTACTGATCGAATTTTTTTAAAATGATTGCAATCTTTATAAAATCTAAACTCTTTGATATTTGTTTGGCTACATGCCTACATTGTCTTTATAAACCTTTTCAGAAGTCACTGTATGCGAACCGTGACATTGTCCTACATTAATGTTCTGTTTTTGACACATAACTATGAAATAATTATTAATGAGATTCAAACGCGATTCAGAGACCTTTAATTGCTCCCTAGACAAAAGGAAAGGAAATGTGGCTTTTCGAGCACCATGCATTTATTTTTTGGGCTTATTAGCCTGCAACGAGGCACAAACCATCATATTAAGCTGGTAATCATCTATCAGGCCTCCTCAAAATTATTTCCAGCGTAATTTTCTACAGCAACTCTTTATTTATGTGCGCAATATATTTTGCAGCTATTTTCTGCACATCACCAAAAATTGAAGGAGTTTAGCCGCAGGAATTCACTGCCAAACTACCTTTATTCGTTAGTTATATTTATTAATTGTATTTCAGATAATTTTCATTATAAAATTACATATATTTAAACTAATATTTTATATAACTATCTTCCAATAAAGCATATATACTTAATTTTCACTTATTTGCTTACTCGAATAGATAATGTTTAAAGTTAGTTATAGTATTATAGTTATTTAATTACTTGGATTCCACATATTTAAAGTTCATCGGTACATATAAAATATAATTGATTTTATGATTCTATTAGTATTTTTATTTTTATATATAAATATTTTTTATATAGATATTGATTATATTTGTATGGATGTGATTGCTGCTTATTGATAGAAACATCAAATGATCAATTGCGATTACTAAAGTAATATTCGTGACTAAAAATTAAGAGGTTAAAATTATTAACATAATAATAACAATGGACCACACAATATACTGATTATATAGAAAATGTTTAACTGCAGTTTAAGGTGTTTTAAATAAAAACATCGTAGAACGCACAAAATTGCGGTAGTACTGTACATAGGTGGCACGATTGTTTCTTACAAGTTACAAGTCACCGTATTTGATGCAAACTCGTAACTACAAAGAAATAAAGTTCGAACCGTGACCTTGTCTGTCCCAGTGTCCCTACAATTATGTTATGTTTTTGACACACATTACTATGAATTGATTATTCACTCGAGGGAAAATCGCGCATTTGAGCGATCACTTTTTTTTTTTCAATTGCCGATAATCTATATTTAAATAATTATAAAATTGGATACAATCTTAAAAATAATCTAAAATATTTGACATCAATGTATCTCTCATATGGATTTTACAACCTAGAATAATTTTTTGCATGAAATTTTAAAATTGAATACAATTTAAAAAATAGAATAAATTTTGAAATTATGAAAAAATCATCAAGGTTGGAAAACAGAAAAATATTAGTTTATAAAGTTTCTAAGTAAGATATTATAAAGGTAAAATACTATAAAAAATCATCCCCAAAGAGGCAAGCGTTCTACTACTTTTCGTTCGAGACTTTTAAAATATTATAAATGTAAATTATTATGGATATTAAACTTTATAAAATTTAGAAAATTATTTAAATTTTTTTAAAAGTCCATATTTAGAATATTTTATATAAAAAAATTCTTCGTATATATGTGTATAAGCACATAAATTAAATAGCCCAGTTTTTGCTAGTGTAGATTAAAAAAACCCTTCTCATGTCCCAATTCTTCATATATCTATGAATACGTACATCGATTTAGAAAATTTTTTTCTTAAAGTTTATTTCAATCCAAAAAAAAATGTAAATTATTAGCGCGCCAAACATTCTCTCACAGTAAACTACAAACGACATACTAAAATGTACTTTTGCATTATAAAAAAAAAAAATCAAAATATGCATAGCAAACTCATATTTTTATTTTTCATTGAATTAAAAATATCAGAGTTGGTAACTTGATCAGCTGTTATAAATTTGCTGGTAGTCTACAATGGAAGCGCTACACCTCTTCATACAAATATACTATACGTTGGAAATACGCTGGCAAAATAGAAGTTTCATTTGCTGCGGCGTTTAACCAGAAAAGACAAAAAAAAGAAGACACGGATGCAACACAAAATGTGTAAGAATTTTTTTTTTAAAAAAAAAGATAAAAAAGACAATCCATGGGGTTTTTTTTTTTTCTTGAATTTTAAATGCCCTTAGTAGTGTTTACCAAACGGTCCGGTCCAACCCGTCACGGTCCACGGGTTATGACGGTCCATTCTAGAAATCTCAACCCAAACCCTTGCTAAACCCGTCCGGTCCGATTTTTTTTTTTTTTTTGCTGTTGTTTTTTTAGTTTATTTTTTTTTGGCCCTGCCGATTATTATTAAGCTAATTATGAGATGAATATTGAACTTGAGGGACAATTAAGATAGAGTTGCAATTTAAAATTCCAAAAATATTTAAAATTTTGTTTTAAATTCAACAGCAAAAGTAAGAACAAAAAGAAAAAAAATGCGAGTCTAAAATAACCCGTGGGTTTTGTCCAAATTTCGTGGGTTTTGTCCGAATTCTAGCGGATTTGGGCGGACTTTTCACGGGTTTAAAACGAGTTTAAGGGCCGGTCCGGTCCACGGATTTGGACGGGACGGGTTTAACACGGATTTTGTTAAGATGGCTGGCCCAAACCCTTGATAAACCCTTTCCGGTCTAACCCTCTCGATCCATCACGTTCCAAGCACGGATCGGACCGGTCCGGTCCAAGATCCGGATTTATCCCGGTTGGGTCTGACCCGCCGGATTTGTGGTAAACACTAGCCCTTAGGCTTCCAGTTAAAGAACTGCTGGCCCTAGCCACTATAGCTGCAAATTACATCAGCATCAACCTACCCCATCAGCATCAACCACCTAAGCAAAGAAAAATAGCAAACAATGCATTATGATTCTCTCGACTCCAGTATAGTGGACTGTTTTTAATATGGGCCGTCCGATTTAATCTCAACGGTTAAATTTTTTTGAACTATCAATCTGGTATTAATTATGGAACATTCATTATTGATCGAACGGACGAAATCAAAACAGTCCACTGGACTTCACAGTCCAGAAAATTTCGTTCGCACCTGAGTTACCCTGGTACGCCTATTATGTGGCCGTACGCGTACCGGGTACAAACCGGGTACGGGTACGAGTCCGGTACGGCGCGGGTACGAACCGGGTACGCCACGTGGCGTACCATAATATTTTAATTAGTTTGACTAATGGGTACGGTCAAAGGTACTAGGCGGTACGCGTACCAACCAATTAGAAGGTGCCACGTGTCACTTGGCTTGACCCAGGCACAATTCCAGCGCGCACATGGCCACTTGACAAATGCTGATATTTTTTGCTAAAAGTGGGAATTGAACCGAAGATGTGTGCTGTGCATTCCAACACAACTACCACCAAGCCAACTTGTCTTTGTTGATACAAATGTTTATGTTATTTATTTATCTAATCTTCAAGTCTTATCTAAACAAAATTATACTATACACATTATATCTTATATAATCATAGATCAAAATATTTGTGTAAATTCCAAGTCTCAACTAAATAAAATTATGTTATACACATTATATTTATAATATAATGATTATAGATCAATAAAATATTCAAATAATATATATATATCGGCGTACCCGTACCGGAGATTTTTAAAAATTTTCGTACCGTCGTACCCGAATCGTACCGGGTACGGTACTCGAACCCGAACCCGTGCAACATAGGTTCGCACCTAACTGTCCCGATCCCTGGGTTTCTGCATTATTCATGGGAGTATGGGACACCCATGTGACTTTCAATCTTTCTTTATTTTTATTTTATTTCTATTTTATTTCTTTTTTTGATATCTTGCCACGTGACTTCAATACTTGACAGTTGACAGACAACCCACAAGTCTCTTGTGGGATTTTCTTTAACCTTTTGCGGCAAGTTTACATATGATTTCGTACAGCGGTTGCAGATGCAAACACGTACATCGATCCGCCACATAGTTAGCCTCTGTAACAGAAAATCTAACAAAAACTATTATTATTAAATTGCAAACTGTCAAGTGGGCTCCATCTTCCGGCCACACTGTGCAGCAACATTGCTTAGCAACAGTGACTTAGTGGAGCCCGATTCATATAGGATTTGAATTCGTGTATATATGAGGTTGCAATGATGAGCAGTGACTTTTTGATCTCTCTCAAAGGAAAGAAAATGTGGCCTCTTAAGCACCAATGCACCATGTATTTATGTTATGAACTTAAATACGCAATGTTAGCTGCACAAAACACATGCAATAGATGCACACTTTATATTAGACTTTTCTCCCAAAAAATATGACATAAAATTCGAGTATGCATGACATATTTACATCCCAACTAAAGTTTACCATATATGCCTTAATCCCTGTCTCTCATTACCGGTTTAATTTAGTTTTACTATTTGGATTTATTTATTTATTTATTTGCTGGCCTAAGGACGTTTTAATAATTAGCCCACTGATTCTTTCCAGTTCGGTTAAAGTTCCCAAAACAAAAGCTCTCTTTTTGCTTTTTTTTAGCTCAAACTTAACAACTATTTTCATGCTTTTTTAAATGTATAAGTATTACAAAATCATATCATGTGATGTTTTGATGCGTTTTCGTTATTTGTTTCGTTCGCACCTAGGAATGACATCCAGTATGACTTTAACCGTACTGTTCCATTAAGGATATAAAAGATATCGCCTAACAACATATACGCACCCGGCACCCGGCACCCAACTATATATTAATTTGGGGAGCTAAATGCATATCGATCATATTCGGAACCACAGAAGCAAAACAAGTTAACTACAGGGTTTGCATAAATTGATGTTAAAAATGAACAAATAAAACAATAATTTATTTTTTCCAACTAACTTTGTACTTTTTTGATGATTATGATTTTTTTTTTGAGGGACGGGTGGCAAAATACCACGCCGACAAATTTTATTAATAATAAAAATATGTACAAATGTCAAAAAAGAAAAAAGAAAGAAGAGAAGAAACATGAAGTACACTATACAGCTAAAAGAAAGAAAAAACTAGATATGTTTCCTCCAGGATTCAACACATGTCGAAATTTCCTTTAATAAAATTACATTATGAAATTGATGATAGCAATATTTAATAATAAATATAATTATTATAAAATGATGATAAATAACATTTATTAATAAGAACTATTTTGCTAATGCAATTCCGAAAAACTAAGCAAACATAAAACAGAGAAGCAATATCGATATTGTCGATATCTAACAAATATGAAAAAAAAAATGTGATTATGATCACCCGTTTCATTAATATGAATCAAATCAAAGAGCGTAAAGATAATCAAAATAGAATTCAATGGTGCCCAGCAATTGAAAAAAAATTGATGGTGTTATATCACTTTCGGAGGTGCTCAAATTACTTCCCAATCCCAGTTCCCAGCAATTGAAATTTAAAAGTGCCAACTGCCAAGAAAATAATTGGTCACTGGCCCATCTACCCACTTACCAATTTACCATGTATATTTATATTAGTTTCTCTCCTTCACGAATCACGAATCACGATTTAGAAAAAAATGAATATTTTATTCATTCTTCCAGCTAGTCGAAAGCACTTCCAAGAATAAAACGTTCTTCCTTGTTCTTCTCTTGTTCTTCCAAGCTGTTTGGTTCAACTTTATTCCCGGAAGAGTGGTTTTTCGGGGAATAACTCTTTGTAACAATCCAAATAGGGCCAAGGTCATGGCTAACAAACCATGTTTGTACTTCTTCCCTGTCTACGCAGCAGGTCACCTCATCTCCATGATAGAGTTCGCCAAACGGCTCTCCACTTTTGATAACTCATTGTCCATCCACTTCCTTCTCATGCTACCTGAAGACCCCAGCCACAACTCTCCACTATGCTCTTCCTACCTCCAATCTCTTCAAGCCCAAAACACCCCATTTCAGTTCCACCCTCTCCCTTTTGTTGAACCACCAACCTCTTTTGATGGCATTGAAGAGTTTCTCAGCCTTAAAGCAACATACTATATGCCGCATGTCAAGGCGGAACTCTTGGCCTCTCCTTCACCTGTTTCGGGCCTCTTTGTCGACTTTTTTGCTAACGATGTCATTGACGTGGCAAATGAGCTCAACATACCATCTTATGTATTCTATACTTCTCCTGCCACTTCATTTGCCCTCTTTTCTCACCTCTCGAATCAGGAACAGGAAAATGATCCGAAAGAATTTTCAGAGGCGGGGGAGATATGCGTTCCAGGCCTCGTACCCATACCATCGACATGCTGGCCAGATGTTTTCTGGAATAGGAAATCTCGATCTTACAAAAGCTTAATGAACTTTGTACGGCTTTGTAGTAAGGCCAAGGCTGTAGTTGTCAATTCCAACATTTACCTCGAGAAGGCAGCAGTGGAGGCATTGACTGAAGGTACTCAGCTTATCCCGGGCCAGAAGCTATACCCAATTGGACCAGTTCTCTCGTTGCGTGAAAGCAACTCAAAAGACCATGAGTGTTTGAAGTGGCTTGATGGGCAGCCAATGAAATCAGTTGTGTTCTTGTGTTTTGGAAACAGAGGAGCCTTTGATGTGTCGCAGAATAGGGAGATAGCCAGAGCACTTGAACAAAGCGGACATCGTTTCTTGTGGGTGGTCCGTACAGCTAGCAAAAACTTACTGAGGTATTATGAATTAATCAAAATTAATAGGTATAGTTTTGGTCCCATATTGTTATTCAACTTTGGGGCAAGAGTGCCACTGCGTGGGCCAAGGACTTCTATTTGAAACACACTAATCAACTTTTGTGGAGGAGATATGCGTTCCAAAAGATTATTATTATTATTATAATTTTTATATATACATGAGAACCACGATGAATATGTGCATATTACTGAGCTAATTTGAAAAATAGCATTAGTTTACTTTCTCTTTCTCAAATGTCCACTTTCAATGTTTATATTATAAAAGCTTGTTATGTTCTGATAGGAAATAATGCAATTTTTTTTGTTGAATTATCTAAATTAATTCTCTATTTTTAGTTTATTTTGTTTAGATTCTTTTTCTTGTAAACATTATAATTGAGAATTTGTAAATGCGGGAAATGTTTCATTTTTTTTTTAAATAAAGTAAAAGGCCTTTGCTATCCATTTTTTTTTAATTATGTATATGGAAATTTGGCAAATGTTGAAAGTCTTTGTAACTGTTTGACTCATAGTTTTTTTTTTTTTTTTTTTTTTTAATAATTGTGAGATCTAGCTGATGCAATAATATTCCATTCTTTTTGTCATTCTTATTTTTCTTAATGTAGTGTTTATTTTTGAAGGCTCATGCCAGAAAATTTCATAAATAAAATAATAAAAGAAGATTTCAAAGTCTCAAAACGGAAGAAAAAAGACAGCCATTGCAAACACAATTTAATTGTACTTTTAACCCGGGTTTTTCAAAAATATCATTTAGTAACTAAGATATATACATTAATTAAGTCAATCTTTGCGTCTACTGATTATCAACAGAATCAAGCTATAACTGAGATAATTAGATCTGAAAAATTTGTCATTGTGAAAGCTAATTATTAGGTTAATTTCATTACAGGGAGCTAACCAATGGAAACTTGGATGAGGTGCTACCCAGGGGCTTTTTAGAGAAGACAAAAGAGAGGGGATTGGTATGGCCTAGTTTGGTACCACAAATTGAAATACTCTCCCACAAAGCAATTGGAGGATTCGTTACACACTGTGGTTGGAACTCGACTATGGAGGGTCTCTGGTTTGGTGTCCCAATGGTCCCATGGCCGCACGGTGCCGAGCAGCACTTGAATGCATTTCATCTAGTGAAAGAGTTGCAGGTCGCTGTTGATATGGAAATCGATAGAAAGAGTGAAGGGTTTGTAAGTGCAACAGAGCTGGAAAGAGCTATAAAATGTTTGATGGATGAAGGCTCTGAGGAAAGGAGAAGAGTCAGGGAAAAAGCAGAGGAGATTAAATTGGCATGCAGAAAGGCAGTTGAGGTTGGAGGTGTGTCGTATGCTCACATGCAGAAGCTCTCAGAAGAGCTTGGAATGCAGAAAGGGCATAGCCAGTCTACATAGTTGGATGCAGCTTAGTTGGTTGTTTTGACTTGTGTGTGATAGCTTTAGTATATAACTACTATATATTATATTATATTGGTATCGATTTGGATTATTGATCCTCAAGCAATGCTCCTCGTGTAATAAGCGTTATAAATTATTTCAATAATATGTCATGAAAGGCTATAAATTATTCTTTTGTTTAATCAAGACATGTGGGTGAAAGTCGCTGCTGTTTTGCATCGTCTTGTTCTGACTGGTATGATTACCAGTATCTTGTACCGGTGACCAGCTGGTAGCAGTTTGCAACAAGAAAACAATATTATTGAAAGAATACGGTTGAGTACTCTGAAATACTCCAAAATTAATCTTCAATTCACCTTAAAAACATCTAGTGTGTGCAGTGTATACAACCTCTTTTACTCTTTTATATCAGGTTTCTGAAGTATGGTAAGGTCTAGACTCATAGTAATCTTCACCGCTTAAGTCAATTGAATGGTCAGCAGTACTGGTACCAATTTCTGTCATCGCTTTTTATATGTGAATTATCCAGCTGATCAGAATGCTCAACAGGGTTTACCACGCACTACTCTTTTTTTTTTTCCCTGCCCTTTTTGGGAGGTACCTGACCACTTGCTTTGGTGTCCTATTTTTACCTTTATGCCAACAGGGATTACCCATTAATTGAATGCCAGTTACTACGCTCAGGTCATCCAATAAATAAATCATTTGCTTCAAAGTCTATTAAAAGAGGATCCATAGTTTTATCAAGTCTCTGAATTTGAATTAAAAATCACTCAAAAGCTTGTCTGACGCTCTACTTTCATTACGAATAGTACAACATCTGCAATCTCAAACGGAGAAGAGCGCAAGATGTGGTCTACTGTCTACATAATTCATTTTACATTTAATTTTACAAGATGTGGTCTACTGTCTACTTAGAAAATTAAACATTTTTTTTTTATCAAATAGACATCATATTTCATTTTACATTTAATCACATATGTCAATAAAGCAATCCTGGAAACAAAAAGAAAAACATTAAAATTTTGTACAAATGATTTATGTAAGGATCTTAATAAAACTGCTCCAAATTTACACAGAAGACGTATATATGCAACATTTTAGCATGTTCATGTGTTCTCTGAAGTTTAATGACTTCATAAACTTCCACATACTTTCTCTTCATTCATTATGAAAAAGAAACATCTACAATTATTGATTACAACTGATAGAAACCCCGGGCACCGACAGCTGCCTTGATCAATTTGAAAATTTTCCCATTGCTTCCTGTGAAAACAGGCGACTTTTTCCCCCCGTCATTCACAAATTCGTCTTTGTTAATTTGCTTACTCTCGTTTTGGTCCTACTTCTGATTTGCTTGCAACGAAAATCGGAGTTAAGTGTTAAATGTTTGGCAAATCTGTGGTAGAGCTTAAAAACGATTCCTAATATTTTACAAATTTAACAAAATTTGACAAGCTACTTTAATTTTGATTTACAATAATGTTTTGTTGTTGATCCATTACTATCTCAATGCATGATGACATTAAAGTGCGGGCAGAGAACGTGTCCTTATCAATGGAAATGTTTGGGGTTCTCACCAAGCATTTATTATGTGCTTAAAGGTTCTACAGCTGCACAATGCACACCCATGTGTACTATGGTCTATGGGTGTGTAGTCTACTTAATTTTATGAAGTCTCTGAATTTGAAT
The DNA here is from genome assembly GCA_027725995.1 of Rhynchospora tenuis. NCBI lineage: Eukaryota > Viridiplantae > Streptophyta > Magnoliopsida > Poales > Cyperaceae > Rhynchospora > Rhynchospora tenuis. The sequence goes on along the minus strand of CM050888.1, from coordinate 204,866,081 downwards.
TAGAAATCAATCAAAAGCTTTTCTGATTTTCTGCTTTCATTATATGAAAAATTTGCAATCTCAACGGAGACTGAAGAGCATACATAGTAGTATGCATAATTTTAATTTATAGAATAAAGACTGAGAACCTCTAAGTTTTTATGTTTATTTTGTAAGAAAAAATAATTTTGTAAGAAATATAAACACCTTTTTATTAGTTGGAAGTATGCATGAGAACATTTTTTTTAATTAACAAACCACATTTCCATGATTAGAAAATGAGCCACTTTTTTTTTTTTCAAATAGACAACTTATTTTATTTTATACAAATACTTTATGTAAGATTCTTCATGAATTGCTCCAAAATTACATATGAGGCAAACATATATACACCTTTAGCACACTTCGTAAGGCTTTAATAAACAAAAATTAGATCACAAGAAAATACATGCAACATTTTAGCATTTTCATGTGTTTCCTGAAGTTTGATGACTTCATAAACTTTCACATATTTTCTCATACAACTTTATTTAAAAAAAAAAGCCTACAACACCGACAGTCTCCTTGATGAATTTGAATTTTCCATGCATTTATGTGCTTGAAGGTTCTGCAACCCTGTACAATGCATTTGTGGTGTGTTTGGAACATGCCGAACAATATAAGAAGCGAAAACTATTGGTTTAATTTTACGTAATGTGCGACATCTCATTTAGAAGCGAACCTTTGAAGATTTTCTTCCCAAAACTTTGTCCTTATGAACATGTGGCCAGAACATCCAGAAGTCAATGAAAGCCATAGAATAGAGAAATCAAACACAAAAACCCAAATTCGTTAAGAAAATTACTAACGAAAATTCAAGTCAAGTACTAAGCTACACCATCTTGGAAGTTGGTTAAATCGGTATGCGATCTTCTTCCATCTGGTTTAATATGAGAAAGAGGAGAGGTGGATCGATTCGTGAGTTCATTTTCTTTTTACCACCTAATCATAGGTATGGAAAGCAAATCCATCATAGGGGCAGATCTTTACCCTTAGTAAGTCCATCGTTCCTTCCGCTTCGTAGATAGACCGTACCCGAAATCGATTAGGCTTGTGCTCGATGAAAGACAGACACAATCAATTGTGGAGAAGCGGCATGCAAGGATTCTTGTAGCCAAGGATGGACAGATGATGAGGGTACTTATTTCTAAATTTCGTTTTTAGTTAGATTAAGAACCCGAATTTAACTAGAGAAAATCAATCCACCTCTCATTAGCTGAGAATAAATTCCACCTCAAATTAAATGTTAATAAGTTGAATGGTTTGAACATTGATATAAGGAACTTTAGTGAACATTTACTAGCATACAGAGAAAACTATTTTTTTATTCATCCTATATAGATGAATTCTACAGGATTCGTAATTCATGGTGTTTACATCAGATGTTTGGAGCGTTCTCGCCTGACCTTTGATTTGATCCTCTATTTCCTCTCTTTTGTCACTAAAAGGAGCAATGTACACAATGTGATAAGTTCTAATTCTAATATATATATATTAAATTCATCCTAGATATTTTTCTTTGTATAGTTCTTTGTCATTATTTTTATTTCTAATAAAATTGTCAGTGTAGTGTTTGCTACCTGGCCTTCAAAAAAAAAAAAAAAAAATCATCATAGATGCATTCAAATAGTGTAGATCAAGTTTTGTGCTTGAATTTTTTTTTTTTTTTTGACTAAAAATAAGGCTCAAGCTCTCTCCTTTAATTGAAATAAAAAAAATTACATAAAGGTTGCAATTAGCCAGAGGTCAATAAAAAATAAAAAAGGAGCAAAATACAAAAGATATAAAAGTACCAGAGAAACTTTACTAATTATCAGGATTGTTGAAACCTTGGATTAGAAAGGGAAATTCCAAAATGACCTCTTGCACCAATAAGGAATTTCCTTTTGACAATCATTGAAGATGCGTGTGCATCTTTCACGCCAGAGAATGAAAAATACAATGGCATAATGTGTTTGAGATTTATTTGAGGTGGCTGTGAGTCTGTCTCTGTGACCTCACCCCGTTTTTTTCTTAATCAAACGTGACTCTAATTTAACGTGTCTGTCGATGACGGTATATGACTGTGCTTTAAAATTAGAGCTAACCTACCTGGCTGGAAACACCAGTAATTAATGAAAGAGAGAGGCCTCCAAGAAAAATTGCCACGCACCCAACTAATTATAAATTAAATTCAGTATATATACAGAGTTGATCAAAATCGCAAACAAAACAAGGAAATTTAATTAGAAGCTCATGGCTAACAAACCATGCATGTACTTCTTCACCTTCTATGCAGCAGGTCACCTCATGTCCATGATAGAGTTTGCAAAAAGACTCTCCAGTTTTGGTAACTCATTTTCCATCAACTTCGTTGTTCTAATGGAACCAGACGAGCGCAACCAATTAGGCTCGCCACTGTGCTCTTCATACCTCCAATCCCTTCAAGCCCAAAACACCCCATTTCAGTTCCATCGTCTCCCTTCTGTTGAACCACCAACCTCTTATGACGGTATCCCAGAGCTTGTCGGCTTTTATGTAAGATCCTATTTGCCTCACATCAAGGCGCAACTCTTGGCCTCTCCTTCACCTATTTCTGCACTTGTTCTCGACGTATGTGCTAGTGATGTTATTGATGTTGCAAATGAGCTCAACATACCATCTTACTTATATCATACTTCCACTGCCACTTATCTCGCTCTTGTCTGTCACCTCTCATGTCAGGAAGATGAAAATAATCTGAAAGATTTTTCAGAGGCGGAAAATATAAACGTCCCGGGCCTCATACCCATACCATCAACCTGTTTGCCAAATGATTTGTTAAATAGGAATTCTGGCTCTTACAAGTGGATAATGCACGTTGGAAGACGTAGTAATGAGGCCAAGGCTGTAGTTGTCAATTCCAACATTTACCTTGAGAAGACCTCGATGAAGGCATTGGCTGAAGGTACTCCGCTGGCCCCAGACATGACGATTCCAAACATTTACCCAATTGGACCAGTTATATCGTTGGGTAAAAACAAATCAAAAGAGCAAGAGTGCTTGAAGTGGCTTGATAGGCAGCCAATGAAATCTGTTGTGTTTTTGTGTTTTGGAAGCATGGGAGCATTTAACGTCTCACAGAGTAGGCAGATAGCCATTGCACTTGAACAAAGCAGGCATCGCTTCTTGTGGGTTATACGCAAACCTAGCAATGAGTTGGTCGGGTAATATGTATTAATTAAAATTACTTTTTGTATCATTAATTAGCTTCCATTATTTTCATATACACCAACTGAGCAATAAACATATCAAATATATAACCTCTGAGAGCTAAGATCATAGCAAATAATTTTGATAGCAATTGGCGCATATATGAACATAATTGTATTTTGATAATTTGTCGACAGATGCAAGCCATAATATACTTAATATGTGTTATGAAATCTGAAAGATTTTTCGGTTTGGAAGTTAAATATACATAGATTTACTTCATGTTAATTAGGTACCCAAGCGATGGAAACTTGGATGAGTTGCTACCAGGAGGCTTTATAGAGAGGACGAAAGAGAGGGGATTGGTGTGGCCTAGTTTGGTGCAGCAAACTGACATTCTATCCCATGAAGCAATTGGAGGATTCGTCACGCACTGTGGGTGGAACTCATGCCTAGAGAGCTTGTGGTTTGGCGTGCCAATGGTCGCTTGGCCGATTTACTCCGAGCAGCATTTGAATGCATTTCAATTAGTGAACGAGATGCATGTCGCAATTGCGATGGAAATTGACAGAAAGGAAGGATTTGTGAGTGCAAAAGAGCTGGAAAGAGCTATAAAATGCTTGATGGATGAAGGCTCCGAGGAAGGGAGAAGTGTCAGGAAAAAAACAGAGGAGATCAAACTGGCGTGCAGAAAGGCGGTAGAGGTAGGAGGCGTGTCGTATGTTCACTTGGAGAACCTCGCAATAGAGCTTGGGTGGAAAGAAGTGCACAGCCAGTCTACATAATTGGATGTACATGAGTTGTTTCGATTAGGTTTGGTAAATTGTGCAAGTTTTATTTATGGTGTTAATTTGTTAGTTTATCAACATATTCTGAATCGGGCTTGTATTGTTGTTTCTCGATAAATAGTTGTTATGTCTTCCGTAAAATGTTGTCCAAATATTTCACGCAGTAGTTTACCATTTCGACATAATTTTAATTTATAGAATAAATATTTACACTTCTTTAAATTTTTTTTAAAAAAATATAATTTTTACAAAAATCAAACAGACCTTTCAATTATAGTATAAAGTAAAACAACATTTATTTTATTTTTGACTTCATTTTACATTAAATCGCATATTTCAATAAATTAACACTTGAAACAAAAAGAAAACCATTTAAAATTTATACAAGTGGCGGCGCTCTATGTAAAAGATGAAATCAAATCTACCACATTGCGTAAGGCATTGATAAATTAAAAGTACATAATACGAAGGCATTTTTAGCACTTTTGTATGGTCTCTGAATTTTTATGATGTCAATTTCCATATTCTCATACAATTTTTCATTATAAGAGCTACAAATTATTGATGAAAACTGATTGAATCACCAAAAATGATTCATAGCTAATACTTAATAGATCTCACAAAAAAATTAGGAAAAATTGGATATAACCCCTAAATCTTCCTCAATTAGAAATAACCCCTGAAATTTTTAATTTTGGATATAACCCCTCCAATCATGACAACCATAGATATAAACCCTTTTCAATCTTTTTTTTTTAATTTACTAATATTTTTAATAAGAGAACTGAATTGTATAGAATCTTGACAAAAATGCCCCTCATAACCTTTCATCTTCCCCACCAGCAATCGCAAACAGAGAGGCTAAGTTTATGCTTTTGTTGTTCATATGGACGTTTTGTTGTCCACCAAATAAAATCTTTTCGCAGTTCAATAGTTTTTTTTATATTCTTTCGATAAAATTTCTAATTTCAATCTAATGAAGGAAACTGGTAATTAAATGTTGGTTATATATTACAGGAGCCACCTTTGACCAGTATCCTCTGTCTATCTCTATTAAGATGGACACTCTTTTCATCTCATCACGACCGTCCGATTTAATCTCGTTGCTTCATCTATTTTGAGGTTGTTTCAAATTTTCCTTGATTTAACAATCATTATTTAATTTCTGTTTGAAACAGGGACAACTACGGTGGGGAGATGAAAGGTCCTGAGCAGAGAGAGGGGGTATAATTCCGTTATAGTTTTACACAGTTCATTCCTCCTATTTAAAATATTACCAAAATAAACAAAAAAATATGAAATGGGTTTATATGCATGGTTGCCATGATTAGAGGGGTTATATCCAATATTAATGATTTGAGGGGTTATTTTTAATTGAGGAAGATTTGAGGGGTTATATCTAATTTTTCCAAAAAATTATTCATATTTGGTTTGCATTGTCTTATAGGGCTTGTTTGGATGGTGTGGGAATAGTGGGAAGAGTAGGAAGAGTAGGAAGAGTGGGAAGAGTGTTATTCCTAGGTTGTTTGGATGGTGAGTTTAGGAATAGCGTTGGGAAATGTGAAAACGTAGAGAGAAAAATGTTGTTGGGAAGAGTGGGAAGAGTGCTATTCCAAAATCGTTTGGATGTGTTAGGAATAGCTAATTCTAGGAAGATGCTCTATTCCCATATCATCTAAACAAGCCCATAAATCTTCTTTTCACAAGTCGATGTAATTTTAATGGACTCATTATTTCAAAGAAATAAAGGCTCAATAAATGCAGAGAATGACCTTGTCCTTCAATAATGGTATGTTGTTCACCTATCCATTATTATGAATGATGACATTAAATCACCGAGTAGTGACTTTGTCTAGAGGTGCCGACGGTATACTATTTTTCGTTCTTCGTAGACGTTCCGTCCAAACGGAACGATTAACGGTACAGAAAATCATTTCGTTTGAAAAAACGAAACATTAAACGAAATGAGAGGACATACCGTTGCTGAAAGAGAACGAGCCATTTCGCTTCCGTTTCGACATTTCCTGCAATTTTTAGTGTAAAAAATATTTTTCCGTTCCGTCTAAACGAAACGTATAACGAAATGAAATATCATTTTATTTTTTTAAACGGAACGAAAAATAGAATGTAATAGTCATATCGTTTTTGAATTGAAACAGGTAAACAGAATGACCCATTCATATCGTTTTTGAATTGAAACAGGTAAACAGAATGACCCATTCCGTTGTTGTTTTTTAAACATTTAACATGCATAACTTTGTCCTTCTTAAAGGAAATGGGCCACTCAAGCAGCTGCACAATGCACTGTTGTATATATGGTTCAGTGCCTTTATGTTTTTTAATACCTACCTACCATGATGTCGAATAAAGGTTCTTCAGATGTCGAATATAGTGCCATCATGGTTTTTAAAGCTACCGGAAATTTCCAGTAATAGGGTCAACCGGTCAAGATCCGATAGGAAAAGCCTAAAGTGCTTAATTTGGACAAGCAAATTTTGACTGGGGACATTCTTCTTAATTTTTTGACACATATGCCCTTTAAAATAAAGCAAGGCGCTCTATTTCCTCTTGCAATAATATCTTTCCTTTATTAAATTCTCTCTTATATTCGCTGAATAATTGTTTGGGTTAAGTTTTTATCCGCCACTTTGAAGATCATATTTTCTACCGACAATTTATTTTACAAATAAATCTGTTATTCGATCTTAATTGCCATTACTGAAGAAATTAGGTACCTTTTCTTTTATTTAACTAGCAAAATATGTCCTCAATATGTGAACAAATACAAAAATAAAATAATGATATTATTTTTGTTTCATATAGATTATAGAACTTTACATGTTATAGACAATAAAGAAATGGTAAAATCAATAATTTATTAGTTTTTTCTTTTAAATAAATAGCTAATTTGGTAGTAATTTAATTTTTTAATAAAAAAATCTTGACATTTTAATCTGAAATTAAGATCTAAACCACTGATTAGATCAAATTACACAAATGAATAGTCCATAATTGATACAAAAATTGTTTACACCCTTTTATATCATGACATGTTTACTCCGTTTATATGAAAATGTTTACACATTTTCTTATAGGTGCATTTATAAATAGTAAAGATAGAGATTGATTTATTCTCAAATTTATTGTCAATTTGGATGGCTGGAAGGTCGGAAAATTAAATTGTTTTCTTACAAACATGAGAGTTCTCTTTGATCATTAAAAGATGACAAACGGTTGTTAATTCACTTAATTGTATGAATTGATGCTTCCCATACTAGATTTTTGCTACATTCTTACAAACATGAGAGTTCATGCTGCATAAATAAGTAAACTGAGATATCATTTATAATGTTAGAGGATATATTTGCCAGGGTCTGCTCAGTTTACTTTAGCGCAATCCAATATTGACACATCACATAATATTTTCAGTATATGTACACTCTATAGTCAGTTCAGCATTGGATAAAATCAAGAATGAAAATGCATCATACACATTTCTAAAATTAATAATCAATTTTTTTTTTTTTTTCATCTCATGTCGTGCATATTAAGCCACAAACACACAGCATAAACGAATACATGATTGTTGGAGTATTATTAATTATATAGATATAATGAAGCTATTTACCTAAAGAAGTTATGCAAGCCAAGAAGAATTGTACCAAATGAAAGTCAAACCGGAATTGAAAAAAATCCAATAAATAAATAATCACTCGCACAATCAGGTCATGCACGGGTGACATATATACAACAAAGCGTGGTCTTGTACTGGTATGTGTAGTATCTGATTTCTTATTGATCGGTAATGAGGTCTATAATTAAGTGAGACTAGGAATAACTAATATCTGCTCTTATAACATAATAATGCTAATTATCAAGGAAAACCCTTAAATCCTAAGATTGGGCGGTGAAGAGAAATTTTTAGCAGCTTTCATGAAATCGAGGTTGTGAAGCCGGTTGTATGTATATCCCTCCTCACCTCTGTTTCAGTCAGCTCAGAGTTGTCGTTGCCTTCCCCATGTCCGACACCCCCATTTCTGACATCGAAGGAGGAAGAGGAAGACATTGTGCGAAGCCAGGATGAATAAACAAATCGACAAGGTCGATGTGAGAGGAGGCAAGATAAGGTCATGAGATCAACATGGTTTGGTTATTTTCACGTTGATCGATCGTTGGGGTTTAGTGGGGCGGGTTGAGCGGTAAAGCCATGGTGGAGCGATGGAGAGGAGGTGCTCACGGCCAACAAAAACGAGGGGCTGTTCCAGCCTTCCCTCTCGTCATCTCCAGGGATAGCAATAATACCTCGATGTTGGCTAGCAAGAGGAAAGAGATGGAGCGTGAGGTTAATTTCTATCTAGCTCAGAAAAAACGGTGAAGAAAGAGGCGAGGTCTTCCGGAGGTTTCCAAGGAGTGGAGGGGTGCGAGGAAATATATATGTGTCAAAAAAAAATGAGGAGAGTGCCCCCAATCAAAAATGGCGTGTCCAAAGCGGAAAATACCCATAGAACCAATTAGTTTTGAACCGGGGAAAACGGATCACAAATCGGAAAAAAACCGAAAAATCGCTATGTCAGGCAGTTTATTTGTTAGTTCAAACAACAAAAAAATTCACAAAATCTTATGTGAGTGGTGTGAACCGAACCAAGTCGGACACCCTTATTTGCCGAGCGGCTCTAATTGCCTATGTTAAATATATATTTTATATTAGAACCGGTACAAACCGGTGCTAACTGGCACAAACTAGTAGAACTGATAAAAATCGTATACCGCCATCTTGACCAGTTTGATGGCCGGTAAGGTATTAAAAATATTAGACTATATCAAAATTGACTAAACATTTGAACGCAACCTTAAAAATATGAAAGAGAGTCTCCAACAAATTAAAATAGACGTGTTATAAATGATTATGAATCATATATGGTTGTCCATCTTTAATCCCATTAATTACACCAAATCTTTAGCATTTATTAGGAGATTTGTTTTTGGCTTATAAATAGAGAGTTGTACATTATATTTTGTATCCAACAATTGAGAATAGAAATATACAGAAGAGAATTTGTCTCTTTCTTTTACTTTTGTCTCTTTGTCTCTTCCTCCTCTTTCTCTTTAATTTCACAACACGTTATTAGCACGAATTGCTTTGGAGGAATCAAAGAAATTCTTGCAAAATGTAATCGGAGTAAAAGGTTTGATTAATCGTGGGTTTCTTCGTACATTTACCCTCAAATTTTTTTTTTTTTCTATTCTGGCTTAGTTTAACCTTGTCTCCAAGTTTTTTATTCATTTTTTTTTCTCGGTTTGTAACTTTCTCATATATGTATGATTTGTTTGATTAAACCATTGCTAAGTTCATGGGTAGAAGTTTTGACCGAATATAATATATGTATATTTTTTTTCCTTCCAAGTTTATCAATTTGACCTTTTTTTCATGTAACCTCTTCCGCAAGTAAAAAGGACGACTCGAAACTAATATAAAATATTATCACGTTTTTTTTTCTTCGAAGTTTTAAATCTATTTTTTTTGTTGCTATATTTATGACAATCATTCCCTTGAAGTGAATGATAAAAAAAAAATTATTATTTAATGATATTATTCAAGTTTAAAAGTTTATCAAGAACCCGAAGTTCTTGTTACATGAAGAACCTTAAGTTCATATCTCGATTTAAAATTATTTAGAACCAGAAGTTCTTGATTATTGAAATAATTTGTTTAAAACCTGAAGTTTTATTTGTAAGTTATTGAATGGAAAATAACCTGAAGTTATTCTAATGGAGTAGTCAAAATTTTTAATAACCAGAAGTTATTGGATATTATAACTTGACGTTATAATCATATGAATTATATATTATTTTATTTCTTTTTTTATTATGTTGTAGTTTTTTTTATTTATCATAACCTGAAGTTTATATTTCGATTAAAATTATTTAGAACCTGAAGTTCTTGATTTGAAGTAATATGTTTAGAACTTGAAGTTCTTAATTTTTTTAATTTATTTGCTTAGAACCTGAAGTTCCATTAGAAATTAAATCTAACCAGAAGTTATGGAACGCCACTAAATATTATTATATAAATAACCTGAAGTTATTATTCAAACTTAATTCATTTTTTTCAAACAACCTGAAGTTCTATTCTTGATAATTAGAAGTTATTATCAAATACTGGATCAAAAAAAAAAGCTGAAATTATTTCATTTAAATTTTAATTGTGCGGTCAAACGATTTAATAACCAGAAGTTATTAAATATAACTTTTACTATAGCCTGAAGTTATAATTAAAGTTATTGTATGTTATTTATTTACTTTATTCATTCAATTTAATTATTTATTTATTATATATTTAGTTATCTCCATTTATTTATCGTAACTTGAAATTACGATATTAATAACCTGAAGTTATGATGAAAGCCATGTTAGTACTCTTGAAGAGTTCTAAAAGAAAAATGTGACCACATGATTTATAAGTATGGTTGTGAGTATAATTCTCTATAATTCATGTCCCAAATTTGCTCCTGTAGTAGCAAAAGATACTCCAAGTTAATGCAAAACAAAATAACAAGTTTTTAATGAATTAATCAATAAGTATGATTCACGTAAAAATTCATTCCCTGAAGCGAATGTGATTTAATATAGATGACGTTGACATGGTCACATTAATTTTTGTAATGAAAAATAAAAACGTCTTGAAGATGTTTGTGACATATGCGAACAAAATAAAGTTTGTTTACTTAATTATTTTTATGTACGGCAATTTTTTATGCGAAATAAAGTTACTAACAATGGTTCTTTATTTTTTTTCTCTGGCAATGGTTGTTTTATATTCCTCTTTGGTCTACTTACCTAATTATTTGGATTTTTCCAGCCCGATAAAAGCTTACCAAATAGTGAGCTTTTGACTTCTGTTTTCAATATAACCAAGAGTAATCAATGGTCACTCTGTACGGTACTTAATGATTAAAGTGCCCATCTGTACGGTAATTAAATTCCCTTTATTTTTGTGTACGGGAATAAAGGTTAATTAATGATTTTTTTCTCTTGTGTACGGAAATATAATCAGTCTGCTTCAATTTCTTTTATTTATTTTTATTCCATTCCTTTAATTGCAAAAAGAAATGACTGATGCAAAAATAAGTAAAGAAGATATTTATGTCTAGCAGACAACATAACTACAAATACAATATTGAAATATTTTCTGCAATTGCATCTTAGTGAGACTAATATCCAAACTATATCTGGCTCAAGTAATATTATTGAAAGCTCCGGAAGAGCTTGTGTTTTGTTACCTGAAGGAACAAAATTAATAATAGATAATGCATTATATTCGAGTAGATTCAGAAGAAATCTACTAAGTTTTAAAGATATTCGAAAAAAAAATGGTTATCATATTGAAACTATGAATGAGAGAAATTGTGAATATCTTCATATCATATCTATTAAAAATGACCAAAAAAATATTATGGAGAAAATGCAAGCATTATCTAATGGACTATGTGGTACGTATACAAGTACAATAGAATCAAATATGGTGACTAACCAAAAGTTAGTTAATCCAAAATTATTTACAATTTGGCATGATAGATTGGATCATCTAGGAAATATAATGATGAGGAGAATAATTGAAAGTGCAAATGGGCATCCCCTAAAGGACCTGAAGATCCTATTATCTAAAGAATTAACATGTCAAGCATGCTCTCTTGGAAAACTAATTACTAGGCATCTCCAAATAAAGTTGGACCTGAAGCTCCATTATTTTTTTTAGAACGAATTCAAGGAGATATATGTGGACCTATTACACCACCATGTAGACCATTTAGATATTTTATGATCTTAGTTGACGCATTAACATGTTGGTCACATGTGTGTTTGTTAGCAACAAGAAATGTTGCATTTGCTAGATTATTAATTATCCAATTGAGAGATAACTTTCCGGATTATCAAATTAAAAGAATCCGACTTGATAATGCAGGAGAATTTACATCCCAAGTTTTTAATGATTATTGCATGTCTATTGGGATTATTGTAGAACATTCAGTGGCCCATGTTCATATACAAAACGGTCTAGCAGAATCGTTTTATTAAAAGGTTACAATTGATAGCTAGACCATTACTTATGAAATCTAGTTTACCATTTTTTGTATTGGGACATGCCATATTACATGCTGCTGCACTAATTAGATTAAGACCAACTGCTGATCATAAGTATTCCCCATTACAATTGATCTCTGGAAGAGAACCAAATTTGTCTCATTTAAAGGTATTTGGTTGTGCAATATATGTTCCAATTTCTCCTCCACAACGCACAAAAATGAGACCTCAAAGAAGGTTGAGAATTTATATTGTTTTTCAATTCTCCTTCTATTGTTAAATATTTAGAACTATTAACAGGAGATGTTTTTATAGTAAGATTTGGTAATTATCATTTTGATGAATCAATATTCCAAAATTTAGGGGAAGAAAAACAAAAACTGGATAAACAAGTGACTTGGAATTCATCTTTATCTTATCTTGATCCCAGAAGTGGTCAATATGAACTTGAAGTTCAAAAGATCATAAATTTACAAAGAATTGCAATTGAATTGCTTGATGCATTCACAAATATAAATAAAGTCACTAAATCACATATTCCAGCTATATATGCACCTGCTCGAATAGATATTACAAAAATATCAAATGAATCTCATGAGCGTAGAAAACGTGGAAGACCAATTGGTTCTAAGGATATAAATCCACGTAAAAGAAAAGAGCAGAATAAAGCAGTTGGTACAATGACAAAAGAAATTACTTTTAAAACTCCCGAAGAAGTTGATAAAATCTCAGAAGAGATTAATAACATCCCAAAAGAAACTCAAACCCCAGAAGAGGTTGATGAATTTTTGGAAGAAATTGAAATACCAAAATGATCATGAGATTTCTATAAACTATGTGAAAAATAGTACAACGTTGAATAGGGATGAAACTCAAGTTGATGAAATTTTTGTATTCGCTGTAGCTAGTGATGTTATAAGCGAAAATGATAATGTGCCAAAAACCATAGAAGAATGTAGGAAAAGATATGATTGGTCTAAATGAAAAGATGCCATACAAGCTTAATTAAATTTGCTATCTTTATGAAACTCGAGATATGGGACTATACTATGAAAAGGATATAAAATCTAATTTAGTTGGATATGCAGATGCAAGATATTTGTCAAATCCACATAAAGCGCGATCTCAATTATGATGCATATTTACTTATAGTGGAGTTGCGATTCCATGGCGATCGACAACAAAAACTCTAACTGCTACATCACCAAATCATGCAACAACTTGGCTGATCTATTTACGAAGTCTTTGCCAACAAGAATTTTTCAGCAACTCAGAATGAAGATAGGTCTACATCGACTGAAGGATATCCAATAATATTAAAATGAGGGGAAGCATTATACACGCTGTACTTTTTTTTCCTTATCCAAGTTTTTATCCCAATGGGTTTTTCTTGGTAAGGTTTTTAACGAGACAGTATAATGATCCAGAATTATCATATTAATATTGATCCTGATGTATCATATTAATAGTGTATAATGAAAGATGAACAACCAAGGGGAAGTGTTATAAATGATTATGAATCATATATGGTTGTCCATCTTTAATCCCATTAATTACACCAAATCTTTAGCATTTATTAGGAGATTTGTTTTTGGCTTATAAATAGAGAGTTGTACATTATATTTTGTATCCAACAATTGAGAATAGAAATATACAGAAGAGAATTTGTCTCTTTCTTTTACTTTTGTCTCTTTGTCTCTTCCTCCTCTTTCTCTTTAATTTCACAACAAGACGCACCCAATTATTATTATAAATTAACATGAGTATTAGCCACGGAAATGATCAGATCACTCACATAACCAAACAAGGACATTAAGAAGCTCATGGCTAACAAACTATGTCTGTACTTCATCCCTGTCTATGCAGCAGGCCACCTCATCTCCATGATTGAGTTTGCCAAAAGGCTCCAGCAATTATCCTCCGCCACAGCTAGCTCATTTTCCATCAACTTCATTATTCTCATGCAACCTGACAACCCCAACGACAGCTCTCCACTGTGCTCTTCATACCTCCGATCCCTACAAGTCCAAAATACTCAATTTCAATTCCATCGTCTCCCTTTTGTTGAACCACCAACCTCTTTTGACGGTATCGAGGAGCTTGTCGCCCTTCATGTAAAATCCTATTTGCCTCATATCAAGGCGCAACTCCTGGCCTCACCTTCACCTGTTTCAGGTCTTGTTCTCGACATGGCTGCTGTTGATGTTATAGATGTCGCAAATGAGCTCAACATACCATCTTATATGTACTATCCTTCTACTGCCACTATACTATCTCTCTTTTCTCACTTCGCAAATCAAAAAGGGGATCTGAAAGATTTTTCAGAGATGGAGGAGATACATGTACTCCCTGGCCTTATACCGTTGCCATTGAGATGTTTGCCAAATGTTTTCTCAAATAAGAAATCTGCATCTTACAAATGGTTAATGCACCATGCACGGCGTTATAGTGAGGTCGAGGCTATAATTGTCAATTCAAGCATTTACCTCGAGGAGACCGTAGTTGAGGCGTTGGTTGGACGTTCTCTGCTTGCCTTGGGCAAGATGCTTCCAGATGTATACCCTGTTGGACCAGTTGTCTCCATGGGTGAAAATAAGTCACAAGAGCACGAGTGTTTGAAGTGGCTTGATAGGCAGCCAATGAAATCTGTTGTATTTTTGTGTTTTGGAAGCATGGGAACATTTGACGTGAGACAGAATAGGCAGATAGCCGGCGCACTTGAACAAAGTGGACATCGCTTCTTGTGGGTGTTACGTACACCTAGCAAAGAGTTCCTCGGGTAATATGTGTTAGTAGTAACTAAATCGTATAATTTAGCTCCATTCTATTTTGGCCGATTGAGTAATCAATATTTTTTTTTAAAACTATATATCAACATGCATGTAAATGTCTATATTTTGTGAGCTTTAGTATTTTAAATATCAATAGGAGATGGATATATATATATATATATATATTTTAATTTGAGCAGCATATTGTGCCAAAAGTACTGAATTAATTAAAAAAATCACTTTATCAAATATCCATTTCTACATATAATATTTATTATCTTCTTTACTTTTAATATGATATTTAAACACTATATCAAATATTCACTTTTCGGATATTGCATGTGTTGGGTGATTATAAACTCTTAAGTGATGTAATATTCCATGGTATTCTTGTTTTGTTGTTATTTTTAAGTTACTAGTCCTATTTCTTTTTTGAAGGTTAAAATTATATTTTTTGAAGGTTACTAGTCCTATTTATTAAGACTGCTTTTTGAATTGCCCTGCCTGCATAACAAAAGAAGAGCTTTAAGAAGTATATAAGTTCCAAAATACCGCGATTACAGATCCAATGTACACATTAGCCAAGGTTTACACAAAAAAAGAAAACTATAAAATAGTTTGTTACTATGGCATATCCAATTTTTCCAATAATTGTCAGCTATATATGTAAGATAAGGACCACTTTTTTTTCTTCAAAAAAAAAAAAAGATAAGGACCTCTAATTATTTAGGTTTATTTCGTAATAGAGAACCCACCAATGCAAACTTGGATGAGGTGCTACCAGGAGATTTTATAGAGAAGACTAAAGAAAGGGGATTGGTGTGGCCTACTTTGGTGCCACAAATTGAAATACTATCTCATCAAGCGATTGGAGGATTCATTACGCATTGTGGGTGGAATTCATGCCTAGAGAGCCTCTGGTGCGGTGTGCCAATGGTTCCATGGCCGCTCTATGCCGAGCAGAACTTGAATGCATTTCAGTTGGTGAATGAAATGCATGTCGCCGTTGAGCTTAACATCGATAGAAAAAATGAAGGGTTTGTGAGTGCAACAGAGCTCGAAAGAGCTATAAAGTGTCTGATGGATGAAGGCTCTCAGGAAGGGAGAAGAGTCAGGGAAAAAACAGAGGAGATTAAATTGGTATGCAGAAATGCCATAGAGGTTGGAGGGGTGTCATATGTTCACTTGCAGAACCTTGCAAACAAGCTTCGAATGCATGCAGCAAATTAATGCACAAGTCCTATTAGTTGGCTCTAGCTGAGTCGTTACGGATCTCTTCAGTAAATTGTGTTAGTTTTTGAATGCATGGTGTTCATTTGGATTATGGTTATTATTATAGTTGATTGGATGTTCTATCTGTGTATAATAAATTAATAACACATTATTCAAATTAATGTTTTATTAAAGTAAGAAACTACTTGATGTAATCGCACCCTTAAGTACGTTCACGTTTGTTTTGTCAGTACCTTGCTGTAATTTATCTTCACGAGAAACAGCTAACTGAGTCAGAAGCTCTTTAATTTTATGTTTTCATTATTATTAGAACAAAAAGAGACAATCAGAAAGTGTCACATTGCATACAATTAATTGTTGGTGTCGCACTATATATGCTATTAAATATTCATTGTAGATCTAAATTAAGTAGATGGTCATCACTCATCAGTGACAGGCTGACAGCAGTAGCAATCAATGCAATAATTTTATTATAAATTATTTGACTCGGGCATATATACCAGGTGTCCACATACTGCCCATTACCTACTGGGCCCCAGCTCACAGATTCTGGCGCGGGAGGCAGGAGCTTCTTATTATTAATTGGTGTGCCTACGTCAGGTCCACAGTACCAGAAGAAGAGCACAGTATTTGCATTCCCAAGTTACACGCCGTATTTTATCGATGACTCGGAAAAACTGAATCGGTGCTGTCTTTGATATTACTGTCTTTGATATTACATACAAAAACAAAAAAGATTGAAAGAAATTCGATTATTCTGGGTGAAAGAAATACTGATACGACCTGTCATTCAATATTGCTTTTTGAAACACGAAACTTTGGTTTTAGTTTTAGGTCCAAATTAGCACAAAAATTAGCCTTGTTAAGTGGGGCCATGTTCTCTCACACATGATTAGGGGTGTCAACGGCTGTTGTTTGCCGTTTTTGCGCCACGTTAAAATTAAACAAAACGAATAACGATAAGACATTTCATTGTGTTTCGATAAACGAAACGAAAAACGGAATGGTAGTTGGAACGAAATACCACATGTCGTTTAATGAAATCACATATTTTATACATGTCGTTACCGTTTCGTTAAACGGAACGATTAACGAAATGGTGAAACGTACTGTTTTGGTAAGTGGCACGGTATTGATTTGGGGCTGTGCCGTGGTTTTTAGAGACGTTTGACAGCCCTACACATGATATATATGCACCATAAAGAATTTTTTCTGCAGAATGTAGGGTGAGGATATGCAAATTAACAAAATCTTCTCTACATACAACAACTAGCCACATCAATTGAGATGCAAATTATCTCACCCTTCATTCCTTTATTTTTCCTTTATTATGTATTTATAATTGTACTTTCCTTTTATATTTAATAAAATTTCCAGCTGTAGCAATCCGGCTGTCAATGGGTAGGGTACGATACGATAGAGACTTTTATCATACCCATACCCATTAAAATTTCTATATCCATACCTACCCTTACCCGTTAAAAAATTGACTTTATCCGTACCCTACCCTTACCCGTTAAGAATTAACGGTAAGGGTAGGATAATGGTAGAAAATGGATAATAATGTTAATAACTCAATAAAAGAAAATATGAATAAATAAATAACATCAAATAAATATATTAATAAGTGCAACATTGAATAATACTTTAAATATAACGAAATCCTAAGATATCTTTTCATGTCAATTGTCTCAAAAAAATACATATCTAATTACTAATTGTACTGTATTAAATGAAATAGAGTGAAAATTAATTTCTTCGTCAATGGAAACATATTCTGATAATGACATAAGTGCTCCGTCTTTAGTTTTTTTTTTCAATGCAGCGTGGCTTATTTGCCGTGTGAATTAAAATTAGAAAGAAATATATAATAGTTTAATATTGTATTATCATACAAAAATTTACAAATTTTATTATCTAATTGGTTATTAACATATTAATTAAAATCTTATAATCATATCTTTCTAATTATGATAAAGATTTTAAATTACATATCTAACGGTATGGGTAATTAACGAATACGAAATAGCCTTACCCATACCCATACCCAATAAATTACCCATATCCATACCCGATAACTTAACGAAAATAAAATCTTACCAATACTTGTCTTATCGAATATGATACGAGTTGGAACGGATAATAGGGTACCATTGACAGCCCTACTATCCTGCCTTCAAAAAGGAAGTTTTCAATACTATGGTGGTTCAACTCAATTTAATTGCAATAAATTGTGGGTCTCGTTTGGATGAGTTAGGAATATCATAAATTTAGAAAAAAGTACTATTCACGGGAAGAGTGGGCTCGTTTGGATGGATTAGGAATATAGTAGGAATAGCATAAATTTAGGAAAAAACACTATTCACCGAAATTGTGGGAATTGACTATTTCGGGAATTGGAAATGTTGTTTGGAAGGTGAGTTTAGGAATAGCGTTGGGAAGTGTGAAAAGTAGAGAGAAAAGTGTTATTGGGAAGAGTGTTATTAAAAATTGTGTTAGGAATGGAATTGGCTATTCCAAAACCGTTTGGATGAAAAATTTAGGAATAGAATTGCCAATTCCTAGGAATTGGCTATTCCTAGACAATCCAAACGAGCCCAGTGAGAAGAAGCTATTCCAGGAATAGAGAATGTTGTTTGGATGATGAGTTAGGAATAACGTTGGAAAGAGTGTTATTGAGATGAAAAATAGTGAGAAAAGTGTTATTGGGAAGAGTGTTGTTGGAAATTGTGGAATTGGTTATTTCTGAAATTGTCAATTACGTTTGGATGACACATTTATGAATAGAATAGACTATTCCGAAAATAGACATTCCTAACCATCCCAAACGTCACCGTGATGAAAAACTAGAGATTAGACCTAAAATGAAATAAAACATAATACGAGAAACGCCAAAAGGCCCAAAATGTATCATCCAAAAGTCTCCGCTGAAATGGTATACTAAACTGGTGTTTGCGAATCTTGACTGTGAAATAAATTATTATCAACTAATCAAATAACACAGGAAGATACCAACTTCTTCAGGATTATGTGCCAATATGATCCAATATGATAGCTGTTAACCTGTTGTAAGCCTTTTTTTTTTCTTTTTTTGTAAAAGTAATGATTTTTTTTTATAAAAAAAGGGAATATTCTTGGTGAAAATTGTCCGTTTTGGAATGAGAAACTTCGGTTTGTAGAATAACAAGTTTTTCTTTAAATTTAGGCCCAAATATCGGCCTTATATAAGTTAATTGATACCCGTCCTCTCACGAATATGATATAGATGCACAATTAGAGAATTTTTACTTGAACAATGTAGGGAAATGATATGCAAATTTTCAAAATCTTCCTTTAGAAGCAACAACCCGCCTCAGCAATTGAGACGCGTTATCGATTATCTCACACTACTGATACCCAAAAGCAAATATACAAGATGTTTTTTTTAAAAAAAATATATTCAAACTATTAATTATAAAATAGCAAGAAATGCCCATTTGATCCTATCAGACCAAACCGAAACCATTGTTGTTTCTGTAGCCTAATATATTACTTAGCAGGTTATGATTAGATAATCTTCCCTCAATATGAAGACCCACCACATTAGTTTGGGACACCTAATCAAACTTGTGCTATATGTACACTCATCAATATGAGAGAATTTATAATGAAAAAAAATTGGCCTTTGAATTGTGAGATTGTGTAGCAGCATGCAGGCCAGTATAGCAAGTCTTTTCTTGATACGTTCAATATTTCTGTCTCAGATTGCAAAGAGAAAGTCTTAAAATTTATTTTATTTTTTTTTATTAAGAATACAGCAGTTACAGATATTGTCAATAATTGAAAAAAGATCCTGTACAATGAATGAAGACGATATTCAATGAGACTAAGAAACAAATAAACTCCCATGAAACTGCAACTTCAATGATCTTCCCGGTGTACTATATTGTGTAGTGGTCGCAACTCTACTCTTCTCAGAAGATAACCATCCATTACAATTAATTCTGTATCAATTTTGTCTCAGATCTATGATTCGGGCGCAAATTTCTGAACCCTAATTTTCTCCCCTATATAATCACCTCTATACACCTCAAGCACAGCCGTCACTTCTTTCTCCTCTCAATTTTCCAATAGATATTATCCCTGATTCCTGAAATTAATTTACATTGTTTCCGTGCATGGTGCTCAACCTTCTCTAGCAAAATCCTGAAAGGTAATACTTATTTACGAGAAATATCACAAAATTTAAATTTTGTTCAAAATCATGAACCTTAATTTATATATAAAAAGCTTATTCAAATGTGATTAGAGCTTGCAATTGATAAAATCCAAAATGGGTTTAGATGCTCAACAAGACCAATGTTTATTGCCATATAGAACTGCAAATTTAGATTCTTTTGGCAGCAGAACTCTGTTTTGTGTTAAAATATTAGCAAGATTTATAGACAACCAGATATAGTTACTTTATTTTTTTTATTAAGATTGTTGCAGATTATTATATACAGGATGTATCGCAGACTATGCCTACGAAACATGCATCTCATAAGTACAAATTCAATTTTATACCTAATTGAAAATCTTCCGACATCATGAAAATACAACATACCAAAATTCACAATGGTCTAATTTGCAGGTCCGTATAAATATCAAATACGTTTCCTTTGTGCTGAGATACTTCTTTTTTCGAGCAACAACAGCTTTTGTGTGCACAGGTTTGAAAAGTTTACATATCTAACTTGAAATTTTCGTATATTTAGTCAATCCTTAAAAAAAATATACAGTAGAAAGATCTCAACTGGATAAACTTCAGAACAAAAAAATAATCTCTTTGCCCTATGCTTGGTACTCATATTAACTAATGATATTAGGCATACCTTAGCAAAGCAATGAGAGTCCTACGCTTCTTTGGATTCCATCAAGCTCTGAAAGGTAAGCTAGTCTATTTCTGCTTATATATAATCTGGTAAGACACAAAGTCACTATCAGTAATAGAGCTAATTGTCAATTTATTTGTTTGAAAATTTTGAAATACAAAACTAATATAAAAATGGGGATTGTAGTGAATAGTGATGCATATGATTAAGGTTACTACTGTTGTTTTATCCCCGAATGTTTTCTTAAACTTTCAACTCTTTTTACTTTTGTTGTTCCTTGTCTTAAGGTGGATTGAGAGGATATGAATTATCCACATAGATGCATTTTCATTTAAAATCCAAATTGTCTCAACTTTCAAAGTTTTGAATCTATATATATATGCATGATAGAGATAAATAAAAAGAAACAATCGAATCCATAATGTGGAAGATGTCCTTGATCAACTGGAATTCTGGAACTGATAGCTATATTGTCTGCTGTAGAATAGGGTGCAGGATAACTCCCATACAGCAATGCTTAATTATGCTCTGATGAATATAGAAAGACCTTTCAATGTTTGCCGAGTCAAGCACCAATGTGACTTTGATACTTGACATGCAATACATATACAAAGCTCTATGTCCATTTTCATCTGAGCTGAATGTGGTGTTGCCAATAGATAGTGTATCCTAGTATCCAATTTTCCCATTTAAGTTAACTATTGCAGTTTAATTTTGGAAACCAGCTAATGTCCTAAAATCTTGCATTTATCAGAATTCCAGTAGTTGTTAGTTGCATTGTCTATCATTTTACCAAAGCTCAGAGTAGTTTGGAAATTGTAAAATGATTGAGCCCCATTGTAAAATATGTTTGTTAGTATTGTTTAATGTCCTTGTAGAAACACATTCTAGAAGTTGGAAGTCAGATGGTCTCAGGTTTCTAAATCACTTATCAGCATGACTTGGAAAGAGATGAAAATCCACTGGATTATAAAAGACATAAAATGCCTTTGAATAATAGGAGTACTAATGTTCATGTGCACTACAACTAGACTTCGACAACTTGCTTTCCAAGGGAAGTTCTCTATTGGTAACTTGAAACTATTAAAAAGAAGAAATTGGAAAACAGTTTTGCATATTTAGCAGGTCAAGCAGAAAAAGATAGGCATTGCTCGACTTTGCAAGAAAATCTGCTTTCCAACTTCTTCCATAAATTACTTACAGTTGCCATAGAAACATATCCCACGGAAATCTAAGAGTTGCCAACATTTATTTGCAATGCACTTTTCTAATTGACATTTATACTCCTTTTATTGAAGGGCCTTTTGTGTTTCTTTTATAATCTAGTGATATTTTATTCCTTCTCAGGTTAGGCTGTAGAGTAATTTGGAAATTTGAGACCATTTGGGTTCTAATCTAGGAATGTGTTTTTATAAGATTAAATGACCACAAACCAATTGCATAATTTAATCTCTTTTTTTGGAATGGTTAAGCTTGGTATGCTTATGCTATAATATAAGAATGTTTGTCCTGTTTTTAATTCCCTCTTTCTACCAATAATTCCTCTGGGTCCCGCAATATGGCACACAAGTCCTGGAAGGTGAAGACTCATCCATTTCCAAATTCCTTTTTTAAAAAAAGTATATTTTACTTATAAACATCTTCAGATTAATTTTAATTCTAAGAAGATTTATTTTATAGAACTTCGCAACTTATTCCATCTCAAATAAAACAAAACAGTTTCTTTAAAGAAACAAGTTCTTTACCTACTGGTTTGCAGAAAGCGGTCTTCGTAATCCTCATCTTCTATATACCCACTAGACAGCATGACACACTGGGCCCCGCAGATGTCTGACGCACTATACCAATCCAATATATTGAAAGTGGGACCCCCCTTGGTGGCATCCAAGATATTCAACCAGCTCTCCCACTCAACTACCAGGCTCCCCTCAACCATATCAGCCAGAATGGACCCTTGGTCCTTGGAACTGATATGAAAATCTGACCACCGCATGCATTTGGATACAAATCTGTTTGGCCTGATCAGTGATCAGTGACTCAGCTCTTCTCAGGAAGAATGTTCTTACATATGAAGCAGTGCGTTTGCCTGGGCCCGCCTACCTAAGGTAAGGAGTACTTATTGGCTTTCACCATGCAAGTCACTGTAACAAAACGCAGTTGATTTTTGGTTGGGATGCCATTTTGGAAGGACAAATAAGTGGTAATATCTCTTTAAATCAACGTTCTTAGTGTGATGCCAATTTAGAAGTCAATATGTAACTTTGAGCTGTGCCTAGGCTAGAAAAACAATGGTGCCCTGGTCTAGACCATCAAACCAGGCTCATTCGGAACAATATAAACCCATTCCAATTTTCAATTTTTCTGAAAATTCTACTAATCTAGACCGTCAGATGGTTGACACGTGGCGCCCGCTGAAATCAACGGATGGATTTTAAAACAACGCACAGCGCCAACGAGCTCTGATTGGTTAAGGTTGTGGGACCCACCCATTTCCGTTTAAAGAAAATGAAAAGGAAGAAGAAAAGGAGACAGTGTATACCTGAAGAAGAAACCCCGTGCACTGGCGTGAGGAAGAGCTTTGCCATCATTCTACGCCGCCTCAACCCCAACCAACTTCACCATTGGAAAGGAGACAGTCCCACGACCTTAGCGACACCAAATTCGACCACTAAAAGGAACTAGGAAGAGTCAATTTGAGAGAAACTCTCAAAAGAGGCAAAAGGGCTGTAAACTATAATGCCAGAGTTTTCGGATTTTAGAACGGACTGGAGATGTCCAGTGTCATTAAAGTGGGACTCCAGTGGTACTGGAGATGAAGATAGGGACATTCATGCGTTGTACCTTTCTGTACTTGGGGTGTGGTAGTGATACAAAAGGGGATGTATCAAACTCTCTCTACTGAAATTGATGGGAGTGTTCACCACCAATCAGATCATGCAGCCTCAGATTTGATGGTTGGATTTCATACAACACCAAAGAGTGTCACAGATGTTAAATAGGAAGGGGTGCTGTAATTAGTCTTGGTGACTTTCTCAAGGCATCGAGTAAACCTAAGATTAACAGAAACAAAATAATTTAAAAATTAAAGAAATTCTACAAAGAAAAGTGAAAATAAAAAATGAAAGGTACAGCCACCTCATAAACCCAGAAGTCATGATTATAATTTTCCATTGCAATTTTTATAATTATACCAGGCTTTTAAAAGAAAAAAAAAGAAAGAGAAAAAAAATCAACAAATCAAGAGCAGAAGTTAAGTTGTCAATACACCAATAATCTCATATGATTTACTCTTGACAGCTGCTGTCAAGCTTTCGAAAAAAAAATAATCTCATATGATTTAATATGACCTCCTATTCACTTCGGAAGGCAGAATCATGAAATTAAATATGATAAATGGAGAGGAGTAAGCAATATGATACATGTTCAGGACTATGGTGTCAGCTAGAGGGTCAAAGGAGATGCTTCTTTGGAAAATATCCACCAATGAGAGTACTATAGCACCTCACTCATTCCTTGGCGCCAAAGGGAATGCATTGCACAGAGGCAGCTGTGTGTGTGCCTCAACACCAAATAACAAGGATGCCCAATGACACTGAACCTGAAATTGAATCAAGAAGGCCTCAGCAAAGGAAGTTGTGAAATGAGGCAAAAATTTTGTGAGCATCTAGCATAACTAGCATAGAGAAAACTTTTTTTTTTTAGTTTATCATCTAGAATTCTACAAGATTCGTAATCATTAGTGGCTACGGAAGGTTTGGAGCGTTCTTCAGTCGCCTAACCTTTGATTTCATCATCCATTTCCTCTCTTTAATTCGTTACTATATGAAAGAAGTAGGTAGGAAATGAATATATAATAATAACCCCTCGTAGATAGGTATAGATGCATTTAAATAGTGTCGATCAAGCTAGCTTTATGCTTGAATTTTTTTTTAAAAAAAATCTCTCCTTAAAGTAAAAAATAACTAAAACAGAATACTAATAACCAAGGCAAGGTGGTGGTTGGGGCCTTGGGGGTAGGTATAAAAACGCATTCAAATAGGCAGATCAAGCTTTGTGCTTGAATTTTTTTTTAAAATTTCACCTTAAATTAAAGAGTAGTTAAAAACAAATAATAAGAAAATGGCAAGGTGGTGGAGGAGAACAAAAGAAATTAGCGGTGACCGTACCCCTTTATTTCTTAATTAAACGTGACAGCGTGTCTGGCGTTGCCGGTATATGATTAAGCATCTGCGTGTTGTAAAGTTAGAGCTGCACTATCTAACTGGGTCCCCAAGTAATGATGAAAAGAGAGAGCATCCAAGAAAAATAGCCACTCACCCAATTAATTAAAACAACACCAACAACAACTAAGACTTTTGTCCCAAACAAGTCAGAATAGACTAGAAAAGAAATCTAACAAAATGAGTCATTGAAAAAAAAAAGTATATGTCAAAAATAGGGCTAATAATAGTAAATATATATATATATATATATATCTCTATATATATATATATATATATATATATATATATATATATATATATATATTTATGAAAAATAAAGTAGTAGTGGTAATAATAACAATAATAAATAATAATAATAATAATAGTGAGGCCTACACCTAAGCCGTAAGCTAATACTATAACCTACAAATCTAAAACAACACTTGACCCTTAAATTCGCATCTCATGGCTCCGGCACGTGAATTGATAGCTTCCATGCGGTCCTATCCAACGCCAACTCTTTGGAGACGTTCTATTCTTTAAAGTCTCGTTTTACTGCTTCTTTCCATGTCAATCTTGGTCTACATCTGACTCTCCTTGTGTTTTCAAAGCGGTTGAGAATTCCGCTACGCACGGGTGCCTCCGGGGGTCTATGTTGGACATGTCCAAACCATCTCAAACGATGTTGGACCAACTTCTCCTCTATCGGTGCAACCTCAACCATATCTCGTATATCATCATTTCTAATCTGATCTCTCCTTGTATGCCCACACATCCACCGCAAAATGCGCATCTCTACTACACTCATTTTTTGGACGTGTCGTCTTTTAATAGTCCAACATTCAGCGTCATACTACATCGCAGGTCTAATTGCCGTCAAACTTTTTTTTTAGCTTTTGTGGGATTTTCTTGTCACATAACACTCCTGATATTTATCGTCATTTCACCCATCCTGCTTTTATCTTAGGATTAACATCTTCATCTAGGTCGTCGTCACTCACCCAATTAATTGTAAAAGAAAAAACTTTCGGTAGATCTACACATACGTACTGAGTTAATCAAAGTCGCAGGACGAAACAAAGAAATTGAGAAGCTCATGGCTCAGAGTAACAAACCATGCGTGTACTTCTTCCCTTTCTATGCAGCCGGTCACCTCATTTCCATGGTAGAGTTTGCCAAAAGGCTCTCCAGTTTTAGTAACTCATTTTCCATCAACTTCATTGTTCTCATGCAACCTGACGAGCACAACCAATTAGACTCGCCACTGTGCTCCTCATACCTCCGAACCCTTCAAGCCCAAAACACCCCATTTCAGTTCCATTGTCTCCCTTCTGTTGTACCACCAACCTCTTTTGACGGAATTCCAGAGCTGGTCAGCCTTTATACAAGATCCTATTTGCCTCACATCAAGGCACAACTCTTGGCCTCCCCTTCACCTATTTCAGCCCTTGTTCTCGACGTATTTGCTAGTGATGTTATTGATGTGGCAAATGAGCTCAACATACCATTTTATATATATAATACTTCTACTGCCACTTCACTCGCTCTTATGTCTCACCTCTCATGTCAAGAAGACGAAAATAATCCGAAAGGATTTTCCGAGGTGGAGGACATAAATCTCCCAGGCCTCATACCCATACCATCAACAGGTTTGCCTTATGATTTATTAAATAGGACCTCTTACAAGTGGTTAATGCACCATGGACGACGTAGTAATGAGGCCAAGGCTGTAATTGTCAATTCTAACATTTACCTTGAGAAGACCGCGCTGAAGGCATTGGCTGAAGGTGCTGTGCTTGCCCCAGACACGAAGATTTCAAACATTTACCCAATTGGACCAGTTATCTCGTTGGGTAAAAACAAAATAAAAGAGCAGGAGTGCTTGAAGTGGCTTGATAGGCAGCCAATGAAATCTGTTGTGCTTTTATGTTTTGGAAGTATGGGAGCATTTGACGTCTCACAGAGTTGGCAGATAGCCAGTGCACTTGAACAAAGCGGGCAACGCTTCTTGTGGGCTATACGCACACCTAGCAACGTGGGGTAATATGTATAAATTAAAATTAATTTGTATCATTAATTAGCTTCCACTATTTTCATATACAGCAATTGAGCAATTAACATATTAAATACATAACCTCTGAGAACTAATGATCATTGCAATTAATTTTGATTGCAATTGGCGTATATATATGAACATATTTGTATTTCAATAATTTGTCGACAGATGCAAGCTATATACCTAATATATAATGACATCTGAAATATTTTTTGGTATGGGAGCTAAATATTCATATATTTAATTCATATTAGGTTGTCAACCGATGGAAACTTGGATGAGTTGCTACCAGGAGGCTTTATTGAGAGGACGAAAGAGAGGGGATTGGTGTGGCCTAGTTTGGTGCCGCAAACTGACATTCTATCCCATGAAGCAATTGGTGGATTCGTCACACACTGTGGGTGGAACTCATGCCTAGAGAGCTTGTGGTTCGGTGTACCAATGGTCACTTGGCTGCTTTATTCCGAGCAGCATTTGAATGCATTTCAATTAGTGAACGATATGCATGTCGCAGTTGCGCTGGAAATTGACAGAAAGGAAGGATTTGTGAGTGCAAAAGAGCTGGAAAGAGCTATAAAATGCTTGATGGATGAAGGCTCCGAGAAAGGGAGAAGAATCAGGAAAAAAGCAGAGGAGATCAAACTGGCGTGCAGAAAGGCAGTAGATGTAGGAGGCGTGTCGTATGTTAACTTGCAGAATCTCGCAATGGAGCTTGGGGGGTAAAGAAGTGCACAACCAGTCTACATTATTGGCTGCTGATGAGTCGTTTCAAATAGATTTTGTAATGTGCAAGTGCTATCCACGGTGTTAATTCATTAGTTTACGTATATATATATATATTCTGAATCGGGCTTGTATTGTTGTTTCTCAAGAAATAGTTGTTTTCTTAGTATATTGGGTGTTATGTGTTCTATAAAATGTTGTCCAAATATTTCACGCAGTAGTTAACTATGTCGACATTTTTTATTTTTATGGAATAGATATTTACTCTTCTTTAATTTTTTTTAAGAAAAAAATGTCATTTTTTTACAAAAATCAAACAGACCTTTCAATTTTAGTATAAAGTTAAAAAAAAAAAAAAAAACACTTTTGGATGATACATTTTGGCTTTTCTCATTGTAGATCTACAATGAAAATTTAATAGCATATATACTGCGATATCAACAATTAGTTGCATGCAATGTGACACATTGGATGATACATTTTGATAATTCCTAATGATACATTTTGACTTTTGGATGATACATTTTTTTCATTGTAGATATCCGTTCTGGAATGATAAACTTCGGTTTGTAGAATAACAAATTTTGCTTTTAATTTAGGCCCAAACATTG
Organism: Rhynchospora tenuis; assembly: GCA_027725995.1. Taxonomy (NCBI): domain Eukaryota; kingdom Viridiplantae; phylum Streptophyta; class Magnoliopsida; order Poales; family Cyperaceae; genus Rhynchospora; species Rhynchospora tenuis. The sequence continues at coordinate 204,837,573 of CM050888.1, read as the reverse complement.
GCTTGCATAAGTTAATTGATAGCTGTTCTCTCACAAACATTAGGAATTTTAACTTGGGAATCGATATGCGAATTTACAAAATCTTCTCTTAAAGCAACCCGTACAGCAATTAAGACGCGTTATCGATCGACTATCTCACACTTCTGATACCCAATGCAAATATACTAGATGTTTAAAAATAATATTCAAACTATTAATTATAAAATAGCGAGAAATGCCCATTTGATCCTATCAGACCAAACGAAAACCATTGTTGTTTCTGTAGCCGAATATACCACTCATAAATATGAGAGAATTTATTCTGGACGAATATGTAAAGACCTAACTAAAATTCACAAGAAATAAAATGAAAAATTCATTAGATCCTATAACTTTAACAAATAAATGAAACTTTTGGCCTTCGATTTGTCAGATTGTGTAGCAGCAATGCAGCATGCAGGTCATGATCACAAGTCCTTTCTTAATAAGTTCAATAATATTGTCTCAGATTATAAAGGGAAACTCTTATAATTTATTTTATATTTTTATTAAGAATACAGCAGTTACAGATATTGTCTATGATTGCAAAAAGATTCGGTACAATGAATGAAGACGAGACTCAAAATGAGAAAAAGAAACAAATAAACTCCCATGAAACTGAAACTTCAAATGTCTTCCCAGTGTACTATATTGTGTAGTGAGTCGCCACTCAACTCTTCTCAGAAGATACCCATCCATTACAATCTTCTGTATCAATTTTGTCTCGGATCTATGATTCCTACACAAATTTCTGAACCCTAATTTTCTCCCCTATATAATCACCTCTATAGACCCGACCTCAAGCACAGCCGTCACTTCTTTATCCTCTCAATTTTCCAATAGATATTATCCCTGATTCCTGAAATTAATTTACATTGTTTCCCTGCATGGTGCTTGACCTTCTCTAGCAAAATCCTGAAAGGTAATACTTATTTACAAGAAATATCACAAAATTTAAATTTTGTTGAAAACCATGATCCGTGATCTATATATATAAAAAAGCTTATTCAAACGTGATTAGCGCTTGCAATTGATGAAATCCAATATGGGTTTAAACGCTCAACCAGACCAATGTTTGTTGCCATATAGAACTGCAAATTTTAGATTCTTTTGACAGCAGGCGTCTGTTTTGTGTTAAAATATTAGAAAGATTTATAGACAAACAGATATAGTTACCTTATTTTTTTTATTAAGATTTGTCGCAGATTTATTATATAGAGGATGTATCGCAGACTATGCCTACGAAACATGCATCTCATAGGTATAAATTCAATTTTATGCCTAGTTGAAAATCTTCTGACATCATGAAAATACTATATACCAAAATTCACAATGCTCTAATTTGCAGGTCCATATAAATCTCAAATTTGTTTCCTTTATGCTGAGGTACATCTTTTTTGGAGCAACAATAGCTTTTGTGTGCACAGGTATAACAAGTTTACATATCTAACTTGAAATTTCTGTATATTCAGTCGATCCTTAAAAAATCTACAGTACAAAGATCTCAACTGGATAAACTTCAGAGCAAAAATAATAATAATAATAAACTAAATAATAATCTCTTTGCTGCCTTTAGACCACGCGGTTGCCCTATGCTTGGTACTCATATTAACTAATGAAATTAGGCATACCTTAGCAAAGCAATGGGAGTCCTATGCTCCTTTGGATATCATCAAGCTCTGAAAGGTAGGCTAGTCTATTGCTGCTTATATATAATCTGGTAAGACACAAAGTTACTATCAGTAATAGAGCTAATTGTCAATTTATTTGTTTGAAAATTTTCATTACAAAACTAATAGAAAAAAAGGGATTGTAGTGGATAGTGATGCACATGATTAATGTTAATGCTGTTGTTTTTTCCCTGAATGTTTTAAACTTAAATTTTCTACTCCTTTTACTTTTGTTATTCCTTGTCTTACCGTGGATTGAGAGGATGAATTATCCACATAAATGCATTTTCATTTCAAATACAAATTGTCTCAACTTTCAAAGTTTTGAATCTATATATATATATATATGCATGATTGAGATAAATAACAAGAAACAATGGAATCCATAATGTGGAAGATGTCCTTGATCTACTGGAATTCTGGGACTGATAGCTATATTGTCTGCTGTAGAATATGGTGCAGGATAACTCCCATACAGCAATGCTTAAGTATTGTCTGCTGTAATCTATCAATGCTTAATCAGCTAATGTCCAAATCTTGCATTTATCAGAATTCCAGCGGTTGTTGCATTGTCTACCATGTTACCAAAGCTCAGAGTAGTTTGGAAATTGTAAACTGATTGAGCCCCAGTGTAAAATATGTTTGTTAGTATTGTTTTATGTCCTTGTAGAAACACATTCTAGGAGTTGGAAGTCAGATGGTCTCAGGTTTCCAAATCACTTATCAGCATGACTTGGAAAGAGATGAAAATCCACTGGATTATAAAAGACATAAAACGTCTTTGAATAATAGGAGTACTAATGTTCATGTGCCCTACAACTAGACTTCGACAACTTGCTTTCCAAGGGAAGTTCTCTATTGGCAACTTCAAACTATTAATGTGAAGAAATTGGAAAACAGTTTTGCATATTTAGCAGGTCAAGCAGAAAAAAGATAGGCATTGCTCGACTCTGCAAGAAAATCTGCTTTCCAACTTCTTCCATAAATTACTTACAGTTGCCATAGAAACATATCCCACGGAAATCTAAAAGTTGCCAACGTTTATTTGCAATGCACTTTTCTAATTGACATTTATACTCCTTTTATTGAAGGGCATTTTGTGTTTCTTTTGTAATCTAGTGATACTTTATTCCTTCTCAGGTTAGGCTGTAGAGTAATTTGGAAATTTGAGACCATTTGGGTTCTAATAAAGGAATGTGTTTTTATAAGATTAAATGACCACAAACCAATTGCATAATTTAATCTCTTTGTTTGGAATGGTTAAGCTTGAACGGATCAAGGGTATGCTATAATATAAGCATGTTTGTCCTGTTGTTAATTCCCACTTTCAACCTAAAATTAGAGGTAAAAAGACAACATGTGCAAGGCTATGTCCTATAGAACAAGGCAATTTTTAATGTCTGAACCATTTTTTTTTTTCATTTATTCAACCGACATGCACAAATATCAAATTAAGACCCGCAAAATAAAATATGTCTACATAATCTAATATAAATCAATTATTAAATCAAACAAACAAAAACAAATTATACATAAAATTCAAATGGCTTTTCCAACATGCTTGATATGACGTACATGCTGAAATCTTGTAGGAAACCAACATTACAATATTTTTATTTTTAATTATTTTTTTCAGACAGGTAGAGAATTATTGTTATTGAATGATCTTGAATTTGTGAAATTAATGAATCTTCCCTTACAAAAAGAAAGAAATCTTAAAACATTGAATTTGGCTACTTACAAAATTTCGATGGAAAATCACATTCTCTTCAACCAGCCATTTAAATTTTGAAAATGATTTTTTTGTGCCACAGCACCAGCCGATCCATATTTTGCAAGGCATATTAGCCAACCTCAAAATATGTAAATGTATATGGAGAATATAGACATTTCAAGAGCCTCTCCCAATGATTAGTTCTATCCATGTCTGGCAGCTTTATGGGGATGCTCTCTCTCCTCTGGGTCCCCCAATATGTCACACAACTCCTGGAAGGTGAAGACTCATCCATTTCCAAATTCCTTTCTAAAAAAGTATATATTATTTATAATCATCTTCAGATTAATTCTAATTCTAATTCTAATTCTAATTCGCAACTTATTCCATCTCAAATAAAAGAAAACAGTTTTTTTTTTAAGAAGCAAGTTCTTTACCTACTGGTTTACAGAAAGCAGTCTTCATAATCCTCATCTTCTATATACCACTAGACAGCATGACACACTGGGCCCCGCAGATGTCTGATGCACTATACAAATCCAATATGTGGAAAGTGGGACCCCCCTTGGTGGCATCCAAGCATATTCAACCAGCTCTCCCACTCAACTACCAGGCACCCCTCAACCAGATCAGCCAGAATGGACCCTTGGAACTGACATGAAAATCTGACCACCGCATGCATTTGGATACAAGTTTGTTTGGCCTGATTAGTGATGCAGCTCTTCTCAGGAAGAATGTTCTTACATATGAAGCAGTACGTTTTGCTGGGCCTAACTAAGGTAAGGAGTTCTTAGTGGCTTTCACCATGCAAGTAACTGTTACAAGACGCAGTTGTTTCTTGGTTGGGATGCCATTTTAGAAGGATTAGTGGTATGTGCACCAGCTCCCAGCCTCCGGAAACATTTAAGGGAGAAGCTGTAGCCACAGGTGTCTGCATAAGAGGAAAACTAAATCATTAGGAGTCAGAATAATGTGTATGGATGGATAATTAATGCCTGTTAATGGACCCAGCACTACAGAATTCCATGGATAATTTACCCTTGAATTATCAAATAGGTGACTGGCTGGTCTTCAAAAGATGAAAAACCAATAAATTGACTAAACTCAGCACACAGAATTCCTTCGCTCTTCAATTATCAAATCGGTATTGGCAGGTCTGCATAAGAGAATAGTTAATAAATAATAAATTAACTAAATACTTGGATTTTATGTTTATGTATAGTAGACCTTATCGAGCAGCATGGTTTGGTGTCTTTGACACCAAAATTCTTTTTAAAATGCTTTTTTTGTTAACAGAATAATTAAATCATTCAATGTTGGGAGACTGTATATAGTATGGATTAAGAATGTATGTAAATAATGTGTTTAGCACATCTTATATGGTTTGAGAATGAATGCAGAATAATGTATTTAAACTACATTAGTTTCACAAGTTAAGTTCCAACCCTTAAATTATTATATAAGAGATTGGTTTGGATCTAAGTTCACTATCCTTAAATTAAAGGTCACAAACTTAGTTACCTATAAATGATAATATACACAATAATTTCCTTATTTGATAAATTTTTACCAAGAAAGCATCATGATACAAGGTACATAAAACATGTTGGCTGATATAATATGTGATAATTATAACTAATTTATGAAACCAATAACATTACTTATCTCACTGTTAATAGTTTGTCTCCACAAGTTTGATCTGTTTACAATGCAGGAGACTGTAAACCAATAACACTCTTTTATATCACTGTAAACAGTTTGTCTCCACAAGTTTGATCTGTTTACAATGCAGGAGACTGTAATGTGTAAACTGATGTCAGTCTTTGATATAAGAAAAATAATCATACATAAGTTGACACATAAACACATAGCATGAATGGTAGCAATCTCAGTCAGTACAAGGCAGTACCCAATTTAAGAATGGAATCCAATTGGTGTTAGTTTATTAAAGTTTGGGTGTAGGCATTTACCTGTTATGGTAAGCAAATTGGTTCAGCTGTCTGGTCAATTGGAAACTTAATTTCACTTGGGACTATGGATCCTGACATGTGTCAGATTATTAATAGCCTTTTGGAAATGTAATATAAAACACCACAGAGTAACTAATGATGAGAGAGTCAATTTGACCTCTTTCTAGGCACAAGATATAAATTTTAACAAGAAATACAAAAAAAGCAATAATAATAGCAGCAGTTGTAATTCCAGACTCTTTAAATCATCAAGTAATATCTCAATAAAAGTGAAAGATAAAGTTTCACATGCTGCTTAAGGTTAAAATCACAAACTCAGCTAAGCAGCATCTACTCTCATTTATGGCAATAGCATTCCAATAGAATTTTCTTTTCATAAAATTCAAATTGAAAAAGAATCAACTTTCAATATTCTTCAATTGTAAAATCCTACAAATCCTCTTTTCTAACCATATTCTTTCTGAAATTCTGAAGTAATATAAAAACTTCTTATCTAAGAACTAAAGTTCAAAACTACCAAAATTTCCATCCAAAGAAAAGAGGAAAACTAACTAAAAATCGAACTGGAGACCACAATTAAGTCTTGCGTCTGAGCTTCTTGCGTAGCTTCCTCAGCTTGTGCTTGTTCATCTTTCTCTTCCTCTTCTTCTTCACACTATCTGCTCTTATCACAACTTCTTTCTCCCTTTCACCCTCCAACCCAACAGCCTCAGATAAACGAATCAGACCAACATTGGAGAAACGAGCAAAGGAAACACCAAATTTCAGTCCCCCATCAAAATTCAAATGAAAACCATAATTTGGGGCTGAAAGAGAGGTCGATTGAGCCCCAACCAAACAATCTCTGCTTGCTTCAGACAGAGAAACTGGACCAAGATGAGAAAAATGTGGAAAGGTCGGGTATATAGTGAAAGAGTGACTGGAGAATGCAAAATCGGGTACATTTTCGATATTTTTGGGAAGGGAAGGGGTAGGGTTTAAGCCTTGAGAGGGGGATGGCGAGAAATGGAGAGTGTGGAGAGATGAGAGAGCATGGAGAGGCCGGAGAGAGGAGGTGGCCGCCGTGGATCGCCTTTTGAGCAGCCTAGGTAGGAAAGACGACGCCATTTGTTGGGGTAAGAGTGGGAATTGCGAAGCTGGAAGAGAAGGGTTTCCGATTTCTAAATTTTGCGGATAGATATCTGGAGAAACCCAAAATCTTTCAGCGTGTTGTTTGTTGTCCAGCACTAGACCTGGCAAACGTGTGAAAAGCACACGTTATTGCCCCGTTCCGTTTTCGTGCCGTTTCGGCAAACGGAACGAAATCTCTATTTCCTTTCCGTTCCGTTTGTGAAACGGTAAGGAAAATTGGTGCCATATTCCGTTTCGTTTATATTTTTCATTATAATTCTTCATTTCGGTGTTCCATTTCGATAAAACGGTATAATTATCCGTTTCGTTTTCGTTTCGTTTTCTGAAACGGCATGGTAAATTGAGTTGCCACATTCCGTTTTGTTTCTGAAAACGGAACGGCATCACGTTTTTTTGGACCGTTTTGACAGGCGTATCCAGCACTAGCAGTGATTTTAGTAACACAAATTGTTAATGTTATTTTATGCAATAATACAACCTTATTTTGTATTTATATTCTAAATTTAAAATTCTAAAGTTTAATCAAAGGTGCTAATTCTGTTCGTTTTTTTAAAAAAAGAGATGCATTATTCATCTAACAATTATATTTTTTTTTATTTTATACGAAATTAGACGGTAAAAACTGAATGAATTATGTTCATCATGGTTGATTAATTTTAGTGCATTTATCGTTTGACATTTTGATCAAATATAAAATAAAGTCTAAAATTTAAGAATGTACGTAAATATATGTCTTATGAAAAATGAAACAAAATTAATGATTGATTCGACATTTATGATTGAAAAATTGAAATATAAATAATATATGATATCAAAGCATAGCAAGGCACAACGATGAACTTTCCTCAAATTTTTACATGCATAATGTTTTGACTACAAAACTTTCTAGGTCAAAAGCTAATGCGAGACAGCCAATCCTTTTTAATGTTTATACTGAAAGTACCGAACAAATTTTAGTTCAATTTTACTTGAACCGACCTAATGAAGACCTCTACTTGGGACAGTTGACGACTCGATCGCGTTGCGCACCAGGGGGGTCAAGCGTTCGAAACGGAACGGAAATGGTAAGTTCCGTTTTCGTTCCGTTCCAGTCAGCGAAATTGAAAAACCATTTCGTTTTCGTTAAACGGAACGGAATTAACGTTCCGTTCCGTTTTTACATTGATTTTTCACGGTAAATACCTAAAACGAAACGAAATTATGTTCCGCTTCCGTTCCGTTTCTAAAAACGAAACACATTTTCATTTTGTTTTCGTTCCGTTCCGGACGGACCGGAACGGAAACGTTCGAAACGGTAGACTTTTGACACCCCTACGCACCATGAAAATCTAAACTTGTCTAGTTCTCTTTTCTAAATTTATTTATTTATTTTATTCGATTAATATAGAAGTAATGGGAGTTGATTGATTCATTTCTTTTTAAAAATTTATCTTAATATTTCTGAACCAATTATTTAAAGTCTTCCTTAAGAAAAACTATTTAATGAATTTTTCAACACAAACTGGATTGGACTCCTCTCCAATTGTAAAAGACTTACAAAAGATTTTTTTTTGCAAATTTCCAAATTTTACTTCAATTCAAACGTATTAATTAAAAGCCTGATTTTTATATTCATAAAATCAGTTAGAAGGATTGACAAGAGACAAAATATAGATAATCAGGGTTTGATTCCCTGGTTTGAAACCCCATATCTAGCAATCAAACTATTTTTCTGATAATTGAGGACTTAGTTAGCTGCTAATCCTTCATGGCAAATGAATTAAATTATTATTATTTTCTAATGTTTGAATTATTTCAAGAAAAGAGGAGCGAAACTTATGAAATAAGTCCTTTCTTCTATGACGATTGACGAATGACTGAAAGATAATATTAATTTTCTTATAAAATTAAGGTATTTTTCCTACGTTTTATTTTTTGAATTTTTTCCTCTAAATTTTGCTTGGTTCTACCAACCTTTATTTTCTCCATCAATTTGGCATAGTTGAACTTTGATATCTGATATATTATCTCCTGCTAACTACTTTATAGTATCCTTCATCACAACAAATCTAATTATTCTTGTATGAGACGCGTTAACTGGCCGAGAGAGACGAAATCCGGAACTAAAAACAATAATTTCCTACCATCAGATCGCTAACTCAAGCTAATACTATTATTTTATTCAAATTTGTCTCGCTAAAGTCAAGTTTCGATGACTCAATCTAACACGAATCGACAATTAAAATTTTTTCCATTCACTAATTCGTTCAAAAAATAATTAAGAAAATAAATTTACAGTGTAGTTAATACTGTTCTCATTCTTCAGACTTTTCATCCAAAACTCTCTTTTATTTTTTTTTAAAGTATTAATGATTTAATGGGAAACAAATTTGTAAACGAGAAATAAGAGAGGAGAATTAATCTTAGTAAGAGAATAATGAAAAAAACAAAAAAAAAGGGACGTGTTTAGCAGACGGATGAAATTTACCTTTGACCGGCTTTAGCCTTGGTTAGACTTTAATCAGAACAAAAAAAGAAGGAAAATACAACAAATGAGACTCGCTGTCCTAGATTCGTCTGTACATGGTTTCGCCTAGCAGCCAATTACGCAACGAGTCGTTTACACATGTCGTCAATTGCCAGTTTGTCATGATTCATGATTTGATTCTCGACTCTCTCTCTCTCTGAAAGGCTTATAGTTTAGTTATGGGTGAGCAAAAAACTCGTAACTCGTGAGTTTACTCGAGCTCGACTCATAAAAGCTCGATTGTAACTCGAGTTGACAGAACTCGAGTTGTATCAACTCGGTTAATTAACGAGTCGAGTTTGAGCTGGACTTAACTCGACTCGTCAACTCGTGAGCTGACTTGTGACATAATAAATATAAAATTTAAGTAGTATTATCAATATGATTTATGACTTACGAAATTATGAATAATAAAAAAAGTAAAAAATAACACAATAATTATTTTATTGTATTTTTTATATAGTTATAAAATAAAAAATATTAAGTTTCAAGACATATTTTTGCTTCAAATCAATAGAAAAAATAAAATTGACAACAAATTTTATTATTTGTAATATTATATATATATTAATTAATTTTAATATTGAAATATTATATGATTTAAAAAATAAAATTTTAAAGTACAATTGCTTATATCCAACTCGTTCATGACTCGTAAGCCAACTCGAGTTGGAGCGAGTTGAGTTTGAGCTAGCTTAAATAACTCGAAACTATTTCTAACTCGACTCGGGACAACTCGAGTTACTATTGAGTTGAATTTGAGTTGTATCCAACTCGCTCGAACTCGGCTCGTATATAGCCCACTTATAATTTCTCTTTGGAGTTTGGAGCGCTCAAGTTCTTCTGTTGCCAATTCTGTAGATGGATCGGTCGAACCTGCTGCAAGTAAACAAACGGCCGCAAAATCTGCTGATATTTTCAGGTAGAAACCCATGAATTGAAGACTGTCCTACCACCAAAAAAAAAAAAAAAAAAAAAACCATGAAGACTTCCAGCAAATCAGCTGATTTTTCAGAGGTATCCTAAGTATTGTTATTGAAATTTTCTCATTCTCTAAATTCGATCAACAAATTTTAATTCAAATAATCTCTTAAAAATCTATTCTATTAACATAATTTGAAATTTATAGCTAATCATGAATCAACAAATTAATGTTTGAAACTTTGAATAGAAACAACAACAATTTAAAATACACACATTCGAATTCAACTTGAAAAGTTCGGACGGTACATTCGTACATGAGAAATAATCCTTTACTTGGAGTACGCAATAACGTCAAAATAAATCTGAACGGAGCCCCAAAACGCGTAAAAGAAGGCAAAGGGACGCTGCGCCGCTTGTTTCCAAATTTAAAAAGGCTTCTCCGCCCGAATGAGAAAGCGAAAAAAGAGTAAATTCCCACTAGAATCTTCTTTTCACATACCCCCGAGAGATTTTCATATTTAATATCAGTAATAGTTCTTTTTCTTTTTATTTTCCTAGTGTTGCACAATTTTCAAAACACGAAATTTGCACTTTTTATTCAATATTTTGGAAGTCAATAATTTTTTTGCATTAAAGATTATAAATTTTCACCGAAAAACTACTACAAATAGAAAATAACAATTAATAACCTGCTACATGGTCTTTTTTTTTGGAAAAATAATATGATATCTGAGTTTTATTCAAACGCTAAAGATCTTGGATTTTTTTATAAATATTGTTTATCTTAATTTGTATATAGTAAAATTATAATTATGATTTGTACTGTCACGTATTTATAAATACATTAAGAGTTGCAATTTTCATATGAAAGCATGGTAAAATTTAAGATTTGGACAGTAATAACTGAGCAATAAAAAATGTAACTCATAAATTTCATATAATAATGATAAAATTTATGACTGACAACTGGTACAAGCTAAGCACAAAAAAGCAACATCAGTTGAAAATTCGAATAACTTTCAAAGGCTAAAACTTAATTGCAGGCCATAAAATAAATTCCTCCAATTAAAAGGACACATGTGAAAAAGATCCATGCTGCTTTGTTCTTTTCCTCACATGCTTTTGAAGCACCTCTGCCACTTCGACTTCCACTTGACAGAAAAAATAACTCCAGCCAAGCCCAAATATTGAAGAGAAGGAAAAAAAAAAAAAAAAAAATCTAAGTACAGTATTCTGTTCTCCATGTATTGTAGGTTTCTTGTTCCATTTCTAGTTCTGAGCTTGTGTCACGCCGTGCACCGGGTTCATGGAGGAGATCCGTTTGCCTTCTTCGAGTGGGATGTCTCTTACATGACCGCTGCTCCTCTTGGAGTAAAGCAACAGGTTTTTCTATTGCCAATAATTCTCTATTTTTAAGGGTTTTGTATTTGGAGGGAGAGGCATTGGTAGAAATTTTGAAAAAGAGAACTCAGAACCTCTTCCAACGGCCCATTTTAAACTAAATTTTGTGTCTTTTGGTTTTGAGTTGCAATAAGTTGGTTTGTATAGTTCTACCACCTCATAAACAGTATATTTCCACCAAAAATTGAAGCCTTGGTTGACATTGTTTGGTACATTATATAATTATGTACTTTTTGTTTTGGTTTCTAATCAGTTTGAATTAAAGGTCTAGTTGAATTTTACAGATTTTATGGGTATGTATATTCTCTATCAGCATCAGTATTGCTCTATTATTTTTGTTGTTGCTATCTGTACAAACTATACTGTTGCAGTCAGTTTATTATTGTTATTGAGAACAATAATTCAGAATTGATATTGCTTTGAGATCTTTGATTACTCGTATATAGTAAAGGAACCTGTATTATTGAAACATTGTAGGTGATAGGCATCAGCGGGTCATATCCTGGGCCAATTCTAAATGTGACGACTAACTGGAATGTTGTAGTAAATGTCAGAAATAGCCTAGATGAACCGCTTCTTATCACATGGTATGTACTGTATTGTTTATTTACCTTTGTAATTAACTTGACAATAGATAGCTTCAGTTTTTCTTTCTCAGAAAGGCTGCAACTTCAAGTATCAATTGTAGGTATTAGTTATGGTAAGAAGTATAGATACCTCTTCTGGAGTTAATTGTCCATACCATGATTCTTATGCCCAAGATATTGTCCATATCACCTTCAACCCACATGTGATGTTACCTTTCCTGACTAAATGGAATCAGTACAAGAATTCCTAACAAAAAAAAAAAAGTCTTGATGCTACCAGTGTAGGTCCTGTACCACCTGGTACATTCCATCATCACAAGCATGGTTGTATGGTACATTGCAGCATCTGCATAGGGTTGGTATTATTGGTTATCTGTTATTTTGTAGATACATATACTATATTATAGATTTGTCAACATGTAGGAATGGCATACAGCACAGAAAGAACTCCTGGGCAGATGGGGTGTTAGGCACAAACTGCCCAATCCCCCCTGGTTGGAATTGGACATACCAATTCCAGGTCAAAGATCAAATCGGTAGCTTCTTTTATTTCCCTTCAACAAATTTCCAAAGAGCAGCCGGTGGATATGGCGGGATTATCATAAACAATCGAGATATTATTCCCTTACCATTTGGAACCCCAGACGGAGATATCACAATATTTATCAGTGACTGGTATAACAGGGACCATAAGGTTAGGTTTTATTTTCAAAGCATTCAACACCTAAATGTTTTTGCTAGTTTTAGGACGATAAACCTACTTCTTGGACCAACGTGCCCCTTAAAAAATGTTCCTTTTATTGCTAGTTTTAGGATGGATAATTTACTCCTTGGACCAAAATCCACCTGAAACTTTTCCATTGGCCTTTTCCTTATCCCCTTTTTGTTCCTGTTCATACAGATTTGTAATTCTTTTCATTTTTGCTAATGTCTGCTTGTTATGATTGATACTGTGTAGGAACTGAGAAAAGTTCTAGAAAGCGGAAAGGATCTTGGTCCACCAGATGGGATTGTTATCAATGGATTGGGCCCATATCGTTACAACAGTTCAGTTGTTGGAGATGGCATTATTTATGAGACGGTAAATGTTGAGCCAGGTATTCTGATGTTTACCAGTATTAAGTCAAAAGTAACAAGCAGACAAACTATAAAAATAGAAAAAAAAATAACATTAGGTGTGGCAGATTTGTCAATTCTAGCATGCTATCGTCATGGTTTGTATTATTCAATGTTTTTTTTTTCCAGTACTGACAAGAAAATCCATGCTTATCTTAGCTTGTGATTAATTTAACCCTAATCATCAAGTTTTACCCCATATTTGGTACTGGCACTGGCACATAGACCTTCCAGATTGTACTGTTTTGGTATGTCAAACCCAATTTTGGTATACATTTTTCCACTTATCCAATTTACACCAGATAATCATTGCCTTACTTGGTGGGAGATCATTATCATTATTCTGAACAGCTCACTTATCTCATTATTCTGAACAGCTCACTTTTCTCCTCGTCTTTCCTTGTAGGTAAAACATACCGGTTCCGGGTACACAATGTGGGCATCTCCACAAGTCTAAATTTCAGAATCCAAAATCACAACCTCCTTTTAGTAGAAACTGAAGGTTCATACACAGTGCAACAAAACTACACCAACATGGACATACATGTGGGCCAGTCATTCTCATTTCTAGTGACCATGGATCAAAATGCCAGCTCAGACTACTATGTAGTGGCAAGTTCAAGATTCATGGACCCTACTGTCAGAGACAGGTTAACTGGGGTTGCTATTTTGCATTATTCCAATTCTCAGGGCCCTGCGTTTGGACCTCTGCCGGATGGCCCGAATGAGGGTGATACATATTTCTCTATGAACCAGGCTCGATCAGTAAGGTAAGATATAATCTTTGTTTATTCTAAATCCTGTTTTGCCTTGTCTATAGTAATAGCCAATGCATGGATTGTGGACCTCGTCTAGGTGGTATTACTTTGCATAGAATTTTTCTCAGGTCCTTACTTTGGGTCTTTTTGAGATGGCCAACCTGGGTGGTGTAAACACCTTGAGGTGTTCAAGAGTTGGATTTGATCTCTTGTGAATAAAGTTTCAGACTGAATACAATCAAGGTCTCAAGAATTGTGAGATCTGTGGTACAATGGTTTTTCTTTGAGCATTGTGCACTTGTGAGGTTAAAATGTGGCTAGATAGATGAACTTCTGCCTACTTATCAATTTGCAACCTGTGACATTGCGTAATTGATCCAAAGTGAGATTGATACTGAGTTGCTCGGGCGAAAATATGGATTACGTAAGGCTTTGTTAAACTATCGATCCTTTATTTATTTACTGTTTTGTGAGGGTGGTAGTGGCAAATTTTTTAAAAAATTGAAATCTCTTTATGGGCAACATGACCTACCAAGCCAATTTTCTAAATTACATAATTTACATCTACTTTGAATTTTTATCTCCATCTAAGCCATTTTTTTTTCGTATTTTTATGTAATTTTGCATCAATTTCAGATGGAACGTCTCGGCTAGCGCTGCGAGGCCCAATCCGCAAGGCTCATTTAGGTATGGTGAGATCACAGTCACTGACGTGTATGTCCTTCTAAATCAACCTCCAGAGCTAATAAATGGGCAGCTCCGTGCCACTCTTAATGGAATTTCCTACTTTGCCCCTCAAACCCCTCTGAAGCTTGCACAGCTGTTCAACGTGCCAGGTGTGTACAAGTTAGATTTTCCAGAGCGTTTCATGGATCGACCTCCAAAGCTGGATACCTCGGTAATTAATGGGACGTACAAGGCCTTCATGGAGATTATTTTACAGAATAATGGAACAACAGTGCAGAGCTATCACTTGGATGGATATGCATTTTTTGTTGTAGGGTAATTTCCTTTTTCAATTTATATTGTATTGCTACTGTTCCATACATTTCTCTAGTAAGCACCAAAATGTGATGATACAGCTCATATTAGCACTATAATTTATGCAGAGCATAACTTCTTCTCTCGTTGGTTTCAACATGCTCAATTATACATAAGCCACCCTAAACTATATAGAGAAATGTAGGATGTGCAGTTTGGGAATCTTGTCAAAAGCAAGTACGGATGATATAATAATCTCTAAACACATCTGCAACATTCTGTTTTCCTTCACTCTTTTGTATGAGCTCTACTTGTTGATGTTTTTTTATTGGAAGAGATGCCTATGGTATGTTATTTTTTGGATCTGCTTTGTGCATTTCCATTTTCTGTAAAAGGATTTTGAACTTGCAGGATGGATTTTGGGATATGGACAGAGAATAGTCGTGGGACATACAACAAATGGGATGGTGTTGCACGGTCTACAACACAGGTAGTTCAATAAAGCTCCTTTTCTCTATATGTTATAATAACATGTTTTCTTAGATTGACACCATAACAATAGTAGCAATTTAATAAAATTCAGCAAATAGTATCCCTTGTGGCATCATACTATCAATTCTGAAAAGACTTGAATGGAGCTTTTAATGCCTAGTGAGTTCTAAATTTTGAAGCTAATAATAGATTGCACCATTGATTCAGAGCAACAATTAGTTAGCGGGATTTATTGTTAATCCTAGAGCATCTATTTAAGAATATATTTTTTTTATATATTTTTTTTCTATTCAGGTATTTCCTGGAGCATGGACTGCTATACTGGTATACTTGGATAATGTGGGAATATGGAATTTACGGTCAGAAAACCTAGATACATGGTACCTGGGGCAGGAGGTTTACATTAGTGTGGTCAATCCGGAGGATAGTAGCAACAAAACCGAGCTCCCTTTGCCTGACAATGCCATTTTCTGTGGAGCTCTCTCTAGCCTACAGAAGTAATGTTCTTTTTCTTTCATTTTGCTTTACTATGTCAGAATGCATATATTAACCACATCTATGTGATAGCCATAATAGGCTAAATTGTTGTCAACATAAAAAATAAAAACATTTGTAGATATGTCATATGTTTTATATAGTGTAGATCATGTATCAAATATGGTTAAATCTGAGAATCATTTGGTCATCATTCAACTGCCATCAAAACTTGATCATTTATTCTAAATCACTTAATGGGGATATAGTCATTTATTTGTACAAATGGTGAAAAAATCATTTATATAGTTTAGAACTTTAGATACCAATTTGTGCAAAAATATCATATACTTTTTCATTTATTTTATTGTGTAACTTATTTTAATTTGCTTTTTCCAGAGAACAATCCAACAAATATAGGTTCTCTGAAGCTCCATCCTTTACCAGTTCAGTCAAAATATTATTGAGTTGTATTCTGATAGCATTGCTTCATTTAAAATATTGAAGATTTCTTAATTTGTCTCAGTTAATGTACAATTGAGCTTATTGCAAATGTTTCACATCTTATGCCTTTTTTTCTTTCTTTTTTGGTTATGAGATGAAGTTGTATAGTTCTAGCCTTGGCTTTTAGGGAATTATAACAAAGATCTAGAAAAAAAAGGAAAAGGTTAATTTTGGAAATATTAGCTTTTGTGATAACTGATAACTAATGTTATTCTGCTGATTTATTTATTTTTCCATAATGCTTATAATTTTTTTTTTAAACTTTCGGTAATTTTTATTAAAAATGATGAGGGGATCTTGTGAAGGCTCATTTCATGTACGAAGCGTGCTATAACTATATTCATTTCAAAAGGTCTGGTTGTGGTCATATTATTTGCGCAAGTCACCTTATTAGTATGTAAGAACAATATATAATTATCCACCTCCAGATATGCAGCACGCATTTTAACAAACAAGTCTTTTTCAATAAGTCAATAATAAACTTACTAAGAGAAAGTATTGCATTGAGTAGTTAAATGAAGCAATGCTGTTCACATAATAAAATAAAATAAAAATAAAATAAATGCATGTAGATATTGGATGAAAACTAAAGAAAACAGTAAACAGATGTTTTCCTTGCACCATTTTTGGATCAGATGTAGTGTTCGGGAAGGGGAAAAAAATAAAGATTAAGTTGCGAAGGACGCTTTGTTTGGATGAAATAAGATTTGAAGCAAAAAATTTTAGGGAGGGCAAGTGATTGCTCCTGAAAATTTTCCTCATATACAAATATTTTTGCCTTCTATTTGGAGAAGAAATGATGGAATGGAAGATTTTGTTGCTTGGAGATGTATGATTGACACAGCATTTCTTCCCTATCTCGTTGGATACAGCCTTTGTCCTTAAATGCTGATGGAGATACTCTTCAGCGATGCCTTTCTTGCAGCATCCCTTAATTAGTTGTTGGTAGCTAACGGATTCTATGTACCTTTTCTATTGAAGACTAATAGCGGTATCTAGTACTGTAGCTTTGCTAGCTTTGTTACTAATTAGCTGCTTTATTAATAGATCGGGTCATGACAACATAGAATACAAAATTAAAGTCTAGGAGAAATGAGAACTATGCAAACTGATTCGTTGTATTACTAGGTTTTTGTTAATGTTTTGGATAATCTGTCGAAAAGATCTTTGCAATTTTGATAGTACCAATTTGTTGTTTTTTTTTTAAAAAAAAAGTAATAAAAATATCCTTTGATTGGCTCTATGCCATGTTTGATTAACCAACCCCCCCCCCCTTTCGCTAAATTAGACTGATCACAATATACTGCCCTAGATAATAAGTATGCACAACAATGAATGCAAATTAAATTTGCATTAACAGAGATCATACGATTTTTACTTGCAATTATCCTAGATAATAAGCTTGCATCCTTTCAAGTTGCAAGTAGCAAGCAGTGACCATCACATTACTATTTTGTCTGGATCCTGTGCGTGTCAGGCAATAGTCAGTAGAGGAGCCCAGGTCATGGGCGTGAGCCGCGTGAGATAGATCATGAGTTCTCAAATTTTGAATTTAATAATATATGGCCAACCTTTAACTACTTTTGATTTGATTTGACTTTTTATTTCTCGAAATCAATATATTTATAGCTCTATTATGCCCTGTTCGGAACAAGCTGGGAGTAAATTTATTTATTTTTTAGGGTCAGGTGGCAAATACCACACCGACAGAAATTTCATTAAAAAAGTGTAATAAGATTACAAGAAAACAAACAAAAGAAAAATCAAAAGAAAATTATACAAGAAAGCTAAGCAGTAGTGAAAAAACGACAAAGAAAAAGGAAAAAAAAAAACTATACAAAACTATACAAAAGGAAAATCCAAACAGAAGACTATGCCAAGTTCTTCCAGGAGCAAACCAGGTTCGAAATGTCTCGCATGAGGACAATGGGTGGCTTGGCTGTATCAGAGAAGATTCTGTTATCGACCAGGAATTGGCAGCCCAAATAGTGTCCTAATTAACGAACATTCGATATAATAATTGTTTGGACGCTATCTTTCAATTTTCATCATAGTTTTCCCAAGAATATTGAGGTATGCTAGCTATTTGTTATGACTGTGGGGATTTGACAACGGCTGTGCAGAAGAAGTCAGCATAGTGAGTGTTTTTTGCTGATAGAGGCAACTAACTTTGCCGTAAGGTTATTAGGTTAATTGAATCTATATTATCAAATAAAAATTTCAATTAACCCTAATTACCTTTTTATGCTATGTGATTTTATTTGCATACTCTATTAATACCAAAAGCGGGAAAAATCAAATTACAGAATGCTTTTGTGTCATATAACTTTTACCTAGCCATTCCAAATAATTTGGACTAGTAATCTTCGAAACCAAAGTATATTGGAGAATAATTCCCGAAATAAATGCAACAAAATTCGTACTACATAAGAAAAGAATAAAAATAAATGCTAAGGTTTATAGATATTATATACATATAACACAAAAGAATACATGTAAATGGACAACAAACTAAAATAAACGCAAAAGCAATAAATTACAATGTGCACACACTGAGCTTAGGGACCTAACTAATGGCGGTGGTGATGGCCATGGGAATGCTTTTTTGCCTCTTTCTTCATGTGGTGTTCATGCAGTGCGAAACCCGCACTGCCGACTGCAACGGTAGCTGCAATTTCCTCCTTAATCTTGTGGGAATGTGCATGCTCTGTATCCTTCTTGGCCTTGTGTTTCTCATGCTGGCGCACAAAAAAAAAAAAAAAAAAAAAATCAGCTCTGGTAAGGTTAATCACAACTTTTTAATTTTTTTTTATGAAAATTCGTTTTTTTGGGTTTTTATACTTCTTTTTTTTTTAATTACTTGATATCATAACCTTCAAGCTAGATTGCAATCAAGCAAAGATAAGGGTTATCACAGTTATTATTGTTGTCACATATCTCATTAGAATATTGTCACGGATTTAAAATGCATCCATGATGCCATTTCCTTTGAATTTAACAAGTAATACTAACATTAATGCCAACGGAGTAGTATTCTGAGTTCAATTTTTAAACTTATATCTCAATGCAAGTTTGTCAGCTTTAAACACAAACAAAATTCATGAACAATTGCCTTTCATATATAGTAAGATGAAATTGGAAGATTTATATATAAAAATATACCATGGCATAGGCCCCTGCAGCAACCGCCCCGAGTTGACCAAGTTGTTCCATGTGCTTGTGGTGCTTCTCCTTCTTGTGGTAGTCGACCGGTGATTGATTCTTCTGCTGCTGGTTTTTGTGGTTGTGAGTGAACATTGTTGAAACTTTCTGATGTGGGTGAATGGTAAAAGCTCTTTTGCTTGCTGTTTTGCTCCTTACTTGGTTTGATGGGTAATGCAATGGAGCCTGAGGTTGTCATGATTTTATACTTTACACTCGAGACGCGTTGGAAGTAACACGGATTAAGCATTTTCGCTACTTTAAGTCTTTGGCGTCCAATTAGGAGAAAACACGCTTCAATTACCTATTCTAGCAACACGGAAACAAAATAAAAGTCGGCCAGGAAGCTCTCTGTGCAGCGTATGCATATCACTATTTCACTGTGTTACGCAAAGTTTAGGGCTGAATTGATCCATCCCAGAGACCCAGACTAAGCGCAAAGTTTGGTTCCTTATTGGTTAAGTATTGCTCGATTCAATTGTATTGTAGATCCACCCGTACGCGGTGACCATTTATTGTTGTGTACGATTTTACAAATTAAAATATATTCTCCCATGCATTCGGAATTTCGGATTTATTTACACTTTACACCTATCCGGCTATCCGTAATGCTCTGCTAGATCAAGACCAATGATCAGCATTTGTAAACTGAAATAGGTTAATTTTTTTAGTTGGACAGTGAACATAACTAATTGCCAAGATTTCATCGTACCGCTCACATTTGTGTTTTTCCCATTCTCAAATTAATACAGCAAACGATTTGTTTAAGAAAAAAACTGAACGGTAAAATTGTTATTGTTGTAGTTCGTTGGAAAAAGAAGTAAAATATATTGAAAAAAAGTATATTTATTTGACAAATATGACAATTAATAAAATAAAATAATGACCAAAGTCGAATAAACATAGTCAGTTATGCTCTTTTAGATTACATCGGTTGTATATAAAAATTTGTTCCATTTTATAATTATTTCATCATAAATAAATTCTAATTAAACTAAATCATTAATTTTATCTTCGGCCATACTTGTCTTCATCCAAGATGTGGAATGTGCCATCTAAAGCAGTAAACTCACCAAGGTCCTCCAGAGCAGTCTTTCCATCACTAAGCACATTGTGCATGAATGTTTTTGCACCATCTTCATCCCAAGAGGCTAAGCCCTGAGCAGTTGTGTCATTTCCCAGATTTTGTCAGCCTGTCAGAGAGTTTTCGCAGTTAGGAAAAATGTAAATAAATAAAAATTAAAAATTAAAAAAACATCTATCAAATAAAACAAGGCAGGGCTATGAAACTTTTACCGAGCTTCTTAAGTCTGGGCCGTCTGGCACAATTTTCTGATACTGCAACTGCCTATATTAACCCATGGTTGGTCAGCAGATCTCATCTTTGATGTTTGGAGGCGCAATATCGAGAAACCAGAAAGCCACCTCTTATTATCTTCAATTTTTGAGGGGTCATATGGTCTATCCTCACACCAATCCCTGCCTCTGTCATCCTGACACCATATTGACCAAGAAAAAGAGCTATTTGTTTCACAGTTTCAGCTCAGATATACATGCAAGAGATGAATGAATATCTTACAGTATTGTCAATCTAATATATCTGTTAGATCTCACTTTATTAATTCTAAGTTAATAATTGTGCTTATATTACACAGAAACCATGTATTTTGGCATCATATTAGTGTACAGTTGATCCAAAAATGGAACTAAAAGAATGAGACAAAAGGGTAACTTAATAGCTTTCGAAGCATTTAAATCCATGCATACTCTCTTGCGCAACTTTCTTCAGCTTCTCTCCTTTGGGAGTTCATGCAGATCTTCCTCCAAGTATAGCATGCACTCTTAGCTTCACAAGGCTTTAGAATACAAGGGCACAACTCTGTTTCATAGTTAGTGTACATCGGACCTTAATATCATAGATGATCAATTAACCCTAACTAAAGGAATAAAATTTGTGGCGCGCACAAAGTGAAACAAGCAGGGTAATCAAACATTAGCTGCAACAGTAACATAAAAAGTAACTGATACACCAAATTGAAACAAATATTATTTGTGTACCATTGTCATAATCCAGTGCTACACAACCAACTCAAACAATAACATATGGAAATATAAGTTCAATTAATTCATTCATGACAGTTATCAAGGTCAAATAAATGGCATTGGAAGAATAAGAATTGAAGTCCCTTCCAAACTGAGTATAAATAAAATTACTACTAATACTTTCAAAAAAAAGAACTGCAAAAGAAGCTGGCAGCATAGTTCTTTGGAAGAAGAAACACTGTGACGTAATCAGAATGGGATACTGTAACTTCATTTCGGAAGTATACATTCATAATTAAATATATTTAATTTAAATTCTTTATAATATGAAGTGCCGCAAAGAATGCTTGCGGCATAAAGGGAATACCTTAATTTCATTCTGGGCACTAAAGGAGAAAAAAAGAAAAATGCTTGCAGCATAATTCTTTTGAAGAGTAACATTATCAAGATGGGTGTACTGAACGATAACATCTGAAATTCCAAACATAGAGGGCCCTCTAGATTTGACGAACAGAAACCGTATCATAGTCATAGATATGACGAGGATTCATAAATATTTTGGCAAAAATATTACTAAATTCAAACTCTGATCATAAGATTATAAGATATCTGATATGCAAACAAAAGGGCAATAATGTTGAACCTTTTTAATTTGTGGTTCTTATAGTGGCATCAGTGAAAAAGAGTTACTGAAAAGGTATACCAGAACAACAAGCAAGTCAGCAATTTTAATGGATAAACCCATGGAAAACAAACTCGGAACTACATCAATGAAACAAGTTCCAATCACAAATAAAATACACACAAGTCATACAAACTATGACAGTAATCATCAGTTAAGAAATAAGGGATTACCAGAGAATGAATGAAGAATAAGGAGAGAGGGGTCGTCACCTGGAATGGTGGTGTCAACGGTCACTTCCTTGTAGAGGCTTGAGGTGGCGGCGGAAGGCGACGACTCAGAGTGGCCAGAGGCAGGATTGGGGTTTGAGGGAATTGAGGGTTGATTGAGACGCTGGGAAGTGGGCCACGGTAATTTTAAATAGTATCTTGGCATTAGATGCGATCTTATCTTTTCTTCTATAGGTGAAGTTTTCTCGTGTCAATCCATGTCCCACATATATTGCAAAGTTGTATCAAAGGTGATTGAAAAATTACAAACTAGCAATTAATATGGTAGGTTGAATTTCAATATATGATTGTTATATTTGTGAAGTAGTTATCATATATATATCTTTATAATTCGTTCATGATATAGTTGCCAAAAAAACAAAAAATCATTCATGATATTATATCTCTTGATTTTGAGAACTTATTTGGGCCTCCATTACAATTCTATCTTAAGAAGTCCAAGTCTTTAATGTACAATTGGGCCATTATCGTGATTCGGCCTTGGTAACTTACTCAAATCTCACTGCATATCTATTTGACTATTTATGTTACCAATGTTTTATCGGAACTGATAAGCGTCATCCAGCGAAAAATCATCCGCACCATCCAACTCTCCCCTCCCCTCCGTTTTTTGTTCTTTTCCGCGCGCCTGGGTGAGCGATGCGTCCTTCTGCCCTCACGCGTCTTTCCTCCCTGCCGTTCCCTTTCGTCCTTCCCTCCACCCTGGCGATCCATTTTCCCTTCCTCCCTCGCGCTCCCTTCCATCCTTCCCTCATCCCTGACAGTCTATTTTCCCTTCGCCTCCCTCACACTTTATCATGCGTTTTTAAAATGAACATACAAAACAATAAACTGAACAGATATATCAACTACTTGAACATAAAAAGTAAATAAACTGAACAGATGTAATAAACAATGTAGACTCATATAAAAAAATAAAAGTGAGCAAATAAACTGAACAGAAATGATAAATAAATTGCACAGTTATAACAAATAAAGTGAACAGATGTAACAAACAATGTAGACTCATACAAAAAAAGCAAAAGTGAGCAAATAAACTGAACAGAAATGAGAAATAAATTGCACAGTTATAACAAATAAAGTGAACAGATGTAACAAACAATGTAGACTCATACAAAAAAAGCAAAAGTGAGCAAATAAACTGAACAGAAATGAGAAATTAATTGCACAGTTATACCAAATAAACTGAACAGATGTAAGAAACAATGTAAACTCATACAAAAAAAGCAAAAGTGAGCAAATAAACTGAACAGAAATGACAAATAAAATGCACAGTTATACCAAATAAACTGAACAGATGTAAGAAACAATGTAGACTCATACAAAAAAAGCAAAATTGAGCAAATAAACTGAACAGAAATGACAAATAAATTGCACAGTTATAACAAATAAACTGAACAGATGTAACAAACAATGTAGACTCATACAAAAAAAGTAAAATTGAGAAAATAAACTGAACAGAAATGACAAATAAATTGCACAGTTATATAACATGAGATCAAAAGAAAAGAGATAAAAAGGACCAGTGAGAAAGAAAAAAAAATACAAATGAAATAGAAGAAAACACAAAGGAAAAGAGAAGGCAGAAAGAAAAAAGAAGCAGAGGGAAGAGTGGAAACTCACGAAGGAAGAGAAAAAACGGAAGGGAGAGACGCATCTGGAAGCGGAGGGAGAGAGGAGAACTCGCGAAAGGGACTTCGTGAGAGACGAGAGGGAGAGACGCGTCTGGAGGGGGGTGAACTCGCGAAAGAAGGGAGGAAAGGAAGGGAAGGGTAGGGTTACGCTGAAGGAGGGGAGCGCGCTTCTGTGGATGGCTTGGATGGCGATGGGTTGGATGACGCTGAGTAATTCTCATGTTTTATTATCCACAACAAATCCACATGTTTGTTTTCCCAAAAAAAAAAAAAAACATAATAATAAATATAACGAGCAATAAAAACAATCTCGTACCTTTTCTTTTGTATATCCAATTAATTATTAGAAATGGATATTTCGTATTAATTAACTCTTCACCTGCCACCAGATCAATAACACACACATGGTAAGGCCTGAAATAATACCGCATGAAGTTGTGCACTTATGCTGCAAACTAATTTTTCTTAATGCTTATAAATTTTTTTTTAACTTATAGTATTTTTTGTTGAAAATGCTGAGTGGATCTCGGAGGATTATATCATGTATAAAGCGTGCTGAAACTATACTTAATTCAAAAAGTCTGATAGTGATCATAGTAATTGTGTAGGTCATGCACCTCATAAGTATGGATTATGGAACGACAATATATAATTATCCACCTTCCGTTTGCAGTACGCATTCTATACCGAACTGAACAAGTAATGCGTTAGCTGTAAGATGGGGCAATGCTATTGATATAAATCAAATAAAAGAATATGGACATTGGATGAACACTAAAAAAATTAGTACTGACATTTATTCTTTGTTGGATGAAAATTGAAAGAACGGGTAGGGAAAATTTTCCTTTTTTTTTTTTTTTCATTTACGTCTGATTTGAGCTTATGCAAATTTGTACTCGTAAATTTCTTTTCTAATTTACAACACTGTTATCTATTTTATATTCCTAACAAGAATGTTTTTTTTTTCCTCTCAACAATAAATTTAGATTTAGCTGGACAATGTAGAATTCATCGTCGCCTTGAAGACTTGAAGTTGTCATTTGGTTCTGTGGACCGCGTGCTTTCTCCATTAACTTTATAATAATCATAAAGTGTGCATTCCTTTCCAATTTTCGTATCAAGCTGTCAATACGAACGTAGTATTTTGTCAGGCGATTTTGTTTGATTTTTGTATGATTTAATATTTTTTTTATTGCCTACCAAGATGCTTTGGGACGGGGATATATGGTGGCAGTCGTAATTGATTTATAACTTGTAAAACTCTGAATATTTAAGTGATATATTTGCCCAAACTATACACATTGACCTGATTTTTCCTTTCAATGCTTCTATATTTTTTGAAACCATGTAAAAGTTATATTAGTGTTCCGAAATAAAAAGCCTGAGTGTGCAAATCCTCTCTTATTAATTATCTTTTTCGGTTAGAGCATTAGGAAAGTCTTCCCCCTCTTTTTGGGCTATTGTGCCATTCTAGTAGCTTTTATTATTATATTTATTTATTTTGGAATGTCCATACTAGCAACCTTTGCAACCCATTCTTATGATCCGCGAAAACTAAGTTTTGCTTTAAAGTGAAAACAATAGAAAAAAAAAGGGGGAAAAAATCAATGAAATTATAGTTGTCAACGATATAAGAACAGCTAAAAAAAAAACCAAATTTCATAGCAAATTTAAAGTATTATTAATTAAAAAGCCGTGATCACTATGAAAAGCGACCAAAAATAACTTTTTTTTTTCTTTTTATAATTTTTTAAAATAAATTAAAAATAGTTGTGTCAATCATTAATATTAGCAAGATTTTTTGGTAGAAAAATTATGTCAAGTTAATTATATACGACTTTCTGTGGAAGAAATTACTAATTTTTACAATTTTTTGTCAATAAATTTTGACAAGTTTTTAACGACATATTTATATTTTACATTAGAAATTTTTATATTTTACATAACGCAACAAAGCTCTAAATGTCATGTCTAATTCTTCTTAATTATTGATTTAATGAGTTGTTCTTTAACGCTAAATGTATTAAATGAACATAATATACAAGCAATTTATTGGCGAACTTTAGATCAATTAACCTTTTCTTTTTTGATCGATTAATCAGCCGTTAATTTTCAGTTGGTACCGATGCATTGGAAAGGCATGTTGGAAACGAACGTTTTGTACAAAATGGTTCAGTTAACTAAAAGAGAAAAATAATAGATTAATGATATTTGGGCAGCTTCAAAAAATATTATACCTGTTCTGGGTTGGCATCGAAAAAGTTAGGTAAAATTGAATATAACCACCTCAAATCTTGTTCATCTGGATATAACTCCTATAATCTTCGAAACTGGAAATAACCCTATAATCTTGTTGTTTTTGGATATAAACCCTTTTCACTAGTTTTAAGAATGTTTTAAATAAAATATTTCAGTTTTTACAATTTATGACTAAACTACTCTTCATCTTTCATGATGCAACAGCTCACGCCTCCCATCTCATTTCCTCTGTTCGTTTTTTTTTCCTCTGAATTAAATAGAACTCCACAAATCATTTATGGAGATTCAAATAAAGAGCTTGCTAGGAATAAAAAATAATAAAAACTGTTATTGTGCGAACTGAAAAATGAAGATTGCATTTGGAGCATTGATAAAAATGCAAAAACTCGACTGACCATAAAGTGCTCAAAGTTCCGTGTTGGACCTTTTTATACAGCGTTCACATTTGAAATAAATTAAAAGAAACGAATCAAAGAAGAGGAGCGTCTAGATCCTTTTTTTTAAAAGAAAATATTTTCCTGCTAATTTCGCTCCACTCTTTGATAATTGTCTGTTGCATTCTTGCAATTAATAATTAAGATGATATATCTTTTGTTGGAAAAAAACAATTCTCCTGGGCTAAGAACAGATTCAAGAACAATCATAGAAGGAAAAAAAAAAATCAAAACGGATAATGGTAGTATCGCTAAATCATAAAGGAAGGATTTGGGAAGGTGAAGGGTAAATGGTAGTTTAGTTATTTATCTTAAAATCTGACATATTTTATTTAAAATATTGTGAAAACTAATGAAAAGGGTTTATATCAGGAAAGAACAAGATTGTATGGGTTTATTTTCGATTTCGAAGATTACAAGATCTGGATGAACAAGATTTTATGGGAATATATTCAATTTTGCCAAAAAGTTAATTGCGAAAATAGCACCAACTTTTTTATGTCTGTCGGCGGCTGTCAAATTAAAGGAGCGACACAAAGAAATAAAGAAAAAAAAAAAATCTAGACTACAATTGCAATTTGAGATGTATCCATATATTTGCCTCTGATAACACCCACTGCGCCAAGGTTGGGTCATTCAGCTGTCATAAATAATACCAGATATTAAGAGATCTTTAAAGAAATCAATGCATGGGAGCCGCAACGTCTAAAAAAATTTTTGGATCACATTGAAGGTTTAATAAAGTGAAAATTGAAACTATTGGTGCTGCACTATTGCTTCAGATATATTTGTATAATTTTTTTTTTTCTTTTCATTTTCATCGAGATCGTACCAAACAACACATGTAGTTCGTTGTATGTATATGATAAATGTAGTGCCGCAGAGGATCCCCATGATTTAGAAAGTCCCAAAAACAAAGGTGTTTGGGACTTTGGGGACGATTTGGGCAGCTCTGCAATTAATCATGCAATTCAATTTCAAACAGAAATGTTTGCCGAGGATCCTAGACAGTACAATAGGGACTGGCTAGACAATACAAGTTAACAAGTATACAACCATCTAAAGAGGTCATGGATTTATGGAAAGGAATAGCGCCGTTCTCCAATCTCCAGACCAAGTCAAGCATATGGCTGACTGTTGGTTGGTACCCTAAGTATTGAAAACAACTGTCCTACTGTTACAAAGTTTTCTTTTATGTTCAACATATAATGACTGAGGCCAACGAGTATGATGGCTCATCCTACAAGCATTTCGTGTTTCTCTCACTGGTGGGTTTAAAAATTCCCTTGAATGAACTTGGGTTAAATCTGGAGCACTAAACAAATTAAAAAAATGCAAGGAAACTGTTAGAAAATTTATATCAATAAATTAAAAAAATATTGAGATTTAAATGAAAGCCATATATATGATGGCTTTTAAAAAAGGATTTATTAAAATTATAAGAGAGATTATCTGTTCCTTGTTTTCTGATTTAATATTATTTATGTTTACAAACTGATCAATGGGTTGCTCAAACTTCCATTATTTTGGGATGCTCTAACAGGGTGTGTGTTATAATGAAGCGATCAAAGTATCCTACATTCCTACGGAAGCTTCTCAACAACAGCAGCTTAATTTCAAAAATAATATCATACGGACCTAAGAGATATTTTCTATAAATTAGTCCCAGTAATAAAGGCTCTACATATATATTTTAAGCCTTACCTTCGGTACTGATCTACGGGCTTTCAATCAAATAAATTAATTAATAAAATACAGTATCGATAAAAAAATGAAATACGTACTAATATCATAGCCTCACCCTCGCATACGTATATCCAACCAACTATAAAAAATAATACCAGAATAATCTTTAAATCCAATGAAACTGTTAATATAGAAGGAAATATAACACATGAATATATAATGAAACGCTTCACTTTAAATGAGTTCAAACAAAATTGATTGTCTATGATTAATTTATTTTTTAAATTTAAAATAAAAATGAAAAATGATGAAGACATATTGATTATATATATTCACATATTACGTTATTAAATTTAATAATCTAATAAAATAAAATGTCGACGTCATCAATGATTGTTGTCAAAGCAATTCGAGGGCCACTCGCTGTATACATTGCATTTTGTTAGTACCTAACAAGGTGTTGACTTCCAATAAAAAAAGACAGCTCCTCCAAATTAATCGGAAATCTGATGACCAGATCCCTCTCTGTTTAACCTTACTCCTTCCCCTCTGCCCATCATCTACACAGCCAAATCCATGGAACAACAAAGTAATGAAGCGTACGAAGTAGTGGTAGTTGGTGCCGGTATTTCCGGCCTGGCAACTGCCGTGGCGTTAACACACTTAGGCATCAGCAATATCATAGTGATAGAGAAGTCTGACGGCCTTCGCTCCACTGGCACTGCCATCACGCTCTTTCCTAATGCTTGGTGCGTGCTTGATGCTCTTGGAGTGGCCCACAAGCTCACCGATCTGTATGATCCCTACGACAAGTATGTTATCTAATTTTGATTTGTACCTCTTAATTAATTTTGTGATTGATGTCACTCATTACCTTTGTTGAGCAAACTTTTTATTATTTGGAAATAGAATGTAAATTTGTAATGGATTTGTGACATGATCGATATAATTTTGTTATATGACAACAGATGGCATATTATAAATATCGAAGATGGAAGTAAACGGACATTTACCACTTCAGGGACATCACCAAGGTAAACAAATTGAAAGGAAAAGCAGGAATCACGCTAATGGGGCATAAATTGTGTAAGCTTTTTTTGGTAATCCAATTCAGGAGGAAGAAGGAAGTCAGGGTGGTGCACAGGAAAGCCTTACTCGAAGCACTTGCCAGTGAGCTGCCACATGGCATCATTAGATTCTCTTCGAAACTAATCTCAATCAAGAGTGAAGCGATCAAGGATTTGGAAAGATTAAACTATTTGCTACTGGAGGATGGGACTACCATCAAAACAAAGGTAAGCTTGCAGCTAGATTTGGTAAACAACATATCTTGTATAGCAACTTGCAATTTTCGATTTTGGGGTCTCTGTATCTGTCCATTTATTTTCTGAAATTTTATGGTTACAAATATAAATTTTCCCCAAAAGGAGAATTCATAGAGTTATAGATTAGTTAGCAAGTCACTTTCACAAGGATGAAGTTCTTTCTTTAATTTATTTTTTAATAGGTAGTGATTGGTTGTGATGGGGTCCACTCAAGAGTTGCACAGTGGCTGGGCCTTCCTAAGCCTGTCAGTTCTGGCCGATCTGCCACAAGAGCTCTCGCTGTGTTCCCAGAGGGCCATGGATTCCCAAATGAAAGCAGAACATATCTTGATAATAAGGGAATAAAAGTAGGATTTGTTCCCCTCAATAAAACCGAGCTCTATTGGTTTGCAAATCACAAAACATCCACATCAGGTAAATCATGACAATTTATTCTATTATAGTGATTTTTGTAAGGAAATATGCATGTTATATGCATAAAATATATATTTTTGTTTTCTTTGGCTGCTCTTTCTAAGGAAATACAAAATAAAAGTCTCAATTAATTGAATAATGCCAGTTTTATATCAACTAACTCTAATATTGCATCTTGCAGATTCACAAGACCCTGATCAGATACTCCAGGATGTAATCGAAAACATGCAGGCTAGAAACTTCCCAGATGACGTTCTAACCGTTGTGAAACACTCAGATTCATCATCAGTGACACGGGCCCCTCTGCTTCTACGAACTCCCTGGGACATCTTATTTTGTCGAGCCCAACGCTGGAATGTCACAGTTGCCGGAGATGCTTTGCACCCCATGACACCGGATATGGCCCAGGGTGGCTGTACATCATTGGAAGATGCAGTTGTACTTGCACGCAATGTCTTTTCTGGAACTGAAATCAGTGACAGTGGGTTTGCAAGATATCTAAGGGAGAGGCAGCGGCGAACTGCTTGCCTGACAGGATCATCATACTTGGCTGGGTGGACCCCGCAAGATGACAGGCCGATATTGAACTGGTTTATGGGATGGTTCGTCAAGAAAATATTTAACAGGTTTGTTTTTCCAAAAATCAGAAGGTATGCTATTTGTTACGACTGTGGGGATTTGCCAACTATTATGGAGAAGAAGTCAGCATAGTTTCTGCTTTTCAGCTGATAAAAGGTATCTAAAATTTGTTGTCAAATTAATCCCATGGCATTGTAAAAGTATAAATTCATGAATATTGTACTAGCATTCTCTAATGAGATAATTAAAGTACAAAAAGGTTTGTAATTTTTTTTTAATTTACTAAATTTTGTGCAATTGATTCGTTTTAATTCTGATTAATCTCTAAAACAAGAGGAGAGTAGAGACCAGTTCCCCAAATAATGAAACATAATTCTTACAACATGAGAAAAGTGTAAAATAAATAGTACGATTTCATAAATATTTTATGCATATAACACAGAACAAAATATCTACCAAAAGATGATGAAAAACGGACAAGAAACTATGCAAAAATATAAAGTTACACTATGCACACACTAAGTACAAGGACCTAATTAGTGGCATGGTGGTGGTGATGATGTCCATGGGCATGCTTTTTTGCCTCTTTCTTCATGTGGTGTTCATGAAATGCAAAACCCGCACTGCCCACAGCAACGGTAGCAGCAATTTCCTCTTTAATCTTGTGGAAATGTGCATGCTCTGGATCCTTCTTGGCCTTGTGCTTCTCGCGCTGGCTCACAAAAATTAAAGTAACTCAGGTCTAGTAAGGTTAATCGCAATTTTTATGATTTCTCCTTATGAATATCGTTGTTTTAATACTTCTTTCATTTTTAATTACCTGATACCGTTACTTTTAAATTAGATTGTAATAAAAAAAATAATATCAATATATTGCCCTATTTCTTAAAATGATTGTACTCTGAGTTACGAATAGAAATGTCAATGATTATATTCTGCACAGCGTGCCAATGATTTTTTTCTTTTCTTTTAACTTTGTGCACACTTACCACTATTACAAAAAAATTATAAAATGAAGCAATGTGTCTTTAAATTATAGTACATAATTATTACAAATTTACATGATTGTACCATGGCATAGGCTCCGGCAGCAACCGTCCCGAGCTGGCCAAGTTGTTCCATGTGCTTGTGGTGCTTCTCCTTCTTGTGGTAGTCGACTGGTGATTGATTCTTCTGCTCCTGGTTGTTGTGGTAGTGAGGGAACATTGTTGAAACTCAAAAGGGGTGAATGTAGAAGCTTTTCTTTTCTTTTTCTTTTTTCTCTTTGTTGTTTTGTTCACTACTTGCTTGATGGTACTGCGATAAATGGAGCCTGAGGTTGTCATGAATTTATACTCGACACTTGAGACGTGTTGGAAATAACACGGACGGAGGCATGGAGCATTTATACTACCTTAGCGTACAATTAAAGTGATAACGCGCTTTAATTGCCCATTCTAGCAGAACAACAAATCAACTCGGGAACAAAATAAAAGTCGGCCATGGTAGTTCTGTATTATATTTTCAGTACGTGTGAGATAAAATTGATCCGTTCCAATTTAACTGCAAACTTTGGTTCCTTATCGGCTAAAAATTGGTCGAGTCAATTGTAGGTCAACTACGCGGTGAAAATTTATTATTGTGCAAGATTTTACGAATCAAGAAATTATGCCCATTTGTTCATACCTGTCAGTAATGATCAGATAGATCTCCTCTATTACTTTTGTGATAAGTTCTATAATCAGAATTTGTAAACTGATATAATTTTTCTGTTTTTTTTTTTTAAAAAAAAAATTGGATTCTGAGAATATTAGTATTTCCACAATTTCATTGTACCACTCATCTTTATGTTTTTTTTTTTCATTTTCAATTATAATGCAACAAAATATTTAAAACGAACTGAACGATACCAATGCTATCGTAGCAATTTAGTAGAAAACAGAAGTAAAATATATTTGCAAGAGTATTTATTTGACAACATGACTACTAATAAAATAATTATCGAAGATTTTACTTTTTGTCAGTATCAAAGAAAAATCAAGGTCTGGACTATCTACGATAACCCAGCAATTTCTAGGGTAAGTTCTCTCCGATGTTCTCTTGAGGTCCTGGCTGATTATATGTAGAGAAAAAAAGAAAAAAAAAAGAAAAATAATAATAACGTTTATAATTCATGATATTGGCTAGTACTTGCGCGAATATCATGTAGACTACTAAAACAAAAAGGATATCTTAATAAAGAAGCTAACAATTTGGTTAGCTACAAAACGTTTCTTTCCAAAATTTATTTAAAATGGACCAGCTGTGAGTTTACACAATTAAGCCAAAATGTTAGAAAAAGGGTACAATTTGTTGATACTGCAACTGCCTAGGGTGAATCAGTGGGTGAACCCATGGTTGGTCAGCAGATCTCATCTCTGATGTTTGGAGGAGCAATTGAGAAACCAGAAAGCCACCTCTTGTAGTCTTCAATTGAGTGGTCATATGGTCTGCATGCCCTCCCTTGCAATGCTGTATGATGTATACACAACCTGGTCCTCACCCCAATCATTGCCTCTCCCATGCTTCATTTTGTGAAATAATTAATGTCCCTGTCAGTCTCTCGAAGAAAAAAAGAGAGAAGCCCTAATTGAGGCCAAATTGTCTCATAACCGTCTCAGGGTCGTACACATCAACTATCCAGAAATGGAACAGCCCAGCAGTTGTCATTCATAAATCGGAAAGGTCAGTGTATACAAGGAGGTGTAAAAGCTTCTACAGCTCGTAAGGCATCCAGTTGACCTTACTGTCATTGGTCAAAGATCAATATTATCACGGTATCCATTTGTTACCTTACAAGTTCAATTTTCTGCAAATTCATGGTGTCTGGACCACTTGAAATCAAAGGGAGGTGTAGATTCAATGTCATTGCCCCCTAGTTGTGGCTCATCCCAACGAGGCTTTGGGCGGCCAAAGGCAAATGGGAACTTTTCCCATGACCACATCTGCAGAAGGACAAGCAAGTTAATCATGTTCCCCAAAATCTCTGGTAAAATATAGCCACATACATTTCCTTGTCAAATTAATTAATTAATCATGCATATTCAGAAAGCCGTATTGAACAAGACAAACAAATATCTTGACAATTTCAGCTTTTCTAACAATGAAATATATGTAAAGGACAGGAATAAAATATTACAGTATTGCCCATCTAATGTATCTATAAAATCGTACCTGATCAACTCTAAGTAGACAAATATTGTACTTGTACAAAGAAAGATTATATATTTTTTTACTAAAGTTCCTTTACAGTTGATATGAAAATAGAACTAGAAAAAAGAAAAGAAAAGGATACATCCATAGCTTTCCAAGCATTTATATCCATGCATACTCTATTTTACAAATCTCTTTAGCTTTTCTCCTTTGGAGTTCATGCAGTTTCTCAAAGCTTATTGTGTACTCTTACGTTCATGATGCTTTGGAATACAAGGTCACAACTCTGCTTCATAGTTCATGTACACATCAGATGTTAATTATCACAAATGAAACTAGACTTTTGAATTAATTCAAACTGAAGCAAATAATCCACTGGTGCATACAAAATGAAACACAAATATATTATTTAAGCCACAACAAGTGACATTGACAAAATTAATTAAGCCATAAAATTAAGGTGACTGATGCACCAAATTGAGATGCACATATTATTTGTCGATATACGGTGGACATAAGCCAGTGATACACAACCACTTCAAACTATAATATACGAAAATATAAGTTCAGTTTATTCAATTTAGAACAGTTAGTTATGGCATTGGGTAAGACAAAAAAAATGTAGACTTGACAGGTAATTATTGCACTGAATTTAATCCTGATTGGTAATTTAACCATAAGAATTGAAGAAATTTCCATACCGGAAGAGTATATGAATTTTTTATCATAAAACCTTCAAAAAAGACTCGCGAAAGATGGTTGCGGCATAATTATTTGAAAGAAAAACACTATAATGTAGTCACAATGGAGTACTATAATTTCATTTGGGAGTATACATGAATATGCAAAGTCTTTATTATCTCAAATATTGATCGCCTCAAAAAATGCAGCATAAGTCTTTGGAAGAAACAAACAATTGTGTAGTCAAAGTAAGGATACTGTAATTCCATTTGAGACTATACATAAATATATTTAATCAATATTCCTTCATTTTATTTTTGAAGGTGAGCCGGCAAAAAGTAAATTCATTCAAATTTTAGGTGCTGCAAAAAATGCTTGCGGCATTATTTTGGGTAGAACAACATTTTGAGCTTCGGCAAAAAGGAAATCCTTGAATCATTATTCTTTAGAAGAGTTATGATTAGTCAAAATAGAGATACAACACAATAGCATCTTAAATTGCAAAATAGGCTCCCTCAATTCTTCCTCTAGATATGGCAAACAACATACTTTTCATAGATATGAGGATTTCCATAAATATTTTGGCAAGAAATGTTACAAAATTCAAAAAACTGGTCATGAATTTGATTATTAGACAATTGTTTGAAACCAATTTAGTTTGTGGTTCAATATGTTTTCTATAAGAATCGTACTGGCATTGGTGAAAAGAATTACTAAATAGTACACATGAACAACAAGGAGGTCAGCTATTTTTAACACTAAAATTGATCCAAGTTTGAATTAAGACAGATCGTGCAAAGAATTACAAATTACCAAACACTCAACAACTTACCTACAGAGTAAATGGGGAAAAATAGGCGAGGTTAGGGACAGTAGAGCACGAGTAAAGGATAAGGAGAGATGGATTCTCACCTGGAGAAGGCTACTGTGGAGAGAATTAAAGGTACTTCCTTGAAGAGACTTGAGGCAAAGAATCAGCCGGAAGAGAAGTCCGGCGCCGTCAGAGACAGGAAGGAATGGGATTGGGGAATTTCCCCCTAGAGTTTATCAGTGAAGCCGTGAAGGCTTGGCCTCGGCAATTTAAATAGGGAAATAGTATGTGGGCATTTATTACGATCATATATCTTCTGTCTTGTGTCAATCATATATCCAAATTTCATGTGTTCTGGACTCTTGGATAGTTTAGGGAGTTTGAGATTTGCGGAGTTTTGTATATCAGCATTGGAATCTATAGTCGTTAATTAATCATATTTATCTATTACCAATTAAATTTGATCGAATTTAATTCTTCTTGGTATAAAAGATATGGTTATTCATTTATCTCTATCTCTACTACTTATAAATGCACCTAACAAATCTTGTAAAAAAAATCAGATAAAGGTTGTATTCAATCCCTAATATCAAATATTGGCCATTGATTTTATTAATATAATGTGATCAACGTTTTAGATCTAAATATGAGATAAAAAGATAGCAATTTATCTGAAACTGGTGAGGCGCTGGAATGGTTCTTAAGCAAAATGCTACGTTTCGCGTCAGCGGTTCGATTCTGTCGCGAATCGATTCTCCGTTTTTTCTTTTTGTT
This sequence comes from Rhynchospora tenuis, assembly GCA_027725995.1. Classification (NCBI taxonomy): domain Eukaryota; kingdom Viridiplantae; phylum Streptophyta; class Magnoliopsida; order Poales; family Cyperaceae; genus Rhynchospora; species Rhynchospora tenuis. The sequence continues at coordinate 204,801,403 of CM050888.1, read as the reverse complement.
CTCTTTCCTTTTCCTGCGCTCATTTACAACGCTCAAATCCTCAAACCTACCATATTCCTTGATCAAAGATGGAAATTTCCTGCCCTAGATGGATGTCCTTCGCTAGGGAGAGCCAGCGCCGCTCGTCAAATCTTCGCTAGGGTTTCGATCGCCGCTTCTCTTTCCCCTCTCCAATCCAATTTCCACACCAACCATGGCTGCCGCTCTCTTCCGTCGCGCTCCTCCGTCCCCTGTCGGTGCGCCTCTTCTCCTCCTCATCCAGTTCTGAGCACGAGCTGCTGATATCTACACTGGCTATAAGGTATTGTACCAGGCTCTTTCTTCTTCAGTCTGGCTTTTCGTCGAACACATTGCATGCATACAGAGAGGATATCTAATTGCTTATTTTTCCACTGTTTAATCATGTGCTTTCCCTTGTTTGTGGTATTTTTGTTAGGTATTGGAGAATAATAAGGCTATTGATGAAATTATTAGAAAGGCGTCTTCAGACTATCTCCCTTCCATTCTTCCCTTTTGTCAGTACGAAAGAAATGGTAAGCAAGCTTATTAAAATTTTCTCTTTAGTCTGGTTTGTTTGTTTTGTTACTGGAGACAATCAATAGTTTTATTATTGGCAACCAGTATGTATTTTACCAGGGAATGAGAAAGAAAATTTAATATATACTTATCTTTTGTGTTTATCTTTTTTTCTCAAACTACATACTAATGATATCTCTCAACTAAGGCTGTGTATCCTGAATCTTATCTCAGATTAGAGCAATATGAAATCCTACACCAGCTGCAACTGCATATTAAGATATTGAGAGACAAATCTTTTCATAAATGGTTGTTTAGAAATGAATAGTTTCTTTGTGGTTTATGCATATTTCACTAATCAAGTCTATTTTCTTGTTTCTTGCTCCAGGCATCTATGAAGGACTTAGAATTCCTGTTTTAATAATATAATAATCAACTTTGTGGTTTTCATATTGTACCGACTTTAATTTTAGCTGTCAAGTTTCCTTATAACTTTTCTAATACTCGCTAAATTGAAGGGATTTGAGAATGCTCTGAAGTGCTGAGTGCATTCAGTCTGGAAATGGAGCCAGTGTTGACTCCTTGGGATAGGTGCTGGTACAAATAGCAATGATGTAAATGACATCAAAATGCTTCGAGACTTGGATAGAAACATGCATATTTGTGTCTACGCTGGATAGAAACATCTAGAAAGTACACTGGATAGAAACATCTACCAGTAACCTGCCCCTCTGGACCAAATGGTCACGTACTCTTACTTACTCTCAATTTCCTTTTTCTTTGCATTTAAATATTGTTGCTTTAGTTGTATCAAGTATCAACAGTAAGCAAATAGAGATACAATCTTTATATGAGGTTATAATTAAGGGCTTCACCTCTGAAATGTAAGTACTTTCAATTCTTCTTGCTATGTTTTTTCTTATACATTGGTGATACAAAAATGTTTACTCTTAGAGAAAGTAGCACAAAGAAACAATTTTAGTTCTAAACTATTGTGCTTAATCAAGGCTTACAAATGAATTATTATTTTTCAACACTTAATTGCTGAAAAAGACCAATTGGGAAGAACGACTTGAAAGATAAAGGTGGTTGCATGCATAAGAATTTTGAGGAGAGCAATGATCTTTGCTCTTTATTGTTCACATGTCTGCCTTTATTGTTTATTTATTTAAACCGTTCAATATTACTGCTACATTCAGCGTCAATCAAAACAACATTAACCTTAACTATTGAATATTGAAAGTAGACAACATATCTGTATCAAATGAGACTTTTCTTTCGCATATGATATCGAAGATATCTGCCCACACATTTGGGTGGGCACTGCTGCTAGTAATTTATAATTCATGTATGCTGTATTGTCTTCAAGTCCCAGTTTTATTTAATATATCAACTATCAAGTAAGAATTTTTTAAATAAAAACTGAATTAATGCTTTCATGAGATTTGACCGTTGTTTGACTGGTTTACTAATAAGAGAAGGTAAATTCTCAAAGAATTTCAAATCTCCTATTGAAATTAATTAGGGCCCGGATATTAATTAATTTTATGATTTTCATATTTATTGATCATAAATCAATAAAAAATAGTTGATTAATTATTTAATTAGTTTTACTGGGTTCTTTGGTACTTAATCGATGATCAAACAAATTCTAAATGGAACCTCATTTAATTCACAATCAATATAAATATTATAGAAGAAAATAAAAATTTACACTAAAATTTTAGACAATTTATACGTACGTATACGAGAGTCCAGAGGACAACATATATACGTGATAACAAAAAAATGGACAAAAAATAAAAAGAAAAGAAAAACAAATTCTGCTTAACTACTTGATATTTATGTTTTCTTGAAGATAAAGTTTCTAAAGTCTCTTGATTTTGAGAACTACTAATAGATCTACATAAGCTATGGACATGGAGTGAGTAGAGCAGATGATACGAGCATTATCCAAACACCTCTCTAGACTTCGAGAACTATAATTTGGTCTTCGAGTTGGCCATTTTCAATTCATCATGTGCAGAGTAACATATTGAAAAGGAAATGGGATTACGATATGTCGCCACATTTGCGGGAGCGGGACTAGAGGAGCGTAGGCTGTTTAGAACTAGCGGAAAGTGAAATGTATCTGTAATTAGACCTGTCAAACGTCTGAAACGGACACGGAACAGGCCTGTTCCGTTTTCGTTCCGTTTCAGCGACGGAACATAATACGCGTTTCGTTTCCGTTCCGTTTCGTTAAACGAAACAGATTTCAGTTTCGTTTAACGTTTCGTTCATCATTTCCCTTTGATTTCAGCCCATTTTCGTTGTTCCGTTCCGTTCCGTTCCAAAAACGTTGAAAAATGTCTGTTTCGTTTCCGTTCCGTTTCAGAAACGGAACTGAATTGGCCTTTCGTTTTCTGTTCCGTTTGGACGGAACGGAAACGAAAACGTTAAAATGTTAATATATTGACAGGCCTATCTGTAATAATAATAATTCAATGCACCATCTATATTTGGGACCAGCCCATATATGTAGATGGGCCTATTTCATTTTATTCTTAATTCTATAAAATTTATAATGCGTTGTTTCGACGGTTTCGTTGTTTTTGCTAAGTTTGCGGTTTTGAAATTGTTTTCAAGACAGAAATTCAAATTTCAATAATATTCATTCAATATTCACTACAAATTAATTTTATTTACATAAATAGGAAATACAAATATTTTGTAATTATCTTTTTCCAATTTAATATTATTTAGTAAACTTTTAATTATCTTCTATTTTTTATTATAACATAGTTTAATATATTTTTTTTTGGTAAGAAAAGAACCCATACATCCTAAAGATGGTACCGATATATCGAACCAAACATTGGTCATTAGTCATCACACAAAAATATCAGAATGCAGACAAAATTCTGAGAACAAAAAAAGAAATTTTACAAACAGTATAATGAGCAGAATATATAACGAGAATTCCAAAAGTTACAAACCAAATGTTAACAGATTCTAATTGCTATACAAAACAAGACTTCAAAAGGTTCAACCGTGCCTATGTATTAGACATGTAGGCAGTAGGCACCGTTAATACTACTTCAGGAAGACATCAGTAAGGACAGTCTTCGATTGAAGAGAAGCCTCGAGCAGCTTCAGTTCCTAATTCCAATGACTCAATGAATATCAGAACGATTAACAAAAAGGGTGCGTTGAGAGTAGAGATTATGTACAAAGATGATTAGCTGCAGTGTTGCATAATATTATTATTAACTGATATATGTAGTCATGGCACAAAGCTGATTGCATTGGACAGACTGATACGGAAACAACTAATCCTACAGCAGTCTATACAGTCATTGTATTATGATTACACTCAGTTTATTATGTAAATTATTAAGCAATAAATATGCAACACAATATGAATATCAAAGCTATTTGTAGAGATGAATATCAAAGCAATAAATATCACAATGTTACACAGTACAATCATATTATTAAATTATACTCGAGCATTTGAAACATATCAAGTATCTACCCGGCAAAACTAGAGATGAAGATAAAAGAGCAATCAACATGTTACCTCATCAAGGCTGACAGAAACCGTTTTCTCCTCAAGTGATGCCAAATCATTGATCTGAAACTTGTTGATCAGAAGAGTGATACTAGATAGCTTAGACATAGGCACCACAGTAAGATCATCCATCACAGAATACGTCACCCCTACACTACCAACCTCCGCCACACTGCCAACCGATTTTGGTTGGTTCACAATTAGTGCCTCCGTGTACATACTGGTCTTACAACAGGGGCATGTTGCCCCTTTCATCTCACTGACATACTCGCAGCATCTCGCAATACTGCTATCCGACTTCGGTATCACAAGCTGTGCCTCCATATTCAAACTTCCATTACCTTGGGAACAAGTTGCACTGTTCACCTCACTAACATACTCACAGCTACTTCTGTAATTTGTGCGTCGTCCTTTAAGACTCTTAAATTTTGATTTGCTTGTACATTTTGGGAGTAAACTTTTTGAATGGCTTGTATTAGAGCAAATGTAGAATCGCGCAACTTCTGAATCCTTATGGGTTGCTGCAGTGAAAAAAATTTTGGTTTTTGGATAAGATGATGTAGATACAAAAGGGGGGTTCAGAAGGAAAGATACCTTCTCGCTAGAGAGGATATAGGTTTCATCGAGTTTACTTAAACTACGGTACACTTCCCCTATGGAACCAACCATGTTGTCCTTTGTTAGAAGCATGGCAACGGTACCGAGAGGTAGCAATAGAAGACTCAATAAGAAGTCTACAAAATCTTCATTCGCTTCGCCGAACAAGACCTTGTTAGATTTTTTATCGATCAAAAGCTTTAGCTGGAGTTTATTATTAGCGTTCTCCATCTCTGACAACGTGATCTCTTTCTATGTTTTTGTTTGTGTATTGTAACAAAGACTAACTTGCCTATGACTATCAGAAAGATGTGAATTTATAAGATAAATTACAATTTACGAGGTGACTGGTAATTAATTGTCCCGGCCGGTATACGAAAGGAAACAAGATTTAAATACTTCGAAAAAATAAAAACTGTCATTTCAAGGAGTGCGCACTGTATTTCATCCATCCATTTCGTATTTATTACCACATATAATTTCGTTCTATAATCTTTTGTAGTTTTGTTCGATTATAATTTTCCAAATCCAATGTTTATTAAATCCTACTAATTAAGTGGTCTAAGAGATATCCTGCACTTCAAGGATTTCATTTAGACCTCGACTTGCGGTGGCTCTGATAACCAGGCTCAATCACAAAACCAAGTCCCTTTATGGCGGTGGACCACCTCCGGGTCTTATAGTTCATCCAGTGCTTACTCCGTTGTGATTGATCCAGGAGTAAGATGTGAGTACCACTCTAAGCTTTGGAAGTTAAGAGCACCTCCACGGGTTAATAACAGGATCTTCTCTAATTAAGTGCCGTAGAGGATCTCATTATTAAGAAGTCCCAAAAAGTGGGGGGGGGGGGGGGGGGGGGGGGTGCGGGGGGTTGTGGTGGGCGCAGCTTTGCAATTGATGCTATTAACTTATCGAATGTTAAGACTGGAACGTTCGGTTCCAGATTCGGTCAAACTTCCGGTATGGAGCAATGCAACGTCATTGCGTTGAAAATAAAGAAATATGGAGCACTAAATGTCAAAAAAAAAAAAAAATCTGGAACGCTTTGCAATTGATGCTATTAACTTGATCGAATGTTGGAACGCTTCGGTTTCAGATTAGGTCAAACTTCTGGTATGGACCAATGCAACGTCGTTGCCTTGAAAATAAAAAATCTGGAGCACTAAATGTCAAAAAAAAAAAAAAAAATCTGGGGGGCACTAAATAAGAAAACATAGGTTCCATCCTCTGGGTCTTCAAAGCAAAAAAAAAAAAAAAAAAACAAGAAATTATTGTATATGCATAAATGCCATTTCTTGCCAGAAAATTCTATATATATGAATCCTGATTTAGCTCATGTTTATTGTTTACTCACTGATAGAAAAGTTGCAAAAACTTTTTTTTTTTTTGGAATTAATGCATGTAACAGGATGTGTCATAGAATTTTAAATTAACTTTTGGTTTTCATTTTTGAACATAGGCCATGAGAGTATGAGAGACACTAACAAAGGCTCCATAGAATTTTTTTATTTTCAAGTCCACGTCTGCCTAGCTAAGAAATATTCGTTTACTTAAATATTAATTGAATCAATTATATAATTATTAAATATTATAAAATTATTATAATTTTTTATACAGTTTTAATATATTTTGTAACATCATTAAACTCTTAAATTTTTATTTTTAAGATTCAGATGGCTAATCTGATGAACCACTTATTCAATGTTACTTCAAAAAGTTTTCAAACCATTAATAATACCCAATAATTAGTATTTCAAAATAGCCGGATATGAAACCGTTCAGATACCCATTACAATTCATAATAGTTAATTAATTCTAGTTAATAATTTTTTTAGCCAAACATAATCATGGATTTAATTTGTGTGTATATATATCAGTTCTAATTTTGAAGCAAACAGGCGAGGTACTGCAAAATAAATTGTTCTCGCTTAAGAATGGTCCTTGGTATTAAAAACAAAAAAAAAATCAATGCACTTTCATGTTCAATATTGTTGTTCAGACCCGGGCATTTTTAGTTATTTGTTAAAATATCGGTTTTGAAATTCATTTTATTTCAAATTTCTGCAATAAAATTCCTTCAATTCCTCAAATTTTATTTAGAACTTACTATCATTTATTAGACTTTTTGATATCTCAGCAACAAAAGTTCCAACGACAAGCACATGCACAGCTGCACTACTACATTACATAACGATAATATTCAAAAGTTCCCAACACAATGTTACCATTCTCTAGACATTAGTAACAAAATCAGCATTCAAAAGCTTAGGACTAAACTTCAACCCTCTTTCATCCATGCAGTAGAAGCACCATTAATTTTTCTTCAGGAAAACATCAGTAAGGACAGTCTTCGATTGAAGAGAAGCCTTGAGAAGGTTCAATCCCTAAATTCAAATTAGAATAGTTAAATTACAATTTAAACTACTCAAACATCAAAAGATATCAACTCCATATGTAAAATTGCAAATGTATATAATTATATATACAAAGAGGGAGATCTAAACAGCAGCTAACATCTTACCTCATCAAATCCGACACCAACTGTTTTCTCTTCAAGTGATCCCAAATCCTTGATCTGAAACTTGTTGAGAAGAGTTACGCTAGATATGGTGGACATAGGCACCACAGTAAGATCATCCATCACAGAATATGTCACCACTCCTTTCACATACCCTTTCCCTTCACTAGCACCCTCCACCGCACTGTCAACTGACATTGGCCGGTTCATAAATTCTGCCTCCATGTTCATAACGGACTTACAACGGGGGCAAACTACTCCTTGTGACTCACTAACATACATACAGCAACTTCGATAATCATAGTGGTACATTACGTTGGTACATATGTAAAATCTCCTACTTGTTGAATCCCCATAATTGATTGCTGGAGGTAGGAGAAAATTGGCGTTGGGATTGATAGTGGAAGAAAGAATGGGGTTGAGAAGGGACGAAACCTTCTGGTTAGAGAGGATGTAGGTTTCATTGAGTTTACTTAAGCTACTGTAGACTTCTCCAATGGAACCAACCATGGTGTTATCCTTTGTAAGAAGCTTTGTAACCGCACTGAGAGGGAGCGATAGGAGACTAAATATGAAGTCCACTAAATCTTTGTTGGCCTCGCCAAATAAGACCTTGTTAGCTTTTTTATCTATCAAAAGCTTTATAACGAGTTCACTATTAGCGTTCGCCATCTCCGAGTTCATCCTCTCTCTCTCTGATATGTTTTATTTATTGTTTTGTTTGTAACAAACACTTATTTGCCAATCCCAACCCGAAGATGTATATTTATAAGCAAGTACACTAAAATTCTAAAATTCTAAAAGCGATGTCTCAAGCTTGTTTTGTTTATACGTCTGAAAACAAGTACACTAAAATTCTAAAAGCGATGTCTCAAGCTTCTAGATGTCTATACAATTGGATAGCAGGGTCGAATGGCATTCTAATCTCATGATAACAGAGCAACTAATAGGATTAAACTTAGAAATTTCATTATTGTTGCTGTTAAGTCACAATAGTCAATTCCAAGTGCCACTATTGGTTAATTTATCGTTGGTTAATTACCTCTTAGTTGTCATGAGAAGAGAGTCGTTTACGCCAGTGCAACGTTGTCTAATTTTATTGGCCGTCTACAATTTAGTTAGGTGGTGAAGAAGTGTGGCATGCTCAAGCTTGTCGCCTCAGTTTTCTCATGTCATTTTCACCTTACACCTTTTGCCATTATATCCGACGCATTCAAAACTATACAGTATTGCTATTTGACACGATATCGATATTTGTATTTCACGAAAAAAATAAATAACAAAAATAATATGTTTATATATAATTATATATAGAGTTATATCATGTCATTTAAATATTTATGTTCATGCATACTATGTATAATTTTTTAATATAAGCTGCTGTTATTTGCTACAAATTGTCCAATCAAAAAGAGTTAATGCCGGATATAAAAAAATTACACAGAGTACATCAGACAAAAACAAAAGTCCGTTAGAAATCGAGACACAATTCTTAGTCTAGTGGCAAAGAACATGCATCATCTTCAGTAGAGGTCGCTGGTTCGAGTGAGAGGTTCTTTATGATATTTAATTTCGAAATAAGCAGAACGTCTTGATCTCATCTAATCTTGAAAAAAGAAAATCCCTTGGAATTTTTTTTCCTTAAAAGAACTCCGGCCGGTGGCCATCAGGCATTTAGGCCATGCCATTTTTTTTTTTGTTGTTATAACCTCGATCTTTTTTCTTTTAATAAATAAAAAAGCAAATTCGTCCGGTTTTATTAGCAAAAGATTTTTTTTTACAAAAGGATCCATAAAAAAATGTTTAAAATCCTGCAGCATGCAGCTGTGTCAGTGTGACAGAATAGAAAATGAACAAACACAAGATCCAAATGCACACCTCGTACTTTAATAAACTCCAGTCAAAATCAAATTTCGGAATTGCATTTGTTTCATATAACAGGTAGCGTCCAAACAAGTGTTTATGGACGTGGTTTCTATAATACTAGTCATATGACTATAGATAACAAAAAGAGAAGTACAAGGTTTACAATGATCTAGGGAGATATTTAGCACGCCGACCAATATGATCATTTGCTTACAAATGTAATTGATGCAAAAGCAGCTTATGGTGCGTTTGATATATATCTTATAATCTGTTTCTAGGAAAGCGCCAAATTGTAGTGTGGTATGGTGGCGTGGTGACTGAGGCGACGCATGCTTGAATTGAAGAATGTCTGTAAAATTGGAATTACGTGCATGAGATGCGAGCGGGTGTCAGACGAGTCAAAGAATTGACAGCGACACGTTCAATTTTCCACAATCTGTTATCGTTGAGTGCTTATCTCTTAATTAATGACTTAGTTGACGCATTTGGTATAAGCAAGATGTTTATATATTGGGAATATTCCACCTTTCGGTTCAATCAATTGTTTTGCATGTATAAATGTTCTTAATAATAATTTCTCTAGTTGGTAAATAAGTTAGTGGAGTGACACTTTCTTGTCAGAAGAATATGCAAAGTAATGGTATCAATATTGCGGATATTATGTAATCGATTTTTTTTCTCTGGTTTCCTTTTAAAGAATTTGGAGTACTGATTCGATCGTAGTTTATATATACTTGGATTGTTGTCCAGATTTTATTAAAAAACAAATTTTTATAATAAAAATCGCATTGAAAGAATTTGCATTAATTTTGAAGCGAACCTCAGGTTTTCATTTTTTATTTTCCATCCAGGATCCCACTTGAACATAATAGGTTGTGTATGTATGGATATTAGGTGGGCCTAGGGTATTGCAAACGTGTCGTATTGTGTCGTGTTGTATCGTGTCAAACGCTTGTGTGTTAGACCTCGTGTCATGTCGTCTTGACACGAGTTAATATTTTCAAGGTGTTGTGTCGTGTCAAATGAAAAAAATTAATTAACATGACACACATTATGATACGACGTGTTAAACGTGTCAAGCCATATTATAATTTATTTTAATTTATTCATTAAAATTATTTAACTAATTTTTCAAATAAAAAAATATAATAAATTGTTGAAATTTCATATATATGAAAAAAAATAATATATATAAAAATAAAAATTAATGATGGAATAAAAAGATTATGAATGAAATTAAGTTATTAAATTTATAATATAAACTGAAGATAATTTAATAATTTCTAAATAATATTAATTTTTGTCCTGTCAACTCGTGTCAAATGTCAATGTCTATAAGTCTCCAACACGACATAACTTCGACACGACACGCCGACACGCACGTGTCATGTAGTGTCGTGTTAACACGCTCGTGTCATGTCATTTTGGAGAACACTAGGTGGGCGCTTCAGCGCCACTCTTTATAAAAAAAATACTGAAATATTAAAAATGTGTATAATGGTACATAATATAATTAACTATACATGAATTCATGCAAAAAAAAACATAAAAAAAAACATGTATAGAGTTGTATATATTCCATTTTATGTTCAGAAAATACTTATTTCTGTTAAAATTAAGAGATCGAGTGAAATACATGCAGGGGCCTCCGATCAAGGTAACGAAGATTGAAAAATAAAACATAATTTTCCCTTTATTTAATATATATATTAGAGCTTAAATGGTGTACATGGGCTTCACATTTACATTATTTTTTTCCTTATTACCACGGCATTTAGAATAATTTAGATGATATAGGCATTAATCATATATGGATGTGTATATGAATGTAGATCTATTTTCAATTTTTGATATTTGTCATCTTTAAATTGGAATATCCAGCGTAGCACATTTGGCATGCTTAATGACTATTGGTGTCAGTTTGGATGGGTTAGGAATGGAGTAGGAATAGCATAAATTTAGGAAAAAATACTATTCACAGGAATTGTGGGAAGAGACTATTCCGGGAATAGGAAATGTTATTTGGATGGTGAGTTTAGGAATAACGTTGGGAAGAATTTTATTGAGATGAAAAGTAGTAATAAAAGTATTATTGGGGAGAGTATTATTGGAAATTGTGTTAGGAATGAAATTTTCTATTCCAAAAATATTTTGATGAAAAATTTAGGAATGGAATTGTCTATTCCGGGAATAAACCTATTCCCGGCCATCCCAAACAACACCATTACATGAAAATTTAAGGTCGATGGTTTCACGTAATTAAACGTTTCTCTCTGAATGCATTTGGAGAATGTTTGCAATCGCGTGTTGTCCTGAATCATGTCATGATAAGTATGAGATGAGAGATGTATTCTAGATGTGTAGAAAATTGTTTTAAAATAGAATGTGATGTCTGTTAGTGTGCAAGAGTAGATATCTGAAGTCTTATCCCTGACAAAACTAGGGCATTACATACCTTTAGTTCTTTACGGCATTAAAGGAAACCATTTAAAACTATGTCAATTCAATTTTACAGTACAATTTAGTATAACACGGACTAAAATAGTGATTACGATTGTTGAATTCTTGGACCATGTACTAAAAAGTCAAATTCTTATCTTATCCATCACAATCATTTCATAAAAGCTCAAACTTTCGTTGTATGCTCAAATAATATGAAGACAAGAGTAGACGGTTGTCATGTGAAGGTCATACCCAATTTGCACGAATATATTTGAAATGAAATGATTGTGGCCTTGTGGGGAATCTCCAAGTTAAAATTCCTGGGTGCTGAACAATTACCTCTTGCCATTGATAGATAAAATAAGGATACCCGTAACTATATATTCATACAGATGAAATTATATTCCAATCAAATTTTTGCTAATTGAAATAGAGTACATGACAGTTTTGCGAGTAGGCCGTACCGTATAAAGAGAGACAATATAATTTTGTATTTGTAAATATTTTCTTAATGATCAAGTAAGGATAAGAGGTATTTGATTTATCGCGGTTGATTAGGTTAGCAGAAGATCTATAGTGACATATCCTGAGACGATAGGCGGGCCAATTGGTAGCTTGAAAATAAATTTTTGAAAAGGGTGCTAAAAGCAAAATTCCAATTGTAAACTAGCATGCTAGTATTCTAGTACCATTTTGTTAAAGAAAATAATGTTTTTCTTTTCAAATAGGAGTTGTGTATATTAATTTCTCTTCCTTTTCCTTCATATTCGTTATCCTTTCCTATGATAATTTAAAAAATAGCAATATACGCGCGATGTTTACTTCAGAATTCAGATCTAGCCTGAAATTTTCACGAGGAATTGGACTTCCGTGAATATAATCTCTTTAAGAAAGGATATTCATTATGTGAAATACTTTTTATTTATTTTATTTATAATACATATATTTTTTGAGAAATGTTTCAATTAACAAACACTATACACCAGCATATCTAGTAATAGCACTTACAGTGAAATTTCTCCAGTATTCTAGTTTTTCGAGTTTGTGATTTAGTATAAGTATTGGTTGAAATCATTCTGATATCGTCAGGTCGATTTTCTGCATCTTGTTTCGTTCATTGATTGTTTTTACCCTTAGTCTCTGCATTTTACTTATTTGCAAAAGTGTTTATGATTTTTCAACGAAACAATTGCCTGGGTGGGCTTCATTATTTTAGAGAATCTAGGCCCAAGTAAAGATGGTCACAATTTCACTTACAGGTACTAAGCACAATTGAGCAAAATAAATTGTTCTCGCTTAAGAATGGTCTTTGGTATTAAAAAAAATATCAGTTTTGAAATTCATTTTATTTCAAATTTCTACAATAAAATTCCTTTAATTCCTCAAATTTTATTTAGAACTTACTATTATTTATTAGACTTTTTGATATCTCAGCAACAAAAGTTCCAACTACAAGCACAACTATACTACTACATTACATAACGATGATATTCAAAAGTTCCCAACAAAATGTTACCACATTCTCTAGACATTAGTAACAAAATCAGCATTCAAAAGCTTGGGACTAAACTTCAACCCTCTGTCATCCATGCAGTAGAAGCACCATTAATTTTTCTTCAGAAAAACATCAGTAAGGACAGTCTTTGATTGAAGAGAAGCCTTGAGAAGCTTCAATCCCTAAATTCAAATGAGAATAGTTAAATTACAATTTAAACTACTCAAACATCAAAAGATATCAACTCCATATGTAAAATTGCAAATGTATATAATTATATATACAAAGAGGGAGATCTAAAGAGCAGCTAACATCTTACCTCATCAAATCCGACACCAACTGTTTTCTCTTCAAGTGATCCCAAATCCTTGATCTGAAACTTGTTGAGAAGAGTGATGCTAGATATGGTGGACATAGGCACCACAGTAAGATCATCCATCACAGAATACGTCACCACTCCTTTCACATACCCTTTCCCTTCACTACTACCGGCCTCCACCGCACTACCAACTGTCTTTGAGTTCACAAATTTTGCCTCAGTGTTTATACTGGCCTTACAAGTGGGGCAAATTACCCCGTTCACCTCACTAACATAAGCACAGCACCCGTAATTATAGTGGTAGTTTCTGTTGGTACATACGTATAATCTCCTATTATTTGAAGCCCCATAATTGATTGCTGGAGGTAGGAGAAAATTGGCGTTGGGATTGATAGTGGAAGAAAGAATGGGGTTGAGAAGGGAAGAAACCTTCTGATTAGGGAGGATGTAGGTTTCATTGAGTTTACCTAAACTGCTGTACACTTGTCCAATGGAACCAACCATGATGTCGTCCTTTGTTAGAAGTTTTGTAACCGCACTGAGAGGGAGCGATAGTAGACTAAATATGAAGTCCACTAAATCTTTGTTGGCTTCGCCAAACAAGACCTTGTTAGCTTTTTTATCGATCAAAAGCTTTATACCGAGTTCACTATTAGCGTTCGCCATCTCCGAGCTCGTCCTCTCTGTGTGTGTTTTTGTTTCTGTTTATTAATTGTTTGTTTGTAAGTTGTAACAAAGACTTTTTGCCAATCACTACCCTAAGATGTATATGTATATTTATAAGCGTATGTTTACTATTAACAATGTGATAATTAATGCTTGTCCCGAGTATACCAAAAGAACAAGATGTGATTGCATTGGGAAAAAAAAACCGCCGTTTAATGGGGGTGCTCATGCACCGTATTTTAATAATCCATTTCATTTTATTTCATAATTATAAACCTGCATGCATTTCGTTCCTGACTTCCCTGTACTTTAATAATAATATTAATGAAGATTAATTTACAGATATGATAAGTTAACTTCCGCTCAAGGTGCAATATGTATCTTTTGTTAGATATTAATTTCATTTTAATTTAATTTCTAAAATCAACAGCAGCTGTAATTCGTTGCACTGAAGATAGGATAATAGAAAGCCGCAAAAGATCTCATAATTCGAAAAGTCACAACAAGTGGAGTTTGGGGATTTGGACAACTCTGCAATTGATGCTCTTGAATTGCAAACAGGAGCGCTTCGGCGGCTTCGCTTTTCCGATCCGGTTCCGGTCCAACTTCTCATATGGAGATGGAGCATTGTTTTTTGAATTAATTTCATATGAAGCATTGTAATTACCTGTTTTTTTATTATCAGTAACGTCGCCTCAAAAATTGAAATCTGGACTGCTAAATAAGAATAAATGGCTAAGGTACTTTACTGAAAAATAAATTAAATAATGTAAATTAGAAAATCTATGATGGTCTGAAAATCTATAACTAAATAATTAAATCTATAATGTAAATTAGAAATAAATGGCTAAGGTACTTTACTGCAAATGTATAATTTTTTTTAAAAAAAAAAAAACATATGAATCCTGATGGTCTTTTCCCATGCATATTTCGTTCATGTTTAGAGTCGCTGCTGTATATGTTGCTCAAACTAACTCAAAAAGCTGAAGAAACTCCTAATTATATGTGCTGATTACATGAATAAAGTTTAGGAAAATTAGTTTACAACTTCCGCTTCAAATTTCTATTATTAATTAATATATAATTTATAAATTAATGAGATAAAATAAAAATCATTTTTTAATAAAAAAATCCGGGTCAAGCCCAGTGCGTACCATTTTAATAATTATTAAGCTTATGTACAATGTGAAAGGAAAAGAAAAGTTTAGAACAGAAACCTCTAAAAGTAAAACATGCATGATAAAACAAGGGTGAAAAAGTAAAACAGGAGAAAAGAAAGATTGAACAGAAAAGGGAATGATAACAGCGATCATCCTATATATATGTATATATCCTAATCAGCGATCAGAGCCATCTGCAGAATGATAACATAAAATCATCTTATATATATGTATATATATGATTTTCTTTGCCGACGCAATCGGAGGTTACTCGCAGTTTCTTTTATTTGGAGCACTTATTTTTTAATTTTAACTGGTTTATGGCGTGGTTCATAGTTCATACAGCAATTAGTTTACAGGTTTGTTTTTTTCAAGAATATGAAGGTATGCTATTTGTTTAGGAAAATTAGTTTACATTCGTTTCTCTGCCACTCGAGCACCGTCGCCTTGAAAACCATACTTCTGTCTAGGTCGCCTGACCGCTGGAGGCTTCCGCCTCCGCCGCCATCAACGACGGGTATGGACGGAGAGAGATTGCCGGACTGGAGGATCGACAAAGGCGCAAACTAGAATGGATCTCAGATCGAGGTATTACTTCGAAGGTCCCTGATCTAGATCCAATTTCCAGTTCCGATCTGGAAAATGATTGAAAGGCAATTTTATTAGGATGTGTCCAGGTGTATTTTCATTTTGAGTCAATTTACGATCTAAGAAGTTTAAAGTTTGTATCAATTTACGATTTTCATTTTCCATTTTTTGAGAATTTTGTATCAATTTTTTTGAGGGATGATGAGGTCAGTAAGGCAATTACTAGTAATATTGTATCATTTTCCTTTTTTTGAGAATTTTGCACAATTTGCTGTGGTGTTAAATAAATTATTGGATTGCAAACTTGTTAATTCTGTGGTGTTTAATAAACTTTAGCATCTCCAATATCTTAAAACGTTTACAACGTTAAACCGTTTAAACCGTTTAATTAAACGAAACGGTTAACAGAAAGGATTTTTCTGCTGTATATTATACGATGTGGTTAACATAAATGTAATTTGTACCGTATAAATTAACGTAACGCTAACGATCATAGCTATTTCTGTGATCGTTAGCCACGTTTGACACCCCTACTTATGACTCTGCGTCCATGCAGATGGCTATGGAGAAGAACTGAAGAAGTAAGAAAGTTTCTGCTTCTCTTGCAGATGAAAGGCAACTAAATTTGTCTTTAATTAGGCTAATCGCAAATATATTATTATATAAATCAATAATCTTAACCTTCTATGCTAATTAAATTGATCGTGCTTGCCTATTATTTTATACGACAGGGAAAAAATTTAAAGTGAATTACTGCTTAATTATTTATTTTATATATAACTAATTGACTTAATTTTAAGACAGCCTATTAATTTCTGGATTATCTTTGAACAATTTTTTTTTGAAGGTCAAGTGGCAATTACCACACCGGCAAAATTTTATTAATAAGATTATCTTTGAAGTTTGAACAAATTAATCTAGAGTGGAGAATAACTCCAAATAATAAATCAAAATTCACACAAACATGAGAAAAGTATATATAGAAATAATTACAATGATTTTACAACTAATTTTATGACACCTATAACACACAGCAGCATATCTACCAACATATAATGAAAAGTTGCAAAAACGACAGGTTAAAACAATAAATTACACTATGCACACACTGAGCACGAGGACCAATTTAGTGGCGATGGTGGCGGTGACCTTGAGTATGCTTTTTTGCCTCTTTCTTCATGTGGTGTTCATGTAGTGCGAAACCGGCACTCCCAACTGCAACGGTAGCAGCAATTTCCTCCTTAATCTTGTGAGAATGTGCATGCTCTGGATCCTTCTTGGCCTTGTGCTTCTCATGCTAGCATGCAAAAAATGAAGTAAATCAGCTCTAGTAGTGTTAATTACAAATTTTCTACACTTCTATTCTGAAATTACCTGGTTTCCATACCTTTGAATTCGGTTTTAAAGTTTTAAACTTTTAATCAAACAAAGATACCAATATATTGTACATGCTAAGAGTTACCATAGTTATAATGATCCATATATACCTCATTACTGATTGAATAAAATTAAAATGCATCCGTAATGCCATTTTTCTTTTAATTAACTGAGATTAACACACAGAAATGTCAATGATTGTCTACAGCATTACTTCTTTACTAGCTAACAATTTTTTTTCTTGTATCTCAGTACACTTAAGCTACTATAAATAATGCAGTATAGATGAGTATTAAAGATTCATATAATTGTACCATAGCATAGGCACCAGCAGCAACCGCCCCGAGCTGGCCGAGTTGTTCCATGTGCTTGTGGTGCTTCTCCTTCTTACGGTAGTCGACTGGTGATTGGTTCTTTTGTTCCAGGTTGTGGTGGTGAGTGAACATTGTTGAATTTTCAGTGCTGATAAGTGCAATCAAATGCTAAGGCAATCACGCAATCATATTCCGAAAATAGAAAGACGCGTAGTCAAAAATGGAAAACGCGCTCTCTTGCTCTCCCAGCGCATCGCCTCCCTTTCCTTCCCTTCTCTTTCCAGCGCGTCACCTCCTCTCCTCCTCCTCTCCCCGTCCGTTCTCTCCCAGCGCATTACCTTCGTTTCATCTCCTCTCCCCCTCTCTTTCCTTCCCAATGTGTCACCCCTCGCCTCACCTCCTCTCCCCCTCCCTTCTCACGCCCCTCTGACTTTCCCCTTCTGTCAAATCTCCCATCTTCTTCCTTTTTCTCTTCTCTTCTCCACCTTTCTATGTTTTCTTCATCTTTTCTGAACCTCATTTTTTTTTCTTCGCAGCGTTATAAAATATACTCCCTTGTCAAAGTAAAAATACTCCCTTATAATTATTTAGTTACTCCCAAACAATAACATAATCATATTTGAATGTTATTTATCAGATCTGAATGTTATTTACTCACTTATGCATATTATTTTACTCACTTAAACGGACATAAATTATTTCTTTTTCTATATTAGTTACTCCCTTAAATGAAAATACATATATATACTTATTACATACTCTCATCTCTTATACTTATTTACTCCGTTATATCTATTTATTTACTCCCTTATAGCTATTTAGTTACTCTCAAACAATAGCAGAATCAGATCTAAATGTTATTTACTTCCCTATATGTATTAGATACTCTCCTATACTAATTATTTATTCCCTTACAGTTATTTAGTTTCTCCCCAACAATAGCATAATCAGATCGTAGTGTTTAATTACTCCCTAATAAAAGGCATACACAGAGTTATTACTTACTCCCTTATACTATTTTATTTACTCCCATGTACTCATTTTTTATTTCCCTTATAGTGTTTAATTACTCTCTAATAAATTTACACAAAGAGTTATTACTTACTCCCTTGTACTATTTTTAGGTACTCCCTTGTACACATTATTTACTCCCACTATAGTGTTTAATTACTCCCTAAAAAATTATACCTAGAGTTATAACGTACTCCCATATACTATTTTAGTTACTCCCATGTACTAGTTATTTACTCTATTTGTAATGTTTAATTACTCCCTAATAAAGTTACACAAAGAGTTATTACTTACTCCCTCGTAATAGTTTATTTACTTCCCTATACTTGTTATTTTACTCTCTTATAGTAGGAGAACCAGATCTGAATGGCTTTTTTCTTCTCTCTTCTCATCAGAGAGAAAGGATGTGGAGATATGGAGAAATGAAGAGGAAGAGAGAAAATATGGAGAGGTAGGGAAAGATCTCAAGGGTGACGGAGATTTGATCGTCTTCATTCTTCCTCTCTAGCCGAGCACGAAGAAACGTGAGGCGAAAAGCGACGATGCGGCGGACGGAGAGGTGGTTGAAGTGATCTCTCCTTCGCTTCTCCAATTCTGTGAGTAGAGAGACGGCGGGTGAGGGAGAGCAGTGAGAAGGTGCACGGAGGAGGTGGTGCCGTGAGGATGAGGAGAGTAGAGGGAGGCGTTAGGGAGACTGGATCTGATTGAATAAGAGAGCACAAGGGATCGGAGGGAAAGGATTTAAAATCACGCTGGGTGAGGGTGAGGATGAGGGTGAGGGTGAGGGTGAGAGCGATAGCGCTCTGATTGCTTGATTGCGCTAGATGTTGATTGTCTTAAGCATTTTCCCACTTGCAATTGCAAGTTGCAAAAGTATCTATAGTTAATGGGCTCCGCATGATATACCAGCTCTTATATAAAATTTCCAAGCCCAGATGTTAAAATGTGTGGGCCCAGCAGTAAATCCAATAAACAACGCCCCATACCATATTAACAGGCCTTTCTACGCCTAATCATATCCATGTTCCTTTCTAGGCCTAAACATCTAGCAGGCTAGCAGCTGAAAGATGTAAATTTACAAACAAGAGCTGTTCGTTGCATGTATAAAGAAAAATGTAGTGCCGCAGAGGATCTCATGAATTAGAAGTCCCAAAAGTGATTGCTATTCGGGGATTTGGGCAGAGCTTTGCAATTGATGCTATTTACTTGGAAAGTTAAGACTGGAACACTTCAGTTCAAGATTCGGTTAAACTTTTAATATGAAGCAATGGAAATTCGGAACGTTGCCTTTCAAATAAAAATCTGGAGCACTAAATAAGATGAAATTAGCCTCGGGTCTAGAGCAAAAAAATAAAAAAAATGAAAAATAAGAAATTATTATTTTTCAAAAAATAATTAGATTTGAATCAATGGAATGTCTTGCAAGGCATGTTTGCTGATTATTTGTTCCTAGCTTGTTTGCTGATTATTTGTTCCTAGCTTGTTTGCTGATTTGAGTTCCATGTTTAGAGTCACTGATGATGCTCAAACATTTTTTTATTGGGATGCATGTACCAGGAAATGTGTCATAGAATTTGAAACTAATTTTTGTTTTTCAACATGCGTCATGCATTTTAATCTTAAATTTCAATTACTGAATTTTCAGATTTAATATTTTATTAAAATTAATTAAAATGGTAAATATAAATATGTATGATGATTAGAGGGGTAAATGAAAAATATTAAAGATTACGAGGGTATATAGCTGATTGAAGAAGAATTGAGGGACATATGACTGATTTTGCGTTGATTATAAGACAGAATTTCAAATTTCTACAAATATTCGTTTAATTCTGAAAATTTTAATTTAAAATTAGTTGTTTTATTACTTATTACAATTTTTCTTACTCTTTTAACATAATTTCTACAAGTATTCGTCTAATTCCAACAAATACAATTCATTAGAATATTGTGTTATTATCTTCTATTTTTAAAAATTAATTTGTCCTATAATGTAGGAGACTTTTAATTTAGGAAAATATTAAACCATATTCAACCTAATATCAAACCAAGCATGAATTTGTGAAAACCTTTCAAGAACAAAACAGATCATTTTTCACGTCTCACGATTATTAACTTGTAACATATATGCTTAATGATATCGCTGCAGCCAAAGTTCCAAACTACAAGCAATACTGCACTACATGACTAGGTTGACTATGTTATCAAATTCTCGACCGTAGTACAAAAGAAATCAATATTTAAAAGCTTGGGGCTAAACATCAACCCAGTCATCTATGCAGTAGAAGCACAATTAAATTTTCTTCAGAAAAACGTCAGTAAGGACATTCTTCGATTGAAGAGAAGCCTTGAGCATCTTCAATCCCTGAATTTCAATAAGAAATACAAACAAACAATCAAAATTCGAAATATATGAACTCCATTTAAATAGAGAGGGGTGCAATTTAATAGTACTTGATATCTTGCCTCATCAAAGCCGACGCAAACTGTTCTTTCTTCAAGTGATCCCAAATCCTTGATCTGAAACTTGTTGAGAAGTGTAATACTAGAAATTCTCGACATAAGCACCACAGTAAGATCATCCATCAGAGAATATGGAGAATATGTTAATGACACCACTCCTGTTCCTAATTTACCTTCACTACCAACCTCCGCCGAACAGCCAAATGACTCTGGCTGGTTCAAAATTTGTGCCTCTGTGTTCATTCTGGCCTTACAACAGGGGCATGTTGCCCCTTTCACCTCACTGACATACTCGCGGCATCTCCTGAATTTAATATTCTCGTTTGGAATATTGGAACATAAATAGATTTTCTTACTTTTTGAATCCTCGCAGTTTTTAGTTAGAAGTTTGGTAACCACACCAAGAGGGAGCGATAGCACACTAAATATGAAGTCCATAACATCTTTGCTCGCTTCCCCGAACAAGACCCTGTTAGAATTTTCATCTATAAGTTTTATCGTGAGTTTGTCAGTAGTTTTTCTCCATCTCCGACCTTCTGAAGATCACCGAACTTCTGAATTTTTATCTGAAGATGTACATTTATAAAATTTAAATTACAATTTACGAGGTGATACTTAAAATGCTTGTCCCGGGTATACGAGAAGAAACAAGACGATGGGCAATTAATGATATTCGCATATAATTAAAGAATGAGTGAATTAATGTGGATATTAACAACCAAAAAAGTGATTGGAATTTTTTTTTCTTTCTCGATTTACATTCTGATTTAATTAAGAAATTGCTACTTCCTTTCCTCTTGAGTCATAACAATTCGATCTAATATCTAAAATTTTCTCTCCACATTTTTTTAAATATTATATTTAAACATTTTATTTTTTAGATGTAGCTGAACATTATCGTAATTTTGACTTTGAGGCTGTCATTTGGTGGGATGCGCACCGTATTTCATCCGTTCATTTTATAATTTTAAATTTTCATTTCATTCCAGTATTTTAGATATGTAACTTTCTACTCAAACTATATTATTATTGGATCTTTACTTTAGTTAGATTTTAACTTCATTATAATTTTTCGAAACCAATATTTTTGTTATGACGAGTGGAATAATTCTGTGAACATTAAAAGCATAATTTTAAGACCGGAACAACAGCTGTGATTCGTTGCACCGAAGATCGTATATAATTATAAAGCATTAAAAGCCGCAGAGGATCTCGTAATTTGAAAAGTCGCAAAAGTGGTATTTGGGGAATTTGTGCAGCTCATAAATTGCGAACTAGAGCTGGGCTGTCAGTTTTCTGCTGTTTCGGACGTTTTCGTTCCGTTTCGAACGGAACGAAAACGAAAACGAAAGGAAGAACAGTTTCGTTTTTGAAAACGAAACAGATACCAATGTTCCGTTTACCGAAAACAGAGTTGAAATCAATGAAAAATGGGTGAAATCAATGGAAATTGAAGAACGGAATCGAAAACGAAACGGAAACTTGTTTCATTTTATGAAACGGAACGGAAACGAAATAAAGAGACAGTTTCGTTACCAGATACGGAACGAAAACGGAACATACCAGTTCCATTCCGTTTTGGACATTTGACACCCCTAACTAGAGCGCTTCGGTTTCACGATTCGGTCAAGCTTCTCAAATGGAGCATTGTTTTTTGAACTAATATATCTTTGAAGCATTGTAGTTACCTCGCATTTTTCTTAATAGTAACGTCGCCTTGAAAATATAAATCCGGAGCATAAATAAGAGGTAAATGGCTACTGTACTTTTAAAAAAATAATTAAAATGTAAATACATAAATTTTCAATGAATGCGTGTCTTGTAATAAGTTCTAAACATAGAGGAATGCTAACGCGCGCCATCGATTTTTCATGGAGTCGTTTTTTAAAATTCAAAATTCAAACGATCAATCTGAACGGTTCAAATTGATCAGCATATTGAAATATCCTTGGATACCAAATTTTACATGTTTTTCGATTTTTTTGCTATTTATTATGATATATTAAAATTGGAGGGTCTGAAATATTCCAATTATAATATTTTTTAAAATACCATAATAAATAGAAAAAAATTGAAAAAATGTAAAATTTTGTCTCCAAGAATATTTCAATATGGTGATTAACTTTAACAGTTCGGATTGAGCGTTTGAATTTTAATCTCGAAAAACAACTCGATGGCACGAGACCCTTCGTGCCATCGATGGCATGTTAGTATTCCTCTCTAAACATATATTATTAAAAAAAAAAAAGAATATATGAATCCTGATTATCTGTTCCCATGTTTATAGTCCCTGCTAAATAGGTTGTCAAACTAATTTAAATGCTGGCAAAACTCCTAATATAGAACATGGTTCAAACCAACAACCTAGACGCTTCACTAGTGTACTGATTACATTAATTTAATTTAATAAATTAGTTTACAACTTCCGCTTCAAATTTCTATTATTAATTAATTATAAATTAGAAAATAACGGGACAAAATAAAATCATTTTTTCTTAATTTAAAAAAAAAGGGTCAAGCCCAGCACCTTTTCATTAATACATAAAAAAGTTGTAAATGTGAATGGAAAAGAAAAAAGGTTTCTAGAACTGAAAGCTGTAAAAGTAAACATTATTAAAAGGGTGGAAAGTTAGAACATGAGAAAACAAGGATTAAACAGAAAAGAGAAAACAGGAGGCTATTATTCTAATCAGCGTTCAGAATGATAACATAAAATCATCTTATATACGAATTTTGTTTGCCGAAGCAATCCGACGTTACTCGCTGTTTCTTTTATTAGAGCACTTATTTTTAACTGGTTTCTGGCGTGGTTCTTCCGGCAAATACCTACCATGTGTTTTCTTTTTCTTTTTTTTTTTCTTTTTTTTTTCTTTTTTTTTTTTAAGAATCAGAAGATATTCTATTGTTACGATTGTGGGGCCATGCAGATGGTTATGGAGAAAGAAGTCAGGAACTTTTCAAGTTTCTGCTTCTCTTGCTGATAAAAGGCCTAAAATTTGTCTTTAGGTTAATCGCAAATATTATCATATAAAATTTTCACAAACCAATAATCCTAACCTTTTTATGCTATTTAAGTTGATTGTATTTGCATATACTATATTTCTTTATACAATAACGAGATAATTTAAAGTGCATTAATGCTGCATATTATATAGGTGTCGTTTGGATGGGTTAGGAATAGGAGAAAAATAGCATAAATTTAGGGAAAAACACTATTCATAGGAATTATGGGCTCGTTTGGATGAAGAAGGAATAGTGTGAATAGTGGAAATAGTCACTCTTCCCACTCTTCCCAACAACACTTTTCTCTCTACTTTTTCACACTTCCCAACGCTATTCCTAAACTCACCATCCAAACAACCTAGGAATAGCACTCTTCCCACTCTTCCTACTCTTCCCACTTTTTCACACTATTCCCACTATTCCCAACTCATCCAAACAAGCCCTATGAGAATTGGCTATTCCGGGAATTTGAAATGTTATTTGGATGGTGAGTTTAGGAATAGCGTTGGGAAGTGTGAAAAGTAGAGAGAAAAGTGTTATTGGGAAGAGTGTTATTGAAAATTGTGTTAGGAATGAAATTGGCTATTTCAAAACCGTTTGGATGAAAAATTGGAGAATGGAATTGCCAATTCTGAAAATTGACCAATTCCCATACATCCCAAACGACACATAACTAATTGTCTAAATTTTTGTAAGACAGCCCTGTTATTTCTAGATAATCTGAAAGAAAGTAGAGTGGATA
This sequence comes from Rhynchospora tenuis, assembly GCA_027725995.1. Taxonomy (NCBI): domain Eukaryota; kingdom Viridiplantae; phylum Streptophyta; class Magnoliopsida; order Poales; family Cyperaceae; genus Rhynchospora; species Rhynchospora tenuis. The sequence continues at coordinate 204,776,773 of CM050888.1, read as the reverse complement.
GTAGTTCCAAAATAATGAAAAAAAAATTCACAACATAAGAAAAGTAAAGAATAAATACGATGGTATTATAATAATTTTATGATAACAATAATGTACTATAAGTCTATAATACAGAACAACACATATATACATACCAAAAGATAATGGATAGTGGACAAACTACAAATAAAGGCAAATCAATAAATTATGCTATGCACACGATGAGCACAAGGATCTATTAGTGGCGGTGGTGACGGTGGCCATGAGCATGCTTTTTTGCCTCTTTCTTCATGTGATGTTCATGCAGTGCGAAACCGGCACTCCCAACTGCAACGGTCGCCGCAATTTCCTCTTTAATCTTGTGAGAATGTGCGTGCTCTGGATCCTTCTTGGCCTTGTGCTTCTCATGCTGGCACACAAAAATTAGAGTAAATCAGCAATAGTAGTGTTAATTACAAATTTTGCACATAAAATAATTAAAATTCTTTTATTTTTCTTACGAACGCTGGTTTTATTTTTAAATTTTTTTGGGTACATTTTTTGAAATTACCCAGTTCCATTAATTAACTACGAATTGGATTGTAATCAAACAAACATATCAATATATTGTATATGCTATGAGTTACCATAGTTATAATAATCCTTATTATATACCTCATTAGAATATTGTCACTGATTGTAACAAATTAAACTGCATCAATAATGCCATTTCCTTTAAATTACCATGCAATACAAACAGAAATGTCAATGTTGGTTTCTGCAGTACTGTTTAGTAATAATTTTTTCTTGTATCTCACAACATTTATGCCACTATAAATAATTTTCTTTCATATATATGTAGTAGAGGAGTATATAATTGTACCATAGCGTAGGCGCCAGCGGCAACCGCCCCGAGCTGGCCAAGTTGTTCCATGTGCTTGTGGTGCTTCTCCTTCTTATGGTAGTCAACAGGGGATTGATTCTTCTGCTCCTGGTTGTTGTGGTGATGAGTGAACATTGTTGAATTTTCAAGGGGGTTATTGCTCTTTAATTTTCTTTGTTGTTTTGCTCTCTACTTGCTCGACGGTTAATGCGATGAATAGAACCTAAGGCTGCCATGAATTTATACGCTACGCTTGAAACGCGTTGGATATAAGTAACACGGATGAGGCAATTTCATATTGCATTACATTAGCGGTCAACTAAGATGGAAACACGCTTTAGTTGACCAATTCTCTGTCAGTCTCAGAACAATAAATCAACATGGCGACAAAATAAAGTCTTCCAGGTAGCTCAACTATTGTTTTTACTGTGTTAGAAAATTAATCCTCCCAGTAAGTGCAAAGTTTGGTTTCTTATCGACTAAGCATTGCTCGAGTCAATTGCAAATCAACTCGTACGCGGCGACAACGCCGACAACGGCGACAAGTTTAGCAAGAGGCCGTAATAGCGTACTTACAAAATATCCATGGTTAATAGGCTTTCCGTGAGACACCACCGTTTATATCTGAATTCTGGGCCCATCTGCTAAATGTGTGGGTCCAGCACTAAATCCAACAAACAACTCACCATTCACATATTAACAGGCCTTTCTGGGCCTAAATATACATATCGATGTTATTTTTTATTTTATTTTTGGCAATTCACGCCTGGACTGTCAATACAACTCCACATGGCAGCAAAGCCCAGTAACCCGAAGGCCTGCTTGAACCCGCCTGGCCCAATGCTATGCCTGCCTGGCCCAGACATACAACAGGCCAGATCGGGCCAGGTATAGAGACAGGCCAGGCCAGGCTTGGGCTAGGGGTGAGGCCTGACAGGCCAGCCCGGCCTACATTATTTTAAATTATGTTTGCATCAATATGGCTTGCTGACAAATTTTAAAGAAGAAAGCTTGTGTATTAATTTTTCCAATAGCGTTTCAAAGTCTCTAATATCCTTCTATTTGATTTGTATAGCCGCCACTTCCTTTACTTTACTTGCTCAAACTCTCGGACACACACAGATCGGCAAAAATAAGGCAACATGCGGGCTCATCAGGCAGGCGTGGGCCTAGAAAAAAAGCCCAGGGGCGGGCAGGTGTTATTTTTAAGGCCCGTTCAGTTGGGCTCAGGCAGGCGGGCTCTACCTTTGAAAACGACGGGTCAGGCTTGGGCTTAGTATTTTGACAGCGGGCTAGGCCCATTGCCATCCACATCTCCATCACTTCATTGATTCATTCTTCCATTAATTAACCCAGCAATTTCTTATATGTAGATAAGAAAGGAATCACGTTGTAGAAGTCATGATATTTAGATCACAATTAATTCATCTCTTGACACAAATGCTGGGTCAACATAAAATAATCACAGATACTTGGCAAACCAGCAATAGCACAAGTTTTTTTATCTGTAGGTTGCACATGCAGTGTCACAACTCCAAGCTTCACAATACCACTATAGTATCAAAACAGGCACACCAATAAAAACAAATCAAATCTAAAGTTCAATGTGTTATCTTCTCACTTCATTGTCAGATATCTTTAGAAAAAAAATCATATAAGATAAAAGAGAAAAAGAACAACAGAAGTTCACTGCCTCCAGCCTATACAGATAAGCACTACATAACAAACAGTCCAACACCAAATCAGCTGTAAGTACCACCTGTACCTCATCCCACAGATATATCTCAAACTAGAGCAAAAAACAAAGCAGCTGTTCTTCTCACCATAATGTACATGAGCAAAAAGCAGACTACCTCCTCTGTAGAATCTCTTATGCTTTTGGAGGAGGCCTTACCTTTGTCAGGTTGCACTGGAGTAACATTGTTTTGGGAACCTGAATGGACTTGCAGCTCCTCTTCATTCAAAAAAAAAAAAAAGCCATATTTGCCTGCCTCTCCTCAGATCTGCTGTTTTCGCAGAGGAGTTTTCTGGCCGATCTTAATCCCCTCATTCTTGGCATGCTGGTCTTCATCCAAGGCATTGAATGTGCCATTTAAGGCAGAAAACTCGCTGAGATCCTCTGACCATATCTGCAAAAGGACAAGCGAGTTGATCATGTTTCCCAAATTCAGCTAAATATATCCATATATTTTTCCTTGTGAAATTAATCAGGCATATTTCATAAAGCCATGCTGACCAAGACAAACAGCCAAACAAGAATAAAATCTTACAGTATTGTCTATCTAATATATCTATAAAACCTTGGTTTCTCTTTTAAGTATACAAAATATTGTAGTCATATAAAACAGAAACCTTAGTTATTTTTGTACTAAAGCTATTGTATAGTTGAACTGAAATAGAATGAAAGGACTGGAACTAGGTGGCGCTCCCACCTTTTTTTTTGGAAAAAATAAGTATGAAAAGACTGAGACAAAAAAAAAGGAACCTCAACAGATTTCCAAGCATTTATATCCATGCATACTGTCTTTTGCAACTTCCTTCGGCATTTCCCCTTTGGATCTTACTCCAAGCATACAATATACTCTTAGCTTCACAAGGCTTTGGAATATAAAGGCACAACTCTGCATAGTTAGTATATAGATCAGATGTTAATATCATAAATGAAACTACTCAAACTAGAATCATAACTTAAAACAAACCAGAGGAACAAATCCAATGGTACATACAAGGTGAATATACATGGTCAAATAGACACTAGCTACAATATAGACAAAATTTAAATAAGCCAAAAAGTTACTGATTTAAACTGAATATTATCTATTTACATACAGCTGACATAACCCAGTGCTACCTGACAACTTCAAACAATAATCATATGAAATAATAAGCTCAGATAATTCATTTAGGACAGTTAGCAAGGCCAACTAGGGGGGCAGTGAGTAATTAAGTATGACAAAAAATATGTAGAATTGAAAGGTAATTGCTAATTTCTTGCACTGCAGCCATTCCTTATTGATAGTTTAACAATAAAACAAAGTTCCTTCCATGCCAGAAGTATACAACAAAAATTTTTAGTCTTAAGTACCTTCAAAAAAGAGCCGCTAAAGATGCTTGCGGCACAATTCTTTGGAAGAATAACACTATGGTGTAGTCACAATGAAATACTGTAATTCCACGTGGGAGCACATATAAATACATAATTTTGTTTACTTCAAATAATAATCGCTAAAATAAATGCTTGCAGCATACTTCTTGGAAGAATAACAATGTGATGTAGTCAAAACGGGGATACTGTAATTCCAATTTGAGAGTAAACATAATATATCTAATATAAATTATTTCAAATATCAAGTGCCGCAAAAAATTCTTATGGCATAATTTTCAGAAAATTAATATTATGTTTCAGTCAAAATAGTCATACTATAATTCCATTTCAGTCCCCCAAAAGAAAATGCTTGCAGCATAACTCTTTGGACGAGTAACCATGATGATTATTCAAAATAGAAAAATAGTATGATTGCAACTGAAATTGCAAAATATGGGACCTTTGTTCTTCATCTAGCTATGATGAATTGATGATGAATTCGATTATCAGGTATATGATATGCAAAACAAAGGAGCAATTGTTTTGAACCTACTTAGTTTGTGGTTTTTAATACAGGCATTGGTGAAAAGAGTTACTAAAACGTATACGAGTACAACAACGAAGTCAACAATTTTAACACTGAAATTGATCCAAGTTTGAATTTAAGACCAATAAAATAGAGTGACAATTACAAATTACAAACACTTAACAACTACGTACAGAAAAAAAAAAAAGGAAATATAATTATTTGGGAGAGATTAAAGGCAGTAGAACACGAATGAAGATTGAGGATTGTCACCTGAATAAAGGCTGTGGCAACGAGAAATCGAAGCGGCCACGTCAACGGTGCTTCCTAGTAACCGGAGACTGAGGCAGAAGGCGACCCGGTCGGCGCAGAGATGAGCCGCCGTTAGAGCAGTGGCGTGAGTGAGGCAGGAGCCAGGAGACTCGGCTTGGCAGTTTTTAAATAGCTGTCAATCCAAAGTCCCAAACTTTCTTTTTTTCTTTAGACCTTGGATATTTTGAGATTTGCAGAGTATTAATCAACTGAGACTGTACATATGATATGACCAAGAAAAAGGGGAAATAGAAACTAAGACAGTACAAAGCAATAAATAGGGTACGTTCAATTTGAAAACATTTGTAATATAAAATCGTTATAATTGTTTAAGTTATATAAATTCTCTTCTACTAATGAAATTTGAATTTAATGCTTCTTGGTATAAAAAAAGATATGGTTGTTTATTATAATTTAATTCATGCATGGTATATGCTGTCTAACAGTACCAATTTTATTTGTATCGAGTATGAATTTTTAAAAATGAATTAATGGTTATATGAGATTTTATTGTTGTTCGATTAGACAAATGAAAATATGGATATATTCTTTTCAATCAAGTTCAATTTGTTTGATTATATATCAATTTAGCATTATCTCAGTATTGCATCCATCAAACAGATTGAAAAATATAATTATTTGGTTTCATTGACACTTGATTGACAAACAAACTAATTCTAAATTGCCCAAATTTAATACAATCTATATAAATAATGAAAGAAAAATAAATATAAACACACAAATTTTGTAAAAGATTTGATACCCAATACACAGGCATTATAAATACCAGGAGAGAATAAAACAGGGATATTACAAAGAATGAGGAAAAAATTAAAGGAGCTGCTGCTCAACATATCACTTGATTTTGACAACTACGAAGTCCGAATACGCATGCAATCCGAGATTTGGGCACTTCTCTTGACCCGAAAAAATTATTAATAACTTTAAATAATTACAATTAAATAACTTTAATTAAATAACTTCAAACAAAGACAGTCCTTACAGATGTTTTTCTGAACTGATTATTACAATTAACGAGGTGGTCAGAACCGAGAAGAACCAAGATATGCTAAACATGCGACAGCTATCAGCCTAGCACCGAGTGGAAAGTGTGACCAGTCTTTCTTAATATCGATTTTCGCGGGACTTCTCAATGTTGGTTTTTTTTTTTTTTAAGCGGTCTCAAATTTGTACTTTTTATTGTAGTTTGGTTTGACAGCGGCGACAATTTATGCAGCTTTTGAAAAGACAATTCCAGTTAAGATTTTTAAACAGATTGATACTTTGCAGTTTGTTTGTAAATAATTTTATTTATCAATAAAATGTATCGGTACGGTGGTGTCACCTACCTAAAAAAGCTGAATTACTTTGCAGTTTGGAAAAGGAGCTCCCAAAGTGGTCCGGTGCAAAGAACATCTTGAATTATAACTTTTGCTGCTCACAAACAAATTATTATTTATTATCCTTATCCATAAATAAAGATAAATAAAGATGGAGGGAGTATTTATAAAACATCATGCCTCTTTCATATGTCAAAATTATTTGCCAGATCAGTTATTATTATATTCCAAATTTTGTAGAAGTAGAAAAGCTAATATGGTAAGCACACGACATCACAGTACACTAATTTAGAACTATAGATGAAATATAGATAATTGTAATAAAATGACATATAATGAGTGTAGAATCGCTTAAACTACTCAAATATTGTTCAAAATAATTTTATTTGCTCATTTAATGCATATTTTCTATGCAAAATTAAATAATTTACAATAAACATGTTCTGAATTATAATGTAGACACTATAAATTGCTTTGTATATAGATTGTAGTGACCGGATGACAAAGAATGAGCGCAAAATCACTTAAAAAGCTAAAGTATAGTCAAGAATTTACATTATTTGCTCATTTTATGATTATTTTCTATGTGTAATTAAATATTTTACAATAAAAATACTCGAAATATTGTTGTAGACCCTATAAAGTGTTTAAATATAGATCGTAGTAACCAGATGACTTAGAATGAGTGCAGAACCGCTTAAAATTCTCAAATATTGCCCAGAATACGCTTTATTTGCTAATTTTATGAGTATTTTCTATGTGTAATTAAATATATTACAATATATATACTCTGAATATTGTTGTAGACCATATAAAGTGTTCAAATATAGATTATAGTGATGAGATGACTTAGAATGAGTGCAGAATCGCTTAAAATGCTCAAATATAACCCAAAATATGCTTTATTTGCTCATTTTAAGCTTATTTCCTAGGTCAAATAAAATATTTTACAATAAATATACTCTGAATATTATTTTAGACAATACAAATTGTTTAAATAAAGATTATAGTGACCAGATGACTTAAAATGAGGGCAGAATCGCTTAAAATTCTCAAATATTGCCAGAATACACTTTTTTTGCTAATATTATGTTTATTTTCTATGTGTAATTAAATATTTTACAATATATATACTCTGAATATTGTTTTAGACCATATAAAGTGTTCAAATATAGATTATAGTGATCAGATGACTTAGAATGAGTGCAGAATCACTTAAAATGCACAAATATAACCCAAAATATGCTTTATATGCTCATTTTGTGCTTATTTTTTACGTGTAATTAAATATTTTACAATAAATAAGCTCTGAATTATATTGTAGGAACCATAAAGTGTTCAAATATAAATTTTAGCTACCAGCTGAGTTATAATGAGTTACGAATCGCTTAAAATGCTCAAATATTGCCCAGAATTTGCTTTATTTGTTCATTTTATGATTATTTCCTATGTGTAATTTAATATTTTACAATAAATATACTCGGAATATTGTTGGAGACCCTATAAAGTGTTTAAATATGGATCGTAGTAACCAGATGACTTAGAATGAGTGCAGAATTGCTTAAAATTCTCTTATATTGCCCAGAATACGCTTTATTTGCTAATTTTATGCTTATTTTCTGTGTGTAATTAAATATACTACAATATATACACTCTGAATATTGTTATAGACCATATAAAGTGTTCAAATATAGATTATAGTGATCAGATGAATTAGAATGAGTACAGAATCACTTAAAATGCACAAATATAACCCAAAATATGCTTTATTTGCTCATTTTATGCTTATTTTCTATGTGTAATTAAATATTTTACAATAAATATGCTCTGAATTATATTGTAGGAACTATAAAGTGTTCAAATATAGATTTTAGCGACCAGTTGAGTTATAATGAGTTCCGAAACGCTTAAAATGCTCAAATATTGCCCAGAATTTGCTTTATTGCTCATTTTATGATTATTTTCTATGCGCAATTAAATATTTTACAATAAATATACTCGGAATATTGTTGTAAACCCTAGAAAGTGTTTAAATATAGATCGTAGTAACCAGATGACTTAGAATGAGTGCAGAATCACTTAAAATTCTTAAGTATTGCCAAGAATACGCTTTATTTGCTAATTTTATTCTTATTTTCTATGTGTAATTAAATATATTACAATATATATACTCTGAAAAATTTTGTATACCATATAAAGTGTTCAAATATAGATTATTGTGATCAGATGAGAATGAGTGCAAAATCGCTTAAAATGCTCAAATATAACGCTAAATATGCCTTATTTTATCATTTTATGCTTATTTTCAATGTGTAATAAAATATTTTACGATAAATATACTCTGAATATTGTTTTAGACCATGCAAATTGTTTAAATAAAGATTATAGTGACCATAGACTTTAAATGAGGGCAGAATCACTTAAAATTTTCAAATATTGCCCAGAATACACTTTATTTGTTAATTTTATGCTTATTTACTACGTGTAAATAAATATTTCACAATATATATACACTGAATATTGTTTTGGAGCATATAAAGTGTTCAAATATAGATTTGTAGCGATCAGATGACTTTGAATGAGTGCAGAATCACTTAAAATGCTCAAATATAACCCAAAATATGCTTTATTTGCTCATTTTATGCTTATTTTCTAAGTGTAATTAAATATTTTACAATAAATATGCTCTGAATTATATTGTAGGAACTATAAAGTGTTCAATTATAGATTATAGCGACCAGTTGAGTTATAATGAGTTCCGAATCGCTTAAAATGCTCAAATTGCCCAGAATTTGCTTTATTTGCTCATTTTATGATTATTTTCTATGCGTAATTAAATATTTTACAATAAATATACTCGGAATATTGTTGTAGACCTACAAAGTGTTTAAATATAGATCGTAGTAACCAGATGACTTAGAATGAGTGCAGAATCGCTTAAAATTCTCAAATATTGCCCAGAATACGCTTTATTTGCTAATTTATGCTTATTTTCTATGTGTAATTAAATATATTACAATATATATACTCTGAATATTGTTGTAGAACGTATAAAGTGTTCAAATATAGATTGTAGTGATGAGATGACTTAGAATGAGTGCAGAATCGCTTAAAATGCTCGAATATTACCCAAAATATGCTTTATTTGCTCATTTTAAGCTTATTTTCTAGGTCTAATAAAATATTTTACAATAAATAAACTCTGAATATTGTTTTAGACCATGAAAAGTGTTTAAATAAAGATTATTGTGACCAGCTGACTTAGAATAAGGGCAGAATCGCTTAAAAATTCACAAATAATGCCCAGAATACACTTTATTTGCTAATTTTATGCTTATTTTCTTTTTGTAATTAAATATTTTACAATATATATACTCTGAATATTGTTTTAGACCATATAAAGTGTTCAAATATAGATTATAGTGATCAGATGACTTAGAATGAGTGCAGAATCACTTAAAATGCACAAATATAACCCAAAATATGCTTTATTTGCTCATTTTATGCTTATTTTCTATGTGTAATTAAATACTTTACAATAAATATGCTCTGAATTATATTGTAGGAACTATAAAGTGTTCAAATATAGATTTTAGCGACCAGTTGAGTTATAATGAGTTCCGAATCGCTTAAAATGCTGAAATTGCCCAGAATTTGCTTTATTTGCTCATTTTATGATTATTTTCTATGCGTAAATAAATATTTTACAATAAATATACTCGGAATATTGCTGTAGACCCTATAAAGTGTTTAAATATAGATCGTAGTAACCAGATGACTTGGAATGAGTGCAGAATCGCTTAAAATTCTCAAGTATTGCCCAGAATACGCTTTATTTGCTAATTTTGTGCTTATTTTCTATGCGTAATTAAATATATTACAATATATATACTCTGAATATTGTTGTAGACCGTATAAAGTATTCAAATATAGATTATAGTGATGAGATGACTTAGAATGAGTGCAGAATCGCTTAAAATGCTCAAATATAACCAAAAATATGCTTTATTTGCTCCTTTTAAGCTTATTTTCTAGGTCTAATAAATAATTTTACAGTAAATATACTCTGAATATTGTTTTAGACCATGAAAAGTGTTTAAATAAAGATTATTGTGAACAGATGACTTAGAATGAGGGCAGAATCGCTTAAAAATTCTCAAATAATGCCCAGAATACACTTTATTTGCTAATTTTATGCTTATTTTCTGTTTGTAATTAAATATTTTAAAATATATATACTCTGAATATTGTTTTAGACAATATAAAGTGTTCAAATATAGATTTTAGAGATCAGATGACTTAGAATGAGTGCAGAATCGCTTAAAATGCTCAAATATAACCCAAAATATGCTTTATGCGCAGAATTATATTGTAGTCAATATAAAATTGTCCCAATAAAGATGATAATGATCATAGTGCTCAGAATATATTTATTTGCTCATTTAATGCATATTTTTTATGCATATTTAAATCATTTACAATAAATATGCTCTGAATTATAATGTAGACAATATAAAGTGTTTAAATATTGATTATAATGACCAGATGACTTTGAATTAGTGCAGAATAGCTTAAAATGCTCAAATATTGCCCAGAATATGCTATATATGCTCATTGTATGCATATTTTTAATGTATAATTAGATGCTTAGAATAATGTGTTTAACACATAGATTATAGTGATCAAATAACTTAGAATGAGTGCACAATCGCTTAAAATGCTCAAACATTGCCCAGAAAATGCTTGGTTTGCTAATTTTATCAATAATTTCAATGAATAAATAAATAATTTACAGTAAATATGCTCTAAATTATATTTTAGTCAATATAAAGTGTTCCAATATACATTGTAGGGATCATAAGACTTCGAATGAGTGCAGAATCGCTTAAAATATTGCACATAATTTGTTTTATTTGCTCATTTTATGATTATTTTCTAAGTGTAATTAAATAATTTACAGTAAATATGCTCTGAATTATGTTGTAGGCCAGATAAAGTGTTTAAATATAGATTATAGCGAACAATTGATTTATAATGAGTGCAGAATCGCTTAAAATGCTGAAATATTGCCAATAATTTGCTTTATATGCTCATTTTATGCTTATTTTTTGTGTGTAATTGAATATTTTACAATAAATCTGCTCTGGATTATATTGTAGGAACTGTGAAGTGTTCAAATACAGATTATAGCGGCCAGTTGAATTCTAATTAGTTCCGAATCGCTTAAGATGCTCAAATATTGCCCCGAATTTGCTTTATTTCTCATTATATGATTATTTTCTATGTGTAATTAAATATTTTACGATAAATATACTCGGAATATTGTTGTAGACCGTATAAAGTGTTTAAAAATAGATTATAGTAACCAGATGACATAGAATGAGTGCAGAATCGCTTAAAATTCTCAAATATTGCCCAGAATACGCTTTATTTGCTAATTTTATGCTTATTTTCTATGTGTAATTAAATATTTTAAAATATATATACTCTGAATATTGTTGTAGACCATATAAAGTGTTCAAATATAGATTATAGTGATCAGATGACTTAGAATGAGAGCAGAATCGTTTAAAATGCTCAAATATTGCACTGACAATGCTTTATTTGCTCATTTTATGCATATTTTCTCTATATAAATAACTAACTTACATTACATATGCTCTGAATTATATTTTAGACAATATAAAGTGTTCAAATATAGATTATAGTGATCAGATGACTTAGAATGAGAGCAGAATCGCTTAAAATGCTCAAATATTGCACTGAATATGATTTATTAGCTCATTTTATGCATATGTTCTATGTTTAAATGAATATTTACAATAAATATGCCCAGAATTATATTTTAGACAATATAAAGTGTTCAAATATAGATTATAGTGATCAGATGACTTAGAATGCGAGCAGAATCGCTTAAAATGCTCAAATATTGAACTGAATATGCTTTATTAGCTCATTTATTGCATATTTTCTATGTTTAAATGAATAATTTACAATAAATATGCCCAGAATTATATTTTAGACAATATAAAGTGTTCAAATATAGATTATAGTGATCCGATGACTTAGAATGAGAGCAGAATCGCTTTAAATGCTCAAATATTGCACTGAATATGCTTTATTAGCTCATTTTATGCATGTTTTCTATGTTTAAATGAATATTTACAATAAATATGCCCAGCATTATATTTTAGACAATATAAAGTGTTCAAATATAGATTATAGTGATCAGATGACTTAGAATGCGAGCAGAATCGCTTAAAATGCTCAAATATTGCATTGAATATGCTTTATTTGCTCATTTTATGAATATTTTCAATGTATAAATAAATAATTTACAAAAAATATGTTCGGAATTATACTTTGGACAATATAAAGTGTTTACATAGAGATTATAATGATCAGATGAGTTAGAAGGAGTGCAGAATAGCTTAAAATGCTCATAATATTGCCGAGAATATGCTTTATTTTCTCATTTTATGCATAATTTCTATGTATAAATGAATAATTTACAATAAATGTGCCCCTGAATTATATTTTAGACAATATAAAGTGTTCAAATATAGATTATAGTGATCAGATAACTTAGAATCGGAGCAGAATCGCTTAAAATGCTCAAATATTGCACTGAACATGCTTTATTTGCACATTTTATGGATCTTTTCTTTGTATAAATGAATAATTTACAATAAATATGCACTGAATTATCTTTTACACAATATAAAGTGTTCAAATATAGATTATAGTGATCAGATGACTTAGAATGAGAGCAGAATCGCTTAAAATGCTCAAATATTGCACAGAATATGCTTTATTAGCTCATTTTATGCATAAGTTCTATGTTTAAATGAATAATTTACAATAAATATGCCCAGAAGTATATTTTAGACAATATAAAGTGTTCAAATATAGATTATAGTGATCAGATGACTTAGAATGAGAGCAGAATCGCCTAAAATACTCAAATATTGCACAGAATATGCTTTATTAGCTCATTTTATGCATGTTTTCTATGCATAAATGAATAATTTACAATAAATATGCCCAGAATTATATTTTAGACAATATAAAGAGTTCAAATATAGATTATAGTGATCAGATGAATTAGAATGAGAGCAGAATCGCCTAAAATGCTCAAATATTGCACAGAATATGCTTTATTGGGTCATTTTATGCATGTTTTCTATGTTTATATGAGTAATTTAAATTAAATATGCCCAGAATTATATTTTAGACACTATAAAGTGTTCAAATATAGATTATAGTGATCAGATGACTTAGAATGCGAGCAGAATCGCTTAAAATGCTCAAATATTGAACTGAATATGTTTTATTAGCTCATTTTATGCATATTTTCTATGTTTAAATGAATAATTTACAATAAATATGCCCAGAATTATATTTTAGACAATATAAAGTGTTCAAATATAGATTATAGTGATCCGATGACTTAGAATGAGAGCAGAATCGCTTAAAATGCTCAAATATTGCAGTGAATATGCTTTATTAGCTCATTTTATGCATGTTTTCTATGTTTAAATGAATAATTTACAATAAATATGCCCAGAGTAATATTTTAGACAATATAAAGTGTTCAAATATAGATTATAGTGATCAGATGTCTTAGAATGAGAGCAGAATCGCTTTAAATGCTCAAATATTGCACTGAATATGCTTTATTAGCTCATTTTATGCATGTTTTCTATGTTTAAATGAATAATTTACATTAAATATGCCCAGAATTATATTTTAGACAATATAAATTGTTCAAATATAGATTATAGTGATCAGATGTCTTAGAATGAGAGCAGAATCGCTTTAAATGCTCAAATATTGCACTGAATATGCTTTATTAGCTCATTTTATGCATGTTTTCTATGTTTAAATGAATAATTTACAATAAATATGCACTGAATTATCTTTTAGACAATATAAAGTGTTCAAATATAGATTATAGCGATCAGATGACTTAGAATGAGAGCAGAATCGCTTAAAATGCTCAAATATTGCACTGAATATGCTTTTATAGCTCATTTTATGCATATTTTCTTTGTTTAAATGAATAATTTACAATAAATATGCCCAGAATTATATTTTAGACAATATAAAGTGTTCACATATAGATTATAGTGATCAGATGACTTAGTATGAGAGCAGAATCGCCTAAAATGCTCAAATATTGCACAGAATATGGTTTATTAGCTCATTTTATGCATGTTTTCTATGCATAAATGAATAATTTACAATAAATATGCCCAGAATTATATTTTAGACAATATAAAGAGTTCAAATATAGATTATAGTGATCAGATGAATTAGAATGAGAGCAGAATCGCATAAAATGCTCAAATATTGCACAGAATATGCTTTATTGGCTCATTTTTATGCATGTTTTCTATGATTAGATGAATAATTTAAATTAAATATGCCCAGAATTTTATTTTAGACACTATAAAGAGTTCAAATATAGATTATAGTGATTAGATGACTTAGAATGAGAGCAGAATCGCTTTAAATGCTCACATATTGCACTGAATATGCTTTATTAGCTCATTTTATGCATGTTTTCTATGTTTAAATGATTAATTTACATTAAATATGCCCAGAATTATATTTTTGACAATATAAAGTGTTCAAATATAGATTATAGTGATCAGATGACTTTGAATGAGAGCAGAATCGCCTAAAATGCTCAAATATTGCACAGAATATGCTTTATTAGCTCATTTTATGCATGTTTTCTATGTATAAATGAATAATTTACAATAAATATGCCCAGAATTATATTTTAGACAATATAAAGTGTTCAAATATAGATTATAATGATCAGATGAGTTAGAATGAGAGCAGAATAGCTTAAAATGCTCATAATATTGCCGAGAATATGATTTGTTTTCTCATTTTATGCATAATTTCAATGTATAAATGAATAATTTACAATAAATGTGCCCTGAATTATATTTTAGACAATATAAAGTGTTTAAATATATATTATAGTGATCAGATTACTTAGAATGGGAGCAGAATCGCTTAAAATGCTCAAATATTCCACTGAATATGCTTTATTTGCTCATTTTATGCATATTTTCTGTGTATAAATGAATAATTTACAATAAATATGCGCTGAATTATCTTTTAGACAATATAAAGTGTTCAAATCTAGATTATAGTGATCAGATGACTTAGAATGGGAGCAGAATCGCTTAAAATGCACAAATATTGCACAGAATATGCTTTATTAGCTCATTTTATGCATATTTTCTATGTTTAAATAAATAATTTACAATAAATGTGCCCTGAATTCTAGTTTAGACAATATAAAGTGTTCAAATATAGATTATAGTGATCAGATGACTTAGAATGAGAGCAGAATCGCTTAAAATGCTCAAATATTGCACTGGCTATGCTTTATTTGCTCATCTTATGCATATTTGCTCTATATAAAAAACTAACTTACATTACATATGCTCTGAATTATATTTTAGACAATATAAAGTGTTCAAATATATATTATAGTGATCAGATGACTTAGAATGAGAGCAGAATCGCTTAAAATGCTCAAATATTGCGCTGAATATGCTTTATTTGCTCATTTTATGCATATCTTCTATGTATAAATGAGTAATTTACAATAAATATGCACTGAATTATCTTTTAGACAGTATAAAGTGTTCAAATCTAGATAATAGTGATCAGATGACTTAGAATAAGAGCAGAATCGCTTAAAATGCTCAAATATTGCACAGAATATGCTTTATTAGCTCATTTTATGCATATATTCTATGTTTAAATATATAATTTACAGTAAATATGCCCAGAATTATATTTTAGACAATATAAAGTGTTCAAATATAGATTATAGTGATCAGATGACTTAGACTGAGAGCAGAATCGCTTAAAATGCTCAAATATTGCACTGAATAGGCTTTATTAGCTCATTTTATGCATATTTGGTATGTTTACATGAATAATTTACAATAAATATGCCCAGAATTATATTTTAGACAATATAAAGTGTTCAAATATAGATTATAGTGATCAAATGACTTAGAATGAGGACAGAATTGCTTAAAATGCTCAAATATTGCACAAACTATGCTTTATTTGCTCATTTTATGCATATTTTCTCTATATAAATAACTAACTTACATTACATATCCTCTGAATTATATTTTAGACAATATAAAGTGTTCAAATATAGATTATAGTGATCAGATGACTTAGAATAAGAGCAGAATCGCTTAAAATGCTCAAATATTGCACTGAATATGATTTATTAGCTCATTTTATGCATATGTTCTATGTTAAATGAATATTTACAATAAATATGCCCAGAATTATATTTTAGACAATATAAAGTGTTCAAATATAGATTATAGTGATCAGATGACTTAGAATGCGAGCAGAATCGCTTAAAATGCTCAAATATTGAACTGAATATGCTTTATTAGCTCATTTATTGCATATTTTCTATGTTTAAATGAATAATTTACAATAAATATGCCCAGAATTATATTTTAGACAATATAAAGTGTTCAAATATAGATTATAGTGATCCGATGACTTAGAATGAGAGCAGAATCGCTTTAAATGCTCAAATATTGCACTGAATATGCTTTATTAGCTCATTTTATGCATAAGTTCTATGTTTAAATGAATAATTTACAATAAATATGCCCACAATTATATTTTAGACAATATAAAGTGTTCAAATATAGATTATAGTGATCAGATGACTTAGAATGAGAGCACAATCGCTTAAAATGCTCAAATATTGCACTGAATATGCTTTTTTAGCTCATTTTATGCATATTTTCTTTGTTTAAATGAATAATTTACAATAATTATGCCCAGAATTATATTTAGACAATATAAAGTGTTGAAATATAGATTATAGTGATCAGATGACTTAGAATGAGAGCAGAATCGCCTAAAATGCTTAAATATTGCACAGAATATGCTTTATTAGCTCATTTTATGCATGTTTTCTATGTTTAAATGAATAATTTACAATAAATATGCCCAGAATTATATTTTAGACAATATAAAGTGTTCAAATATAGATTATTGTGATCAGATGACTTAGAATTCGAGCACAATCGCTTAAAATGCTCAAATATTGCACTGAATATGCTTTATTAGCTCATTTTATGCATATTTTCTAAGTTTAAATGAAGAATTTACAATAAATATGCCCAGAATTATATTTTAGACAATATAAAGTGTTCAAATATAGATTATAGTGATCAGATGACTTAGAATGAGAGCAGAATCGCTTTAAATGCTCAAATATTGCACTGAATATGCTTTATTAGCTCATTTTATGCATGTTTTCTATGTTTAAATGAAGAATTTACAATAAATATGCCCAGAATTATATTTTAGACAATATAAAGTGTTCAAATATAGATTATAGTGATCAGATGACTTAGAATAAGAGCAGAATCGCTTAAAATGCTCAAATATTGCACAGAATATGGTTTATTAGCTCATTTTATGCATGTTTTCTATGTTTAAATGAATAATTTAAATTAAATATGCCAAGAATTATATTTTAGACAATATAAAGTGTTCAAATATAGATTATAGTGATCAGATGACTTAGAATGAGAGCAGAATCGCTTAAAATGCTCAAATATTGCACTTACTATGCTTTATTTGCTCATTTTATGAATATTTTCAATGTATAAATAAATAATTTACAAAAAATATGTTCGGAATTATACTTTGGACAATATAAAGTGTTTACATAGAGATTATAATGATCAGATGAGTTAGAAGGCGTGCAGAATAGCTTAAAATGCTCATTATATTGCCGAGAATATGCTTTATTTTCTCATTTTATGCATAATTTCTATGTATAAATGAATAATTTACAATAAATGTGCCCCTGAATTATATTTTAGACAATATAAAGTGTTCAAATATAGATTATAGTGATCAGATGACTTAGAATGCGAGCAGAATCGCTTAAAATGCTCAAATATTGAACTGAATATGCTTTATTAGCTCATTTATTGCATATTTTCTATGTTTAAATGAATAATTTACAATAAATATGCCCAGAATTATATTTTAGACAATATAAAGTGTTCAAATATAGATTATAGTGATCCGATGACTTAGAATGAGAGCAGAATCGCTTTAAATGCTCAAATATTGCACTGAATATGCTTTATTAGCTCATTTTATGCATGTTTTCTATGTTTAAATGAATATTTACAATAAATATGCCCAGCATTATATTTTAGACAATATAAAGTGTTCAAATATAGATTATAGTGATCAGATGACTTAGAATGCGAGCAGAATCGCTTAAAATGCTCAAATATTGCATTGAATATGCTTTATTTGCTCATTTTATGAATATTTTCAATGTATAAATAAAGAATTTACAAAAAATATGTTCGGAATTATACTTTGGACAATATAAAGTGTTTACATAGAGATTATAATGATCAGATGAGTTAGAAGGAGTGCAGAATAGCTTAAAATGCTCATAATATTGCCGAGAATATGCTTTATTTTCTCATTTTATGCATAATTTCTATGTATAAATGAATAATTTACAATAAATGTGCCCCTGAATTATATTTTAGACAATATAAAGTGTTCAAATATAGATTATAGTGATCAGATAACTTAGAATGGGAGTAGAATCGCTTAAAATGCTCAAATATTGCAGTGAACATGCTTTATTTGCACATTTTATGGAACTTTTCTTTGTATAAATGAATAATTTACAATAAATATGCACTGAATTATCTTTTACACAATATAAAGTGTTCAAATATAGATTATAGTGATCAGATGACTTAGAATAAGAGCAGAATCGCTTAAAATGCTCAAATATTGCACTGAATATGCTTTATTAGCTCATTTTATGCATAAGTTCTATGTTTAAATGAATAATTTACAATAAATATGCCCAGAATTATATTTTAGACAATATAAAGTGTTCAAATATAGATTATAGTGATCAGATGACTTAGAATGAGAGCAGAATCGCTTTAAATGCTCAAATATTGCACTGAATATGCTTTATTAGCTCAATTATGCATGTTTTCTATGTTTAAATGAATATTTTACATTAAATATGCCCAGAATTATATTTTAGACAATATAAAGTGTTCAAATATAGATTATAGTGATCAGATGACTTAGAATGAGAGCAGAATCGCTTTAAATGCTCAAATATTGCACTGAATATGCTTTATTAGCTCAATTATGCATGTTTTCTATGTTTAAATGAATATTTTACATTAAATATGCCCAGAATTATATTTTAGACAATATAAAGTGTTCAAATATAGATTATAGTGATCAGATGACTTAGAATAAGAGCAGAATCGCTTAAAATGCTCAAATATTGCACAGAATATGGTTTATTAGCTCATTTTATGCATGTTTTCTATGTTTAAATGAATAATTTAAATTAAATATGCCCAGAATTATATTTTAGACAATATAAAGTGTTCAAATCTAGATTATAGTGATCAGATGACTTAGAATGAGAGCAGAATCGCTTAAAATGCTCAAATATTGCACTTACTATGCTTTATTTGCTCATTTTATGCATAATTTCTATGTATAAATGAATAATTTACAATAAATGTGCCCTGAATTATATTTTAGACAATATAAAGTGTTCAAATATAGATTATAGTGATCAGATGACTTAGAATGAGAGCAGAATCGCTTAAAATGCTCAAATATTGCACTGAATATGCTTTATTAGCTCATTTTATGCATATTATCTATGTTTAAATGAATAATTCACAATAAATATGCCCAGATTTATATTTTAGACAATATAAAGTGTTCAAATATAGATTATAGTGATCAGATGACTTAGAATGAGAGCAGAATCGCCTAAAATGCTTAAATATTGCACAGAATATGCTTTATTAGCTCATTTTATGCATGTTTTCTATGTTTAAATGAATAATTTACATTAAATATGCCCAGAATTATATTTTAGACAATATAAAGTGTTCAAATATAGATTATAGTGATCAGATGACTTAGAATGAGAGCAGAATCGCTTAAAATGCTCAAATATTGCACTGACTATGCTTTATTTGCTCAGTTTATGCATAGTTTCTCTGTATAATTAAATGCTTTACATTAAATATGCGCTGAAATATATTATACACAATAATAATTATTTACGTATAGATTATAGCGATTCGATGACTTACAATGAGTGCAACATCGCTAAAAATGGTCAAATATTGCTCAGAATATACTTTATTTGCTCATTTATGCATATTTTCAATGAAAAAAATAAATAATTTACAATAAGTATGCGCTGAAATTATATTGTAGTAAATATGAAGTGCTCCAATATAGATTATAGTGATCATACGACTTAGAAGGAGTGCAGAATAGCTTGAAATGCTCATAATATTGCCGAGAATATGCTTTATTTTCTCATTTTATGCATAATTTCTATGTATAAATGAATAATTTACAATAAATGTGCCCCTGAATTATATTTTTTGACAATGTAAAGTGTTCAAATATAGATTATAGTGATCAGATAACTTAGAATGGGAGCAGAAACGCTTAAAATGCTCAAATATTGCACTGAATATGCTTTATTTGCACATTTTATGCATATTTTCTTTGTATAGATGAATAATTTACAATAAATATGCACTGAATTATCTTTTACACAATATAAAGTGTTCAAATATAGATTATAGCGATCAGATGACTTAGAATAAGAGCAGAATTGCTTAAAATGCTCAAATATTGCACTGAATATGCTTTATTAGCTCATTTTATGCATGTTTTCTATGTTTAAATGAATAATTTACTTTAAATATGCCGAGAATTATATTTTAGACAATATAAAGTGTTCAAATGTAGATTATAGTGATCAGATGACTTAGAATGAGAGCAGAATCGCCTAAAATGCTCAAATATTGCACAGAATATGCTTTATTAGCTCATTTTATGCATGTTTTCTATGTTTAAATGAATAATTTATAATAAAGATGCCAGAATTATATTTTAGACAATATAAAGTGTTCAAATATAGATTATAGTGATCAGATGACTTAGAATGAGAGCAGAATCGCCTAAAATACTCAAATATTGCACAGAATATGCTTTATTAGCTCATTTTATGCATGTTTTCTAAGCATAAATGAATAATTTACAATAAATATGCCCAGAATTGTATTTTAGACAATATAAAGAGTTCAAATATAGATTATAGTGATCAGATGAATTAGAATGAGAGCAGAATCGCCTAAAATGCTCAAATATTGCACAGAATATGCTTTATTGGGTCATTTTATGCATGTTTTCTAGGTTTAAATGAGTAATTTAAATTAAATATGCCCAGAATTATATTTTAGACACTATAAAGTGTTTAAATATAGATTATAGTGATCAGATGACTTAGAATGCGAGCAGAATCGCTTAAAATGCTCAAATATTCAACTGAATATGCTTTATTAGCTCATTTTATGCATATTTTCTATGTTTAAATGAATAATTTACAATAAATATGCCCAGAATTATATTTTAGACAATATAAAGTGTTCAAATATAGATTATAGTGATCCGATGACTTAGAATGAGAGCAGAATCGCCTAAAATGCTCAAATATTGCACAGAATATGCTTTATTAGCTCATTTTATGCATGTTTTCTATGTTTAAATGAGTAATTTAAATTAAATATGCCTAAAATTATATTTTTAGACACTATAAAGTGTTGAAATATAGATTATAGTGATCAGATGACTTAGAATGCGAGCAGAATCGCCTAAAATGCTCAATATTGCACAGAATATGCTTTATTAGCTCATTTTATGCATGTTTTCTATGTTTAAATGAGTAATTTAAATGAAATATGCCCAGAATTATATTTTAGACAATATAAAGTGTTCAAATATAGATTATAGTGATCAGATGTCTTAGAATGAAAGCAGAATCGCTTTAAATGCTCAAATATTGCACTAAATATGCTTTATTAGCTCATTTTATGCATGTTTTCTATGTTTAAATGAATAATTTACATTAATATGCCCAGAATTATATTTTAGACAATATAAAATGTTCAAATAGATTATAGTGATCAGATGACTTAGAATGAGAGCAGAATCGCCTAAAATGCTCAAATATTGCACAGAATATGTTTTATTGGCTCATTTTATGCATGTTTTCTATGTTTAAATGAGTAATTTAAATTAAATATGCCCATAATTATATTTTAGACACTATAAAGTGTTCAAATATAGATTATTGTGATCAGATGACTTAGAATGCGAGCAGAATCGCTTAAAATGCTCAAATATTGAACAA